>OX453020.1:1255954-2511908 GCA_949699075.1 Asteroscopus sphinx
CTGGTAGAGAACGCCTATGGCGTTAAGACCGCCTTTGTACCCTGTTGTGCATAAAGAATTAAATAAATAAATAAATATTATTGCCTTATTATTATTTATTTATGACTGCCTCGTTGGTCTAGTGGTTGCAAGCGCGACTGCTGAGCGTGGGGTCCTGGGTTCGATTCCCGGGTCGGGCAAAGTGTTATTGGGTTTTTTCATTAGGAAATTCTCAGTAGCAGCTCGGAGTCTGTATTTGTGCCCGGTCAATGGCAATAGGCTCGCCCCCTATTACATGGGACTATAACATAACTGGCGAAATGTGGGTGTATTATTACACCTCTGCCTACCCCTTCGGGGAAATACAGGCGTGATGTTATGTTATGTTATGTTATAAATATTATTGGTTGTCAGTATTTTTGTTAACCAATGCTAATCAAACACTCGATTAAGGGTAACTGGGTCTGATTAAATTCGTAATGAGAAATATTATAAGAAAACTCTTTGCTAATGTTGTTAAGTTTGAAGACAAAAGTCTTCAACCAGTGCGTCCTGCCTGTCATGACTTACGGCGCCGAGACGTGGACACTGACAGTTGGGCTAGTCCACAAATTTAAAGCATAAAGGTATTATACTAACGTAAGTAGATAGATAGATAGATAGATAGAATATACTTTATTGTACACCATGAAAATAGTAGTAAACAGGAACAACGTACAAATTATGGGTACATGGGCGGTCTAGAAATAAGCAAGAAGTAAGTATAGAAATGTCTTTGATTTAAAGTCGCTCAGCGAGCTATGGAGCGAGCTATGCTTGGAGGTTCTTTGAAGGATAAAATCTGAAACGAGATTATTCGGAGAAGAACCGGAGTGACCGACATAGCTTGTAGGATCAGTAAGCTGAAGTGGCAGTGGGCTGGCCATGTCTGTCGAAGGACCGATGGCCGCTGGAGCAGACGAGTCCTTGAGTGGAGACCGCGAATCGGCAAACGCAGCGTAGGGCGCCCCCTGCCAGGTGGACCGACGACCTGAAAAACGTGGCTGGGGGGGACTGGATGCGGAAGGCAGAGGACCGAGTGTTGTGGCGCAACTTGGGAGAGGCCTACGTCAAGCAGTGGACGTGGACTGGGATAGGCTGAGTTGATGAATGTTATAAAAGTAGTTAAATAAAAAAACTTTGTAATAAAGCCCTAAAAATTCTCAAATCAACTATATATTTCGTCCAACAGTTGATATCAACACGTAACTACACAAAGTATGAGATGAACAAGTCAATCAACGAGTTCCTGGACCAAGTGAAGCTGCATCTGCTAGAGGACATCAGCGCTACGAGTACCAAGCTGACAGAATGCCTCGCCAAGAACGTCTCCAGAAATGAACTCGGAAACGCTACACTGTGAGTACATGAAATCGGTTAAGGTGAATACTACAGGGTAGCCCGCGAAATACAAAACTTTTGACGTTTTTTGCTACTTGTAGCTTTACTTCACATTGTATATCGGTCAAGATATGATTGGCGGAAATAATAACGACATATCTACTGAATAATACTTATGAAAAGGATTAACCTAGCTCTATAAGCTTTACTAGCTCGATAATATTAATTTACGATCAAATTATCGATTTTCGAGCTTGTCGAGCTTATAGAGCTAGGTTAATATTTTTTATGTGTATTATTCCATAGATATATTGTTATTATTTTCGCCAATCATATTTTGACCGATATACAACGCGAAATAAAGCTACAATTTGCAAAAAACGCCAAAAAATTAAATTTCGCGGGTTACCCTGTAGCATTCACCTTAAATAATGTCTAACTAACATGAAGTTTAAATGAATCATATCTGCAATTAAAATAAATGAATTGAATTAATAGGTGATATCTAGATTAATACTCTAACAGCATCATGTATGATGTTATAAATAGAAGTTTTTATACTCTCGCGAATTTCACTCATATTGTACTTTATTTACGGGACTTTTCGCGCACAATGGAATCAAAACAAAACAAACATTTTGACTAACCTCGACGTTTCGGCCAAGTTGCATTGGCCGTGGGCACCCCGTAAAAGTCCCGGTAATATAGTTCAATATGTTGGGAATGACATACAACGTTGAATGCAACGTGGCAACGCTGCCAGTCTTCCGGGCACTTTTCCAGATGACAGCGGTGTGGAGGAATACTTTGACGCCTAACCGCGCCTTTCTAGATAATTTTATTTTTTAAAGAAAGAAAGAAAGAAAAATATTTATTTGACACAACTGAGACACATACAAAAGAAATATACATGAACAAGAAATAGATATAGTGAAGAAGTAACAAACCGAGGAAAAAAGTCATTGACAGTCATGCGCCATGTGTGTCTCAAAATTGTGACAAATGGGTGTCCAGCTCAGCATATTGCCAGGTTATTAAACCTGACGCTGGTATTCTGCTGGATCCCTGTTGTGACGTAGGATGTCGAGCAAACTACACACCACCTACACCTACAGGCACCTACCTACTTGTATTTTATATTTGTGTTGTAAATATTGTATATATTTAGGCTATAGATTCAATTAGTTAAAAGTTCTCCATTGTAAATTTTGTGTAAAATCAATTATTTTAGTACAGAAAAAGTAGGTATTGAAATCATTCAATATTGTACACTTAGCATCTACTAATAGAAACGAATACCTAGATGTTATTATTAATATTACCTCAATTTTAACTTAAGATCATACATAAAACATCATCGATAAAAAAAAACAGAAAAAAATACAAAACAAACAATAACAACAAAACAAAACCAAACAAAATTAAATGTGACACAATTTAAAAAAACCGGCCAAGTACGAGTCGTACTCGCGCAGTAAGGGTTCCGTACCTCTAAACGACCTGATACCCCATAAAAACTGATTTAATTTACGAGAGTTTATCAAAAGACATCAACGCCCAGTGCGCGAAATATGAATTTTTACATGTATTTCTTACGCAGGTACCACCACATATGTCTACATTTGTCTTATTTTTAGTATTTGTTGCTAAACTACATAATATGCACTATAATCTGACCACGTTTCACGCTGGTATATATTACCGTTTTGAAGATAGAGCAGGAAAAAAAACGTTGAAAAAATGCATGTTTTTTGAGGTTTCTTGTATGGGGACCCCCTTTGGTTTTAGACTTTTTTTGTTTTTATTTTTTGTCGTGATACACCTAATAGCAACACATAATCTGTGAAAATTTCAACTGGTTATCTATTACCGTTACAAAGATACAACCCTGTGACGGACAGACGGACGGACGGACGGACAGCGTAGCGAGAGTAATAGGGTCCCGTTTGCCACCCTTCGGGTACGGAACCCTAAAAATGACGCAAATTGAGTATGGATTTATTCAATGCTTCGATAGAAATAATTCATCAAGGGGAATATTTTCATAAAGTCATCGCTATGAATAAGAACCACGATGGATTCAGTAGATTTTTTGATAATATTCAAGTATATTTCCAGATTCGTCTCAGTACTGGCCCACACTACCAAACTGATCAGAGCCCAGCTACCGCACATCCACGAGGTGGAAGGCGTCACAGACCTTAACTACCTCAAGGAGCTTTCAACTGAAATAGCTCACAATATAGACGTGGTGAAACCTTTGAAGGAGTACCTGGTGGAGAACAGTGATCTGCATGGAGAACTGGTGAAGATTGTGGATGATCGTAATGTTGTTGGTGGTATTCAGAACGCGAAAATAAATTTACGTAAAGTAAGTTCAAAATGCATGGTAAAGCTTAACGCACACCTATCCGCACTGTACGCTCCTCATTTAGAATTCCAAGTGATCAAATGACAATGACGTTATAAGCAGCGATGTGTATTGTGCGGATAGATGTGTGAGGCTACACAGGATTTAAAAAAAATTACGTCTATGGTGTCGATAGATGTGCGATCAACTTGAAATTAAATCAAGCATTTGAAAGGTCAGGCTCTAGTTGCACGGTTCCAAATTGTTGTAAAATTGCATTGTAAAATTTATGTTTAAGCTGTTGAATTTTTGAGCTGAAAAGCCTAACAAATATAATGTTAATGCCGTTCTCTTGTATGTTGGATAGAAATGCCCCCCTTTGTATTTACGAAAAAGCTGATCTATAAATAAGGTAGCTTATTAAGCCCTTCCAGCCTTTTCATTGATTCCCGATTTCCAGATCCGCAGTATCCCAGACTCATTGGACCAATACGTTATTCTTCCCGACATAGGATGGAACAACATTTGTGATAAATACAACTGCAGCGAAATCGCTGCCATCATCAGAGACAATGTTAATAAAACTCTTGTCGACAAAGCAGTGAGTATTACTAAAAAATTCTACTTCACTTTTGGAAAGGCTGTTCAAACGCATTTGACGCCATATCTTATATCAACTCTGACCAAAATACTAACAAAGAATCGAATCACTCGTCATGAGAATTTGACAGCTCGTTAGGTAATTTTTGCATTGAGCAGCTATTAAGAAACCAGGTAGTTACTAGGTACCTGATACCTTGAAGAATAACTGTGTACCATTTAATACTACTCCGAAAGTTTTTAGTGGTCTTTTTGCAAAGCATTCTTAGTTTTTCCTCCTTCGTTAAAAAACCAAATAAATGTAATGGTTAGTGGCAATATGGCATAATGGCTCGCCCCCTATTACATGGGACTTACAACATAACTGGCGAAATGTGGGTGTATTATACACCTCTGCCTACCCAAAAGAGGAAATACAAGCGTGATGTTATGTTATGTTATGTTAAAAAACCGTACTTCACGCTAGCCATTGGCTTATGGCAGATCAGCTTTCTACCTTTCCAAACCCTAATCTTTCTATATTCCTTCCAGCTCCCGAAGTATCAAGATGACAAATTCTGGCGCTTTGACTTCGTATCACCAGTTATCTACCACATCGGAGAATTTATGTCCCACGGCGCCCGACTCCTGGCCTTAGCCAGCAAAGTGGACATTAAAGGCGTGATGGAAGGCAATGTCGAACCCATGCTGGATACCCTGATACTATTCATCAGTGATGATACCTTGGACAGTGTGTCGTATAGGTAAATATCTCTTTTCTTTTGTAAGGTTGGATCAATCTGGTTGGTATGGTGGAAAAGTTATTAGAATTCATGCTGGGTACTCTCTAATGCTGTACATGATTGAGGACCTTGGAAGTGTGTCATACAAGTGGTTTAAGTTGTTCATACTAAGTATGTGTGGTGTAACTTAGCATAGTGAAAGCAAACAAGGTGGAATTTGAGTCTGGAACTATAACAATCCGAAGTACTCAATACTCAATCATTTATTTGCATTCCACAATTTAGACTTGGGTAACGTAACTTATAACTTGGGTACTTATATTTATGAGATCATTAAGCAATGTGTATCGGGAATGCGTTGTCATATTTGAAGAGCTCACTCAGGAAGTGCTATCGAACTACTTTTACTATGAGAGCAACCCAGAAATCGCAAAAAAAATGTTGTTCAATAGCACTTCCTGAATGAGCTCTTCAAATATGACCACGCATATCTGATACACTGTGTAGACCCTGCCAGACACAGCAAATGTCACACACAGTCTAGCTTTCAAATTGGGTGTATAATAGATAACCAGCCCATTAATGTCCCACTGCTGGGCACGGGCTTCACAGAATGAGAAGCAAGCACAACCGTTAAAGCAAGTAATAATCAAATTCTAATCTACACATGAATTCGAAAAGTCCTTGTACCCGGTTGTGCATAAAGAATTAAATAAATAAATAAATAAAAGTCAGAGGTAAGGTTTGAACTCAAACCCTCCAGCATGGAAGGCGAGCGTTCAACCGCTTGGCTGTAGTTGCTTTTTGTAAAGTAAATGACAGTGGTAGATAAATTATATTGCAAACTGTCACTGCAATCTTAGACCACATTTCCACTTGCAAGAAAACTTTTGCGAGAAATATGTCCGCCAGTAGCGTCAATATACCACCCTTGTACGTCAATTCAATTAAATTCATTTATTTTTCGAAAATGGGTACAAAAATCAGATGGTAATTTAAAAAGAAGTAGGTTACATATGCTATATTCTGCTCTTAAGCATGTAAAATTCACCCTAACATTGTGTCCATCTACTACTTCCTTAAATCCAAGTTGCCGTGTAGTCTGCAGGGCATCATAGTGGAGCTCCATCCACTCTTGGAAGGTACGCCGTTGGAGCACGACCTTGAAGCGCTGTCCTCCGGGCTCGGCGTCGTCAGGCAGCTCAAGAACTATCTGCTGGAAGAAGTCAATCTTAAGAGTAAGCAACAAGAAATATGCTTAAAGTTTTTGTTGGTTTTTTCTGGGAATTATAGAAAAGTCGTTGAAGATTTCGGTCTCTTCTATATTCTTCTCCTGATAAAAATAAATGTTTTCCTATAGTGGAAGTAAAGCAGCTGTTCCCCGACGCTGAGGATGTGGAGTCAGGCCTGAGTGCTCTGGGCATCAATAACACCAACTTCTGGTCCATCGCCGCGCCCAGGATATATGCCGGTCACGTGCTACTGAAACCGGTAAGTTTGAACAAAAAATCTTGAATTAATAAAAACTTTCCTAATACTCCGGCCAATGGGAAAGCAGTGATAGCCTAGTGGTTACACAATTGCCTTCCATTTAGAATGGTCTGAGTTCGAACCCAGCTCGCACCTCTGACATGGAATTCACACTATTATACTATACTTGATGATAATGATTATGATACTTCAGTTAATGATTTTTTAAATGATAAATTCTAGTTTTACAATGTAGATAACACATGACATTAATATTTTAAATTTAATTTGAAATTGTTTTGATTATTATTATTTTATTGCAGGAATGTTACTATTTAATTAATGATTTGAAAATGATAAATTCTAGTTTTACTATTTAAGTACCTACCTAACTCGTGACATACCTACATATTTTTATATTTTATTCAGTTTAATGTAATATATTTGATTATTGTTTTATTAGTGTTATGGATTTTAAATTTAATTGATTAATTAATTAAACTCAAAAATGTTTGCATGCCTCATTCAAGGTAGTTTGTACAAGGGTCACTCTACCGATAACACCTTTATGTCATGTACCTACATTCTTTGCAAATAAATTATTATTCTATTCTATTCTTGCTTTAACGGTAAAGGAAAACATCGTGAGGAAACCTGCACACCTGAGAGTGCTCCATACAGTTCTCGATGGTGTGTGTAGTCCGCCAACCCGCACTAGGCCAGCGTGGTGTACTAAGGCCTGAAATCTTCTGATTCTGAGAAGAGGCCCGTGTCTAGCAGTGAGACAGTAATGGGTCGGTCATGTTCTCCACCTGTTAGTGTAACAAAAAGTGACTATGGGTAAATGTTAAAAGGATTGCCATTAGCATTCTCTATTCGGCTACGGACAAAATAAATATTTCGTTCACTTTCACCATTTTGTCTGCCCAACATGTTGACGATGTCTATTGCCCATTGGACAGTTCATTCATTCTAGTAGTCATTAGGGAGTCATTCGGCAATGGACTTAACACTTTCAAGTACACACGACGACACACAATAAGTTGATACGCGTTTTGTAGTTATGACGTCTACACATGTCATATTATGTGTTCCTAAAAGTGTTAACAGGCTCACAAGGGCATTGCCAAGGGGGGAAGCTGCCTCCCTCTGGAAACTAGAAGTTTAGGCAGCTTCCCCCTAGAACATTCATACTTATTTTACCAACAATTCACATACTCTATCTATCATCTTGTCCCTCCCAGAACCATTGACTGGCAACGCTCTTGTGGGCTCATATGATAATGATAAAAAAAAAAAAATATGATAAAGCAAAAATATGATAAATAAATAAATAATAAAAGTGATTAAAGTATGGAGACTCTGGACTTTGTGCATTTCTTCCTACTCAAATATAATTTTTTCATTTTTATCCAGCTCCTCTCGTCAAAGCCAGACGACATCCACATCGCCAAGTACGTGTGCCAGATGGAGGCGATGTCCTCGATCCTCTCCCCGGCAGACCTGGACGTGGTGACTGCAGAAGACGTGTTCGCAGCGGTTACAGAACAGTTCTGCGGTCTTCCTGACGAGACCATCAAGCAGGTGCTGCCGATCCTACTGAGGAACTTCAACTTCAGTTTGGTGGTTGATCAGGTATGTTGGACTTGATCCTACTAAAATTATAAAATATGTGTGAGTATCGATGTTTGTTTTTTTGTTCTTTAATCATGCTGAAACGCCTGAACGGATTTTGAAGAAATTTGGCACCCAGACCAGCGTATGGATGATGATGATGATGCAGCGTATGGTTGCCTACCCTTACTATTTAACTAGGTGGACCAACGACCTGATGAAAGTAGCTGCGGGGGACTGGATGCGGAATGCCGAGGACCGAGTGTTATGGCGCAAAAGAGGTCTACGTCCAGCCGTGGACTGCGATAGGCTGTGTTGACTTACTATATTCTATTATTTTAACACGTTATTGAGCATTTGGGACAAAACATATCATTTATTTTAATTAATTTCGATCCTTTAGGTAGGAAGCACCCTCCTGTCCAAGCTGTACTCCGCATCAAACTTAACGCAAGAGGAGGGAGAGACAGTACTGGCCAAGTACCAGCAGATGGCAGCTCTGATTCCGGTTATACAGGCCAACATGGGCGACGTTGGACAGATCCTGGCCAACGAGACACTGTTCCAGAGCTTAAAGGGTTTCAGTTCTGTTGGGAATTTGCTGTCATGTAAGTATTGCCACTTGGAAGTTTGAAGTTTCTAATTTACTCAGATTAGTTACAAAGGCTGGTGGTAAGAGATTGGGAAGAGGTTTACAACCAATACCCAGTACCATGTTGAGGATCGATTTTTTAATCATATGATTATTTTTTGTAGAGGAATATCTACCTTGAATATTTAACGGCTTTTCCACAATAAATCTGTTAAAACTTATAAATATCTATAGTATAATGCCTTCATGTTTGCGGACATGTGTATATAGGCATTATTGTCTTTACTTCCACGTTAGATTATTCTGGTCTGTTTCTTAATAAGATGTAGCTGACGTCACCCAAAGACGGATACAAAGTGAAAGTTAAATAGATGTATGACTCGTAGACCCACCGGATTTATACCACCAGTGCTCGTGGTTCCACCAGCTCAAAGACGTATGACTCGTGGTCCCACTGGCCGGTGGGTTCACGAGTAATAGTTATATCGTATGATGATGAATGACTCGTGGTCCCACTGGTGGGTCCATGAGTCATGGGCAAAGTTCACGGTAGCTTAGCGGCTAAAGCACTGGTGTACTGCACCTTCTTCTTCTATCGTGTCGACATGAGCTACATAATAATAACAGCTCATGCCGTGGGGAAAAGATTAGCCAGTCAGCAGGTTGGTAGCGGGGCTGACTGCCCAGGGTGCGCCGGACGATCAATTAAATATCGTCACTCGTGGAGGCTCTTTTAATGCTCTTTTACTGCACCAGGAGTTGCAGTTTCGAATCCTGCTCGTGAGCAAATTTTTCTTTCCACCATTTATATCTATGGATTTCACTCGGCATACGTAGAAAAAAAAAAAAAAATAATAATATTTTGTCAACACAAATCCAATTGATGAAAGCAGACAGCTTTTGTGTACTTAGTTTTTAATCTAAGTTTTAGCTTTAAATCTTGGCTTAGTTAGATACTCGTAGGGTTAATTTGGCATGATGATAATAACATCTTCCTCCCGGACCGCGAAAGTGAATAGACGTGTGCACCCATATTATATTTTCTTTAAATTAAATTCAAATTGGTATAATTGTCACAAAAATACAAAAAAATTAAATTCGCAAAGTACCAGGAGCGCATATCGCAGAGGTGTGCGAGGTGTCGGTGCAGGAACAAGATAGCAACACCTGAGACGGAGGTCAACGCCTGAGCTACGCTGCGCCTGCGTTACACCCCTTCTACGAGCCCAAGTAAGGACGTCACTCAGCTTATCAGCTGGCGCTTGCCACAGTCTATAGGCGGAAGTAAAAAGCGGGTATCTTATCTTTGTAAGGGCTTGGTCCAAGTGAGAAAAAACAAAAGGCACGCAAAACCGAAACTTCTACGATACGCAACTCAAGGTAATAATTTATTATTACTAATAATGCCCCTAAATCGTACACCTCCCAATACACCAATAGTAGAAGATGGCACTAATGCCACCTCAAGTTCCCGGATATTTCTTCAATCTGAATCCTCCCCGGATCTTTCTACTGTGGGACAGGATAGTAATATAACTTTCCGCTTGAAGCAAAAGCGCGACTGTGACTGCACGGCTCGTTTGGATGAAATACGCACCCTGCTTGCGGCATCTACTGAGCAGTCTGGCACCAGATTTGCAGCATTACAGACTGCAATCACCGAAATTATTGCCCAAAATTCTGAGATAAAAGACTCTATTATATTCATAACAAAAGAATACGACGACATGAAAACAAAATTTACAAACATGGAGTCTGAACGTGAAACAGATCGTTGCTATATACGTGAGTTGGAAGAAAAAGTAGACAATATGGAACGACAAATGTATTCTACTAAAATCGAAATAAGGAATGTACCACAGAAACAAGAAGAGAGTAAGGAAGACCTACTCGCTATTGTGACCGGTACTACCAACGTGATTGGTCATCCAATAAATAACAATGAAATAAAAGATGTATTTCGCACAAAAACCAAAAGTAATTCCACTACAATAACGGTTGATTTCATTAGCGCAATAACAAAGAATAGTATCATTAAAAAGGCACGGAGTTTCAATAATTTTAACAAGCACAACAAACTCAGTACAACACATCTAAAACTCGACGGACCTAGCAAACCAGTTTACATATCAGAAAAACTTACACCTAAAACGCAGCGCACTTACTACCTGGCGCGCTGTTTTGCTGAAAGTCATGATTATAAATACTGTTGGACCTCCTTTGGAAAAGTCCTACTACGAAAAGTAGACGGAGAGCGGCATGTCATCATAAAAAACGAAGCAGACCTGGATAGTCTTCGTCGAGACAAATGACTAGGGACTCAATTTGTATACCTATCCACTACACTAGTTATGTTTTGCTTGTTGTATTTTTTTTATTATTTTTTCGTTATATTTTAATACTTAGTAATACTAACACACACTTTAAGTCAAAAACACACAAATGCCTAATACATACCTGGGCTTACACAAAAAAAAAACAATACACTACACAAAACAAGACACATATTACAAACTCTGCTCTAAGCTACTACTTATATTATTCATGGTGCGTAAGTGCAGTCTCAACATCCTTACAAAAATATTTTGGCCAGTTTTCAGTGACACAGAAATATTATAGTAATCAAAAATGCTGAATATAGACCAAATTTCTGATGAAATAGATAACGTTTCTATTACAGAATCCCTTATATGTACACCGGAGCTGTGCCAGAGTTTATTAGGGCGATTCGATAATAGCCTGAGTATTATACATATAAATATACGAAGCATAAAAAAGAATCTGGACCAATTTGTCACAATACTAACCTTAACGAAGACTGAATTTGATTTTATGATTTTCACGGAATGTTGGCTGAAAGTGACGGGTCATTTGCCTATTTTACAAGGCTATACCTCGTACTTCACCAAAAATAACCCAATACAAAATGATGGTGTCGTAATATATGTTAAAGACACACTACTTTGCTCCACGTATGAACCCTTGATACTTGATGCCAACTGCCTGGTCAGTTGTTATAATAACACAGCCATAATTGCAGTGTATCGATCCCCATCATATTCAAATACCGATAACTTCTATTCTAGCTTAAGTAAAATAGTTTCGTCTCTTAAATCTTACAATAATATAATGCTTGTAGGTGACATTAATATTGATATTAAGCCCCGGAATAGTGATCACCATTCAGACGATTATCTAAACTTGACAGCTACGCTTGGCTTGCTACCTGCCCACACTCTCCCTACTAGATTTGGTAACTGTCTTGACCATATCATGCTGAAAACTAAAATTCCAGCCAAGGTTATCGTTCTTGACACTCACATTACAGACCATCTTCCTGTAGCTGTCTTCCTAGATATAAATAAAACAGTCACGATCCCTTCAAAAAGCGCAAAGCTCCGATACGATTTCGAATCCATAAAAAATGAAATCGACATCTATAACTTCAGCCCGGTACTAGGTATATCTGATCCTGACCTAGCAACCGATCTCTTAATAACTAATATACAAGCAGTTATAACGAAACATTGTAAGCCTGTTCATACTTCAAATCGAAAAACAGTTATAAAACCTTGGATGACTGTTGGTTTAGTTCGATGCCTACGAAACCGTGACAAAATGCATCGAAGAGCCAGTATGTCTCCTAACGACATCATATTAAAAACTACATATACCCGATACCGTAATTTTTGTAATTCGTTGCTTAAAAAATTAAAACGAGCATACGACAAAGCAGAACTCCTTAAAGCTAAAAACAACCCAAGGGCTACATGGAAAGCAATTAAATCTATCACACACAGTAACCAACAAAGACACTCCCCCAATGCTCTGCTTAAATCATCCATTGACCCAGTTACATCTATAAATAATGCTAATAAATTTCTAGTTGATATTGGAATGAAACTTGCATCCAAATTTAACTGTAATGGGAAATCTGAATACTCGTCCCCTACTCCTTCTCCATGTAACTCCCTAGGCATTCCTTACGTTGATGAAGCATGTGTAGTCAGCATAATTCATAGCTTACGTAGTGATTGTGCGGTCGGATGGGATAATATCCCAGCAAAAATTATTAAACTATCCAGCCGTGCTCTGGCTCCTGTAATTGCGCATGTATGTAATCGTGCCATCAATTCGGGATTTTTTCCTAAAGCTTTTAAACGTGCTGTAGTCCATCCTGTGTATAAGAGTGGGGCTAGAGACGATGTGTCTAATTACCGACCAATCTCAGTACTTAGCTCTTTGGCTAAGATCCTAGAACGTATTCTCAATACTAATCTGGTATTTTTTTTATCTAAACACAATTTAATAGCAAGCAACCAATACGGATTTCGATCGGGAATCTCTACAGAGGACGCAGTGTCTGATTTCACAAATACCTTGGTTGACAAATTGGACAATCGCCTAAAATGCTATGGTGTCTTTTTAGACTTGACAAAAGCCTTCGACACCGTCTCTATCCCTAGACTTGTTGCCAAACTGGAGCATATGGGAATACGTGGTGTTGCCCTAAACATCTACAAAGATTACCTCAGTGGGCGTAGCCAATGTGTAAAAATTGATTCCGTTTTTAGTAACGAAGAGAACATAAGCTATGGTATACCACAAGGGAGTATTTTGGGCCCTACCTTATTCCAGATATATATTAATGACCTTTGTCAACTAACCATCAGTCACTGTGACATTTTTACGTACGCAGATGACACAGCACTTCTTATATATGATGAGGACTGGACTGGAGCTAAGCAAAATACTGAACTCTCCTTGCGAACTATCATGGACTGGCTATCCACTAATTTACTGACGCTAAACATTACAAAAACCAAAGTAATTCAGTTCTTACCACCACATTCTCCTAAACCTCCAACGGATTCAAAGCAAATAAAAGCACATGTATGTCAAGATATTTCACATTGCGATTGCCTCAGCCTTACTATGGTTCCAAGCATTAAGTATCTAGGAGTTCATATTGACATGAGATTAGATTGGTGTGAGCATACAGATGCCCTCTGTTCTCGGCTTCGGAAACTAATATATATATTTAAGGAGCTTAGGCATTCAGCCGACGTTGAAACTGCTTCACTTGTATACCGCTCACTATGCGAGTCAATAATCACTTATTGTATACCAGTGTGGGGAGGGACTTTTAAAACAGTCATGCTTAGAGTGGAACGAGCTCAGCGGGCTGTTCTTAAAGTGATGTATTTCCGAAAAAGAGACTACCCCACCGTTCAGCTGTACTCGGATGCGCAAGTACTTTCAGTGAGACAACTTTACATCCTCCGCACTATCTTGCGTCGACACTCCATGATGCCACTTGACAGAAATCTAACCAATCGGCGGACCGGCTTTCCCGTCTGTGCGTCAGTTAAGTGTCGTACTGCGCTCGCGCAAAGACACTTTCATGCACTGAGCTGTAAAATTTATAACAAAGCTAATAAAACCTTGTCAATCTACAAACTTACCCTGCACAAGGTCAAGCAAAGTCTTAAACTGTGGCTACAGTCTTTAAATTACGACAGTACAGAACAAATTATAATAACAATTTCGTAAAAACACCCTCTTATACAGTTAAGAGACACACTTGATATCACTTTCTCACACAGTAAACCTTTCACGCATACACAGTAAACCCCTCAAGCACACACCGTATATCCCCCATACACACACAATCACCTCTCCACACACGCAATACGCACAAACGCTCACCCCCACACACACACTCACCCTCACAAAACACTTACACACGCATTATTACATTATGTTACACAAACACATCACTAACATATTTTTGCTAATTTATTCTTTAGTTATAGTTTTTGCATTTAAATAGTTTTATTGCATAAAAATTTAATGTCTTTCTGCACATGGGAGAGGGCACTGACTCTTGTAACACAGGTTTCTCACCTAGCACAGGAGTCAGGGACTTCACACAACTTGTAACAACTTTTTATGTCAATAAAGATTATATTATATTATTATTATTATCGAAATGAGATACGTTAAAACCGGAAGTATTTTTTCTCTTTATTTCTTTCTCTAACACACGAAAACGAATTTTCCTCACCCACAGCTGCGGAGTTCCTATCGAGTGCCGGCAACATGATGTGCGGCAAGCCGTTCGAAATGAACACCAACCGGTTCTACAAGTCTATCGCGGCCACGCAGGACTTCTCCACGGAGCCGGACCAGGCGCAGCTGGATGTACTGCCCAGTAAGTACCCCCTACAAAACCATCTTATTAGACTGGAGCATCTAGTGCTGTACACATGAGCCTCTGTGCGTATCCAGGTATATCATAGCCACGCAGGATTTCTCTATGGAGCCGGACTAGGCGCGTAAGTGCTCCCTGCATCACCATCATATCAGTGACTGTAGCATCCAATGATGTCCACATGAGCCTCTGAGAGTAACAAGTGCTGAACATAGGCCTCCGAGTCTATCACAGCCACGCAGGACTTCTCCACGGAGCCGGACCAGGCGCAGCTTGATGTACTACCCAGTAAGTACTCCCTACGTCATCATCATATCGGATTGTAGCATCCAGTGCTGAACATGGGCCTCTGAGTCTATTGCAGCTACGCAGGACTTCTCGACGGAGCCGGACGAGGCTCAGCTGGATGTACTGCCAAGGGAGTACTCCCTACATCATCATGATATCAGACTATAGGGTCCATTACTGAACTTCTTCTGTCAAGCTTTTCTCAATTGAGGTCGGCTTCCAGTCTAACCAGATGCGTCTGAACATCAGTATTTTACACGGCGCGACTGCCATCAGACCCCCTTAACCCAGTTACTGGGCAATACTGATATTCTAGGGTTAGAGTACCAGTTGTCACTGTTGTCAGACTATCCAGCTATTGACTACCCGTAACGACTGCCATAGATAACATGTCTCCAAACCACTGCTACAATTAATTGTCATAGGTCCGTGACCATTCCTAGCTTTAAATCATCAGGCTTGGCAGATCGATTACTAGCAGGATGTTACTTTTTCTAGACATAATTCTTTAATTTCATCAGCTTTTTATATGTTTGAAAAGAAGAGAGGGAATGGCGTTTCTTTAACTGGGAATCGCACTGTGTAATATCATAAGCTAATCAGTGCATTACTGCCCACTGCTTGCCACATACCGCTTCTTAGAATCAGAAGGATAAGTCCACCAGGCTGGCCTGGTATTGGTATGGGTTAACGTTTTTTTTTTGTATTACCCATTTAAATCTAGAGTTATTCAAGGCTCGAGTGAATATTTGTTTTTGTTGGGCCAGCGACCACCACCGACGACCGCATCAGCGCTAAACATCAGGTGAGGTGACGGTCAAATGCAAGCCCATTCCAAATAAAACAGTTACCGAAGTTCGGAAATTGTTGGTTTCTCGCAATGAACAACACAACATAAAGAGAACACACACACGAAGAGAACACGTAGGTCTTATATGGTGTGCATGTTAGAAATGGCAAGTACACACGGCTACACATCAAGCTGTACATTTCCAGTATTAGCTGACCTCGCATTGCATAGGTTTACAACGCGAGATCAGCCTTTACTGGTTTTGTACAGCTTGATGTGTAGCCGTGTGTACTACTCTTGCAAGTCACCAGTATCACTTTCTGAGCCCCAGACTTTATAACAAAGTAAACAGAGAACTTGAAATCTATTCACTAACCTTAAATAAGTGCAAAACCAAAGTAAATGAGTGGCTCTATACACTTTCTTATGAAGATACAGAAGGTCTGGTCATAAATTAATAATTCTCACACAATAATACATCAACACACAAACATACCTCTCACACCTCCAAACATTACACATACACACTCAAATACTTAGATGATAATAAAACAAAGTTTAACCGGATTAAATCGCGTATATTATTTAAATTGTTTTTACTTAGTTGATGTTAAATAGTAACTATTTGTATTTTATCTAAATATTTATTTCACTGGTTTTATTTTTGATCATGTTTTTCAAGCATTATAAGTTATTGTTTTATAAGCATTATATTCCTATAGAATCTGGAGGTGGGCGATGGCAGCAGCGACACAGTGTATACTACTGCAGCTACTATCGTACTCTTGTACCTTGTTATACTTGTAATTATGTTGCCCAATAAACTTTATCTTATCTTATCTTAATGCTTGTTTTAAAACTATTTCTTGTGTTTCACAGCCGACTTCTGCCGCTCCCTTTACCGGGACATCATAAACGTTGAGGGCGGCAAGATAGTGTGGAGCTTCGTGAAGCCGCTCATCATGGGCAAGATCCTCTACACCCCGCCCAACCCCACCGTCATTAGAATCATAGAACAGGTACGAGATAATCCATGGCTGGACATGCCTCACCCAAAAATGAAGATTGATTGATTGCTACTAAATTATACTCCAGAACCTCGCGAACTAGTTTGAAATTTCAAAAACTTTCTTTGTACAACGTTTTTTTATAGTATAGGATGGCGAAACGAGCTAAAAGCACTTTTTTCGTAACAATACAGTATGTAACAAAAACCCTGTTGTTCCTGTGAGCTACGTTATCAGAATCGATATTCATACGTAAGGACACAACTCATTTGGAAAAACTCTTCAATAAAAACAATAAAATTAAATATAAATCAATAATAACGATTACAATTATTTACAATTAATAACGATTTAATGTTTAATCTGATAATTTTTATTGAAGAGTTTTTCCAAATGAGTTGTGTCCTTACGTATGAATATCGATTCTGTTAACGTAACTCACAGGAACAACAGGGTTTTAGTTACATACTGTATCGTTACGAAAAAAGTGTTTTATCCAGTTTAGTGGATCATCAATAAAAAAAACCCTCTCCACAGGCCAACTCCACCTTCGCACCAATGATAAAGATGACTGCCCTGGTCCACTCGTTCTCGGCGTCCTTCCCAGCAGTGGACAGGCTGTCATCCCACCGCGAGGGGATAGCCGTGCTGCGGCGCGTGATGACGTCACCGCAGTTCAGTGCCGTCAGGAACATGTTGATTGGGGGAGGGGGTGACGACGTGGCCGTGCCGGATGTTAATGTGGACGGACTGTTTGACGAGTTTGGAGATTTGAAGGTGAGAAACTGTGGGTTAATTTAGTCTTTGTTTTTCTTTCTCAGTTCCTTAGTTCGCTGAATGAATAGCTTGAGGGCACTTGTATACAAGGTTATTTTTGTATAGTGCAATCTTCAAAGTCACCACAACAGCATTTCCATCAGAACTACCTTAAAGTACCTATATTTATTTTTGTCTTAATCATAAAATTGCCTACATTTCTGAACAAAATGAAGAATTTCGTGTGGATAGTGCACAGAAACTCATCGTGCTGAACCTCGTGCTTAATACCTAATCCTATGCACGATTCAAATTCAGTGTTTTAATTATTTTTTTATCATTAAAAAAAACCATTTAAACCATGTATTTTGCCACACACACACAAAATATACACATTACATGCAAAGGTAACAGGACAAGTTAATGAGAAAATAACATGTATACGACATAATATGTGTGGCAAGGGATCCAGCTCAGTAGCTCAGTTTTTCAGTCTTATTTTCAATTTTGTCTTTACTTTGAGCATAAATAAATGAATTAAATAACTAACAAAATATCTATTTTTTTTTAACTTTAAGCTTATCCATGAAAACTAGCGACATCTACCGCGCTACATGCGAACTACACTATAGTGAATGACGTCACAGATCCTGAATCGCGCAATCAAAGCGCGCAGTTAGCATATTATAGGTATACGAACACCCGAGATCAATTATTGGGCGGTAGTCCGCCGGGAAAAATGACCCAGCCTGGTTCGGAGATCCTCCCTTTGTGTTGCAGGGACATAATACCACGTTTCTCCACAAAAATGACATCACTAAATGCACCAAATAATTATTAAAATAATAATGTATAATTGTTAAAACAATGCTTTTCTTAATTACTTAAGCTTTTGTAATGCATAGAGTAATTTTTTCCATATGATTACGCTATTGAAGCACTAAAAATATGTGCACAAACATTCGCATGCCTAATAAAGGTGGATTTGTCGGACACCTAATGTGTAAAAACATGTATATGTCGGCGCGTGGTCAAGAGCACGGACGTTGAACGGCTCCTGAATGTCATACGAACGAACGTTGAATGAAGAGAAGGGCGAATCAACACCCAAAAGTTATAAATGCAGCTGTCACTCGACGGAGCGAAACTTCGGCGAAAGAAGTCCCGCATGGGACTCTCCGCCAACTAAGCCCAGTTAAGCAGATATGGTACTTCGGTACCACCTGCGAGACTCAAGTCGAAAAAAAAAAAAAAAAAAAAAGACGGAGCGAACACTTTTGCTGGAGCGCTTGAAGAAGTAGGACGTCCTATAACCTGACATGACTTTGTATTGTGTAATTTTGTCGAAATTACTTGTAACTTACTATCCTACTAATCCTAACCTTAAAATTACAGTACTCTCGAGTTAGTGAGAGTCTTAATGTGACTATGATTTAACATACCCGCTTTGCCCCTCTGATATGCAGACACTGGCTATGATTTGCAATAGTAAAGTAACTCTTATTAAATCCTGACTCGATAAAAGTGTCTATTATTCCGACATATATTTAACATCTTCTGTACCATATCCATGCGAATAAATATCTTTATCTTTACCACATCTTCCAGGGTATCGGCAGCCTGCTGTCGAAGGCGTCGGAGCTGCTGCACTGCATCAACCTGGACCGGTTCCAGCCGGCGCCGGACGAGCTGCAGCTGACGCACCACGCGGCGCAGCTCAGCATCGTCAATGAATTCTCCGCCGGTACACAAATAGCATCACACAACTTTAAATTTTCTACAATACAACTTTTGGAGATTTTATATGGAAATGTTATGTTTCTCATTTTATACAAAACATTTACGAATACCTTTACGGTATTCGTAAATGTTTTACTAACTTCATTAAAAAAACGTGCGGGTCAGGGGCCCCCAAACGAAGTTATTCTTGAAATTCATGTTTTTTGACTGGTTCATTATAATGCTAAATTTCGCATCTATGATATAAGCATAGATGGCAGGAAACATCATGCGTCGGACTGAGATACCACAGGGCCCAGGTTCGGTTCCTTGTAAAACATGTCTTTTTGTATATTTTATTTAATAGTTAGCTGTAACTTTGACGTTACCCACCAGATGGCGCTTAAAGGTGAGGTCAGCTGACAACTCTGTCCGTATATTCAATGTACTCTATGGATATAACGCAAATCTTAGCGTGACGTGACGCTTCATTTTCTCCCGAACCACACCTACTGCAAGGCTTTATTGGTTTTTTTTTTTTTTTTTGTGTAAAGTGGAAAATTTTAATAGTTGTATTAATTTTATTTCTCGCCTGAGGTACAATAGAATGTGCCGCTTTCGGAGACCATTTTAAACTAATATCTATTGACGTGAAAAGAAGAAGCTTGGGTATCATCATCATCATCAGGGTAGATGCTGAAATAATGAAAGAGCTCCTTAGGACGGACCCTACCCCTTTCTTCCCACACCGTTAAAACATGATGTTTGTCCCCAGGTGTGGTGTTCCTCAACAGCGAAGAACAAAGCGACTCTCTAACTAACGTGGAGTACAAGATCAGAATGGACATCGACAACGCGCCCACCACTAAGAGACTCAAAGACTAGTAAGTGTAAATAGCTAAGGTAAATACTTTAACTCAAACCAGTACGAGATGCATAATCCTAAACTGCTGTAACTGTAAAAGATAGATCCCGTTACTTTAATACATTATGTGCATTACTGTGCATGTCAGCGCAGGCCTACGCGTTTGCCAGATCGTCCCCCTCCAACTCTTAAACTTTCAACTCTCGCCTCGTTTAGTTGTTTCCTCAATCTCCTCTCGTCAATCCTCTCTATACCTCAAACCACCTTAACATACCTTGCTCAATCTTTGTCACTACATCTTCTTTCACTTCACAACGCTCCCTTATCACACTATTCCTCACTCTAACTCTTAAGGATATACCATACGTACTTCTCAAAGTTCTCATTTCTACTGCATTTATTCTATTTTCATACATTTCTACCCAACTTTCACTACCATACACAAGTGTCGGCAACATTCTCCCATAAACAGCCAGCCGAGCCTTTTCCGACACTTCGCAGCTATTCATGAAGGTGTGTATTGCCCCATTCACCTGATTACCAGCACTCACTCTCCTTTCAAGGTCCATTACTTTACTGCTTCCCATCTCTCGTAAACATGGAACTCAGTTTTACAAACTCTTTCACTTCTTCCACCGTTTCGTCACCTATATATTGCACTCTGTTGTAAATTCGTCCTTTTTCTAACTTTCATTATTTTACTCCTCAAAGCACCAATCAAATTTTTATCATCTTCTGAAACCTTGGTATCCAATCTATCTCACTAATATCTTACCACAGGGAATGATACAATGCCAAACAAATAATCACTTACAGTAGTACACACTTTATATGGCCCACTGATGTACCTGCGCAGATGAACAATTTAAATACGCAGGAAATTGGTTACCAATCAGAAAGCACCATCGCTGTGCGTCAAAAGTATGAGCCACTGCCAATAGCGTACGGAAGCGTATGAGCGAAATAGAAAAAGACGGCACGGCAATCAATTTTAACACCTTATGGGCATTGCATAAGGTTGATTAGGTATATTGTTTTATGTTTCGAGTGTTTTCGTCGATCGTATTTTCGTGTCTGCGCGACCGAAGATTGAAAACGAGCCTTATCTTTTGTGTCATATCAATAACTCACATTTTCTCTCGCAGCCTCTGGATCCCAGGTCCAGAATCCAGCTTCATCGAGAACATGCGCTACTTCCGCGGTTTCATACAGATCCAGGACATTGTCGACAAGGCCATCATCCGCCTCTCCCACAACTCCACTCGCCGGGAGAAGAGGGACACTCAGCAAGAGATGGACTGGGCGGTCTACACGCAACAGACGCCCTACCCGTGTTACAGAAAAGACTAGTAAGTGTATTACAATTCTTTTAGATTTATGTGGTTATTTTTCTTCTTTAGTAATGTGTTCAATGTACAAAAGTGGCCATGAAGGGATTGCCAAACATAACATTACATCACACCTGTATTTTCCCGAAGGGGTAGGGTAGGCAGAGGTGTATAGTATCACAGAATAGCTAATAGTACTAACATACAGAACTTGCCACAAGATTCCTCACCCGAGCCCCGCATGCGGCCTCAGTTTGACGACACTTGGACTGAAATCATGCAATGGATGTCACTTGCCAGGTCGCCAGTCCCTATACAAGCACGCCATCTCTGAGAACTACTGAGAAGTGCTTGAAACCCAGTCGTCACTACGAGCGGCGAGCATCCCTAACCTACACGTGTGTGTGCGTTCGTATACAGACGTAAGCTTGCGTGTGTAGGTGGTGCTAGCATTCATAATGTATTGAGTGTCCGAGGTGTGGTAGTACACCCACGAGGCCACGACACAGGAGAAATCCTAATATGGGATAACGGAAATAAAATGTGCTAGTTCCTCTTGGCGTCCAGATGGTTTCTAAGTGGTGGATCTGTCGGACACCTAATGTGTAAAACCGGAGTGACCGACATAGCTTGTAGGATCAGTAAGCTGAAGTGGCAGTGGGCTGGCCATGTCTGTCTAAGGACCGATGGCCGCTGGAGCAGACGAGTCCTTGAGTGGAGACCGCGAATCGGCAAACGCAGCGTAGGGCGCCCCCCTGCCAGGTAGACCGACGACCTAGAGAAACGTGGCTGGGGGGGACTGGATGCGGAAGGCAGAGGACCGAGCGTTGTGGCGCAACTTGGGAGAGGCCTATGTCCAGCAGTGGACTGTGATAGGCTGAGTTGATAATGTATAAAAACATGTATATTTTACATCTTCTGTACCATATCCTTGCGAATAAATATCTTTATCTTTATCTAAGTATGGATTTAATATGGAAGTTCCTCTACTCACAAATACGGTTACAAGAAACCCCTAAAGTTTATATTGGGTCGAAAGTGGAGAATATTACAATGTCTTTCCCTTTCCTGTCCCGTAGATCACATACAATTCAGAATGATCTTTTTCAAATGAAATATCAGCCCCGTGTATTACAACTCTCTCTTTCCCCTACCCTACGATTGCTTAACATTATACCCATATCTTTCCAGCTTCCAGACGTCCCTGTACGAGTCTCAGTCCCTGATAGTGGCGTTCTTCTTCTCGCTGCTGTTCACGGTGGCATCCGCCGTCCGGTTCATCGTGTCCGACAAGGAGACCGGAAACACTATGGTATGTTATCATTTCATCATCATCATTCCAGCCGAAAGACGTCCACTGCTGGACATAGGCCTCCCCCATCGCCACAACGACGGGTCCTGTGCCTTCCGAATCCAGCGGATTCCCGCGACCTTCACCAGGTCGTCGGTCCACCTTGTGGGGGGCCTACCCACGCTGCGCCTTCCAGTACGCGGTCGCCACTCCAGAACTTTACTGCCCCATCGGCCATCCGTTCTGCGAGCAATGTGCCCCGCCCACTGCCACTTAAGTTTGGCAATTCTTCGGGCTATGTCAGCTACTTTCGTTCTCCTGCGAATCTCCTCATTTCTGATTCAATCACGCAGGGACACTCCGAGCATAGCCCTTTCCATTGCCCTTTGAGTGATTTAGAGCCTTCTTATCAGGCCCATTGTGAGCGACCACGTTTCAGTACCGTAAGTAATGGTATGTTAACAGTTACTTTATTCTTCTAAATGATGAGAGGATCACGAGAAATCGCAACTAAATTTGCTCTTAGTTACCTCCAGTGCGAGCCGATCTGCCTTCGAGTTCCGTTACTGACTGGAGAAAACGGTATCCTTACAACCAGGAGAACTAGCCTACTATAAGCATACTATTATGTTTATAGACGCTGTAGGTGCTAGGAACTACCTAATTGTAGTCTGGAAGAGCCCTGACACACATTACCGATTTTTTTTATAGTACAGGATGGCGAAACGAGCTAAAGGCCCACCTGATGTTTAGCAGTAACTTTTGCCCATAACGACCTCAATACCACCTAGGCTGTCGCCTAAATGGTAACGCAAGTCGGTTCGCCAAACTGAGACATGAAGATGAAAAGTCTGATGTGATTGTAATTTCACTGGCACCCGTACCCTTCAGACCGAAATACAGAAATGCAAGCATTACTATTTGGCGGAGAAGTAGGCACGGTGGTAGTACACACGGCTACACATCAAGCTGTACATTTCCAGTATAAGCTAGCCTGCACAATGCGAGGTCAGCTTATACTGGAAATGTACAGCTTGATGTGTAGCCGTGTGTACTTCAACGGACGAGCTCTTTCACAAAGGAGCTCTACTAGACTGTGACTGTACTATGCGCTGTTAGAGCTTAACATTTCCGTTCCTCTTCCGCAGCTAATGTCAGTGATGGGCGTGGACCTGCGCTGGCACACCCTGTCCTGGTTCATATCGTCGTTCGTGGAGATGACCCTGACGTGCGCCAGCATCACCCTGGTGCTGCACCTGGGTCACATCCTGCCCTCCACCGACCCCAGTCTCGTGTTCACCCTGCTGTTTATCTTCGGACTGTCTGTGCTCAGTTTTTGGTGAGTTATTTTTTAACGAAATAGGTTTAATTAATGGTTGGTCGTGTTCTTTCTTTCATGAAGATAAAGGTACCCTGACTTTCTACCACTGTTGCCAGGTCTCCCGATTTTCCGGGAGATTCACAGATTTTTCTAAAAATCTCCCGATCTCCCGGTTTTCGACAAAAATCTCCCCATTTTTTACAACCCCTGCATAAAGCCTAATAATAGGAATAATATCAAAACCTGGCAAAAAAAAACTGCATAAAATGAAACGGATAAGTTGCTGCCCTGAATATTTCCGTCACTTTTTACACGGTGCAGTAAAATATCAAACTGCTTAGATTTTAATATTACAGCTGGAATGGTAGCAAAATATAATACCGGGATTACTTCAAAAACCTAGATTTTTGTTTAAAAACATAATCTCCCGATTTTTTCCATTTTTCCTCAATACATCTCCCGCTTTTTTCATAATAAACCTCCCTGATTTTGAAAGAAATTGCAGATTGATTACGGTTTTAATTTTTTTTAATATGCTTAGCTTAGCAAGGTTTTTAAGTACACACTTACATAAATTTGGTGTTTAGGTACAAAATATTTATCATTATAAAGGCTGAATGCGATTTTTTTTTTTCAAAACTTTGTAAATAGAACAGGAACCGCGCGCAGGTGAATTGGCGTGAATGAAAATTAGATACATGGAAAAAAAGCGCGGGAAACCTTGAATACGGCGGTCGTGTTTTTTCTTTCCAAGTGAATTTTAATTTCCTAAAATAAGTTTGTTGGGATCTTTTTGTGTAAATACTTAGTTTTTTGTTTATATATTTTTAGTAGTTAGTTTCTTTTAGTGTGTATTAATAGTTGGTAAGTTTTAAATCTTCTATTATGGACCCTCCAGGGGATCCTGGGGGGTCGATATCTCCGGTCATAGCTCACTACGTGACAATTTCGAATAATGAAACCAGTGTTGATACTGATTGTTCAGTATCAACAGTAAATAATAGTAAAAGGAAGAGGGTTTCAGCTCGGCCCAAAATTTGCAAACATTGCAACAAAAAAAGGCGCAAAAATGGCGGCAAAAAGGATTGTAATTGTGCACTAGAGAATCAGGAGATGGAAATTTCTCATTTCGAGAATGGTTCAGACCCCTCACAAAAAACTACTACTCAGGCATCTAATGAATCAATCATAGTACAAAATAAAATAACATCTCCACAGTCTGCAACTCAGTTGGCTAGGTTGACTTTTAAGTCATCAGATGCTGCTCCATATGTTGTTCATGTGCAACGTGAACAAGTCACTGAAAAAATATTCCTTCATCCCATTTCTTTTGGTCGTTTTTTGAAAAGAAATAATTTTAAAAATGTGATAAATGGTAGTCTGAAAAAAATCGGCAGAAATCGAATTTCATTGGCATTTTCTCACTATGAAGATGCGAATCTGTTTTTAAATAATACAAAATTAGCTGAAGAAAATTATAAAGTTTTTATCCCTGCTTTCTCCATCACCCGTATGGGTGTTGTAAGAGGCGTTCCTGCCGATTGGTCCGATGAGGAGGTTCAGGAGGCTATTTCTGTCCCCATAGGCTGTGGAGAAATTTTAAAAATTAGGAGGATTAGAAGGAAAGTAATGGTTGATGGTAATAATATATTCAAGAACACGGAAACAATTATAATTACATTTGATGGGCAAGTTCTACCAAAGCGGGTGTTTATGTGTTACACAGCCTTGAGTGTTGAATTATACATTTACCCAACTATTCAGTGTTATAATTGTTGTAGGTATGGTCATGTAAAAAGTCTTTGTAGGTCTAAGCCTAGATGTTTTAAGTGTGGTGATGGACATTCAGGTGAGTCCTGTTCAGTTCAAGATGATGATGTCTCTTGCTGTTTGTGCAGGGGGTCTCATGAAGCTACTAGTAAGAAGTGCCTTGAATTTGAGAGACAGAAATCGATAAAAGAAACAATGTCCAAAAGTTGCATTTCTTATGCAGAAGCATCAAAACTACATCCTTTTGTTTCTAAGAAGTCATATATTGACGTCTTAACTACCACTCATGTGTCAGATAGCTTTACTCCTTCAGTTCCACGGGTTAATCCTACATCTAATCAGTCATATTCATATAAAAAAACCGTTTATACTAAACCTCGTTCACCTACAAAATCCTCTATAGGTTACAATCGTCAATCTCATCATGACCTTATTAAGGACTATAATAACACTTCTTCAGTAAATAATGGCACTGCTCTGATTCCTAAGGACAATCTATCTGAAACTACAAGAGATTTAATCATAGCATTAATTAAGTCTTTGTCACAGTCTAATTTAATTTCACCGTCTCACGTTGCCTCTGCACTCGAAGCAGTTACTTGCACTCCTAATAATAATAATGGACAGTCCAGCCAAGGTAATCCAATGGAATTGCCGAAGTGCAATTTCTAAAAAAACTGAAATAATTTATCTTATAAATAAATATAATCCATTTATTTTTTCTTTACAGGAGACATGGCTTAGTCCGGACTCTTTGTTTAGGATTCCGGGTTATGCATGTCTCAGAGAGGATCGATTTGATAAGTATGGTGGAGTAGCCTTACTCATCAAACATCCTCAATCTTTTACTCATTTTTCCATTCCTGCTCATAATAGTGATTTTTCTATTATTGCAGCAGTTGTAAATAAAGTTTGTTATGTTTCTGTATATATTCCTCGACCATCTACTCTGATATTCGATGAAATTGTAAATATTCTTTCCATTCTTCCAAAACCTTTTATACTATTAGGTGATTTTAATTCTCAGCATCAATGTTGGGGTAGTTCCTTGACCAATAGCTATGGGGTTAGTCTTTTGGATCTGATTGACACTCATAATCTTTGCATTCTTAATAATGGTTCTCCAACACGACGCACTGCTCCCAATGAGGAAATAAGTGCTCCTGACTTGTCAATATGCTCTCCCAGTCTTACACCTTATTTATCTTGGGAAGTCTTAACTTCTACTCATGGTAGTCATTTTCCAATATTACTTTCATTTCCTTTTTATAATAAGCATTATTCTAAACCTCCTCCACGGTTAAAGTATAGACTTGCAGATGCCAATTGGTCATTGTTTAAGGAGCAGTTGGATTTCAACATTTCGGAACTTCCTGAAATTAAATTTGGTGATGAACACTTATGTGCTGAAGCTTTAGCAAAATTAATAATAAGAACTGCTGATAGTCTTTTTCCTATAAAAAATACAGCTCTAGGTTATATCCCATCCCCTCCATGGTGGGATAGGGATTGTTCAATTGCAGTTAAAAAGAGGAAACAAGCAGAGATTCAATATTATGCCAACACTACAGATGAAAACTTTGATGTTGTATGTTCTGCCATTACTGATACTCGTAAATTATTCAAACAAAAGAAGTTCGAAAGTTGGAGACGTTTTTGTCAGAACATATCACCCAATATTCATCCATCAGTTGTGTGGCGAAACATTCGTAGGTTTAGATCTGCATTTAAGGAGTCTCCCTCATCTTTGCTTCCTTCTTCAATGAAAGACCAATTTTTAGATAAGCTAGCACCTTCGTATGTCCCTGAGGAAATAATTACTTATTCTATACCTCTTTCCGATTATGTTAATCTTGCAGAACTCAATAGTCCATTTTCTCTTGCTGAACTCAAAGGTATTTTGTCCCACCTAAAAGATTCTGCACCTGGAGTTGATGGTATTCCATATTCCTTTATGTCAAATTTAAGCGAAACGTCACTTGACTATTTTTTAAATCTTATAAACTCTATTATGGTCACTGGCAACATTCCCACATCCTGGAAATCCCAAATAGTTTTACCAATTATGAAACCTGACAAAAGCCCGTCAGATAGTAATGCCTATCGTCCCATTGCACTTTCTTCAGTTTTATTAAAAGTTACAGAGCATTTGGTAAAGAACCGTTTAGAATGGTTTATTGAGAGCAATGATTTATTGAGTGACAGTCAGTTCGGTTTTAGGCGGGGCAAAAGTACTTTAGATAGCTTAAGTATTTTTGTCACGGATATTAGGTTAAGTTTTTCTGTAAATAGTCACCTTATAGCTTCGTTCTTAGATATTACTTCCGCGTATGACAATGTAGTTATTCCGATTTTAAGAAATAAATTACAAAAGTTAAATGTGCCTACAATTCTTTTTAATTTCATTATGAATATTTTATCTGAGCGACGTATTAATGTTTTATTAGAGGATTCTACTTATGAATCTAGATTAGTGTGGAAAGGGCTTCCTCAAGGGTCTGTTTTAAGTCCTATATTGTATAATATATATACATATGATCTCGAATCTTCCCTGGACAGTAAAGTAAAAGTTCTCCAATATGCTGATGACCTGGTTTTATACTGTTCTCATCGCTCTATCGAAACGGCTTGCTCTTCACTGTTTTCTTCTCTTAATCTTTTAAAAACATGGCTTGATCGTAATGGACTAGAGTTATCATCTTCGAAAAGCTCTGCTGTTTTATTTTCACGAAAGCGGCTTCCTCCTCCTTTTTCTATATATTTTGATGGTCAACCGATTCCAGAAAAATCTTCGGTCAAATTTTTAGGAGTTATTTTAGACTCCAGGCTTACTGGTATTCCCCACTGTGAATATATTTTATCTAAATGCGAAAAAAGGTTAAATATGTTAAGATGCCTGGCTGGAGTATGGTGGGGTGCCCATCCTTATTGTTTAAAACTGCTATATAATGCTATAGTTAGAAGCGTATTAGATTATGGGTCTTTTTTGTTAGAACCAGGGAGTATTGTTGCTTTTAAAAAACTTAACAATATACAGTCAAAAGCACTAAGAATAATCACGGGAGCTATGAAATCTAGTCCAATTAATGCCCTTCAACTTGAATGTGTGGATCCTCCTCTTTCACTTCGCCGTCAGTTCCTTTGCGATAAATTTTTATTTCGTTCATTGCAATTTTCTAACCATCCTCTATATACAAAACTTCCATTACTTTTAAATCAAATAAATTCTTCTAATTATTGGTCTCATAAAAATCCACCATGTCTTATTCAGAGTTACAAAAAGTTTATTGCCTTACAGGCTCCAAGCTACAGTTCAAATTTATATCCTCTTTTTTGCAGTAATTATGAATCTCTAGTTTCTATTCCTGACATACATTTTTCCTTGGGTTTAAATAAAGGGGATGATTTTACGAATTTCTTATTTAATTCAATCAAATATAATTATTGGAAAGATTGGCATCATATTTACACTGATGCGTCCAAACACAATGATTCTGGTTGTGTAGGAGTCGGAGTTTTTCATTCTCAATACAATATAGTTCAAAAGGTTAAACTTCCGCCTGAATCATCAGTGTTCACAGGAGAATGCTTTGGTTTATTCAAAGCTGTAGAATATATACACATTATGAAATTAAAAAAGACGGTCATATTTTCAGACGCTTTGAGTGTTTTGCAAGCTCTTAGCAAATTTCCATTAAAATGTAAAACAGTTTATCCCTTGGTAATATCTATAAGAAATCTATTGTACAAATGTTATCAGCAAGGGCTTGTAATTAGCTTTGCATGGATTCCGGGACATAGCAACATTTTGGGCAACACCAGGGCTGACCAGCTTGCCAATGAGGCTGTTGATTGTGGAGATCGTTTTCCGTACATTAATTATTGTCATGATCTTGCAGGTCTCCCCATGACGTTCCTTCGGGAGTCTTGGGGAGACTTATGGTCAGACAGTTCAGTATTAAAAGGTAAATTTTATGCCACCATACAAACGTGTATCCCAAAAAAACCTTGGTTTTTTAAATTAAAGTTAAATAAAACTTCCACCAGTTGTATTATCCGTATGAGACTGGGACATGTTTGTACTCCAGTTCACCTTGCACGGCTTCATATCATAGATAACGATATTTGTGAGTGTGGTGAAAGTGTGGGGGATCTGAACCACATTTTCTTCTCGTGTTCTCTTTATAATCATTCTCCTTTTATGGACTCCTTAAATCGTCATGAAGTTCCTCTTCCTACTTCCATTCTTACTCTTTTAGCATCTAATGATCCTATAATATACAACTGTTTATCTATTTTCATTAATTCTAACTCAATCCGTATTTAGTTTATTATATATTTTATTTGAAATTTTTTTCCTTTTCCGATCCTGACCAATTTTTATTTCCAAATTCCGTTCAGATACCATTCTTTAATTATTATAAGTTTCCCCGTTTTTGTTAGTGGCAAATGCGCAAATAGCGACTTGCCAAGAGAAAAAAAAAAAAAAAAAAAAAAAAAAAAAAATTAGATACATGTATTGTTTCCTCGCAAATGAGAGAAAAGCAGTATACAAGTCTCGGCCGAAATAGCAATTAAGGGCCTCGTTTTGTTAAAAAGGGCTCGGCTAGCGTCTCGTCCTTTTAAAATTACTTCGGAAGCACCAATATTACTGGCCGTGAATTGCTTTGTTAATGTACTATATCGAGTAGTTATTGGCTTTATATGGGGAATTTACCAGCGCCACCGTGTGGGTATTTGGAACTAAACAATCCAATACAAAATTTGACGATGAGTACACGATAACGTTAATTACACGATACTGCAAAAACTCATGCTAGACGGAGCCCCCGTTTCCCTTACTTTAAACAATATCAAAGCATTAACAATCAATTAATACAAGCAGAATCTTGCAATGTTCTAAAACCACCAATTTATAGTTCGGTTAAATATTTTGGTTTTATGAAAGAAAAACCAAATAGCATACAACGACGACGACGACCTCTGTGGTCTAGTGGTTCGAGTGTCGGACTGCTGATCACGAGGTGATGGGTTCGATTCCCACAGGACACAAATATTTGTGTGATGAACATGAGTGTTTGTGTTGGTCTGGTTGTTTCTTATGTATTATAAGTATGTATTTACAAAAAAAATTAGTATATAAGTATTATATCCATTGTCTAGTACCCATAGCACAAGCTCTGCTTAGTTTGGGACTAGATGGTGATGTGTAAAATGTCCCAACAATATTTATTTTTATTTTTTTATTTATTCGTCTTCTTTTATTCGAGAAAAACTAGTTTTGATAATAAGAAAGTCAAAGTCAAATCATTTATTTCAACTAGGCCAATTAAAAGGCACTTTTGAAAGTCTACAGTGAAAATTAAATTGTAAATTGTAAATTGCCCATCCCAAAATGTAAATTCCTATGGAGAAGAATGGACAGAAGAAACTCCATGATTAACCTTGTATTAATCGTTTAACAATATTTTGTATACTTATATTAAATCTATTAACTTAATAATACATAAGATTGACAACCTCCATACATTAGAGCGTACCTCTAAGATTCGCAAAAACGCTCTTTAAATCCAGAGGGCACCACAGTGCACGCTCTTTATAAGTCGCCAGCATTTCCCGCGAGCGCTAGTAGTAACTAACTTATCAGACTACACAATAGATGGCGTTGTCTCACAAAACAATGATTGCTCATGTACCTACGTACTAATATTTATTAACAAACTATATTTTATTCCTGCTACAGCTACATGCTTTCGAAGCTGTTCCACTCGGCCAGTCTGGCCGCTGTCTGCGCCGCCATCATGTACCTGGTGAGCTTCATGCCCTTCATCATCATCCTGTCGCTGGAGGCCGTGCTCTACAGCCAGCTCAAGACCTTCATTGTAAGTTACCTTGAAATAATATGCTAGTCTTAAATAAGAGTATAACTTTGGGAGATGGGTGAGGAATAGGGAGTGTGTTTCATTATATCACTATCACTTGCGTTAGCAGTGAAGAAAAATATTAGAATCCAGCACACCAGAGAATGGCAACAAAGTGGGGCTTAATCCAGTAGTGGGACAATAAAAACAGAATCTTAGCGGGTCTTTGGTGTGTAAGAGTCCTGCTGTTCTTTAAAAGTATATCAGAAGCCGGATTCCACGTGGAATTTTCGTTTAAGAATAAGTTTCGTGAAGTTCACGGCAAGTGAACCCCGGTGGATGTAGTAAAGCGACTTAAGCTGAACGCTCATCTTCCACATCGTACGCAGGATGGGGAAGGAAAAGAAAGCAGATTACGTCATCTGCGTCGCTGCTGGCAATCGTTCCCTTAGAATTTGAAATGCAGTGCATATGTAGCGACATCTATCTCGCCACATGGGAACTAACACTGACGTAGTCGATGACGACACAAATCCTGAATCGCGCAAGCAGAGTATGACACGCAACTTAGTATATACAGGAAAAAAAATTAACCAGTGAGCAAATTTTTTTTGGTGGTTCAGTATGAGTAATAGAACACATTTCCATTAATTGTTCAATACTTTTTTTATTTTTTTATCCGACTTAAAATCTGCAAAATATGGACACAATCTGTTCGTAATAACATCAATGAAAGCGCGCGACGGCTGGGCTGGCTCACGCGGCCGTGCGGGAGGGGGGTGCACCCCCGATGCAAACCCGCAGCCGCATGAGCCAGCCGTCGCGCGCTTTCATTGATGTTATTACGAACAGATTATGTGTAAAAAAAGTGTTGAACAATTAATGGAAATGTGTTCTATTACTCATACCGAACCACCAAAAAAAATTTGCGCACTAGTTTAAATTTTTTCCTGTATACAAGCACCCAACATCAACCGGTGGGCGGCGGATGGAGTCCCTAACGGGATTCTCCGCCACCCGCCCGGTTAAGCAGTTAGGGCACCTATTTTGGGTGCCGATCTGCGAGAAAAAAATAAACAACCGTTGGGCAGTAGCCCGCCAGGCGCAGACCCAGCCTGGTCGGAGGATCCTCCCTTTGTGTTGGAGGAACATGACATCGTGCCTCCACACATACAGTTACGGTGTGGATAGTTGTGTAAAACCTCAAAAAAGGATAGGTAGCTACGGCCTGCTATTTGTTAGCAAATTCCTCTTTAGTAAATACTAGTCTTTACCACTTATTGCAGTGGTCATCAAGAGGTCCATCTTTGACAGTGGACATTCATATTTTGACGACGTCTGTGGGCTAGTGGTTCGAATGTCGGACTCCTGATCACGAGGTCGTAGATTCGATGTGTTTGTGTTGGCCTGGGTGTATGTATTAAAAGTATGAATTTACGTTAAAAATATGGGTACTAGACAATGGATATAATAATTATATAAGTATTATATCCGTTGTCTAGTACCCATAGCACAAGCTCTGCTTAGTTTGGGACTAGATGGTGCTGTGCTCGGACGAATAAAAAAGGCGGAAGGAATCTCGCTAAACAAAGACTGAAGCACTTTCGACAGCATTTTGACACACCAGATTTATACTGTTATTTTATTTGTGACACTACAACGATGACTACCGTCACATTAGATTTTTGCGTAATCGCGTCTTTTTGGCATACTATGGATGTGAATATGTGCGTGCCGACCCGTACTTTTAAGCGAGGCGCCGACTCATAATTAGTTATTTTTCGCTTTTCAGTTTCTGTTTTCGTCGGTTCAATTTTTTGTTACAAAGTTTTATTATTATTACATTTGTTCCAGTGTCTATCGATGTCATCCTCGCTCTGCTACGCGTTCCTGTACATCACCCGGTTCGAGGCGCACGGCTCCGGCGCCGGCTGGCGGCAGCTGTGGGCCTCCCCCGGCGCCGGCGACGACATGAGCATCGGCCTGGCTGCCGGCATGATGCTGCTGGACGCCGCGCTCTACCTGCTCATAGGGTGGCTCATCGACAGACACTATGGTACAGTTATGCAAAAAAATTACATAAAATGGGGGCGCCACTAGTCATACATTGTAAAATTTAAACTTTTAAAAAATAGCCTTTTTGGCAGAACTTAGGAAAGTCTTATAATAAAACAAGTTTAACCGGATTACATCGCGTATATCCGGTTTAACTTGTTTTATTATAATGTGTAGTGATCGCGAAAACCTAAGAAAAAATTAATAAAACACAGATTGACACAAGACTGACTACTGACAAAGACAGAAAATTTGTTCCGAATTTAAATGTTTTTGCCAGACTGTAAGTAGAAGCCTACCTACCTACCTACCTACCTACCTACTTGCGTACCTACCTGCGTACCTACTTTTACACCGTACCTACCCACGATCGGTTCCCATTCTTCTAGTCCATCCAAAGGTTGTCTGGAAGAGATTGCCTTGTGCGATAAGACCGCCCATTGTGCTTATTTAATCTTTCTGTAAACTATTGTCTTTGTTTTCGTTAAGTGTAATGTACAATAAAGAATATAATAAATAGAAGCCATATCTCACTGAATTTGTACCAAAGAGATTCTTAGCTGAGCGTTGAACTAACAAAGGCACAAAATCAGATTGCATGGACAATAATTTTATCAGAATTTAATCACAGTTTTCTGGCACCATTATTTTTGCCAGTTTTCCTATTTCGGGCCTAAGAATGTCTCATTTCGGTTACTAGCTAAACTTATTTGAATTCCGTTGCATATATCTGCAGAACTTGGCAAAGTTAAGTTTAACTGTAACTCAACAGGCATGTCAGTTCTGATAGACATACATGGTCAGTTTATCCCCATACTAATTCTCCATTAACTCCTTCATATTCTTTCCCCAGGCATTAAAACCTTGAAAAGCAACATAACCCACTGCACCACAACGGACGAGAAGGCTGGAGTCAGCATCGTGAACGTCACCAAGATTTATGGCGAAGGCTCCCGGAGACCCAAGGTGGCGCTGGACAACGTTTCCATAGAACTTCACAAGGGACAGATCACTACACTGCTTGGACACAACGGAGCAGGGAAGACTACCCTCATGTGAGTGAATTAAAGGACAAAAAATATAATACTTAGTTACATGGAAACCATTTTAAAATACTTGTCTCATTTTGTTGGCTTTATCTAATGGTACTATGGCTGCATATTTTCATGCCACTTCCACTGAAATTATAAGTCAGTTGACGGATGTTGTTCAAATTCAGACAATGTTTAGACAGTCTGGTCTTGTCTTCTTGAACCTCGTTGGCAATGTTAATCGTGATTCCTCTGGTAGTGTGTGAATCCTCCTCAAATCTTCTGACTTAGCCGAGGTCAAAATAAATCCCAATTTTCGTATTTATGTGCAGCGTTGCTCGCGAGACAGCATTGGCAGGGTCGCCATGCAAAGGTGTCTAATAAAAAATAAATAAAAATCCCGCCGAATACCTTCATAATCTCCTCCTTTTTTGAAGTCTGTTAAAGACTTGTACTACTCCAACAGATAAAGAATGAGATTGAAAATGGCGTGTGAGTGAGGCGTTTGAGCGAGAGGCAAACACAAAGTGTTGTTGCTCACACGTACGGTATTGTTTTGTTTGAGTGAGAGGCACATAGAACAATACATGTGCCGCCATTTTCAATCCCATTCTTTATCTGCGCGAATAGTATATCTTACGAATGTTGTTATAAACAAAACAAGTTACAAAATACATAGAGAGGAGGTGCGTCACACGCAACGACCATACAGCCCAATAGACGCCTAATGTTGAATATAATGCGTACAATAAATTCTGCCACTAGCCGAGGCGGGGTACTGCAATCCGATTGGCCCTAACAAGGCGGCTATTGGCTAATCACTTACGCGGCAGTTTTGACGGCTCACGTAAGTGGTCGAAATTGATGAAGATATAGTGGCGAATAGTGGCGACCTACATTAGTGAAAGTTCATAGATGTGTTGCAGACATCGGCCGCCTGTTATAAAAATTAAAATCATTTATTATTAGACAACTTAGTCCATAGGCACAGGGGGGTGATTCTTGCGTCGTAGACATTATCTCGAACTCGACAAAATGTCGAAACAAGATGGCGAGTGTCGATTGAAAATAAATTTTCGTATTCTCAGAATGTCATGTTAGAGATATGTCCACGTCTAGCGCTCGAAATACAAAGACTGGTACAAAAAGTTGACATTACCGGCGACATTTTTCGTAGAGATTTAAAATTAGAGATTATCTCAAATTAGATATTTATCTCTCTATCGCGAGAATTAGGGCCCAGTGTTATTCACACTTTTATTATTATTCTAGAATACACGCCGCCTGCACAGTAGGCTCATTTAACTCCGAACACACATCTATCCATTTATCATTTATCCATTGTCTAGTACTCATAGCACAAGCTCTGCTTAGTTTGGGCACAGATAATATAATACTATAGGTTTGGGACTAGATGGTGCTGTGTAGAAATGTCCCAAAGATATTTATTTATTTATTTTATCTACACTCGTATCGTAAAATTCGAATTATGAACTCGAAAGTAATGTCATAATGACATACTTTACGCACATGCACCTGTAATGAATTTAAAAAGTTTTATTACGATACAGTTTGCTGAACAAAACAATGCGGTAATTTAATTTTTTTTCCATAACCGCACACTTCAGCCCAACTAAGGAGTTTTTAATGCCACTTCGACCTAACCAAGAAGTTTTCAAACCTTTTTTTTAGCAGTCGTACAGTTTGGCACCAATGAGTACACAAAATTCAGGGTGGCGCCACTTGTCATACATTGAAAATTTTTATCGTTTAAAATCGCGTTTTTGGCAGAACTTTTGATTGTCATATTGCTTTTAATTATATTTAAGTGTTTACAGGCATATTTTTTGTATGATAAAACAGAGATTGACGGAATCCTGACAAGGATAGAAAATTAGTTCCGATTATAATATTTTCGCCAGACTATATTTTATTATCTGTGTAGGCGCGCACCAGCGCACAGTCTGTTATTTTGCCTTAGTTGCGGCCATGTCCATTTTATGTTTTTATTCGATAGCTATAGTAACGATAAAGGTTTGGCAGAAAGACCTATGGTATTTTTTTTGTATAATTATAAAGTTATTAAGGTTTCATTGAAAAGTGAGAAAAACAAAATTAATTTTTATTTTCGAAAATTGTTGTAATACATATCTAGTTAGTCCTTTAAATAAAGTAACAGCATAATATATATTTAGATAAAAAAATGGGGCATCGTACCTTTGATATATTAGGAGATTTTTTACTTTTACCGATTAACACAAAACATTTTTTTTTCATGTTTTCTTATCACGGTCGCATCTTATTTTCATTTAAATATATGCGTAATGTTATTGTCAATAATACACTAAAATATGACATGCGTCAATAGCAGGAATACGAAGATAGAGAGTTTCTAAATATTTTTGAAATTTCTATGGAAATAGGGTTGTCGCAATTGAATAAATAAAAAAATTAAATAAAAGTGCCAGATATTTACCAAGTATTTAACTAACTTTGAGTAAACTCTTTCTGGTGTCTTTCTGTGTCTCTTTCTGGGTTTCTGTTGTCTGAAAACAATTACTATAATGTTCTCAATGCTCTAAGACTACAACGATACGTGACGCTAACCTAGCAGTCATCATCGGAGTTTGTCAAAACTTCTTCTGATGATAATACGAGTATATTATCATCAGAAGCGTCTGTTACCAATTCAGTATTAGGAATATCAGCAAAACTTTGCGGTAGTGGATCATGGGTAATAATATTCTCCATTGTCGGTTTTAAGAGTGACAGAACCTTGCCGGGAAGAACGGAACGTTTATTCTTTTTATGTCGGTTGCCAATGGACATCAGCGATAGGAATGGGTCGGAAGACTCTAGCGCGCGGTGAAACAAGTCGAACACTGTTGTTTTGCGATCTAATTTTCGGGTATGATGCTCACGGTCGTAACGCCAAAACTTGTTCCTTGATTCACCGGCTTGTTCTGACAGCATTCCAATGGGTAAGGAAATAGATTCTATTATTTTTGCTCCATGCATCAGTATCTTGTGCAGAGTAACTGACATATAACACCAGTTGTACTTTTGCACGTATTTAACAGCGAGATTTTCACAAAAATATTGAAACTTTTGAGAATCGATTTCCAACTCGCTTGATAATGTCACAAGAATGGTGTGTAAATCCTCAACAAGCCATTCCTCAATTCCAAGAATATCTGCAAATGTTTTCCGGTTTGAATCTGACAATGCAGTACGGGCAGTGTTGCCATCATTGGTTGTTCCTGCATTAGGCCTTACTACATCTACCAGCAAACCCATTTTGTTTCTAATGTCCGTTTGAATTTGTTTTTTTCTTCTTTCCACAATACGACCTTCGGGAGAGTTTTTTGTAACTCTCCATTTTTGCACGTCTGGATCATTTTTATAGCCTAAATGCAACAAAAATTCGAATATTCTGATCCAGGCATGCAGTGGACTTATTCCGTGAAGTAAAGCTTCCTGATTTAATGGTTTTTTTGCCACTTCGTCAAGTTTATTAAACTCGGTGCAAGTAGCTCCACAACACGCACACCGTAATTGTGAGCTGGTATTTGTGATGACATTAAAGACTTTTCCGTCAATTATGGTGAGGTATAATTTTGGATCTCCGACAACGACATATCCAGCAGAAATTTCCGAATAAATTTGTGAAAGATTTTTAATTTCTTCTTCTACCCGGTTCCTTTCTTCCAGAATCAGATCTTTTGATTCTGATCTGTATTGTATTTTTATTGGTCGGCAAAATCTAAAAGATTGTGGATTTGGGTTTGACCATAAGACAAAACCATCAAGACTTTTTATGCGCAACGGAATGTAGGTAGTAGCAAAGAGGCAGTGTTCGTCATCAATTTTATCAGAAAACGTTTGCTTATATGTTGACTGTCCTGTGCTACCATCAAAACCCCATGAACCCTCAAAAACGCAGTGAAGTGTATCTAACTGTTTTTGATTGCAATATTCCGAAACCCTTTGGTCGCAAGAGTCAATGATTCGTCGAAACGTGTGCATAAGTAAATCATTTAAAGGTACTTTGGCTTCTCGTTCTGATATTTAAATTTCAACATCAGGATAACAATGTTTTTTAGCTTTTTGTATCTTATAATAGGGAGGGTAAATATTAAATCCTCGAGATTTGGCACCTTGTTGCATGTAGATATAGTCTTCCACTGATAGTTTTATATCAATCATTAAACAAAGAGCTTCATCAGGAGAATAGGGTTTGGGTTCCGATTTTGACTTTATGGTTCCCGCGATTTTTTTAGGCCGAGTTGGACTTTTCAAGCATTCCTTTATTATAAACTCAAACTCCTGAGCAGAACTTTTATTTAGTTTTTCGCCGGTTTCGTCTGTTACTATTCTCGACATAACTTTAATTAGTTTTGAATGAGGTTCTCCGTCAAGCGATTCCTCAAGATCTTTCCGTGCACGGCGCTTTTGGCGATCACTTAAATTTTCATAAAATGTAGATGTGGAACTGGATGAAGCATCAAAAGAAGTTTCAGGTTTCGGATCTATTGAAGGTTCAAGTTCTTGGGGTCTTAAAGTTTTTTGTAAGTCAAAGCTACTAGTTCCCGAAGTCGAAGGATTATTTTGTAATAAATGTGTATTTGATGTGAAACTGGAATGAGCGCCAAAAGAAGTTTCAGGTATCGGGTCTTCAGGTTCTTGGTGTCTTGAAGTTTTTTGTAAGGCATAGCTACTACTTCTCGAAGTTGAAGGATTATTTGGTAATAAAAAATGTGCCTCATCCAATTCTATAATACTTTGTTGTGGTAAAGGACTTTCCTCGATATTCACTTTTGGTATTTCAATATCAAAAATAGTGGAAAGCCAGTGTTTGTTTTTATTACAAAATCGTTTGAAATTCCGTTTACTACTGCGATATAAAGTTTCACATTTACTTAAAAATTTTGAAAGATTGTATTTAAATTCATTGTTTTGGCTATCGATATTGTTCGGAATTCCATTTGGATATAAAGTGTTTAATACGATTAGGCATCGTTCCTCTGAATCGAGATCCAAAGGTCTTTTATGAACCCCGTGCAAATGTGCCTTATCTACCAAAATTTTATAAATTTCCAATTTCGTGAGTGATTTCTTCAGATCCGTGTTCGTGCTTTCGTTGTTAGTCGTTGGAGTTGCCACTCGCTGACCAGCATGAGGGTTGGCGCCCTCATGCCCCCCTTGCATTAAGTCCTCTGGTCGGGGCCCAGAAGGACATCCCCCAGCAGGACGGGTCAGTACCTGCTGAGGCAAAGCAGTGCCATGGGTCTTTGACGGCTCCATGACACCTCACCCCCGCTTCTCCAGATATTATGTATGGAAATTGGGTTTTGACATTCTATCTAACGAGGGCGGACCCCTTCCCAATTCCACATAATATCCTTCATCGAAGATTCATTTTGATGTAAGTGCATGCACTTACAAAACAAAAAAGAATAATAAACAAGATTTGTTTCATGATTTGTTAGTTACAGGTGAATCTAATAAAAGCGTGTTAGTTAAGACATGATTAGACCAAGGATAATGCTTCAGAAATAGTAATAGGAAATTATAATAATTGAAGAAGCAAATTTATTCCGAGCGAAATTGGTCGTTTGTTAGAGGCGCCTACATTAGTTGACAACCCTAAATTAAAACTTTAAAATTGAATATCTCCGAGTTCTTGTGTTCGTTGCTTCTTATTTTTTTTGTGGTAATACTTAGTATTGTACTAAACATTGACACACAAAAATAAAATGCGACCATGTTAAGAATGACCATAAAAAAAATTATTATGAAATCATAGAAAAAATAAAATTGACGCCTAGTAGAACGCATTTTTTTAAGATAAAATAGATGTAATGATGCATTAAGTTAATGGCTAGCGTGCCATGAAACATTTATTGTAAAATGTTCATTATGAGAGCCTAAAACACGTTTCTATTGTTTCTATGGATTTTTCTCGATTTTCGAAATATGTTGAAAACTATGACACATAAAACCACGGGGGTTTTAATAGAAGTTTTGTTTGGTTATTATCTTTCTAAAAGCCTCAAAAAATAAGGATGGCCGCAACTAAGGCAAAATAACAGACTGTGCAGCGCGCGTGCGCGGCCGCGCGCCACGGCCGCGGCCTACTGGATTTGGTCATCGTTACTTGTAAATTTATTGTTATTGTTTACGTTATTATTATGGTTTTGTATGTCGAAAGTTTTAATCTGGCCAAAAATATCTGAATACAGCAGTGATACTGAACTGAGGAGAATATGACTCCGCCTGAATTTCTGGATGCAGCAACGTAAATGACGAACAATCTTTTACCAGAGAAATCAAGAAAAACAACGACAATGTTACCAAGATTTTGACTTTGGTATTTTATTTGAAATTGTATGAGTGTAGATAAAATAGTGTATGAAACTGACATAATTAGGTATTAAAACACTCGTGTGATACTATTAAAAACCTCGCCTACGGCTCGGTTTTTAAACTCACACTCGTGTTTTAATAACCCCTATTATGCAACAGTTTCATAAACTACTATTGTTTAACACATGGAGTTCAGTAAACCTACTGAGCAGTACGTTCCTCTGTGGTACGGTATCGTTTCTATCTCCTATCATTCTCAGCACACTGTTCGGGCTCCCTCGCATACGCCGCAACACCGACGCCACCTTTTTACGCATAATGGCGTAGAACTCACTACGCCATCACATTAGTATTTTATCTATGACTATAATAGTATATAACGAAACGAAACGAAACGAAACGAACGAAAGAACGAACGAACGACGAAGAATGAACGAAAGTAACCGACATAGCCCGAAGAATTGCCAAACTTAAGTGGCAGTGGGCGGGGCACATTGCTCGCAGAACGGATGGCCGATGGGGCAGTAAAGTTCTGGAGTGGCGACCGCGTACTGGAAGACGCAGCGTGGGTAGGCCCCCCACAAGGTGGACCGACGACCTGGTGAAGGTCGCGGGAATCCGCTGGATGCGGAAGGCACAGGACCGGTCGTTGTGGCGATGTTTGGGGGAGGCCTATGTCCAGCAGTGGACGTCTTTCGGCTGAAATGATGATGATGATGATGATAATAGTATATTATTATATATATTTAGTACTTATTTTACGTTATATATATATACCTATGTATGTTTATCTATTGTTTTAGTGGTAATTTATTTCTCATCATGTTTTGTGTCGTGAATCAATATTGCACCTGCCTTGTCATCTCTGTATCACCCTAAGGTTGACTGGGAGAGAATGCCTAAGGCATTAAGTCCGCCTATGTACACATGTTGCATGAAGTTTAAATAAATAAACTCATCTACGCTGGCGTCCGCAAACACATTATTATACTGGACGCGCAAGCCTGTCTAGGCTCTTTGCGTAAAGTAGTAAGTTGTTATGAGGCATCTATGGGGTGTATGGTTGATGGGTCACACACTACACTTTTCTTTCGGAATTCCACCAGTCGTCCACATTTGTCGGCAGCAACATCCTGACGGGCATGCTGCGGCCCAGCAGCGGCCACGTGGTGCTCCGCTCGCAGCTCGCGGGCGCGCGGCTGGGCGTGTGTCCGCAGCGCGACGTGCTGCTGGAGTGCCTCACGCCGCGCGAGCACGTGCAGCTCTACGCGCAGCTCAAGAGCGGGCTGTCTGCTGCCGACGTGCGGGGGGAGGTCGACAAGTGAGTGCATCCATGCCATACAATATATACTAACGACAAGAAGCGACACTTAGAGGACGCTCCCAAAACGTAATTCCCACCCTCGCACTCCCCTCACACACCGGAACTGCGGGCCGCTCTCGTCAATTTTATGCGAGTTGTAATAGAACTCATTTTCGAGAAAATCATTCTCGCGTGTTTTACCACGAAAGTAAATGTCGTAAATCTCAAAACAGTTTTCTTTTTATTACAAGAATACTAAACAATCTATACAAATTTCCTTTAGCTAGTATTTAATAAACTTTATTATCCTCCTATTTGCATATATTTTTTATAGCTTCGTTAAATAATAAAGGAGAAATATTCGAAAAATCTCTAAAAACGCATGATATTCAAAAAATAAAAGTATCGAACAAAAATCAACTAATTATGTAACTGTCTAGCCAAACGATGGATAAAAGTTCAAAAAAATATGAATCTAAATTTGACATTCATCAAGCATGTGTTCGACTCAGCATATGTTTTCAAAAAGTCACCTCATTTTGGGAGCCTACTCGTAAAATAGCTCGCGGCTGTGTGCGGGGCGGGGCGAGCGCGGGGCGCGGCGTTTGCAACGGGCAGTCTCTCGGCTGCCCCAGCCAAGGCCTATTGCATTCACACGCTCGCTCAAGGTCACTGGCGAGCGAGCTCACACGTACACGGAGTGTCACCGCTGTGTCCATGGTATACACAGACAAGTAAGCCTCAAGACGCCGCATAAACAAAGTTTTGCATTAGAACACAGTCGTAAAATTTTGGTGGGGACCGGGGGGCGGACGGCGCGTTATGATTGGTCGGCTCAAAAGTTCTGTGATATAATTCTGTATGATTGGTGCCGCTCGCTGACGGACTGACATCCTGATTGGCGGGTGTATGATATGCAGTGCTACTGCATATGTGTGGTGACAGGGGGTCTCCGGCTAATCGACGTCTAAAGGCTTACTGATCTGAGCCATGGTATAATAAGATGTTTTACCAGGTACTCTTATCCCGTGACAGCTAGTTCACGTGATTGCCTCCGTACTACTTCCTCGGCTGTGGAGCCAATAGCGGGCTGTTAGCGTGACACTTGTCAGTTTGATGTGCTGCCATTTTTTTAAATAAATTACCCGAGCAAAATGCATTTTTTTATTTACTTTCGTCTATAAAGAATCACTTTTGCACTACTAATTTTATACAGTTTCCTTTAATAACTAATTAGATGAAAAACACGAGATAACAAATAGGCTAGTTAGGAATTTATTTTATATTCATTATGAACAGAAATCTCCTGAAGTATATTAAAGATATCAATCAATGGCAGCACTGATCGTGACGTAGCTTGGAGGCATCGCGCTGTCATTGCGGGAAGAGAATACCTGGTGAAACATCTTATTATACCATGAGTGGATCCATCTTTTTTTAAAATTTCGAATGGACTTCGCAGACGGTACCCAAGATAGGTGCCCTAACTGCTTAACCGGGCGGGTGGCGGAGAATCCCGTTAGGGACTCCATCCGCCGAACAACATAACATAACATCACGCCTGTATTTCCCCGAAGGGCTAGGCAGAGATGTATAGTACACCCACATTTCGCCAGTTATGTTATAGTCCCAAACAAAAGCCGAAAGTTTCCTTAAACCTAACTTATGAACTAAAATCGCGGTTGCAAAACCGCATAAGGGCGTCCCCCAAGGGAGGGTTCGGACCTCGGCTTACTAGGGCATTGCGGGGGATTTTGTGTAATGGATTTGATTAATCCTGCTTCTCTATTTTTTTTGTCTTACACATCTAGTTAGAAAGGAAAATAATAGACGAAAAAAATTGTCACAGGTTATTCTGTCACTGACGGACTTCATCAATTCTTCTTCACTCTTCAGTTAATATTAGGTCCTTACATATGATTTTGTACGGGAGGAATATAAAGTAATTTTTTTTTTGTATAATATATTTAATTAATCAAAGTACGCACCGTTGTTATCTATGCACTTTTGCCATCTCATAGGTAGTTCATTGATCCCTTTACTAAAAAAACCATGGGGGCGAGAATCAATAAACTCTTTGAAGGCGGTTTGGACTGCCGCCTCAGAGTTGAATTTTTTTCCTTGTAAGAAGTTGTCCAAATTCCGGAAAAAATGGTAATCTGTTGGAGCAAGGTCCGGGGAGTATGGTGGATGTCGTCGACATTCCAATTGTAGCTCATCTAACTTTCTGGTTGTTTGTTGTGCAGTGTGTGGTCTTGCGTTGTCGTGAAGCAGCAGTGGCCTAGAGCGATTGACCAATCTCGGTTGTTTAGCAGCTAGTTCTTCCTTCATGGTTTGCAGTTGCTGACAATAGATATCTGCCGTAATCGTTTGGCCAGATTTTAGAAAGCTGTAGTGAACGACACCGGCGCTAGTCCACCGAACACTCACAAGTAACTTTTTCTGAGTCAATTTTCGTTTAGGGCAGGATTTGGCTGGGTCTCCAGGGTTCAGCCATTGCGACGAGCGCTTCCGATTATCGTACAGTATCCACTTTTCATCACAAGTAATGATTCGATTTAAAATGCCTTCATTATTATGTCGGTTCAACAAAGTAACACAGCTCAGTCGACGCGTGCTTGCAAGTTCGATTCGGTACCCATCGTTCATGTTTTTTTACTTTCCCGATTTGCTTCAAGTGGATTAATACAGTTTTATCACTTACCCCGAAGCCTGCAGCTATCTCGGAAGTGCTTTGTGATGGATCCGCTTCCACAATAGCCTTTAATTCTTCATTTTCCACTTTGGTCTTCGGCCGTCCACGGGGTTGGTTCTGAAGGTCGAAATTTCCAGAACGAAAACGTTGAAACCAAAAACGTACCATGCTTTCTTTTGCGACACCAGCGCCGTACATATCAATCCTTCGAGCTGTTTCTGCAGCACTGGTGCCACAGTAGAACTCGTACTCGTAAGTATACCGATATTTCATGTTTTCCATTTTGCGGTGATAAGCGACGCCAAAGAAAAAAATAATGAGGAAAAAACCGGCCAAGAGCATGTCGGGCCATGCTCAGTATTATAGGGTTCCTTAAGTAGGTGTTACAAATAAATCAAATCGAATATTAATCATGGCTATTTTAGTTTTTGCAATAGACGGCAGCATCGGCGACTCAGAGAGTGTTGTCAGTAGCCGCTAGATGGCGCTATACAGTGCCAAATGCAATAGACGGTACTTGACTGCAGCATTGGCGACTCAGAGAGTGTTGTTAGACGCCGCTAGATGGCGCCAAATTTAAGAAGTGTGTCGTCAACATAACACAAAGTTACTTTTTGTGATTTTTTCAAATAGAAAGTAGCTAATGGAGCATTATTTGCTGTGATCATTTTTCTCTTAGGTCAATGACCTTTGAACTAGGACGTTTTAAGTATTTTTCAGTTTTCTCTCTATAACTCAAAAAATTATAATCCCAATATGCTCGAAATAATTTTAAAAGAGAGTTTTTACAAAGGTCTATCAATGTGGAAGATTATAAGTTTCTACATTGCATAGTTTAGAAATGGCAGGGGGTGGACACATTGCAAGCCACTTTGGCAGGCTATATTTCGCAGATGGTACACCTGATAAAAAAGTGATGTATGAAACATTACCTTCATTTTAGTAGACCTATTCAATGATACCCCACACGAGGGGGTGCAGCGAAAAAAAATATTTCATCCTCATTTCACATGTATGGGCGCCACCCCTAAAATACGTAATCATGATATTTTTATCATTTTTATCATTTTTTTTTGGGGTGCATTAAAAGAGCCTCCACGAGAGACGATATTTAATTGATCGTCCGGCGCACTCTGGGCAGTCAGCCCCGCTATCAACCTACTGACTGGCTAATCTTTTCCCCACGACATGACCTATTATTATTATGTAGCTCATGTCGACACGAAGAAGAAGAATGATATTTTTATTCTTTTATAATTGAGATCTATATCTATTCTATTTTTTAACAAAATTTTATTTACTTATGTTTATAACTGTAGAAGTTATTAAGCTGTAAAGGATTAGGACAGACGGACAGACGGACGGACATGACGAAACTATAAAGGTTCCTTGTAGGACTACGGAACCCTAAAAACAAATGAATGACTGTTTTCAAAACTCAAATGTACCAGCTAAATGAATTTATAAATTTTAATTTGGAATTCTTAACCAAAGAGGAGATATTTCAGATCAAAGTGGTCAGTACGACAAAACGCTAATTTCATATGTAAGGACCTAATATTTTGAATATTATAGATCGCCAAAACTTATTACTTACTGAATTTGAAACAATAAGGCCTTTTTCTCCCACTTTCTTGGAAATTGGTTCATTATTCAAAAAACCAATACATCAATCGGCTCTTTTCCGTACGCAACGAAATAACGAGCCAGTAATATCCACCACGACAATAATAGAAATTGCTGGACAGTTTTTATTTTTTAAATTATGCCACCGAGGTTTTTAAGTACACTCTTACACAAATTAGGTGTTTTTAGGTACAAAATATTTATCATTATAAAGACTGAATGCGCATTTTTTTTTTCAAAACTTTGAAAATAGAACAAGAACCGCGTGCGGACGAATTGGCGCTTGAAAATTAGATAATGGTGTCGATTCTCTTGTTCACGAACTAAACTTATTTTAAACTATCGCTCTCTTTTACTAATAGTAGATACAAGAAAGGGATGGCAACCATTTAAGAGCTGTCAAATTAGACGAAATTAAAATTTCCATACAAGTTTAGTCGTGATCTCGGAACGTGCCCACTAAAATACAAAGAAATGTAACACGTAAACTAATTTGACAGTTCTAAAATGGTTGCCATCCCTTTCTTGTATCTACTTTTAGTAAAAGAGAGCGATAGTTTAAAATAAGTTTAGTTCGTGAACAAGAGAATCGACACCATTGTTGAATTAATTTGTGTATTGTTTCCTCGCAAACGAGAAAGAGCGGAAGAGCGGTTTCTTCTAACACAACCATATTGTTGCTTAAAGGAAGACTCCTAACATTGTAAAGCAATATATTTATAAGTTACTGAAATAAACATTTTGATTTTTTGAAACGAGAGAAAAGTATAGGTACCGTAAAATGCCCTAACTTTGCCCACAAGCCCTACTTTGCCTAAGGCATTAACTTAATTTTTACACGCACTAACACTTTATAACTGAACCAAATGTTGGCGTTGTCATAGTTTTTAAAGCTCCCCAAGTACGGAAACCATAGGTATTATAGTTTACTCAAAAAATAACTAGGCAAAGTAGGGCTTGTGGGCCAAGTTAGGGCAGTTTACGGTATACAAGTCTCGGCCGAAAAAGCAATTAACGGCCTCGTTTAGTTGAAAATCACTTGGAAAGCAGTTCCAATATTAAGTACTCGGCCGTAAATTGTTTCATTTGAGGTCTCGACAGTAATGTACTATTATTAATCCTGCTTCTCTTTATTTTATTTTTGTCTCACACATCTAGTTGGAAAGGTAAATAGTAGAAAAAAAATTACAAACGGACTTCGATCAATTCGTCTTCAGTTATTATTATAGCTCAGAGAGACCGCCAAAACCTATTACTTACTTAATTTAAAAAAATAAGGTCTTTTATACACCTTAATGATAGTGAAATGACATCATATCCAAGTCTTGTATGATCTAAACGTATCCTTTGTTACAGGATGCTGCAAGTATTGTCTCTAGGTCCTGTGTGTTCAGAGCCGGTGTCGCGCCTGTCTGGCGGGACCAGGCGACGACTGTGTGTGGCGCTGGCGTTCGTTGGACGACCTCACCTGGTCTCCTTGGACGAGCCCACTGCCGGAGTGGACCCTGCTGCTAGAAGGTTGGTTTCGAAGTTTCATTACAAAAGTTATCTTTGCTCAGAAGTTTGAATGAAATATAACATCGAGAATTAGGTAGGTACTCTCTAAATGAATTCATAAATGAATTACATAAAAAAATGTATACATAAAAATTACACTGTATGTGTTATGTGTTACATCATCATCATCATTTCAGACAAAGGCCTCCCCCAAATAGGGGATACGTATGTGTTGCATACTCCGATCAAATATACTATATAAATGTATATCTGTGTGTACAATAAAGAATAAGAATAGATGCACGGTCTTGTAAAAAATCTTGTAATTTATTAAGACATTGCCTATGTATCCAATTTCTATTCTAAATTGTAAGATTATTTATATATATATTTATTATACCTATATGTGTAATATATTTTTCAACACACTTGCTCGTAAAGTGGCTCTTATTGTATCGCTTTTAGGTTCATAATGTGGCTTATAACGCACGCGTGCTTTTTTCATTATATTATTGCACTAGTGCTTTTTACTTTACAGTTTATTTTTAAATCGCAGCAAAGAGTTTTTATGCCTGAACTAAATTAAACATTTTTGGGAATAAATCAACTGTATTAATTAAAATATGCTATATAAACATTATCCCCCCCTTAATTGGGGGAGGCCTATGTCCAGTAGTGGGCGTCTTTCGGCTGTAATGATGATATAAACATTTCATTTCATCAAATTATTAATTTTTGTCAACAAATTAATATTAATTGTGTTATAAATAAAAAAAAACAATTTATAATATTTTTATATTAAGCTGTATGGCGGTTTCCTTCGACCACCTGCGCGCGCATAGCTGTATGTCACCGCGCGGTCCGCGCGCCATTTTTAACATTTTTCACAAATTCAATATTTGTCTAAAATGTGTAATTTATGTTTTTTTTCTCGCAAGTGTGTTGAAAAACGTCGTATGACACGCGTGAGCATTGACTATTATACTCTCGGCTCCATTACGCCCTCGCCTTCGGCTCGGGCTGCAATCCAGCCTCGAGTATAATAGTCAACTTAGCTCACTTGTATCATAATGTACTATTGGGCAATTTATTTATTTTAGTTTAGTAGTACGCCACGGACTGCCCCCATTATCTAGATCTTACGTCTTCTTTGTCCATCCAAAGGTTGTCTGGAAGATATCGCTTTTAGCGATAAGACCGCCCATGTACCCATAATTTATACGTTGTTCCTGTTTACTACTATTTTCATGGTGTACAATAAAGTATATTCTATCTATCTATCTATCTATCTTGTAAAAAATCAAATCCATAAACGTCTCCGCGGTAAAATGTACAAGTAATTATATTTAAAACAACAAGTACGACACTCCATTCTTTGTTTGCACATTTGGAGTATAGTATTGATAAAAAAAAAAATACACATTTTACATATTTTTTTTGGCTTGTTTGACAGCGTTTAATGGTGGTTTTATGGTATATTTATCCACGTTAAGATTTTCTTCGATTTTTTTTTTTGGTCTCTAAAATTTTTCTAAAACTTTTGCTATGGGACCAACCCTGAAAACGCGAAAAAAAATCAGTTGGTCCCTACATGTGTTCACTTAAATCGATAAAATGTAGGGACTAGTACAATGGCCCCTTTTCGGGAAAGAAGTGATTAAAATTTCAGCACGTATACCTCTGCCTACCCCTTTGGGGAATACAGGCAAGATGTTATATTGTTGTATTAAGTTTTTCATTTACGAAATAAAATATACTCGATGTTGCGTTTTAGCAGATTCATATAGCGAGCTAGAGTTTACGCCTTTGCCACTATCAACTTTGATATATTATGTTAACGAGTCAGGAACAGGAGTCTTAACACAGCCTTTGATTCCAGTGACATCTGGTCCATGATAGTGAAGCTGAAGGAAGACCGCACGATACTGCTGACGACGCACCACCTCGACGAGGCCGAGCTGCTCAGCGACCAGATCGTCATCATGCACAAGGTAACAACATCAATTGCCCATCTATACAACATGTTGATCTCTATCCGTGCCATATACCACTGATACCTACTGAACACGAATCAATAAAAAAATCAATACCATTTTTTTTTTAACCGACGAAAAAAAGGAGGAGGTTCTCAATTCGACGCGTATATATTTTTATTTTTATTTTTTATGTATAACCACGCATAACTTTTTACAGGATGGTCCGATTTTGATGATTCATTTTTAATGGATAGGGTATATCTCGAAGTTGGTCCCATTCAAAACCACCCCTAAGAGTAGTAAAACAGGGGATGAGTGTTTGTTCACCCACTGAATTCTTACCTGTTAACCGATTCTGTTGAAACTTGACACACATAAATATAGTTCTAGACATAATGGAGACCTGGAGTTAGATTAAAACTACAAAAAAATGAAAAATTAAACTTTTTAACAAAAAATTTAACCGACGAAAACAGAAACTGAACCAATCAACGAAGATCATTAAATTACTTTAAATAAATAATAAAAACAACGTCACATTAAATACCAGGCCCCTCAGAAAGTATTGCGAAAAAAAGTTTTTATATATGGGAGACTGGCCAGTTATAATGTTTTTCGAAAATATGATTATTTATAAGTAAAAATAAGTAAGTTCCAATTTCAAAATTTCCCTCCACATTTTTTGCGAGTTAATTCAAAGTATTGTGTCTCACTGAAATATGGATCTGCGCCGGGAACATTTTAGAGCTATGATTTTATACGATTTCAAGTGTCGCCTGAAACCGGATGAATCGTACGATAGACTTCAAATGGCATTCATGGATGAAGGCCCTTCCAAGGCAACCGTGTATCGTTGGTATAACGAATTCAAGCGCGGTCGACCAACTTTGGGGGATGACGAAAGAAGCGGTCGCCCTTTGACGGCTGTTACCGAAGAAAACGTGCTAGCAGTGAAAAATTTAATCCAAGACAATAGGCGAATTACATATCAGGAGATTCAACACATATTGAAGATTGGATCGGGAAGCGTTCACGAGATTCTACACAGCCATCTTCGCGTGAGGAGGATAGTATCACGCTGGGTGCCGCACAACCTCACCGATGCTCAGAAGCAGGCCCGGGTGGAATGGTGCCGTGATATGCTTAACAAATTTGAAGCAGGCTCGTCGCGGCGTGTTTACGACATCGTTACAGGTGATGAGTCCTGGATTTATCAATACGACCCAGAAACCAAGCGCCAGTCGACTGTTTGGGTGTTTCAAAATGAGCCAACGCCTACCAAAGTGAAGCGATCTAGAAGCGGGGGTAAGATTTTGATCGCTAGCTTTTTTAATTTGACTGGCCACTTGGTATCAATTCCCTTACGGGATCAAAGAAGCATTAATGCCGAATGGTATACTACCAAATGTTTGCCAGAAGTTTTCTCTGTTATAAGCAACAAGCGACCAAACACAGGGCTCCGCGGGCTACTGCTCCACCACGACAATGCACCTGCGCACACCGCACTCAAAACGAGGGACTTCCTGGACAGCACGCCAGTCAAACTCCTGGGTCACCCTCCTTACAGCCCTGATCTAGCACCGTGTGACTTCTTTTTATTCCCAAAAATAAAAAATCAGCTCAAAGGGATACAATTTTCGTCGCCGGAAGATGCGCTGGCTGCGTTCGAGCAGGCTGTAAACGAGGTGTCTGCGGCGGACTGGAAAAAGTGTTTTGAAAACTGGTTTAGGCGCATGAATCTTTGTATAGAGGCTGGTGGAAAGTACTTTGAAAAGATTTGATAAAAATATATGTACGTATAGAACAATTTTTTTTAGTTTCGCAAAACTTTCTGAGTGTCCCACGTACAACGTGAAATTTTCAACGATAAACAATAACTTTCCAAAAAGGCGTTCTCCGCTCGGCCACTTGCAACTTGCACGCACTTTACTTGTTAAAAGTTCGTTTGGCGCCGACTCATAATTAGTTATTTTTCGCTTTTCAGTTTCTGTTTTCGTCGGTAAAATTTTTTGTTAAATTTTTTTATTAAATTTAAATACCTATTTTTAAACATACAAATTCCCCTGTGTGTCGCGTGTGACGTACGACACAAAAACAACAATGCCGCCGATGACTTATTTTCAGAGTCGTTCGGGATTTATTCTCAAACCCTCGCTATGTTCCTGAGTGAAAATTTGGGTATTAAATAATCGTAGAATTTTTCAAGTATTTTTAGATGACTTAACACATTATTTATCATTTGCTCTAGAAATATGGCACGGATACAGATCAACAACTTGTAGACGTAATAACAATCTAACTTCTATTTATTTTGCGTCTCGTCATGTATCCTACAGGATGAGTTTTTGAGAAATATAGAAAACCGGTCAAGAGTCTTCATCAACTCAGCCTATCGCAGTCCTCTGCTGGATATAGGCCTCTCCCAAGTTGTGCCACAACACTCGGTCCTCTGCCTTCCGCATCCAGTCCCCCCCAGCCACCTTCTTTAGGTCGTCGGTCCACCTGGCAGGGGGGCGCCCTACGCTTCTTTTGCCGATTCGCGGTCTCCACTCAAGGACTCGTCTGCTCCAGCGGTCATCGGTCCTTCGACAGACATGGCCAGCCTACTGCCACTTCAGCTTACTGATCCTACAAGCTATGTCGGTCACTCCGGTTCTTCTCCGGATAACCTCGTTACGGATTTTATCCTTCAAAGAAACTCCAAGCATAGCTCGCTCCATAGCTCACTGAGCGACTTTGAATTTGTGGACTAGCCCAACTGTCAGTGTCCACGTCTTGGCACCGTAAGTCATGACAGGCAAGAAACAAAACAAATTATTTGAAACAAACTGAGTTTATAGCAAGTAGCACACGCGAAAACGAAATATATTTATAGAATAAGTACAATATGCTATAACAGTAATTTAATTATAAAAGTGAGTTCAAATAGCTTTCACTTAAGAAAAACTATTTCCACGGTAAATTGAGGAACATTAAAAAGTGCCTATGCAGAGTCGACGCTCGACGCAACAAACCACCCTAAAATCAATAAATAGGCATCACACAAACGGTTGAGGGTTGGGGTGGAAACGTCAGAACAGAGTTTGTACGACCAATCGGAGGCTCGCTAAGAAAAGTTGAATGAGACCTTTGTTTGCCTTTGTCACTCGTATGGGAAAAGCCGTATGAAATGACCTGAAAATGAAACCTTAAAAAACATAAAAAATACGAATTTTAAACCAGAAAAAGAATTAATCAACAAATCTTTTAACAGTTGTCTTTCCTCTGAAAAAATTAACTTGTAGTTCGGTGGCAGAGGTTTCACGTAAAAAATTTGGAAAGTTGAAATCCTGAATCGCGCTATCGAAGTCTGCTTGTCAATTTTGTACTGAAAACTAATTTGAGCGCGTTCTGTCGGGAGGTACGTAGCTACTCCGGGGACCGGTGCTGGCAGGAGCCGGTCCAAGTCCTGCCACCAAATATGCGAATAGAAGCCGTACAAGCAATCATCTAATGATAAATAGATATTACTTTCAACGATTACGTCGAGATTAAAGATGATAAAGAGAGATTCGCGTCTCAACACCACGGTAGTAGCTGATTTGACCTCCTTTTATTGTTTTATTTTAAAACCTCTTTTTGTGTTTTCTTAAAGTTATTTTAAAGTATTTTGAAAATGTCGTTTAAAATAGAACCAATAAATTTTCAGTTCTCAATGTTTATTATATTTATTTACTAGCCTATGCCCGCGACTTCGCCCGCGTGAATATCGTTTATCGCATCCCTCGGGAACTGTTCATAATCCCGGAATAAAAAGTAGCCTATATGTTAATTCGGTCTGTATCATCAACTCAGCCTATCGCAGTCCACTGCTGGACATAGGCCTCTCCCAAGTTGCGCCACAACGCTCGGTCCTCTGCCTTCCGCATCCAGTCCCCCCAGCCACGTTCTTTAGGTCGTCAGTCCACCAGGCAGGGGGGCGCCCTACGCTGCGTTTGCCTGTTTCGGTCTGTATGCTAAATTTAATTAAAATCGGTGCTGCCGTTCTTGAGTTTTAAATGATGTAACTAACCCGACTTTGTTTTATATAATAAGATTTAGACTTTATACAGCACAAAGTGTACATTCTCAAACGTGTCATGTAAATATGTTTTGTTTTTTGTTCTCAATTATTACAAATGGTGTTACTCATTATTTTGATAAAACATCAACAAAGATATGTCTTAAGGAAATATTTCCGTGAAAACAATTTAGCAGATTCAGCTCGACTTTGAATTATCTTGATGTTATATATTTATAGTTATATATGTAGGTATGTATAATATGTATATTTTATTATAATGTACAAAGGTATTTATCTATTTTTATTATATGTAATTATAAGTCCGTAGTACGAAACATATTTTACTACTTTACTGGTGCATCTACCTTATTCTTTGTCTCTGCATTACCCTAAGGTTGTCTGGTAGAGAACGCCTATGGCGTTAAGACCGCCTTTGTACCCTGTTGTGCATAAAGAATTAAACAAATAAATATGTAATTATTTTGTTGAAAAATGTCGTTTCTTTTTTTTTCGATAAATAACTTATTTACGTATTTAAAATTCTTCTATTTACTATTAACCGTGTTTTCATTCATTGTCGTATTGTCATCTCCAAGTTGTATAAAAATTAAAACCTTTGAAAAATTGTAGGGTCAAATCCATACAACAGGCTCCCCGATAGAGATCAAGCGTACCCTCGGCAATGGCTACAAGCTGACCGTCATGTACCCCAGCCAGGCTACTAACGAGACCTGGGAGGAGACCAGCCAGGCGGAGAAGACCAAGCAACTGCTGACCGTCGTGCGAGACGTGGTCAAGAACGCCAATGTAGTGGACGTGAATGGACTCGAGGTGGAGATCGCGTTACCTTTCTTTGATGCCAATGGATTGAATAATAAGTAAGTTGCACATTATAATAAAACAAAGTTTAACCGGATTAAATCGCGTATATTATTTAAATTGGTTTCCGTGACGTTTCGAAAGCTTTGCAGCATTTCGTGGTCGCAGGTAGACTAAGATGACAAGCGTCTTTACAAATATTACAAAAAAAATATTTTAATCTACCGTACAATATTATTAATTAAAATCAATGAAAAAAAAAGATAAATAATAAAAAAAATTTAAAAAAAAAATTTAAAAAAAAATCTAAAAAAAAAATTTAAAAAAAAAGATATTGTGAGTGATTACTGCGTGCATCGAAACGATTTTAATTAATAATATTGTACGGTAGATTAAAATATTTTTTTAGAAATATTTGTAAAGACGCTTGTCATCTTCGTCTACCTGCGACCACGAAATGCTGCAAAGCTTTCGAAACGTCAGGGAAACCAATTTAAATAATATACGGGATTTAATCCGGTTAAACTTTGTTTTATTATAATGTGTAGTGATCGCGAAAACCTAAGAAGTTATTAAGTAAGTTGCAGTTGGGACAGGTCTACTCATATTGACCTGGCACTTTCTTCAAATGGCCAGTCCAGGCGTTGCTACATTGTTCTCACACAAATTACTAACATAGAATATAATTAAACTGTAAGCACTCCCTATTATTGTATAATGCCCCTCCAGTCCAGCTCCAGCCATCTGAGATAAGGAGACCAGGAGACCCGTAGCACAGGTTTTACTTAGTATGGGCTCCTGTCTCCCATCACTTAGTTTAACTCATAATTATACATGACTGCCTTGTTGTTCTAGTGGCTGCAAGCGCGACTGCTGAGCGTGGGGTCCTGGGTTCGATTCCCGGGTCGGGCAAAGTGTTATTGGGTTTTTTCATTTAGGAAATTCTCAGTAGCAGCCCGGAGTCTGGATTTGTGCCCGGTCAATGTCAATAGGCTCGTCCCCTATTACATGGGATTATAAAATAACTGGCGAAATGTGGGTGTACTAATACACCTCTGCCTACCCCTTCGGGGAAATACAGGCGTGATGTTATGTTGTGTATTTTTTTAGATTTCTGTGGGGTAGGCAGAGACTATACCACCATCAACACCTGACAACAAAAAAACAAACAACACACAAAACAACAAACATCATGAAACATCTCTTTCGTTTTATCTATGTTCATTAACCTCAAGCAAGCTCGTCGGCTTAGGGTGCCTAATCCTAATCCAAAAAATGTCGTGTATCCCGTTTTATGGATTGCGATACGCCTAATAAAAACAATTATGTCGAGACTCTGTGTTGTCCGCAGCTTCCTACAACTGTGCTCGGTGCTAGAAGCCACGCAGTCAGCGCTGGGCTTCAGGGCGTACACCCTGGACTGCAGCAGTCTGGAACAGGTGTTCTTCAACATCTGCCAGCAGGCCGACGCTCCTCAGAATGGCATCGAATATGGTAAGAGTGGTTTCATACGTTTAGTAGTAGTCGAATCTAGTGAGGCGTTAGGATCACTTTATTATGATGATAATATATTGTACTAGGTATAGCTATGATGATACCTTTGACAAGCCTTAAATAATCCAGAAATTACATAAAAAGTATCTATAGAAATAAATAGGTATAGGATAGCGAAACGAGCTAATCTAATTCTCCGCCAAATAGTGATGCTTGCATTGCTGTGTTTCGGTCTGAAGGGTACGGGTGCCGGTGAAATTACAATCACATGAGACTTTCCATCTTCATGTCTCAGTTTGGCGAACCGACTTACGATGCCATTTAGGCAACAGCCTAGGTGGTATTGCAGTTGTTATGGGCAAAGGTAACCGCTTAACATCAGGTGGGCCTTTAGCTCGTTTCACCATGCTATACTATAAAAAAATAAAAATAAAAGATTTTTTAGGCTTAATTTATTTTGCATTGAATGCTAGAAACACGATGGGCATGAGATGAGGCTCATAGGAATAAAGGCCCTTGAGGTGAGGTGGCGTGCAGTGTTCCGTGTGCGCCGCCTAGGAGGGTGCGGCCGACGTTAGGCCGCACGGGGAGAAGAAGGGGCTCGCCTGCTTGTGGCGAGCCGGGACCTGTCGGAGGGAGGTTGTGTGAATACTCACGGGTTCCCACACCCCAAGGGCGGATCCAGCCTTTGTGTCAGGGGGGGGTCGCGTACTTATATCCAGCTCCGGATCAAATTTTTTTTTGGTGTAGAGTTCGATTTGCCGCCCTCTAGGAAAAAACTTTCAACCAATAAAATTCTAAAATTTTCGTAATTTTAGCTAAAACATGAATTTATGTGAATTTTAGACCTTTGAATTTTCTCTTTGTAGAATATTAATGTAAATAGTAGAATAGTTACTTGCAATACCTACACACCAAAAAATACGAAACGACAAAATATACTGGCGCGAGCGAAGCGAACTTTTTCCCAGTTTCGGCTTTGTTCCTATTAACATACGTAGCAGAATAGTTGCTTACAACATACGTCCAATATGTACGTAGAAGAAAAAAGGACAGAAAGAAAAGCGCGAGCGAAGCGAGCTCGAAATTTTTTGGACTGTTCTTGAACAAACTGATTAGCTCTTCACAAAAACATAGATATTCCGTGACAAAAGAATACGCATTTACTTGAGCGTAACCCGTTCTTGCGCCACGGCGCCTAAAGCGGCTAATATTAGACACTTTAGCGTAAATAAGTAAATATAGTTTCACGCTATGGTAGTCCTACATCTGAATGGCCAATCAAATTAAGGATAAGCGCGAGCGCAGCGAGCGCGAAATTTTTTGGTACTTTTTTGCAAACAGAGATAAAAACTTACTTGAGATTTAAGAGATTTTTTAATTGGGATGTTATTTTCCCATTACGATTTTCAAAAAACGAAATACGTACAGTCGACAGCATGACTGTGGTAACACTTCAATTACTGCTTACGAAATAAAGATGCTGCTAATGTCAAAGTGTTACCACCGACGTGCGGTCGACCGTACCATCTAATATCGATGTTTTAAGGCTCTTGAATTATTTTTACTTGGCCTAGGTATTATAAGGCTAACATGGTAGTTAAGTAGTTATTTCTGTTGTTAGATAGATATTAGATAGATAGAATATTAGATAGATAGAATATTCTTTATTGTACACCATTAACATTATTAAACTTACGACTAATACGTAAAATAAGGGTACAGGGTGCATTGTTGATGGTTAGCTAAGTATTCAATCGATTCGATATCGATATTCAGGCGATCGAAAGTAACTGGGAGATTGGAGAAAATCCTCGCGGCGCGGGTGATGCGACAAAATCAAACTGAAATCACGCGTTTATTATTCACAATGAACGAACGGATGCGGGGGTGCGACTTCAGTTTGGTAATTTTCATGTGTGTATCTTGTAGCATTAGTATGTAACACATACACACATTCATTTATTGTACATTAATTTAGTTAATTATGTACACAGGAAAAATAACTGTGGTTGACCTAGGCCCAGGGGGGGGGTCATGACCCCCATGACCCCCCCCCCTGGATCCGCCCTTGCCACACCCCCGGCTAAGGTAGTTGAAGGAACACCGTGGTGGTTTTAGTCGGTAAGAGTCCGACACTGGCTTCGCCTACCCCGGGTGGAGTGCGTCCATGAGGATTTCCCCACGGCAAAAAAAAAAGAAAAATGGCTCATGGGATGAATACGAAATAACCCGTAATTGCGTATTTATGTGTTGGAAGCCGACCCCAATAGTTGGGAAAAGGCTCGGAGGATGATGAAGCGGAAAACCTGGGACATGTGTTCCGGTATTAAAAGACAGTAGATAACATTTCTATTACCTTATTTCTATGATCTAAAAAAAAAACAAAAGGTTTATTTCATCAACACGATATAGGTAACATTAGTTGGTGATTGGAGCCTCCTTTTAAGCAAATAATGCCTGTAATCGGAGACTCCGCTCTTCAATAGATAGCTTATAACTTATTAAAATATAATTTTCCTTTATTTATTTATTTGTCTAATCCTATATTATGTCCCACAGTACCTGAAGGCTCTCCCTCCAACAGTGCGTCCAGCTCCAGCGACCGCACAGAGCGCTCGCCCCAGGAGCTGCTCCCCGCGGAGGGGCCGCTGAAGGGCTCCGCATGGCAGCAGTTCCTGGCGCTCATGCACGCCAGGTACCTGCATCACACCAGGAACAGGTGCGTACTGCTGTGGAAAAAAATAAGATCGTATAATAGTGTAAAATGGCGGGTTTTAAGAGGGTTCTTGGTCACTGTGACCTGCAAAGAGACCTTTTAAAGTGGTGTTTTATGGTTCACACCGAAACTCGCGATAAACATTTTAGCGAACTAAATCGGCACATCGTTCCGTGTGGTGCAGAACGCAAAGAATTGCACCACCCTCTCTCTTCTCATGGGTGTCGTTAAAGGCGACTAAGGGGGTGAGGGAACTAGAGGGTGGGGCACCACCGTTCTCTGAGTTTTTATTCAACCAACTGCGATCGCCAACCCGCTTGCCAAGCGTTGCGATTATGGCATATCCTCCTCGGGGGAGGCATTTGTCCAGCAATGGACGTTCTTCGGCTGAAATGATGATGATGATGATGATGATGAAATCGACACATTTCTCTTAAATGAAAAAAATATACAGTTGGAAGACGGTGTTATTGTGCGTATCTTTTCCAAATATAAATCTTATTTAAGACGCTGACAACAGCCAAATGCCCTAAATAGGCTTCTTTTAAAAACTTTTTTAGCTGTATCTATTCAGTTTGTGGCAGTGAAAAAAAAATTTTTTAATCTTGATCGTATTTTCTGAAACTGTATTGTGCCCAAAACACGTTTTCTTGAAGTTTTCTCGATAGAAAAGAAGTGTAAACTAACCTCTTAAAACATGCTTTAAAGCAGACAGTCTCTATTATTTACTAAATATTATAAATAAAATTAAGAAAACAATTGAGAAAGACAATAATCTAAACATTTGTTGTTTCCGTTTTTCAAATAAGCTTTTAGTTTTTTATTTAAAAATGTTTTTGTTAATTTTCATTCAAGTTGAGCGGCGTATCCGACGTCCCTCGGCTCGTTGCCTCTCTTTCAGTTCTGTACGAAACGACAGTGACCGCAGAGGTCTGATTTTTTGGGTGTTGTCAGCCTCTTAAGCCTTAGTCCACCATGCTGGCCTAGTGCGGGTTGGCGGACTACACTCACCATTGAGAACTGTATGCAGCACTCTCAGGTGTGCAGGTTTCCTCACGATGTTTTCCTTCACCGTTAAAGCAGATAATCAATGTTATTCTCAAACGTTCAAAAAGTTTTCGTATCCGAAGTATAATTTGATCAGCAAACGAAACAAAACGAACAAACAACAACTTCCTGCAACCACGAACGCTGCAAAGCATTCGAAAAATCGAGTGCTTTCCGACTGTTTCCGACAGCAAATGGCTCTCAGCGGTTTCCGTAAATTGAAGGCTTTGATTCGTCTAGAACTCTCAAAAGTTTTCGATTTCGGATTTGCGAATAACGTAGAGAACGCGTTCTTTAACTTTCCTCTCGGACTCGGAATACTTTTCGACGACGGTTGTGAATACGGATGCTGATCCGCACATGAATTAGAAAAGTCAGAGGTGGGGGGCCGGGTCGAACTCAGACCCTCCTGCATGGAAGGCAAGCGTTCAACCACTAGGCTATCACTGCTTTATAGGGTTCCGTACCCGATGGGTGCCAAACGGGACCCAATTACTCTCGCTACGCTGTCCTTCCGTCCGTCCGTCCGTCACAGGGCTGTATCTTTGTAACGGTAATAGATAACCAGTTGAAATTATCACAGAATATGTGTTGCTATGAGGAGTATCACGACAAATACTAAAAAACATACATTTTTTTTTAACGTTTTTGTTCCTGCTCTATCTTCAAAACGGTAACACATACCAGCGTCAAACTTGGTCAGATTATAGTGCATATTATGTAGTTTAGCAAAAAATACTAAAAATAAGATAAATATAGACATATGTGGTGGTACCTGCGTAAGAAAGAGATGCAAAAATTCATATTTCGCGCCTGTGCGTTGATGTCTTTTGATGAACTCTCGTAAATTTTATCAGTTTCTATGGGGTATCAGGCCGATGGGTGGTACGGAACCCTTACTGCCCGATTCCGACTCGCACTTGTCCGGTTTTTTAAATTGATGAATGATGTTGAATAACTCTTTTTTGAAATTGATGTGTGATGTTGAGTAACTCTTCACGTCATGTCTTCACTTCCAGGTGGCTACTCTTCATGCTCATCATCTTGCCGGCACTCTTCGTGACCATAGCCATGGGCTTCTCAATGCTACGTCCGCCGGCAGACAACGAGGTATCTCTCAAACTCGACGAGCACTTGTATGAAGGATCCACTGAGTTTATAGTGTAAGTAACTATTCGTATACATTTATAAAATAACTAGCTTTTACCCGCGGCTCCGCTCGCTTTAAATTCTGCTAACCCACGTCAGTCCAGTCCAGTCCAGTCCATTCCAGTCCAGACCACTGTCCCACTGTCCCGCTGTCCCGCTGTCCCGCTGCCCCGCTGTCCCACTGCCCCACTGCCCCGCTGCCCCACTGCCCCAATGCCCCGCTACCCCACAGCCTGCCCCGCTGCCCCACAGCCCCGCTTCCCCGCTACCACTCTGTCCGGCTGCCCCGCTGCCTCGCTGCCCCACTGCCCCGCTGCCCCGCTGCCCCACTATACCACTGCCCCACTGCCCCAGTAACCCACTGCCCCACTCCCCTACTGCCCCACTGCCCCGCTACCCCACTGTCCCGCTGCCCCACAGCCCCGCTGCATCACTGCCCCGCTGCCCAGCTGCCCCGCTGCCCCACTGCCCCGCTGCCCCACGACCCCAATGACCCGCTGCCCCTCTATCCCACTGCCCCGCTGCCCCGGTACCCCACTGCCCCGCTGCCCCATTGCCTCGCTGCCCCGCTGCCCCGCTGTCCCGCTGCCTTGCTGTCCCGCTGCCCCACAACCCCACTGCCCCACTGCCCCGCTACCCCATTGCCCCACCATTGCACTGGCCCACTGCCCCGCTGCCCCACTACCCCACTGCCCCACTGCCCCACTGTCCCACCGTCCCACCGTCCCGCTGCCACTGTCCTACTTTCCCACTGTCCCACTATCCCACTGTCCCGCTGTCCCACTGTCCCACTGTCCCACTGTCTCACTATATCACTAAATCACTATCGTCTCGTCCCATGTCCCATGTCCTGTCCCATGTCCTGTCCCATGTCCCATCCTATGTCCAGTCCCATGTGCCGTCCCACGGTACTGTCCTGTCCCATTTCCCGTCCCCTGTCCCGTCCACTGTCCTGTCCCCAGTCCCGTCCCCTGTCCCGTCCCCAGTCCCATACCCAGTCCCATCCCCTGTCCACTCCACTCCATCGTACATTACTATCCGCTCGTGCAAATGCATAGAAGCTTCGATCTGTCGGGTGAGTACGCAACCCACGATTTTTTTTTTCTTTTTTTCTTTCTTTCTTTCTTTCTTTCTCAAAACCCATACCAGTTTTTAAGTCAGATCATCAGCTTTCAAACAAAAAAAAAACATCAAAATCGGTCCAGTAGTTTTAGCGTGATGATGGAACAAACAAACAAACAGACGTTTACAATTTTATAATAGTTAAGATTAAGAAGATTAAGAAGATAAGATAATATACTTGAAGAAGAAGGTAATTAAAAATTGTAGACTGAAAATAGTATTTTTTTAGTTACACCAAGATAACTTTATGCTTATTCGTATATTAAGATGGATACAATATAACAACGTTTAGGTACTTCTAAATTTTATTGCTTTTCATACAAAAAATTAGAGAAATCGCAATTTAGAGGTAGCTTCCGGTCCTTGTCTGTAAGTCGAAAGATTCTGATTTTCGGTTGGTTCAAAAGACTGCATTTCCAAGATGGCACCACCCACATACGACAGGATTTTTTTTTCTACTCTATAAAATTCGGCCGACCAAAAAGTTTTTAATGCAATTTCTTTAGCAGCCGTATTTTCTCTATGGAGGCGCGCGCCAGAGCGCATGCGTGTGAATGACAGCTGGATATGAGCGCCTTATTCACCTTGATGTATGCAAAATGTTGTAGAAAAATATAATTAAAAATCACCGGTTCCCGTCATCGTAGCGAGGTAAAATACATACCAGTTTTTAAGTCAAATCATAAGTTTTTAGTCACAAACCCTTTCAACAAAATCGGTCTAGTAGTTTTATAGTGATGCTGGAACAAACAAACAAACAAACAAACAAACAGACAACTGACATTTAACAATTTTATAATAGTAGTAGATATGGTCATAAAAAAAACCTGTGCGATCAAGAGACGTCACGAAAGAAGAAAGAAAGAAAGAAAATGTGTTTATTGGCACAAACAATCAAATTTACAAAAAGGAAAAGAACATAAAAAATAAAAAATATGTAAGTGCCAAAGGGCCACCAGCTCAGCATAATGTTAAGTTAACATAACAACATAACATCACGCCTGTATTTCCCCGAAGGGGTAGGCAGAGGTGTAATAGTACACCCACATTTCGCCAGTTATGTTATAGTCCCATGTAATACGGGGCGAGCCTATTGCCATTAACCGGACACAAATCCAGACTCCGGGCTGCCACTGAGAATTTCCTAATGAAAAAACCCAACAACAATGTTAAGTTATCCTTAAAAAAAACATATTTTTTGACCAGTTAATTATAATGCTAAATTTCGAGTCTATAATACAAGCATAGATGGCAGGAAACATCATGCGTCGGACTGAGATACCCCAGGGCCCAGGTTCGATCCCCAGTTAAACATGTCTTTTTGTATGTTTTATTTAATAGTTAGCTGTAACTATTTTAAATTGTGGAAAGAAAAATTCGCTTTACCCACTAAGCTAAGCACGGTAGCTTAGTGGCTAAAGCACTGGCGTACTGAGCCAGGAGTCGCAGGTTCGAATACTGCTCGTGAGCGATTTATTCTTTCCACAATTTAAAATCGTTAGATTTGGCATCGCATCCGTAAATGCGTTAAAAATGATGAAAAAATAGTTAGCTTTAACTTTGACGCTACCCACCAGATGGCGCTAATTGTGAGGTCAGCTGACAACTCTGTATATTCAATGTACTCTACTCTATGGGTATTACGCAAATCTTATCGTGACGTGACGCTACATTTTCTCCGGAATCACCCCTACCGCAAGCCCCCATAAGGAGCTTCGTTCCAAAAATCTTAACAACTCATGGAAAACAAACATATAATTAATTATTAAGGAATGTATTTAAATTGATTTTCCTATTCAGGCCTCAACCATCAATATACTCTAAAGACATGGACCGAACATTTGCGGAGCGCATCATACAATACCTTATGACGGAAAAACACGCCACGAACTGGACCTCTGAGGTATGTTTCATAAGTATGATAATTTTCTTAGAACTATTTTACCAAACCACCTCCCCCTAGGGTGCGTTCACTATTATCGTCCGACGACGGTGGACGACGCCCGGAGCGTTGTTTGGTCGTTCAGTTACTCGGAGTGATCGTCCGGGCGTTCACACCAAACCGTTCAGTATTGTGGGCGGGCGTCGTCGAGCGTACGCACCGGTCACCCCGTGAAATAGTAGGGTAAAAGACGCTCTGCTGTCATGTTGACAGATAAAAGTATGAAATGACAGATAATTTGAGGTTTCGATTGTCATAATTGTCAGGGCTTCATTGTTCTAGTGTCAGTTTCATAAGGTCGCCCGAAGTCGTTCAGTAACTCTGAGAAAATCGTCAATGATCGAGCGATATTCGCACCGGGTGACTTTCACACTGAGTGCGTAGTAAGTGAACGTAGCCCTAGACTGCAGTCTTTTAATTGTCCGATAATTTATACGGGTTATTCATCAGTGCGGCGACAAACGGGACTGCGCATACGCACCTGATTTAGATTTAGATTTCGAAATGATTTACCCCAACCATTGGCCGACAGTTTGATCTGTAGTCTGCGGGGGCTCTAACAGGGCATAATTAACAAAGCCATCATACAGTTTCTTGATTTTTGATAGGAGGAATTTGCGATCATAGACAACGGCATGCTCTATTATTATTATTTTTAACACATATCCATAATTCCGTAAATTCATTACTACGACTCCAGGCTAGTTTATACCATTAAGGGCTGGCTACGATTGAAGCCCTATCATTAATCAACGCCATTTGACAAAAAAAAAAACGGATAATTCCGGCAGTTTCTCAACTCTACATTCTATTCCAGGATACTCCACACTGCGAATGTACGGAGACCAGCCAACGATGTGACGTCACAGGCAACCAGACGACCTTCCTGCCACAGATGATGGTGTTACCCAACGTGGACACCCTCAACCAGTGGCTCGTCAACACCCAGGAGATCTACATCGAGAAGAGGTAAGTCCTAGGGAAAAGCATATTATCGAGACTAGAGTGATCCTTTGATGCAAAGCACTATATTAAAAATGCATTAATAATAATGTCCACCCGGCCAAATTTCGGTCACGGCGGCCAATCTCAACTGAGACTAGCCATCTGCGAGGCACATATTATAGTGCACAAGTGTGTGCGCAAACACAGGTGCACTCTCTATTTGCTACAGCAGTAATTGAGAAATTGGCAAAACGAACAAGGTATCATGTTCCTCCAACACAAAGGGAGGATCCTAGCCGGCTGATGTTTGGCGCTTGTATACCTATATACTAAGTTGCGTGTCATACTCTGCTTGCGCGATTCAGGATTTGTGTCGTCATCAACTACTTCAGTATTAGTTTCCATGTAGCGCGAATCTGCGCGATAGATGTCGCTACAAATTTATTCCAAACGTCTGGTCTGTTGCGGTGGTCTGTTACTGGTGTATGCGTTACAATGCTATCTGTTACTGGTGTATGCGTTACAATGCTATCTGTTACTGGTGTATGCGTTACAATGCTATCTGTTACTGGTGTATGCGTTACAATGCTATCTGTTACTGGTGTATGCGTTACAATGCTATCTGTTACTGGTGTATGCGTTACAATGCTATCTGTTACTGGTGTATGCGTTACAATGCTATCTTTTTTTAGGGCCAGGAACCTTCGCAGAACAACTCACCAAAATTTCATCACAACCGGATGAATGATTTAGGAATGCATATATAGAGGACATAGAGGACAAACATACAAATAAACATTTATTTTAATAACTTCTTAGGTTTTCGCGATCACTACACAGTACACATTATAATAAAACAAAGTTTAACCGCATTAAATCCCGTATATTATTTAAATTGGTTTCCCTGACGTTTCGAAAGCTTTGCAGCATTTCGTGGTCGCAGGTAGACTAAGATGACAATCGTCTTTTATTTCTAAAAAAATATTTTAATCTACCGTACTATGTTTATTAATTAAAATCGTTTCGATGCACGCAGTAATCACTCACAATATCATTACCTGCGACCACGAAATGCTGCAAAGCTTTTGGAACGTCAGGGAAACCAATTTAATTAAAATACGCGATTTAATCCGGTTAAACTTTGTTTTATTAAAACATTTATTTTGATATATTTTTTATGATGGTCTGGTTAAAACTAGAGACATTTTTTGCAAGAGATAATTTTCATGTGGGGATCTTCTAGACAACAAAACAACTCCTGTTCCTCGCAATCTGCTAGATGACTTACTAACTCCACACTGTCCTCAGATACGGCGGTTTCTCCTCCACCCTCAAGAACAACCTGACGAACCTGATCGCCTGGTACAACAACAAAGGGCACCACGCCATGCCGGCCTACGTCAATGCCATCAACAGCGCCGTACTGAAGACTGTCGCCAATGCTCCTGCAGCTAACATCACGACGTACACTCATCCGCTCAAGATCTCCAAAGAACAGATCAGTAAGGCTACTGTGTAAGTAGACATAATATTCGACCTGATTTTGTATGAACATTCAACAGCATCATTAGATTACGAGCTGCCTCTAACATAGCCGAAAAAAGTCTAGCAGACCAAAGAGATTGCATCTGCAATCGACAACAGTCAGGCAGTGCCAAGATTCACAGCGAGTTGTAATTGCGGATATAATTATGCGAAAACGTTCCAACCCACAAGTCGGTTAAAACACTACATCATTTACTAAAAATATTTCAGTCTTTAAGTTACTAGTTCTTTGACTTCCAATGTTCCAACCCACAATGCATGACGCATTTGTGGCAAAAAAATAAAAATAAAAACATCAATTCGTCTATGGGTTGGAACGTTTACGCATAACTACGTCCAATTATGTGACGAGGTGCAAGCGAGTTATAGTTGTGACTATTGAGCCAAATTAATTGCCTCAAACTGATCGCGGAAGTAGTTAAGCCGATTAAAAAATGACGTTGGATGCGCTACATTGACTCTACCCACGCTACACTAAGCGATCCCTGAGAAAAGAGTTGTCCTGGCCAGTTTAAATCGTCTTCAGGCCAGTCTGTGTGGTACCTAAACGGGACTAAACCAAACAATCCTAATTAATCATCCCTTCGTTTGAACAGGTACCAGCACATAGCCGACGCCGGCATATCAGGCCTAGTGCTGATCGCGTACAGTCTGATCAGCGCCGGTGCTGCCATCTACCTGGTGGGAGCAAGACGCAGCCAGGAGAAGAGGCTGCAGTTGCTGTGTGGAGTCAGCCCCGCGCTCTACTGGACCACGGCGCTGGTGTGGGACATGCTGGTAAGAAGCCTTGTGGCTTGAGACCGTGTATAGGAATATTGGGGACGTTTTCCAAAACTTAAAAGAGCTCCAAAATTTTGTCGATGGCGTGTACAGTCCGCCAACCTTTTTTTGACACGGAAAAATTGCCTTTCGCATGCCTCACTACCCGGGGAGGTAGCGTGATTATGTGGGGCTCGTACCCACTAAAAACTCCGCCGTGCACCTACTCTCGCCTTGGTGGATGACCCACGAGAACTGCAATGCATGGCATTGGCGACTTATCCAGCGCGGCCCGTTTCCGGGTCCCTCTTCCTGTACAGACTTTTCTTCGGCGATGTCCGGGCACACTTGGGACATCACCACAACTTGAGGGCCGTGCAATGCGGACGACTGACTCCCAAGTCTATCGTCCGCTGGCCTCTGTTAGGGCGGCATCAGTTCGGCGTAAAGCCTCCTGCGCCGACCCGTCCTCCTGCGGTGGATTGGATTAGCGACGGATTCTTCCTCTCTGACCCGCTCCGCCGCTTCGGTTTGTGAGATAACCTCCTCACAGAAGGATGCAACCGTCTCCCACGCTTCCACAGTTTCAGCCATGGCCTTAACCACGGCCGGCAGCGAGAGGTCTCCCCAGGCTGGTGTGGCGTTAAGTCATCTCATTCTGAGAAGATGCCCTAAGGTGTCAGTGTGTCAATAATTGGCTCATTCTGCTATGTACTCCCTTTTCATGTCCTACGGGTCGACTGGGGCCCACATAAGCCAGGAGGCTTGGCATTATACTAGTCTTGCTACCCTATTGATTTATGATTAAGTTATATCGATGAAGCAACTTGAACCTGGTTGTATAATAATTAAATTCTTTATTCGGACAACCAGATCCATTACATAATTATATTGTTAGTAAGAACTTAAAACTATATTAGTATTTAATAACTACGAGTGACTTAGTCCTCTGGATGAGATTCCATAACAGAGGGCTCTCAAACCTATTACTTATCATGTTCAGGATGCTGTTACTGCTCCCACGGATTCTGCTTAGCAGTGAAGCTGCCTTTTTACTCCAGATAGCATCAAAACTATCTGTGCGTGCCTCAGCAAATATATTTGACGCACTGCAGAAGCGTGGAAGACGCAACAGCGCCCTAAAAGCATTGAAAAGCATTAAAAGCATTGTATGTGCAGGTGATGGCGATAAACATGGGCATCACGGCGGCGGTGATGACGGCGTTTGGTTTCCCGGTGTTCGTGGCGCGGAACAACCTGCCCGCCATCTGTCTACTCTTCGTGCTATACGGGTGAGTTACCTACTTCTTTTGTATTCTCAAAGTTACCCAAACACATCATATTCTGAATCACTCAAACAATGTTTTCATTTATTTTAAGCTTCTTCCTTTCGATTATGTTGTAAAAGTTCACTTATGTTACGTCAGCTCCTTGCCAACTCGTTGGCAAACCGAGCCCTGGATAAGAAAAGACAAAATCTTGTAAATCTTGATTTATCTAAAGAAGGTGATCACCTCTTCATCATCAGGTACGCTTGCGGCAGTCTAATCCACGTGGCAGAGAAGCTGTTCGCGGACCCCAGCATGGCCACCATGGTGCTGTTCTGTGGCAACGCTTTCTTAGGACTCTCCTTCCTTGCGATCCTGCTCATCTTAGACATCATCTCCGAGTCTGAGGTCAGTAGTATAAACTAGTGTACTTATATTACGATTACGATCAACATCAGAGTCAATAAGTATTTTACAAACAATTTTAGAAGGTTAGAAGTGAGTGTTACTATCAACATCAGAGGTAAGAGTGAGTGTTACGATCAACTTCAGAGGTTTGACGTGAGTGTTAAGATCAACGTCAGGGGTTAGAAGTAAGTGTTACTATCAACATCAGAGGTTAGAAGTAAGTTTTACGATCAACATCAGACGTTATAAGTGAGTGTTACGATCCACATCAGAGGTAAGAAATAAGTGTTACTATCAACATCAGAGGTTAGAAGTAAGTTTTACGATCAACATCAGAGGTGAGTGTTACGATCCACATCAGAGGTTAGAAGTGATTGTTACGATCAACATCAGAGGTTAGAAGTAAGTTTTACGATCAACATCAGAGGTAAGAGTGAGTTTTACGATCAACATCAAAGCTCAATAGCTTACGATAGGTTACGATTTGACCCGCAGGAGGACGGGACGGCGCAGGCGGCTTTATGACGACCTGATGCCGCCCTAAGAGAGGCCAGTGGGTGATAGATTGGGGAGTCTATCATCCACGCTGCAAGGCCCTCGAGCTGCAGTGATGTCCCACGTGTGCCCGGACATTGCCGAAGGAGAGTTTAGGTTAGAGGTGGAAGGCCCTGAAGTGGGCCGCGCTGGATGGGTTGCGAATGCCATGCATTGCAGTTCTCGTAGCCCATCCACCCAAGGCGAGAGTAGGCACACGGCGGATTTTTTAGTGGGTGCGAGTCCCACATAACCACGCCTCCTCCCCGGGTGGTGTGACATGCGATAGGCATTTTCTCCGTCTCAAATTTTTTTTACGATCAATTTAAATCTATACTCCACCTGCCTACAAATCTCAAACAATTTACTAACGTTGTTTGAAACTTGTTCCAGACAACCGACAACGTTCGCTACGTGCTGCACAAGATATTCATGTGTGCACCGCAGTTCGCACTCGGAGACGGACTGCTCGAGATCGCTAAGAATACCATACAAGCACAGGTTAGTTTTCATATTACCCTCACAACACATCGAATACAACGTAATTAGAGCTCCTTCACACCAACGTTTCATTTGATAGCGTCGCGCAAAAATGTTTTTTTTTTTCTATAGTATAGGTACTAGCTTTTACCCGCGGCTCCGCTCGCGTTAAATTCTGCTAACCCGCGTCAGTCCAGTCCAGTCCAGTCCAGTCCACTGTCCCACTGTCCCACTGTATCACTATATCACTATCGTCCCATGTCCCATGTCCTGTCCCACTGTCTCACTATCGTCCCGTCCCATGTCCCATGTCCTGTCCCATGTCCCATCCTATGTCCCGTCCTATGTCTCGTCCCATGTCCCGTCCCACTGTCCTGTCCCATGTCCCGTCTCATGTCCCGTCCCATTTCCCGTCCCATGTTCCGTCCCCTGTCCCGTCCCCAGTCTCGTCCCCTGTCCCGTCCCCAGTCCCATCCCCTGTCCACTCCACTCCACTCCATCGTACATTACTATCCGCTCGTGAAAATGCATAGAAGCTTCCATCTGTCGGGTGAGGACGCAACTCACGAATTTTTTTTTTCTTTTTTTCTTTCTTTCTCAAAACCCATACCAGTTTTTAAGTCAGATCATCAGCTTTCAAACAAAAAAAATACATCAAAATCGGTTCAGTTGTTTTAGCGTGATGCTGGAACAAACAAATAAACAAACAGACATTTACAATTTTATAATAGTTAAGAAGATGGCGAAACGAGTCAAAGGCCCACCCGATGTTAAGCGGTTACCTTTGCCCATAACAACTGCAACACCACCTAGGCTGTTGCCTAAATGGTACCGCAAGTCGGTTCGCCAAACTGAGACATGAAGATGGAAAGTCTCATGTGATTGTAATTTCACCGGCACCCGTACTCTTCAGACCGAAACAGCAATGCAAGCATCACTATTTGGCGGAGAAGTAGGTACGGTGGTAGTACGGAAAACTACACTCCTAAGAGTGCTCCATGCTGTGTGTAGTCCATCAACCCACAGGCCAGCGTGGTGAACTAAGGCCTGAATTCTTCTCAGACTGAAAAGAGGCCCGTTCCCAGCAGTGGGACAGTAATGGGCTGATGATGTTATGAGTTTTAGTAGTACTAGAGCTCGTGAAAGAACTGCACTTCCACCGTGCTTATTTCCGCCGCCAAACAGTGATGCTTGCATTGCTGTGTTCCGGTGCTCGTGGTACGGGTGCCGGGACATTACAATCACATGAGACTTTCCGTCCTCATGTCTCAGTTTGGCAAACGCGATTTGCAATAGCATTTTGGCAACAGCGTAAGTGGTGTTGCAGTTGTTATGAGCAAAGGCAACCGCTTAAGGGGAATGTAGCAGCCAAGTGGCGCCCCCATCAGTAAAAAAAATGCCAAAAGTGGTCGTTTTTCACACTTTTTCTGTCTACAACTACAGCGAAGTATAAAAATAAATAAATAAATATCTTCGAGACATTTTTACACAGCACCATCTATCTAGTCCCAAACTAAGCAGAGCTTGTGCTATGGGTACTAGACAATGGATATAATAATTGTATACTTTTTTTGTGTAAATACATGCTTATAATATATAAGCAATACCCAGACCAACATGAACACTTATGTTCATCACACAAATATTTGTGTCCTGTGGGAATCGAACCCACGACCTCGTTATCAGCAGTCCGACACTCGAACCACTAGACCACAGAGGTCGTCGTATAATTTACAGAATTAATAGTTTCTGATTAAACTACAGTACCTGTAATTCAATCGTTAAAAACGAATTTTCGATAAATGATGTTGTACGGTATTTTTCAAGATTTCCCGAATATTTAGCACCAGTACGTGCGACGTAAATCACAATTAAAATTATTTTATTCATATTGGATGCACTTCGTACTAAATTCACTCATTTGTTTTACATTCTTTGCCCATATACGGCACGGCGCCACCAGCCAGCGCTGGCTGGTGTCAAATACGCGACGCTCGGATAACAGATTCTTCGCGCAGGGTCGCCATGTACGGGAGGCAGATACAGTAAATGAAACCAATGACTGTTGAGTATATACTGCCCTTTATTAGAATAATAAAATGGTATTTAAGGTGTCTACTATGACAAAGATTATAATAATAACAGAGGGACGTTACAATGTATTCAGCAAGTAATATTGGCTGCTACATTCCCCTTGACATCAGGTGGACTTTTCACCGTATTATACCACAAAAAAAAATGTCTAACTCCTTTTCCCTGTTCAGGTGCTGAGTCGCTTCGGCATGGACACGTACAAGGACCCGCTGGACAGCAGCCTGGTGCTGTACCACTACGTGTACCTGCTGGTGGTGGGGACTGTGCTCATGTTGCTCAACCTCGCCATCGAGTACAACTGCTTCGACGTGCTGTTGGCTAGGTTTGAAAAAAAATTCTTAGCAATGCTGCATTAATCTGTTTCAGCAGGTTATGGTAAAAATTAATACCTTTTATTTTGCCTTGGGGATATCTCTTGGATGCACTTCGCCCGGGGTAGGCGGAACCAGTGTCGGACTCTTAGCGACTAAAACCACCACGGTGTTCCTTCAACTACCGATTTAACTGATGCGACTTCATTAGTATGCCGTTTATTTGTGACACTTAGGGCAAACAGGATGGATCGGAATGTGCTACGAAAGGAATTAATGAAAGCACCAGCGCTGATCAGACTGTACGCGATCAACACCAGACCTGATATGCCGGCGTCGGACGATTCGTTTTTTAATTCCCCTTAAACTAAAGGGAAAAATATACAAGACCATGATTAGACCTGCTGTCTTGTATGGATCGGAATGTTGGGCTACGAAACGGAGGAGTGAAAGGCAATTACATGCAGCTGAGATGAGAATGTTAATAAGGAATGAATATGTAAGAGGGAGTCTGAAAGTAGCGCCAGTGACAGAGAAATTAAGTAGCAACAGACTGTCATGGTATGGACATGTGATGAGGAGGAATGAGGAGCATGTTACGAGGAAAGTTTTAAGTATGAATGTTGATGGCTATAAGAAAAGAGGCAGACCCAAGAAAACATGGATGGATTGTGTGAAAGATGATATGAATGAATAGAAAGAAAGTGAACACGGAGATGACGGCTGATAGAGATAAAAAAAAAACCGGCCAAGTGCGAGTCGGACTCGCGCAGTAAGGGTTCCGTACCTCTCAACGACCTGATACCCCATAAAAACTGATTTAATTTACGAGAGTTTATCAAAAGACATCAACGTACAGTGCGCGAAATATGAATTTTTGCATGTCTTTCTTACGCAGGTGCCACCACACATGTCTATGATTGTCTTATTTTTAGTATTTGTTGCTAAACTACATAATATGCACTATAATCTGACCAAGTTTGACGCTGGTATATATTACGGTTTTGAAGATAGAGCAAAAACAAAAACGTTGAAAAAAATGCATGTTTTTTGAGGTTTCTTGTATGGGGACCCCCTTTGTTTTTAGACTTTTTTTTGTTTTTAGTATTTGTCGTGATACACCTCATAGCAACACATATTCTGAGAAAATTTCAACCGGTTACCTATTACCGTTCAAAAGATACAGCCCTGTGACAGACAGACGGACGGACGGACGGACGGACAGCGTAGCGAGAGTAATAGGGTCCCGTCTGTCACCCTTCGGGTACGGAACCCTAAAAAGAAAAGAAAAATTGGCTGTATGGAAAAAAAAATACATGCTGCGCCGACCCCAAATAAATTGGGATAAGGGCAGGAGGATGATGAGGGCAAACAGGATCATCTACTGTTAGCAAATTGAGGTTTAAAATATTAAGATTAGTTTGGAACTATATCTTGATGCGTTTTTAATTACGAGAATAGACCTTTTGAGATGATAATCAACACCACGTCCATTCCAGGTTCCGTTCGGAGAGCATTCCCCCTTGCGCCCCCGGGGAGCTGGAGCCGGTGGAGGTGAGCGAGGAGAGGAAGCGAGTGCAGGCCGCGCGGCTGCAGGCGCACGACGCTCCGCTCAGGGTCAACACCATCGGGAACATCAACAGAGGTGAGTGCTTTGACTTCATCTAATGCCCGGTTTCCGTTCATCATCACCATCATTTCAGCCGAAAGACGTCCAATGCTGGACATAGGCCTCCCCCAAGCATCGCCACAAGGACTGATTCTGCGGTTTCCGCATCCAGCGGATTCCCCTTCACCAGGTCGTCGGTCCACCTTGTGGGGGACCTACCCACGCTGCGACTTCCAGTACGCGGTCACCACTCCAAACTTTACTGCCCCATCAACCATCCGTTTTGCGAGCAATGTGCCCCACCCATTGCCAGTTAATTTTGGTAATGATGCAGTACGGCGTCGGAGTGATTTTTCAAAGACAATACACGCGGCAAGGCAAAGCATCGTGGGTCATCGGGGACAGATTTTTTTAACACGTAACACTGCAGTATCGTCTGAAGTATTCACTACTGGGTATCATTTGTCTCTATCATCATCATCATCATTTCAGCCGAAAGACTTCCACTGCTGGACATAGGATTCCCCAAGCAGTTTGGGGGATATACTATAATCGTCACGCTTGGCAAGCGGGTTGGCGATCACAGTCGGTTGGTTAAATACTCAGAGAACGCTGCTGCCCACCCTCTGGTGAATCCCTTAGTCGCCTTTTACGACACCCATGAGAAGAGATAAGGTTGGAAAATATATCTGTCTTTATACTGTGCTCTAAATGTACAGGTGATTTATTTATTTTAGACGATCTCTGTGGTCTAGTGGTTCGAGTGTCAGACTGCTGATAACGAGGTCGTGGGTTCGATTCCCACAGGACACAAATATTTGTGTGATGAACATAAGTGTTTGTGTTAGTCTGGTTGTTGCTTATGTATTATAAGTATGTATTTACAAACAAAAAGGATTTAAGTATTATATCCATTGTCTAGTACCCATAGCACAAGCTCTGCTTAGTTTGGGACTAGATGGTGCTGTGTAAAAAATGTCCCAAAGATATTTGTTTATTTATTATTTATTTATTTAGCATCACTCAAAATGTCTTCGAATGTCTTTAGACCATAATAACTTCTTAGGTTTTCGCGATCACTACACATTATAATAAAACAAAGTTTAACCGGATTAAACGGACCACGAAATGCTGCAAAGGTTTCGAAACGTCAGGGAAACCAATTTAAATAATATACGCGATTTAATGCGGTTAAACTTTGTCTTATTATAATGTCTTTAGACCACTTTGTCAGTGCAATCCTGCTTTGTCCTACAGGCTTCGTCCACACTGAAGGCAAGAAGAACTCTATCCAGCGCATGGTGTACCCTTCGAGCGACGCAGCTCAGTGTGTCGAGCTCGCCAAGTGGTACCCGGCGCTCGGGGGCCGCAGGCTCGCGCTCCGGAACCTGACGCTCGGCATACCGCCCGGACAGGTGAGATATACAAGTGGTACCCGGCGCTCGGGGGCCGCAGGCTCGCGCTCCGGAACCTGACGCTCAGCATACCGCCCGGACAGGTGAGATATACAAGTGGTACCCGGCGCTCGGGGGCCGCAGGCTCGCGCTCCGGAACCTGACGCTCGGCATACCGCCCGGACAGGTGAGATATACAAGTGGTACCCGGCGCTCGGGGGCCGCAGGCTCGCGCTCCGGAACCTGACGCTCGGCATACCGCCCGGACAGGTGAGATATACAAGTGGTACCCGGCGCTCGGGGGCCGCAGGCTCGCGCTCCGGAACCTGACGCTCGGCATACCGCCCGGACAGGTGAGATATACAAGTGGTACCCGGCGCTCGGGGGCCGCAGGCTCGCGCTCCGGAACCTGACGCTCGGCATACCGCCCGGACAGGTGAGATATACAAGTGGTACCCGGCGCTCGGGGGCCGCAGGCTCGCGCTCCGGAACCTGACGCTCGGCATACCGCCCGGACAGGTGAGATATACAAGTGGTACCCGGCGCTCGGGGGCCGCAGGCTCGCGCTCCGGAACCTGACGCTCGGCATACCGCCCGGACAGGTGAGATATACAAGTGGTACCCGGCGCTCGGGGGCCGCAGGCTCGCGCTCCGGAACCTGACGCTCGGCATACCGCCCGGACAGGTGAGATATACAAGTTTTTAAACTTCCAGAGAAAATGTAGCGTCAAGTCACGCTAAGATTTGCGTTATTGAATGTCATTTATTTATTTATTTATATATACTTTATTGTACACCATAAAAAACATTACATTGTATATGCATTTAAACTATTGTACAAATGGCGGCCTTAGGATGGACAAGAATGAACTGGACAGAAAATGGGGTTGTCAGATGTGCAATTTCGATACATAATTTAATAATAAAATAAAATACTATACTACTACTATAAAATAACAACAAAAATATATTCTATAAATCCTAATACATAAATACTATATGCATATATACATATAAATAATAAGCAACTGTAAAGTAATTAAAAACGACCACATACAGGAGAAGAAACATGTTCATAGCGACAAATAATGCTCCTTCACAAGCCTCTTAAACACTGGCAGCGATTGCGCTCTTCTAATAGGCACTGGCAATGCATTCCACAAACGAGCAGCCTGAACCGTAAAGGATTTGTCAAAAAATGTTGTGGAATGCATTGGCATTTTCAGTCTTAAATTATTTGATGACCTAAGGAATCTTAGCGTGTGAGTGTTGCAGAGGAATTCCAAACGTTACACTGAATACCTATACGGAAATAGTGCAGACCTCACCTTTATGCGCCATCTGGTGGCCAACGTCAAAGTTACAGCTAACTATTAAATAAAACGTACAATGTACTTTTTGATAGAATAATACTAACTTCTAATACTTGTAAACTTAAGAAATAACGTACTACATTACATTATAGTTGCAAAATTTTGCGTTGTAGTGAACCGCAGTGCAATTGCGTAACTCATTTGACAGTTTCATTTTGATTTAAAATTGAAGACGATGTAGATAACACCGCAATCAAACATTGGAATTGTGTAACGACATAGAGGGACTTCATTATAAAGTAAATGACGTCTGGAAGGAAATCCATTACGATGTAAATGACGTCATGTATGTAATGTATGTTATATCACGTTTCAATATGCAAGTAGGTAGGTAAGTTGCTGCAAGTATGAGTTTTAAGCTTTATCATTCATTCAATTTCATGATGAATCCCTCCGACATCGTAAAAAACAGTTTTGTAGTTACGCAATTCGAATTGTATCATTTTTCCAGATTCAAACGTCAAAATTTACATTTTGTTGATTGCAAAAAACATGAAATGTAAGATTTTTAATAATAACATCGTTCCTGCCCCCTGAATATAATCGTTTTCTCTTTTTAGACTGTTTTTTCCATTTTTTTATGCATTCCTGTTTAGTCAGACCTTGTTTTCATGCCTGTCTCGTGTTCCACCAACAGTGCACAGCGCTGCTGGGTCAGAACGGCGCGGGCAAGTCGACCACGTTCTCCATGCTGACGGGCGAAGTGCGGCCCTCCAGCGGACAACTGTACCTCAACAACAAGCTCGTCAACTCCACGCAGCTGTGCCGGGGACTCATCAGTAAGTCACCGGCCTTTGTTATCCTGGAAGTCTACTTTTAATCTATGGGGGATAGCCGGGATAGCCCTAAAAGCTCAGCAGCTTTTTAGTCAAGTTGTTGAAATGTCGTTACTAAACTGACTTTTTACATTAACGTCTGAATAGACAGGAGATAAAATAAATCATTTTTTGTATTTTACCAAGTCTGACTTATTCAAGTCAGAGAAATAATTTTTCCTCCGCTCAAAAAAATCGTTTGTGAATATGTCATCGCCTCAGTGCTTGAATGTCCAACCGACCATTGACCAAATTTTACAGGAGACGTTTTGTTTTGTTTATTATTGATTTAAGAGAATATTTTCAAAACTTTGATGATTTAAGAATAATGTATAGTTATGTTACATTATTCGGGAATCCGCTGGATGCGGAAGGCACAGGACCGGTCGTTGTGGCGATGCTTGGGGGAGGCCTATGTCCAGCAGTGGACGTCTTTCGGCTGAAATGATAATGATGATGATGATGATGTTACATTATTCTTAAATCATCAAAGTATAAAAAATATTTCTATTAAATCAATAATAAACTAAATAAAACGTCTCCCGTAAAATTTGGTCAATGGTCGGTTGAACATTCAAGCACTGAGGCGTCGATGTGTCAAAGTATTTTCAAAGTATTGTAAAGCAATATATTTATAAGTAACTGAAATAAACATTTTGATTTAGATTTTTGATTTTCCCATTTCAAAGATTCAAAGATTTATTGCATACTAATGTACCTACATAATTGGTGTTCAAATTCAAAATATTTTTATTTCAGATAAACTTAGACCATTCTGTTGGTCTGTGCAGATAAACCTAATTAAAGACACTTTTGAAACGTCAGGCTCTAGTTGCACGGTTCCAAATTGCGGGTCCTATGGAGATGAAGCGCTAAGAAACTCCATTTATCACTCCTCTGTTACATTTCAACTCCAAGATCGGGCAGAAGTAAAAATATAATCTGATTTGTGTTTTTTTTTTATTTGCAGGCTACTGTCCTCAGAGCGATGCAATAGACCCGCTGATGACTGTGAACGAAACATTAAGGTTTTACTGCCGACTGCGAGGAATCACAGATCCAGAGGAGGTAAGAAGGGGTTACTAGACCCTGCAAATCCTCCCTGCAAATAAGTGTGGTTAAGGTTATACTTGCGTTTGTTGCGAATTGTAGTTCTATTTCAAGTTGTAGGTATATATGTACATTAACCTAGTTCTAACTGCTCTATTTGCTCGATAATTTGATATTTAATTAATACTATTCAGCAAATAAAGCTACACTCTTAGAAGCCGTATATAAAAGTAACTCTATGCCTATAAGCACCTCCAGATGCTTCTGAAAGAACATGGCTGCAATTCATTACTTCTTTTCAGGTAATAAAACGAACAGTCCAGATGTTCGACCTGGGGAAGTACTCCGAGGTACGCAGTGGAGTTCTTAGTGGAGGCAACAAACGAAAACTGTGCACTGCTATTGCATTCATGGCGAGGACACCGCTAGTATTACTAGATGAACCTACCAGGTAACAAAAGTCTCAGTCATGAAGAATATCTAATTCACAGCATCATCTGTGTCGTCGCTGCTATGAATAGAATAATCACATTTATCGTCATCGTCGACGTCATAATTAATATCGTCATCGTCAACGACATTATTAACATCGTCAACGTCATAATTAAAATCGGTATCATCAACGTCGTCGTCGAAAATAAATTACCCGAGCAAAATGCATTTTTTCATTTACTTTCTTCTATAAAGAATCACTTTTGAACTAGTAATTTAAAATAGTTTCCTTTATTAACTAATTAGATGAATAACACGAGATAACAAATAGTTAGGCTAGTTGGGAATTTATTTTATATTCATTATGAACAAGATATCAATCAATGGCAGCACTGATCGTGACGTAGCTTGGAGGCATCGCGCTGTCATTGTGGGAAGAGAATACCTGGTGAAACATCTTATTATACCATGAATAAAACGTGCTGAACGTAACTACTGGCTGGCTGAATGGAGCTATCAAATTTAAATTAAGAAAATAAAAATACTACAGGTTGAACGAGGGACTTATTGAAGGAGGATGTTTAGTACTTTATTCTCGTTCCAAATATGTTTAAAAATTGTATCTTAAAATTTGAACTATTTTTTAATCGATTGCATCAATTTCTGTGGACACTTCCGCGCATACAAATCAAAGTTGTATGCAGTGAGGTGTGCACCTAGCACGGTAGTGTCCATCGGTGGTTATTTTCACCCTCTTCGCCTTTTATCACTTGGTCATGCTATATACCACTATTTATTTTCTCGCAGTCAATGGTAAAAAGTAGAGTACAAAACTCGTGAAAAAAAAATTATCTCGGTCCTTGTATCTCTCGCTCCGCTCAGGATTCTATTTTTGAACCAGTCGCTTCGCTCGTGGTTCAATCTTAGAATCCTTCGCTGTTCGGGATTCAACTTAGTCCCTCGAATTAAATTCCCATTTTGTTCACTTGTTGTATAATGTACTATTATCTACACTCGTATCGTAAAATTCGATTTATGAACTCAAAAGTAATGTCATAATGACATACTTTACGCACTTTACCTGTAATGAATTAAAAAAGTTTCATTACGATACAGTTTGCTGAACAAAACAATGCGGTAATTTAATTTGTTTTCCATAACCGCACACTTCAGCCTAACTAAGGAGTTTTTAATGCCACTTCGACCCAACCAAGGAGTTTTCAAACCTTTTTTTTTACAGTCGTACAGTTTGGCACCAATGAGTACACAAAATTCAGGGTGGCGCCACTTGTCATACATTAAAAATTTTTATCGTTTAAAATCGCGTTTTTGGCAGAACTTTTTATAGTCATATTGCTTTTAATTATATTTAAGTGTTTACAGGCATATTTTTTGTATGATAAAACAGAGATTGACGGAATCCTGACAAGGATAGAAAATTAGTTCCGATTATAATGTTTTCGCCAGACTATATTTTATTATCTGTGAGGCGCGCGCCAGCGCGCGTGCGCGGCCGCGCGCCACGGCCACTGGATCTTTGGTTATCGTTACTTGTTTTATTGTTATTGTTTACGTTAATATTATGGTTTTGTGTCGAAAGTTTTATTCTGGGCAAAAATATCTGACTACAGCAGTGACACTGAACTGAGGAGAATATGCATTGAATTTCTGGATGCAGCAACGTAAATGACGAACAATCTTTTACCAGAGAATCAAGAAAAACAACGACAATGTTACCAAGATTTTGATTTTGGTATTTTATTTAAAATTGTATGAGTTTAGATAAACTAGTGTATGAAACTGACATAACTAGGTATTAAAACACTACTACTACTAAAAAAAAAACTACTACTATTAAAAACCTCGCCTGCGGCTCGGTTTTTAAACTCACACTCGTGTTTTAATAACCCCTGTTATGCAACAGTTTCATAAACTACTATTATGTTCCGCAGCGGCATGGACCCGGCGGCGCGCGCGTGCGTGTCGCGCGGCGTGCGCGCGGCGTGCGGGCGCGCGCGCGGCGTGCTGCTGGCCACGCACGCGCTGCCCGACGCGCGCCGCCTGGCCGCGCGCGTCGCGCTGCTGCGGGGGGGGCGCCTGCTCGCGCTGGCCGAGCTCGACGACTGCCTCAACAGGTCAGTGTAGTTACGTGCCTAACTTCTAATCATCCACGAAGCTGAAGTAGTGGTAGGCGATTATGAGATAGGTATACTAATGCTGCGCGGGGGGTAGCTGGTGGCGCTCGCAGAGCTCGACGACTGCCTGTGTGATGTTGTAACTTACAGGAATGTTATTTAAATAATACAACTCTTTATTGTAGCAGCCATGTCTATTCATCATAGAGTAACAGATTCCATACCATAGATTATATCACATAAAGCCCTCACTACACAATAATACCATTAGATACTTAACATACAACATCCTTCCCTTCGACTTAAACTGAATTACATTTATTCATTTTATTTAACAATTATCTCTCAATTAAAATTAAAATATTACTTTCTTGTATTCTTTAATAGAAGGTTATGAAGTTTTACTTAAGACTTATTTAAATACATGAAAGTCTTTAAAATGTGATGGTGTTTTAGTTATTCTACCCGATCTTGTTACATAATTTTGCTCTACATTTTCTTCTGTTGACATTTGAACATTTTGTGGCACATTATTATCTGAAGTTACATTTTCATAAGTACTATCCTCTATCCTCTCTTCTTTTACATTATATTGTCCTCCTCTAATCAACATGTTTCTATTTCTTTTAATTACATCTCCATTCTCATTAATAATATTGTATGACCTAGGACCCTCAGCCCTACTTAACACTACTCCACTTTGATGTGGCTTTATATGAGATTCATTTTGAATCTTTACAATTTCTCCCTCTTTCAGCTCAGGTAAAGACCTAGTTTTTCTGTCAAAATAAGATTTTTGTGAAATCTGTCTTAACATTAAATTTTTCTTGTGACGATTTCCATTATCAATAATTTTATTAGTTTCAACATAAGGTAATAAATGCTTTACTTTTCGGTTATACAATAATTCACAAGGAGTTTTCTCACTATTTGCAATAGGTGTATTTCTATACATTAATAATCCTAACTGCACATCTTTGTTAGTATATATTAATTTTTTCAACATATTTTTTACGGTTTGAATGTACCGCTCTGCTAATCCGTTTCCTTGGTGATGCTTAGGACTTACAATTTTATGTTCAAAGTGCCATGTTTTATTAAATTTCTTAAACTCATAACTAGTGAACTGAGACCCTGAATCTGAATACAATATATCTGGTAAACCATGTCGTGCAAAATTTTCTTTTAAACAATTTATTATTGATGTAGCATACAAGTCATCCAATTTATTTATTTCTACATACTTGCTGTATGAGTCTACTAATAGAATATATGGTTTTCCATAGAGAAAAAATATATCTGTTGCTACTATTTGCCAAGGTCTAGTTGGGATCTCTTTATTTATCATGGGCTCTTTTCTATTACTATTTTGAAAGCTCTTACATGCATCACAATTCTGAATGATGTCTTCAATTTCTTTTGACATATTGGGCCAAAATACTGTTTTCCTAGCTAAAGCTTTGCATTTTTCAATACCTAAGTGTGCATAATGAATTTTTTCTAATATTTTAGGTCTATTGGTTTTTGGTACTATTATTTGTTCTCCTTTAAAGATTAATCCATTATATTCACTTAGCTCATCTCTGTAACTATAATAAATTTTAGCATCAGTATCAGTTTCATTTTTGCTTTCAGGCCAACCGTTCAATATGTATTTATAAACACACTGTAGTTCCTTATCCTTGCCAGTTTCTTTTATAAATTCTGTTAATTTCTGATCTGTTATTTGTACACTACCTAGAACCATTGCTACATGAGCTTCTACATCTAAATCATAAGTTTGAGTTGTGTCATTTAAGTAAGAACGACTTAAATGATCCGCTACTAATAATTCCTTTCCGGGTTTATATGTTACTTTAAAGCTATAAGGTTGTAATGCCATTTTAATTTTCTGCAATCTTGCTGGACATTTATTAAGTGGTTTAGCAAAGATTGACACTAGAGGTTTATGGTCTGACTCTACAGTAAAATCCTGTCCATAAACATACTGATGAAATTTTGTAGTTCCATATAAAATAGCTAAACTTTCCTTTTCTATCTGACTATACATTTTTTCTGCATTTGTTAGTGCCCTAGAACCATATGCTATTGGCTTTCCTTCCTGTAAAATCACACATCCTAGACCATCTTTTGATGCATCAACACTCAATGTAATTGGTTTATCTATTTCAAAATATGATAGTACTGGAGGTTCACATATTAATCTTTTTAATTCCAAATAAGCTTTTTGCTGCGATTCTGCCCAAACAAATGGCACATCTTTTTTATTTAATTGACGCAATGGTGCTGTCACCTCTGAAACATTGGGTATAAACTTTGACACATAATTAATTAATCCTAAAAATCTCAATAATTCTTTATTATTTGTTGGCTCCTTCATATCCATTATGGCTTTTATTCTATCGCTATCTACTTTTATGCCTTCAGTTGTCAGTATGTGACCTAAATATTTTACTTCAGTCTTCTTAAAATTACATTTACTTTTATTAAATTTTACACCATATTCCCTGGCTTTATCTAACACTTTTCTCAATGTCTCATTATGTTCCTCTTCTGTTTTACTATGCACCAATATATCGTCAATGTAAATTTCTACATTTGGTATATCTTTAAATATACTACCGAAAACTCTCTGAAAGACCTCTGGACTTGAGCACAAACCAAATGGTAACCTATTAAAATGATATCGACCATAAGGTGTGTTGAATGTAGTAAGTTCCTTACTGTCATCTGATAAAATAATCTGAAAAAATCCTTTATTTGCATCGAGGGTACTAAAATATTTACTTCCTTTCAATTTAACTGTTATTTCTTCCAATGTGGGTATCTGCATATGCTCTCTTTGAATCTGACTATTAAGATATTGTGGATCTAGGCAAATACGTAGTGACCTATCTGGTTTTCTAGTAATAACCAAAGAACTTACAAAATCTGTGGGTGTTTCAATCTTAGAAATGACACCATAGTTTTCTAGGTTATCTAACTCACTTTTTAAACTATCCCTTAGTTTAAACGGAACATGTCTACATGGTTCTATTTTACCTTTTGAGTCACTTTTCAATTTAATCTTGTATTTAAAGTTTTTTATCTTACCTAGTCCTGTGAACACATCCTCATATTCTTTGAATAACTGAATATCAGTGTCTGTTCTAATATTGGTCATATGGACACATCTTTGTACCAACTTAAAAGCCTCTATTGTTGGCAAACCTAAAATGGGAATAAAATTTTCCTTGCTCACCTGAAAATTTATTATTTGTTCTTTATCAGAAATTCTACATTTTATATTTATCTGACCAACTGTATTTATTTTATCACCATTATAATTTGTTAACTGTAGACTTGACATTTCTATTTTGTTCAAGCCTAAATTTTGACATGTTTTCCTCGATATAACATTGCACTGTGCACCTGTGTCTAATTTAAATTTTATGCTCTTATTTTTATCTACTATCTTAACATATTGGTACCAACTCTTATCAATATTAGCTACATTCATATGAGAGATATTTAACTCACCATCCCACGGTTCATTTGAAGACTGACTACTATAATCAGACACCTGTACTGCACTCACTTTGTTTGAACCACATTTCTTGAAAAAGTGTCCCATTTTACCACACTTATTACATTTTTTCCCATAGGCCGGACATTTGTTTCTTTCATGAGTAAAGCCGCACCTAAAACACTCCATATTATGTGCTCGTACTGATCCTCTGTCTGAAGTATTTGCTCCTCTGCCTCGACCTCTTCCTTGGTGTCTGCCTCGATTGTTTTGATGATAGGTATGTCCTCCATTTCCTGTACTTGGGCCAGCTTCATCATTTCCTGTGCTAGCTTGATATGTATTTTCTTTTGTCTTCTTAATATACTGAACTACTGTTTTCATGTCTCCATCAATTTTTTTCATTTGTTCAGTAGCTACCTCTGCTGCTTTGCATATTAATATTGTTTTTTGTAAGGTTAAATCAATTTCTCTTAGTAATCTGTCTTTCAGTCTTTTGTTAATTATTCCAGCTACAATCCTGTCTCTTATTAATCTGTCATTTAATTCTCCAAAATCGCAATCTTTAGCTAACTTTTTCAGCTCTGTTAAATAAGCATCAAAATTTTCATTTTCATGCTGGTTTCGCGTGAAAAATAAATGCGAGTTTACACTCTCATTCTTTATCGGCACAAAATGTTTTGTAAACAAGTCGATAACTTCTTCATATTTTTCAGATCCTTTTAGATTAAACGTGTTGTAGATATCAATGCAATCTTCACCCATGCAGTGTAACAACAATGACACCTGCACCTCATCAGACTTTTTGTTCGCCCCACTTGCTTTTCTATAAATGTCGAACCTCTGTTTCCACTTTTTGTATTCCTCCGCTGTATAATTTCTTAGTTTTTCTGGGGGTTTTAAGCCCAAAACACCATTTTCTGGAGTATCCGACATGTTGTATTATAGTTTTCCAACTACCACATAATACAGTCTAATTTCCGCGTACCTTATTTTCCACCAATAGATTTCGTTTTTCTCTGTTTTCCTCAGCGCCATGTGATGTTGTAACTTACAGGAATGTTATTTAAATAATACAACTCTTTATTGTAGCAGCCATGTCTATTCATCATAGAGTAACAGATTCCATACCATAGATTATATCACATAAAGCCCTCACTACACAATAATACCATTAGATACTTAACATACAACAGCCTGAACAGGTCAGTCCAGTTGCATGCCTCCCGAACCCTGAGGTTCTTACCTTCCACGAAGCTAAAGCAGTGGTAGGCGATTATGAGTAAAATATTTAGCAAAGATTTGAATGAGGCATGTTAAGACAATTTCGTTATCGCGAATAGAACGCGTCCATTTATAAGGACCATAGAAGTTTTTGCCAAGCAAGACAGTTCACGTCACAGTTTATAACTATTTTAACAAATGTGATAGGTAGGTATTTTAAAACCATTAGCATGTCTCATAACATAACATAACGCCTGTATTTCCCCGAAGGGGTAGACAAAGGTGTATAACCTACATTAATAGAATTAATAACAATCAGCCTAAATAACAAAATTCTTGTAACTTCTATTTTCATTGACATTTCGGAGGCCTTTGACTTTGTTAACTATGAATTTGGTTTGTGAGGAAACGCACAAAAATTGTAAGAAGATTATTTATGTCAAAGAATACAATGTGTTGAGGTGTCAAGTCACTCTGAACATCGTAAGAAAATTCATAGATCACGATATTGCGAAGATAAATGCGGAGTGCCCCAAGGAAGTATACTGGGACCTTTATTATTAAATGCAAGATAATCATCGAAGTGCTAGCGGCAATTTATTGCAAACGTATTTTATACAATGTCAGAATTACTACACAATAACGATGCACAATCATATTGTCCGTTCACAATCTGTCGACAGTTTACAATCTCGCTAGATGTATTAACTGACGGTGCTTACAATTATCCGGTGACACAGACACTTTTGAAACATAAATCTCGTTTTAAACAAAAGCGAATTGCAATACTAGTGGTATTGCAATTGCAAACGTTAACCAGTTAACATTAGATGGACCCTTACCTCGTTTTTCCATCGAATACCTACCATAAAAAACATAAATCGTAAACATTTTTGATTTGACTTATCCATTGTTCTTCTTCCTGCCAAATGTGTAGTGTAACAATTTTATTCTCACGTTTTCCAGGTTCGGCGGCGGCTACGTGGTACAATGTCGTGTGTGCCGCGGCTCCCCGCGCGACACGTGGAGCCGAGTGCGGGCGCGGGCGCCGCACGCTCAGCTCAGGGTCCTACACCAACACACTCTTCACTTCCTCATACCCTCGGAGACCACAGGTAACAGAGATCGTCCGGGGAAGTAATACCACTGTACACTCGACCAAACGGAATCATGACCCACCATAAACTTCATTTTCTACAAACATTCAAATACAAGTAATTTTATTATTTTTAACGCATTTACGCATGCGAAGCGAAATCTAACGATTTAATTATTTTATTATTTTAACGCATTTTACGCATGCGAAGCGAATTCTAAAGATTTAAATTGTGGAAAGAAAAAAAATTCGCTTACGAGCAGGATTTGAACCTACGACTCCTGGCTCAGTACGTTAGTGCTTTAGCCACTAAGCTACCATGAACACTGCTCGTGGATCAGGGTCGCAGGTTCGAATCCTGCTCGTGAGCGTTTTTTTTTTCCACAATTTACCTAAATCATTCTAATACAATTAGGTCGAATTTCGAAATTAATCTACGCGAAACGACAGTTAATTCGAAATTAAAAACATAATTCCAGTTTTATCAAAAACGTTATTTTTATACAATTATTAATGTATTTACAAACCATTATAGTGGATTTCACTAGCGTTCTCCTAAAAGAAAAAGTAATTGCCATGTTCAAAAAGTATAACAAGGAAAATTCGAGACTGTCAACTGAAACCCTAAGAATTAGTGGGCCTTCCAAGCCTATTTTCATATCAGAGAATTTAACTTCTACCATGAAGAGACTGTTTTTTCTGGCAAGAGACTTCGCAAAGTCTAATGAATATAAATTTTGCTGGACGGCCGGTGGAAAAATATTCATAAAACAAAAAGAGGGCTTATCATCGATACGTATTAACAATGAGTCAGATCTTCAAAAACTGAAAGCCACTAATTGACTAACCAAGTGGTACTCTTGCATGCTTTTTGTTTTACAATTTTTTATTTTTTTTTTGTTTATTATCACTACTTGTACTAAGATAACAAATATCACTATGTATTTGAAAGTAATAATAAGTTCATGTATTTACACTATTCACCCACTTCATTCATACTTACTTACTCTTGAAAACACTTCTACACATTCAAAACAGGTTATCACTACACTCATCTCGAATTTCATCACCTACTCACACTCACAACTAACACTATGGCCCTCATTGAACCCTTCAACCACATATTTATATAGTTATGAATTACAATTCAAGAAGTTTCGTGTCCACTTGTTTTATAAAATAACTCTAAATGGATGACAGTAATACAGTTGGTAATGACCTTGATATGATTTCAGTATCTGAATCGCTCATTTGTTCTCCTGAGGTCTGCTCTAGCATGTTGAATCCGTCTGAGACTTCCTGGAAAATTTTATCCGTAAATATCAGAAGCATTAATGCTAATTTTGATAGCTTGATTGTTCTTCTGCAAAGACTTAACACTCCACCTGATATTATAACTCTGTCAGAGTGTTGGTTAAGTAAAGCCCCTATTATTCCAATCTTACCTGGTTATGTATCATACAAAAGCAAGTTCTCTAATCAGAATGAGGGTGTGGTTATTTATGTGGATAGCAGGATCGAACACACAATTTCTGAACCTGACATTATTGACGCTAATTGCCTTATATTCAAGCACCATCAAGAAATAGCTATAGTTTCAGTTTACCGTTCACCTTCCTATAAAAATTCTGACAGCTTTGTTACGTCTCTTGACACTATTTTAAAATCACTCAATTCATCTAAAACTGTCACAATTGTTGGTGACATTAATATAAATATTGGGAATAACAAAGATAGTTCTGCTGACCTATACCTAAACATGACCTCGTCTCACGCCTTGCTACCTGCTCATGTCTTCCCCACGAGGAATATTAACTGTCTGGATCACGTTATGCTTAAAAGCAATAATAAGGCTATTACATTTGTTATGGATTCTTTTATTACTGACCATGCACCTGTACTACTTTCCTGTGCACGTCAAGTCAAAGCTAGCTCAATGAAAACCTCACTTGAGCGTATAGATATTCCAGAAGTTGTTAAAACGCTCAGTGATACTGATTTTTCTCAAGTTTTGCAAGAAAATGACGCAGAGAAGGCTTCAGAGTTGTTCATTGACATTTTGTCGAGAGTCATAAAATCTCATTGCAGCGTGGTTCAAATATCACGGAGAAAAAAGATCCTTAAGCCCTGGATTACTCCTGGCCTTTTGCGATGCATTCGTAATAGAGACAACCTGTATCGAAAAACTAAAAAAGCACCTTTAAACCACATCCTAAAAATAACTTACTGCCGGTATAGGAATTTCTGCAACAACCTTTTAAAAAAGATTAAAAGGGAATACGAGAAAAATGAGCTTCAGAAGGCCAGGAGAAACCCTAAAGCCACTTGGAAAGCGCTGAAAAAAATAGCTTATTTAACTAGCACTAAAACCTCATCTATTGAATTGCTTAAAATTAATGACAATAATCCTGTAAAGTCTGTCGAAACCGTGAACAGTTTCTTTGCTGGGGTTGGACAGAACCTAGCAAGTAAGTTAATCTCTGGTTCCTTAAATCAAAATGATGACTCGCTGGATTGGAATGCAGGATTACGGCGGCAGTCTCAGCTAAACTCTATGGCATTGCTAGAAATTGAAATTGATGAAATTGAGCACACTATCCTTGGTCTCAAAGAAAACTGCGCATTGGGTTGGGATAAAATACCTGCTTCTATAATAAAATCAGGTCGACACGTGCTTATCCCTATAATTAAACATATTTTCGACTTATGCCTCGCAACCGGTGTGTTCCCAAAAGTTTTCAAAAAGGCCCTTGTACACCCCATTTATAAGAGTGGTAGCAGAGATAGTGTCAATAACTACAGACCAATATCTGTTTTAACCTCCTTATCTAAAATATTTGAGAAAATTTTGAATCAAAGGCTGATTAAATACATAAATAAAAATAAAATACTCGCTGACAGCCAATATGGGTTTAGAAGTGGAAAGTCCACTGAAGATGCCGTCTTGGATGTTACAGATACAATTATTAAAAACATAAATACTAAAATGAAGACAGTTGGCATTTTTCTGGACTTATCCAAAGCTTTTGACACTGTCTCTGTTCCTACTCTTTTGCAAAAACTGGAGAACATTGGAGTGCGGGGTATGATTTTAAATGTGTTCAGGAGTTACCTGACAGACCGTACACAAAGTGTCATTATAGATAATTTTGTTAGCACAGAATTACCGCTAAGTTACGGGGTGCCCCAGGGAAGTGTGCTTGGCCCTACGCTTATCCTCATTTATATTAATGAACTATGTTTGCTTGAAATGGAAAACTGTAGAGTAATTGCCTATGCCGATGATACTGTACTTCTGGTCCAAGATAACACATGGGATAAAGTAAGGGAAAGGGCTGAAAATTCTCTGAGTGTGGTCATGACTTGGTTGAAAAGGAATCTTCTAACCCTCAACTTAGACAAATCAAATTTTGTAACTTTTTCTCCTAGGGTTACCTCCCAACCGTCAACCTCCTTTACCATTCGAGGCCATAGATGTGGAGTTAAATCCAACACTGGCTGTGATTGCTACCAACTAAATCGCACAAACTGTGTTAAATATTTAGGTGTTATTATTGATAGCAAACTAAGTTGGAATGCCCAAATTGAAAATTTAATTGCCCGCACCAGGAAACTTATGTATGTTTTTAAAAAGATAAGATCTGTTGCTGATTTAACTACTTTAAAAACTGTATATTATGCTCTAGGACAGTCAATCTTGGCTTACTGCATCACTTCTTGGGGTGGTGCCTATAAAACTAAAATGTTGCGGTTAGAGAGAGCCCAGAGATGTATATTAAAGATCATGACCTGTAATCCTATAAGATTTCCAACAGCCGATCTTTATTCACTCTGCAAAGTTCTGACAATTCGCCAGCTTTACGTATTTAAGGTATTACTACGCAAACATGCAGCAACTCCTTTCGATGCAGATTTTGTTAAGAGAACACGTAGGTCTGATATGGTGTGCAAGTTAGAAATGGCAGGTACTACTCTTGCAAGTCACCAGTATCACTTTCTGAGCCCCAGACTTTATAACAAAGTAAACAGAGAACTTCAAATCTATTCACTAACCTTAAATAAGTGCAAAACCAAAGTAAATGAGTGGCTATATACACTTTCTTATGAAGATACAGAAGGTCTGGTCATAAATTAATAATTCTCACGCAATAATACATCAACACACAAACATACCTCTCACACATCCATACATTACACATACACACTCAAATACTTAGATGATGTTAAATAGTAACTATTTGTATTTTATCTAAATATTTATTTCACTGGTTTTATTTTTGATCATGTTTTTCAAGCACAGTTATTGCATTATATTCCTGTAGAATCTGGAGGTGGGCGATGGCAGCTGCGACACAGTGCATACTACTGCAGCTACTATCGTACTCTTGTACCTTGTTATACTTGTAATAATGTTGCCCAATAAACTTTATCTTATCTTATCTTATTGCATTCATAACAAAGCTCAAAATTGCATAGACCTCTGACCCGTATTAAAGCAATTTTTCTTAATATTCAAAATGTCCTAAGTGCAGCACGACGGTAATAATAAAATTTTACTGTTTTGAAAATTTCATACGAATTATCGACTAAGGGGGTCATGATTCCGATTTTTTGACTGTACCTATTTCTGCCACCAAACAGTAACGCTTGCATTGCTGTGTGCCGGTGCTTGGGGTACGGGTGCCGGTGAAATCACAATCACATGAAACTTTCCATCTTTAGGCCTCAGTTTGGGGAATGCGATTTACAATAGTATTTGAGCAACAACCTACTTGGTGTTGCAGTTGTTATGGACAAAGCGCTTAACATGAATTAACAACAAATCGATAAAAAAAAAATGTTTACCATGGACTTAACAATATAGGAGTCTTTGGAATACGTAGATATAAATCATTTTCAAGTTTTTTTGTAATATTGCAGTTGACAAGAAGGAGATAACGACTCGTCTGAGCGACATCTTCAGGCTAATGGCGGAGCTACAAGGCACCTGTGACATTGAGGACTACACCGTCAACCAAAGCTCGCTCGAACAGGTAAGTTTTAATACATCCCCCCATACATACAGCATATAAAAAGAAAGGGCCAAACGGGATCCGGAACACCCTTCTTATTCCCTTTCCTGACTTCAGTTTTATGATGGTCAACATTTTATTTTACGAATAAACCTTCAAAGCGAGGTGCACCCTAAAAGCTCAAAGTTATAACATAAGTGTATTATCTATGGTTATAACTAAACACAACATGATTAAAATATCTTAAAAGCTATGCATATTTTGTCCAACTAAAGCGGTGTCTCCTGCGACCAAAATCTAACAAAACATGTTAACATTTTGTGTAGGCCAATCACAATATGTAGCCAAACAGCTAGGCCACGCCACCATTTTGATAGATTTAACAAAAATATGGTCGCAGGAGACGCGGCTTTACTAATTTATCGACCGAAAACTTGTGGATGCCATTCATTATGTAGTCAAATAATTCGCTAATTAGTGTTTTATATCATTAAATATGACTTATTACCTCCAGATGTTCCTAAGCTTCACGGACAAGGCGGACGTGGAGCCGGACGCGGCGGAGCTGGAGCCGCTGCCCACGGACATATCATACACCGACGAATTGGACACGGTCACCTCGCTATAGTTACTAGTTCATTAATATTATTGTGTACTTTTAGCCAGTATATGGTGTAGCCAGTAAATGGTGTAGCCAGTATATGGTGTAGCCAGAATATGGTGTGGCTAGAATATGGTGTAACCAGTATATGGTGTAGCCATTATATGGTGTAGCCATTATATGGTGTAGCCATTATATGGTTTAGCCAGCATTTGATGAAGGAGTTATTGGAATAGGTGTTCATTTTAAAAGGGTATTTATACCCGCGCCAATAAAGAATGCTTTTGAACAGCATCGCAGTTAAAAAGTGCCTATCGCTCCAGTATGGTTGTGAATAACGAATATTGCTAAAAACAAATAATTCGAATCAAAACACACCATTATAAGATATTTTGTTTGTTTTGCTAACCATATTCTTGCACCGACAAGCCTATTGCTGGCGCGGTTTATAATTACAATTTGTACCATATGATATATGCCATTTGCTCTACAAATGAACGAGAAATTTTCATTTAGGATCGGAGTCTTTTCCCCAGGGCTGTGCCCATAATTTTAATTTCGAAACGAGCGCAGAATTGCTTTCGGATGCAAATAACAATGGCGTAGAGACCCTAACGAATGTGCAGCACAAAAAGGGTTTAGCTAGCTTTTGTTGGCCCTGTAGGGTTTAACGTTTGGCCAAGTCTGTATACAACATAATGCAAGCTACACACGATGAGGACTGGCCGGACGGATCTGAACTGAAGGCGCAGCCGGATTTGACTACGGTCAAATAGGTACCCGTAGGTGTTACCTTTCAATCCCTCAGTCCACTCAGTTCATCGACAACGATGACGGAGACATCCGGACTGGCAACATCCGGTCACGCCTTTAATTCTGGATTTCTTGCTACGACGGGTTTGGCCGGACGGAATTGACCGGACAGTCATGATTTGTCCGGCCGCCTCATCGTATGTAGCCCACATGGAAAAATTACTGATATGATTGTCTGCAGACCTATAGATGATCAAGCAAGCACTATGTGAAATGTTTGGTGCTTTAGACAATAAGAACCATAAACGGTAAAACTTAAGATTGATTTTTCAATGCTCAGAGCAGTTGCAACAATACTTTGAGCTTTGAGAATTATTTTGTTACTTTGAATCTCACGAATTTATTATAAGATCGAAATAGAATATGACACACTATATTAATTGCTCAAAGTTGCCTAAACTATAGGTAGATTAGTGATGACGTTTAGTTTTGCTCTCTTTCTAGCACATAACTGTCGTATAGCAGTGTTTCACTCTGCCATCGCTGATCGAACCGTACTTAGATCGTTAGTTAGAACAGAATGTATACCCATCTATAGTTTTGTATGTATATCATTTTATTTGTAAATAATTTACACACCGTGACATTTTTTGTGATCTTACTTCTGTGGCCCAGTTAACGTACATCATTGCGAACAAATTTTGCCATGGGACTAACCCTGAAATCGCAAAAAAAAACAGCTATTCCCTACGAAATCATCAGGTCGTTCGAAAAAAATTATGAAACGAGTTGTTTTTTTGCGATTTCAGTGTTGGTCCCACATGATAATAGTTCGCAATGATAAGTACATTAACTATGCGACCGATGTAAGGGTCAACTCAGATTAAGCGGAGAACGGCTCGAGCATTCTCCCACTGACAATTAAATATCATCCTTATTTATTTCAAATAGAGTTGTAAATAGTATGCAAGAGATAATTTGTTCTAGCGAACAGTCGCGTGTGCTTGTGCAGACTATTTACAACTCTATTTGAATTGGGTATGGACGATATTTAATTATATCAGTGGGAAAATGCTCAAACAATTATCTTCTTTATCTGTGCTGACACAGACGATAAAAATATCACGGTATTTTTGTTCCTTGTTAAATATTTTATTATTTGTGACTCTAATCTAAAGGCCAGAATTCCAAAATCATGCTTAAACATAAATTCAAGGACTTGAATTTGGGATCAACATTTTTAATTAGTTATAGTAAGTATAAATATTTAACTTTTAGAGAGTTACAAAATGTTTTTTTTTTATAAAGGTGTTTAAAGAGTGATGAAAAATTAAATAATAATTAAGCGGAATATTGGTAAGACTTATACTAGGTAAATATATTTTGTTTATATTACTTAAGTAGCTCAAAGCGATGACATACAGACAGATAGTATTCAAAATACATTCCTTGGATAAGGGCACATTTTAACGAATTTATTTAATACTTGAAATTATAAATTGATATTAGCGGTATCAATATAAGTGTGACGTGTAAGATAGTAGAGTAAATTGTCTGTACAGTCAGCACACTAACAATAAAAACTTCTTAACAACAGCACCATTTAACAACAACACGAAAACAACTGATCATGATTTTAACAACTTCTTGTACTAAAATGACATTATTTCATTAGATAATTATATTTCACAATTTAATTCAATTCACATGAATTTCACAATTTAATTCAAATCAATTCTAATTGAATTAAATTATTTTTAATTATCTAATGAAAAAATTGTCATTTTAGTACGAGAAGTTGTTAAATCAACAACCAATCAGGATCAGTTGTTTTTGTGTTGTTGTTAAATGTTGCTGTTGTTAAGAAGTTGTTGTTGTTGAAAAATTTAAAATGATTTATTACGCTGACTATACAGATGTAAAATTAATGTTTAAAACTAATTTAAAGTTATTAGTACCGACAGCAACACAAACGTGTTGTGTTGCCGTCCGTACGTTGTGTCTTAAAAATATAACAAATATGCAATCTCTGTGATATTTAATATGTTTCTAGAAATTAAATAATAAAATGATGGTTTTTGGATATATGTTTTTTATTTTTTATTTAATAAGTCTAACATTGTCATGGATACATTAATTATAATCGCTTATTATATAAACATGGAATGTCTAGTAAAATAAATTCAACTTTTAATAAAATCACTTTTAATTTTAATCTCAACATATTGCAACTTCAGATCCATAATAAGACTAGAAAAATTAAAACTAATAATATTTTATACATAAAAAAATTAAAATCTTTATTATACAGAGTGTGGTACAACTTATCTATCTTACTTAAATATTATAACAATAACAATATAGGTGTCGATTCTCTTGTTTACGAACTAAACTTATTTTAAACTATTGCTCTCTTTCCGTAATAATAGATACAAGAAAGTGATGGCAACAATTTTAGAACTGTCTAATTAGTTCACGTGTTACATTTCTTTGTATTTTAGTGGACACGTTCCGAGATCACGATTAAAATAAGTTTAGTTCGTGAACAAGAGAATCGGCACTATTTTTTGTTTGCACATATTTAAGATAGAGTTAACGGCGGTGCCCATGCTAGTAAAATGCATCGTTCACAATTAATTGAAGATCTTTTAGGAGACGTTTCATTTAAAAACAAAAAACTGATTATTCAGACACATTTTTTAAAACTAAAAGCCAACTTGACGTAATAAAAAAGGTACAAAGTGAGATCACGCCAGCCTTGAAGTTGGTATGGATCGGTCCACATCTGACTATGTGCCAACGGATATTCCTCTATCTCCATGCTTTTCCGTCGCTTGAACACATCGTTCGCTAAAGCGAGAGACATTGATTGTGCGCATTCGCACTCTGTGGCAACGGCAGGACGACTCTGTGGTCAGCCAAAATGCGGACGTCGTCGGATCGATACATTCGCGTCCAGACGCATCCTACCGAGTGCTGTCAGCGGCGACGAGTGGCAAACGCGCACAGGTTTGGAATTCTTCAAACTATTCTTATGGATAACGGTACCCAGATCACTAGCATTGCTATCAGTAGTTTATTTAAAAAATACAAAATTCTGAATGTATTTTATACACCTAAATGTACTCTACAAGTTAACCTTGTCGAGCGTTACAATAGGACAATTATAACTTGTTTATCTATGTTTGTTGAGGACGATCATAGATCTTGGGACATTATCATACCCAAGGTTCAATTTGCCATTAATAGCTCGGTTAATGAAGCAACGGGATTCACACCCTCATTTTTAGTCTTTGGGCGGGGATTAGTGTCTTGCGGCACACATTATATTGACTCTGATTTAGGTGACGAGGTCTTATTTTTACCTCGAGACTTGCTGAAAATGTTGGATGTTTATCTCATGGCAAGAACCAATCACACTCTAATCTTGGGCGGAAACCAGTAGAATTCAAAGTAGGTCAACATCGTTATGAAGCACTTATTTTTTGAGCAATAAAGAATAGTCACTCAAAGGCCAATGGAGAGGGCTATGCTCGGACTGTCCCTGCGTGATCGAATCAGAAATGAGGAGATTCGCAGGAGAACGAAAGTAACCGACATAGCCCGAAGAATTGCCAAACTTAAGTGGCAGTGGGTGGGGCACATTGCTCGCAGAACGGATGGCCGATGGGGCCGTAAAGTTCTGGTGTAGCGACCGCGTACTGGAAGGCGCAGCGTGGGTAGGCCCCCCACAAGGTGGACCGACGACCTGGTGAAGATCGCGGGAATCCGCTGGATGCGGAAGGCGCAGTGGCGATGCTTGGGGGAGCCCTATGGTCCAGCAGTGGACGTCTTTCGACTGAAATGATGATGAATGATGAAAGACAAAAAGTTAAAAAAAAAACACCTGCTCGCCTAAGAAATCACCGCTAGTTTATGTGTAAGAAGACATGAGAGGCAAGAATATTGGAACTTGGCATGTAAAGAATGTGAAACTTTTAGGTTTAAATAAGAGTTTTTTCTTTCACCAGAGGATGGGCAGCAGCGTTCTCTGAGTATTTAACCAACCAACTGCGATCGCCAACCCGCCTGCCAAGCGTGGCGATTATGGCATATCCCCCCCTTAATTGGGGGAGGCCTATTTCCAGTAGTGGACGTCTACCGGCTGTAATGATGAGGTTTAAATAAATAATTTATTCCATTTTTCATATCGGATTTTATACAGTAAAATCCTTGTTAACACGGGGGGTAATGTAACGTTGTATAGAACGTACTTATGCTTTTAGATTATTTTAAATATTTCTTATGGTTCATAGTTCATTCTTAAATAAATAATAAATAAATATTTCGGACATTTTACACAGCACCATCTAGTCCCAAACTAAGCAGAGTTTGTAATATGGGTATAATACTTAAATACTTTTTTTTTTGTAAATACATACTTATAATACATAAGAAGCACCCAGACCAACACAAACACTTATGTTCATCACACAAATATTTGTGTTCTGTGGGAATCGAACCCACGACCTCGTGATTAGCAGTCCGAACCTCGAACCACTAGACCACAGACGATCGATCTTAATCGATTATATGCGCGGCCAGCAGTTATAGTTTTTTTTACCAACTCTTAACTCTCTCTCTTTTTTTTTGACACGGAAACCGGTCGCTGCGCCGGCGCTGCTTGAGAGTTGCGATGTGATTTCAGAGATGCCACCGGCCGACAGTCCAGAATCCTTGCTGGGAGCGAGTGCACGTCGCTCTGTCGCAAATTTATAACATTTTTACGTGGCACGTATAATGCTGCAAAATTTCAATGCAGTTATTAATTTGCATATTCGATTGAAGTACAGTGTAAACTCTATGTAACGTCACTCGATTTAACAACAAACTTCCTAAAGCGTTGAAATTGTTCCACTTGGCTTTGGTTGGTTTCGCTTGTCTTCCATACAATGATACACTTTATATAACATTACACCCACTCTCAATAACGACAATTAAATAATAATAAAAAGTATATTTTTAGTAAAAACTGCGCAGCTGTGTATATTCTTTTGTCGCTTTATTATTCTAGCCCGTAATAAACTCGACTGTCGGCATCATGCATACCGAACTTTCTAAGAAATTCATTCTTTTGTTTACAAATTGGGATTGCTTACGCGTGTAGACAGTTGTTGACCATGACTAATAGGAGGAGGGATGGATTATCTATACGTTATCATATTCTTAGTAGCTCACAAACTTTCAAATTGTAAACATGGCTAGTAAAAGAAAATCCACTATCTCCATTTAACGACAACCCTCTATAACGCCATAAAATGCACAGTCCCTTCAGTGTCGTTATATAGAGTTTACACTTTATTTATTTATTTTTAAATGTGCATAATTCCCCAATTGGGAAGCTACGTTCGGACTCGAACAACCCGTATATAAGAAGTGTGCACGTCCGCGCGTACGTTCCGGCTGAATCGCCCTTCTATCTCTGAGGGTCTTCTCCAGACGCCCCAGTGGCTAAACCAGAGGAACCAGTCAGGGAAGTGATATCAAGAAAAATATATTGTGATGGGCCTTTTACCCTGTATTTTTAAATTTTATTAAGCTATTGCATAGCTTCTATCGCGGGCCTTGAGCGTGGAGACCGAATCCAGAAATTCCGTAACGAAAATAACCTAACACCCCCCACTCCGACCGGCACAGCGGTGATACTTTTTAGTTTTGCCATCTATCGATGAATAGCAGAACTTTTAATGACTTTTTGAAATATCACGCTTGTCTCTTTAGTTCTGCAAATCGCCTCTAGGTGGCATTGGTTGTATCGGCGTTACTGAGCATGCGTAACCTCCTCTTCGCCCCGCAATCTGGTGACTCATGCCTGCTTAGAGTTTCGGCGTTACCTCCTCTTTGTATTTACATAAAAAATGCTATGCAATAGCTTTACCGCGGCAGTCTCCGAGTGCCACACGTCTTTTTTTTTATTATACACTTTAATATGAAAGTGTCTGGGTTTTTATTTTTATTTTATAATCCAGAACGCTTCAAGAGCTGAATAATAGGACTTGATGCGGCAGAGCGGACGAAGCTGGTGCCGTCCGGTGTGGACCGGGGCGTTCTAGCAAATGCGAATCCGGGCGGTCAAATGTGGTCCGACCTTTAAAGCTTTCGCTGCGGTTGGCAAGTCGACTAGTTTAGAAGAATGCAGTCTCAGCTACGATGGAATGGCTCATTTTCAAAAGTAATGCTACCTTATTTACAGCCTTCCGAAACCGACAAAAGTATCGACCGTGTCTTTTATCTAAACGCTATTAACAAATCGGAGACTGAAGAATTTTTGTAAATTGACGTCATTCATTAATAGAACCGTCGTAAAATTTCAATTTCAGATTTGTGAATAGCGTTTAAAGGACAAATCGGTTACTTCTCTCACTGACTCGGAAAGACAATTTTGAACGGTTGTCAATAACGAAGCTGAGAGCCTAGCATGAGTTTTTGCGGTATCGTGTAATTAAAGTTATCGTGTAGTTATCGACAAATTTTATATGGGAATTTTACCAGCGCCACATGTCCCTTTTTTATGAGATATAGATCTGCTCTTGACCGCAATCTAGACAGCTTTGTCAAGATGTGGTCGACGATGGCGCGAACAAACCCATTAGGTGCCGATTCACTCCAGCTTTAAAGACGTTAGGGTTGTAAGTGCCCGGAAATACAGATGCCAATGAATTCCACAACTTAGTTGTGCGCATTATGAAAGAGTTTTCAAAGCGCTTGGTCCTGATAGTAGGGACTTCTACCAAATGTGGATGATATCCTGCAGTGCGTATTTGGAACTAAACAAGTCCCATATAAAATTCGTCGACAACTACACGATAAGGTTGGCTACACGATACTACAAAAACTCATGCTGGGCCGTCAGGTCAGGTTCGAATACGACCTTCCCGCTGTGAAATTCTTAATTGTTGTCAAAAGAGGGGTTCCTAAGTCCGGCGGACTTCTTGAAGTGTCCGGCCAGTAGGTCCAGCACTCTGAAGATGACGTCAGTGTTGACTTGCTTGTGAGTGAGGCTTGTGACCACCAACCTTGCTGCCTCGGAGACCGTCTCCTCGCCGAAGACGTAGAGTAGTGCTAGAAAAAATTGTAAAATAGCTGTATGGCATGCGTTGCAATACTTGCAATGCCTACTTAAGAAAGTTCAAGTTGCAAGTTTAACGTTTCGATACGTCAACATTGTTCGTGCTAGGGCGACTGTTCGGTTAGTGCAGTAGTAACTACTCGATTGATGTAAAGCTACGTAGTTACGTCTTAAGCATTATACCTGGTGTGTTCTCCAGCAGAACCGCACAAGTCTCGTCCACATTCAGCTCCCTCATCTTGACCTTGGGCTCGACGAGGCCCATGTCTCTCTCCGCCAGCTCCTCAAAGATTACAAACACCTGTTTCCGCAGCCAAGTCGCAAAGTCCCCTAGCCATGCGTCCAGGAGTGACTCGGCTAAGTCTGCAATATTATACACGATGCATTAGAACTCGTTCACATACAGAAGTCGTCATCATCATCATTTCAGCCGAAAGACGTCCACTACTGGACATAAAGCATCCTCCCCCAAGCATCGCCACAACAACCGGTCCTGCGCTTTCCGCATCCAGCAGATTCCTGCTACCTTCACCAGGTCGTCGGTCCACCTTGTGGAGGGCCTACCCACGCTGCGCCTTCCAGTACGCGGTCACCACTCCAGAACTTGCTGCCCCATCGGCCATCCGTTCTGCGAGCAATGTGCCCCGCCCACTACCACTTGAGTTTGGCAATTCTTCGGGCTGTGTCGGTTACCTTCGTTCTCCTGCGAATCTCCTAATTTCTGATTCGATCACAAAGGGACACTCCGAGCATAGCCCTCTCCATTGCCCTTTGATTCAGACGGATAGTCTAAATTATTTCTACATTGTCCAAGTTTAACAAATAAAGGATGATTTCCACCGATCGGCTCGCATCGCATCGGATCGGAAAGGATACGAACAGATGCGACGACAGCCGATCGCGTCCGGCAGGATGTCGACGCATACAATCGGCTCCGTACCGTCGCTTGCGAACGTATCCGTTTCTGCGCCTAGTCAAGTAGTTTCATTCCTACGCGACGACAGCCGAAAGGATTCGATCGGATACGACAACAGGCGAACGGAGACGATCGCGCGTCGCACATACTTTCGGTTACGATACCATCGCGTGTCGCGGAAGACGCCCGCAGTCAAGCTGCTGTGCCCGGCTTGCTTATATAGACTTTAAATACTGTGTTCACGATTTAATATCATTTAGTATTTAGTAGTAGTAGAGCTCCTTTATGAAAGAGCTTGTCCGGGGAAGTACTACCACCGTGCCTACTTCTCCGCCAAATAGTGATGCTTGCATTGCTGTGTTTCGGTCTGAAGGGTACGGGTGCCGGTGAAGTTACAATCACATGAGACTTTCCACCTTCATGTCTCAGTTTGGCGAACCGACTTGCGGTACCATTTAGGTAACAGCCTAGGTGGTATTGCAGTTGTTATGGGCAAAGGTAACCACTTAACATCAGGTGGGCCTTTAGCTCGTTTCGCCACCCTATAACATAAAAAGAAAAAAAAAAAAAAAAAAAAGATTGTAAAATCCGTTCCGATCCGAGTCGTTTGGTGGAAATTATCCTTATGGACTGTTTTTAGAACACTGTGTAAACGTTGTTGGAGTTTTCCTGCAGTTGTGGCACGTGCCGCACCAGCCTGAGCAGCATCATTCATATGTGTACCACAATATACAACCTTATTCTTAGTTTATACTAAACTCTTAAGTCTTATTTAATTGTATAGTGACCTGCGACCAGTAGCGTGGCGAGGCGGTGCGCGACGTGCGAGCGAGCGAGTCCGGCCGCCGCCGCCAGCGACCACGCGCCGCACCAGCCCGAGCCGCACGAGCCGCACCACTCCTCTGCACACAGAGATCACTGCAGGCTCACACAGTGCCAGGGGACGGTGCCAGGGGACCGTGCCAGGGGACTGTGCCAGGGGACCGTGCCAGGGGACCGTGCCAGGGGACGGTGCCAGGGGACACAGACATAGTAAAAATTAATCAATCAATTCAAATCATCAGATGCAGGAAGTAAGTCGTAATTTGCATCAGCGTGTACCTTGAGACGACTACGCAATTTTCTCCCTACTGCTACCAAAACTGCGCTTGCTCATTCCCTCCTCCCTATTCTTGACTATGCCGATGCCAGCTATTTAGATCTTACTGAGGCACAACTATATAAGCTTGAGCGACTTCAAAATGTTTGTATCAGATTTACATTTGGCTTACGGAAATATGACCAGAGTTCTAAAATTGTATGATTAATCTTTTTCTGTTCAGGCTGTGCGTCTGTGGAATGAGTTACCTGTGTCTATACGGCGAACTCAGTCACTATTTTCATTTAAAAAAATAGTTAAAGAATACTACCTTTCCAAATAGATTGTAATTTATTAAGACATTGCCTATGTATCCAATCTCTATTCTAAATTGTAAGATCATTTATATATATATAAATATTTATGATACCTATTTGTGTAATATATTTCGTGCTATTTATTTATTTTAGTTTATAAACATGCAGTAGCACGCCACGGACTGCCTCCATTATCTAGATCATACGTCTTCTTTGTCCATCCAAAGGTTGTCGGGAAGATATCGCTTTTAACGATAAGACCGCCCATGTACCTATAATTTATACGTTGTTCCTGTTTACTACTATTTTCATGGTGTACAATGAAGTATATTCTATATATCTATCTATCTAAGTTTTTGTGCTTAACATTAATATTATATCCTTTCTTTACAAATGCTGACATTACATAAAAATTATTAATATACTGCAGGTAGAATGCAAATAATAATGTGCAATTATAGGTAATAGGTGTAATAATATGCAATTATAGGTAAATGTATATTGTATTAGTTTAAATTAATAATATAAGTAATAATATTGTCAAATTGGATTTCTATGTTTAAATATTGCATGCTGTGAAACGGCCAAATATGTGGAACATACATTTAATTTATAATATCCTCTGTACCATATTTCACGCAATAAATGATAAATAAATAAATAAATAAATAAAAAATATAGACGAAGTACTGCGAACAATCATAGTGAAGCCAAAAAAACTATGCTCAAAACTATGCTATACAAGAAATTGTACAACCAGTGCTCACGCACACACCATGCACCTGAAGGATTTTTGGTTTCGCGATGCTTACTGGACGATGTCGCAACATGTGTACTTAGAGGGGTGAGCACGGTTTGAGGTTCATGTGTGTAGGTGAGCGCTGGTTATTCACGAAGGAGCATAGTTTTTTTGGCTTCACTAGATTGTTCGCAGCACTTCATCTATATTTTTTACTATGTCTGTGCCAGGGGACGGTGGCAGGGTACTGACCGAAGTCATCGGGCTCTGCGCGGCGAGGCTGCGGGCGGGGAGGCAGCTGGTCCAGCGAGTCCAGCGCGTGCTCCACGTGTGTGAAGGCGCGCCGCGACCCCACCAGCCGCGACACCGCGCCGCCCACCTACGACACCACACACCATTCACCACATTAGTGGTGTTATAAACATCTTATAAAATAATTAGCGGACCCAGCAGACGTCGTTCTGCCCGGAAAAGCAGCGCCACCTACCGGGTCCAATTGTGAATCTAAACCATTCTCGAATCCACTGGAACACTCAAAAAATTACATCAAAATCGGTCTAGCCTTTTAGGAGGAGTTCAGTCACATACACAAGCACAGAAGAATTATACAACGTGTATCAGAAATGCGTGTTCATATTTTAAGAGCTCATTCAGGGCATAGCATAGAACAACTTTTACTATGGGACCAACCCCGAAATCGCGAAAACAATATCAGCTGTTCCCTACTAAATCATCGATGTCGCTCGACAAAATGTAAGCATCAGCTGATATTTTTTTCGCGATTTCAGGATTGGTCCCATAGTGAAAGTTGTTCGATAGCATCCCCTGAATAAGCTCTTCAAATATGACCACGCATTTCTGATACACGTTGTATATACTAGGTATCAGGGAAACGCTTCCGAAAACGAAGATAGGTGATAGTGCTGGTGATTACTGATACAAAACCACAAAATAAAATCGATTATTTTCTTATATTTTTACCGTTTTTAATAAAATATCAGCTGGCGCTAGGCGTGAACTACATCCGCTCGCATACGTAGTCGGTGTCGTAGCCAGCGTAGGTAGATTAGGTACGCGCGGCATTGATCCCGAGTTTTGTACGCTTTACATTGCGGGTTTGCAAAATACCAAATCACTAAAACAATGAGTTTAAGGCTAATGGTTATTGGTATTCGATTGTGTTTAGGTAGTATAATAATAGCCTTTCAGTTTCGGGAGCGTTTCCCTCACACCTCACACCCAGTATAAAGATATCACCAAATCGGAACTGTACCTGTTACTGAAAGACAATAGATATAATAAACTCACACTGGCTTCCATAGAGTTACACACATACGTCCAGTCATGTAACGTGCGCGGCGCCGGCTCCTCGCCCTCCGCGCCCACTGCCGTCTTTATAGAGTTGAACACACCGGTCACTGTGCGTTGGAACAATCTAGAAGAAAAATCATTATCATTGTCATCATCGTCAAAACCGTCATCATCATTGCCGTGAATCGACGATATTGTCATTATAAAAATTAGATTTTTCTCATTATTGTCGTAATCATCATCGTCATAGTTAACGGCAACATCAATATTATCTTTTACGGCAAAATTATCGTCAACACCTTTAAGGGCAACATCATCGTCATCGTTGTCACCAACATCATTGTAATCAACGTCGCCATTGTCGTCATTCATGTTATCATGACAATTGTATTGAATTATTTATAATACCTAGCATTTTTTATTATTGTTTTTGTTTTGATTTGACTAACTGTAAATAGTGTAAATCACAGACTATAATGTAGAACGAAAAACCGATGATTACCGTTATAACCACAGATCATGTATTGTTTATGTCCAGTGTTGTCGGTTGTCAATTTAACTGTAACAATACTAATTTATCATGAAATTGTAAAGTATTATGTATAAGTTTTGAAGTGTGTGCGTCAAATGGAGCGCAAGAATAAAAAAAAATCTTTCATTTTTTCTTCTTTCTTTCTAATAGGTTTAAGGTTTTATTATTATGGGATAAATTTCGATTTAATAATGTTTTAGAATGTTAATAGTTTAAGAGTGTGAATGAATGCTAATAATATGTAATTTAAAAGAAAAAAATATAATTAACTCCATTGTAATTTAAAAGTATTGTTAAATATTACATGCATTATGAAAAAAATTTGTATGCCAGTACCTGGTGGAACATGTATTAGTTCAAAATAATGTTTTCTAACACCTTATTGTACCATGTTTCATGCAAATAAATACTATTCTATTCTATTCTATTCTATATATTTAAGGGACTTATCGCGCACAATGAAATCAAAACAAAACGAAAATTTTGACGAACCTCGACTCGACTGAAAAGTCCCGTAAATATAATTCAATATGAGTGAAATACGCGAAAGTTTAAAAACATAACAATTGTGTCGCAGTTAATGGTCTTGTGCCGCGAAGAAATGGTCTTGTTTCGCAGTTTGTGACTTATTTGTCATGTAGATATGGTCACAGTGATATGGTCTTCTGTCGCGGTTTGTGGTCCTGCGTCGCGAAGGTGTGGTCTTGTACGTGGGACACTCAGAAAGTTTTGCGAAACTAAAAAAAATTGTTCTATACGTACATATATTTTTATCAAATCTTTTCAAAGTACTTTCCACCAGCCTCTATACAAAGATTCATGCGCCTAAACCAGTTTTCAAAACACTTTTTCCAGTCCGCCGCAGACACCTCGTTTACAGCCTGCTCGAACGCAGCCAGCGCATCTTCCGGCGACGAAAATTGTATCCCTTTGAGCTGATTTTTTATTTTTGGGAATAAAAAGAAGTCACACGGTGCTAGATCAGGGCTGTAAGGAGGGTGACCCAGGAGTTTGACTGGCGTGCTGTCCAGGAAGTCCCTCGTTTTGAGTGCGGTGTGCGCAGGTGCATTGTCGTGGTGGAGCAGTAGCCCGCGGAGCCCTGTGTTTGGTCGCTTGTTGCTTATAACAGAGAAAACTTCTGGCAAACATTTGGTAGTATACCATTCGGCATTAATGCTTCTTTGATCCCGTAAGGGAATTGATACCAAGTGGCCAGTCAAATTAAAAAAGCTAGCGATCAAAATCTTACCCCCGCTTCTAGATCGCTTCACTTTGGTAGGCGTTGGCTCATTTTGAAACACCCAAACAGTCGACTGGCGCTTGGTTTCTGGGTCGTATTGATAAATCCAGGACTCATCACCTGTAACGATGTCGTAAACACGCCGAGACGAGCCTGCTTCAAATTTGTTAAGCATATCACGGCACCATTCCACCCGGGCCTGCTTCTGAGCATCGGTGAGGTTGTGCGGCACCCAGCGTGATACTATCCTCCTCACGCGAAGATGGCTGTGTAGAATCTCGTGAACGCTTCCCGATCCAATCTTCAATATGTGTTGAATCTCCTGATATGTAATTCGCCTATTGTCTTGGATTACATTTTTCACTGCTAGCACGTTTTCTTCGGTAACAGCCGTCAAAGGGCGACCGCTTCTTTCGTCATCCCCCAAAGTTGGTCGACCGCGCTTGAATTCGTTATACCAACGATACACGGTTGCCTTGGAAGGGCCTTCATCCATGAATGCCATTTGAAGTCTATCGTACGATTCATCCGGTTTCAGGCGACACTTGAAATCGTATAAAATCATAGCTCTAAAATGTTCCCGGCGCAGATCCATATTTCAGTGAGACACAATACTTTGAATTAACTCGCAAAAAATGTGGAGGGAAATTTTGAAATTGGAACTTACTTATTTTTACTTATAAATAATCATATTTTCGAAAAACATTATAACTGGCCAGTCTCCCATATATAAAAACTTTTTTTCGCAATACTTTCTGAGGGGCCTGGTACTGTCACGCTACTTCCCTGTCAAAATCCCTTGAACGAATCCTGCTATATTACACGTAACAACGGCTGCCATCGAACATTGAATGCAAGCGACTTTAGCCTTAGTGGTGGTTCACCGAAAAGATTTCTAACTGTACATTATTTTATGGTCTTGCGTCGCGGTTGATCTGGTCTCGCGTCAACGTCATCACCATCACCGTCTTCAATTTTAAAGCTCTTGTTACACTACTCTGAATTCTTAAATCCTAATCATGATTTAGGAAAGGAAATCTCGAAATAAATAAAGTGTGATAAGAGTTAGTTCGGTGTAATCAGGAGGTTCCTTTACTTAATCCAATTGGAATTTCTAAATTCAGAATGATTTAATAAGCGCTTAAGGTTTAAGGTATCTCTTAAGTTAAAATAAATTTGGTGGTGGTGGTTTGTCTACATGTATGTCCGCCGATACTGTCAGCATTGTGTGTCGTGATTCAGCATATCTTGTTACGGACAGCGACGTTACGAAATCCAACCGCGGGTAGTTCGAGAAAACACCCGCCGCTCAAGACGATGACACCCGCATACTTCAGTCTGCTCGTGACCACGGCCAATGCAACTTGACCGAAACGTCGAGGTTAGTCAAAATGTTTGTTATGTTTTGATTTTATTGTGCGCGATAAGTCCTGTAAATATAGTTCAATATAAAATAAATCTGTTATCAAAAAAGAGATCTTATTAACTAACATAATTGTTATTAATTTACTCCTACATCATCTACGCATCAAGGACTGGCAGCGACATCTCTAATCAAGATATTACACTTGACGCAACGTCATACCTTTTTGTCGATCGCGACTGGTTTAAGTAAAGATTGTTCCCAGCACCCCCTCTCCTTGAATTTTGAACAAGAAGTAAAATGGCCATTACATGAGACTTTTTCTTACCAAAGCAACGCATCTTTTATTTTGCCATCCAACACCTGGCTTTCGAATCAAATCCTCACCACTGTTGCTACAATTATACATGAGTGAGACTCACTTGTCAAGTCTCTGCATGTTGTTAGACGTCTGACTGGGCGACGAGTTCCTGTCCATATTCATGTCGTACTCATCTGGAAATAAGTTAAACATGAAGTTAGAAACTCAAAGCTATCATTATTTCATTTCAAAGATGACCAGAAGCAAGGCAAGTGTAATACAAAGACATTACCTTTTACTTGTGCGGGAAAACAGAAAAGAAATGGTTTAGGGTTTGAAGGGCAAAGGGTCGTAAGCTCTTTGTGAGTTCTGAAATATCGGGAACTCATAAAAAAGGATTTACATGGTAAATAACCCGTAAAATATAATAATATAAGTGTTAGTGAGTGTTCGTCCAAGAAAGTGCTTATCTCTGCCGCCAAGCAGCATTGCTCCCATAGTACTAGCTCTGCTTAGTTTGGGACTAGATGGTGCTGTGTAAATATATGTCCCAAATATTTATTATAATTATTTTTATCTATTTAATATCTCTCGGCATATCTTCCGTGAGCAGTAGCCCCTTTGAGAAATTTAATCTAAGATGGGATGGGGCACCAACTGGGGACAGTCAACAGCTGCACTATAGGTGTACAGTTATATTCCGTACGAGGAGGTGCAAAACTATTGGGAAATATGGGAACTAAAATTGTTTGAGCAATGGCAAGAGGTGTTTGATGGTCTGAGTTTAACTTCTTTGGCCGGAAGAAAACGGCGTCTGCCACTAAACTTCAAAAAATGTATATGTGTTGGCAGACTGTGACTCGCCATCTTACTAGCTGGGCCCCCTAAAGAGCCGCCAGTACAGGGAGCAGGGGGAACACCATTGCGAGTGGCTAAGGGTGTAGATATATTATTGCTATGTGCTGACTTTGAAAGGTATGGGTGTCAGTAAAAATACAGGCATTGTCAACTTTATTGGATTTGTCAACTTTATTTTTAGGTGTCGGGTTTTAATGTTCAGAACGGGGGTGTCTTATCCGACTAGTTTCTCCGGCCCGGTCTAGAGTTAAGAGTAAGAATGTAGAGATAGTTACCGGCTAGCGTCGCAGTGTCAACTGGTCTGGACGAGTGATGATGCTGCGTCCTACCGCGAGTTTCTTCCGCACTCTCCCACCAAACGTCTTCCGCTCTCTCAGCTCTGAGAATAAAATAAATAATAAATTGCAACTTATGCTAATATCATCTTTAAATACATGCATGCAAAGTCGATTTTAGAGTAACAAAACTGTTAAAAAGGTCTTGATGCTATTTTAATTAAAATAAACTAAGTATGTGTAATTAAGGTTTCTTATTGCAAAACAAGGTTTAATTGAAATTCAAAATGGCTGGTTTGTATCTTCAGAAATGTATCAATGATGTGTAGTGTGGTGTTGTGTGTATATGGCAGTGAGAGCCTAGTGATAGCGCCATCCATCCGTGCAGAAGGGTCTAAGTTCGAACTTGGCCCACACCTCTGACTTTTTGGAATTCATGTGCGGAACGGTATTTGACTATAGAAAACTATCGGACTAGGCGATCTAGGCTATATGCCACACTTCTCGTACTGAGAAGCGGCCCGTGCCCAGCAGTGGGACAGTAATGGGCCGATTATGTTATCTGTACCTGGGACTGGTTTCGGCCCGCTGTTGCAACAGACACCGTAGCTTGGCGATGCTGGTGGATAAGTCAGCTGCTTCTTCGTATTCAGGTTCAGGGGAGTCCGGCAGCGGCAGTAGTGGGAGATCCGCTTTGGGCACTGGTTTTGGTTGAGATGGCTAAGGGAAAAGCAACATAGTAATTTATATCTCTCGATCTTTGATCTTCTTCTTTAATCATTTCCAGCGCTAGGGTTGTTCAGAAAGTAATAGGCCTGATTTGACGTTTCAACAATACAATATAATAAATAAGAACACATGGTTTCTCTTCTCTGTTCTTGAAGAAAGCAGTTTTTTTTTTTATAATAGAGTGATGCAACCGAGCAAGCGGGTCACCTGGTGGTAAGCAATCTCAGCAGCCCATGGACATCCGCAACACCAGGGGAGTCACCGATAAGTCGACCTTTTAAAAAGACGTATGCTCTTTTCTTGAAGGCTCCAATGTCGAATTTGTTCGGGAATACCGCTGACGGAAATTGATTCCAGAGTTTACATAACCATCGCACCCGTTTATAAAAGCCGCTTTCTAAAATTTCAAAGGTCTGAAATCTCTGTACTTTTGAGAAAGAAAGTATCATCGGAACTAATTACAATCACATGAGACTCCATCTTCACGTCTCAGTTTGGCTAACCCGACTTGCAATAAGCTTGCAGCCTAAGTGGTAGTGCAGTTGTTATGGACAAAGGTAACCGCTTAACATCAGGTGGGCCTTAAGATCGTTTCGCAATCCTACAGCAAAAAAACATGTCATATCAGGCGTAATGCGTTCTGACAATTAAACGAGTATTTTTTCTGCAATACTAGTCATACTAATATCTGACGCAGTCGTTATGGGTAGTCAGAAGCCCGAAAGTCTAACAATTGGTCAACCTTAGAATATCAGTATTACCCGTAACTGGGTTGCGAAGGTCTGAAGGCAGTCGCTCCGTGTAAAATACTGATGTTCAGCCGCATATGGGTCGGCTTCCAGTCTAACCAAGACTGGAAGCCGACCCAAACATATAAGTGCGAAAACGAGAAGAGAAATAAGACTAACCACGCTGTCCTGTGAGATGACTCTTTGTTGCTTCAGTAATGGTGGAAAATTGTTCTCATCTGTAAAAATGAAATGCAGTTAAATTCCTTGGAACATTATACGGTAAATGGTTCATTACTATAATATAATCTAACTCCCAAATACTCTTTGTAAATTCTGTCGCTTCAATGCACCTCAAAATGAAAGTGATAGTATGAGAATGAGATTTAACGGCGACTTAAAATTGAGTTGCGTTTGAGAATTTGGCCATTAATTTGTTTTGAATAGTACTATAATCATGGTTTTTTTATTGCTTGGGATGGTCACATTTGAAGCATGTCTAACCACTTATCAAATAAAATCTCTACTGGCTGATATCCAAAAAATAAAAACAAATCAAAATGTTAATTTATAATACCCACCAGCATCGAGGTCGAATCATACAAATATAGCGAAATGAGCTTGACGAATGCAGGAAAGGTTGGCACAATTGAAGAAGGAATAGAACAGTTTTTGCTGTGCTACCTCTCTGTCCATTGCCGGCGTGTATATCCTTGTGCTCGGGTATGAGCCTGCCGTGCACTTCTGACGGGGGGGACTTGTCGCTCCCCCGGTCCCGATGAGAAGGAGACTTTTCCTAAACATAAATAAATTAAATGTAGACGCAGAAGTATTTAAGAATATTGTTTTTAAACGAACACGGTCACTAACACTTATAATATGACGTCACGAACAAATGAACGGATTTAGATGAAATGTTCGTGTATTCCCAGAAGTCCCATTGAAGTTGTCCCGTGACAGGACTACTGGGATTTTTCTTTCCAAAAGTTCCGTGACTTTTACAACTGCACTCCCAATCCAGGTAAGCTTAAACTTTAAAACACGATTTGCAAATCCCCGTAATCCCTTTAAGGTGAATGCTACAGGGTACCCCGCAAAATTCAAATTTTTTGGCGTTTTTTGCAAATTGTAGCTTTATTTCGCGTTGTATATCGGTCAAAATATAATAGGCGGAAATAATATCAATATATCTACTGAATAACACTCATAAAAAATATTAACCTAGCTCTATTAGCTGTACTAGCTCGATAATATTAATTTACGATCAAATTATCGATTTTCGAGCTTATACAGCTTATAGAGCTAGGTTAATATTTTTTATCAGTATAATTCATTAGATATATTGTTACTAATTCCGCGAATCATATTGCGATCGATATAAAACGCGAAACAGAGCAACAATTAGCAAAAAACGCAAGAAATTTTGAATTTCGCGCGCTACCCTGGAGCATTCACCTTAATGAAACCTCTGGGAATCAATATCCCAGCAGTCCCGTCACGGAACAACTTCAATGGAACTGCTGGGAATACACGGAAATTTTGTACACAGATAATTCACATTGTATCGACACACCGACGGGGACGAAGCCGCGGGCGCTAACTATATAAAATATTTTTTTCATGGTCAGAAATATTATACTAACTTGAGAATCATCGCTGAGCCCAGTGAACCGGAGACCCTTCTTCAGCCCAGCTATACCAAAGTCCAGCAGCCCTTCCATCATCCCTGCCGCCTCGTCCTACATCAGGGAATACTGTTTATTCTAAAACACCCCTTGTATCATTGAGATATAGTTTAATTTTCTTAGTTGAGTTTTTTGTGCTTGTTAGTTGTTGTTGCCGCGTAGCAAAACCATTACAAGCGTAAATGGCTTAGTATGTAAATTTTATACAAGACAGGCTCTGTTTATGCTGGTTTTGTCACCATCGATATATGCTTGACTGCATAGTAAACAAAAGTCATACATATACATACAATATTTTGTGCTTTAAGAGAGTTATACGAGTATGGGGGGGTCAAATTTTTGCCTTTCGTATAAAATTGTGATGGACACAATTTCAGCGATAGTTGCCTGCGTGGTGAGTTGATATTCGCTGTTTGTCTGTTTACCTGTCTATCAGACGGTCTGCATTTGAACTGCAAGCTAGCTTCCTGACAGTATATAAGGCAGAAAACACTATAGCTTTTGGCACCAAATGCGTCTGTGGTACGTCAGTTTAGCTCAGAGATGTTTCGTACATCGGAAGATGGAATCGACATTAAGTACAAGTACAGTCTGGCAAAAACGTCTTTAATCGGAACAATCTTTTTATTTTTATAAGTATTGTGTCATATCAGTCTGTGTATTCTCATGCAAAAAATGTGTATGTAAGCACTTAAATTGAACTGAAATTAAACGAATAAGAAAATCCAAAGTTTTGCCAAAAAAGCGATCAAATTGATCAACCTTTTAGAAACCGGGGATAATTTTTAAGTAGAGAGGGTATATTCACACGACTATTTAAAGTTAAACGGTACCATGTACCATTTGTGTAACTACACTAAGAACCACCCATGCATCGTAACAGACATGCTTGTCTCTTGAATCATGCAGCTTTGAACAAACAGCCTAACTTGACTATCCAGATAGGTTTTATAATGGATTTCAGTATTGACAACATAGAGTTTGCAATTCTGTAGACCCGCAAAATGTACTGGTCCATTACTGTCTGTAGGAATTGAAGAATATGAGCATTTTTACCAATAGCTCTCCAAAAATTAGAAAACATAAATTTTCGCCATTTCATGGATATAAAACATTAAATTATGCACCAGCCGTGCCAACTTCTTATACCATATTATTCAAAGAAGCAAAAAATATAACGGAAACAAAGTATCACATAATTTATAAACTGTGTAGTACCTTTACTTGTTTGTTTCCTTGTATAGGGTATAGTTTTTGATTACCATTTTCGTTAGTTTTGGAAAATCTGGTAAATAGCCCATGGTTTCACTACAAAAGCATTGAAAGAGTCTGAAGTACCAAAATCCAGTAATAAATCTATCCGATCATGTCAAATAAGGTCTAAGATAACACCAAACTTAACACCACCACACTAGTTTTGAGGACAGAACGATATAGGAGAGCAAGACAGAGGACATTCAAAGCAATCATAACCTGAGTCAGAGGGAGCTTGGTCCTTATGTGGTAGCTGTAGGTATCAATATTCATTACAAATGCGTAACTCCCGATTTGCAAAGAGATTCCCACAGGTATTGAGTTGAATAAAGGTGCAGGCATACAGCGGGCGGGACGGAACTGAGGCGGAACGTCGACTGAACGTGGACGGGGCCTGCATGTCACACTGCGGGCGGATCATACGCGGTACTGAACAGCGGCGGAATGACAGCGAGAAGAAAAAGTTCCGCTGTCTGTATGACTACTACTATGCATTTCCATATAATACATCGCCAGCGTATCGGTCGCGCACCGCCCTGCGTTATCTTTTCGCTCGGCGGATGGGTCATGCCGTCAAAACGCCCGGTAGGATGGCGCTGTGTGCACTGTCTAATACAGTTCAGTACATTACAACACGACGAGACCCGCCGACGATACGCTTCAGTTCCGCTCGCTGTGGGATTACAGCTCAAATAATGCAAGATTCTATGCATACTCGAAGTTGGATATTACACTGCTAATTTAGTTATCACGTAATCAATCAGAGAACACATTTTTATCTGAATCCATAGCAAATTTAGACGTGCGTTTTGTCAAAAAAAATGAAAGACCCCGAACAAACAAACCCTAAACAAATTTCTCTAAAGGCCTTTGCTCAACCCCACATTAACACCGTCTCAACTCCAACTTTCGGTCCAGCGTCAACGTCAACGAACCGTCAGCTCGGCGTCCACTAGGCGGTCGATCTATTTTTCACTGGTAGACCGTGCGACGTAGCCGAGTGTACAGCGCGTCATCAACAAGGCTCAGCGACAACTATCAGACCGACGACATCTTAGTTTTTTTTTTCACGCGGAAGGGTAGGCGGCGGCGTGTGAGTGGTAAGAAGTTGCCCGCGAATCGTACATGTGCAGTCAACACAGGGGTGACGAGTGGGCAACGCAAGTCCATGCGGGCCGTAGCTGATCTGAAGTGTATGACGCGTGTGTAAACCAGTTCTAACGGGTGGCATGCGGGCCGTAGCTAGCCAGAAGTGTACGACGCGTGTGTAACGCACTTCTAACGAATGGCATGCGGGCCGCAGCTAGTCTTAAGTGTACGACGCGTAGGTAACGCACTTCTAACGAATGGCATGAGGGCCGTAGCTGGTCTGAAGTGTACGACAAATGGGCAATGCATGAGCAACGCGCGGTCAACGCATCGTACACTCCTTTCCTTTCACCTAAATTTTGAAAATGTTACTGCATTTGACACAAACCTCACTTTTCAATGCTTTACTTTGAGTTGAGTTTGTGTTGAGTCATTAGTTAGGTGTGCGACGGTCTTAATCCTACCATCATAATCTTGCATACCTGATGCTGTATGTCATTTGATATAAATGTCATTTCAAGTAACAAAGCATGGCGGCGACTCTCGGCCATCATTGGAACTTTTTGTACGCTTTCTAGAATCAAGGTGGATCGTGAAACATACTCTGTGCAAATAACATTCATAACATAATTATCCCTCTGGTGGACACGGGCCTCTTCTCAGAAAGAGAAGGGTTTAAGCTTTAACCTCTATGCAAATAAACTTCTTTATAATATTTGCCATCTTTCAAAAGCTGTTGCATGTGCCCAAGTCTTTTGGCCAAAGAGTGCTTTAAAAATAATCGTGTTGAAAAAAAAAATAGATTAAACCCCTTAACGCCAGCACCTATATACAAAAAGCATAAGCAGAAAGATCGTGCAACCAACATACACTGGAGATTGGCTTGCAGGGCACATCTAAGGCAAGTTTGTAGTCCACCTGTAGATCCCCTATCTTCGTCTTGGCCTGGCTGACGGTGGACTGAAGGTCTTTCAGTAAGGCTTCCGTTGGTTTCGGACTCTGTTCCTTCTTCGCTTCTCTGAAGGGACTTGGGTCTAAGGGATCTACTTCTATCGTTTCTTCTTCACCTGAAATTATGGTTATGGAAAGTATTTAAGAATTAAGAAAAGCAAATCAGTGAACATACCGCCGCCCATACCGCGCCGTGTGGTACCGCCCATATACCCAAAATGTATACGTTGTTCCTGTTTACTACTATTTTCATGGTGTACAATAAAGTATATTATATCTATCTATCTAAGTCAGTGAGCATGTCCAATTTCACATTAAAACAAATGGTTACAAACTTATGGTTTCTTCTTAAGGGGAATTTAGCAGCCAAGTGGCGCCCCCATCAGTAAAAAAAAATATTACTCGCTGAATACATCATTTATCGAAAATTCGTTTTTAACTATTGAAGTACAGGTACTGCTGTAGTTGTAGATAGAAATAGTGCGAAAAACTGCCACTTTTGGCATTTTTTTCTATCTACAACTACAGCGAACTATATTTTACAGAGTAAATACTATCTGATTAAACTACAGCAATTGTAGCTTTAATACACACATGGGCACATTGCTCGCAGAATGGATGGCCGATGGGGCAGTAAAGTTCTGGAGTGGCGACCGCATACTGGAAGGCGCAGCGTGGGTAGGCCCCCCACAAGGTGGACCGACGACCGCGCAGGACCGGTCGTTGTGGCGATGCTTGGGGGAGGCCTATGTCCAGCAGTGGACGTCTTTCGGCAGAAATGATAATGATGATGAATTGTAGCTTGATTTCGCATTGTATGTCAATCAAAATTATTATGATTTGCAGTAATAACAATATATCTACTGAAAAAGACTCGCTCTATCAGCTGTACAAGTTCTATAATATTAATTTACGACCAAATTATCGATTTTTGAGCTTGTAGAGAGCTAGGTTTATATTTTTTATGAGTTTTATTCAGTAGATATATTGTTATTACTACCGCGAATCATATTTCGACCAATATACAACGCGAAATACAGCTACAACTTGGAAAAAAACGCAAGAAATTTAGAATTTTTCAGGCTACCCTATGTAGAATTCACCTTAAAATGCGTTTTTTGATTCATCAATCATCATCAACTCAGCCTATCGCAGTCCACTGCTGGACATAGGCCTCTCCCAAGTTTTTTTTGGATTAACATACAAAAATTCTTACCAAACCACAGTGGTTGTGGTGACTTGCTCAACGGAGGATTGGGGCTACCATCTGTGTCCGCATCCTGTCCCCACAGCCGGCTCAGTGTGATCTCTCCATCTAGGCTGGCCAGCAGGTCCTGACCGAGACTGATGCACTGTAGATCTATGTCTGTGTCCCAGGTTTTTACGCTACCTGTAAATTTTCAAGTAAATAGTATGTAAGTTTGGTCCCCCAAAAAAGTTTGATAGTAGATTATTGCCAAACAATTATTTCAGTATTGAATCAAAAATATTTAATTCAAAGCATATTCTAGACTATCACAACTGTTCGTACCTTCAATAATCCTATCATAGATCTTCACTTCATTCCTGCCCTGTCTGCCTCTTCTCTGCCTCAAAACAGGCGACGTTTTTATATTAACGGGTTCAGTACTTGTCACCGGAACCTCTTCTACTATATTCCCTATGTTTTTGACCTCAACCTCATCATTTGGATCTTCATCAACACACGGTGGTATATTAAATACAGCTCTAGTTACTTCTGTTTGTATTTCGGTCTCCACTCTTGCTGGTTCCGGTACCATCTCTTTTATGTCATCTGGGAGATACATTTCTTTCTCTTGCTCAATTAATATTGGTTCTGGTTTGCCTTTTAAAATGGTAAGTAGCTTATCATTGAGCCAAGCAGGTTCCGCTATTGTACTGGTGATGTAGATGTCAAGTTTCTTGGATAGTATGCGGACTAGTAATTCCGAATGTGGAGTGTCCCAAAGCTCCCAGGGTATCAGTTCTTTAAACACTATGCGGAGGATATTAGTGCAGTGGTCTGCAGACTCAATCTTACTGTTTGTGACATCAAATATTGGGTGTGATTTCTTGTACAGTGACTCTATTGAACTGTTTGGAGTTTTCTCATGACGTTTTAAAGCTTTCTGATATTCTTTCAAGTGGCTGGTGAGGACTGTAGTTATGTCTACAAATACGTCTTTAGTTTCTATCTTGTTGCAGATCTGTAGATACATTATTTATTTTATTAAATAAAATTAACAGCCAAAATTAATATCCAATCTATCCACGATTTGCCCTACTAGAGATAGGAATTTGACATAAGCTCCATACTAAATATGTCAAATTTCTATCTCTAGTAGGGTAAATCGTATATAGATTGGATATTAATTTTGACCGTAAGTAAACTCATAAGCAAATCTACAGATTCAGGCAAAACTAGTAAAAGGAATTGAAAAAAAACAATTTAATATGTTATTCTATTTACTAAATACTTAGTGGTGGTTCACCGGAAAGATTTCTGAGTGTACATTTTAATGTTTAGATTTTAGAATAGTTTAAAACACAAACCTGAAAGCTCTTGCCAATCATTTGATCCAGCATTTGTTTACAAGCAAATGGGAATCCTATCTCCTGTGATATGTACGGCACGTACCACGACGACACCAGCCTCCTCTCCAACACCGTAGTTATAACACTCAGCTCGTTCGTATCGTACTCCCGACATTCGGACACTTTCGAAGACTTTCTCGCCTGCGGTAAGACTCGTGATAACACCGATAAATACGGGTAATCTGCCACAATCGCATCCAAATCATACTTTATAGGCTTGTTCAAACGTAATAACCACTGAATAAACTTAAAACTAACACATAATGATACTATAAATAAAGTTACGACGTATAAAGGAAACAATATTCCGGTTATGGGTGAAATATTCGTAATATAGTTTAGTAGAACGCATATAAATGTACCAGCGCATGATAAAATTGTTGTGCACTCAAGTAGGTTTCTTTTAAGTAACATTTTCCTTTATTTTGTGTACCAATGTAAAATAATTAAATTAAACCATCGCACATATTTATTTCGATCGATGTTTTGTTTGTAAAAATCTGTGTTTGTAAAGCTATGATGGCAGAATGACAGTGACAGCAACGATTGACAGTGCCGCGTTCACTTATATCGCCCGACGTCGTCGAATGACGCTCGGAGCGTTCCTTGGGCGTTCGTTTGTATGATCGCTCTGAGGCCCATATTACAGAAGGTTCCTCAAGTACAGTTTAAACTTCAATCACCTGATCTTCTTCTTCTTCGTGTCAATGGTTCTCGCTTTCGGTATTTGAGCTGAGATTTGATCTATAATCACCCTAGTTTGGTCCAGACTACGCTTGAGTAGAGATTTCTATTATATTTCAGGTCAAATTCATGGGTAATTATAAACTTTAATTCAACAACATATTGTTACCGTTCTGGTATAAGACCGATACTCAAGTAACGATTCTATCCTTAAGTAGTGATCAGGTGATTGGAGTTTAAACTGTACTTGAGGAAGCTTCTGTAATACGGGCCTTAGACAGTGATCAACGCTTGAAGATCGTTCTGTAATACGGGCCTAAGTAACTGAACGACCAAAGTACGCCCCGGGGCCGCGGGGGGCTGGGCGTCGTCGGGCGATAATATAACGGTTTTACATAAAAATAAAACCGATATTATGTGCCGAGAGGGAAAACATACAGCATTGTATATGAAGAAGCAGTGTATACTCAACCATAAATGCGCGGTACATATCATAGATAAAGTAGTTTAACTAACGAACACCAGATGGCGCTACTATCGCAACCAGCTAGTACGCGGGAACCGCGGTCCCATCTAAGTTTCATAGTCTTCACCAGGAAGAACTTCCTGCAATGCTGTATGTTTTCCCTCTCGGCACATAATATCGGTTTTATTTTTATGTAAAACCGTTATATTGATGTGCCTTCCGGAAAACATACAGCATTGTATATGAAGACGTGTTTGTTATCTGCTGGTGAAATAGGTAGGTAAATTAAACACAACGCTATGATGATTATATTAAAGTATTATTCTGAAATCGAATTTTAACAAGTAGTTTGTTACGACTTATTTATTATTAAATATTAACAGACAAAACAAAAATTTACTTTAACAAATATATGAGAAAATAATTCCATAACTTTAAAAAAAAGTCAATGGTAATTAATTAATTGTAGGTAGAATACTTATAAATCAGTAAGAGTTTCACTAGGAATATATTTCAGATGTTTGTTTGAGACAGCAATAATATTATGTCATTTGTGATGGAGTAAATGTGTTTAACAATGAGTTACGATTATCTCTAGGAAGATCTATTTCGCGACAATAGTGCTTAAAGAATGTATTGGATGATTTCCAATTACCACGTGATAATATATCGTCTATTGATTGATTATCTAACCACCCTAAGGAAGCTACTGCTGATCTACAGCTTCCTGGAGATGCCTGAATTCCACTATCTCTGAGAACCGTGCGCACCCAGTTTCCAATTACGGTGCGTGAGGCAGCTTTTGTTTTACTACATACGGTAATAAAAAGATTGTTCAAATCCTTAACTTCAGATCTCCTTGTACTATTTTTTTCTATTAAAAGCCTAACTAAAGTGACTGGACATATGTTTTTATCACAATGTGTAGAAAGCTTCCATGCGGATTGACGATAATTGTGTGTATCAGTCTTAGATCCGAACGCCGGTATTAAATAAATATTTTTGCCGTCATCAATGCAGCTGTCATTTGAGATTTTAAGCAAAGTTAGGTCATGAACCCTTCGGCCCGAGGCTAATAACAATACTGTTGCTGTTCTACGCGCTAATTCAAATAGTGTGTCTTTAGGTGGGTTGGATGAAAGCCAATCCAGTACGATTCGGGGGTCCCATGTGAATGATAGCCTTACTACTTTTGGTTTAGCTACTCCTATTGCCTTAAGGGTATGTTTAATAATAAAATTTGAAAATGTTTGTTGTTCTACGTGAGGACCACAAAAAGTTAAAACTGCCGATTTATGTACAAGAATAGTGTTATAAGACAACTTTTCTTCTAGAAAGAGATACATTAAGAATTTTGCGATGTCAGCAGGTAGAGGAGATTTTGGATTTACTTGAAAATTGGAGCACCATGCCAACCATCTTCTGAGTGCTGGTAAATAAGTAGCTAAGGTGGAATGTCTCCAACTATTTTTCAGTAGTTCTTTCTCCTGTGTGGACCACTCTTTTATTTGGGCGCCCCACCCCCAATTTTCCAGACTTTCAGGATTAATGTCTGTACTTGTGGAGGAGGCTGTAATGTTGTGACATCTATCATGGTCTCCGACAGGTTTTGAAGTTCGTGTGGGTGATCCAGTGCTCTGGATTTCAGGTCTTGAAGCCAGAAAACTCGAGGCCAATCTGGAGCTACTACTAAATAAGTTCCCGTTGCACTGTTCAGGTGCGCAAGAACTCTGGGCAGCAGGCTGGGAGGAGGGAACACCCATGCCAGCTGATGTTTCCATGGTCTGCTGAAGGCATCTATATAGTTTGCTGATCGATCTCTGCAGTCTATCGATACGTAGTTTTCCACTACAGCAGTCTCTTGTGACGCAAACAGATCTATTTCCGGGCGACCCCATTTTCGAAATACTTCCGCAGTCGCTCGAGGTAGAAGATGCCATTCCGCAGGCTGTTTTCCCCGTGATAACTTGTCCGCTATTATGTTGTATCTCCCCGGTAGATAGTGAGCTGATAGGGTTATCTTGAACTTGTCCGTTAAGTGTAACAGTTTGAAGGTTAGTGCTAGTAGCCCCAACGATCTGGTTCCTCCCTCCTTCCGAATATATGCAATCAGGGTTCGATTGTCTGATTGAACCAGCACATGTGTTTTCTGTAAAGCCTTTGCATTCATCTTGATTGCTGCTATTACTGCATAGAGCTCTTTTTTGTTGCTGTGCCATCTTCTTTGGAGAGTCGACCATGCACCTGACATTACGGTCCCGTCGAGGTGGGCACCCCACCCCCAATCCGAAGCGTCCGTCGCTAGGAAATGGGTAGCAGGCTTTTTGTGTATGGGCAGTGTGTGACATGTGGCTCCGCGCCACCACATCATCTCTTGATACACGACTTGAGGCAGCGGCTGTCTTTGTCGTGGTCGTTTCTTGTCGAACTGTCGCAGAAAGATTTGCATTTTGCGACAATGCAGTCTGCCTCGAGGTACGACGAAGTTCGCAAAGTTTAACTGTCCCAGTAGACTTTGTAATTCTCGGAGGTTGATGTAACTTTTTGGCAACGACCGGTCTAACGAGTAGTTGAGCCCCTGTCTCCTCTTTATCGGCAGTGACATAAGGTTCTCTGCCGTTTGCCAGCGAATACCAAGGTATTCCAAGTCTTGAGTTGGTGTTAAGACCGACTTCTGATAGTTGATTTGCCAGCCCAGGTGTTCCAAGTGCCTCACGGCTTCCGCAGCCTGAAGACATAACTTGGATTGGTCTTGGTTGACCAGAAGGAAGTCGTCTAGGTAGACTAGCACTCGACATCCCATCCCACGCAAGGTCTCCGCGACCCAGCATGTTACAGAAGAAAAAAGGTGCGGCGCTGACGCCAGGCCGAAAGGTAGGCATGTCATCTCGTATAGTTGATCGTTGTAACTGATTCTTAAGAAAGGTCGGTGTGATTTTGATGCCGGTAAATGAAAATATGCCTGGGAAATGTCTATTTTTATCATCCAGTCTCCCGGTTGGAGGAAATCTGGTATCGAGGTGTGAGAAATCAGACGAAAATGTCTTGTCTTCACGAATTTGTTCAATTCTCGAAGATCGAAAATTGGGCGCATCGATCCGTCGTTTTTCTTCCGCAGAAAAAGTTTGGAGATGAAACTGGGCGTTTTCCTGGAAACTGGTTCTAAAACACTTTGATCCAATAGATCTTCTATTATCTGTGACATTGCAGGGGATGGTTTGGTTGCGTATTGCGTCATTACGCGTCTTGTTGGCATTAGCAGAGGAGGTTTCCTGTATAGGGGTATTCGAAACCCAGTGATTGCTGATATTATGAATTCGTTGGCACCAAGAGCCTGCCAACGGTGTTTGAACGTATTCAAACAACCTCCCCTGAAATGTGTCGGGTAGTCACTTTTTTCCGTCTTTGTTTCGAAATGAAGAACTTTTAGTTTGTTTGTAACCGTCACTTTTCCCTTTGTACGTTTTATTCGTTTGTATTTTTTTGTAGGTATCTCGAAAATTATTTTTATTTTGTGTCTGAGTTTGAGGTCTGTATTTGGAAGTAGATGGTGCCGGTTCCTTGTGTTTGTTTTTCAGATGCTCTTTAGTTTTAGGAGCTAGTGGTGGTGAAATCCAAAAATGAGGCCCTCCGAGGGATTGGATAAGCGACATAAGTTTTGATTTGTCAAATAAAAATTCTTCACTTGGGGGTATATTACTAAGAGCAGCTTGAATACTTTTATCCGGAATTTCGTATATCAATCTTTTACGCCTAGTTTCTATGCATTCGGCCCTTTTACCACAAATAACTTGTAAAGTTTGTTCGGACAGTTTATAAGATGGAGACGTATTACCGAATGTTTCAGAAATTTTATTAAAAAGATTTTCGGATTTTAGCTCTGTTGGGTTATTGTGAGCCCAATCGATAATTCCTTGTAAACCGGATTGTAATAATTCCCTTTGTTGTAACAAGGCGTTGGTAGTGGCAGCCATGATTTCTTCTGTTGAAGCCAAGAAATCTTTTCCTTTGCTCAAACAACACATTTCATCGTTAATTTTTAAATTACAAAATCCTGGATATGCTAGCATATCTGCCAAAGCCTTCTTATAACGGATATGTTGCCAAGTAGGGGTGTTAAAATGTTGAAGACTTATTAATTGGCGTAACCGTTTTTCATCAGCCGGTTTAATTACTTTTTTCTCATCAAAATTGGTCTTACAAAAACCTAAATCTAACGATTTTGGTGCTTCTGCCGATGGATTAATAAAAAAATTACTTTTGACATTATCTGGTTGTTCAATTACGTCACGTATGTTCAAAATCGTTTTCGGTACAACTTCTCGTCTCATAATATAGTTTGTAAGAAAACTGACCTGCTCGTATAACGCGTCGATCCGAGGATCGACCGTTACCTGTGAATCTCGCTTTTGTTTCTTGCGTGGAGGTTCCTCGTGTTCCACTTCGCTGTCCGATGAACTGCTAGAGGACGAGGAGTCTCCATTTTCTTGTCCTTGATCCCTCTCGGACGTCGGCGAATTAAAAACGATCGATCGATTGGCCATCGGGGCCCCATCGACGTCGTCATTCGGCGCGGGATTCATTACGAAAATAAAAATAAAAAACCGTTATTTTTTATTTGCACTTTGAAATTGAGAATTAATACAATAATTATGCAATCTAACACTTTGATAATTAATTTTTAAATGGATAACCGATCTATTTAAAGATTTCGACCGAGCGCGGCGAGAGTACACAACGCTATGAAACTTAGATGGGACCGCGGTTCCCGCGTACTAGCTGGTTGCGATAGTAGCGCCATCTGGTGTTCGTTAGTTAAACTACTTTATCTATGATATGTACCGCGCATTTATGGTTGAGTATACACTGCTTCTTCATATACAATGCTGTATGTTTTCCGGAAGGCACATCAATACTGATCGCACCCCAGGGCCGCGTTCATTTATATACATCGCCCGACGTCGGATGACGCTCGGGGCGTTCCTTGGGCGTTCGTTTGTATATCGCTCGCTCTGAGTAACTGAACGACCAAAGTACGCTCCGGGCCGCGGGCGTCGTCCGAGGACGTCGGGCGATATAAGTGAACGCAGCCAGTGAGATGACTGAGATAGCCAGTGAGATGACTGAGATGTCACCAGTGTGACCGTTTTTGGTATTTTCAATACCAAATTGGTTTAATTTGGCCTCCGCAAAATTGATTTAGTATTTGTTTGGTATTATTTCAGATTTTTGTATTTTTTGGTACAATTTTAACTTGACAATCTTTTTATAGCATATTTTTGGTATTATTTTCTGGCAATACTAACTTTCATTCATAGGCCTAGGACTTTTTGGCGGGAAGTCAAAATAAGCGGAAGCTTTAAATTTTCTCTCCAATAATTTTAATTTTATTTTCGGATAATTAAGTAAGAAAGGAGTTTCTTTTAATCGATTTTGGTAAGTTTTTGCCCCAAAATGGGGTCGGACAGCGACGGGGATGGCGAGTCCTCAGATCGCAAAAGAAAAATGCCCAAGATTTCCGACATAACAGATGAGGAAAGGTATAAAATGTTTTTTAAAACTAATTATACTAGACTGTTTCTAGAAAATAACTCCAACGTTGACTACACAGTCTATGTTGACTCGAAAGAAAAAGAAAAACTTGGTAACAAAAACCCTATAAAACTTACCAAATTATTCACCGATAATGTGAAAGGAATAACAAGTGTATACCGCATAAATGCCTATAAAGTAGGCATTATTTTCAAAAAAGCAGCTGCAGCTAACAGCTTTCTAAAGTTAGATAACTTTTTAATGAAATATAAACTACGTGCCTTCATTCCTGCTCACTTGGTGGAGAAAGTGGGCATCATCAAATTTGTTCCCACTGACATGTCCAATGAGGAAATTTATAGAAATATTACATCCGATGCAGACGTCATATCAATAAAAAGATTTATGAAGAGGGATGCTGACCGAAAATTAGTTCCCTTGACAACAGTAGCTATCACTTTTTCTTCCACAACTTTGCCGAAATATGTTTTTATAAATTTATTTAGATATCAAGTAAATACTTACATTCCACCTCTGGTACAATGTTACAAATGTTTCAAATTCAATCATTCAGCAAAAATATGTAGAGGTGAACAGATGTGTTCTTCATGTGCTGGAAATCATTTATATAAGGAATGTTTGGTAGATACCTTATTGTGCATTAACTGCGGTGGGGCCCACATTGCCATATCTCGGGACTGTCCAATTAAATTGAAGAAATTAGAAGAAAAACGTAATTTAATATTAAACCAACAGAAAACATTTGCCTCTATAGTTAAAGACGATAATAATTTCCCTGCTTTAAAATCCAAGTCTCCACATAAAACTGTAAATACAATTGTAAATAATTCTGACAATGTTGTAAATCCTACTTTTGTAAATAAAAAAAGTAATGTAGTAGACAAAAAAAATGAAATTGAACAAATTGCTAACAATGAAATTATTTTAAATGCTATAGTTAAGTCCTTAGTAGCATTAGCCAATTCAACTGGATCAGAGCCGATAACTTTAAATAGAATAAAAGATGTTTTTCTATCTAATTTGCTTTAATGGATAGTATTAGATTTAATAACAATTCTTACAATAAGTCATACATCACTATAGCGCATTTTAATATCCAGAGTGCCAATAATAAAAAACCATTATTAATTAACTTCCTTTCTCATAATGATATAGATATTTGTTTGTTGAATGAAACATGGTTCAGAGAAGGGAGTACTTTCGGTGTTTCAGGCTATGATATAATAAAACAGAATGGTCCTAATGGTTATGGTGGGGTCGCTATTTTAACTAAAAATACTTATAAATATAAAGTGGTTCATACTCCTTATTATGATAATCTTCAAACAGTTGCTATTATCATCAAGACTAGTGTAGGAAATTTGTCTTTACTTAGTGCTTATAGTCCTCCAAGAGGTCGATTAAAATGTAGAAAATTAAAAAAGATAATTGATGATTTGCCCAAGCCTATCATTCTATCAGGTGACTTGAACGCACATCATCTTGCATTTGGTTGCTTGTCATCGAATTCGAGAGGTAATGAAGTTTATAATTTATTAGACGAGTGTGATCTTTGCATTTTAAATACAGGGGTTCCAACCACTGTGGGCAATATTCATCATAATCCATCTGCTATAGACATATCTTGTGTGAGTCCTGTTCTAGCTCCACTATGTGACTGGAAAGTGTATGACGATCCAATGGGTAGTTATCACCTTCCAACAATTGTAAATATTCAGACTTTTGTAGAAAAGTATGAGGAAGGTTATCCATCTGAACGCTTCATATATAGCCAAGCTAACTGGTCCAGTTATTTCTCTGAAAGTGAAAAAGCATTTGATCATTTAAACTCTACAACAAATAGCTCAATTGATTTATATAACAGCTTTTGTGATATACTGAATAATATTAAGATGCAGCATATTCCGAAAATTGTGAATAAATCATCATATAAAATAAAAAAACCAGTTCCCTGGTGGGACAATGAATGTTCCACAGCAGTCAATAACAGTAAATTAGCATGGATAAATTATACATCCTATCCTACAATAGATAATTATATACATTATAAGAAGGTTGATGCGAAAAAAAAGAAATTGCTTGGTGAGAAAAAGAAACTTGGTTGGAGATTGTTATGTGAAGCATTCAATAGATACACACCTGTTAGCATGATTTGGAACTACATCCGTAGATTTAAGCGCGTGGCATTTAGAAAACCTCCTAAAAATGATGAATGGATCCCCTCTTTTCTTGAAAAATATGCTCCTTTGTCTCCACCTGAAAAAGATATTGACACAATAAGGTTAAAATACATTTTTGAATTAGCTGGAAGCACTGAAGGTCTCTTTTTATCTGAACCTTTCACTTTAAGTGAATTCGAAATTGCTCTTAAATCTAGAAAGGACACTACTCCTGGTCTTGATGACATATCCTATAAATTAATTCGTAACCTTCATATTAAAGCAAAACAAGTACTACTTAAAATTTACAACTTGTTATGGTTATCAGAATCTGTTCCAGACTCTTGGAAAACTCAGTGTGTGATTCCAATTTTAAAGCCTGAAAAACCTGAAAATGATTGTAATTCATACAGACCAATTTCTCTGTCATCCTGTTTAGGTAAATTATTTGAAAGTATGCTAAAATTTAGATTAGAGTACTATAGTGAAAAACATAGCATCTTACCTGAACAACAGTTTGGTTTCCGCAAAGGTAAAAGTGCAGCAGAAAATTTCATGTCTTTTATATCAGATATCAAAAAATCCTTTCATAGCCACACTTATACAGCCTGTGCTTTTCTTGATGTTAGTGGTGCTTTTGATAATGTTAATCCTTCTATACTTATTCAGATTCTAAGTGATATTGGTGTACCAGGGAAAGTCTGTAAATGGATATACACTTTTTTGTATGATAGGGTTATGTATGTTAAATATAATAATATTTTACATGGACCTAGGCATGTGTATAAAGGAACAATGCAGGGTTCTACTATTTCTCCGTTGTTATATAATTTATATACTTCACAAATTAATGGATATTTAATGGAACCCTCTGTTAAGTGTTTATTGTTTGCTGATGATATTGTTGTTTATAGTGTAAATAAAGATGTAAATAAGGCCATAAGTAACTTGAACAAGGGATTACATCAAGTACATAGATTTTACAACAGTTTAAAACTAAATATTAATGTCAGCAAAAGTGGTGCTATGTTATTTACCAAAAAAGTCATTAAACTTGATGAAATTCCTTCAATTTATTTTAATAATAATTTGTTAATTTGGTTACACGAAAAGAAATTTCTTGGTATATGTCTAGATATTAAATTAACTTTTGAAAGTCATATTAACAACATTTTAAGAAATGCCAGCAAAGGATTAAATATTTTACGTTCTTTAGCTGGTATTCATTGGGGTTCAGATCCAAAAATTTTGACTATGCTATATAAGAGTATTGTTAGGAGCCATTTTGATTATAGTTCTTTAGCTTATATGAATGCAAATATTAGCTATCTCAGAAAACTGGACATTTTACAAAATAAAGCTCTTAGAATTATCACTGGAGCCATGTGTTCAACACCAATAAATGCAATGGAATCTGAATCAGGTATACTACCACTAAAGTTAAGACGTTTACAGATTGCAGAAAAATTTTGTCTTAAATTACTGGCTACTAACAATTCATTTGTTTTAAACAGGATTTTACCAAAACAGGACCTTCCAATGACCTTAACTAATAATGTCAATATAAATGCTCAACAGCTTGTGTCTGGACATTTACCAGAAGTTTTATGTATAACGTTATATATCAAAACTATAAGCAATAATGTACACTTCTCAAAATTTTTACCATTATATTCAATTGATTTCAACTGTTTAAATGGTGATTTAATTATCATTGATTTTGAAAAGGTTTCTAGCCAGTCTGAATTTTTAGAGTACCTACACAGTCAACCAAATGTTTATAAATTGTATACAGATGGATCAAAAGTTTTGGATAAAGTTACTTCAGCATATTATGATCCACATGTAAAAAAAACTAAATGCTTTAAATTAGACGCAAATTGTAGTATTTTTACAGCTGAATGCTACGCAATTTATAGAGCATTATTGTATGTAAATTCTGTAAATAGTTCTAAAATTTTAATTATATCAGATTGTAAAAGTGTTTTGTTAGCTTTAGAAAATAATTCTTTTAGACATAATTTAAATTTTATTTTGTTTAACATTAGGCAAACTTTATTAGAGTTAAGTCAAAGAGGCAAATGTGTTAAATTTAAATGGGTACCTTCTCACTGTGGTATCTCTGGAAATGAAGTGGTGGACAGAGCAACTCGAGGAGTTTGTGATGAAGATCACTCTGTTTTACTTAAAGTTCCTTTTACAGATTATTATGAAAAGTTATCTAGGAACCTAAAAATACTGTGGCATGAATATTGGAAAATTATAAGCCAAGAAAAAGGCAAATGGTACATAAAAATTCAGGAGGTCCCGCCGCTAAGACCCTGGTATTATAAAAACAAAGATGCTGATAGCAGAAATTTCATAACTACGATAAATCGATTAAGATTTGGCCATTGTAAAACTCCAGCTCATCTAGCAAGACTTAAAATTATACCTGAAGGAAAGTGTGATCAATGTGACGGTGGTGAGGTCGCTGACCTTGATCATTTAATAATGAAATGTCAAAAGTTTAACTTTGAACGTTTAGTTTTAGTCTCTGAGTTACAGAGTGTACGTGACAAAGAAGTGCCGAAAGAATTGCAAACAATTTTATCAGAATCTTCGTATTTTAAACCTTTATATAAATTTATTGTTAATACTGTAGGAAAATTGTAATACCTAATTGATGTTTCTATTTAAGTTAGGCTTTAAGGACTTGTATCCATGGCCGTTAAATAAATTAAAAAAAAAAAAAAAAAAAAATTCATAGGCCTAGTTTTGTCTTTGTCTGATGCTTATCACAGATGTATAATTTGTCTCTTTTTTAAAGTAGTATGTACAAATAGTTTACGGTTATTCCCACAAATTGTGCTATAGCAAGATCGGGGTTTGGTTTCGTAATTTTGGGGAAAAAAATAGTTTTGTTGGAAATTTTAAGGAAAGGTAAATACACAGATATTGTACTAGTTTATATAATGAAATGGGAAAATAATCGAGGTTTGAATGAAGACGAAGTATCGGAAGTTTTTAAATATCATCGTTTTAATTAACATTGTATTGGATAATCCAAGGTAAGGTCCTGCGTCCCTTAGTTCATTAACCTACCTAATTCCTTGCGTACTAAACATATAAAATTGAAACATTGTTTTTTTGTTTAATTTATGAATGTCTTATAAAAATATATTTTTTTTTTATTTAGAACACAATTTGCATTGAAATTTGATATTTGATATAAAAAAAATTAAAAATTTGGTGTTTCATATGAATTTTATTTTAGTACAATTTTAGTATAATTCTGCATGTATTTTAGTATTTTTTAGTACTATAAACATTATTTTCTAGTTGATTACCTTTTTTAGAAACGGTCACACTGGATGTCACTGTCAGTGAGTCAGTGTCAAAACTTCTGTCAGCTTTTGTTTTGTAAACAAATATTTTAAACTTTGATTGAGTTTTTAAATTAATAGTTGAAAGGATGAAAGAAAAGATACAAAAGTTATAATAATGACCGTAGCATCTCTAGTACGTCTGTGATAATGACTACAACGTTATAATGATGATGTTTTTCTCATACACTTATTGCAGCGAACTACCCAGCGAACGAATTTCTGCTCACCATTCTGAGTTTACGCACTCTTGTAAACAGCGTGTGATAAGATTATTATTATTATAGTGTGACTCACTAAATTTTCGGGGCAAAGTCCTCGCACTGATCGGTATATAAAGCGATTGTCTAGGCAGTTTATTACCCGCCCGATGAAGCGCGGTATTGATGCCGCGCGCATCTAGTTTGTAAGTATGTAGGGAAAAAACCTTCGGCGAATGGAGTCCCACATGGGACTCTCCGCCAACTAAGTCCGGTTAAGCAGAAATGGGACTTCGGTCCCACCTGCGAGAGCCCATTCGAAAAAAAAAAAAAAAAAAAAAAAAAAAAAAAAAAAAAAAAAAAAAAGCAGTTTATTAAATAGTGTTCAATACATATTCAGTCAGTCTGGTTGATACGTGAAAAGTACCATAATAAACACGTTACGATGTGGTTATATATTCTGTATGTATATTTTTATACTACTTAATTTGATGCGTTATTTTCATGAACAGCATAGTTTCAGTTAAAATTAAATGTTGTTTTGATCTGATTGACGTCAGAGCGGGCGGGGCAATACAAATGTACTCTGTTCTGTAGGGGCGCGACGTAGCATCACGCCATTTGTCGTAAGATGTCATCACTTTAACGCTATTGGACAGATTGCTGCCGCAAACAATGTGTGTTTGATTGGCTAGGATACCAAGACTAAACAAACAAAAAAACTAAACAAAACTATAAATAAACTTACTGAAGTCCTGATTTATGAAAGGCTTATCAACTAGAAAATGGTCCCTCCTGGCATTTTACGAATGATTCATTTGGCATCTGGCATTACAGCATTAAATCTCAAGATATCGTCGCCTCAGTGTTAAATCTTGTTAAATGTTAGATAAATCAATAATAAACTAAAAAAAACGTCTCCAGTAAAATTTGCTCAATGGTCGGTTGGACATTCAAGCACTGAGGCGACGATATGTGATGTGATGGATATTAGTCATTTAGGGTATTCAAATTACAAAATAAATCTTAAAACTATTAGAAAAAAAAAAAAAAAAAAAAAAAAAAAAAAAGAAAGAAAGCTTAAAAAGATAAGCAGCAATAGAAAACAAATGAAATATTTTTAATAATCCTAAAAGCATTTCAAAATTGTTTAGTAGAAAAATACACTTCTACTGCCCACGGCCACTGGTGTCGCTTCGACTCTGACTCTGAAAGGTCAGAGCTTCCGATTGATTTTACACCTCCGACTTCGGTTCTGATAATTTTGAATTGGAGATAATAATGAAGATCGAAACACAGTGAGCGACCATGGTCAGAATGCATATTACGCATACAAGATTTGACTTGTCGCCTGGGAAATCCCCTCACACTCCATTTCCCATTCAGTCGGGGACCAGAGGTCAATTTAATTTAAAAAAAAAACCGTGTTATGTATTCTGTCTTCAAAATAATATTTAAAAATTAAAATTTTGAGTTAGGTCACATAATATGCTACTCAAGGATGCATGAGATTTGACATCTGATTTAGTATATAGTATAGTATAACGGGCTGTTTTCCGCAACTCCACATCCAAGCGTGTATTTTGCGTATGGTCATCTGATTTAATATTATTCTGATTAATTCTGATTGATTGATTGGTTTTGATTAATTATTTGCCTTTGAGAACACCCTACGGTTGGACTCAATTGTTAGTATGCTGATATTACATGATTAAATTGAAAAAATTCTAAAAAGTATCCATTTCTTATTTTCAGCATGTTCCTTGGTGGTTTACTGGGGGTCATATTATTGGCCTTAATCTGTGTGCCTTGTGTATACCTGTCCTCATCATGGATTATTGCTGAGCAGAAGTATAACAACTTTATCAGCAATGGAGCCAATGTTGCGCTCTTCCACCCTTTCTGTATGGATGGTGGGGAGAAAGAAAAGTCGCTTTGGATGGCTGTTAAGGTTATGGTTAACAGGTAATTTTATACTTATTTTAGGTCATATACACAGACATAGTAAAAAATATAGTCGAAGTGCTGCAAGCAATCATAGTGAAGCCAAGAAAAAACTATGCTTCTCCGTGTACAAACAGCGCTCGCGCACACACCATGCATCTGAAGGATATTTGCTTTTGCGATGCTTACTGGACGATGCCGCGACATGTGCACTGAGAGGGGTGAGCATGGTTTGAGGTGAATGAGTGTGCGTGAGTGTTGGTTGTACACATAGTTTTTTTTGGCTTCACTAGATTGTTCGCCGCACTTCGTCTACTTTGGTCATATACTGTAGTGTGATTTGAAAATTAAAAGTAATGCTGTAACTACCCACAATTTAAATAAATTTTTTTCATCACTTACTAGCTATTCCCGCGGCTCGTCAATTTGAGAAGTTTTCAACTTTTTTGGATCAAAAAGTACTGTAACATGTCGACAGGTATCAAGTTAACTCAATATGTAGCAAATATACATACAGACTTACACATTCATATTCATTATTTCAATTAGTTTAAATCTTGTATTTTAAAAGAAATCCATACTTAAACCATATTCAAATAAACAAAAATTATATTAAGCAAACTAGGTACAGACTACCAGTCTACCTAGTACTACACTCTGTTTTTTCTTACTTGTCTTATTTTGTAAACAATCTTGGCATGTCTTTTTAATTTAATTCGTCAATAATAATTATTATAAGACATTATTTTAACAATTTCACACACTAAATAACATTTTTTAACTTAATTACATGTGTAAAATTAGTCATTATGTTTTATCAGTAGTTATTTGAATAAAGAGATTGTTTACTAAATAAGACAAGAGAGAAAAAACAGACTTAACTCACTTTTACTTAACTTACACAAAAAAACAAAAACAAAAGTAGTTTGTTGAAATTTTGTTTATTGCTTCCATGAGTAAGGTAAAACTGTTTTCCTTCCAGTCACCTGGATCTAAACGTCCACATATATACGGTGGTGACAGCGGAACCACAGGCAATACTAGACTGTGTGGAGAGACAGTTCAATATTACGGTTGACCCGGACAAGATCAAGTTTATCAGACTAAAGTGCAAAGGGTGTATATCATCCAAGTCACTGCTTGGACAGAGTTTTGGGTCAGTGATCACAGCTTTTGAGGCCTTTGCGAAGCATAATCCTGGTAAGCAATAACATCCTGATTTTTTATCATTGTTTATTTAAAACAGTTATGTTGTCAGTCCCATGTAATAGGGGGCGAGCCTATTGCCACTATCATCATCCTCTGAGCCTTTTCCCAATTATATTAGTGTCGGCTTCCAGTCTAGCCAGATGCGACAGAACATCGGTATTTTACACGGAGCGACTGCCATCAGACCCCCGCAACCCAGTTCCTGGGTAATACTGGCATTCGGAGGTTAGACCAGTTGTCAGACTTTCAAGCTTCTGACTACCCGTAACGACTGCCATAGATATTCGTATGGCAACCGGGACCGACAGCTTAACGTGCTCTCCGAGGCACGGAGGTGTTTCGATGTGTAACGAAACGGTCACCCAACCACAGACTGGCCGCGGCAAGCGCTGCTTTACCTTGCAGATCGTAGAATCCGCCTATTGCCACTAACCGGGCACAAATACAAACTCGGGGCTGCTTGTGTATTCTCAGAAGTCCATTAAATTGTCCCATTGAAGTTGTCCCGTGACGGGCCTAATCGGGCCTACTGGGACTTTACTTCCCAAACTTCTGTGACTTTTAAAACTACACTCACAATCCGGGTTTGCTTGAATTTTAAGACACAATTTACAAATCCCAGTAGTACATTTAATAGAGCCTCTGGGAATCAAAATCCCAGTAGTTTCTTTAATGGTACCTCTAGGAATCGAAATCCCAGTAGTTCTTTTAATGGTACCTCTGAGAATCGAAATCCAATAGTCCCTTTAATGGAACCTCTAGGAATCGAAATCCCAGTAGTCCCTTTAATGGTACCTCTGGGAATCGAAATCCCAGTAGTTCCTTTAATGGTACCTCTGGGAATCGAAATCCCATAGTCCCTGTAATGGAATCTCTGGGAATCGAAATCCTAGTAGTCCCGTCACGGGACAACTTCAATGGGACTTCTGGGAATACACGGGGCTGCTACTGAGAATATCTTAATGTATAAAATTTCTGTTTTCCAGACATCTACATAGACACATCGGGGTATCCATTCACGTACCCTGTATTCTCTGTGTTCGCACAATGCCCCGTGGGCTGTATCGTGCACCCAGTGATCACCACCAGCCCAAGTGGGATCAGCAGTGTGCCGCCCTTCAAGTGGTTCAAAGCAATGTACGTTGGCACATTTGCATGGGTAAGCATTGGTTTCTTTTTTAAATTATGCAATCCAAACTAAAATTCTCCTGTGTCGTGGGTGCGTTTATGCAACGTGTTATTGATATTACTGAAATTCTCTTAAGGGGTCATTGTACTCATCAGTATGAACAACTTTTTACTATGGGACTAACCCTGAAATCCTTACATTTGTGATCACATAAATCGACAAATTGTAGGGATCAGCATTTTTTTTTCGCGATTTCAGAATTGGACCCAAAGTAAAAGTTGTTCATACTGATAAGTACAATGACCCCTTATGACGTTTTCAATTATTTTAATAACGTGTTGTTTTTTTATATTATAGGATGGCGAAACGAGCTAAAGGCACACCTGATGTTAAGCGGTTACCTTTGCCAGTGGCGTAGCTACCGTAGGGCTAGGCGGGGCAGTGCCCCGAGGCCCCCAAGCTTAAGGGGCCCCTCGGCCCCATGAACGACGTTCGAAAAAGTTATTTAATATCCTAGTTGAATAAAGAATGTTCGACTTTGAACTTTTTGCCCCTGGGCCCTTGGTTACATGCATAGCTACGCCACTGACCTTTGCCCATAACAGCTGCAAAACCACCTAGGCTGTTGCCTAAATGGTACCGTGCAAGTCGGTTCGCCAAACTGAGACATGAAGGTGGAAAGTCTCATGCTCATGTGATTGTAATTTCACCACAAACACAAATCTCACACGCACAAACATGCAAACCGGGAACAACTATCTAAGCCTAGGTCATGCCATACAAATGTTTGTTTCGTACGGGAATTGAACCTGCTATCACAGCCACGGTAAGTAGCACAACAGTCAATTTCTTAGCCACTACACCAAAAGTACCGTCAAGAATCATTAACTCTACTCTGTCTATCGCAGTCCACTGCTGGACATAGGTCTCTCCCAAGTTGCGCCACAACACATTCCTCTGCCTTCCGCACCCAGTCCCCCCCAGCTACCTTCTTCCGGTCGTCGGTCTACCTGGCTGGGGGGTGCCTACGCTGCGTTTGCAGATTCGCGTCTGCTCCAGCGGCCATCGGTCCTTCTACAGACATGGCCAGCCCACTGCCACTTCAGCTACTGATCCTACAAGCTATCGGTCACTCCGGTTCTGCTCCGGATAATCTCGTTACGGATTTTATCCTTCAAAGAAAGTCCAAGCATAGCTCACTGAGCGAACTTGAAATTGTGAACTTGAAGAAGTTATTATAATATGGATTATATAAACCAATGACGATCAAAATAGGCGGACGGAATCTTGCTAAACAATAAATGAAGCACCCATAGTAAGTCGGCTCGCTTGAAATGTATGGGCTATCACACCCATAGTAAGTCTAACAGCCGCGATTACGCAACAAATCTCGTGTGACAGAAGTCTTAGTGTCACAAAGAAAACAACAATATGCCGTCTGCTGTGTTAAAATACTGTCGAAATTTCAGTGGATTTAAGAAAAAATTAAGTGGTTTTGGTTTATTATTTTCTTAGCGAGAGTACGTCCGCCTTTTTTTATTCGTCCATGATGTAAACCAACAAATATGAAATGCTTATTTAAATTTCACAGTGGTCTGATGTGATGGGTCGCTGCGCTCAGGTAATAATGGCAAACGGAGCGAGGACCAGAGACCCTCGGATATACCCAGGGTACGGATCCTTTGATGTTGAGACTGTGATCCCCTCCACCAGTAACCTTGATGAGTCACTTGAGTTGCCTGCCGGCGACGATGATGAGGAATCCGGCAACCGAGAAACTCGTACCAATCGAAGTAACATTCAGTCACTCGATGATCCTGATAGAATACTAAAAGCCAGGTGATTTAGATTTATTTAAGTCAGAATTTTTTGCCAAGTTTTCTGACGACCATTTATTGTCTGGTCTACCTGTGGCCTGATTCACAAACGTTCGAAAAGTTTCTGTTTCCGAAGTGAAATTTGACCGGCAAATGAAACAAAATGACCACTTCCTACGACCATGAACGCTGCAAAGCATTCGAAACGTCAGGAAAATCAATTTTAACAATAATACACGATGTAATCCGGTTAAACTTGTTTTTATTAAGAAACAAAACGATTTGAGAACCGAACGGATTCGGAAACGCAACGCGAAATTTACGGAAACTCTTCCGAGAGTCATTTGTTGTCGCAAAGTAATTGATGTAAAATTAAAGAACTATGGATAGCGTGTCCGAATCCGTTCGATACTCAAATCGTTTTGCTTTTCTCCGTTTTTGGTTGTATATGAATACGGTTACGAATGCGTTACCTCATCATCATCATCATTCCAGCTGAAAGACGTCCACTGCTGGACATAGGCCTCCCCCAAAGGTGGGGGATATGCTATAAGCGCCACGCTTGGGAGGCAGGTTGGCGATCGCAGTTGGTTGATTAAATACTCAGAGAACGCTGCTGCCCATCCTCTGGTGAATCCCTTAGTTGCCTTTTACGACACCCATGAGAAGAGATAGGGTAGGGTAGGGGATATGGGTCACCTACAATAACCAAACCCTTTTGTTCTACAGGGTCTATTTGGACTATACATCTCAAGAGGAGTTCGAAAAAACATTTTTGAAAGGTTTTCGTATTCTTTATGACTATTTATTTTAAAATTGTGATATAAAAGAAGTACTAGGGCTTCCAGTAGCCAAGTAACACTGAGAAAATCACAAGGAAAATGTATGAAACAAGCTGAAGGAAAATGGTGGACACAAAAGAGGGCTTGTACCATCAAGATGTAAACCTATGAAGTGGCCCTATTCTTCTATATCAACCTATTTTATACGAGTATCTATTGAATCGTTACTGAAATATGAATCTCTATTTTGTCTCTTGTTAACCAAAGTATAATGTCGTCTTGTGAAAGAGATGGCATGTATGTTCTCTGTTTGGAAAAAAATTACATGACGTCAGAATATTTACTCTGCGTGCCGAAAATCCGCCATTTTAGGGGCCGTGGTTTTGTATGTGTGCTGTCAAGTAAACAAACATTTTGAACTTGGATTGCAATTTAAGGCTATAAAAACGATCCCAAATTATTGTCTGCGTTGTGGACAACAAGTAATTTAAATGTAATATAATAAGCTTTGATAACTTACTTCCCTAGCAATGGCCGCCATTATTCGGGCCCGGTTATTGTAAGTATAGCACACGGACGTCTGTAGTATGACACACGTTTTTAATAGGTATTTCTAGTCCATATGTTTAATAAGTCTGGCTTGTAGCTGACCTCACGACACTGGTAACACTTTAAAGACTGCTTATGAAATAAAGACGTTGTCAAGGTCAAACTGTGCCTACTCACCTGAGGTCGACTGTACCAAGCAGTGTATGAATATTATACTTTCTATGATCTCTGATGGAGTTGCCGATATCATGACATTGTGGGCCCTTTAGTGAAGTGGCAAAGCAGTGAAGCATTTATCCTTAAGAACAAAAGGTCGTAGCAATCATAAGTCGTAGTTTTTCCACATTCAAAAAATGTGTAAAAGAGCATTTATCTTTCCTCATCCGCATAGCTTGTATGTAATAATGTTATGTGTAATTAATATTTTTTTATTGTATAGGTATACCTAGACTATTTATTCTGTTTATACTATATTTATATTGCGTTATACAAGTTGTTGATCTGTAACCGTACCACATTTCTAGAGCAAATCATAAATAATATGCTTAGTCATCTAAAAATACTTGAAAAATTCTATGATTATTTAATACCCAAATTTTCACTTAGAAACATAGCGAGGGTTTGAGAATAAATCCCGAACGACTCTGAAAATAAGTCAGGTGGCATTGTCAAAGGGTGGAAATACCTGCAAATTGTTTTGGTGGTTTCGCACCCATCGTTTTTGTGTCGCACGCGACACACGGAGGGAATTTGTTTACAAATAGGTATTTAAACAAAAAAAATATTTTTTGGTATTATTTTTTTAATTGATTAGTGTTCAGTATCAGTGGTATAGTCACCTCCTTAAATATGGCACGAATACAGATCAACACGTTGTATATTAGTTTATGTATATATGTAGGTATATTTATTAGCATTACTTGACACACTGTGTCTACATCTCTGCTTCAAATATTCCTCTCGAAGGTCTGCTGGAAGAAATTTCTTAAAGAAATAAGCAGTGGCTTTGTACGTACTATTAATTTCTATGTAGGTATTTTATATTATTTATGTGTGCATAAATTTCATAAATAAGTTTCAAGTTAAAATAAGAAACTGCCTCGTTGGTCTAGTGGTTGCAAGCGCGACTGCTGATCGTGGGGTCCTGGGTTCGATTCCCGAGTCGGGAAAAGTGTTATTGGGTTTTTTATTTAGGACATTCTCAGTAGCAGCCCGGAGTCTGGATTTGTGCCCGGTCAGTGGCAATAGGCTCGCCCCCTATTACATGGGACTATAACATAACTGGCGAAATGTGGGTGTACTATACACCTCTGCCTACCCCTTCGGGGAAATACAGGCGTGATATGTTATGTTATGTAAAATAAGAAATAGAACGCATTTGTACAGTCGACTGCATGACAGTGTTAACACTTGAATTATAAAAGTGTCCCTACTGCTTACGGAATAAAGACGCTGTCAATGTCAAACTGTTACCACTGACGTGCGGTCGACCGTAAATTAATAGTTTTATATTACTGAATTTAATTAATTGTATATTGGGTGTAAGGGGAACGCTTCCGAAAACGAAGATAGGTGCTGAGGGTTTCCCGTTTAACGATATTCGATAAATCGTACGATTCATCGCACAATTTGCTACTCCGGTCAACCATCGTTCCCTCATCGCATACGATGATCGTGTTTTGACATTTGTTTCTCTGATCTCCAGTAAATTGTATACGACTATGAACCGTAGTCTATCTTAATTGTGCCTTTTTTATGTGCCTATCTTTATTGTGTAGATATTAGTCGGAACGAAAGTTCGTACTTCGTTTGTTGTTCGTAAAACGCGAGTAGACACCCAGGTGATTACTGATACGAAACCCCGAAAAAAAAAATCGATTCTTTTTTTAGATTTTTTCATATATATTTTTTTGCATTTTTCATACATAACCAGCTTTAGGCAGTTAAATAAAACTCATAAATAAAGAAAAATGCTAAAAAAATATGAAAAAAACTAAAAAAAGAATCGCATTTTTTTTCGTGGTTTCGTATCAGTAATCGCCAGCACTATCACCTATCTTCGTTTTCGGAAGCGTTTCCATGACACCCTGTATAGACAGTGTTAGACAAACAATCATGGGAAAGAATTGGGATATCTTCTGTAAATTAATAAGAAAAAAATTTAGTGGCATAGGAGGTGGCGGTAAACTGCAAGTCCATGAATTTTTTTTCTGTTGATCTGATAAGAAAATGTGTGTGGGGGCGTGTGTGTGTTGTGTGTATGTATGAGTGTATGTATGTGTGTGTGTGTGTTGTGTGTATGAATGTGTGTGTGTGTGTGTGTGTATCTGAGTTGCACAGTTAGGTAGCCGACCCCAACATGTTGGGCGAAGGCTTTGCTAATTATTTTTTTACATATTATACTATACTAATTGACGGCGTTGTGGTCTAGTGGTTCGAGTGTCGGACTGCTGATCAAGAGGTCGTGGGTTCGATTCCCACAGAACACAAATATTTGTGTGATGAACATAAGTGTTTGTGTTGGTCTGGTTGTTTCTTATGTATTATAAGAATTTATTTACGATAAAAAAAAGTATATAAGTATTATATCCATTGTCTATTACACATAGCACAAGCTATGCTTAGTTTGGAACTAGATGGTGCCGTGTAAACATGTCCCAAAAATATTTATTTATTTATAAATGCGAAAGTAACTCTGTCTGTCTATTTGTTTGTTACCTTTTCGTGACTAAACCTATGAACAGATCGTAATGAAAGGATATCGCTAAGACTAGCCCTGAGGTAGAATATAGAGGACTGTATCAATGTGACTTATAACACCAATGTTAACCTATGTTCAGTAAATAAAGAATTGTATTGTATTGTATTGAGTCTATACAAAGATGAAAAAATTACGACAATTACATGCGTATTTTTTCATTACTTACTATTCATCGTAGGTATTTATTGCGGACAGTACAGTAAACATTTTTTATTTTAATGACTTAATCAACGCATTAATAACGTGAGCGGCTATGATACTATATTTATTTTATAAAGTAGGTACATTCTTAGTTTACTTTATAAAGTTACCAAATAAAATGTATTTTACTTGCATAGATGAGTTTGTTTTATTTAAAAATATTTCCCCGCTGTGTAAAACAGAGACTAGATACAGGTCTTACTCAAATTACTTATAGTTTTTAAACTATCGCCAATTTAATCTTATTGGATCATATCAAATCTGTGTACTTGACTATTTTTTGAAACTATTCGCGCACAGAGATATAGGTAATCCAAACTCCAAACAGTATTTTCTTTTACGGTCAATACCTATTCCATACGACTTCGCTGAATCCACTAAGTACATTATTATAATGATATTTCAGTTAATACCTTGGTATGCCAAACCACCTTTTAAAGGTCGACGTCCATTGTTTAACTATTGTGTTTTTTATCTGGCAGTTTAGCTTACCACTTGGGTGCAGCTGCCTCCCCCATGGAGGCTCGACCCTAGAATATTTTAATAATTATGTACGTACGTCACTAATCAAACATTTCACAAATTGTATTTTATTATTTTTAACGCATTTACACATGCGAAGCGAAATCTAACGATAAAGAAAAAATCGCTCACGAGCAGGATTCGAACCGGTCGAGTCGGTTAAGAAACACTGCTTCTTAATAAGATATTGCTGACGTCACTGAGCCAGGAGTCGCAGGTTCGAATCCTACTCATGAGCAATTTTTTCTTTCCACAATTTAAATCGTAAGATTTCGCTTCGCATGCGTAAATGCGTTGAAAAAATAATAAAATAATTATTAAGGGTAGGCATCTTCTATACGACTTTGAATTAACTACAAAGTTAGTCGAGTCGGTTAAGAAACACTGTTTCTTAATAAGATATCGCTGACGTCACCCAAAGACGTGCTAAGTGGATGAGAATTTCAATACTACGAGCGGTGTTTACGGTAGCTTAGTGGCTAAAGCACTGGCGTACCTACTGAGCCAGGAGTCGCAGGTACGAATCCTGCTCGTGAGTGATTTTGTCTTTCCACAATTTAAATTGTATTATAGCATATGTACGGAACCACAGGATGCTCCCCCATCGCATATGTCGAGGTAAGGCGCCTACGCGTTATTCTCCTACACGCTAAATTGTATCCGAACGCATCGCGCCGCCGGCCAATTAGTATAGTGGCCGGGAGTCATGCTCAGTCGTGAGTCGTGCTCACAGAGTACATTATATAGCTGGTCGTGCTCCTATTGTGAACCTGACTGGTCATGTAGACCATTTGTCCTGTTACCTTTGCATGTAATATGTATATTTTGTGTATGTGTAGCAAAATTAATGGTTTAAATGGTTCATGTAGACAGACTTCTCATAAGACTTGTGGAAGACGTTTTGTTGTATTGTTGTGTCTTATAGTTTTTTTATTAAAGTTTATGCCGTTTAACAAAGCCCTAAACATTTATACTGACCCACCCCGACTATAGTATTTATTTTACTTACAATTACTTATATATATACAATTACTAATACTAACTGTTGAGAATGGAATAGACATCCATCGGTGTGTTCAGTATTAACGTCCGACGACGCCCTGAGCGTAGGTACTTTGGTCGTTCAGTTATAGAGCGACAGCAACAACACAGCTGTGTTGTCGCTGTAGAGCGATCATAGCTACTATAATAGTGATCTGTGGATCATACAATTCATAAACAAATGCCCAAGGAACGCTCCGAGCGTCGTCCGACGACGTCGGGCGATATAACTAAACGCGGCCCACAGTCAAAGGGCATGTCAATGTCACGCATGTGTATATGATGTGTATCCGAAAAATCTAAATTTTGTTTGACATTGACATTTAAAAACGTGTCAAACGTAACGTAAACGTCACTTTCATTTTTCGATTTGTGCAAGTTGCGAAAATAAAGATTTACAGAATTTCCTATTTTCTATACTTCTATTGGCCAATTTATCAAAATGTAAGTAGACAATACATTAAATACATATTATTTGTTTATTGTGGTATAACATTATGAGTGTTTGTCTCACGGATATTTTATTTCTTCAGGTCGAAAGTAACTTTCAAGATTACTCTAACTTCTGACCCTAAGCTGCCTTTCAAAGTGTAAGTTCTAGCTTTAACACCACCTCCACACACCCCTGTAACTTCAACGTAGACCATGTCTTGTCAATTACTTAACTTGCATGGAATATTCATAGTCAATCTAGTTTGTTCATTTCAACAGATGCTGAGTGATCCAGGGCTCTGCGTTGAAGTTACACGGTTTAATTATGGATACAGCAGTAGTACAACAGTTCCTCAACTTCTTCCAAGACTATATTAACCTCTGTCAGTTAGAAAACTGGCCTGCCAATGATACAACTGAGGCTGAGCTCGGAAACGCTTTACTCATGTCACAACATGTTGAAAAATGTCTTGATAGGCTGCAAAAGAAAAACGTTATCAATGAATTCTTAACTGTATTGAATAGTTACGATGATACATCAAACAGTTCCCTTAAAAACTGTCTAACAGATCCTCCAAAATATTTACTTAAAAAGGTAATTAATTCAAATACAAAAATAAATCAAATGGACGTTGGTTTTAGAATTTTTCTTGAGATATTTTCTGAGGATCGGTTAGAGAACTGTTTAACTGAGTTAATGCTAGAAGCAGCATCAAAAGAAACCTTATTGAAACATGTCACAAACAAAGTACCAAAAGATAAAATACTAGAATTTAAAAGTAAAGTACTTTTATTGGAACTAAACTCTTGTAATTCTGACATTCTAGAATTACTAAATAACTGTAATCAGGATATAGTAGAGTTATTAGTTGTAAGTTTATTGAACAATGAACTAAAATACAATAAGGCAGTAAAATTAATTGCCGATGGATTCCTCAACATAGTATTAAGTAAAGAAAATACATCCAAGAACTTTTGGAAGCTTCTTTTCAAAGTTGATAACAAATACTTTACTGAAATGTGTTTAGAGAATGCAGATATATTTACGTACATAGTAGAAGCTTTGGCAGACTGCGGTAAGTTGTTGAGAGAGAGAATGTCTGCTGAGTCTTTCTATATAGACTTGAATTATTCAGAATTAGTTGGCATAGTACAAAGAATATGCAGTAATGATAGTCTGAAGTCTCAGTTTTTTAGTATTGTCAAAGATTATGATTCTGATTTAAAATTTTGGCAGAATATTTTGTGATTTTTTTTTTTTTTTTTTTTTTTTTTTTTTTTATTTATTCCAAAAAATTTAGTACTATATTACAAATAATATTTTGCAAAACAAGTGAATCTGCATCTGTAACCGAACTAGGCAAAGCCTGTATTTCGGTTATCAGCGCCAATCCCCTCGAACAATTACACAATTATATTAGCCAAAATGAATGAATTGTGATAATATATTTTTTAGCTTTGTATGTTTTCTTTTCTTTTGCATATCATACACATTCTCCTGCCCTTAATATCAATTTGTTTCCCAATTTATTTATTTATGGCAGCAACCAGCAAACCTGAAATAGCGAAAAAAAAACCATCGAGCATGTTACCAATCCACATGTTTGATTACCTGAGAGTGCTCCATACAGTTCTTGATTGTGTGTATTCTGCCGACGACATTAGGCCAGCGCAGCGGAGTGAACTTAGACCTGAATCCTTCTCATTCTGAGAAGAGGCCCATTCCCAGCAGTGGGACAGTAACAGGCTGGTTTTGTACCACATGCTTACTGTTCGAGCTTGAGTATTCGTTTCAGGAACAGTGAAATAAAAGAGTGGGCTGTAGGTTACAATTTGTTATACTTTTAAAATAGCGTGGTATTATCATCATTTCAGCCGAAAAACGTCCACTGCATATGCCATAATCGCCACGCTTGGCAGGTGGGCTGGCGATCGCAGTTGGTTGTTTAAATACTCAGAGAACGCTGCTGCCCATCCTCTGGTGAATCCCTTAGTCGCCTTTTACGACACCCATGAGAAGAGGGAGGGTGGTGCAATTCTTTACGTCCGGCACCACACGGAACCCGTGCGTGGTATCACCGTCGTGGTAATAAGTGAGGGCACGCCGACCGCGCTCCCCTCAGCCGCCGCGAAGACCCGCTGCGCGTTGCCTCAGCCACCGCGCTCCTCCAGCCGGCATGGGCATGCCGTGCATAGACACTTACAAGCAAAAATAGATCACTTCCATTCTTACCTATAGGTACACTCTGTACCGATTCGCACTGTACCATCTCACCCTGCTCCCACGCCTACAGCGCAGGTCAGGGAGGCAGCGTTAAAATATAGGTAGTCGGCATAGACTCTATGCCGACTACATACTACTATTTTACCGCTATAGACCAGTAAGCCTTAAGGTGAATGCTACAGGGTAGCCCGCGAAATTCAAAATTTCTTGCGTTTCTTGCAAATTGTAGTTGTATTTCACGTTGTGTATAATTCGAAATATGATTCGCGGTAGTAACAACAATATATCTACTGAATAATACTCATAAAAAATATTAACCTAGCTCTATAAGCTGTACAAGCTCGATTATATTAATTTACGATCAAATTATTGATTATCGAGCTTCTAGAGCTTATAAGGCTAGGTTTATATTTTTTATAAGTATTATTCAGTATATATGTTGTTATTACTACCGCAAATCGTATTTTGATTGATATACAACTCAAAACAGAGCTACAATAAGCCAAAAACGCAAGAAATTTTGAATTTCGCGGGCTACCCTGTAGCATTCACCTTAAGACGCCGCATAAACAAAGTTTTGTACGAGAACATAGTCATAGTGTTAACGGGGGACAGGGGCGGACGGCGCGTTACGATTGGTTGGCTCAAAAGTTCGGTGGTGTGATTGGTGTCGCTCGCTGACGGAGTGTCGTCCCGATTGGCTGCGAGGCGTATGATATGCAGTGCTTACTGGTCTGTGGCAGTCGGAAAGAATCAGTTCAGAGTGTACCGAGTTAAACGATACCGTACCGGCGAGTCGGGAAGCAGCCATAGAGTAGGGTTAAAGAAAAGAGAGTGAGTAATAATTGACAGTAGTGTCCTCCCATCTTCTAATACAATACTGTGCTCCAATACGTACGACAGTATTTGCTATGTATATGATGTACTTGGAGTCCTATTGAAGTGTTTGTATGCAGACAAAAACCATTTCAATCAATCAACTCAGCCTATCATCAATGGACATAGGACTCTCCCAAATTGCGCCACAACACTTGATCCTCTGCCTTTCGCATCCAGTCCCCCCCAGTTACTTTCATCAGGACGTCGGTCCACCTAGCTGGGGGGCGTCCTACACTGCGTTTGCCGATTCGCAGTCTCCACTCAAGGACTCGTCTGCTCCACGTCGGTCCTTCGACAGACATGGCCAGCCCACTGCCACTACAGCTTACTAATCCTACAAGCTATGTCGGACATTCCGGTTTTTCTTCGGATAATCTCGTTACGGATTTTATCCTTCAAAGAAACTCCAAGCATAGCTCGCTCCATAGCTCGCTGAGCGACTTTGAATTTGTGGACTAGCCCAATTATCAGTGTCCACGTCTCGACACCGTAAGTCATGACAGGCAGGACAACATGTCATGTCGTGTCATGTCATGTTAATTAACTATAAATAAATAAAATAAATAAATGTTTTAACAACCATTTAGGTACTCCCTACTTATGTCTCGTACCTTACCCACAGGCTGAGTGTACCAGAGGCGACTCCATTCACGGCGGTGCTGAAGTTCGCCGCTGAGGAGTTCCGCGTGGAGCCAGCCACCAGCGCCATCATCACCGATGACGGTATCGGCATCAACCCGCAGCAGACCGCAGGTAAAATAGCTCTATTATTATACTGGGTGTCAGGGAAACGCTTCCGAAAACTAACATAGGTGATAGATAGTGCTGGTGATTACTGATACAAAACCACAAAAAAATTAGATTCTTTTTTTAGATTTTTTTGCATTTTTAACCGACGAAAAAAAGGAGGAGGTTCTCAATTCGACGCGTATATTTTATTTTTTTGTTTTATTTTAATGTATGACCACGCATAACTTTTTACAGAGTGGTCCGATTTTGGTGATTCTTTTTTAATGGATAGGGTATATCTCGAAGTTGGTCCCATTTTAATTTCAAAATCAAAATCCACCCCTAAGGGTAGTAAAACAGGGGATGAGTGTTTGTTCACCCACTGAATCCGATTCTGTTGAAACTTGACACGCATAAATATAGTTCTAGACACTACGACATAATGGAGACCTGGAGTTAGATTTTAACCACAAAAAAATGAACTTGCGAACTATAAAAAATTAAATAAATGGGGTTTTTTTTAAATCAGTTTTATTTAACTGCTCAAAGCTGTGTATGAATAAAACTTTTTAACAAAAAATTGAACCGACGAAAACAGAAACTGAAAAGCGAAAAATAACTAATTATGAGTCGGCGCCAAACAACCAATCAACGAAGATCATTCAATTACTTTAAATAAATAATAAAAACAACGTCACATCAAATACAACGTGAAATTTTCAACGATAAACAATAACTTTCCAAGAATGCGTTCTCCGCTCGGCCACTTGCAACTTGCACGCACTTTGCTTGTTAAAAGTTCGTTTGGCGCCGACTCATAATTAGTTATTTTTCGCTTTTCAGTTTCTGTTTTCGTCGGTTCAATTTTTTGTTAAAAAGTTTTATTCATACACAGCTTTGAGCAGTTAAATAAAACTGATTTGAAAAAAAACCCCATTTATTTACTTAATTTTTTATAGTTCGCAATGTAATTCAAATAAAATATCAGCTGGCGCTAGGGGGGAACGACATCCACTCGCATACGCAGTCCATGTCGTAGCGAGCGTAGAAAGGTTAGATACGCGCGACATTGATCCCGAGTTTTGTACGCTTTACATTGCGGGTTTGCAAAATACCAAATCACTAAAACAATGAGTATAAGGCTAATGGTTATTGGTATTCGATTGTGATTATCTAGTATAATAATAGCCTTTCAGTTTCGGGAACATTTCCCTGACAGTATGCAGTCGTTATGTTCTAGATATAAACTGTATAATAAATGAGCAATATTTATATTTCAACTTTAATTTTGTTGTTGCAGGCAATGTGTTCTTGAAGCACGGCTCAGAGCTCAGGCTGATTCCCAGGGACAGAGTCGGACACATTCCCACATAGAGACAGATCATTCCTATATTAATTTAAGCATTATTGTGTATACATATATATAGCTTTATCTTTATGTTAAAATAATTATATGATTTTGTACTACAAATATATCTTGTTATTTATAGTCAACATGAAATTTTAGTCTCAGGAAGGGTATTTAACAGACAAATATTTATTTCAATAGTTAGCAAGTGTTAGTATTAGTAATTATGATGAAACTAGTTTGATTCCCGGGTCGGGCAATGTGTTATTGGGTTTTTTCACTAGGAAATTCTCAGTAGCAGCCTGGAGACTGGATTTGTGCCCGGTAAATGGCAATAGGCTCGCCCCCTATTACATGGGACTATAACATAACTGGCGAAATGTGGGTGTACTATTTCACCTCTGCCTACCCCTTCGGGGAAATACAGGCGTGATGTTATGTTATGTAGTTTGATTTCCAAATCACGCAAATTAGCATTTCATCATCATTTCAGCCGAAAAACGTCCACTGCTGGACAAAGGTCTCCCCCAAAGGGCGGATATGCCATAATCGCCACGCTTGGCAGGCGGGTTGGCGATCGTAGTTGGTAAAACGTAGTGATTTGATTTGAAATTTAGAATGTACCGTCCTCTGTACCACATTTTGAGAAAATAAAGTTAATTTGAATTTGATTATATTATCTTTGGTAGTTGGTTGTTTAAGACGCTGACAACAGCCAAATACCCAAAATAGGCTTCTTGTAAAAACATTTTTAGCTGTATCTATTCGGTTTGTGGCAGTGAAAAAAATATATGTTAATCTTGATCGTATTTTCTGAAACTGTATTGTGCTCAAAACACGTTTTCTTGAAGTTTTCTCGATAGAAAATAATTGTAAACTAACCTCTTAAAACATGCTTTAAAGCAAACAATCTCTATTGTTTACTAAATATTATAAATAAAATTAAGAAAACATTTGAGAAAGACAATAATCTAAACATTTGTTGTTTCTGTTTTTCAAATAAGCTTTTAGTTTTTTAATAAAAAAATAAATTGTTAATTTTCATTCAAGTTGAGCGGCGTATCCGACGTCCTTCGGCTCGTTGCCTCTCTTTCAGTTCTGTACGAAACGACAGTGACCGCAGAGGTCTGATTTTTTAGGTGTTGTCAGCTTCTTAAGGTGAATGCTACAGGGTAGCCCGCAAAATACAAAATTTCTTGCGTTTTTTGCAAATTGTAGTTGTATTTTGCGTTGTGTATAATTCTAAATATGATTCGCGGTAGTAACAACAATATATCTACTGAATAATACTCATAAAAAATATTAACCTAGCTCTATAAGCTGTACAAGCTCGATTATATGAATTTACGATCAAAGTATCGATTATCGAGCTTATAGAGCTTATAAAGGTAGGTTTATACTTTTTTATAAGTATTATTCAGTAGATATATTGTTATTACTACCGCAAATCGTATTTTAATTGATATGCAACTCAAAACAGAGCTACGATTAGCAAGAAACGCAAGAAATTTTGAATTTCGCGGGCTACCCTGTAGCATTCACCTTAAATACTCGGAGAACGCTGCTGCCCATCCTCAGGTGAACCCCTTAGTCTCCTTTTACGACCCATGAGAAGATAGAGGTTGACGAAATTTCCCATTTCAGAGGACCCTATAGTGTGTTACTGATATACTGAAAATATAACAGTTCAAGAGACTAATATGAACTGTTGCTCAAAAGGGGCAGCCATCATACTAGGTAATAGATCTGTGCATCATACATTCACGTCGTTTTAATGTTATGTAGACAAAAAAAAAAAAAAACTTTGGTTTAACTTTATTTTTAAGCTTAAAACTAATGGAACGAAATGTACAGAAGGTTTAAAAGCCTGTGCTTTAACTAATCTACTCTTATAAGTGGTTCCGCAGCTCTTAAAAATGACTTTTCAAACTCAATTTCTGAGAAGCGGTCGACGGAGGCCCTGGAAACAAAAGAACTATGTTTAATTTGTGTGTAGAGAATATTTACAGGTTTATAAAGAAGCAAGATTGTCTAAAATGTTGAGGATATTTGTACTAAATTTAACAGCTATAATAGATTTAAATTGAGATCGTAAATATGTATCCACTTCAACTGTTTTTTAACAATTGCAGAGTTGTTCCCACAGTGTTGTCCTTGCATTGCTGTTTCGGTACGGGTGCCAGTGAAATTACAATCATGTAATTTCCGTACCGAAACAGCTTCAACTTCACACTCCATAGTTTCGACTTTTCATATTCATGTCTCAGTTTGGCAACAACCTACATGGTATTGCAGTTGTTATGGGCAAAGGCATCGACCATACCATACAGCTAATCAGGAACCATATAAGTATTCTGATTAGAACCCACAGGGCACTGTAAACTGAACAAACATCTACACAGGCTGGGCCTCACCGATACCACAGTTTGCAGATTTTGTCGCGAAAAGGATGAAACGCCCATTCATATCCTATGTGAATGTGATGCAGTGCACCACATTAGAAGTCAGCATCTTGGAGGCCACACAATCTCAGCTGATGAGATCAGATCCTCAAACCCCAAGGCAATAGTCGACTTTATGGTTGGCCTGCGGCTTGGGGAGGTGCTGTAGTCTACTATTAGAGGCGTTACAATAGATCTTTTAGGTCGCAGTGACATAAGGGACTTGCAAAGACCTTACCTCTTTTTCCAAAATAATAATAGAAATACCATGCAGCCCAATAGATTCACGCTGGCCCATTTGAAGGTTTCAAGTGGCGAAATCATTATATGACTCCATAATTCGCCGCAAGGGAGCACGTTCACCCGCGTTAGTTCTGCAGAGCTTGGGAGCAAATAGTCTATGAGCATAATTATCACGAATTCTTTGGGAACGACTTGGTATGCGAAGGTATATTTGGTTCATAAGCTGATTGCAATCTAATTTATTATGAATAATTTTATATAAGAGTGATTGATCAAGACAGTCTTCTTAGATTTAGAGTTGGTAGAGAGAATTTGTCTAAAAGAGTATGATAAGATGACCATTTTTTGTAAAATTTATAGTTTAAGAACCGAAGATATTTCCGTTGAACTGTTTCCAGTTGGGCACTGTATTTTTCATAATATGGGTTCCAAACAGAAGTTGCGTATTCTAGTTGCGATCTGATGAGCGACTTGTACAGTAATAAATAAGTAGAGGGTCTTTTAAATAAATTACAGGTCCGCCTTACAAAGCCGTAAAGCTGAAAGCCTTTAGCTGTAATAAGATCGACGTGAGCATCAAAGTGTAGTTTTGAGCGAAAAGTATACCCAGGTCTTTTATTAAGGAAACTTTTTCTAAGGGAGTGTAACAGAGAGAGTATTTATATGGAACAACGTTGATATTTTTGGTGAAGGATATAGATTTACATTTGGGTAAACTCAGTTGCAGTTTATTAGCTAGGCAATAGGCAGAAAATCGATCCAGGTCCTGTTGCAATTTATCACAGTCTTCAATGGATCTTACCTTACGATAGACTTTGAGATCGTCAGCATACAAAAGAAAACTGCAATTTTTAAAACATTTACAGTATTTATGTCGTTTATAAACAAAACAAAGAGCAATGGACCCAGTATCGAGCCCTGTGGAACTCCAGATGTCACGCCGATCACATCAGAAGCAAAACCATGGACCACGACTTTCTGAGTCCTATTCCTTATGTACGATGTAAACCAGCGTAATAAACTCCCACGAATACCATTATATTGTAGTGCAGTATGAGAAGGCTAAGGCCTTAGTCCACCACGCTGGCCTAGTGCGGGTTGGCGGACTGCACACACCATTGCGAACTGTATGGAGCACTCTCTGGTGAGCAGGTTTCCTCACGATGTTTTCCTTCACCGTTAAAGCAAGTGATAATCGAATATCCGCACATGAATTCGAAAATTCAGAGATGCGGGCCGGGATCGAACTCACACCCTCCTGCATGGAAGGCAAGTGTTCAACCACTAGGCTATCACTGCTTCTTGCTACGGACAGCGACGTTACGAAAAACCAACCGCGGGTAGTTCGAGAAAACACCCGCCGCTCAAGACGATGACACCCACATACTTCAGTCTGCTCGTGACCACGGCCAATGCAACATGACCGAAACGTCGAGGTTAGTCAAAATGTTTGTTATAGTTTGATTTAATTGTGCGCGACAAGTCCCGTAAACTTAGTTCAATATGAGTGAAATTCGCGAAAGTTTAAAAACTTCTATCACTGCTTCGTTTCACTATCCTATAAAAAAAGTGAAAGTTAAGGTTTAATAGTATGGTGACCTGGCAGCATCCACGATGGTCTTCCTCTGGTCGGGGGCCAGCGCGATGGCCTCGAGGATAGCTCGCGCGTACTGGTCGGGCTCGGCCGCCAGGAACCCCGTGCGGGACGCCGCCGCCGTCTCCACGATGTCGGCCAGCGGCCCGCCCGAGCGGTGCGCGATGGTCACCAGCCCCGCCGCCATGCACTCCACTACACCTGGGACATCATCACAAACGTGAACACCAATAACGAAGTCTTAGGTCCGTATTACAGAACGTTCCTCAAGTAAACTTTGTTCTTTAGATAGATAGATAGATAGAATATACTATTCTCCCACTTGCTCGGAAATTGGTTCATTATTCAAAAAAAAGAATACAACAATCGGCTCTTTTCCGTACGCAACGAAATAACAGGCCGGTAATATCCAACAGGACAATAATAGAAATTGCTGGTCACTTTTAATTTTTTAAATTATGTACCAAGGTTTTTAAGTAAACACTTACATAAATTAGGTGTTTTTAGGTACAAATATTTATCATTAAAAAGGCTGAAAGCGCATTTTCTTTTTTCAAAACTTTGAAAATAGAACAAGAACTGCGCGCGGGCGAATTGGCGTGAATGAAAATTAGATACTGTTGAATTAATTTGTGTATTGTTTCCTCGCAAATGAGAGAAAAGTACTATACAATTCTCGGCCGAAATAGCAATTAACGGCCTCGTTTAGTTAAAAAGGACTCGGCTTGCGCCTTGTCCTTTTAAATTCACTTGGGAAGTACTCGGCTTCGCCTCGTACTTCCAATATTACTCGGCCGTAAATTGCTTCTTTTCAGGCCTCGACAGTAATGTACTATTATTGTATTCCATGAAAATAGTAATAGACAGGAACAACGTATAAATTATGGGTACATGGGCGGTCTGAAGAGCCTCCACGAGTGACGATATTTAATTGATCGTCCGGCGCACCCTGGGCAGTCAGCCCCGCTACCAACCTTCTGACTGGCTAATCTTTTCCCCACGACATGAGCTATTATCATTATGTAGCTCATGTCGACACGATAGAAGATGATGGGCGGTCTTATCGCTAAAAGCGATATCTTCGAGATAACCTTTGGATGGACAAATAAGACGTAAGATCTAGATAATGGGGGCAGTCCGTGGCGTACTACTGCATGTTAATAAACTAAAATAAATAAATAGCACAAAATATATTACACATATAGGTATCATAAATATATATAAATAATCTTACAATTTAGAATAGAGATTGGATGCATAGACAATGTCTTAATAAATTACAATCTATTTGGAAAGGTAGGTCTTTAATCAACTGATCACTACTTAAGGATAGAATCGATACTCGAGTATCGGTCTTATTCCAATACGGTAATTATTATAAACTTAAACATAGCATACGAATTTAACCTGAAGTAGGAAAAAAATCTCTACTTAAGCCTGGTCTCGACCACACTAGAGTGATTACAGATCAAATCTCTGCTCAAATACCAAAACAAGTAACAGTATAAAATAAAGCTAAACTCAGCTGAACTGTGATCAATGAATCTAAGACTGGAATTTTCTAAAATTAAATTACAACTCAAAACTAGTTTTAAACAGTGATCAACGCTTGAGGAACGTTCTGTAATACGGGCCTAAAAGACAGCACAAAATATAAAGAAAGACTGGAGAACCTTCAGTACAGTTCAGAACGAGACGTCTGTAGTATGGCAACATTGAGGTACAGTCGGAAATCTTTCCGGTGAACCACCACTAAGGATAAAATCGCTTGCACACAATATTCGATGGCAGCGGTAGCCATGTCTAATGTAGCAGGATTCGTTCAAAGGATTTTGTCGACAAAATGTACCACCGCGAAGTATTGTGACATTGTGTGTAAAATTGTTGCCATCCCTTTCTTGTATCTACTATTAATAAAAGAGAGCTACAGATAGTTACATAAATTTAGTTCGTGAACGACAGAATCGACACCATTGTCAAATCAACGTCACTGTCAATGTGTGACAGGTGACAGGTAGTAACAGAAAACGACGCAGAGAGTTGCCTCTGCCAACCAGCTTGAGCTCATAAAGAGTAACCGATTGGATCGAAAACTAGTCGGGAATTCCCGCGAAAATACTGTGAGTCGATGCTGATACATTTTTAATACTTAAACGAATGCTTACGAAAACTTGGTTCATTAAAGAATGCCAAAAAGACGTTAGTTACGATATTGGAAATTGAACCAAGTTCAATCGAATTAAGTCCCTTGTCCCATACCATTTTTATTCATCGGTCAGGCTCGACTAGACCCAAATGGCCCCAGATATAATGGATTTAAATTGATTTAGGAATTCCGGTGAAATTTTAAATTGTTTCTGGAATCTCGGTTAGAATTTTAATCGATTTTGGAATTACGGTTGGAATTTTAAATTGATTCTGGAATTTCGGTTGAAATTTTAATTGATTCTGGAATTCCGGTAATGAAATCCGAGTAATAAGTTAGTACTGACTGATGCCGAAGTGCTCGTTCCACATGGCGTGGATGGCCAGGCTGCAGCTCTGGTACAGCTGCAGCAGGCGCGCGTAGGGCGCGTTCACCACGAACTGCACGCTGTCCTCCAGCGACAGGTGCTTGGCCAGGTCCTTCAGGTTCTGCACCCGCTCCTCGTCCTCCGCGTTGCGGCACGAACCCACTAGGACTAGTTTGATCTGGAATAAATTCGATTCTAATTTGATTTCAAATGGTTTGGGGATCGAGTCACCCACGTCCGTAGGAGAGTACCCCCTTTCCGAATCCCTACACGTGATCCCTGGCTGGAGTGGCTGGTGAAAATCAGGTGACATACTGGTGGTAGGCCATGGCCGACGGCTTGCGACCAGCCACCGGGCAAAGACGTGCCGCCAAGCGACCTAGTCGTGTTCCGGTACGATGCCCGGTGTAGCCCAAGAGAGGATGGGTCGAAATATTTCACAGCCATCCTCTCACCTTGCTGGGCAAGCGTGAACCATCGTCGACCGCACCATCGCTTAACATCAGGTGAGGTGGCGGTCAAACGCAAGCCCGTCAAGAATAAAAAAAGGAAAGCGTTAGGTAAGACCACAGACCTGCAAGCCGCATAATCAAAGTTTTGGATGAGAACGCAATCGTAAAATGATGGTGGGGACCGGGGGGCGACGGCGCATTATGATTGGTCGGCTCAAATATTCGGTGGTATGATTCCGTATGATTGGTGCCTCTCGCTGACGGACTGACATCCAGATCGGCTGCGGGGCGTATGATATGTAGTGCATATGCTTGGTGACGGGGTGTCTGGCTAATTGGAGTCTAGAGGCTTACTGGTGTGTGGGTTAGACATATCCTGCTGGAACACGGGATAAGAAAAAACCCCCGAAAGATATTAGCTGGCTAATATTGCAATTAATTGAACTTTGAATATGTTTTCTACATGCTTTGCAAGTACGAAAACGAAAATTTCATTTTCATACGTAATTAACATTGGTATTGGATTTAAGCTGGAATTATTTTCAAGAGTAACCCCTAGGGTCTATTCAGAAGTACTACATTTGAACTGTAAGCTAGCCGCAAAATAGCAGTTTCGAAGCGGTTTTGGTACAGTTGATAATTATAACTGCATCCAAACTGCTATTTTGCAGCTAGCTTGCAGTTCAAATTCAGTCAGTCTGAATAGACCCTTAAAATGTGTAAATTGAAACTTAAGAGCCTATTAAAAAAAACTAATCAATATAAAATTTCGATTTTTTTATACAAAAGCGATTATATTTGTAAACTGTTGGTCTACTCGCGTTTTACGAACGACAAACGAAGTACGAACTTTCGTTCCGAGTGATGCTTACATAATAAAGATAGGCACATAAAAAAGGCACAATTAAGATAGACTACGGTTCATAGTCGTATAAAATTTACCGGAGATGAGAAAAACAAACGTCAAAACACGATCATCGCATGCGATAAGGGAACGATGGTTGACCGGAGTAGCAAATTGTGCGATGAATCGTACGATTTATCGAATATCGTCAACGGGAGTAGACCCCCTAGGCAGTTAGTAAGTAGTTAGTTTAACTTTTATTTTTCGCTTGCAGTACAACTCTGCACTTTCCGCATCCAGCGGATTCTCGCGACCTTCAATTGGATGCAGAAAGCGCAGGACCCGTCGTTGTGGCGATTCTTGGAGTAGCCTATGTCCAGCAGTGGACGTCTTTCGGCTGAAATGATGATGATCAGTACAACTCTACTAATTACCTTATTCCACAGCATCTCATTCTTGACGAGCAGGTTCCGGAGCTCATACATGGCCTGCAGCATCAGAGGGTGGTCCTTCTCCGGTCTGAACTGGGCCACGGACAGTATGCGGATGGGGTCCGAGTCCTTCACTAGAGAACGAAGCTGTTTCAGTTCTGATACCTGCAATAGAATTGAAACCCTTTTAATTCTTTTGTACACAGTCAATTATTATAATTCTGATTTTTGACGACGTCTGTGGTCTAGGGGTTCGAGGGTCGGACTGCTGATCCCGAGGTCGTGGGTTCGATTCCCACAGGAAACGAATATTTGTGTGATGAACATAAGTGTTTGTGTTGGTCTCGGTGTTTCTTATGTATTATAAGTATGTATTTACCAACAAAAAAAGTATATAAGTATAATATCCATTGTCTAGTACCCATAGTACAAGCTCTGCTTAGTTTGGGACTTGATGGTGCTGTGTAAAAAGTCCCAAAAATATATAAAAAAAAGCATTAATAAATCAAATATTAAACGCAAGTATTTTATAAACAACCTGTAGATGCTTGTCGTGACTCGTAAGGAACTGGTTTATGCTTTTTGCACGCAGGTAACAGAGGCAGTCGCTCGCCGAAGGCATTGTTTGCTCCAATAAGCTAGTATTTATTGCACATATTTATGTATGTAGCATAATAAGTTTATGGCATTGACCATTATATAATAAAATGTTTCACCAGTAATTACGAGGTATTCTCTTCCCGCGATGCCTCGAAGCTACGTCACGATCAGTGTTGCCATTGATTGATATCTTCAATATATTTAAGGAGATTTTTGTTCATAATGTATATAAAATAAATTCCTAACTAGCCTAACTATTTGCTATCTCCTGTTATTAATCTAATTAGTTATTAAAGGAAACTGTATAAAATTACTAGTTCAAAAGTGTTTCTTTATAGAAGCAAGTAAATGAAAAAATGCATTTTACTCGTGTAATTTATTTACACACAGTGGCAGCACATCAAACTGACAAGTGTCACGATAACAGCCCGCTATTGGCTCGACAGCCGATGACGTAGTACGGAGGCAATCACGTGACTTAGCTGTCACGGGAAGAGAGTACCTGGTGAAACATTATTAAACCATGGCATTGACTGTTTTAAAATTAGGTAAAATTTGTATTCCTCTTAATATATTATATTATATATGTACTTACGAGCTGTGCCCTGCGGCTTCGCCCTATTCGTCATGATTAAGTTCAAAAAAACATCCATAGTTTTGCATCAAAGATCATCCAGGTGAACAAAGTGGAATAAACCTTTTATTTTTGGTATTTTTATCGGATGTCGCTTGAAAGTTGTCTGCAGAATTAACGGCATTCCGGACAAACCCCCGTGGTTTTTGGTTTGCTTGTGTGTCACGTAATGTATGTTTTAATAAATATAAAGGAATAAAAAAGAAAAACAAAAATAAAATAATTTCTCAATTACAAAGCCAAAGGGTGGGTACCCTTTTAAATACACGAAGCAAATCGACAGATAGACTTTGGTACGGTTTTTTTAATTGACTTTCTATGGTCGGATTTGAGGTAAGAATTAACCCTAACCGAAATAAAAAACTTCAGATGGCCTACAGAAAATGGCTGGTTCTGTTTGTTCGTATTGTACGACTCGTAACACTTTGAAATTAGCAGCATCTTTATTTCGTAAGCAGTAAGGGCGGTTTTCGAATTGAAGTGTTACCACTGTCATGCAGTCTACTGTACGAGTACTTTATGAGTTCTGTCGGGCTTCAGGACAAAATACAAACAAAAGAATAAAAACTTGAGGTGAGGTGGGAGACCCAACAGAAGCGAAGCTTTCTCTGGGTGGTATGCCACTCGCATATCATACGTCCCTCCGCCAATCGGAACGTCACTCAATCAGCGAGCGGCACCAATCATAAGGAATCATACCACCAAACTTTTGAGCCGGCCAATCATAACGCGCCGTTCGCCCCCCTGACCCCACCAACGTTTTACGACTGCATTCGAATACAAAACTTTGTTTATGCGGAGTCTTGAAGCTTACTGGTCTGTGATTGCCATCAACCCGGCACAAATCCAGACACCTGACTGCTACTGAGCATTTTTTAATGAAAAAACCCAATAACACTTTGCCCGACCCGGTAATCGAACCCAGGACCCCACGCTCAGCAATCACGTTTGCAGCCACTAGACCAACGAGGCAGTCAGTCAATTTTACACAGTAATGTTTGTGAGTACGGGGGTTCTTACCCCCTTACTAACCTCGCAAGGTGGGTAAACCCTGAATGTGCTGAGCGGCATCTGCCACAGGTCGTTGATGTGGTCTTCTGTCCACGTGCCGTTCACCATCACCACGTCCGCGCACCGACCCGCCATCCCGTACAACTGTGGGTGGAGACAGGGTTGAAATCACCAGAAATATTTGACAACCCAGTCAGAATAGAAAGACAAGTACAACAGTTAAACAGCTGAAATTTTAATCGCTTCTTTTTCGAGAAGGGGTCATTATACTCATCATTTTGAACAACTTTTACTATGGGACCAACCCTGAAATAGCGATTAAAATTTCAGCATGTATTTTATTTTAAACAGGCACACAATTTTAGTTCAGTTTTACACATTTAACTGCATTTAAGATTGAGGTTTTGAACACCATGACTTTCTTAACTTTTATTGATTCCATCTATAATTAAGTGCTGGGAACTTCATCATTCATCATCATTTCAGCCGAAAGACGTCCACTGCTGGACATAGGCCTCCCCCAAACATCGCCACAACGACCGGTCCTGTGCCTTCCGCATCCAGCGGATTCCCGCGACCTTCACCAGGTCGTCGGTCCACCTTGTGGGGGGCCTACCCACGCTGCGCCTTCCAGTACGCGGTCGCCACTCCAGAACTTTACTGCCCCATCGGCCATCCGTTCTGCGAGCAATGTGCCCCGCCCACTGCCACTTAAGTTTGGCAATTCTTCGGGCTATGTCGGTTACTTTCGTTCTCCTGCGAATCTCCTCATTTCTGATTCGATCACGCAGGGACACTCCGAGCATAGCCCTCTCCATTGCCCTTTGAGTGACTTTGAGCCTTCTTATCAGGCCCATTGTGAGCGACCACGTTTCAGTACCGTAAGTAATTACTGGCAACACACACTGGTCAAAGACTTTCGTCTTGAGACACTGCGGTATTTTGGACGAGAAGATATTGCGTAGCTTCCCGAACGCTGCCCAACCGAGTCGGATTCGACGATTGACCTCTTTCTCGAAGTTGGACTTACCTAGCTGGACAGTTTGTCCTAGGTATACATAATCGTCAACAACTTCGAGTGTAGATTCTCCGATGTTTACGGGAATGGGTACTATATGGGAATTCGACATAACCTTTGTCTTGTCCATATTCATTTTAAGACCCACTCTATCAGAAGCTCTACTGAGGTCATCGAGCTGGGAACTTGATGGTAAATAAATAAATATTTTTGGGACATCTTACACAGCACCATCCAGTCCCAAACTAAGCAGAGCTTGTGCTATGGGTACTAGACAATGGATATAATACTTTTTTTTTTTTTTTATTTATTTAATTCTGCCACAAGTTACATGCTTAATTATGTGTTAAACTAAGTTAATAAGAAGATGGGAGACAGGAGCCCATACTAAGTAAAACCTGTGCTACGGGTCTCCTGGTCTCCTTATCTCAGATTGCTGGAGCTGGACTGGAGAGGCATTATACAATAATAGGGAGTGCTTACATTATAATTATATTCTATGTTAGTAAATTGTGTTGTGTAAGAGTTAATTTAGCTATGTTACAGAGGCTCAAGGTTTTCGCGTTCTTGTGTGTAGAAGTTTGTGTATGTCACTGAGTTGTGCATGTCTGTGGGTATGTGTGTTCTGCGTGTGTGTGTTATGTTATATATCTCTGTGCCTGTTTAGGAGATTTTCAGTGTCTGCATAAGTAAGTGTTAGAAGCCAGCTTAAAACTTTCCGCCTGCATACTGATTTTGTTACCGGGTATATGGCAAACAGTTTATTTGCAGTATTATAAAGACGTGGTCCTTGAAAAAAGAAAAATCGGTCGCTGAAAGTAGTGTTAGTAGATTCAGGTTGACATACCTCATGGAAACGCCGTTTTCTAAGAACTGGGTTGTTAGCGTTGTATTTTAAAAGCGTATGTTGCTTCATAATGACTGCAAGAATATATAATTGTCTGACCGTCAAAACCTCTGCTTGAAGGTATAGTTCTGTTGTTGGAAATAGTCGCGGTTTGAAAAGCATTATCTTAAGTATTAGTCTTTGAGCTCTTTCTAGTACAATCAAATGAGTTATCGCTGCCCCACCCCAGGAAGAGATGCAGTAGGCAAGTACAGACTGACAGAGCGCCAAATAAACCGTCCGTATAACCGTGGAGTCAGCAACGTGTCTAAGGTTTTTGAAGACGTATGTTAACTTACGGATTTTCCGAGAAATATTTGTAATATGTTCCGTGAAACTTAGGTTTTCATCAATAGTAACACCTAGATATTTTATAGATTTAGCATGATTTATATGTGGGCAGGTATTATTATATATTTTTTTGTAAATACATACTTATAATACATATGAAACACCCTGACAAACACATATGTTCATCACACAAATATTTGTGTCCTGTGGGAATCGAACCCACGACCTCGTGATCAGCAGTCCGATAGGCGAACCGTCGTCAAACTGTACTAACTCAATCTTTCTGTGTACATCGCCATCTTATTTATTTATTATATTCTTTATTGTACATTACACCAAACGAAAACAAAGACAATAGTTTACAAAAAGATTAAGTAACGCCCAAAATTAATATCCAATCATATTATATATTGACATATTTTGTATGGAGCTCTCGTAGCGATGCAACGACTGCGCGGATTGTACGATCTGCAAGGTTAAGCTGCACTTGCCGCGGTCAGTCTGTGGATGGGTGACCATTTCGTTACACATCGAGACCCCTCCGTGCCTCGGAGAGCACGTTAAGCTGTCGGTCCCGGTTGTCATACGAATATCTATGGCAGTCGTTACGGGTCGTCAGAAGCCTGAATGTCTGACAACTGGTCTAACCTCCGAATGTCAGTATTACGCAGTAGCTGGGTTGCGGGGGTCTGATGGCAGTCGCTCCGTGTAAAATACTGATGTTCAGCCGCATCTGGCTAGACTGGAAGCCGACCCCAATATAATTGGGAAAAGGCTCGGAGGATGATGATTGTATGGAGCTTATGTCAAATTCCTATCTCTAGTAGGGCAAATCGTGGATAGATTGGATATTAATTTTGGCCGTAAGTCTTCTTCTTCTTATCGTGTCAATGGTTCAATTAACTTGAAATATTATTTGAATAAAAAGTGGCAATTTTAATGGCGGCGTAGAAATCGTCTTTAGTGCTATTCGGACACAAGAGTCACACCAGCAAACACAGAGTGACATAGATTGCTCCTGGTCACCGCAGTCACAATGAGTAAGATTAGGATTGTCTATGCCTACTTCTATCTTTGTCTTTACCTTTAATTAGACCGTTATGTGTGAGTGTGTTCTTTTAAGTCTACCTCATTCTCTCTTTGTCCTAATTTTCCTTTTAAAATATTAGTTTTGTCATAGCAAATGACCAATAATATAGGTCCTTCTGTCTATTAGAATTTATTGAAAAGACTAAAGCAACTCACTGGTTGCCAGCGGATGGTTGTCCTGTCTTGGAGGTGCTGTAGTCTACTATTAGAGGCGTTACAATCGATCTTTTAGGTCGCAGTGACATAAGGGACTTGCAAAGACCTTACCTCTTTTTCCAAAATAAAAAAAAGCAACTCACCCATCCAAAAATCTTATAATACAGCAACTTGATCCACGTAAACAGAGGGTTCCTGGCTATTACACTCGCGTTGTTGTATGACACGATGCGGTGTTTGACGAGCCGCATCATGGCGGTGGTGATGGTGGGGTAATGCACGTAGCAGCCCACCGGGCAGGCCGCCAGGTAGCGGAAGATGGGGTACGTGAAGGCATAGCCCGTTGTGTCAATGTATATGTCTGGGGAGGTAGGGGGAAAGTTCAATCAATCAATCAACTCAGCCTATCGCAGTCCACTGCTGGACATAGGCCTCTCCCAAGTTGCGCCACAACGCTCGGTCCTCTGCCTTCCGCATCCAGTCCCCCCCAGCCACGTTCTTTAGGTCGTCGGTCCACCTGGCAGGGGGGCGCCCTACGCTGCGTTTGCCGATACGCGGTCTCCACTCAAGGACTCGTCTGCTCCAACGGCCATCGGTCCTTCGACAGACATGACCAGCCCACTGCCACTTCAGCTTACTGATCCTACAAGCTATGTCGGTCACTCCGGTTCTTCTCCGGATAATCTCGTTGCGGATTTTATCCTTCAAAGAAACTCCAAGCATAGCTCGCTCCATAGCTCGCTGAGCGAATTTAAATTTGTGGACTAGCCCAACTGTCAGTGTCCACGTCTCGGCACCGTAAGTCATGACTGGCAGGACGCACTGGTTGAAGACCTTTGTCTTCAAACTTTGCGGGGGAAAGTTAAACAGTTCAAACTCAATAAAGGTGCAGGCACACAGCGGGCGGGACGGAACTAAGGCGGAGCGTCGACCGAACGTGGACGGGACGTGCATGTCACACTGCGGGACTGAACGGCGGCGGAATGACAGCGCCAGAAGAAAACGCTCCGCTGTCTGTGTGACCCACAGAAATATATAGAGATAGAATGGTTGTAATCACAATTTTACTTGCGATTCATGCTTGGCAACTTTTGAACAAACCACGCCTCCCATATTGACGTCATAAATTTTTTAAAATTAACTTTAATCAAATGTATACAGCTTTTGTTACTGCAGTTAGAAACAGCTCAATAAGGCATTTTTGCGGGTTTTTGTTACAGTATTTACAGAAACAAGTCATATGGCGTACTGAGAGGGGCTTTGAAATGCCCTGCACTATGGTGCAGAATGTTGGCACGCGCGCCCTGCCCACTTCTCCATTCTATCTATTTCTGTGGTGAGACTACTACTATGCATTCCCATATAATACAACGCTAGCGTATCGGTCGCGCACCACTCGGCGTTGTCGATCCGCCGCCAAAACGCCCGGCAGGACGGCGCTGTGTGCACTGTCTAATACAGTTCAGTACATTACAACACGACGAGACACGCCGAAGATACGCTTCAGTACGCTCGCTGTGGAATTGCAGCTTAAGAAAAAAAAAACATTTCAAAAGGAAGCTGAAAAACCGGCCAAGAGCATGTCGGGCCATGCTCAGTATTATAGGGTTCCTAATTACAAACGAATCAAATCGAATATTAATCAATGCTATTTTATTTTTTGCAACCAGCGCCACCTAGCGCTGAATTTAAGAAGCTAAATTTAAGAAGTGTGTCATATCAATGTAACATAAAGTTACTTTTTGTGATTTTTTTAAATAGGTATTAACTAAAGGAGCATTATTTGCTATGATAATTTTTCTCTAAGGTCAATGACCTATGAACTAGGACGTCTTAAGTATTTTGCAGTTTTCTCACTATAACTCAAAAATTTATAATCACATTATACTCGAAATAATTTTAAAAGAGAGTTTTTATAAAGGTCTATCAATGTGGAAGACTATAAGTTTCTACGTTGCATAGCTTAGAAATGGCAGGGGGGGGACACATTGCAAGCCACTTTGGCGGGCTGTATTTCGCAGATGGTACACCTGATAAAAAAGTTATGTATGAAACATAACCTTTATTTTAGTAGACCTATTCAATGATACCCCACACGAGGGGGCGTAGCGAAAAAAAATATTTCACCCCCATTTCACATGTATGGGCACCACCCCTAAAATACGTAATCACGATTTTTTTTTTCTTTTAAATTTGAGATCTATATCTAGACAATTTTTGAACAAAATTTCATTTACTTATGTTTATAACTGGAAAAGTTATTAAGCTGTAAAGGATTAGGACAGACGGACAGACGGACGGACATGACGAAACTAAAACTAAAAAGATTTGTTTCGCCCGTGTGGTCATGCAGCGTTGCATTTTTTTTTTGTGTAACGTGTGATTTTTAACAAATCTTAGCAGGTCTTCTTCTTCTTCGTGTCGACATGAGCTACATAATGATACTAGCTCATGTCGTCGGGAAAAGATTAACCAGTCAGCAGGTTGGTAGCGGGGCTGACTGCCCAGGGTGCGCCGGACGATCAATTAAATATCGTCACTCGTGGAGGCTCTTTTAATGCACCCCAGGCAGGTAAAAGTGTTTCAGTAGAAAGGATAAGGGTGCCGGTGAAATTAATAATTAAATGAGACTTTTCTTCATGTCTCAGTTTGGCGAACCAGCTTGCAGTACCATTAATAAGCAACAGCCTAGGTGGTATTGCAGTTGTTTAAAGCAAAGATTGAGGCTTTCCATCAGGTGGGCCTTTAACTTGTTTCGCCATCCAATAATACTGGGTGTCAGGGAAACGCTTCCGAATACGAAGATAGGTGATAGTCCTGTAGGTCTACCATGAAAATGCCCAACCGAAACTTCGGAGCGAAACGAAACACGAACGAAATACCAAGTAAAAGCTACCATGAAGTTTCAACGGATTTATCTATTTCGTTCGGGAACCATAAAGTTAGTTCGTGATTGAATGAAAGATGAGAAGTCTGTTTTCGCATACAATAGAACTCTGTTATAAATGAAGTTGTATAAACCGGACACATGAAAAAGTAAATTCGTTTGTATTAGAATTATGGTAAATTATGAACCATTGAAATATGTCGTATAAACATGACACAGTTTAATGTAAATATGGCGCGAAATATAAACAATTCATTGTTCACAAAGCTTATTAGTGTGTTTACGGTGCAAGTATGGTATACGGTTGTTCATTGTGAAATTTGTGTTAGTCAAAGGAATACTCTTATGATAGTTACCTACTTAAGTAATTTCTATACTTGAATAAATATTTAGGTATCTAAAAATGCAGCTTTCAAAGTATATATTTTATATGAACATGTGTTTACAGTGCAAGTGTAGTATTCGGTTATTCATTGTGTAATGTGTGTTAGTCAAAGGAATACTCATATGGTAGGTAACTACTTAAGTAATTTTTATACTTGAATAAATCTTTAGGTAGCTAAAAATGCAACTTACAAAGTACAATAATATTTTAGATGAGCAACAATCCCACCACTACTCAACTACACTGATTTTTACCTACAAAGCTAGTTCCGCTTATAATGGTTTTATTACCATTGACGTGTCATGTGTGTGATTATGTGGTTCAACGTAATTTGTTTTGTTAAATTTTTAAATAATGCGATATACCTACCTACTCTTGTAACTGGATCGATGGCTCTAATTTTTTTGGGTATAGGCAGCACTGCAGCAGGAGATCATCATGACATGAAGTTCCCGACCGAGTCTATATTATGATTTAGATTTAAGTAGATATCTAACTCGACAAAATGTATGGAACAGCTGATTTGTTTTCACTATTTCACAGTTGGTCCCATAGTGAAAGTTGTCCAGAATGTTGAGCAGGAGCCTACCTTAAATTATTTTAGTTACTAAAAAAATTGTACCGTATATTAAAAAAACAATAATTATTTTTTATATTAAAAAACATCAAATACTTTCATTTTTAACGCAATATGGCTTTAAAACATCAACATAATTACGATTGAATTACTTTTATGTCCATTAAAGCACTTTTAACTATAAAATTCATAGTTACGAAAGTAAAAAGTGACCTCTTTAGCTTTCGTGCAATTTAGGTTAAAATCACGAAAGAAGTGCTGTCAAAACAACGAAACTTCGGTTGTTCGGATCACTTCATGGTAGGGTTTACGACGAGCTAAAGGTCACGTGTTCTCTTTCGGGCCCGATTTCGGAATGAATGTGTTTCATGGTAGGAAACGCACGAAATTTCGGACCGAAACTTCGAAATTACGTTTCATGGTAGACCTACTGAGGGTCTACTCGCGTTTTACGAACGACAAACGAAGTACGAACTTTCGTTCCGACTTATACATACACAATGGTGCCGATTCTCTTGTCACAAAATTCTCTAAACTAGACTAAAAATCACCTAAATTTAGTTTAGTCCTGTCAAACGACGTTTTCTATTCTGAAATTCACTTTAAAACTAATTTTTGGTTTGACAGGACCAAAATTAGTTTAGTTATTCAACTTAGTAAAAATTTACATTTTGCTATTCTGTAATTGACGTTTTTCACCTAATATTAGAAATGTCAACCTAAATCTGACTATTTTTAGAAGGCATCAAAATACATGTCGACTATAATTAGTTACCAACAACTAAAATTGCAAAGCTTATTTTATTCATTTTTATAGTTTTTAGGTAGTTTAAAATAAATAATGGATGCCTACTATGTGGTTGCAGCTGTTGTAGATTCAGCAGAAAGGTAAATTGTTCATGGAAATATACATTGAAATTTATAATTTCGATAAGAAGAGGTACCTATATAATAAAGGTTAAGAAGTACATAAATCCATACAATGGGAAAAAAAAAACTATGTTTGACATTCAATTCTATCATTTTATGCTAATATGTGTACCTAAAAAGCCTGAATTCACAAATTTTCCCTCTTTTGGGGAAAAGTCGCCAAGTTTGTAATCAGTGTTGCCAGGTCCGATTTTCAAAATCCGGGAGGCTTATTATGAAAAAAGCGGGAGATGTATTGAGGAACAATGGAAAAAATCGGGAGATTATGTTTTTCAACAAAAATCAAAGGTTTTGAAGTAATCCCGGTATTACATTTTGCTAACATTCCAGCTATAATATTAAAATCAAAGCAGTTTGATATTTTACTGCACTGTGTAACAAGTGACGGAAATATTCAGGGCAGCAACTTATCCGTCCGTTTCATTTTATGCAGTTTTTTTTCCAGGTTTTGATCTTATTCCTATTATTAGCTTTATACAGGGATTGTAAAAAATCGGGAGATCTTTGTCGAAAATCGGGAGACCAGGAGATTTTTAGGAAAATCTGTGAATATCCCGGAAAATCGGGAGACCTGGCAACAGTGTTTGTAATCCTGCGTGGTACTTTTTGGCTTATATTCTAATTTATTCAACTTTTCCGAGAAATTTCGTGTCCTGGGTGCTAGAACTTTTTAACCACGTCTTTAAAAAGGGAAATTCCAGCTTTTTAAATTAAAGAAATAGTTTATTATTGTGATTGCCCATGGAATTCAAAGGTCCTTGCGCTTTTTGCAAATAGCTCTGTTTCTCGTTGTTTAAGATATACAATATGATACGCTGCAATAATAACAATATATCTCCTTTGATAGGTACTCTTGGGCCCGTATTACAGAAGGTTCCTCAAGTACAGTTTAAACTCCAATCACCTGATCACTACTTAAGGATAGAATCGTTACATGAGTATCGGTCTTATTCCAGAACGGTAATTATTATAAACTTTAATTCAACAACATAACACACGAATTTGACCTGAATTAAAATAGAAATCTCTACTCAAGCGTAGTCTGGACCACACTAGAGTGATTGATTACAGATCAAATCTCTGCTCAAATACCGAAACGGGTGAAAGTATAAAATAAAGCTAAACTCAGCTGAACTGTGATCAATAAATCTCTGCTTGAGGAACGTTCTAAAATCAAAGCTCAACTCAAAACTAGTTTTAAACAGTGATCAACGCTTGAGTATCGTTCTGTAATACGGGCCGTAGAAAATAATAACCTAGCTCTTTAATCTGATCACATTCCAATTTATATATTTTATTGAAAATATAAAACAAAAATGTACTTTATTTCGTGACATGATTTTTTCTTCTTAATTTTAATGATAAACTAATAATTCCAAATATAATTATTATTTAATTTCCTTGTTTTTGTGAACTTTCGGTCATTCCATTCACTCTTTAATAAATTTTTCAAGATGTACTGGTAACACCGCCAATTCAACTTAGATGCGTCAAACTCAATTATTAGAGCTGTCAACAAGTTTTCTAAAATAAGAAAAAGATAAACACAGAATAAGTTTTATGATTTTCTAAACTAAAATTTGTAAATTTTAGTTATAGTTAGGTTTAGGTGGGTGTACAAGAGAATCGGCACCAATGAAGATCCGCACATAAAAAAAACCGGCCAAGAGCATGTCGGGCCATGCTAAGTATTATAGGGTTCCTTAAGTAGGTGTAATTACGAACGAATCAAATCGAATATTAATCATGGCTATTTTAGTTTTTGCAATAATCGGCAGCATTCGCGACTCAGAGCGTGTTGTTAGTAGCGCCATCTAGCGATAAATTCAAGAAGCCAAATTTAAGACGTTTGTCATTTCAAAGTTACTTTTTGTGATTTTTTCAAATAGAAAGTAGCTAAAGGAGCATTATTTGCTACGATAATTTTTCTCTAAGGTCAATGACCTTTGAACTAGGACGTTTTAAGTATTTTTCAGTTTTCTCTCTATAACTCAAAAAATTATAATCACATTATACTCAAAATAATTTTAAAAGAGAGTTTTCACAAAGGTCTATCAATGTGGAAGATTATAAGTTTCTACATTGCATAATTTAGAAATGGCAGGGGGGGGGACACATTGCAAGCCACTTTGGCGGGCTATATTTCGCAGATGGTACACCTGATAAAAAAGTGGTGTATGAAACATTACCTTCATTTTAGTAGACCTATTCAATGATATCCCACACGAGGGGGTGCAGCAAATTTTTTTTTTTTTCTCCATTTCACATGTATGGACGCCACCCCTAAAATACGGAAAAACGATTCTTTTATTCTTTTAAAATTGAGATCTATATGTAGACTATTTTTTAACAAAATTTCATTTACTTATGTTTATAACTGTAGAAGTTATTAAGCTGTAAAGGATTAGGACAGACGGACAGACGGACAGACAGACAGACGGACGGACATGACGAAACTATAAGGGTTCCTTGTAGGACTTCGGAACCCTAAAAAGGCACAATAAATATAAACTAAGGTTTATAGTCGCATACAATTGATCGGAGATCAGAGAAACAAACGTCAAAAGACGATCATCGCATGCGATATGGGAACGATGGTTGACCGGAGTAGGAAATTGTGCGATGATTCGTACGATTTATCGAATATCGTCAAACGGGAGTAGACCCCCTGGTGATTACTGATACGAAAACACGAAATTTTTTTTTTTTTGATTTTTTAGTTTTTTTTTAGCATTTTTCATACATAACCAGCTTTGGGCAGTTAAATAAAACTGATTAAAAAAAAAAACAAAAACAAAACCGGGTTAAGCCACAACTCCAAGTATAGTATTATGACTTCATGATGAAATGGCTACTCACCAGGATTAAGCTTCATAAATGCTTCTAAGCCTAGCACCATAGACCCCAAACTCTGCAGCAGCAGTGTGAAGTACGGATAGGAGCTTGCTTCAATAGTCCTCCGCATACTGAGCCTCACAAAGCTGATCTTGTTGGAGTCCACCTTCACGTTGAACTGGTTCTGGGCCCGGTCTAGAATTGTCTGTGGTTCCGCAGTCTCTACAGTGTAGATGTGGATGTTTGAGTCTGGGTACCTGATGAATAAGTATTTTTTTACATAACAAAGAGATGCGCAATGTGAATTTTTATTGAACTATAACATCAATTTGTAAAATGTAGGAAATAGAAAAGTATAATTATAGAAATACAATTGACAGGGATATTCCATAACAATTTGAAGAAAAAATGTCTTTTAGTTTTATAAGTCTGACATTCAATCCATTGAATATTTTTATACTGCTGTATATTCCACAGACATAGTAAAAATATAGATGAAGTGCTGCGAACAATCATAGTGAAGCCAACAAAACTGTGTTCTTCCGTGTACAAACTAGCGCTCACACACCACAAACTGTGCTCACCACTCTCAGAACACATGTCACGGCATCGTCCAGTAACCATCGCAAAAACCACCCTTCAGGTGCATGGTGTGTGTGTGTGTGAGCGCTGGTTTGTACATGGAGGTGCACGGTTTTTTTCGGCTTCACTATGACTGATCAAAGTACATTGTCTATATTTTTTACTATGTCTGTGAGGTATTCATAAACATATCTATACAAACATGCTCTCATGTAACTATCAACCTATAGTTTACCAAAGTTATTTAAGCCAGGTAGAAGAAGAAAGGCAAGGGAAAACAAGTTTGGTTCTGCATTACCTACTTCATTCAAATACCGTGGGAATGGACAAGACCTGCATAAAATGGGTAAACTTTCAACTGTAAGGTAGTATAAAATTATAAAAAAAAATGTGTGATCTTCCTTCATTCTATAACAGCAGATTTCTAGCTTAGCTAGAAAGCCTAGCTTGCATTACTTGACATTCTACATAATGACTCGTTACCATAATGATGAAATAGTTATAAACAAAAAAGTGGAAGGTAATAATTATTATGTTTTGCTGTATTATGACTGAAATTCATATTTATTGATTTTATTAACATACCTGACAAGGATAGCTCTGATGGCGACCCAGAGCACCCTCTCTCCCCCTCCACCAGCATTGCAATACGGATGAAAGAATGCAACATTAGCCCCATCCCGGTTGCGTCTCGTCAACTTGCGTTCTTTAATCCTCATGTACCATGACGCAAATATGAACGCGAACGGTATCAGCACAAATGTGAAGAACAGTATGAAGGATATGAATGCCAGTGGCAGGATCACCAGTAAGCTGAAAAAAAGATAAAGATAAAGATCATTTATTTGTCAAACATGTGTTTACATACAAATAACAACTGTTTGTTCCGAATTTTTCAAATGTTATTTAAAGGATTTGCTATCTATAAATTTCTTCAATATGATCTTATGCTTTACACACAGACATAGTAAAAAATATAGAAGAAGTGCGGTGAACAATCTAGTGAAGCAGAAATAAACTGTTCCTTCGTGTACAACCAGCGCTCTCGCACACACATGCACCTCAAATGGTGCTCACCACTCTCAGAACACATGTCGCGGTATCATACAGAAAGCATCGCGAAAACAAATATCCTTCAGGTGCATGGTGTGTGCGTGAGCGCTGGTTTGTACACGGAGGTGCACGGTTTTTTTAGCTTCACTATAATTATTTGCAGCACTTAGTCTATATTTTTACTATGTCTGTGTTAACAGGTAATTTTTTGTTTCGTTTGTCCTGGATCTGTAAAACAGGAAGTCCTACTATAATCTTATCAGAGTATAATAATAATCATTCTATACAACAACAATTAAGAAATATCAGTAACAAAAAAACCTTATCACGATTTACAATCTCTATAAGTGGCAGCGAGCTATTTTTTGCCTAAAACTTTGTTACAACAATAAATAGTTAAGAAAACTTATCAAAAATTATTGTAAACAAATCAATTAATTCGATAAACTACAAATAATTAGTAAAAATATACTCACATGAACCATTGCAAAAACATCGTAAAAACCAGGTGATGTAGCTATCTACACGTTGTAAGGACACGACATAAAGAGTACTTTATAATAATTTTGTATTGAACCAACCCATCTGGTTATGTTTCACTGTGTAATTAATAAAATAAATATCGGTTTTGGATATAACCTCATAACGTAAACATCACAGTTGGCAGGTCAACCATAGAGCTGTGCCATAGAGTTGATAGAGTAGTGCCTATGTGTCAATGTCAAGTGTCATCTGTCACATGATCGAAATCTGGGGTGCGTTCAGTATGACGTTGACGACGCCCGGAGCGTACTTGGGTCCAAAGAGAATATAACCACTACGTTTCTTGGGTCGTTCAGTCCGGGGCGTTGGAAATAACCCTTTGTTGCGGCGTGATAGATCAGGAGGAAATGAAAAACTTCTGCTATGCGGCAGATGGCCTTATGGTCTTTTTATAATGTAAAATTTTCAAAAATTAACAGTTAATATGTGTTCATGACAAGCAAATTCTTCATGTGTATGAAGTTGGCGCGTTCCTACGCCGCGCCGGCCGGTGTCGCTCCAGTTCGCTGCATCCTTCATGTTAGTGGCATTCAAAGTTGCGTGCCTTTTGCCAACAGATTGCGTTAGTAGGTTCGTGAACATGCCGGCCGCTTTGAAACATTCAGGTTTCAACAGGAAACATTCTATGCTGCTTCATCGGGGATTCCAGAGTCTGCGCTGGTATCATCACAGGCTGCTGGTGGCACCGGGAGTGGGCAAATTTTTGTGAAAACTCGCTGTACAGGGCCCGTAGCTGTTTGGATAGTAGCTACGCGGCTCACACCATCTTTTCCTGAAAACACTTTTACAACTCGGCCCATACGCCATTTCAGAGGTGGTAAGTTGTCCTCTTTAATGACGACGAGCGTATTCATAGCTATGTCCTGGTTAGATGTTTTCCACTTAGTCCTCTTCTGAAGCTCAGAAATATAGTCGGTTGACCAACGCTTCCAAAACTGCTGTCTCATCTGTTCCACCCTTTCAAACCGCGTCAGGCGGTGAAGCGGTACTGCTGACAGATCCGGGCAGGCTGGTGAGGTGAGTGGCCGGCCGATGAGGAAGTGTGCTGGACTTAGTGGAAAAAGGTCATGTGGGTCTGAGGACATAGAAGATATTGGACGAGAATTCAGGACGGCTTCGATCTGTGTCAAAACCGTGCTGAACTCCTCGTAAGTTAAGTTGGCGATACCTATAACACGCCTAAGATGGTGTTTACAAGATTTGACTCCTGCTTCCCATAATCCCCCAAAATGAGGAGCATAAGGGGGTATAAAGTTAAATTCTATATTTTCATTCGATAAATTATCTATAATTTGAGGTGAATGATTTTTAAACATTGAGTGAATCTCTTTCATGGCCCCGACAAAATTTTTGCCATTATCAGAGAAAATTTGAGCTGGTTTACCCCGACGGGATATAAACCGTTTAAGTGCTAATATATACTCTTGAGCAGAAAGGGTACTGACAAGTTCAAGATGTATAGCCTTTGTTATAAAACACACAAATAAGCATATGTAGCCTTTCTCAAGTTTAGCTCCTCTACCTTTGCGGTTCAATACGAATATGGGTCCAGCATAGTCCACTCCACACCGAATGAAAGGGAATCCAGGTGTTAATCGTTCAGAAGGAAGATTACCCATGATTGGTGCGATGATTTTTCCCTTCAGTCGTGTGCAGCGGACACACTGATGGACAACCTTTCTGGCCAAGTTCCTACCACCTAACGGCCACCAATTCTCACGCATGGTAGCCAGTAACAACTGGGGCCCAGCGTGAAGAAGTTGTTTATGCATATTCTGAATCAATAACAACGTAAAATAATGTTTGCTACACAAAAGTATTGGATGTTTTTTATCATACTTGAAATCAGATGAATTACTCAAGCGTCCGCCTACTCTTATTATGTCATTATTATCTAGGAATATATTAAGACTCGAAATTGCACAGGTTGTTTTCAAAGGTAAGTTTCGTTTTAATTGATTATATTCATTAGGAAAAGATTCACGTTGAACGAGGCGCGTCAACATCTGCGATGACTCACACAACTCGTTTACTGATAACGGCCCTGTGATGCGGTCATGTCGTTGTGTGCGTGAGTTCCGAATGAATCGCAACACGTAAGCACCAGTCCTCCTAATACGGTTATATGAAGAAAATCTTTCGAAGTTTATTATAATATTATTTTGTGTAACATCACAAACCATAGCCACAGTTTGTGATTTTAGTTCTGGGAGGTTAGTCGCGGGGACGTCACAATGAGTGGTTGCGCCTTGTTGTGACCACATCGACTCAGGATTTTGTAGAAACGGCGGACCGCTCCACCATAGACTACTTTCACTAAGTATGTCTAGACTAAGGCCGCGTGAGACTAAATCCGCTGGATTATTTTTACTACCTACATGTGACCATATAGCGTTAGTTGTAACTTCATTTATTTCTACTATCCTATTCTGAACGAATGTCTTTAATGAATGAGGAGACATTCGGAGCCACCCAAGAACAATAGTTGAGTCTGTCCAAAAGTAAGTTTTATAAAAATTCAAGCGTAGTGAGTCGGCAATTTTTCTGTATAACCGTGCACCGATTAAGAGGACGCTCCGAAAAAATAGTTCCCACGCTAGCTCCTCCCTTACACCCCACCACCCGCTAGCTACACTTGTCACTCACCGCTAATATTGAAATATAAAGTCAAGACAGAGAACAGGGAAACCATGGAATTGCCTACTAATATTTATGTTTTTTTTCACACCACATTAAAATTAGAATTTCATTACAATTTGTTTATAGTATACAATTAAAACTTGAACGGAACATCAGAAGGCCATTTCTCGTAATTAAAAACGTTCAAAATATAGTTCCAAACTAATCTCAATCTCCTGACAGTAGATGTTTCTGATTGCCGTTTGTTGGTGACATTAATGAACTAGGTGTTCAAATTACTCAGTGCGCCTATATACAAATTTAAATGAATAATTATACAAAAAAAAAAAAAAAAACTCACCTGACCATTTTTGTCCTTTTTCCAGAAATGTTCTTTTCTTGTCAATTGCTTCATCAATACTACCCATTTTAAAAGGAGCTAGAGCACATTTTACTTCTACAACCATATCGTCAATGATACCTTCAGGCGTGGCTCCTAAAAAGGGATATTTTTCGTCTATGTAGAGGCCATATTCCATAATTTCAATATTTTGTAATTGTGATAATTGCTCTAGTGCCACTGCTTCATATTGTCTTCCGTACTGTATGGAGGAGACATGGGCAATTGGTGTGCTGTAAAGTATGTTTCTTATTATATTTCTACAGCTTTGAGTCCTTCTACGTTTTATTACTTTACCAAAATTTGATACGGTCAATAAGTTGCGTCTAAGCTCAAACCACTCACTGCACTGAATTCGTAAAACTGTATGTTGACTAATACGGTTACGTTCTTATTCAGTCTTACGCAAATTATCTATAAAAGTTTCCTTTGACAGTTTGAAAGTTTCTGGATCGATATCTGGCTGCTCTGCATTTTGATTCTTTGGCAGCGTAATTCGTTTGATATGAACGGCGGCACCAACACCCATCTACTATGACTTCAATCATCGGGATGCCATCTTTACTGACGCGACCTTCTTTCAAAGCGACTTCTCTTTCTGTCTCACCAGCCCTCTTCATTTCACCCCAAGCTGTTTTCTCCCATTCTTCTGCAATTTCGTCTTGCATTTTTTTTTTGTTTATTTCGTTTAAGCCGACTGCAGATGTAAATTATTTTAATTGAGCATATCCACCGCCACTTGCCATAATTCCAGCTACGGCTTCTTTATTTATGTCCCAATCTCAAATCAATCAATATTCAATATTAAATTCTTTGTTGCAGATTAAACAATTTAAATTTAATCGCAAATAGAGTCTGTTTTGGTGTTCAGAAACCACTTCAACAGAACTCAACCCACAGTTAAAAAGGGCGGCGTGATCGGCGATAGTTTACAAATTATCGAAAAAACGTTGTGTGTTCACCATCCGTCTCCCACTTAGTATTTTGCTTTCCTAAAACGAAGGCGTAGATGTTAGTGTAATCACAATAAATATCATTAAAGTTAGTATCCCTCTTGGATACTTTGAAACAGAGTTGCAAAAAACAGGAAATTTAAAATGAATGGGATATTGCGTTCGCCTTGGTAATGTCAAACCAAGGCGAACGCAATATCCCATTCATTGCTTGTTTTTTTATTTTATTATCTCATCGTACTGTTATACGGCCAACCCCGGTTGTCTTTTAAAAAAAAAACTTCAATGACCTACAACACTATTTATTTGGAACACAAACTACGTTACACCGAATTACGTATGACTTCCCAAACTTTGGTACTGCACGCGGTGATGCCCAGATTCTAACTGAATTTATTCAATATGTTCGTCTGAGTATTAAAATGACCAACTAATGAAATTGATACTCAGCACAATATCTATGAACATTTATGACAATAACAATAGGAGTGCTGATGTAGGCTTTACTGCCTTATAATAAGGGTCATAACAGTACGCAAAAGTATGATAATTTTGACGTCTGAAAATTAACCCTTTTTTTCCCGTCCCGGCTTGCCACAATTCAAGTAGGTGAGCCCCTTATCCCCGTGCGGCCTAACGTTGGCCGCATCGACAAGGACCAGCGGCCGTCAGGGATACGAGGACGTTTTCTGGCCCAGCACCCCACACGCTATACCCTAGATACATACATACATACTGGGTGTCAGGGAAACGCTTCCGAAAACGAAGATAGGTAATAGTGCTGGTGATACGAAACCACAAAAAGAAGCGATTCTTTTTTTAGATTTTTTCTCTTTTTTTTTTGCATTTTTCATACATAACCAACCAGCTTTGGGCAGTTAAATAAAACTGATTTGCAAAAAAAAACCTCATTTATTTACTTCTTTTTTTTAAGTTCGCAATGTAATTAAACAACTATATATGTATAATACTTGCATCTTAATAAGGAAAATAATCGATAAACCCATCCATACTAACTTGTCTTTTGTAAAAATATCACAAATTAGTAAACGAAGTCTTCGACAACCTAGCTTACTTGTACTGCCAAAGGTAAGAACAAACTTCGCAAAAAAAAGTATTACCTATGAAGGAGCAAAGCTATAAAATAAATTGCCATCTAATATAAAAAAATGAGCTCATTTAGTGGTTTTAAGTCTCAACTGTCTCAATATATAATAGAACATTTTTCACCTTCCTGTTGAGGCTATGAAACTATTGACTGAGTGTTCGGCGACCATTAGAATAAGTTTACTAAAATGTTAAAACTATTTTCATGTAAGTGGCATATTTTCTTCTTGAAAATAAATTTCTTTAAACCGAATTCAAATAAAATATCAGTTGGCGCTAGGGGTGAACGACATCCGCTCGCATACGCAGTCCGTGTCGTAGCGAACGTAGGTATGTTAGGTACGCGCGGCATTGATCCCGAGTTTTGTACGCTTTACATTTCGGGTTTGCAAAATACCAAATCACTAAAACAATGAGTATAAGGATAATGGTTATTGGTATTCGATTGTGTTTAGCAGCCTAGTATAATAATAGCCTTTCAGTTTCGGGAGTGTTTCCCTGACACCCAGTACGTATTATCAAGCCGGTTTCCCATTGGGGTAGGCTGCCATCTCTTTTGTTTCATTTACGTTTATTAACCTCGTCATACATATACCTATTATTAATAAAAATACTTGTTTTTTACGGACAACATGATCCAAATATACAAACATGATGTTTATGTTGTATTGGTCGTAGGCCTGAAAAAAGTTTGTTACTTTGAAATCACTGGAAAAGCCCAGCACTGTGCACCGTACTAGGCCACTGTGATGAGATGACCTTTTTGACTTACTCATACGATAATTTTTCACATAATAACTCATAATTTAATTTTAGAACGTCAGTATGATGTCCCTGATGTAACGCTAATGAAAATCAGTTGAATTAAATGTTCCATAATTGCTGTTTTATTTGTTAATATAATACTTTGTTTAAAACATGTTTTAAACACATTGGCAAAAAAACATTGTTTTTTCCCTCGTGTTTTAAATCAGTTGGTGGTTATATTAATCAGATTCAATGGTGTTTAAAACATATGTTTTTTTCGTAACAACTCTGCTTTGAAAAGAAATATAATTATAAACATACCAAGTTAGTCGTATCCTGTAACAACTCCATTTTATTATACCTCTCAACAGTTTCAGGAAGAATATTTTCTTTGATCCCATCGTTTCTTGTATTTCCATTTGCCTTAAAATTAAATGTTTTATAACTAATGATGTGCATACCTACATCTCCAAAAAACTCAATCTATTTTATTTTAAAACGATTGTAGCCTAAAAAGTAAGTACCTAATATACAAGCTTCTAGTACTGGTGATGATTGGACGCTAAGAGTGGGGGGGCCTCGAAGCGTCTACTAAGCGACCCTGGGGTGGACAGCAGTACGTGGTGGTCACGTGCTACTGTGGGGGAAACAATATTGTTTTCCCGGGACGTGCCAAAGGCATAGCACTTGAGGGGCTCCGGCGCGGTCCAATAGAATTCCCGGAGCTCCTCGATTTTATGCAGAGGATGGCCACCGTGTGGTTTTAGTCGGTAAGAGGCCGACATACCCCTCCGCCGTCCCCACACGGAGGGAAACCATGAGTCTTTCAACAGAAAAAAAAGGTCTCCACCTTGATCAATTATATTATCAGTGTGATTAGCGCCAAAATTCAATGCTGGCAATCTAAAAAAAGTTAATTAATCATTTTTACATAGCATGGGTACGATGACAGTAGGACAAAACGATGCCTTATGAATAAGGGTAAAAGAGACTCCACTACAAAACATGTATTTGACACCTGATACCGTACCCATGCTATGTGAACAAGTTTATAGGTAGAGATTTTATTCTATTTTCAATAAATATGTTACGAGTTATGGCCATTTTCAATAAAAACACAATCGGTTGATTTGCTTACTCAATAAGAGTTTTGACATAACTTATTCAATCCTATCACAAGTTATGTCAAAATCCTTATTGAGTAAGCAAATCAACCGATTGTGTTTTTACTTTTTTTTTTGCGAGATTCCGTCCGCCTTTTTTATTCATCCAAGGTTTTACATAAGTAAACAAACAGTAAAGCACCCATGACATGACAATGACCAAAATGGCAGAGGCTATGGTGCCTTTTCTTTGTCTTGCAGACATTCAAGAATCGTGTGTAGGTAAACATACTTGTAATACATAAGAAACACGCAGACCAACACAAACATGTTCAACAAATAAATACTTGTGTCTTGTGGGAATCGAACCCACGACCTCGTGACCAGCAGTCGCACACTCGAACCACTAGACCACAGACGTAGTCAAAGTAGTAGTTATAGTTTCATTTCAAGTTTGGCCCTCTCCTAACCTATTCCATAAATTCACGCTGTATAAACCGCTAATACAATATTTCGTGTGTTATACCTACTCAAGTTGTACAATTTTACACTATACATACCCACTTTTCTTTACGTAATAATACTTGAACTAGAAGTAAATTTTTAAATTAATTAGTTCAACTGGCGACTCCGGTAGTATCTCTGTTCCGAACAAGTAAATTGCTTCCTATAAAGAAAACGTTTATATTTTAGTTTTATTAAAGCTAAAATAATAATAATACATTTTTAGAAATAAAATAGATAATAATGCACTTACCTTTTAGATTGTCTAGCGATCATACTTGCTTCTTTATAACGTTTAGCAATTTTTCTTTTTGAAACATATTTTCTATTAATTTTATTACCCATGACACTAGTAAAAGACGTCAACGTCTGTCAGAATGATTTTTAAATATTTTATGCTTGTTTTATGGCTATAAAGTCTTTTTTGTTTACGGTATTAAATATTTTCGTAAATTCGTGACAATTCACGCATAGACGCGACAGACACAGACCCTTCCTCTATAGCGCAATGCGCGGCACTGAAGGTGAGCATTGCGATTTGCTCTCGTAAATTTTATGTTAGCTGCAATAGAGCTCACTTTCAAATAAATCATTCTCGCGCGTTTTACCGCGGAAGTAAAGGCCGTAAGTCTCAAAACAATTTTCGTTTATTACATAAATAATAATTAATCAATAGAAATTTCCTTAAAGCTGTATTTAATATACTTTATTATCTGCCTATCTCCATAAATTTTATATACCTAACTTAAATAATAACGGAGAAATATTCGGAAAATCTCTAAAAACGCATGATTTTGAAAAATTAAAAGCATCGAAAAAAAAACAACGAATCATGTAACTGGGATAGTCAAACGGTAGATAAAGGTTCAAAATAACATATGTTTAAATTTGAAATTCATCAGGCATGTGTACGACTCGGCATATGTTTCCGAAAAGTCACCTCATTTTGGGAGCCTAGTCTTAAAGCCCCGCATAACTCAAGTCGCGGTATACTGACTGGCTTTAATGGCGCGACCTTACTTTTTGCACAGAGTAACTTAATTGTCACTGGGGAATTATCGGAATAGGTCCGTACATAGGCACATGCACCATATGCACATTGAGACGCGTCTGTAAAAATGTGCAATTCTATGTATTGTGGGTGAGCACTCATTACATGACGCGGGATACGCAATGTGTGTAAGTATGAGAGGGTATTAATAAATTTCTCCCAAGATAATATTACATCATTAGGGACCGGATCGTCCCAACTTATTTTACACAACCATAATTTTTGCATCATAATTTTTGCTATTATGATTGCTGGTGCTAGGATACCTAACGGGTCATACACCTGTGCAATAATTGATAACATTATTCGTTTAGTAAGTTGGTTATTATTTTTAACTATTCGTGTAGTAAAATGTAAGTTATCCTTTTTACTATACCAACCTAATCCTAATGTTTTGTTCTGACATTGTTCTCCCAATGACAATTTTTTAGATATGTTATGGGTACTGATGTCCATATTAAATTGCCATTTACGTAACGGCAGACACGCAGATTGCAAAGTGGTAGTTACCTTATCACACAACTGTAATAAATTATTTAAATCATCGTTTCCTACCAACACGTCATCTACGTAGAAGTCATTCATAATCACTGTAGAAACCTGTTCATCCTCACATTCTAGCGCGAGTTGGTGCAGACACCTTATACTAAGATAAGGCGCTGACGCAGTGCCGTACGTCACCGTGTTGAGCCGATATACACTTATTGGGTCCGATGGATGTTTACGCCATAATATTAACTGTAATTCACGTTGATCTGGCTGTATTAAAATTTGACGATACATTTTTTCCACGTCGGCACAAGCTACGTATTTATATTGCCTAAAGCGTAATAATATGGAAAAAATGTCGTTCTGAAGCGGTGGCCCAATAAATTGTATGTCGTTCAACGATTTGCCCGATGATGTCACTGCGCTTGCGTCGAACACCGTCCGCAGTTTAGTCGTAGTACTGTTTTCATTTTGAACACCATGATGCGCAAGAAAATAGTGAAGAGAACCGTATGTATCTATTCGACTCATATGACCGAGACTTTCGTATTGATTCATAAAATCTATATATTTTTCCCTAAATTCCGGCAAACGATCAAACTTTCGTTCAAGCGACAACAAACGTTTTTTAGCTGCATTATAGCTCTCCCCGAGAACATCGGCAGACTCTTTTAAAGGTATGCGCACAGAGAATCTACCATCTTGTGTACGCATTGTCGTTTCAACGAAAATATTTTCGCATGTCCGGTCGTCGGCACTTAGGGTTTTTCCTACGTTAGGAATCTCTTCGAGTTCCCAAAACTGTTTTAATTGTAAATCTAAATTTTGCGAATAATTACACTGAACCTGATTTATGCGCAGGCCGTTATTATTATTATATAAAGGTCCAGACATTATCCATCCTAGCTTAGTATTCTGTAAGACAGGCCCGTTTTTCAACTTAATTTTGCCATCAATTAATAAGTCCCAAAACTTATCCGCGCCTATCAGTACATCAATGTCTGACGGCGAATGATAGTTTGGGTCAGCTAGTTGGATATTGTCCGGAATAATTATACTATTTACATTTATATTAAATGCCGGTAACTTGTTTGTTATACACGGCAGCACTAAACACTCAATGTGAGTGTGATAATGCTTAACTTTAGATTGTAATTGTATTTTACAAGTGTAGGTAGACTGTGCGATTGTATGACCCACACCCGTTACTCGACAAGTGGACTGTAATAGAGGTATGTTTAATATATCGCATAAAGATTTCGATATAAAACACTGTTGGCTACCGTTATCAAGAAGTACGCGTACAGTGTGATATTCGTTTTTACTGTCTGCAATATCCACCAATGCTGTGGACAGCAAGACAGTTGGTAACACAGAATGTGTTTGTTTATTAAGCGAATCAGTAGAATAATAGTCATAAGTAGATGCATGTAACGATGCCGAGATATTGGAGACGTCAGTAGAAATCGGTTGCGACTGTGTATTCGCCTCGCTCACCTGTGATGCGCCGTCTTCATTTAGGCTATCGACGTGAATCAAACTATTATGTTTTTTAACATGACACAACCTACACGGCCCGAATTTACACTCGTCAACCGTGTGGCCAGTGCGTAAACAATTTTTACAAAGATTACTTGTGTTTACTAACTTAATCCTATCTTGGACAGATAAATTAATAAACTTAGAACACGTATAAATCGCATGATTACCACTACACATCGTACATACTCGTAAGCTGCGCTTTGTGGCTGTGTTCTTATTATTATTATCACTAGTGTGGGTAGCGACGTAACTATGAGTAGTAGGAGATTGTTTCTTGTTTTGCATGTTTTCAGACGCTTTTTTATCGTGTATAGGTTTATTATGATTCACCTTAATCATTTCTAACATATCGGCCCTGTCCTTAAGAAACTTGAGCAAATCATCCAATTTCAAGGCTGATTTTGATTTTATTTTTGAATATGACTGATTAAGTGACCCTTTAAACTGTTCCCATTCACGCTCGGTGTCCTGATCTAGCTTTGAAACAACCATATAAATAATCAAGGTATCCCACGAATGTGTTGGTTCACCCAGTGACGTAAGCGCACGTAGGTTTCTCAACACCATATCTATTAATTTTCTAATTTGAGCTGCCGATTCTTTATTTATTGAAGGAATTGTAAATAAGGATTTAACGTGATTATGTACTAATAACCGGGGATTATTGAACCGATTTTGTAGTAGCTCCCATGCGTGAGTATAATTAGTAACCGTAAATTCCAAGGCCCCTATTACTTGCAGCGCAATCCCCGTTAACGAAGAACGAAGGTAGTGGAATTTCTGAATCGGCTCTAAATCCTCACGGTCATGGATCATACTACTATAAGAGTTCTTGAACTCCAGCCAGCTATCGTAAGAACCATCAAAGGTAGGTATTTTAATATCTGGTAATTTTACACATGTTTTACTTTTAGTTACTTTGGAATTACTATTGTCAGGTCCCTCCTTCTGCAGCAAGAGTTTAGCAGAAGCTATAACCCTGTAAAACTGGTCTTCAAAACGTTCTCTTTCTTCCAATTGTTTTGTAAGATCGAGCTCGTCTGATTCTAGCTCAATTTTACTCTGTAAATCATTATAATTTTCTAGTAAACTTGAGCTACTTTCTACCCTTAATTTTAATTCTAAAAGTTGCTGCTCACTTAGCGGGCCAGTACACTTCTTAACATGATTTTCTAAAATAGTTAACCTCCCTTTGATGACACCTCTTTTCTTTATTAATTCAGACATCTTAGCTCACTCACTTTAGGGGAAATATAAGAACAAGAGTACTCACGATTCCTGTGTGTAGGTAGGTATAGACACCGCCACTCAACAACTGGAATAACAGCACGATACTAACACAAACCGAATGATGGGATGGGATACTGGATCGGAAGCTCAGACCTGCCACTCCTCTTGATACGCTGCAGATTTCAATGCCACGTTGATCTCCTCTTCGTATTTTAATGCGACGAATGCGGGATGATCCTCCAAAGAACTGGCTCTGGATTTGGCTCGATGGACCAATATGTTGCGGCGTGATAGATCAGGAGGAAATGAAAAACTTCTGCTATGCGGCAGATGGCCTTATGGTCTTTTTATAATGTAAAATTTTCAAAAATTAACAGTTAATATGTGTTCATGACAAGCAAATTCTTCATGTGTATGAAGTTGGCGCGTTCCTACGCCGCGCCGGCCGGTGTCGCTCCAGTTCGCTGCATCCTTCATGTTAGTGGCATTCAAAGTTGCGTGCCTTTTGCCAACAGATTGCGTTAGTAGGTTCGTGAACACCCTTTCGATACTCTTGGGGAGATAATAATATAACCGATATAGGTATGAGAGAGAGTGGGTTAGTACTCCTTCGTGAGTGCGATGACTGGCCAGGAACACGACGTTCACCGCGCTGCGTCGAAAGCGCACGCCGAACTTTCGGTTGCGTGATCTGTCGCTTGCTATGCAAAATACATTGTGAGTTTTAGTAGTAGCTTCTTAAATCGTTGGTTCTCACGGAAATAGTCGCTCGACGAAAGGTTCGGCGCTACGCCAAACGCGACGTAATTTCGGTTGATGTATTATAGCTAGTTTACTTAAAAAACACTGCGAGCGTGTTGAGCCGAACGTTCGGCAATGTACTTTCGGCAGGTGTGGCCGCGCACTTAGTTAATGAACTATAGCCGCTTTACATTCCAGTACATACGGTTCCACAGGCCATAAGTATCCATCATCGTCAATACTTCTGTCTAGGGAAGAGAACAACATTTGAAAAAAACAACAACAACCTCTTTATAATTATATTTATTAAATTAAATACATTTACGCTTACCTCTAGATTCTAGAATGCTTATAACAAATTGTCCTTATAGATACACGTCTTATTTATAAATCGTAACACATAACACAGAAAAGTAATATACAAAATTGTATACACAAACGCAGACTTTTTGAGTGCTCAAGAACGGCAACTCCTTAATGCGCCGTATGCTATACTTTAATGATGCCGGAATATCAGTTTTGCTATCAATAGTTGACCTTGAAAATCAGTTAGGATATCAATAGGGATATCGATATTAGCGATACTATCGGTAGTATCGATAGCGCAAAATGTACTGTAATGTAATGTATGTGTTACTGATCATGTCTAAGGCCGGTATTACAAAAGGTTCCTCAAATACAGTTTAAACTTCAATCACCTGATCACTACTTAAGGATAGAATCGTAACATGAGTAATGGTCTTATTCCAACACGGTAGTTATAAACTTTAATTCAACAATATTACACACGAATTTGACCTGAAATAGAATAGAAATCTCTACTCAAGCGTAGTCTGGACCACACTAGAGTGATTACAGATCAAATCTCTGCTCAAATACCGAAACAGGTGACAGTATAAAATAAAGCTAAACTCCGCTGAACTGTGATCAATAAATCTCTGCTTGAGGCATGTTCTAAAATTAAATCCCAACTCAAAACTAGTTTTAAACAGTGATCAACGCTTGAGGAACTTTCTGTAATACGGGCCTTATAGTATTGATAGTATTAGACGTAAATGTTGTCTATGCTATTTACAGTATCGATACTATTGATAATTTTTGTGTTCTACAAATGCTAATATAATTGACATTGTTGACCACTCAAAAATAATGCTGTCTGCGCCTTAACCGATAACATTTAATTTTGTAAACATTCACAAAAACTGCTAATCCAATTCGCGGAGGGTTAAGGATGCTATCATCCGCAAAAAAACATCACTACTGAGAAGAATAAGGGGCAGTCCCAACAATATCCTGAAGGCAATAGCGGCAGATACTTCCTCTGCTATGATTAAAAAATTGTGCATAGAGTGATCACCTAGCTGTCGGGCACAGACCAGTAAGCTTCAAGACTCTGTTGTCTGTAAACTAAGTTTTGTATTCGAACGCAGTCGTAAAACGTTGGTGGGGTCAGGGGGGCGGACGGCGCGTTATGATTGGCCGGCTCAAAAGTTCGGTGGTATGATTCCTTATGATTGGTGCCGCTCGCTGACTGAGTGACGTTCCGATTGGCGGAGGGACGTATGATATGCAGTGGTAGAGCATATGCGTTGTGGCCGGGGGTGTCCAGCTAACCGGCGTCTAGAGGCTTACTGGTATATGCTGTCGGGTGATCAATGCAAAAAAATAAAAATATATGTCAATTTATTATGTTACTAACATTAGTATTTAAGTTCATGTCTGTTACTAACAAATTATGGAAGTTATCCGAAATAAAATTATTTGATTTGATTTTATTAAGGGGTAACCCAAAAACGCTAATATTCGCCTCATGTTTCGTATCAGAGCCACAAAATAGTATAGTTGCACGCGCCGCTTGGGTGACATAGCAACGAACGTGTAAATAAAAATAGTTGTGAGGTGAAGCAGTGCCCCCCCCCTCCCCAGCCTCCACCCACACATACTACGCACGCGACGGAGCCAAGCCCCCTCATATGAAAGCTACAGCTACGCCAGTGTTCAACATACCCAGTTCAGTACAATACGCGTAATATAACTGTGCCGCTGTTAAGTGAGAAACAGGTGGCTGCGCAGTAGTCAATTTTGTAATCAAATCAGTAGCGCGCATGCGCGGTAATGGCGGCAATACACTGATAGGTTGTTCATCTGAGCGGCAAGATGGCGGGGGACCGCATGTTCTCGCTGTCTCGGTCGTTCTTTAATATTCGATGCATCCTTTTGTCCTGCTCACATTTATTACTCAACCGTACCTGCGCGGCCCTCCAAAAAGCCTGGTTTCAGAGCGGCACAGTTATATTACGGTATGTTTTGTCTCTCTTGTTTTATTTAGTAAACAATCTTGGCATGTCTCTTTATTCAAAGAACTACAGATAAAATATAATTACTCGTTCATCATCCTCCGAGCCTTTCCCCAATTATATAGGGGTCGGCTTCCAGTCTAGCCAGATGCGGCTAAACATCAGTATTTTACACGGAGCGACTGCCATCAGACCCCCGCAACCCAGTTACTGGGTAATACTGATATTCGGAGGTTAGACCAGTTGTCAGACTTTCAGGCTACTGACTACCCGTAACGACTGCCATAGATATTCGTATGACAACCGAGACCGACAGCTTAACGTGCTCTCCGAGGCACGGAGGGGTCTCGATGTGTAACGAAACGGTCAACCATCCACAGACTGACCGCGGCAAGTGCAGCTTAACCTTGCAGATCGTACAATCCACGCAGTCGTTGCTTCGCTACGAGCCCCTCCATTACTAGTTCTGCACATGTAATTATGTTAAAAAATGTTATTTAGTATGTGAAATTGTTAAAATAATGTCTTTTAATGATTATTATTGACGAATTGCATTAAAAAGACATGCCAAGATTGCTTACTTATCAGAGATTAGGTACGCGTACTGTACATTGTTATCTAGGCAAGGTCGTCAGCAGCGTGGTCCGGTTCATCCGTCACTTCGGCCGCCAGGTCCGCGAACTTCGCCACGTAGTCCACGCTTGACTCCGCCATCAAAGATTGTAGATGCGAATCCACCTGACAAAATGTAAAATATGAGTTATAGTACATGTAATGTATTATATATCTATATGTATATATATATGAATGTATATATTCTTATGTATCTATTATATATACTTAAGTATCTACCTATATATTATTTATATAGGTAGATACTTATTTATATTATTATTAGCTAGTACTGTAAGTAAATAAAGTAGGTTTAATTTATGTTGTACACTTGTTTCTGTCCTCTACATTCAACATCTCTCTATAGCTCTGTTTGCTGTTAGAAAACTCAGGTCTGAGTTAAGCTCGCCGATATACATAAACTTTCCTACTGTAATCTAAATGTTTATTTGTGTGTACAATAAAGAATAAGAATAAATAAAAATAAATATTTTGGGACATTTTACACAGCACTTTTCTCAGTAGCAGCCCGGAGTAAGGATTTGTGTCCGGTTAAGGGCAATAGGCTCGCCCCCTATTTCATGGGACTATAACATAACTGGCGAAATGTGGGTGTACTATACACCTCTGCCTACCCCTTCGGGGAAATACAGGCGTGATGTTATGTTATGTTGTTACACAGCACCATCTTAGTCCCGAACTAAACAGAGCTTGTGCTATGGGTACTAGACAGTGGATATAATACTTAAATACTTTTTTGTTGTTGTAAATAGTTACTTATAATACATAAGAAACACCTAGACCAACACAAACACTTATGTTCATCACATAAATATTTGTGTCCTGTGGGAATCGAACCAACGACCTCGTTTTCAGCAGTCCGACACTCGAACCACTAGACCACAGAGGTCATCATGAGAAATTTGCATGGAAAACAGACCATCCGCATTTTCTCTTAAGTCCTCATAACAACACCCTCGGGTGGGTGCGGAGTAGTACGGATCTGTTGAATGGTACTCACAGACAGGTCCTGCTGCGGCCTGCCCTCCAGGTGTCCGAGGAAGCTGCTGAGCGAGAAGTCGTGCACGGCGCCGTCCAGCCAGCCGTCCGCGTCGTGCAGCAGCCGGGACGGCGACAGGGACATCGACTCCGACGGCAGGAAGTCCGCTGGGAACATACATGGTCAGCTCCCCAATTCAAAACATTTTTGATAAGCATTTGTCTACCGATTTGGTTTGTTGTCTCTTCTCTCGTTATGTGAATCGTTGACGAAACGAGATCAAACGAAATCGGTCGACAATTGCTTATAGAAAAGTTCTGAATCGGGCAGCTGGTAAGAGTAGCAAATTTGGTAGCTAATAAACGTTTCTTTTTTTAAATGGAAGGTACCGAAACCTTGTTCAAATTAGACGTGGGCGCCGCGCCGGCGCGACGCCGCCGCCGCCGCCAACTGTCCGCGGCGTGTGCCTAAAGCAGAGACGGAAGGTGTGCTCGCTCGTTAGTTCGGCTTGCACCCGAATAATACATTTACCTTGGCTTACATAAAAATATCTGGCTTATATGAAATAACCGCGCCGTAGCTCACGCCCCTCTGCCGCACCTGGCTGCAGCGTGAGTACACACGGCTACACATCAAGCTGTACATTTCCAGTATAAGCCGACCTCGCATTGTATAGGCTTTCCGTACAATGCGAAATCAGTTTATACTGGAATTTACAGCTTGATGTGTAGCTGTGCGTACCACGGCCACCGATTAAGGGGCACGGAGCTTGGCTGCCTGCCTTTTTTCGGCCTTCGCCGCTTTAGCCTCCTTCTTCCTAGCGGTTCGCACCCTCTTCCTTGTTTTTGGCACCGGTGGTCTTCCAATCATCCTCCCGTTTTTAGAGGTCGTTGGGTGCTCCCGGTCAGTCGCGGCAATGGCAACCGCCTGCGTGGCTTTTCCACCTTTGCTCTTCTGACCCATGGGGCTCTAGGGTCTGGGTTGGGACTGCCGAGGCTGAGGTGGTCGAAGCTAAGGAGGCCAGCTGGCTCGGCGCCTTAGGCAAGCGCGTTGTTACAGCTTTCGTTGCGTATGATGTCACACGCGCTTGCTCTACATTTCTTGGTCTGCAGCCAATGGCAGGCGCAGAGAGATCAGACTACTCGCGCAGGTGTTGGTCTCTCTCCAGCTCTGTCCTAAGCTCATCGTACTCCTTAAGGAGCTGAGCCATTTGAGCTGCTAGGTGGAATTTCTCGGCCTGGAGTTTGGCCATCTCTACCGAGGTGCACTTTAGCAGCAATTTCGCAGCCTCAACAATACAGACATTTGCTACATTAAGGGTAAAGGACTTTTAGTTCATATCGTTTAGGTTCGTGTCTTGGAGAAGCTTTTAATGACCTCCACGGTGTCCTGCATCTGCTGGTTGAACGGCTAGGTGGACTTTTCGTCCACGTCCACCTCCTCGGCGTCCGCAAAGGGCAGTGCCGGGAGAGTCAATATTCTGATTGTAACCTTCTGAATGAGCTCCGCGTTTTCAGCCGCCTTTTGAACGGCTGTCAGCTCTCTCCTGGCCTTTGTTAGGCCCACATACTTTCCCGCTGATGTGGGTCGGCCCTTACCACGTCCAGAGGTCATGATTGTTGGGGCCAGAATTTAACGGCCTCGTTACTCGAAACCAAGTCCGAATTCGAGTGCACTAGCTCAGAGCGTCAGCGCTCGCAACAGAGCCGCGAAGAGCTCCTGACGCCACCGTCTCTTAAAACGCTTATGACTTTGGATGCAGGCCTGAACCATGCGGCCTAACGTCGGTAGCACCCTCCTTCCAACTGGCGCGTGCGAAACACGATGCGCTACCATCACAGGCCTTGACTGATCGGTTATCGGGCTACCCCGAATCCGTCACCAGCGGGCCCCGTTTTAGGATGGCTGGAGGTCGGCGTACGCTCTCCTGCGACACCAGGTCCATCTCCTGCTAGATGAAAGAGTGGTGGTCGCATCTTGCACCCTCTCCGTCAACTCCATTGCAAACATCTCCTTCTCCCTTTTTCTTGCCGTGGCGAAACCCTCGTGGACGCATTCCGCCCAGCGACGGCGGAGCCAGTGTAGGGCTCTTACCGACTAAAACCACCACGGTGTTCCTCCAACTACCTTTGGCCGACTACCTCTACTACCTCGAGTCCGCTGCCCGCAGGCCCTATTATCCTCCCGTAATTTTATATTGAGGTTTTCTTCCTCATCCCTCATCCTCCACTGTACCCTGTGCTAACTTCAGACGGACACGCGAAGTGACGCCCCATTGGCCCAGATCGAGTCCCTCCCGTGCCAGAATATTCATCACGGGCAATAAGATCCCCCGGTCCAAAGAAGAGTTATTGCCCGTGCCCAGGGTGCACCGGCCGAACAACTGCTGTTCGCTCCAGACTTATCGAGAAGGACCAGCATCCGTCAGGCACACGAGAAGGTTTTCTGGCTACCCAGTCCAGTGGCAGGGTAACTGAGTCCATCCCTGTTCCTACACTGTGCCGAGGTGCCAGAGGGCGAGGGTGAGGTTTCTCGTCCCACCCCGTTCCCGTTCGTTTCGCTCCACTGGCCCAGATCTACCCCTCGTGTCAGAATATTCACCACGAACAATAGGTTCCCCGTAGAAGAGTTACTGCCAGTGCTCAGGATGCACCGGCCCAACTAACTGCCGTTCCTTTTTCTGATTCAGCACGCCGATAATTGCACTCCTGTCGCCTATCTGTCGTCAATTACCCAAGACAGCTTTGCAAAGTGCAAAGCGTAGTAGATTTAATACTCTGTAAAATTTTCTTTAAAAATCCCACGCCGCCGCCGACATTTTTCAACGCGGCGCCCACGTCTAGTTCAAATTATTTCCTAAAGTCCGAAATTAGATGATAAGGGTTCCATCGGACAGAGGTTTCTCAAATCTATTCTTGTTTTGAGGCCATACGAGCGGGGATTCTTTGTGGTAAAAATCCTCAGATTAATGAGACTCAACTAAAAGATAGATAGTACTACTCGTGCAGATAATGAATGGGATTGACAACGGTGGCACTTGTATTCTTCTATGTGCCTCTCGCTTACACAATACCGTACGTGTGAGCGAGAGGCAAATACAAATGCCGCCATTTTCAATCCCATTACGCGCGAGTAGAACCTATTTTATGCGACTTTCCGCATTTTATAAGTTCATTAATAAAGCTTAAAGCATTAGCAAACACGTAAAGGCGAATCCATCCACATATAAAATTGAACATTTCAAACAAATCCTATCTTACTAATATTATAAATGTGAAAATTTGTGAAGATGTTGTTACTCAGTAATAACACTGATAACTTACATGTAACCAGCATTAGGGGAAAAATAAATGGTAACTAAGGATTATATCAACTAAGTACTCGCAACTCCCGGACAGGCTACTTATTTATTAAGAATATGTGACGTAGGAGGGTACAGGCGCAAACAAATAAAACTACAAGCAGCTCAATGTCTCACCAAACTCACATGTTATCAATAAAAAAAATGATAAACAATTATATGAATCGTTTTTAGTAGGAATGTCTTAACTCAGTACTGTTTTTATCTCGTTTCCTCCGGGGTGAATTTTAATGGTGTTAGAATAGATAATATTCAGTTTTGCTTGCTCTTTCAAGTCCAATTTTTTTATTTTTTTTATTTTTTTATTATTAAATTATCAATAAGATACATAATTAAAATTAGTACAAAAGTACCACTTAAACCTCCTGGGTTTGAGTGTGGCACTTACAATTCATCCCCGTATCAGCACATTTATTTATGTAAGTATAAACATGTTACTTCTATTAACAATTTTAACAAACAATATGAATGTGTCGGCGCGTGGTCATGAGCACGGACATTGATCGTTTCCTAAACGTCATACGAACGAACGTTGAATGAAGAGAAAGGCGAATCAACCTCCAAAAGTAATAAATACAGCTGTCACTCGACGGAGCGAATCCGACGCCGTCGTCCAAAATATCGTCCCCGCCGGCGAGGACCGACGCGACACACACACAGAATCCGAGAGTCCGACTCTCGAGAAACAGAAACACATGCCGACGCAGCACCGGCTGCTGGGGGGACCGGTGGCGGGGTCCCCCTGCTGCACCCTGAGTCGAGGTCCGAGCTCCCCCCCTGGGTACGCCCTCACGGTGTAAGCAACCGGAGATAATCTCGTCACGCGAGACCGGCCCTATGCTCTAGAGTAGTTCCTAGGAGCAGGCTATTGCGTAGCCACTGTTTAGGTTTTAGGTAGGTCTTAGCCTCCCCGGCGAGGCTTGCCGCTTAACGGCGTTTAGCACGTCACCCGATAGATAGACCGAAAGTCCGCTACTTTCGAGGAAACCAATTCGATGCAGCAACGGCTGCTAGGGGGACATAGGAACGGCGGGGTCCCCCTGCAATGCCCCAGCGAGGTTCGAGCCCCCCCCCTTGGGGGGCGCCCGCTTGCGCGGTATTAAATACCGCGTATTTAGTTTATAAGTATAGGGAAAAAACTTTCGGCGAATGGAGTCCCATATGGGACTCTCCGCCAACTAAGTCCGGTTAAGCAGAAATGGGACTTCGGTCCCATCTGCGAGAACGCATTCGAAAAAAAAAAAAAAAAAAAGACGGAGCGAACTCTTTTTTTTGGAGCGCTTGAAGAAGTAGGACGTCCTATAACCTGTAGGTGTAGCATGACCAATTCTATGTCTATTCTTACAAGAGTAGACAAAGCTCTTTCTATACGTCAAGATATCTCTTCTTCTCGAGCATGAGGCGACCCGTCGACTCGGGTTTCTACGTAGACAAAGTGACAGATCTTTTTCCATAGCAACGAGAACGTAGCTAGTGCCGTACAAATTCTACCAAATCCTACCATATTATTACGTTTCGTTATCTAGAAAAAAGGTGAATCGAATAAGTTTTGAAACATTTTGTACGTAATTCAAAGCAACAACAATACGCATTTTGTAGTCATGAATGTCAAGGTCGAACGATGCGTTTTACAAAGTAGTGATGCGACTCGAATCCGATTTTACCACTCGTGTCATTCGAGTCATTTTACAATTTTACTCGAGTACTACTCGAGTGATCGAGCCGTCGAGTCACTCGAGTGGTTCACGAGTCACTCGATCACTCGCCTCTAACGAGTCACCTGTCATAATACTTGAATTCATTATTTTTTCAATTTGTCAATAAGTTGAGGCTTAATAAAACGACAAGTTTGAAGTTTTATTTCAATACATCGCCAGTCTTACAAAAATCAACATTTATATATCGAAATTAATATTATATGCTAATAAAAATGAGCAAATATGGTCTGTTCATAAAACCAAATAACATTACTTTATTTGGTGAGTGATTGGCGAGTGAATCGAGTCCGAGTGAACTCGAGTCGATATTTTTTTCACTCGAGTACGTTTTTTTTCGATGTCACTTGAGTAAAAGTGGACTCGAGTCGCATCACTATTACAAAGTAAATTAATATTTTTATGACGTGCAAACAATGATATTACATAAGTAAAATCATTGCGTGCAAACAATAAAGTATACCTACTCTATATACTTTTTGTACCGAGAAAATAAACAGTTCCCAAGGGATGCGCGATAAGGCTTTCTGTGGTAAGCCGAAGAAGCCGCGGGCATTCAGCAAAACGGATTTGGATGAAGATTAGCACGTAGACCATAGGGTGTGCATTAATATAAAGGAAACCTTTTTATCCCGGGAAGACACAGTTCCCGAAGGATACACGATAGTCATTCGATACTTATTACGAATTACACGCGGGCAAAGGCTAGTTTTTGATAATAACTAAGGAGATAGCGACGATAGAAACCCGACATGTTATTATTGTTGTTCAAAAACTCCAATGAAACCAATTTAACAAGAATGTAGTCCTAATAAAACTAAAAGATAATTTTGTCTAGGTCTCATGAGATGTAGACTAATTTCTTCTATTTGAAGAGAAACATGTCTTCCCCTAACTGTCAAAAGTAGAGAAAATATGTTCGTCATGCTCGACGTTGTAGACATGTGTCGATCGAAGTATAGAAACATTTCTTTTCTTCATTATTGACATCGGCATGCTACGGACGGAAGAAATCTTTCTACAATACGTCATTTTGTCTATTCTTCCGTCGACATAAGCTTTGTCTACAGCGGTCATGCTACGCCTGCTGACATGACTTTGTATTGTGTAATTTTGACGAAATAACTTTTAACTTATTATCTTAAGAAAGAAAGAAAGAAAAATAGTTTATTGTCACAGTTAACGACGCGCAACATTTAAAACACAGTGATAAACACAAGCAGGCAACTTATAGGTGGGGTTACATAGAAAGTAAAAACAAAAGACACATAGGTAAAAAATTAAGAAGGGACAGTCGATACAGAATATAAGAAAAGTACGTGGGACACTCAGAAAGTTTTGCGAAACTAAAAAAAATTGTTCTATACGTACATATATTTTTATCAAATCTTTTCAAAGTACTTTCCACCAGCCTCTATACAAAGATTCATGCGCCTAAACCAGTTTTCAAAACACTTTTTCCAGTCCGCCGCAGACACCTCGTTTACAGCCTGCTCGAACGCAGCCAGCGCATCTGCCGGCGACGAAAATTGTATCCCTTTGAGCTGATTTTTTATTTTTGGGAATAAAAAGAAGTCACACGGTGCTAGATCAGGGCTGTAAGGAGGGTGACCCAGGAGTTTGACTGGCGTGCTGTCCAGGAAGTCCCTCGTTTTGAGTGCGGTGTGCGCAGGTGCATTGTCGTGGTGGAGCAGTAGCCCGCGGAGCCCTGTGTTTGGTCGCTTGTTGCTTATAACAGAGAAAACTTCTGGCAAACATTTGGTAGTATACCATTCGGCATTAATGCTTCTTTGATCCCGTAAGGGAATTGATACCAAGTGGCCAGTCAAATTAAAAAAGCTAGCGATCAAAATCTTACCCCCGCTTCTAGATCGCTTCACTTTGGTAGGCGTTGGCTCATTTTGAAACACCCAAACAGTCGACTGGCGCTTGGTTTCTGGGTCGTATTGATAAATCCAGGACTCATCACCTGTAACGATGTCGTAAACACGCCGAGACGAGCCTGCTTCAAATTTGTTAAGCATATCACGGCACCATTCCACCCGGGCCTGCTTCTGAGCATCGGTGAGGTTGTGCGGCACCCAGCGTGATACTATCCTCCTCACGCGAAGATGGCTGTGTAGAATCTCGTGAACGCTTCCCGATCCAATCTTCAATATGTGTTGAATCTCCTGATATGTAATTCGCCTATTGTCTTGGATTAAATTTTTCACTGCTAGCACGTTTTCTTCGGTAACAGCCGTCAAAGGGCGACCGCTTCTTTCGTCATCCCCCAAAGTTGGTCGACCGCGCTTGAATTCGTTATACCAACGATACACGGTTGCCTTGGAAGGGCCTTCATCCATGAATGCCATTTGAAGTCTATCGTACGATTCATCCGGTTTCAGGCGACACTTGAAATCGTATAAAATCATAGCTCTAAAATGTTCCCGGCGCAGATCCATATTTCAGTGAGACACAATACTTTGAATTAACTCGCAAAAAATGTGGAGGGAAATTTTGAAATTGGAACTTACTTATTTTTACTTATAAATAATCATATTTTCGAAAAACATTATAACTGGCCAGTCTCCCATATATAAAAACTTTTTTTCGCAATACTTTCTGAGGGGCCTGGTATAGTTGACCGCATGACAGTGGCAACACCCGAGTCTGAAAACCGCCCTTACTGCTTACGAAATAAAGGCGCCGCCAGAGCCGAACTGTTACCACTGACGTACGGTGGACCGCACCTAAAATTGCATAATAAAAATAAAATATCTTCGTTAGTTCTCAAGACAACCGGCCAATTGCACGCCGTAGCCGCAACAATGAGGTTCCCACTCAGCATGTTGCTGTGTAACAGATCAAGCCACTACACAGCGCTGATTGTCAGTGGGCACCCCAAGTGTGACACAGACGGGAACCCAACATATACACGTCAGATAAAATAAAAATAAATACATTATACTAAATTCATATCATCTTAACTATTATAAAATTGTAAACGTCTGTTTGTTTATTTGTTTGTTTGTTCCAGCATCACGCTAAAACTACTGGACCGATTTTGATGATTTTGTTTTTGTTTGAAAGCTGATGATCTGACTTAAAAACTGGTATGGGTTTTGAGAAAGAAAGAAAGAAAGAAAAAAAGAAAAAAATTAATTCGTGGGTTGCGTACTCACCCGACAGATCGAAGCTTCAATGCATTTGCACGAGCGGATAGTAATGTACGATGGAGTGGAGTGGTCAGGGGATGGGACGGGATGGGATTGGGGACGGGACAGGGGACGGGACTGGGGACGGGACAGTGGACGGGACAGGGGACGGAACATTGGACGGGACATGAGACGGGACATGGGACAGGACAGTGGGACGGCACATGGGACTGGCCTTGGATGGGACATGGGACAGGACATGGGACATGGGACGGGACGATAGTGATATAGTGGGACAGTGGGACAGTGGGACAGTAGGACAGTGGCAGTGGGACGGTGGGACGGTGGGACTGTGGGGCAGTGGGGCAGTGGGGCAGCGGGGCAGTGGGGCAGTGGGCCAGTGGGGCAGTGGGATAGTGGGGCAGTGGGGTAGCGGGGTAGCGGTGCAGTGGGGCTGCGGGGCAGCGAGGCAGCGGGAGTGGGGCAGCGGGGCAGGGAAGCGGGGCAGCGTGGCAGTGGGGCAGCGGGGCAGCGGGGCAGTGGGCAGCGGGGCAGCTGGGCAGTGGGGCAGCGGGGCAGTGGGGCAGCGGGGCAGTGGGGTAGCGGGACAGTACGAGAGTGGGGCAGCGGGGCTGGCAGTGGGGCAGTGGTATAGTGGGTAGCGGGGCATTGGGGCAGTTGGGTAGCGGGGCAGCGGGGCTGTGGGGCAGCGGGGCAGCTGGGCAGCGGGGCAGTGGGGCAGCGGGGCAGTGGGTTACCGGGGCAGCGGGGCTGTGGGGCAGTGGTATAGTGGGGCAGCAGAGCAGTAGGGCAGCGGGGCAGTGGGGCAGCGGGACAGTGGGGCAGCGGGGCAGCGGGGCAGCGGGGCAGTGTGGAAACGGGGCAGGTTGTGGGGCAGTAGGATAGTTGGGCAGCGGGGCAGTGGGGCAGTGGGGTAGCGGGGCAGCGGGGCATTGGGATAGTGGGGCAGCGTGGCAGTGGGGCAGTGGGGCAGCGGGGCAGTGGGGCAACGGGGCAGTGGGTCAGTGGGGCAGTGGGGTAGCGGGCTGTGGGGCAGTGGGGCAGAGGGGCAGCGGGGCAGTGGGGCAGCGGGACAGTGGGGTAGCGGGGCTGTGGGGTAGCGGGGCAGTGGGGTAGCGGGGCAGTGTGGCAGCGGGGCAATGGGGCAGCGGGGCTGTGGGGCAGTGGGGCAGCGGGGCAGTGGGGTATCGGGGCAGTAGGGCAGTGGGGCAGCGGGGCAGCGGGGCAGTGGGGCAGTGGGGCAGCGGGGTAGCGGGACAGTGGGACAGTGGACTGGACTGGAATGGACTGGACTGGACTGGACTGACGTGGGTTAGCAGAATTTAACGCGAGCGGAGCCGCGGGTAAAAGCTAGTTAAAAATAAAGCTAAATACGATGACGCCAGAAATAAGTACCCTATCGAGGGATGCTTCCCACGCCGCCGGTCGCCGGTACATATAGTTAGGTCACAACTGTTACGTAAGTAACTTTTAAATATAAATTGGCTGTTTATTTTTTTGATCTATTAATAGATATTTTTTGAATTTGTATTTAAAGCTTGCATTCACGTTCAGGGATCTTATCGGAGGTGGTATATTGTTCCAGCAGTGAGTGGCGGCATACTTGAAACATCCCTCGAAGGCAGCAGTTCTATCTTACTAATCCTAACCTTAAAATTACAGTACTCTCGAGTTAGCGAGAGTCTTAATGTGACTTTTATTTAACATACCCGCTTTGCCCCTCTGATATGCACACCGGTTATGATTTGCAATGGTAAAGTAACTCTTATTAAATCCTGACTCGATAAAAGTGTTTATTCTCCGACAAATGTAATAATTAAGGTATTTATTACAGCATAAAAACATAAATGACGATTCGACAGTGTTCTAACGCCACGCATGAATTAAAATTCGGTGAGGAAATATGTTTTTAACTAATTTTTTATGTTTTTATCAGTGATATTATTACGTATGGCGGTAGGTACAGAATTAATGAGTCGTGGAATCAGATAAGCGCTCGCCCGTTAGCCGTAGCAGTTCTTTGCCGGTATGGTCACAAGTTTGTTTTGAGCGACTTGACGTGTAAACACAGGATGATTTATTTCATGCTGTAGTTCTTTATTGAAAAATTGCTCTTTTTAGAGGCTAAATAAATTAATATAAATTAATTAAATGGCTGGCGGACCTGGGTCCATATCCGCCCACTGTCCTTTGGCACAGAGATATAACATAACCTGGATTAACATATAAGCTACTTTTTATCAAGGGAATATAAACAGTTCCCGAGGGATACGCGACATACGACATCAGTCATCAAAGTTTTTGTGAGATGATGGATGCCTAATAAATTAGTGTTATTATTTTTATTTCTAAAGTCTTTATGTTACTTTATTTTCTATTTTTATACATAATTGTTTATATGTTAGTTATATGTACAACGCATTAGTTTTAATTAAACTGTAATGTTGTGCATTATACTTGAAATAAATAAATAAATAAATAAATCAGTGCGGGCGAAGCAGCGGGCGACCTCTTGTTTTATTTGAATAAAAATTCACCACTGACCACTAAAATCTTCATCGGAAAAGGTCTCAGTTTTGTGTTGTAAGTAATGCGATTTTTCACCGATTCTGCGGGACAGTCAATCAACTCAGCCTATCGCAGTCCACTGCTGGACATAGGCCTCTCCCAAGTTGCGCCACAACGCTCGGTCCTCTGCCTTCCGCATCCAGTCTCCCCCAGCCACGTTCTGTAGGTCGTCGGTCCACCTGGCAGGGGGGCGCCCTACGCTGCGTTTGCCGATTCGCGGTCTCCACTCAAGGACTCGTCTGCTCCAGCGGCCATCGGTCCTTCGACAGACATGGCCAGCCCACTGCCACTTCAGCTTACTGATCCTACAAGCTATGTCGGTCACTCCGGTTCTTCTTCGGATAATCTCGTTTCGGATTTTATCCTTCAAAGAAACTCCAAGCATAGCTTGCTCCATAGCTCGCTGAGCGACTTTGAACTTGTGGACTAGCCCAACTGTCAGTGTCCACGTCTCGGCACCGTAAGTCATGACAGGCAGGACGCACTGGTTGCAGACTTTTGTCTTCAAACTTTGCGGTATAGGCGACGAGAAGACTCGGCGAAGTTTGCCAAATGCTGCCCAGCGCAGACGGATACGGCGGGACAGTACCACGTGATATTAACAGTCCCGCGTTCCGACGACATTCGTCTTCCCTTCCTAAACGCCATCAAATGCAGTGTGATCAGTAACTTACGCTGTATATCCGACTGGTTAGTCCTCTCTTCTCGCTCGCTCATCGGTTCTATCTTCATAACTTTCTCTGTCGCCTCCTTGCTGGTTTCAGAACAGCTGTATGTTTCTAACTTCACGCCGTTCGTCTTCATCTCTTCAGAAGAAACTTCGTCTTCTAAAAAAAAAAACAAAATGACATTTATTCAACTTAGGCTAAAGCCAATTAGCGCTTACTGAGCGTCGACAAAAAAAGACAGCCCCCAAAAACGCCCGCCCTTCACCGCTTCACAGCTTCTTTTGATGATTAGAAATACAAAAAAAAAAAAAGGAAAAAGTATTCGTGAAAAGCAACAATTTAAAACCTAGAAATTAATATCAATAATTCCAGTAATATTGTCTCTAATATCATTCTCCTGCCCTTATCCCAATTTATTTGGGGTCGGCGCAGCATGTCTTTTTCTTCCATACATCTCTATCAGCCGTCATCTCCGTGTTCACTTTCTTTTTATCCATATCATCTTTCACACAATCCATCCATCTTTTCTTTGGTCTACGTCTTTTCTTATAGCCATCCACACATTCATACACAAAACTTTTTTCGTAACATGCTCCTCATTTCTCCGCATCACATGTCCATACAATGACAATTTACTGCATCTCAACTTTTCCGTCACTGGCGCTACTTTCAAACTCCCTCTCACATATTCATTTGTTGTCTCTAATAATAATAATTAATTATTTATTTCGAGTAACTAAGACTCGAGTAATAATAACATTCTTTACTTAAAAACTGTTAGTACATTTTTAATCATAACATAACATCACGCCTGTATTTTTCGAAGGGGTAAGCAGAGCTGTATAGTACACCCACATTTCGCCAGTTACGTTATAAATCCCATGTGATAGGGAGCGAGCCTATTGCAATTATCCGGGCACAAATCCAGACTCCGGGCTGCTACTGAGAATTTCGTAATGCGAAAACCCAATAACACTTTGCCCGACCCGGGAATCGAAATAAAACAATAATCCATTCCCAATTAACCAATTTACAAACTAAGACAATAACTGAATCAGAATTCGAAACGATTCAAAAAATCAAAACACAGCAGTTAAAATTTCGCAAGAATAACACTTCCGAATTTAAATGATTCTATCTATCTAACCTTAACAGCGTCTTTATTTCGTAAGCGGTAAGGGCGGTTTTCGTAGTTCAATGGTTACCACTGACGTGTGGCCGATTGTAGATAAACATAATTTTTGTAACGTATTGAGTATCGCATTCTAAAGCATCGATTCCTACTCAGGTACTTTACAAGTATCGGGTATAGCGTCCCGAGGTATCGATACCTACCCGTTTAGACCTAGTATCGATATTATATTGTCCGAGCCCTACTAATAATTGAGATTTTATAAATTTTTATTGAGATTTAAAATTATACCGTAAACATGTAATTAGAAATAATATGATATGACATGAATTATAAAATAGATGTAGATAACCTAATGTTAAAAATTAATTATTAGATTTGAAAATGTATGAAACGTATGTATACCTAGTGCTGTGTTAGACTACCCAACCATGTTTGCATGCCCTATTTTAGGCGGAATATTATGTACCAATACAATTGTTTTTACCATCTATGTATCAATATTCACGCAAATAATGAATTGAATTGAATAACAACATAAAAAAAAATCAAGTTTTATTGCGGCTTTGCCAGCGTAAAGAGTTTTAATTTGCCCCGTATAATGTTTTTATTTTCCACAAGATTAGAGTGAATCGATCCTGGAGAAAAGATTTTTGTACAAACTCTTATACCCAATTTTAGCCATTGATGGCACAGATATGGCGAGAACATTATAGTTTCACGGTTCCAAAACATAACAGTCCTATTGGAATGTCTAATGAAAGTCCTAATGGAAGAGCAATCTTTCTGCCGCCAAGCGAAGAGCAACAAATTGTAAATGTTAAACAGAGAATGTTCATAAACAGAGAATGTAGGTAGTAGGTACGTACTTATTATCAAAGGTTGGTGCAGAGCGTTGCCCTGCGTGATGGGGATGCGCCGGTCGCCGTCGTGGAAGAAGAACTGCCCGTTGGACTCGCTCAGCACGTAGAAGAACGACAAACTGCAAACAACAACAAGATAGAAAAAATAATACAACAAATAGTAGCCAGAAGGCTCGGACGAAAAAATAATTAAAACATGTTTTGCTGGTACATTTGGACCTTGAAACGTTGAACATTCGTACGTAAGCCAAGCTGACCCCCCACCCAAAATCTTGGACTGGAACCGCGCCTGGCTATAGGCTGTGTAATGTGGTTTGAGCTTGTAGTGACATCTACCTCAACTCAGCCTATCGCAGTCCACTGCTGGGCATAGGCCTCTCCCAAGTTGCGCCACAACGCTCGGTCCTCTGCCTTCCGCATCCTGTCCCCCCCAGCCACGTTCTTTAGGTCGTCGGTCCACCTGGCAGGGGGGCGCCCTACGCTGCGTTTGCCGATACGCGGTCTCCACTCAAGGACTCGTCTGCTCCAACGGCCATCGGTCCTTCGACAGACATGACCAGCCCACTGCCACTTCAGCTTACTGATCCTACAAGCTATGTCGGTCACTCCGGTTCTTCTCCGGATAATCTCGTTACGGATCTACATCTACATCTACCTCGCTACATGAAAACTGAAATTGACTTAACGTAGTCAATGACGACAGAAGTCCTGAATCACGCACAAGAGTGATGTAGCGACATCTATAGCGCTACATGCGAACTTAAGCTGACGACGCAGTCGTTGACGACACGAATCCTGAATCGCGCTATCAAAGTTTGACGCACAGTTAGCATAAACACGGACGCCCAACATTTACCGTTGGGATAAAGTCTGTCGCCAGGCGCAGACCCAGCATAGTCAGAGGATCCTCCCTTTATGTTGGACACCTCGATCCTCCACAAGCTTTTTACATTGGGTAGGTTTTTTTTATTTTAAATATAGGATAGCGATAGCGAAACGAACTATCTGCGGTTATATTTGCCCATAACAACTGCAATACCACCTAGGCTGTTGCCTTAATGGTACCGGAAGTCGGTTCGCCAAACTGAGACATGAAGACTGAAAGTCTCATGTGATTGTAATTTCACCGGCACCCGTACCCGGAAGGAAGGATTTTGGTGCACCCATTTAATAGGTACTCTAAGGCCTCGGTACCAATGTTTATTCCCTGTAACGTCATCATCATCATCAGCTGCTTCTAGTCCCACTGCTGGGCACGAGCCTCTTCTCAGAATGAAAATGTTAAGGCCTTGGTCCACCAAGCTGGCCTACTGCGGATCGGCGGACTACACACACCATCGAGAACTGTATAGAGCACTCTAAGGTGTGCAGGTTTCTTCACGATGTTTTCCTTCACCGTTAAAGCAAGTGATAATCAAATTCTGATCCACACATGAATTCGAAAAGTCAGTGGTGCGGACCGGGTTCGAAGTCAGACCCTCCTGCATGGAAGGCAAGCGCTCAAGGGTCGATTTCACATAAAATTGGGTACCACGAATGATTTTACACTAATGAGATCATGACACAAATGAAATCTAAATCACGCTAATGGCATGCATATTTTTATTGGTTTACAAAGTAAGTTTAGCCTTATTTATATTGATGAAGATTCATCATTTCAGCCGAAAGACGTCCACTACTGGACATAGGCCTCCCCCAATAAAGGGAGGGATATGCCATAATCGCCACGCCTGGCAGGCGGGTTGGCGATCGCATTCGATTGATGAAGATTACTGTTAACAAATTGTAATAAAGTTTATCAATTGTTGTTTCGATGTCAAAGGTTTTAATATTGATCATAAGAAGACTTAATTTACATTTTTAAACCAATAAAAATATGCACATCATTAGTGTGCTTTAGATATCATTTGTGTCACGATCTCATTAGTGTAACTTCATTCGTAGGCTGTGAAATCGACCCTCAAACGCTAGGCTATTATAGCTCTTCGCACTGTTACGTAACAAATGTTAAAACAAAGTTGGAAAAATATATCTGGTACAACTTACTCTGACGTGGGTGCCGGCGGGGGTTTGGGCAATATCCTGGGCGGTACCGGCGGGGAGTCTGGCATCTTATTGATTGGTAACTGAGCTGTAAATAATCAATTAATATTTTAAAGAATCATCATCATCATTTTAGCCGAAAGACGTCCGCTGCTGGACATTAGCCTCCCCCAAGCATCGCCACAACGACCGGTCCTGCGCTTCTCGCATCCAGCGTAAGCAAAATGAGTAAGTAAGCGACATAGCCCGAAGAATTGCCAAACTTAAGTGGCAGTGGGCGGGGCACATTGCTCGCAGAACGGATGGCCGATGGGGCTGCAAAGTTGTGGAGTGGCGACCTCGTACTGGAATTAATTTTAAACAGATAACACGACATAACAAATAGTTAGGCTAATTAGGATTTTATTTTATATTGGTGAACAAAAATCTCCTTAACTATATTGAAGATCAATGGCAACACTGATCGTGACGTAGCTTGGAGGCATCGCGCTGTCATCGCGGGAAGAGAATACCTGGTGAAACATCGTATTAAACCATGGGGTGTCTGAGGTGTTGCGTTAAGGCCCTGTCCCTGCACGAATTGTAGTTCCCTGGACTGCGGGGCGCAGTGGGGAGCTGGAGCACTGAGGCGCGCCGGCCCGTGACAACAATTAGTTATGGAAAACATTAAATTAATGTAATTTTATAAAAAAAAAAAAAACTGAAATGGATTACTTGGCTTGCGATAAAATATATCGTGTAAGTTTCAAAATCATGTTCTATATAAATTTTCGTCATAAAATGAATTAAAAGTGTCAAAAATTGGCTTTGTTTGGATTTTTTTTCTATCAAGCGAAGTTATTTAAATCGTGTATCGATCTTTCAAAATGAATACATAAACTACTCAACTCCACCATATATTTTCTTCATCCCTACTTCAAGAAATGATGACGAAATATGTAAAGAAACAATGTACTTTTTTGGAGTTTGACCAGATAGGTCCTTAATTCTGTAACACGTATATTAGGCTACGTGCATACCGGGGTGCGGCGGCAGCTTGGGCAGCAGCGGCAGCAGGCGCTGCACCACGACGCGCCGGTCCGCCACGCGCGGCCGCCCGCGCCGCCAGCGAGGGAGCCCCTCGAACTTCATCTCCGTCTTCTTTAACTGCTCAACAATAGTACATTACTGTCGAGGCCGGAAATGAAGCAATTGACGGCCGAGTAATATTGGAAGCACAAGACGAAGCCAAGTAATATAGGAAGTACGAGGCGAAGCCGAGTACTACCCAAGTGATTTTAAAACCTTTTTAACTAAACGAGACCGTTAATTGCTACTTCGGCCGATACTTGTATAGTACTTTTCTCTCATTTGCGATGACAACAATACACAAATTAATTCAACAGTATGTAATTTTCATTCGCGCCAATTCGACAGCGCGCGGTTCTTGTTCTATTTTCACAGTTTTGAAAAAAAAATGCTCATTCAGCCTTTATAATGATAAATATTTTGTACCTAAAAACATCTAATTTGTGTAAGTAAATATCTTTTCTCCCACTTGCTCGGAAATTGGTTCATTATTAAAAAAAAAGAATACAACAATCGGCTCTTTTCCGTACGCAACGAAATAACAGGCCGGTAATATCCAACAGGACAATAATAGAAATTGCTGGACACTTTTTAAATTATGCTACCGAGGTTTTTAAGTACGCACTTACATAACTTAGGTGTTTTTAGGTACAAAATATTTATCATTATACAGGCTGAATGCGCATTTTTTTTTCAAAACCTTGAAAATAGAACAAGATCCGCGCGCGGGCGAATTGGTGTGAATGAAAAAGAGATACTGTTGAATTAATTTGTGTTGTGTTTCCTTGCAAATGAGAGAAAAGTACTATACAAGTCTTGGCCGAAATAGCAATTAACGGCCTCGTTAAGTTAAAAAGGACTCGGCTTACGCCTCGTCCTTTCAAAATAACTTGGGAAGTACTCGGCTTCGCCTCGTACTTCTAATATTACTCGGCCGTAAATTGGTTAATTTCAGGCCTCGACAGTAATGTACTATTAAATATCTTTGGGACAGAAGTACTGTCCAGCAATTTCTATTATTGACGTGTTGGATATTACCGGCCTGTTATTTCAGCCACCATTACCGCGCATGCGTACTACTGATTTAGTTGCAAAATTGACTACTGCGCAGCCTGTTTCGCACTTCACAGGGGCGCGCAGTTATTTTACGCGTATTGTACTTACCTCGCTGTCGGGTCGCGGTGCGATAGGAGTTGGTTGTCGGAACACTGAACTGGCTTCGTCCACGCGCGTTGGCAGCAATGGCTGCGGCTTTTGCTGATATAAAAAAGAAAATATTGTTACGTAAGTAATGCTTTTACCCGCGGCTTCACGCCCGTAGCTTCCCATGCAAAAACCTTAGCGATAAACAAAATTTTTATATGGGCAAAATCTTATCAAATCTTTTTCGTCTGGCTATGGCTACCCATGTTTCTTAGGAAAAGTTATTCAGTTTTAGTTGTAGAATTCTCAAAAATTTTTCAAGAATATTAGAAATTGAGCCTTAAGGACGCAGCTCATTAGAGCCACCCGGCACCCGACCAGCACCGAATCTAATGAGCTGTAACCTTAAAACAGAATTTTTTTTCTTCCTCCTGTAAGACCTGCGGTACCATTTAGGCAACCGCCTATAAATGGTATTGCAGTTGTTATGGGCAAAGGTAACCGCTTAACTTCAGGTGGGTCTTTAGCTCGTATCGCCATTCTATACTATAAAAAAAAATGGTCATAACGGAGTTACGAAGTCTGGTAACTAAGCCATCAACATATTCGTATTTCGTGTCACTTTTTGATATTCGTAAATTCGAAAAAAAAATTAAGAGTAGCCACAGCACAGGTCAGTTTTAAGAAGCCAGTGAGTAGCCACCAAGGAACTTATAAATCAAGCTGGAAAGCGGACGGCTGACTAAAATTCGGTACGATGATTGGGGAGCCCTTTGTCTCTTTCTATAGGGTGTCCATACATGCAGGAAAGGGACAGCGGGCTCTCGGTAATACTATCTTAGAAAACCGGGCTCGCCCGGTATTTTCTCCCTGATTTTGATAAAAGATTTTGGACCTTATATGAACAGGATATTATTAATTTTTGAAGTTCTTAAATTTCTCCGTCCGCATTCTATCTTGGGTAAAAATTATTTGGTAGCCACTTGAGTATAACAACTTTCTGACCTGTTGTTTCCTCTGCTGCGGACACACGTGTCCACAGTTACACCTCGCGATGGTGGAGTTAGCGCCCGCGCTCACGTGAGGGTTGCCCACCAACGCCAGCAGCCGCTTTAGTCTGCAACACACACAAAATACATGGGGGTACTAAGCCTACCCAAAAACCAAAAGTGGAAGGAAATCCCTATTTTTAACAGACTTCAAAAAAAGGAATCAATTCGATTGTATTTTTTTTTTGTGTTTGTTACCTCAGAACTCCGTCATTTATAAACGGTTTTGGATTTTTTATTTGAAAGGATATATTTTCAGATCGGTCACATTAAAATCCAGTTTAGATAATGGGACCCATGTGGAATTGAGGGAACTCCTCAAATATTATGGGCATACATATAGCGATTTTGGTATTTTCATCAATAAATCAAGCATTTGCATTCTGAAAGAATCATTTGGTAAAATCTGATGAAGATCTTCGGAGATAAAGAAGGGAACTCTTTAATGGATGACAGCAAATCATCGGGGAATGCAGCAATCGCTTGTCTTTCTATTTTTAATGCCACTAATATAGAAAAATAAAATAACATTATATAATATCACGCCTGTATTCCCCGAAGGGGTAAAAATAAAACAAACCTTTAAAAAACTGTAAACCGACTGCAAAAAGAATAATTTGAGTGAAACAGTTAAGGAAATCGGTGCCAATTTTTTCTTAAAACAAACCGAATCACACGCACCTATTTCCTAAACTGTTTCACACAAATTATTTTATTCTTTTTGAAGTCGCTTTTTACTATTATAAAGTTTATTTTTACCAGAACTACACAGCTGTGACTTCCCATCTGGTGTCTTGAAAGTGTTCATTTCGATTTGGTTTATACAACGTGTATCAGGAATGCGTGCTTATATTTGAAGAGCTCGTTCAGGGAATGCTATTGAACAACTTTTGCTATAGGGTACAAAGTCATAGATGTCGCTCGAAAACTGTTCAGCTTAAAAAAAACCGGCCAAGAGCATGTCAGGCCATGCTCAGTATTATAGGGTTCCTTAAGTAGGTGTTACAAACAAATCAAATCGAATATTAATCATGACTATTTTAGTTTTTGCGATTTGCAATAGACGGCAGCATTGGTGACTCAGAGAGTGTTGTTACTAGCCGCTAGATGGCGCTGTACAGCACCAAATTTAAGAAGTGTGTCATTTAAATATAACACAAAGTTACCTTTTGTGATTTTTTTAAATAGAAAGTAGCTAAAGGAGCATTATTTGTTAAGATAATTTTTCTCTAAGGTCAAAAACCTTTGAACTAGGACGTTTTAAGTATTTTTCAGTTTTCTCTCTATAACTCAAAAAATTATAATCAACTTCATTTTAGTAGACCTATTCAATGATACCCCACACAAGGGGGTGCAGCGAAAAAAAAACTTTCATCCCCATTTCACATGTATGGGCGCCACCCCTAAAATACGTAATCAGGATTTTTTTATTCGTTTAAAATTGAGATCTATATCTGGACTATTATTAGCAAAATTTCATTTACTTATGTTTATAACTGTAGAAGTTATTAAGCTGTAAAGGATTAGGACAGACGGACAGACGGACGGACATGACGAAACTATAAGGGTTCCTTGTAGGACTACGAAACCCTAAAAAACGGGGAAGGCTGTACATACCTATCACTTAACATGGAGAATCCATTCGGCGGCGGCGGGGTCTGAGGTCTGTTGATGAGCTTACTGACTAGCTTCAGACTGCCGCCGCTGGACGACTTGTGCTCCGGGGAAGCTAACTGTTCACCTAACACAACACATTATTAGTCAATAAATACATTAATAGTTATGTAAAAGAAGACTTGATGTGTTTTTAAGCTATTGCATAGCTTCTATCGCGGGCCTTGAGCGTGGAGACCGAATCCAGAAATTCCGTAACGAAAATAACCTAACACCCCGCACTCCGACCGGCACAGCGGTGATACTTTTTAGTTTTGCCATCTATCGATGAATAGCAGAACTTTTAATGACTTTTTGAAATATCACGCTTGTCTCTTTAGACAAAGTTTTAGTTCTGCAAATCGCCTCTAGGTGGCATTGGTTGTATCGGCGTTACTGCGCATGCGTAATCCCCCTCTTCGCCCCGCAATCTGGTGACTCATGCCTGCTTAGAGTTTCGGCGTTAGGGCATCTCCTCTTTGTATTTACATAAAAAATGCTATGCAATAGCTTTACCGCGGCAGTCTCCGAGTGCCACACGTCGTTTTTTTTTCAGATTGTGGCAGAGCCAGATTATTTAATTCAAGTTTAAGAGAAATTAAATGTAATCTGGCGCCGGAATAAATCCTCAAGCAATGCAACTTAGGTTGAATATACGAGGATATCATCACATTCAATATTTGTAACTCTACATACAGGGTGTCAGGGAAACGCTTCCAAAAACGAAGATAGGTGATAGTGCTGGTGATTACAGATACGAAACCACAAAAAAATGCGATACTTTTTTAGATTTTTTCATTTTTTTTTTTGCATTTTTCATACATAACCAGCTTTGGGCAGTTAAATAAAACTGATTTACAAAAAAACCCCATTTATTTACTAAATTTTTTAAAGTTCGCAATGTAATTCAAATAAAATATCAGCTGGCGCTAGGGGTGAACGACATCCGCTCGCATACGTAGTCCATGTCGTAGCGAGCGTAGGTAGATTACGGACGGGTTTGCAAAATACCAAATCACTAAAACAATGAGTATAAGGCTAATGGTTATTGGTATTCGATTGTATTTAGGTAGTATAATAACAGCCTTTCAGTTTCGGGAGCGTTTCCCTGACACCCAGTATACTGGTTGATTTTAATGTCATTAGCAATTCTCTACATTTTTGTTCACATAAATAGACGAAATTTAGGGGGAAAAAAAGCCTCGTGGGGGAGGTCGATTTGTGTGGGATTTTTAAGCCGGCTTTTCATTACAGGACAATATTACATATATGAGATACTGAAATGATTATGTTTCAAACACAATGTAAAAATTGTTTATGAATAAATTGAATTGATATAATTAAATATCGTTCACCGTACTTTCAAATAAACCCTTTACACTTAGGTGTAATATATATTTTATATTATATTCCATAGTGAAAAGCCAGCTTTACCACACTAAAACCTCCCCGGTGGCCATCTGTAGCAGCTAGCGAATAGCTATCTGCTGAGATGGCCAAAGGGGAGGGGACAGACTTTCACGTTTTAATACGTATTTATAAAATAACATGAAACGATTAAAACCATGTACTTACACTTCCTCTCATCGCCCGACATGCCATCATTACTATCCTGACTGTACGTATTTTTAGGCGACAGCATATCATTGTCACTCTCCCGTGCCCTCTCTTTCTCATCTTCGACGGAACTGTCGGCGCCTTTGTCAGACATCTTATCGGATTTGTCGCACTTGTCGCGTTTGTCGGATGTTAGGAGGACGAGTGATTTTTGTGGCTGCGGTAATGGCGGGGTGGGTTCCGCCCACCAGTAGTCCAGTTCGAGTTTGGATCGGGAACCAAACTGAAATAATAATTATTGATGACATTATAATCAATAAATGTTATGGTGAAGTAGCGTCGTATCAGCTCCCCCGATTCAGAACCACAGGATAACCAGTTGTCGACCGATTCGGTTTGTTATCTCTTTTCTCTCGTTGCGTGAATCATAAGACGAAACGAGATAACAAACTGAACAGGTCGACAACTGGCTATCGTGTGGTTCTAAACAGCTATATCTTATAGCCGTTAATAATTAGAATGAAATCCCTCAAACTCGTGCGAGATGATACTTGCACGGTGATTTCCGGAAATAGCTTGGAGGTAATATATTGCCTGAATTCACTGCACCAGGCATTTTTTGGGGGTTACTTTTATTTATATATTTATTTCTACAACTGCTTCTGTACTTACAGTTGCTAAACACGAAAAGTAGGCTAATGCTATAATTTTGCACGTAAATACATAGTATAATTATTACCAAGGTAAAAAAAAATTGCTTAATACAACACATACACAACACAGCTCGACACAACTTCGAGAAAGAAGCCGAAAGAATAGATCCGGTTGGGCTGGGCAACATTCGGCAAACTTCGCCAAGTCTTCTCGTCGCCTATACCGGAATATTTGAAGACGAAGTCTTCAACCAGTGCATTCTGCCTGTCATTTCTTACGGTGACGAGTCTACAAATTTAAAGTCGCTCAGCAAGCTATGGAGAGAGCTATGCTTGGAGTTTCTATGAAGGATAAAATCCGTAACGAGATTATCCGGAGAAGAACTGGAATGACCGACATAGCTTGTAGGATCAGTAAGCTGAAGTGGCAGTGGGCTGGTCATGTCTGTCGAAGGACCGATGGCCACTGGAGCAGACGAGTTCTTCAGTGGAGACCGCAAATCGGCAAACGTAGTGAAGGGTGCGTCCCCCCAGCCAGTTGGACCGACGACCTGATTAAAGTAGCTCAGGGGGGACCGGATGCGGAAGGCAGAGGACCGAGCGCTGTGGCGCAATTTGGGAGATGCCTATGTCCAGCAGTTGACTGCGATAGGATGAGTTGATGAAAAAAAAATTAAGACTCAAGCTTACAAATTGGTTTATATTATTGCTGAAAATATCAACCTATGGCTGCTGAGCAATCAGAGCATTGCGCAATTAAACAGTATGGCTAGTGGGAGCACACTGGAAAGTACATGTGCGATTCGGTACTTCGGTAGCCAACAGTGGCCTAAAAGCGTCAGTTTGAAACTCACCATAAGATACAAGTCTCCTATAGTGAGGTCCCCAGCATCATACACGCTCCAGCCCTTCCTGATCTGCTTCAGCGCCATATCCACGTCGATGTCCGGCTTAATCTCCTCCTCTTTGGCTGGCTCTTCAGTCTTTGGCTCCTCGATCTTAGGTTCATCGGTATCTTTGTCTGTGATTAGTGTGTAGATGCTACCTCCTCGCTTTTTTGGGCGAATACGGAACTTTACCTATAAATGTAATGAACTTGGTTTAATTAGTGTAAGATCTAGGCAACAGAAAGAGAAAAATATATATACTAGAAGTCAGTGGCGAAGGGTAAATATTTTTTCAACACACTTGCTCGTAAAGTGGCTCTTATTGCACCGCTTTTAGGTTCATAATGTAGCTTATAACGCACGCGTGCTTTTTGCATTATATTATTGCACCAGTGCTTTTTACTTTAGTTTATTTTTATATCGCAACAAAAAGTTTTTATGCCTAAACAAAATTAAACATTTTTGGGAATAAATTAACTGTATTAATTAAAATATGCTATATAAACATTTCATTTCATCAAATTATTTATTTTTGTCAACAAATTAACATTAATTTGTGTTATTAATAAAAAAAAACAATTTATAATTTTTTTAATATTAGGCTGCTTGGCGGTTTCCTTGGACCACCTGCGCGTGCATAGCTGTATGTCACCGGGCGATTAGGGGGCGTTCATAAAATACGTGAGATGTTTAAGGGGGGGAGGGGGTCGAGTCAAATCTCATCTAATCTTACGTTGGAGAGAGGAGGGGTCCCGGCAAATATCACGCAATTTTTTTTTTCGAGTAGATATTCTTTTTTTAATCACAGTAGTTACGATTTAAGTATTCTATTGTTAAATTTTTATTACACTTATAATTAAACTCTCAGCAATATTGATAACTAGTTATAAATAAAAGCACGAAGCAATTTTTTTTTTCGTTTTACAATATTTATCCAACGCGTTTACGTAAGAAACCCATATTTTGAAAAATCTCACGTGAGATTGGGGTTTGGGGGAGGGGGTTGAATAAAATCTCACGACATCTCACCAGGGGGGGGAGGGAGGGACAGAAAATTTAAAAAAACACCTCACGTAATTTATGGACGCCCCCTTACAGTAATCCGTGAGCCATTTTTCACAAATTCAATATTTGTCTAAAATGTGTGTATGTTTTTTCCTCGCAAGTGTGTTGAAAAACGTCGTATGACACGCGTGAGCATTGACTATTATACTCTCGGCTCTATTAAGCCTGCAATCCAGCCTCGAGTATAATAGCAAACTTAGTTCACTTGTATCATAATGTACTATTATTGTAACCTGAATATATAGGTACCTTTAAATTCTTAAACTTATTCTCCTTCCGAGTCTTATCCTTCCCATGATCACTCTCATTATCCGTATCACTCTTATTATATTTCTCATCATCTTCCATTTCAGAGAAGCTATCCTTCTCTCTCTCGGACATATCTTTGTCTCCCTCCGCCACATCTTTATCTCTCTCCGCCATATCTTTGTCTCTCTCCGCCATATCTTGATCTCTCTCCGCCATATCTTTGTCTATCTCCGCCATATCTTTATCTCGTTCAGATAAATCTTTATCTTTCTCAAATACATCTTTGTCTGGCATGTACCCAGCATCATCTACTTGTATTTCTCGTTCCTTTTCATCTTCTGTGCTGGGTTTTTCTTCATCTTCTTGTAGAGTCTTGTAGTTGGCCATTAACTCTATGCCGTCTATGGCTGTTTCTTCTATGTTTATTAATCTGTCCGTGTCGTCCATTTTGAATTTCTTTTGTTCTTCTTTTTCTTTTTCTGATGAGCTGTCTTTGCGTTGACGTTTTGGGGTGCGGATTTTGGCTGTGAACAATATTATTTTATTTAAAACTATAGGATATTTTACGGATGTACTGTCTTCCAGCAGGGAGACGGAGACCAAAGAAAAGATGGATGCATTGCGTGAAGAACGATATGGGTGAAAAGGTAGTAAATGATAATATGACGGCTGATAGACAAAAATGGGAGAAGAAGACGTATTGCGTCGTAATTTGGGACCAGGGCAGGAAGATGATGACTGTCTTCCAGTAGTGAATCGGTAAGTGGATGTCAGCCCCGAGTCTAGGACTCACGTGAAGAGCTGGTTTGTGATAATAATATAGTAAGGCCACACTTACGTCCATCCTTGTCCCTCTGCGAGCCCATTCTCTCGAGATAAGAAGAGAAGCATATCTTCTGACTAGACAGTTGTTCGCTGGGGCTCACAACTGGTAAGTGGATGTCGGCCCCGGGTCTAGGACCAACGTGGAGTGCTAGCTTCTTTGGCGCCCTATGTTCTAAGAAAAAAATTGTGAGTATTAATTTAAGAAGAATGTGTTTAAAATAATGGTATAGATTAAATTTTTGTGACTTCATTTGGATTATAAACATAGTTGTCAAAACGTAATAGCCTGATGTGACAGTTCTAAAAATACTTTAACTTCACTTTTGATAAGTACAAAGGTTGAACTCTTTATATTGAATAAATCGGCTATCATCACCGGCCGCAAAGTTTGAAGACAAAGGTCTTCAACCAGTGCGTCCTGCCAGTCATGACTTACGGTGCCGAGACGTGGACACTGACAGTTGGGCTAGTCCACAAATTCAAAGTCGCTCAGCGAGCTATGGAGCGAGCTATGCTTGGAGTTTCTTTGAAGGATAAAATCCGTAACGAGATTATCCGGAGAAGAACCGGAGTGACCGACATAGCTTGTAGGATCAGTAAGCTGAAGTGGCAGTAGGCTGGCCATGTCTGTCGAAGGACCGATGGCCGTTGGAGCAGACGAGTCCTTGAGTGGAGACCGCGAATCGGCAAACGCAGCGTAGGGCGCCCTTCTGCCAGGTGGACCGACGACCTAAAGAACGTGGCTGGGGGGGACTGGATGCTGAAGGCAGAGGACCGAGCGTTGTGGCGCAACTTGGGAGAGGCCTATGTCCAGCAGTGGACTGCGATAGGCTGAGTTGATTGAACCGGGCGCGCGATGTTTATGTAAATTAAATCGCAGTTTTCTTCAAAATCAATGGAATACAAGCTGCACTTATTTTATTGTTCTATGAAACGTCACATCATCAGGCCTATTGCCTATTTTGAATACTACAGTCTGTTCAATTGTGGTGTTTGGCCAGCATAACATTCAAACGAAAAAACTCATAAAAGAACAGCGTTTCTACTGTTAATCTGGGCAACTAAAGGTAACACGTTTTAATTTTTAAATAAATAAATCTGAGTTTACCTCGTAATCTAAATCTCCGGAGATAACTTCATAATCCTACCCCTTCTGCCTTCTTCTGTGTACCTTCTTGTTTGATGCCAACATTACTGATCTAAAGTGTTACTTAATTTATTACTGACGACGTCTGTGGTCTAGTGGTTCGAGGGTCGGACTGCTGGTCACGAGGTCGTGGGTTCGATTCCCACAGGACACAAATATTTGTGTGTTGAACATAAGTGTTTGTGTTGGTCTGGATGTTTCTTATATATTATAAGTATGTATTTACAAAAAAAAAGTATATAAGTATTATATCCATTGTCTAGTACCCATACCACGAGCTCTGCTTAGTTTGGGACTAGATGGTGCTGTGTGTCCCAAAAATATGAAAAAATAAATAAAAATAAAAATTATATTTACCTTGTAATATAATCCTCTCGGTCTCCAAGTTGAGATGTTCTTCTAACTCTCTGTTGGGTTCAGTCTCTTCTGGGCACGCTCGAGGTGGCTCGGTATACTCTTCTGCATCTTTCTGTGTTTCTTCTGGTTTGAAGTCAATGCTCTCGGAGATTTTATTGAGTTTGAAAGTAGACTGTGGCGAGTTACGGACTTATTGTGGAAGATTGGAAAAGACGTGTTAAAGAGCATTTCCTTTTAATTTGTCATTGCATATTTATATTATATTTTCCTTTATGTAATTTATATGTATTTATTTAAGTATCTATTGCTTTATTAGAATAATTTTAAGTTGCTTATCTTTTTACACACTGTTTTCTACATTTCATACTTATTTCTCGTCTCGCAGGTCTGCTGGTAGAAATTTATTTGAAATAAGCTGTACCTTTGTACTAAATACTTTTAATGATGTCTCCTTTCATATGTTTCATCAAATCAACATGCTGAACTTTTGTGTCTTTTTACTGGTGGTAGGCCACGGCCGACGGCTTGCGACCACCCACCAAAGACGTGCCGCCAAGCGACCTAGCCGTGTTCCGGTACGATGCACGGTGTAGCCACTTGAGAGGATGGGTCGAAATATTTCACTGCCATCCTCTGACCTTTGCTGGGCAAGCGTGAACCATCGTCGACCACACTATCGCATAACATCAGGTGAGGTGGCGGTCAAACGCAAAACCATTAAGTAAAAAAAAAAAATTGTGGTTATACTGCAATATTTGCATGGGTAATACATCGTTGTCAGCCACATCTTGTTGTAATGTATGTTGACGGACCAAGCGGTGTATAGAAAAACCTAAACTGGTTTATGTTCTGCACTGTATCTGCCAAATATATGCTTTTTTGTGGAAATAAATAAATAAACTTACTTGTTGGCGCTCCCAGCGCGACAGATTGAAGGTTTCATACGTACACGGAACAAATATTTATTCCCGTACCACCTAATAACATAATCGGGTTTAATAATAGGTTTTGCTTAAGCCAGGCTTAAACACATTTTTAAAAATGGAATTTGACGTTTGACCCGGTTTAAACAAGGGTCTAAACCTGATCTAAGCTTTTACTGTATTTTATTACTAAGAGTATTATTAGTAGAATGTGTCCACAACATTTACATTTATATAAAAACGGTTAATATATGTGTAATATTAACCTTCCAAACTTTTTACATCTTTTTAGGGTTCCGTAGTCCTACAAGGAACCCTTATAGTTTCGTCATGTCCGTCCGTCTGTCCTAATCCTTTACCGCTTAATAACTTCTACAGTTATAAACATAAGTAAATGAAATTTTGACAAAAAATGGAATAGATATAGATCTCAATTTTAAAAGAATAAAAAAATCTTGACTACGTATTTTAGGGGTGGCGCCCATACATGTGAAATGGGGATGAAAATATTTTTTTCGCTGCACCCCCTCGTGTGAGGTATCGTTGAATAGGTCTACTAAAATGAAGGTAATGTTTCATACACAACTTTTTTATCAGGTATACCATCTGCGAAATACAGTTCGCCAAAGTGGCTTGCAATGTGTCGTCCCCCCCTGCCATTTCTAAACTATGCAACGTAGAAACTTATAGTCTTCAACATTGATAGACCTTTATAAAAACTCTCTTTTAAAATTATTTCGAGTATAATGTGATTATAAATTTTTGAGTTATAGTGAGAAAACTGAAAAATACTTAAGACGTCCTAGTTCATAGGTCATTGACCTTAGAGAAAAATGATAATAGCAAATAATGTTCCTTTAGTTACTATCTGTTTAAAAAAATCACAAAAAGAAAGACACTTCTTAAATTTAGCTTCATAAATTTAGCGCTAGGTGGCGCTGTTTGCAAAAACTAAAATAGCAATGATTAATATTCGATTTGATTCGTTTGTAAATTGTAATTAGACCTACTTAAGGAACCCTATAATACTGAGCATGGCCCGACATGCTCTTGGCCGGTTTTTAATTATGGAATTTATCATACGAGATGACCTGTCACCATTATTTAATTATATCTTGTTTTAAACTTGAATTTTATGCGTTCATACTCATTTATATTTAGAATGAACATGCTTTGGGATAACAGATCTTAACTATATTACTCATGGTTCATTTTCTATTGTAACTAAAAAGTAAGTGAGCAGTATTGGTATTTCTCATTCTAAAATTAACTTATTGACATGTTTTTGTGGCAATATGGGACGATGACTTAGCCAACCTTGACCTTTTTAGGGTTCCGTAGTCAAACAAAGAACCACTGAGGCACTGACCATGCCTCCATTCGGACGTCATTTTAATGACTACATCCAAAATAGCTTAACTTGTTCTAAAAATAACAAACGTTTTTAACATTCATGGTCAGATTTTGGAATGCGGCCACGCCATTCGGACTGTTGGAAGCATCTTCAGTGGCACCCTCTATAGTTTCGTCATGTCCGTCCGACCGTTCGTTGGTTACAGCCAATTTACCCAGAAACTGAGAGTATAGCATTCTGTTGTTGCAATTTTACAAGGTTATACATTTTCATGACTCCTACAAAATTTTAAAATTTTTAGTGTGATTACAAGTGGTGGTGATTTTTTTTCTTTCTCGTATCCCATCGTATACATCAACTCGGCCTATCGCAGTCTACTGCTGGACATAGGCCTCTCCCAAGTTGCACCACAACACTCGCTCCTCTGCCTTTCGCATCCAGACCCCCCCAGCCACCTTTTTCAGATCGTCGGTCTAGCTGGCGGGGGGGGCGCCCTACGCTGCGTTTGCCGATTCGCAGTCTCCACTCAAGGATTCGTCTGCTCCAGCGGCCGTCGGTCCTTCGACAGACATGGCCAGTCCACTGCCACTTTCGTACGATAAAACATCTGTAACAATCGACAACTTAGCCATGTAGTTGAGTCTGTCACAAGTTTATAGAAACTCCGTATAAATTAATTACAAAATTAGATGTGTAACTTTGTAAATAACTTTTAAAATACATCGAGTTTGGGTTCAGATGTCTTATGAGAATTTTGTATAGCCTGTCTGACTACAGAACCCAGCCCTAATGTGCGTGGTCAGAAACAAACTTGGCCGGTTTTTCACTATGGCACTACGTGTCAATGTAGTTTATGGCCAGCGACAACACAGCCCCTAGACGGATATTGTTGAATTTAATGCGTACAAACAATTCTGCCACTAGCTGAGGTATGAGGAAGCGGGGTACTGCGATCCGGTTGGCCCTGACAATGTCATTATGTCATAGAAACTTCAAACTTTGTAGGGTTAGAGACGAGACAGATTTAGATTCAACACGATATAATATCGATAAAATATTATTTTATCGATATTATTTTTATGTAATACGTAGTATTAATTATAAGGATTTTAGCTTCTTATTTCTTTTAATATTATTTAATAATAAAGTAATATACACATATATAATATACTAATAATAATAGTAAGTATTACATGTAGGGAGGGAGTCTTTCAAAATTATCTTAATTTTGAAAGTAAGACGGGTGCTCTGTACTTTCAGAATTAAGATAATTATATCTTTAAAAATATCTTTATGTATTTATTTGGTGTTGAATATGGAGTTATTATTTTGTGAAGCGGATATTTTAAAAGAGGTAATTGTCCGTTTATATAGTAAATAAATATTAAATAATAAAATAATTAATTTAGTAGTAGTACTATATTATTTATTTTACCCAGCAATATTACACAAAATGTTACATTAACATACTAGGTACTACGTCTAGGTATAAATATTATTGTACCAGCATGGAACAAAAACAAATATTATTGCAAACTATAACAGCTAATTAGCACGTAAATAAAACGTTATTCAAAAGAAAAGAACCTACTCAAAAATAACTTAAATTTAAAGGACAAAAAAAAAATCTAATCACCACTAATCATTTTTTAAATAAATTAATTTTATATATGTATAGCCTTCGAATAGTGCATTTGTAACTTTGAGCTTTTATAATAAAGCCATTATAAATACCATTCGATATAATCAAATAAAACAAATTTTGTGACTAATGAATATAACAACTAATAACTGTAATTTGATTATCATCATTTTTTTTTCAACAATACAATACAATACAAATACTATTGTACACAAAAGAAGATAGCAACATATATGACTTATATAGAACACATGTACAATGGGCGGTCTTATCGCTCAAGGCGATTTCTTCCAGACAACCTTAGGATGGACAATATGGGCAAGTAAAGAGAGGGGTAGTACGCAGTGTAACAACATAATAGAATACATATACTACATAACATAAATACTATACATATATCTATAACAAAACTACATAAATATAAGATACAATAAACATAATAAATACAATACAATATGTCTAAATATTACATAATGTACCTGCCGGAAATTACAGTGATGATAGGTAGCGATCATTTACCAGTTTTTTAAATATAGGCAAAGATTGAGCACGCCTCACTTGTACTGGCAAAGCATTCCACAGGCGAGCAGCCTGAACTGTAAAAGAATTACCAAAGAAATTTGTGAAATGCGATGGTATCGCCAACGTGAGGTTTTCTGATGACCTTAAGAGCCTCGAATGTGTGTCACGAAGGAACACTAACTAACTAAAGGACTAACTAAAGGAACTAACTAAAGGAGCATTCTTTGCTAAGATCATTTTTCTCTAAGGTCAATGACCTTTGAACTAGGACGTCTTAAGTATTTTTCAGTTTTCTCTCTATAACTCAAAAATTTATAATCACATTATACTCAAAATAATTTTAAAAGAGAGTTTTTACAAAGGTCTATCAACGTGGAGAATTATAAGTATCTACGTTACATAGTTTAGAGATGGCAGGGGGGGGACACATGGCAAGCCACTTTAGCGGGCTATATTTCGCAGATGGTACACCTGATAAAAAAGTGCTGTATCAAACATTACCTTCATTTTAGTAGACCTATTCAATGATACCACACACGAGGGGGTGGAGCGAAAAAAATATTTCCATCCCCATTTCACATGTATGGGCGCTACCCCTAAAATAAATAATCACGCATTTTTTATTCTTTTAAAATTGAGATCTATATTTACACTATCTTTTAACAAAATTACATGTACTTATATTTATAACTGTAGAAGTTATTAAGCTGTAAAGGATTAGGACAGACGGACAGATGGATAGACGGACAGACGGACGGACATGACGAAACTGTAAGGGTTCCTTGTAGGACTACGGAACCCTAAAAAAGGTACAAATATCATTTATCGTGTACGTATCGGTCGGAAAAAAAGTTCGTTTATCGTTGAACGGGAGTAGACTCCCTGGCTGTTATAGGTACCAGGCCCCTCAGAAAGTATTGCGAAAAAAAGTTTTTATATATGGGAGACTGGCCAGTTATAATGTTTTTCGAAAATATGATTATTTATAAGTAAAAATAAGTAAGTTCCAATTTCAAAATTTCCCTCCACATTTTTTGCGAGTTAATTCAAAGTATTGTGTCTCACTGAAATATGGATCTGCGCCGGGAACATTTTAGAGCTATGATTTTATACGATTTCAAGTGTCGCCTGAAACCGGATGAATCGTACGATAGACTTCAAATGGCATTCATGGATGAAGGCCCTTCCAAGGCAACCGTGTATCGTTGGTATAACGAATTCAAGCGCGGTCGACCAACTTTGGGGGATGACGAAAGAAGCGGTCGCCCTTTGACGGCTGTTACCGAAGAAAACGTGCTAGCAGTGAAAAATTTAATCCAAGACAATAGGCGAATTACATATCAGGAGATTCAACACATATTGAAGATTGGATCGGGAAGCGTTCACGAGATTCTACACAGCCATCTTCGCGTGAGGAGGATAGTATCACGCTGGGTGCCACACAACCTCACCGATGCTCAGAAGCAGGCCCGGGTGGAATGGTGCCGTGATATGCTTAACAAATTTGAAGCAGGCTCGTCTCGGCGTGTTTACGACATCGTTACAGGTGATGAGTCCTGGATTTATCAATACGACCCAGAAACCAAGCGCCAGTCGACTGTTTGGGTGTTTCAAAATGAGCCAACGCCTACCAAAGTGAAGCGATCTAGAAGCGGGGGTAAGATTTTGATCGCTAGCTTTTTTAATTTGACTGGCCACTTGGTATCAATTCCCTTACGGGATCAAAGAAGCATTAATGCCGAATGGTATACTACCAAATGTTTGCCAGAAGTTTTCTCTGTTATAAGCAACAAGCGACCAAACACAGGGCTCCGCGGGCTACTGCTCCACCACGACAATGCACCTGCGCACACCGCACTCAAAACGAGGGACTTCCTGGACAGCACGCCAGTCAAACTCCTGGGTCACCCTCCTTACAGCCCTGATCTAGCACCGTGTGACTTCTTTTTATTCCCAAAAATAAAAAATCAGCTCAAAGGGATACAATTTTCGTCGCCGGAAGATGCGCTGGCTGCGTTCGAGCAGGCTGTAAACGAGGTGTCTGCGGCGGACTGGAAAAAGTGTTTTGAAAACTGGTTTAGGCGCATGAATCTTTGTATAGAGGCTGGTGGAAAGTACTTTGAAAAGATTTGATAAAAATATATGTACGTATAGAACAATTTTTTTTAGTTTCGCAAAACTTTCTGAGTGTCCCACGTATATAAAGATTAAATGTTTGAAATCGTAGTTTTTTTTTTTTTTTGTAGATTGCAAAATATTCTACTACCTATATTTTTCAATTTCGTTGATAGTATGAAAAACTTTGTTTCATCGATAACAGATTTAGTACATCACTAGTTACATTGACAATTAAATAGAGGGAAAGAGATAGTGTATTAAGTGCTTGCGTAAGAAAGAGATGTTTTGTGAAAGACATCAACGTGCCGTCTGCACCTTTGGTGTCCGTTACGAATTAACCAGTATAAGATGAACTCTCATTAAATATTAAATCAGTTGAAAAATCGAATTGGATAATGACATTATTAACTTAACGATGAAATGTTATGCCGTCTTTCTGGACACTCAAAGTCTTGCTGTTTTTACAACACAATCGTACTGTGCAAGAAGTCATTATAACATTTATTTGTAAATTTTGTGTTCACTAACACGGAAGTGTCAACGGCTCACAGAAGTGGTCGTAACTGATTCAAATTGTTTGAGTGGCGGCTTACATACAGGATTTTTCCCTTATGTGTGATAGAAATCGGTCGCCTGTTATGTGGCGTCTAGGGGCTGTGTCGTCGCTGTTTATGGCATTTTAAGTGGTGATGCTTGCCAAGGCCATTTGACAATTATATGTCAAATCCAGTACATTTCGTTTTAATAGGTACTCTTTGTTTCCATCTGTTCATTTAGATGAGCTGTGAACAATGACGATAATGCTTTTGTAATCGACATTTATTAGTTTTAGTCATAACGTTTTGAATCGTTGGCGTGCATTAAAAGAGCCTCCACGAGTGACGATATTTAATCGTCCGGCGCACCCTGGGCAGTCAGCCCCGCTACCAACCTGCTGACTGGCTAATCTTTTTCCCACGATGTGGGCTATTATCATTATGTAGCTCATGTCTACACGATAGAAGAAGTTGAAACAGAAATCTTTTTTGGATGCGTTAAATTCTATTTGAGTGTACTCTATAACTAGGATTCCACACTGGACTACAATATTCAAGAATGCTACGGACTAAACAGTACATACATACACATACATAGGCAAAATTACACTAGCATCCTTAAAGTATTTGGTTTGCTTCGAGATGAAACCAGACAGCTTTGACGCTCTTTTGATCGTAGCATCAATGTGACTTCTAAAACTTAGAGCGCTATCCAAAATTATGCCTAAGTTACGAACACCTCTTCTAAATATGTGTTATTCAGAGAATATGTAGCATTCGTTTTATTTAATTTCCTGGAGAATTTTATGTGGAAGCATTTATCAACATTTAAAATATTTTTATTTTTAGATCACCAATTGCTCATCTTATTGATCTGACTCTGTAAAACATCAATATCACTACTATCTTTAACAATTTTATATAGTTTTAAACATCTGCATATATTTTAAACGTACAACTGATATTGTTCGCTAAGTCATTTATGAAAACCAAGAAAAAAAGAGGTCCCATATGCGACCCCTGAGGCACACCTGACGGAATTATTTAAGCTTGAGAAGTATAGCCATCGATCATGCATGACCAATTGCGACCTATTTCTTAAGTATGAATCGCAACCACTGCAATAGAGAAACATGTATGATATTTGCAATCTTTTCCACAAAAATATCGTAGTCAATAAGATCAAATGCTTTGCTGAAGTCCGTATAAATAGCATGCACTTCATCGCCTTTATTAAATTCATTTATTAATTGTGACTACAGAGGCCCACATGTTAGTAAAAAATTATCAAATTATATATATAATTTAAATATATTTTTCTTTATCTAAAGAATGCGGTATTTCATCAGCAAAGCCAATTAAATCAGTACAAGTTGATTTACGTGGTAAAAACCGTGTTGCTCTGGACGTAGGCTTTCCTTAACATGCCAGTATTTTTCTGAACAAGTGACTCAAACACTTTTCCCATCCCTGGAAGTATCGATAGGTGGTTGTGTCGGATTACCATTCCATCGGATTATGAGAGTGAGAGAATAGAGAGTCCTTCTGTGATTGCGCACACACTTGTGTAGTATAATGCCACGTACAGACCAAGCAAACGAAGGCAAGCGAAGGCTGCCGAGCGAAAGCACATGTTCAATGTGAACGTTTTAACGAAAGCGAGCGAAACCCAACGAAGGCCTGCGTTCGCGTTCGGCCGTTCCTTTTAGTTGGCATACATTGTATGTGGACACAATAGCGAAGACGAGCAAGTGTGCGGTGTCCATCGGCAAAAAATCACTGTTCGCCTTCGCTTGCCTTTGTTCGCTTGGTTTGCACCCGACATAATATGTCCCGCAAATTCCTAGTATGGTGGCTAGGGGGCACTGGACGTGGAAGGCAGAAGAGCGAGTGTTGCGGCGCAACTTGGGAGAGGCCTGTGTCTACACGCCTGCTGAATTTGCGTGAGCAAAGATTATCGGACCGTCAGGCATTGACTTTATTACGCGACTGCGCCAGAAGGAGGGTTATGTTTTTCGAGTGTATGTATGTATGTATTTATATATGCATGTATGTATATTTCTTTGGCACGCTCTGTAGCCTAAACGGCTTGATGGATTTTAGCTTGAGAGATGTCGTTAGATTCGTCTTAACCGTGAGAGTGACACTGGGTATATTAAAATTACAAAAATCCTAATGGCCGCTTTTTGGCACCATATTAAATGGCTTCAAAAATTTTTTTCCTTCGAAACCTATCGAGTGTGGTATCAAAATAAAGGGTTTAATAAATGCTTTACCAAAATATATACAACTTACATGTTTAAATGAAATTTGGAATGAGAAATGCTAAAAAACAACAAAATATTTAACGTTTAAAATGAATTAGCGCGATAAAACATGACAAAACTAAAAAGTTTAAAATAAAAAAGTTAATTAACAAAACCAAAAAACCCGACTGCGTGTAAAAATAACTGAAAAGATGTAAACAAGACTTGTGTAGGTAAGTCCATGTGAAAGTATCAAATCAACAGGCAGGCGGAGGCTACTTAGGCTATGAACTATGAACTACTTTGACCAAAAACATACGTAGCCTCCGACTGCGTGTTGATTTGATACTTTCACATGTACTTACCTACACAAGTCTTGTTTACATCTTTTCAGTTATTTTTACACGCAGTCGGGTTTTTTGGTTTTGTTAATTAACTTTTTTATTTTATAAGGCGTTTTAATTTTTAGGGTTCCGAAGTCCTACAAGGAACCCTTATAGTTTCGTCATGTCCGTCCGTCTGTCCGTCTGTCCTAATCCTTTACCGCTTAATAACTTCTACAGTTATAAACATAAGTAAATGAAATTTTGACAAAAAATGGAATAGATATAGATCTCAATTTTAAAAGAATAAAAAAATCTTGATTACGTATTTTAGGTGTGGCGCCCATACATGTGAAATGGCGATGAAAAAATTTTTTTCGCTGCACCCCCTCGTGTGGGGTATCGTTGAATAGGTCTACTAAAATGAAGGTAATGTTTCATACACAACTTTTTTATCAGGTATGCCATCTGCGAAATACAGTTCGCCAAAGTGGCTTGCAATGTGTCCCCCCCCCCTGCCATTTCTAAACTATGCAACGTAGAAACTTATAATCTTCAACATTGATAGACCTTTATAAAAACTCTCTTTTAAAATTATTTCGAGTATAATGTGATTATAAATTTTTGAGTTATAGTGAACTAAAACTGAAAAATACTTAAGACGTCCTAGTTCATAGGTCATTGACCTTAGAGAAAAATGATCTTAGCAAATAATGCTCCTTTAGTTACTTTCTATTTAAAAAAATCACGAAAAGAAACTCACTTCTTAAATTTAGCTTCATAAATTCAGCGCTAGGTGGCGCTGTTTGCAAAAACTAAAATAGCAATGATTAATATTCGATTTGATTCGTTTGTAGTTAGACCTACTTAAGGAACCCTATAATACTGAGCATGGCCCGACATGCTCTTGGCCGGTTTTATTTTTTGTTTCGCTGCTACCCACGTGTTTTGTAACATTTTTTTTTTCTCAATATTTTGTTTATACGCGCTTTCGGTAGCATCTAAGTTGTTAAAATTCATTGAAATACATCTAGGATTAAAAGGTTTATAGAAGAAAACAAGGTTTTATTTCCAAAACTTCCATTTGTCCACTACGATACACTATCCCCCAGTTTCTGGAAGGCTGATCAATTTGATCTATTGTCAAATCTAATGTTAGCTTCTGTGATTGGCCGGCAAAAATGTTAACAACCAATCACATCGCTTGACCTAAGATTTGACAGCTGATTAGTGAATTTTTGCGTTGATCAGCCTTTCGGAAACTGGGGGTATGTCCAGCAGTGGACTGCGATAGGCTGAGTCGATGAAATGGCTAGTCTGTTGAGATCGGCCTCATGGCCGGGAAGACAGTATAACGGGCTGGTTTCCGCAACTCCACGTCCAAGCGTGTATTTTGCGTACGGGTGGGAACTTACTCGATCCACCCCAACTCCTCGAAAAAGGCCAGCAACGCCTTGGTGTTGCTGGTGATCTCTCTGAGGGTAAGGTACCCTAACCTAGGTAAGGTAACCCAGGGGGTTATCGAAGTACTTGGCCCTGTATGTGGCGACCTCAGGGCAGTCTAGAAGCACATGGGCTGCTGTCTCGTCTTCCACCATGCAGGCTCTGCACCGTGGGCTGTCCGAAACATATATGACAAAATGATGTTTGTTAAGGTGAATGTTACAGGGTAGCCCGCGAAATTCAAAATTTCTTGCGTTTTTTGCTAATTGTAGCTCTGTTTTGAGTTGTACATCAATCAAAATACGATTTGCGGTAGTAATAACAATATATCTACTGAATAATACTTATGAAAAATATAAACCTAGCTTTATAAGCTCTAGAACCTCGATAATCGAGAATTTGTTCGTAAATTAATATATTCGACTTGTACAGCATATAGACCTAAGGGGGAGCTGAGGGGCTCGTAGCGAAGCAACGACTGCGCGGATTGTACGATCTGCAAGGTTAAGCTGCACTTGTCGCGGTCAGTCTGTGGATGGGGGACCGTTTCGTTACACATCGAGACCCCTCCGTGCCTCGGAGAGCACGTTAAGCTGTCGGTCCCGGTTGTCATACGAATATCTATGGCAGTCGTTACGGGTAGTCAGAAGCCTGAAAGTCTGACAACTGGTCTAACCTCCGAATGTCAGTATTACCCAGTAACTGGGTTGCGGGGGTCTGATGGCAGTCGCTCCGTGTAAAATACTGATGTTCAACCGCATCTGGCTAGACTGGAAGCCGACCCCAATATAATTGGGAAAAGGCTCGGAGGATGATGATTAGCATATAGAGCTAAGTTAATAATTTTTAAGAGTATTATTCAGTAGATATATAGTTGTTACTACCGCGAATCATATTTCGAATTATACACAACGCGAAACACAACTATAATTAGCAATAAACGCAAGAAATTTTGAATTTCGCGGGCTACCCTGTAGCATTCACCCATAGACCAGTAAGCCTCTAGACGCCGCTTAGCTGGACACCCCCGGTCACAACGCATATGCTCTACCACTGCATATCATACGTCACTCCGTCAATCGGAACGTCACTCAGTCAGCGAGCGGCACCAATCATAAGGAATCATACCACCGAACTTTTGAGCCGGCCAATCATAACGCGCCGTCCGCCCCCCTGACCCCACCAACGTTTTACGACTGCGTTTGAATACAAAACTTTGTTTATGCGGAGTCTTGAAGCTTACTGGTCTGTGCATTCACCTTAAAGGACCCGTGGCCAGTTATATCAGCTGTACGCAGCTGTTGTTTAGAGCCGGGAGGACATTAGTAAAGGATACGCATCCCCGCCAGCGGTGCTGCAGCGCGCGCAGCAGCGCGTGGAGGCGCGCGCGCAGCGGCAGCGCGAGGGCGGCGCGCGGGTTGTGCGCCGCGGCCTGCACGCGCGCCCAGCCCGCCGCGTGGCGCGCGCGCAGCCACAGCGTGGCGCGGGAACACACGCGCGCGCCGCACGCCAGCTCTGCACACAAACTGGCTGTCAGGAGTAGACTTGGGAAAAACCATGGTATAATAACACCAGGTAGTCTCTTCCCGTGACAGCTAGGTCACGTGATTGCCTCCGTACTACGTCATCGGCCGTGGAGCCAATAGCGGGCTGTTAGCGTGACACTTGTCAGTTTGATGTGCTGCCTCTTTGTGAAAATAAATTACCCGAGCAAAATGCATTTTTTCATTTAATTTCTTCTATAAAGAATCACTTTTTAACTAGTAATTTAATATATTTTCCTTTATTAACTAATTAGAGTAATAACACGAGATAACAAATAGTTAGGCTAGTTAGGAATTTATTTTATATTCATTATGAACAAAAATCTCCTTAAGTACATTGAAGATATCAATCAATGGCAGCACTGATCGTGACGTAGCTTGGAGGCATCGCGCTGTCATTGCGGGAAGAGAATACCTGGTGAAAGATCTTATTATACCATGCTGCCAACGAATTTTTTTACGCTTTTGCCGCTTTTCGTTTTTCACTTCTAAAAAAATTGACTACATTACACTATTCTATTTACATTTAAACTATTTACAAAGTTCACTAAAAACTATACAAACAAACTACAATCGTCGCGTAATTACCAAGGAGAACATTCAAAAACGCATTCACTCGTTGACGACGAAAAATAAACTAAGCGCCAAAGCAAAATCAAATCAATCAAGGTCAAAAACGTTTAAACTGTTTAAACGATACGAAAATAATCAACAAAATAAAAAAGTGCTTTCTCTAAACAAATTTTACGTAAACGAATAAAATTTAATTCTGCCGGTTTCAAACCACCACGAGTCAACATTGAAATTGAGTCTTATGTTCATAGAAATAAGGTTACATTTCAATCGTACTATTGAAAGCATAAGTTTGGTTTACGAAAAAGTCTAAATGAAATCTGCTTTAATCACAAAGCGTGCTTATACGCTTTTTTTTTAATTAGACTTTTTTAAGCGCTTTTTTTTAAACGCCCACTTCTAGTTAGGAGTAGTAGTAGAGCTCCTTTGTGAAAGAGCTCGTCCGGGGAAGTACTACCACCGTGCCTACTTCTACGCCAAATAGTGATGCTTGCATTGCTGTGTTTCGGTCTGAAGGGTACGGGTGCCGGTGAAATTACAATCACATGAGACTTTCCACCTTCATGTCTCAGTTTGGCGAACCGACTTGCGGTACCACTTAGGTAACAGCCTAGGTGGTATTGCAGTTGTTATGGGCAAAGGTAACCACTTAACATCAGGTGGGCCTTTAGCTCGTTTCGCCATCCTATACCATAAAAAAATAAATAAAAAAAAACGCTCCCGACACTGAAAGGCTATTATTATACTACCTAAACACCATGGTATAATAAGATGTTTTACCAGGTACTCTCTTCCCGTGACAGCTAGGTCACGTGATTGCCTCCGTACTACGTCATCGGCTGTGGAGCCAATAGCGGGCTGTTATCGTGACACTTGTCTGTTTGATGTGATGCCACTTTGTGAAAATAAATTACCCGAGCAAAATGCATTTTTTCATTTACTTGCTTCTATAAAGAATCACTTTTGAACTAGTAGTTTTATACAGTTTCCTTTTATAACTAATAAGATGAATAACACGAGATAACAAATACTTAGGCTAGTTGTGAATTTATTTTATATCCATTATGAACAAAAATCTCCTTAAATATATTGAAGATATCAATCAATGGCAACACTGATCGTGACGTAGCTTGGAGGCATCGCGCTGTCATCGCGGGAAGAGAATACCTGGTGAAACATCTTATTATACCATGCTAAACACAATCTCTCTCAACGCAGGTCTTCATTTCAGCCTGAACAGCCAGTTGATGCCCTTAGCCAAGAACAGGATGAGAGGCTGCCACGCCACCAGCCAGCGAATCCAGTCCAGCAGCTGCCCGTACAGGATGTGGGGACGATCCCAACTGAAGCACTCGGTTAAGGTAGAACTTTGAACTTACCTATATACTGGGTGTCAGGGAAACGCTCCCGAAACTGAAAGGCTATTATTATACTACCTAAACACAATCTCTCTCAACGCAGAGGGTCTCATTCCAGCCCGAACAGCCAGTTGATGCCCTGAGCCAGGAACAGGATGAGAGACTGCCACGCCACCAGCCAGCGGATCCAGTCCAGCAGCTGCCCGTACAGGATGTGGGGACGGTCCCAACTGAAGTACTCGGTTAAGGTAGAACCACAGCGTAAGTAAAACTACCAGTGGTCCGTCGCCTTTGAAGTTTCGGAAAATGCCGCTTCCGTCTAGACATTACGTCATAGGGTCATACCACAGGGTTGTCACATTTATTTTCAGTTTATTATTTTACTTTGTTCCGTATTCGCCTATTGGTAACAATAATAAATATAAACGTAAACATTTTATTTATTATTTTAAATATTATAAAACTTTAAATGACTTTTTGTTTGTTTGTTGTTCGAGCATCACGCTAAAACTACTCGTCCGATTTTGATGAAACATTTTTTGTTTGAAAGCTGACTTAAACACTGGTATGGGTTTTATGAAAGAAAGAAAAAAGAAACAAAAAATCGTGACGTGCGTCGGGTAACGCCCGACAGATACGAAGCTTCTACGCCTTTGCAAGCGCGGGTAGAAATGTACGATGGATGGAACTGGACTGAACTGAACTAAACTGAAATGAACTGGACTGGACTGAAATTAACTGGACTGGACTGAAATTAACTGGACTGGACTGAAATTAACTGGACTGAACTGTACTGAACTAGACTGAACTAAACTGGACTAAAGTTGACTGGACTGGATTGAACTTGACTGAACTTAACTTAAATTGACTCAGCTTGACTCACCTCGACTCAACTCAACTCCACTCGACATAACTGGACTCAACTTGACTCAACTTGACTCATCTCGACTCAACTCGACTAAACTCGAGTCACTTGACTGAAACTTACTGAACTTGACTAAAACTGACTTGACTGAACTGAACTGAACTAGACTGAACTGAGCTAAACTGAACTGGACTGGACTAAACTTAATTGGACTGAACTGAACTGGACTAGACTGGACTGAACTTCTGATGGCCATAATTATTATTATCTCCTTAACTAAAGCACCTAGACCCATCGTGTTGACCCATATATATCCTTAACTTGAGCTTTTAGCCCCATCGTGTTGGTACTTAAATGAAAGGGCTTGATAAGCTCTAGAGAAATAAAGGGTGAAATATTCTGATATTCATATCACCTAAACTATAGGTCTTAAACCCATCGTGTTAGTACTCAAATGAAAGGGCTTGAGAAATAAATGGTCAAAACTTCTGATGGCCATATTGTTTTTATTTGAAAAGTCACGTCCGCCATCTTGAATCTCGAAATAGATGTTACATTCGTAATCAGCACCCCCGAAAACCTCGAAAATGATACCCATGTTAATTTTATTTGAAAAGTCGCGTCTGCCATCTTGAATCTCGAAATAAATGTTATATTAGTAATCTGCATCCCGAGACACCTCGAAAACAATACCCATATTGATTTAACTTAAAAAGTCGCGTCCGCCATCTTGAATCTCGAAATAGATGTTATACTCGTAATCTGCACCCCCGAAAATCTCAAGAACGATACCCGTATTAATTTTATATATAAAATCGCGTCCGCCATCTTGGATGTCGAAGCAGATGTTGTATTCGTAGTCCAGCACCCCGGAATATGAACCATTTTAAACGAAATACTTAAACAACAAAATTCGTCAACCTTTAATGCCGTGTCCCAAACGAGATGTATGGTAGTTGGTGCTCGCACCCGCCCCTCTCTCGCCCCTTACACCCCGCACGATTGCTCTGTCTAGACGTGTCCGTTGGACGACTGGTGGGAAACAGCAGAGCTAGAGTTCCTCAGACTGTGGTAGAACTATGAACTTACCTATATACTGGGTGTCAGGGAAACGCTCCCGAAACTGAAAGGCTATTATTATACTACCTAAACACAATCGAATACCAATAACCATTAGCCTTCATTGTTTATGGCCCGTATTACAGAAGCTTCTTCAAGTACAGTTTAAACTCCAATCACCTGATCACTACTTAAGGATATATTCGTTTCTTGAGTATCGGTCTTATTCCAGAACGGTAATTATAAACTTTAATTCAACAACATTACACACGAATTTTACCTGAAATAGAATAGAAATCTCAACTAGAGCTTAATCTGGACCACACTAGAGTGATTACAGATCAAATATCTGCTGAAATTCCGAAACAGGTGACTGTATAAAATAAATTTAAACTCAGCTGAACTGTGATCAATAAATCACTGCTTGAGAAACGTTCTAAAATCAAAGCTCAACTCAAAACTAGTTTTAAACAGAAATCCACGCTTGAGTATCGTTCTGTAATACAGGCCTTAGTGATTTGGTATTTTGCAAACCCGCAATGTAAAACTCGGGATCAATGCCGCGCGTACCTAACCTAGTTACGCTCACCACAATACCGACTGCGTATGCGAGCAAATGTCGTTCACCCCTAGCGCCAGCTGATATTTTATTTGAATTACATTGCGAACTTTCTTCGTTTTCGGAAGCGTTTCCCTGACACCCTGTATACAACGTGTCACATATACAGCGTCGCACTGTGTGACTGTGGCCACCTACCAGTGATCTGGTTGAGGCGGCGCAGCGCGCGGCACATGGGCGTGCGCAGGCGCAGGTTGCGGCCGCGCGCGCGCACCACGATGCTGCCGCACAGCACCATCTCGCCGAGCCGGGCGCATGTCTTCTCGTTTACGGACACCAGCTTCTTGCGGAGCTCACCGTAGTTTATTAACGCGTACAGCTCTTGAGCTACCTTTTTTACGTCTGTTGACAAAAAAAGAATCGTCGGTTCAATGGTAAAATTCACTAAGTGTCATTTTTGGTAAAAAATATCATATCACTTTTAGGCACTAATAATTGAAATCTATTTGCCAAAACCAGTTAACCAATCAGAAAACACCATCGCTGCGCGCCAAAGGTCTCAGCCGCTGCCGCTAGAGTATGGAAGCGTGTGAACGAAATAGAAAGACGTCACGGCAAACAATTTTAACACCTTATGGGTATTGCATAAGGAAAGAAAGAAAGAAAGAAAGAAAATTGGTTTATTTACTACAGCCACACAACACACACAATAACAATAATATACAGTTTTAGTCAATATAGACTCCTAAAAGTATAATTGTGTGCCCCGCGGCTGCACCAAATAGGCTCAGTTCAGCAAAAATGCCAGACAAGTAATGTCTGGCGCTGGTTTTCAACTGGACCTTGTTTGAAAGCTAAGGTTGATATTTTTAAGCTATTGCATAGCTTCTATCGCGGGCCTTGAGCGTGGAGACCGAATCCAGGAATTCCGTAACGAAAATAACCTAACACCGACCAGCACAGCGGTGATACTTTTTAGTTTTGCCATCTATCGATGAATAGCAGAACTTTTAATGACTTTTTGAAATATAATATTTTGTTGCCGCTTTGTCGCTTGTCTCTTTAGTTCTGCAAATCGCCTCTAGGTGGCATTGGTTGTATCGGCGTTACTGCGCATGCGTAATCCCCCTCTTCGCCCCGCAATCTGGTGCCTGCTTAGAGTTTCGGCGTTAGGGCTCCTCCTCTTTGTATTTACATAAAAAATGCTATGCAATAGCTTTACCGCGGCAGTCTCCGAGTGCCACACGTCTTTTTTTTTAATATATTTCGGGTGTTTTCGTCGATCGTTTTCGTGTCTGCGCGAACTAAGATCTGAGCGAACGATACGCCTTATTTTTTGTGTCGTACTGTCTGTCGTACCGACAGCAAAAATTACCAATATATTCTTCAACAATTTATTAAAAAAAAATACTTGCCATACCAATTTTTTATTGACGACCTCTGTGGTCTAGTGATTCGAGTGTCGGACTACTGATCACGAGGTGGTGGGTTCGATTCCCACAGAACACAGATATTTGTGTGATGAACATGAGTGTTTTTATATTTTTTATCTACACCCGTATCGTAAAATTCGAATTATGAACTCGAAAGTAATGTCATAATGACATGCTTTACGCACATGCACCTGTAATGCATTTAAAAAGTTTCATTACGATACATCTTGCTGAACAAAACAATGCGGTTTTTTTTTCCATAACCGCACACTTCAGCCCAACTAAGGAGTTTTTAATGCCACTTCGACCCAACCAAGGAGTTTTCAAACCTTTTTTTTTAGCAGTCGTACAGTTTGGCACCAATGAGTACACAAAATTCAGGGTGGCGCCACTAGTCATACATTGAAAAATGTTATCGTTTAAAATCGCGTTTTTGGCAGAACTTTGGATTGTCATATTGCTTTTAATTATATTTAAGTGTTTACAGGCATATTTTTTGTATGATAAAACAGAGATTGACGGAATCCTGACAAGGATAGAAAATTAGTTCCGATTGTAATGATTTCGCCAGACTATACTTTATTCTGTGTAGGAGCGCGCTGGGGCGCGTGCGCGGCCGCGCGCCATGACCTACTGGATTTGGTCATCGTTACTTGAAATGTATTGTAATTGTTTACGTTATTATTATGGTTTTGTATGTCTAAAGTTTTATTCTGGGCAAAAATATCTGACTACAGCACTGATACTGAACTGAGGAGAATATGACCCCGCCTGATTTTCTGGATGCAGCAACGTAAATGATGAACAATCTTTTACCAGAACAATTAAGAAAAACTACAACAATGTTACCAAGATTTTGACTTTAGTATTTAGTATTATTTAAAATTGTATGAGTTTAGATAAAATAGTGTATGAAACTGACATAACTAGGTATTAAAACACTCGTGTGATACTATTAAAAACCTCGCCTACGGCTAGGTTTTTAAACTCACACTCGTGTTTTAACCCTTTCACGTCTAAGGGAAACATTTTTCCCCAATTTTAAATTGACAATTACAATATTTTATTCAAACCTGATATTAACTTTATTGATTGTATGTCAAAAAAGAAGGTGTATACTACAATATGACATACCTTTACGTTAGCAAAACAAAAAACAACTGTAGAAATAATTGTGCGGCAAAATCAAAACTTTTGCAGGCTGTGCTCTCTATCGTTTTTAGGGTTCCGAAGTCCTACAAGGAACCCTTATAGTTTCGTCATGTCCGTCCGTCTGTCCGTCTGTCCGTCTGTCCGTCTGTCCTAATCCTTTACAGCTTAATAACTTCTACAGTTATAAACATAAGTAAATGAAATTTTGTTAAAAAATAGTTTACATATAGATCTCAATTTTAAAAGAATAAAAAAATCGTTTTTCCGTATTTTAGGGGTGGCGTCCTTACATGTGAAATGGGGAAAAAAAAATGTTTTTCGCTGCACCCCCTCGTGTGGGATATCATTGAATAGGTCTACTAAAATGAAGGTAATGTTTGATACACCACTTTTTTATCAGGTGTACCATCTGCGAAATATAGCCCGCCAAAGTGGCTTGCAATGTGTCCCCCCCCCTGCCATTTCTAAACTATGCAATGTAGAAACTTATAATTTTCCACATTGATAGACCTTTATAAAAACTCTCTTTTAAAATTATTTCGAGTATAATGTAATTATAATTTTTTGAGTTATAGAGAGAAAACTGAAAAATACTTAAAACGTCCTAGTTCAAAGGTCATTGACCTTAGAGAAAAATGATCATAGCAAATAATGCTCTTTTAGCTACTTTCTATTTGAAAAAATCACAAAAAGTAACTTTATCGCTAGATGGCGCTACTAACAACACGCTCTGAGTCGCGAATGCTGCCGATTATTGCAAAAACTAAAATAGCCATGATTAATATTCGATTTGATTCGTTTGTAATTACACCTACTTAAGGAACCCTATAATACTGAGCATGGCCCGACATGCTCTTGGCCGGTTTTTAGTTTATTGAATCGCTGTATTATTATTACAACTGTGTTTCGTCACTGTTTTATGTTATTTGGTAAGTATTATGTTATAAAATAATAAAATATATTTGAATAAGTGGAAACAAATACCTAAAAATTACGAATAATTTCATGGGAATCATTTTTCCCTGTGGACCACAAGTAGAATTTTTACGTGTTGTTTGCACTTAGTGTTTGATATCAATGTTTATGGTATTTACTTATGTTTCGACTGCCTCGTTGGTCTAGTGGTTGCAAGCGCGACTGCTGATCATGGGGGCCTGGGTTCGATTCCCGGGTCGGGCAAAGTGTTATTGGGTTTTTTCATTAGGAAATTCTCAGTAGCAGCCCGGAGTCTGAATTTGTGCCCGGTCAATGGCAATAGGCTCGCACTCTATTACATAACAGGCGAAATGTGGGTGTACTATTACACCTCTGCCTGTTATGTTACTTATATTTTTTGCTTTTATTTACAGATAATGGCTAACAGAGGGTTCAGAGAATTCCATTTAGCCTTTGGCCAACAATAGTGATGGAGAAGATGACCTTCAATTGGATGAGGAAGTCCAGAGTTTATAGCTCAAGATATTGAAAATGGTGCAGGTATGGCCAAAATCGAGGGTCCAGTTCAAAAAACTCTTCAAGGCGGCAACACAGATTACCTATTAGTTACTACGGCGGCAGTTCAGATACCCTTCCTGCTTCGTCTATGGCTCTACCATTAGATGGAGAGGGAACTCTTATAATTCCGTGAAAACGACTACGAGTTTCGGTCGATCGCAAAACCAAAATAAAATATGACTTGCGCTTATTTATTGATATCTTGGACTTAGCAATAAACAATGTATACAATGTACGTGAAGCTACATGAAGCTCAACACGTGGAAGGATCGCTTCTGACCAGCCTCGAGGATCGGCAACATGTGGCACGAGGTCTGATAAATGGCTTTACATCCAGACTGCGACCAAGGCTTACAGTAAGGATAGTAGCCAAAGGAAAGAATTGTGTAAAGCGCAATTTGCCAGCACTCAACATGCACAAAGCATATAAAATGAAGATATGATGTGTAAATTGTGCTAAGAAGCACGTAAAAAATAGGATAGGACGTATAAGATATGTATGCGCTATGTGCAACATCCATTTGTGCTTCACTAGAAAGAGAAATTGCTTTGCGGAGTACAACAATTAGAACCGTTTTATATATTTTTATTTTATATTAGTGTATATTTGTTATTTGACTGCCTCGTTGGTCTAGTGGTTGCAAGCGCGACTGCTGAGCGTGGGGTCCTGGGTTCGATTCCCGGGTCGGGCAGTGTTATTGGTTTTTTTCATTAGTAAATTCTCAGTAGCAGCCTGGAGTCTGGATTTGTGACCGGTCAATGGCAATAAGCTCGCCCCCTATTACATGAGACTATAACATAAATGGCGAAATGTGGGTGTACTATTACACCTCTGCCTACCCCTTCGGAAAATACAGGCGTGATGTTATGTTATGTTATGTATATTTGTTGTAAAAACATAAAAATAAAAATATTGTTCTGCAACCCGTAGTATTGATTGTTTTTACCTTTAAGGTCTACAGGGAAAAATATTTCCCATGAAATTCCAAAAAAACTATGTATCTTCTTGTTATTGAGATGCTTTGTTTATTCATTTTATCTCTAAATAAACTAAATAAACCAGTTAGACACTAATATTTACTCTTGGTTACCTTATGGTCGTGTAAGGGTTAATAACCCCTGTTATGCAACAGTTTCATAAACTACTATTATATTATAGGCTGGCGAAGCGAGCTAAAGGCCCACCTGATGTTAAGCGGTTACCTTTGCCCATAACAACTGCAATATCACCCAGGCTGTTGCCTAAATGGTACCGCAAGTCGCGTGAATCGTCTAGTTATTATCAAGTTTTTTAACTGTAGCGTGATATAATATATGATTTATTAAATTGCGTAAAAACTAGTCTTAGTAAATTATTGTTATTAATTTTGCCAAAATGTTTATAAAAAATATTGTTTACAAAAAATAGACAAGACACGAGATCAACATATTCAACTTTTTTACTATACATACCTAGTTATACTTAGTTTTTTGCGAAATAAATTATTCTTATTCTTAAACAGACTGTTAATTATATCCGATGACTTTTTTAACGTTTGGAAAAACCAGGATGTGACCAGTTACCACACAACGTGTTATTGAAATAACTGAAACCCTCTTAAGGGGTCATTGTACTCATCAGTATGAACAACTTTTACCATTGAACCAACCCTGAAATAGTAAATAACAGATGTTCCCTACATTTGTGTTTACATACATCGACAAAATGTAGGGAACAGCTGACTTTCTTTTTGCAGTTTCAGGGTTGGTTCCATAGTAAAAGTTGTTCATACTGATGAGTAGGTACAATGACCCCTTAAGAGGTTTTCAGGTTCAGCCGTTGCAGCGTGTTTGAAAGACAAACAAACACACATCCATATTTTGGCATTTATAATATTAGTAAGAAAATTATAGATATCATCTAATGACACTCATGTCCCATTACGTAGCCTCCATGACATGGAATATAATTCATAGTTTATGTTAAGCGCCGTCATAGAGATGCTTATTTTAATTCATTTAACCACTAACATCTTTGTAAAAACCATGTTTCTTGCAAATAAAAATCTTTATCTTATATCTTACATACATACATACATACATATTATCACGCCTGTTTCCCATTGGGGTAGGCAGAGACTATGGATTTCCACCTGCTACGATCCTGACACACCTCTTTCGCTTCATCTACGTCCATTAACCTTGTCATGCATGCTCGTCGGTTTAGAGAACTCTTAACCTGGCATTTTTTGAGAACATCCGCGATTTGATCGCGATACGTTCGCCGAAGTCGTACCCTTCCAACTCTTCCATCCACACTCGCTTCGTATACTTGTTTCGTCAATCTCCTCTCGTCCATCCTCTCTATATGTCCAAACCATCTTAACATACCTTTCTCAATCTTTGTCACTACATCTTCTTTCACTCCACAACGCTCCCTTATCATGTTATTCCTTACTTTATCTCTCAAAGTTACACCACACATACTTCTCAAAGCTCTCATTTCTACTGCATTTATTCTGCTTTCATGTTTCTTCTGCCATACCCAACTTTCACTACCATACATAAGTGTAGGCACTAACACTCCCCCATGAACAGCCAGCCGTGCCTTTTCCGACACTTTGCGGCTGTTCATGAAGGTGTGTAGTGCCCCATTCACCTGATTACCAGCACTCACTCTCCTTTCAATGTCCTTCACATGCTTGCCATCTCTCGTAAACATGGAACCCAGGTATACAAAATCTTTCACTTGTTCCACCTTTTCGTCACCTATCAAAATATTGCACTCTGTCATAACTTCTTCCTTTTCAAAAACCAAAACTTTTGTCTTACTAACATTAACTTTCATTCCTTTACTCTTCAAAGCACCATCCATAATTGTTACCATCTTCTGTAATCTTATATCTTTATCTTTAATAATACGGATACTTTAATTTAATGGCATGTTGTTCATTCTTCAATTAACGTAATATTCATTCTCATTGTAATTCCTTAGTCACAGTAGTTGTTTTTAGGGTTCCATATCCAAATAATGCCAACAGGACCATATTACTAAGTCTACGCCCGTCCGTCCGTCCATCTGTCACAGTAAAAAAAACCGGCCACGTGCGAGTCAGACTTCCATACCACCCATCAACCTGATACCCAGTACAGGCTAATTTAATTTATGAGAGTTCACCAAAGGTGCAGCACTACGCGTTGATGTATTTCATAATTGTATCTCTTTCTTAACCAGGTCCCACCACACATGTCTGTATTTGCCTGTATGTAATAATCAACTTACTGATATTCATAAATTATATGTAAACACCGGGCATACATTGTTCTAACGAAAAGGTAAGACGGATTGAAGGACAAACATAACTTTGCAAGGGAAAAAATAGGTAGGAGAAACTGGTTGTATGATTTTTTCATATTTTTAGGGTTCCGTGCCCGCAGGGTGCCAAACGGGACCCTATTATTCTCGCTACGCTGTCCGTCCGTCCGTCTGTCTGTCACAGGGCTGTATCTTTTAAACGGTAATAGGTAACCGGTTGAATTTTTTTCAGAATATGTGTTGCTATGCGGTGTATCACGACAAATACTAAAAACAAAAAAAAGTCTAAAACCAAAGGGGGTCCCCATACAACCTCAAAAAACATGCATTTTTTTCAACGTTTTTGTTCCTGCTCTATCTTCAAAACGGTAATATATACCAGCGTCAAACTTGGTCAGATTATAGTGCATATTATGTAGTTTAGCAACAAATACTAAAAATAAGACAAACATAGACATATATGGTGGTACCTGCGTAAGAAAGACATGCAAAAATTCATATTTCGCGCACTGTGCGTTGATGTCTTTTGATAAACTCTCGTAAATTAAATCAGTTTTATGGGGTATCAGGTCGTTGAGAGGTACGGAACCCTTACTGCGCGAGTCCGACTCGCACTTGGCCGGTTTTTTTTTGTATTATCTGTGTTTTGTGTTTATGCTATATTGTATAAAATCTGTGCATGTCAAAATAAATATTTTTCTTGCATTTTGTCGGTCAAAAAAATCTTCTCCCATACATCGGTCTACAACAAGGTCAATTCTCTAATTGTAAATGTTAGTTTGTAATCGCTAAAAATATTTTTTTCCTGTGATATAACCACAAATTCATGATTTTCCGATATTTTCCTTTACTTGTGCTATGAGACCTTGTTTCTTGCAAAATTTCATGATTCTAGGTCAACGGGAAGTACCCTATAGGTTTTGATGAGTGAGTTTGCGTTTATCAAAATATGTGACATAAATTGCCTCGTTGGTCTAGTGGTCGCAAGCGCGACTGCTGAGCGTGGGGTCCTGGGTTCGATTCCCGGGTCGGGCAAAGTGTTATTGGGTTTTTTCATTAGGAAATTCTCAGTAGGAGCCCGGATTCTGGATTTGTGCCCGGTTAGTGGCAATAGGCTCGCCCCCTATTATATGGGACTATAACATAACTGGCGAAATGTGGGTGTGCTATACACCTCTGCTGTTGGTATGTTATGTGACATAAATGGCCGTATCCTTTGATTGCGTTGACTCAGAAGCTTGATTTTTTTTACTCCAAGGGACCATCGATTTTAGTATTTGATATTAATTTGAACTTGATACCTTTACCCGTTCCTGAGATAAAAAATCTTGACAGACAGACCGACAGCCTGCCAGACAGACGGACAACAAAGTGAGGCTTATAAGGGTTCCGTTTTTTCCATTTGAGGTTCGGAACCCTAAAAAATGTGTGCGGTCAGGGGACCCCGTCAGGAACGAGAGCGTGCAATGTGAGTATATTGCCTGCTCCTAACGCAAAAATCTTACGTGACGTTACATTTTCTCCCGAATCATCTTGTTGTAATGAATGTCGACGGACCAAGCGGTGTACAGAAAAACCTAAACTAGTTTATGTTCTACACTGTATCTGCCAAATGTATGTATTTTTTTTTTGGAAATAAATAAAATAAATAAATAAATAATCACACCTACCGCAAACCGCGTTAAGTGGTAAAAGAGTATCAGATTTCTTCCTGGAAGAGCATAAAACTATATGTTTATAAGATTTTGTCGACTTACTCTCATCAAAATGCACATGTTTCGACAGCTTATGCCAGGTCCTGTAGTAGAAATGGCTGACTTGAGTCTTAGTCTTCAGATTGTCCGGCATTCCTTTCTTCTTCATCTTGGCGCAGATGTAGGCTGTAATGGCGTCGAAGTCCTTGCCGTACTCGTTGAGGGCCTCGAAGAACAAGTTCTTTTCGTCAGTAGACCAGAGAGCTTTGGGCATTCTTTGCTTAACTGTAGGGAATTTTAGCTCTTTGTCGTCTATCTTGTTTGGAGTCTCGCATTCTGGTAAGTCTGGAAGAGTTAAAAATATTATAAGTTTATTTTAATGTTATGTTTAGTTTTTATGGTTGAGTTAAGCGATGTCTGATGCTCGCGTCATGCTCGTGAACGGGTGCCGTCTGTCGGGACAGGTCAGCTTCTACATACTATGGCAACTCTTTTTACGTTTATTTCTAAAGGCAATATACTCACTTTTAAACTCTTGTTTATTTCTGACATTAACCTACATTATACTCACATTATTTGAATAAATTTGATGTAATAAACAATAACCTATTTAAAAAAGAGTTTATCCATGTAGTTTCTTGCCGGTTCTTCTCCATAGGACCCACAATTTGGAACCGTGCAACTAGAGCCTGACCTTTCAAAAGTGCCTGTAATTAGGTTTATTTGAAATATAAAACATTGAAATCGAAATTGAAATTAAGATCTGATGCTGATCTCCTCTTTGACAAGTCAGCTGAGGTCCACGCTCGAGGTTTGCCAGAGAGCTATGGCATGGAGTGTTCTGGGAATAAAACTTGTGATAAGGATGTGAGGAGGACCGGATAAGGAAAACAACAATCCGATCCAGAGCAAAAATAGCAGACGTCACTCTGAAGGCTGCCACTTTAAATTGGATTTGAGCTGGATCAACGACCATACACCCCCATAGACGCCTCATAACAGGCAACCGATGACTGCAACACATCTATGTAATTTCACTAATGTAGGTCGCTACTATTCGCCATTTGAAATCTTCAAATCAGTTTCTACCACTTACATGCACAACTGCCGTGTTAGGGATTAGCCAATAGCCGCCTTGGAAGGGCCAATTGGATTGCATTACCCCGCCTCAGCTAGTGGCAGAATTTATTGTATGCATTGCATTATATTCAACATTAGGCGTCTATTGGGCTGTATCGTCGTTGAGCTGGACATATCTGCACATGTCAAATGATCACTGGGCTAAACTGACAACTCTTCTTCTATCGTGTCGACATGAGCTACATAATGATAATAGCTCAACCCGTGGGGAAAAGATTAGCTAGTCAGCAGGTTGGTAGCGGGGCGATTGTCCAGGGTGCGCCGGACGATCAATTAAATATCGCCCCTCGTGGAGGCTCTTTTAATGCACCCCAACTGACCACTGAATGACATCTACATGATGGTGGTACCTGATGGTGTCTACATGGCAAGCCCAGACGGAGATGACGGGATGAGCTAGACTCCTCCTAAAAAGACTGGTCTCTTTTAACAACAGACAGGGAGAAGTGGAAGGCAGTGGGTGGAGTGGAGTAGGAAGGCCTTTGTGCTGTAGTGAGACACTTCAAACTTACATCCATACATACATACATATTATCACGCCTGTTTCCCATTGGGGTAGGCAGAGACTATGGATTTCCACCTGCTACGATCCTGACACACCTCTTTCGCTTCATCTACGTCCATTAACCTAAACTTAATAATAATATAATTAATTTTTAAAAAAAGTGGGTTTCGTAGGTAGGTATTACCACTGTTCCTAAATGTATTAGGAGTAGGATTATAAAGCAACGGGTCGGTGGGGTTCAAACTCCCGCGATTTAGAAGTCGGGAAACCCTTGGGCTATTGGCCTTCAAATAAAAACGTTATGGGTTTTACAAAAAGTGATTAGACACACTTTAAACAGAAAAGAAAGAAAGAAAAATGGTTTGTTTACTACAGTCAGAGGCACATTGCACATTGGGGTGCATTAAAAGAGCCTCCACGAGTGACGATATTTAATTTATCGTCCGGCGCACCCTGGGCAGTCAGCCCCGCGACCGACATGCTGACTGGCTAATCTTTTCCCCACGGCATGAGCTATTATCATTATGTAGCTCATGTCGACACGAAGAAGAAGAAGAGGCACACAATAACGATAATATACAATTTTATCATCTATAATACAACTCCGAAACGTATAATTGTGTGCCTCACGGCTGCACCAAGTAGACAATAACTGAAAACTATAAAACTAACTAACTATAAAACTGTGTGTATCACACACTACGTAACAGTCACGAAGACAATCGGGGAGTCTTTGTCCGTGGAATTGACGAAATCTATCGAAAAGCATGCATTGTGTCAAAGTGTCAATTAAGTCTTATCGAGTTAACTAAAAGCGAATCTAATCTGGGTAGTAGATACCCTCAAACTCACCATCAGACCCCTCTTTCTTGCCCGGCCTCTTGTCTCTATCAACGGGCGGTTCCAGGCGCAGCTTCTTGATGACCCTGGCGCTGGTCCTCTGCTGCTGCTGCGTGGTCAAAGAGCCGAGCAGCTCCGTGCGTTCCGCGTCCATGGAAGGTGCACCTGGAGACATGGCGGCGTCCTTCACACACTGGAACAACGGTTTATACAGAATGAGCGACCTGATTCAGAACCGTCGGAAAGTATTTAGAATCCGAGAAGAAAGCGTTCTCTAAACGCTATTCGCAAATCCGAAATCGAAATCTTTTGACAGTTCTAGACGGATCAAAAACGTCAATTTACGGAAACTCTTCCGAGAGCCATTTGTTATCGTAAAGCACTCGATGTGAAAATTAAAAAAACTGTAAATAGCGTTTCCGAATCCGTTCGGTTCACACATCGTTTTGTTTCAACAAAAACAACAGACGGTAAACAAGTTTGACCGGATTACATCATTCATTCATTCGTTTATTTCTCCACCACATAAAGAATCTTTACAGTGTAAACCATTAAAACAAATATTTGCTTAACATTATGTTGTGGGGACTGGAGCCTGTACTAGGTGAACCTGTGTTACAGGTCTCCAGGACTCCCAACTACCCGGACATAGTAAACAAAATCAATATATTATTTTAAAATTTCAGCATTATTCATAAAAATCTTGGTGTCACGGATGCGTACCTACATAATTTATAGTCATACATCGCGTATATTATTAAAATCGGTTGTCCTGACGTATTGAATGCTTTGTATGGAGCTTAAAAATGTTAATAGCGGTCATCGACCATACACCCCATAGACGCCTCATAACAGGCGACCGGTGTCTGTCAAGTGAACACATCTTTTCACTAATGTAGGTCGCCACTATTCGCCACTTGGAAACTTCAAATCAGTTTCGACCACTTATGTGAGCCGTCAAAACTGCCGCGTTAGTGATTAGCCAATAGCCGCCTTGGTAGGGCCAATCGGATTGCAGTAGCCCTCAGCTAGTTGACAGAATTTATTGTACGCATTACATTCAACATTAGGCGTCTATTGGGCTGTAGGTATGGTCGAGGTCTGGCCTCACACCCCGCCCGTATTTTGTTGCCCGGATCAGAATTTGTTTTAACGGTGAAGGAAATTGATTGATTGATTGATTTATTTATTTGCATAATATGGGTACATCAAGTTATTAATTAATAATATAAAGTCCTTATCCACATTTAACCATTTACGGTATGCAAATATTAATTACAATACAAATTATTATCAAAATCTAAATTCAATTCATTAAATATTTTTACAGCAATGATTAAAAACAATTAACACACATGTAAATTAGGAGAAAGAAACAATATTAATTATACCAATTTCAGATTATAACAATTAGGGCTACAATCGAACAAATGTATTTACTCGTTACGTATAGGGTCAAATATTTATCATTTTTAATGGACCAATAAAAAAATCTCTTATCAAGAGTCAATAAACTTGTCATCTAAAAATTCACTTAGAGAATAGTAACATTTTACCAGCAACAGCTCCTTCAGGTTCTTTTTGAATAGACGTATATTTTCAATGTTGCGCATCCTTGTCGGCAACTTATTATAAATAACCGTGGCTTTACAAAATACACTATTATGCTTTAGGGTTGTTTTACTAGGAATTATCCATAGTTTGCCAACATGACGAGATCTCGTTGTTTTTTCAAACAGTTGAATGTTCTGCTTTGTGAATAAAATCTGGGAAAGCTCCACAAAGTTTTCAATGGTGTGTATAGTCCGCCAACACTAAGGCTCGTATTACAGAAGCTTCCTCAAGTACAGTTTAAACTCCAATCACCTGATCACTACTTAAGGATAGAATCGTTACTTGAGTATCGGTCTTATTCCAGAACGGTAATTATAAACTTTAATTCAACAACAAAACACACGAATTTGACCTGAAATATAATAGAAATCTCTACTCAAGCGTAGTCTGGACCACACTTGAGTGATTACAGATCAAATATCTGCCCAAATACCGAAACAGGTGACAATATAAAACGAAACTATACTCAGCTGAACTGTGATCAACAAATCTCTGCTTGAGGGACGTTCTAAAATCAAAGCTCAACTTAAAACTAGTTTTAAACAGAGATCAACGCTTGAGTATGCTTCTGGAATACGGGCCTTAGTAGGCCAGCGTGGTAGACTAAGGCCTAAACCGATCTCTATCTAAGAGGTCCATGCCCAGTTAGGGGTTGATCATAAGGTATAGTAGCCCCAAGAATGTACAGCATTTATTTTATTCTGAAGTCATAGGTCAGCTACAGAGTGTCAATGCGTCGTAGTTGGTTTAATCTCAAACGAATAAAAACATCAGAACCATATTTCGAATTTGTGGAACAAAGAACGTGGATCTAAAATTAAAATAGAAGGTCATTCGATTTGAAGAACCAGAAACCAGAATTCAGATTACGTCAAAAATTATGTGTGATATATTATCAAAGTGATAATAGAATAGTCGCTTTAAATTTAATCTAATAGACCCTACATGCTATAAAAATTTGCATATCCTGTTCCGCAAAAAAAAACCGACTTGTGTTGTCATGAATTCCGCATGCAAGTCCAAAGAATTTAATTATTTATTTATTATTATGAAACAGACAACAATTGGGTCTAGTGTGTTAGTAACAAAGTGCCTTATTCTATGCTAGTACTTAATAACAAATAGTGACTTGGTCGGGATGACCAGCGGCCACACAAGCGGGCTGTCATCCCGGGCGGCTATCATGCGCAGGATGGAGTTGGGGCTGCCACGCATTGCTATTGATTTCGTTTTAATTGGCTCGTTACTTCATAGTACATAACACAACACAAAAAAAACGTATGGTATGATACATTGGTTGAACCTTACTAATCGAAGTTGCATGCGGTGAGGTGAATACCTAGCATGGCAGAGTCCATCGGCCGCTATTTCCAATCTCTCCGCCTTTTGTACTAGCCAGCAGACCCCTGGACAGTCAGAGCGTGCGGGAGCATTTTTGCTCCTGTACGCGTGATTTATCGTGGAATATTTTTTTCAACACACTTTCTCGTAAAGTGGCTCTTATTGCGCCGCTTTTAGGTCCATAATGCAGCTTATAACGCACGCGTGCTTTTTACTTTATATTTTTTTTTTGAATCGCAGCAAAGAGTTTTATTTATAAACAAAATTTAAAAAAAATGTGTATAAATCAACTGTATTAATTAAAAAACGATAAATAAATATTTAAAAAATTATTTATTATTGTCAACAAATTAATATTAATTAATTTGTGGATGTTAGGACCAAAAAGTTTTTGCCAAGCAAACCAGTTCACGTCACATTTTATAACTTTTTTAACTAATATGAAATCTTAAACACATGAGCACGTCTCAACTTAATACAATTAATAACAACCAGTTTAACTAAATAACAGAAATCCTATTGCTTCTATTTTTATTGACATTTCGGAGGCCTTTGACTTTGTTAACCATGAATTATTGTTTTACTGTTACGTAAACTCGACCGTTTAATATATTTTTTGTGAGGAAACACACATTTTTTTTAGATTATTTAAGTCCATGAATACAATGTGTTGAGGTGTCAAGTCATTCTGGACATCGTAAAAAAATCATAATCACGATATTACGAACATAAATTCGGAGTGCCCCAAGGAAGTATACTGGGACCTTTCAAGGAACTATACTGGGACCTTTATTATTTAATGCAAGATAATCATCGAAGTGTTAGCAGTAATCTATTGCAGAGGTATTTTATATAATGTCAGAATTAGAAGTTTTTAAACTTTCGCGAATTTCACTCATATTGAACTAAGTTTACGGGACTTGTCGCGCACAATTAAATCAAAATATAACAAGCATTTTGACTAACCTCGACGTTTCGGTCAAGTTGCATTGGCCGTGGTCACGAGCAGACTGAAGTATGTGGGTGTCATCGTCTTGAGCGGCGGGTGTTTTCTCGAACTACCCGCGGTTGGTATTTCGTAACGTCGCTGTCCGTAACAAGATATGCTGAATCACGACACACAATGCTGACAGTTTCGGCGGACATACATGTAGACATACCACGACGCGAACACTTCTCGATTACCGGATTCCACGAGGAGGACAACCTATATCCATCTTCCCGATTGAAATTTTTATATTTCTTTATCTCAATCACTTCTCGTACAATTCTGGGATAGTAATGACGATCAGTGGAGAGGATAAAGATAAAGAAATATAAAAAATTCAATCGGGAAGATGGATATAGGTTGTCCTCCTCGTGGAATCCGGTAATCGAGAAGTGTTCGCGTCGTGATATGTCTACATGTATGTCCGCCGAAACTGTCAGCATTGTGTGTCGTGATTCAGCATATCTTGTTACGGACAGCGACGTTACGAAAAACCAACCGCGGGTAGTTCGAGAAAACACCCGCCGCTCAAGACGATGACACCCACATACTTCAGTCTGCTCGTGACCACGGCCAATGCAACTTGACCGAAACGTCGAGGTTAGTCAAAATGCTTGTTATATTTTAATTTAATTGTGCGCGACAAGTCCCGTAAACTTAGTTCAATATGTCAGAATTACTACACAATGACGATGCACAATCGTATCATCCGTTCACAATCTGTCGACAGTTTACAATCTCGCTAGATTTATTATAAACTGACAGTGCTTAACATTTTCCGGTGATACTTATGGCTTTTATTCACAGACGTATCTATGTATGATTTACCCGGGACACTGCAAGCTTCATTATTTCGATGTTTTACTGATTGTTCACCATTGTAGATCCTAGAGCTAGATAACAATCAACTCAGCCTATCGCAGTCCACTGCTGGACATAGGCCTCTCCCAAATTGCGCCACAACGCTCGGTCCTCTGCAACAAGATAACAAGAATAGCGAAAATTAGAAAAGTGCGGTGGGCTGTCCCATGGATTTCATAAACAAGGGAGATACGCCTTCAATGCATAATTGTGCTTGTTTATTAGGTGTCGCCACTTTTCTTCAACTTGTTTTACAAACAAAGAAACAATATCAATAAGTTTTTATTAATAATAATTCTGTTTTTGCACACTTTTACACTACAAACCGGTATTTCAATGGTTTTATGTAACTTTTTTGTTGAGAGTGACCGAACAGGGAATGAAAGCGATCGCACGCACGGGTGTTCCGTCAGCGATGTGATCATTACGCGCATATCAATGCGTCAAGCATATAGTACCTACTTCGTAAATCTCCCTTGTTTAATGTTAATCTATGGCTTGTCCCATATAATTATATATACACGCTGAAATTTGAATCGCTTATTTCCCGAAAGGGGGTCATTGTACTCATCATTATGAACAACTTTTACTATGGTACCAAACCTGAAATCGCGAAAAAAATATCAGTTGGTCCCCACATTGGGTTCACTTAAATTAATAAAATTCAGCGTGTATATATAAAACCGGCCAAGAGCATGTCGGGCCATGCTCAGTATTATAGGGTTCCTTGAGTAGGTCTAATTACAAACGAATCAAATCGAATATTAATCATTGCTATTTTAGATTTTGCAAACAGCGCCACCTAGCTAATTTAAGAAGTGTGTCATATCAATATAACACAAGGTTTCTTTTTGTGTTTTTTTAAATAGAAAGTAACTAAAGGAGCATTATTTGCTATGATAATTTTTCTCTACGGTCAATCACCTATGAACTAGGACGTCTTAAGAATTTTTCAGTTTTCTCACTATAACTCAAAAATGTATGATCACATTATACTAGAAATAATTTTAAAAGAGAGTTTTTACAAAGGTCTATCAATGTGGAAGACTATAAGTTTCTACGTTGCATAGTTAAGAAATAGCAGGGGGGTGGACAAATTGCAAGCCACTTTGGCGAACTGTATTTTGCAGATGGTATACCTGATAAAAAAGTGATGTATGAAACATTACCTTCATTTTAGTAGACCTATTCAATGATACCCCACATGAGGGGGAGCAGCGAAAAAAAATGTTCATCCCCATTTCACATGTATGGGCGCCACCCCTAAAATACGACATCAAGATTTTTTTATTCTTTTAAAATTGAGATCTATATCTAAACCATTTTTTAACAAAATTTCATTTACTTATGTTTATAACTGTAGAAGTTATTAAGCTGTAAAGGATTAGGACAGACGGACGCACATGACGAAACTATAAGGGTTCCTTGTAGGACTACGGAACCCTAAAAAACTCTTTTCTTCATAATTTTAAAAGTTGTGCATCCTCAACTATTGAGATAAGGTCCCAAATCCATTCAATCATAAGGATGATAGATTTCGGAAGCGTAACAGATTTGAACAATATATTGGACATTGACGAGCTTAAGACGCTGACAACACCTAAAAAATCAGACCTCTGCGGTCACTGTCGATTTGTACAGAGAAGAAAGAGAGGCAACGAGCGGAGGGACGTCGGGTGCATCGCTCAACTTGAATAAAAATTAACAATATATTTTTTTAATAAAAAATTAAAAGCTTATTTGAAAAACAGAAACAATAGTGTTTTAGATTATTGTCTTTCTTAAATGTTTTCTTAATTTCGTTTATAATATTTGGTAAATAATAGAGATTGTTTGCTTTAAAGCATGTTTTAAGAGGTTAGTTTACAATTCTTTTCTATAGAGAAAACATCAAGAAAACGTGTTTTGGGCACAATACAGTTTTAGAAAATACGATTAAGATTAACATATATTTTTTCCCTGCCACAAACTGAATAGATACAGCTAAAAAATTTGGTTTGGCTGTCTTAACAAAATCAAGACAATATGCAGTGACCGTGTTTTATTGCCACAAAAGATTTCCCTTGAGCCGATGGTAATGTACAGGATATAGTCTGAACTTTACATAATATACTCGTTTGAGCAGACGACTCAAATTGTCAATTTGTTTGTTTAGAAAATTACCAATAAAAGTAGAACCATAGGACCTATAATATTTATTTAATTTTGTTCTTTGTTTACACGCTACGGGCAAATTCTGCAGAGGATGCAGTTAGCACAGCAATACCGACAAACTGGAATATCGGTGATTTTTTGGCAATTATTAATACCGGTATTGTAATCGCAAATACCGGTTTTCCAGTATTTGCCTTTTCAATTTTTTTGATCCCGTGTTGATGAATTATACGAAAATAATTCTTAACACAAATCAGCCCACTGCTGGGCACGGGCCTCTTCTCATTATGAGAAGGTTAAGGCATTTGACGACGTCTGTGGTCTAGTGGTCGAGTGTCGGACTGCTGGTCACGAGGTCGTGGGTTTGATTCCCAGAGGACACAAATATTTGTGTGATGAACATATGTGTTTGTGTTGGCTGGGTGTTGTTTATGTACTATAAGTATGTATTTACAAAAAAAAAAGTATAAGTATTATATCCATTATCTAGTACCCATAGTACAACCTCTGCTTAGTTTTAGCTTAGATGGTGCTGTGTAAAAAAATGTCCCAAAAATATTTATTATTATTATTTATTATTAGTCCACCACGCTGGCCTAGTGCGGGTTGGCGGACTACACACACCATCGATATCTGTATGGAGCACTCTCAGGTGTGCAGGGGGTGTAATCCAGTTCGACGATATTCGATAAATCGTACGATTCATCGCACAATTTGCTACTCCGGTCAACCATCGTTCCCTTATCGCATGCGATGATCGTGTTTTGACGTTTGTTTTTCTCATCTCCGGTAAATTGTATACGACTATGAACCGTAGTCTATCTTAATTGTGCCTTTTTACCCGACTGCGCCAGAAGGAGGGTTATGTTTTTCGAGTGTATGTATGTATGTATGTATGTATGTATGTATATTTCTTTGGCACGCTCTGTGGCCTATACGGCTTGATGGATTTGAGATTGAGAGGTGTCGTTAGATTCGTCTTAATTCTGAGAGTGACACTGGGTACATCAAAATTTAAAAAATAAAAATGGCCGCTTTTTGGCGCCATATTACCTCTCCAAAAATTTTTTTTTTCCGTCAAAGACTATCGAGTGGGGTATCAAAATAAAGGGTTTTATAAATGCTTTACAAAAATATATACAACTTATATGTTTAAATGTAATTTGGAATGAAAAATGCTAAAAAAACAACAAAATATTCAACGTTAAAAATGAATTTGACTTTTCAAAAAAAACATTAATAGCATGATAAATAAAACATGACAAAACTAAAAAGATTAAAATAAAAAAATTAATTAACAAAAACAAAAAACCCGACTGCGTGTAAAAATAACAGAAAAGATATAATTTCAATTTCAATTTCAATTTCAATTTATTTCCAAATAAATTGACAAAGGAACATGCAATCAAAAACACGAAAAATAGGGTTAAGACTTTGCTTCCCAAAATAGAGCGGTGAGGCCCTGTGTTATGGGATAAGCAAAACGCTCTGCCCTCCAGAATTGTGATAAAGAAAATTATTGAGACTGATCTGTGTGCAAAAACAGATTCACTGTATACAAGATAAAATTATTAAATTTAGTACAAATGTGAGGTTATTTGAGTGAGTATGGGTAGTGTCCGTGTGAATGGGTGTGCATGTGGGTGTGTATGTGTATGTATTTGGGGGGGGGGGGTGTAGCGTATAATTATGGGATTAGGCGAGTGAATGTGAGTAAAACTAAAAATAAATTATTTTACATGATGGGTGTTTGGATAAATTTTTGGTCTATAACAATATAAAGTGTAAATAGAAACAGTTTATATTTAAAGCTAGGACATAACTGTAAGAAGAGCTTCGGTTTCCTTGTAGGTATTTACAAGTAGCCATTTGACCACAACTTCCTTACATTTTTGCTTGGTTAGTGGGTATATAGATAATTCTTTATTTGTCTTGTTATAAATATACGGTCCTAGAAAACAAAAGAATTTCTGAATAAAGCTGGTTTTGAATGTCTGATTATAGTCACAGACTGTATATTTGAGACGTTTAGAGGCATTTTTTGCAGGGTCATATACACTCAGTGAATGCTGTCTCAAAATGATTTTTAAGATAAATAGCTGCCTGACTGTAAGAACCTGACAGTTTTTATATAATAAAGAAGTTGGGAAAAGATAAGGTCTAAATGTACAGACTTTTAGAATATAACGTTGAGCTATTTCTAGGGTGATTAACGAAGTTTTTGGTGCACCACCCCAACATAGGATGCAATATGTGATGAGAGGTTCGCAAAGAGTGCGATAAACTTGCTTAAGAAGAGGAGGATCAACTACGTGCCTAAGGGTTTTAAAAATATAAATTAATTTCCTAATCCTGCCACTTACCAAAGAAATATGGGATTTGAAGCTCAAATTGTTGTCGAGCAGAACACCAAGATATTTGATGCTAGAGGATCTTTCAATATGATAGCAGGAACATGATGTTAAATAGGGGTTATTGCAAGAATGAGCGATGATGGAGTAATTGGGTATGGGTTGAGATGAGTTTCTCATAGAAAATGTCAAGCACTTTGTTTTTTCGGCATTTAAAGTAAGAATGTTCCGTTGAAGCCATTGGGTTATTATATTCATACCTGATTGAGCATATGCAAAAACTTCATCCCAGCTTTTGCCCTGAAATAGTAAAGCTGTATCGTCAGCATACGAAATGATTTTTCCTTTACACAGTTGAAGGTCACAAAGATCATTTAAATATACAAGGAAGAGGGTAGGACCAAGAATACTCCCCTGCGGAACACCGTAATTAATGGGTAGAGTGGTACTAATGTTATTTGATAATTTTACGCATTGAGTTCTATTGTTTAGATAGCTATTAAATAATTCCAACTGAGTACCTCTGACACCTAACCGCTCAAGTTTGTTAAGAAGGATTGGGACAGAGACCGTGTCAAAAGCTTTCGCTAAATCCAAAAAGATTGCTATGCATTTCTTGCCTTCATCCAGGCTTCCTGCAACAAAGTCAATAAGACCCTGAACAGCCTCACATGTTGACTTACCTGTGCGAAAACCAAACTGATTTGAAGATAGAATGTTGTATTCTTCAAGAAATTTTGTAAGTCTGACATTTATAATGCGCTCAAGGATTTTAGATATTGAAGGAAGAATTGAGATAGGTCTATAATTAGAGACACGGTCTCTGTCACCACCCTTATGAATGGGAAGAACAACAGATTTTTTTAGAGGATCTGGAAAGATACCATTTTTTAGACAGTTGTTAAATATATATGTTAGTACAGGAACCAGTTGACGTCTGAATTGCTTTAACACTTTATTGGGAATTTGGTCCCACCCAGGTGAGCTATCATCCTTTAATCCCAAAATTAAAGAATCAACCTCACTGTCATCGGTTCCCAACAATACAAAGGAATTAGATTGAGACGAGGAACCAGGGTGACATTGAGCAAGAGACGAGATGTGTGTTTGACGGTTTAGAATATTTTCGGCCAAAGACTTACCAACGTCTACAAAATAACTATTTATATTCTCAACGGATTGTTGGGCTGAAGAAGAAAGAGACAGTAAATCCAAGGGAATATTAGTTGATTTAGCACTATTTGTAATAGTTTTTATAGCTTTCCATATTTTTTTATTATTTTTGCCCGCTTTTTTTATTGTATCTCTGTCATAGGCACGTTTGATTTTATTTAGTATACTAGTGCAATACTTTCTATATCTTAAATATGTTATCTTCATTATTTCATTGTGAGGATGGATTTTAGTCTTTTTGTGTAATTCGTCCCTGTTTCGTAGGCAGCGTAATAGTCCAGGAGTCATCCAAGGTTTCATAACTTTTTTACGACTGGGAATTTTGTGGGTAACAGAGTTATTATTGATGGCAAATTGTATCGCATCAATTAAATGATTAACAGCGAGGTTAGGCTCTACAATGTTCATGATTTTATTAAAGTCAATTTTATTCATATCTGAGGTGAGGCCTTCATAATTTATTTTTGTATAGGTTTGAGCCGGGAGAATAGGTATAAGTTTAAGATGCAAACATAAAAGGGCAGGATAATGATCAGTAAGTGATGACTGAATAACTAGACTATGTGCCTGATTTTTAGTTTTTAAAAGAATATGGTCCAAACAAGTACGACTTTCCGGCCGAGTAACAATGTTATGACCAGGCATGAGTCCGTGAAAAGCCGCAAAGTTTAAATATTTACTAGAATTTGAGTCTTTAGTGTTATCTGAAATATCAATATTAATGTCTCCAATAATGACAATATTTTTAAAAGTTCTTAAGCTAATTAGTACCTCATTTAGTGATACTATAAACGTATCGATATTTTAAAAGATGGAGAGCGATATATTGCAACAACAGCAGTTTCCCGGCCCAGCCTAATCGTAAGACAACTACCTTCTGCAAAAATCGGTTCCTGAACTAATACATTCAAGCAGGACTTTACGTAAAGCACCATTCCGTCGTTCTGGTTACGAAGAACGTTGGTTGCGAACTGATTAAAACCGTCAATTTTTGGAATAACCGGGCATAGGGATAACCAACACTCGGTAAATATAAGAATATCAATGTCAACATTGAGTCGGTTGAGAAGAACTAAGAAACCGGCCATATTACAACTTATACTTCTTATATTCTGTGTTAAAGTCTTTAGGCATCTGTTGGATTGGGGAACCATGTTACGACAGTGTTGTATATCCACTAAAGCAGAGTGAGAAACCGACACATGATCAAGGTCATTCAATATATTATTTAAATTATCGAATGTTACTATTAGAATATTTGTGCCACAATGTTGCTATATAACAAGGTATCTTTATAAAATCAAGGAAAACTACACTGATTGTTAATAAATACGGAAAAGACATTAAGACATTTTTTGAGGGGAAATGAATTATTTTGACAAAATTATCAAGCATTTGAATAACTGGAATGAAGGATTTTAAATCAATGTATGTGTTTGTATGAAGAGTAAATATGAGGTGTATAAAGGAACATTCAATTGAGAATTTGAACATGTAAAATGTATGTAGATATGTGTTACGTCTAGAATAATCATGTTTTACACGATATATGTTCAAAGAATACAATTTTAAAAAACATAAATAAAATTTAGCATGCATGAAAAAAATTATAGAGTAAATAATTCGCTCAGATGGTCAGATTAACTTAAGTTTATCCAGGTCTGAACCATTGAGAATTCGAATATATGGAGATGCTGTGGTTTTACGTAAATATACAACACCACGAGCAGTCCAGCAGATATTGTAGTCATAATCCTTTGCAAATTGCCGAGCTAAGTAAAATATATTTTGCATTTTATAAGTCAAGCTCTCTGACACGTAAACTGGTTTAATAGGGCCCGGTATTTTTAAATTTTCCGAGTTTAGTTTTTGGCCTTTGGGTTTTGACCTATTATAATTCTTGACAGCAGAAATAATTTTGTCTTTAGTCAGGGTGCTAGTAAATTCTACTGTTATCTTACTAGAATTATCTTTTTTCGGGTTATTCTTGTAAATATCCTTTATGTCAGAATCAGACAGGTTTACTTGTAAGGTATTACCTAGATGTTTCACCAGTTGGCAGAGCTCCAATTTATGCTGTAAGGGATCATTATTTGCTGTAGATTTTGGTATGTTGCGAATTTCAATTCCCGTTGAAAGAGATTTTCGCTCCAAAGATTCAACCTTGTCTTCTAAAAATTCAATATATTTTCTGTCTACCTTCCTATCCTCTTCCAATGTTTTGAACCTAAGCAAAAGTTCATCGTATTTTTCGGATGAAAAAGACAGATTATTTGAGATTTCTTCATTTTGAGCTTTAATCTCATTTACGGCATCTTGTAAGGTAATAAAACGCTGCTCCATGCTCAAAGTAAACGAAGCAAACATCCCACGCATACCAGATGTGAAAGAGCGTATTTCTGTTTCATCTTCTTCATCCTCAAACTTGCGCTTTGATCGTGTAGTAATATTACTAATGTGATCTTCTATACCTTCATTGGAATCGTTTAATGTCGGTGCAGATCGCGAGTGTTGACGAGTTTGCAATGCCTCTAGAGTAAAGGCGGCAGCGATGTGCGAATTTGGAGTCTCGGAGCGAGATGGAACGAGTGATGGTTGCGTAGCTACGGATTGGGGCGGCGGCGAGCGGGTGACAGACATTGTTTGCTAGCGATATCGTAACTAAATCCACAAAGCTACCAGGGCTTCAGAAATTGAAACACTATGAAGAGGTCAACAAAGTGGTCACAGGATCGATGCGCAAGAACAAATCTATCTTCCGTCCAACACAAGTTGAGCTCCAAAGTGGCTGTTCAAGCAAAAAAGACGTTCTCTTCTTCCTAATAGGGATTTGTTTTGCAGTTACTGTCGTCAGTCGTAAGCGTAGTTGCGTTAATGACAAGTGAAGTCAAAGTCAAAGTCAAAGTCAAAGTATTTATTAGTGTGATTTTTGGTGATACAGTAGGTCTTATACATATTTTACGGGAACTCAAAAATCTACCCATTAGGGCGTACACTATTTAACAATGTAAGAAATTTTAGAAAACATTGCATACAATTTAACAAAAAAAAAAAAATTAATTAATTTTTTATTTTTTATAAATTATTTCAGAATAATTATTAAAATGTCAATTCTGAAACATTCGATACATCTGGCATAGTACATAAAATCAGTCGCATTAAATTTTGTCAAGAAGGAATTCGTCAATGGTATAGTAACATTTATCAATTAGGAATCTACTTAGTTTACGTTTAAATTGTGTCAAGTTTGAATCTTTGATGTCATTTGGTAGCTTATTCAATATTTTTGGAGCCATGCAGAGTATACTCTTGTGCATAAGAGTGGTTTTTGAGCTTCTTAGGCATAATTCGTGACGATATTCTTGTCTTATCAATTTATAACGTTGATCTGAAGCTTTTTTAAATAGTTCGCTATTTTTCTTGACGAACAATGCGGTCTCGTATATGTAAAGACAAGGTAGTGTTAGTATATTGAGTGCTATAAAATGCGGTTTACAACTTTCTGTTGGTTTAAGATTGCATATGGATCTAATGCATCTCTTTTGTGCTTTAAAAATATCGTCTTTTTCGCAGGAATTTGCCCAAAAAATTACTCCGTAACGTAATATGGAATCTACATAGCCATAATACGCAGTTACGACAGCTGTCTGATTAACTACTTTCCTAAGTTTATAAAGAGCGAAGGCAAACCTACTCAATTTTGTAATTAGGATTGATGCATGTTTTTTCCAAGTCAGTTTACAGTCAATTGTCAAGCCAAGAAATTTTATATGTTCTACTTCTTCAATTTTATTATTATTAAAAGTTAGATTAATGTCAGGAGTGGTAACTCTTTGTCGAAACTGCATAATTTTTGTTTTACTTAAATTTAATATTAAATTATTTTGTTCAAGCCAATTAATAGATTGTTGCAATGCATCTTTGATATCACAATCATAGTTTCCATTTTTATCATGTCTTACAATTATTGTACTGTCATCAGCAAAAAGAACCATAGGAAAAGCGACGTGTTTTGGAAAGTCATTTATGTAGACTAAAAACAATAGCGGGCCCAGTACGCTGCCCTGTGGGACGCCAAAAGTGATTGTACGTTTTCCTGACATATATTTAAGTTCTTTTTTATCCTTTTTACTTATTCGTTTGATTTCCGTACACTGTGTTCTATTGTCAAGGTAAGATTGTATAAGAGAAAGCGCATTTCCCCGTATTCCGTATGCGTTAAGTTTATGTAATAAAATATTATGATCAACTAGATCGAAAGCTTTCGTCATATCCATAAATATAGCGCTAGTGGGAATTCTTTGATCGATATCTGTCATTATAATATTAAGAAAGTCATAGATAGCCAAATTTATGGATTTATTTTTTCTAAAACCCTTCTGTTCCTTTACTAAGATGTTGTGTTTAGTGAAGTAGGAATACATGCAGTGATAAATGACTTTCTCAAATACCTTTGATATTACTGGTATAAGTGCAATGGGTCTGTAGTTATTTATGTCAGTTTTATCATCCTTTTTAAACAAGGGCTTAATTATAGTTGGTTTTAGCTTATCCGGATAAATTCCAGAACAGGTACTAAGATTAATTATGTGGCTAATGGGGCCTGATATCACTTCAGAAACGAATTTTAATACTCTTGTTGAGATGTCATCATAACCTACGCTTACTTTGTTTTTTAAGTCCTGTATTATTCGATACACTTCATTAGGTGTAGTCGGCGCCAGGAACATTGATTTACTGCATATATTTGGGGTCTTACAGCTTGCAGATCTTGAAACTTTTGAGAACAATTCTGCTTGATTTACGAAGTGATTGTTAAATGCGTTCGCTATATCACTGGGGTTTGTAATTGTAGTTCCATTATTCCGGATTTCTGTTATATATTCATAGGGAGGGCAATTTCTATTTTCATTTATGATTTTCCATGTATCCTTCGATTTATTTGTTGATGTCATTATCTTATGGTTATTTTTTGCCTTTTGTGTCAGTTTTATTATTTTTTTAAGTCTTTGTGAGTAATTTTTAAGTTTTGTCAAATGATTGCTATTAGGTTTTGCTCTTAGTTGCCAAATAAGTTGTCTTTTATTTTTGCTACAACGTCTTATACCAGGTGTTAACCAATTCGGATTCCTTTTTGACTTTATATTTTTACTAATCAAGGGGAAACATAAATCATAAAATAGCTGGAATACTTCCATAAAACAATCATACGCCACATTAGGATCATCAGCTTGATAAACATCGCAAAACGATAAAGGATATAAACATGATCTAAATTTCATGAGGTTATCATAACCGTAGTCACGCGTTATAATATTCCAACTGTTTATTGTACAAGTCTTTTTTACGGGAACCTTTAAAATTTGAGCTGTGTGGTCTGACATGCCAAGATCCATTACTCGGTGGTCACATTTTCGAGAGAAATTGTGTGCAAAATTATCTATACATGTGTTACTTTGTAGTCTAGTGGGTTGGTCAATTTGCAATTTTAGATTATAGCTTAATAGGTATCTCGTAAACTCAATGGAGGTTCTATCTTTTCGCAATGCGTTAATGTTGAAGTTTTGAGTTTACGAGATACCTATTAAGCTATAATCTAAAATTGCAAATTGACCAACCCACTAGACTACAAAGTAACACATGTATAGATAATTTTGCACACAATTTCTCTCGAAAATGTGACCACCGAGTAATGGATCTTGGCATGTCAGACCACACAGCTCAAATTTTAAAGGTTCCCGTAAAAAAGACTTGTACAATAAACAGTTGGAATATTATAACGCGTGACTACGGTTATGATAACCTCATGAAATTTAGATCATGTTTATATCCTTTATCGTTTTGCGATGTTTATCAAGCTGATGATCCTAATGTGGCGTATGATTGTTTTATGGAAGTATTCCAGCTATTTTATGATTTATGTTTCCCCTTGATTAGTAAAAATATAAAGTCAAAAAGGAATCCGAATTGGTTAACACCTGGTATAAGACGTTGTAGCAAAAATAAAAGACAACTTATTTGGCAACTAAGAGCAAAACCTAATAGCAATCATTTGACAAAACTTAAAAATTACTCACAAAGACTTAAAAAAATAATAAAACTGACACAAAAGGCAAAAAATAACCATAAGATAATGACATCAACAAATAAATCGAAGGATACATGGAAAATCATAAATGAAAATAGAAATTGCCCTCCCTATGAATATATAACAGAAATCCGGAATAATGGAACTACAATTACAAACCCCAGTGATATAGCGAACGCATTTAACAATCACTTCGTAAATCAAGCAGAATTGTTCTCAAAAGTTTCAAGATCTGCAAGCTGTAAGACCCCAAATATATGCAGTAAATCAATGTTCCTGGCGCCGACTACACCTAATGAAGTGTATCGAATAATACAGGACTTAAAAAACAAAGTAAGCGTAGGTTATGATGACATCTCAACAAGAGTATTAAAATTCGTTTCTGAAGTGATATCAGGCCCCATTAGCCACATAATTAATCTTAGTACCTGTTCTGGAATTTATCCGGATAAGCTAAAACCAACTATAATTAAGCCCTTGTTTAAAAAGGATGATAAAACTGACATAAATAACTACAGACCCATTGCACTTATACCAGTAATATCAAAGGTATTTGAGAAAGTCATTTATCACTGCATGTATTCCTACTTCACTAAACACAACATCTTAGTAAAGGAACAGAAGGGTTTTAGAAAAAATAAATCCATAAATTTGGCTATCTATGACTTTCTTAATATTATAATGACAGATATCGATCAAAGAATTCCCACTAGCGCTATATTTATGGATATGACGAAAGCTTTCGATCTAGTTGATCATAATATTTTATTACATAAACTTAACGCATACGGAATACGGGGAAATGCGCTTTCTCTTATACAATCTTACCTTGACAATAGAACACAGTGTACGGAAATCAAACGAATAAGTAAAAAGGATAAAAAAGAACTTAAATATATGTCAGGAAAACGTACAATCACTTTTGGCGTCCCACAGGGCAGCGTACTGGGCCCGCTATTGTTTTTAGTCTACATAAATGACTTTCCAAAACACGTCGCTTTTCCTATGGTTCTTTTTGCTGATGACAGTACAATAATTGTAAGACATGATAAAAATGGAAACTATGATTGTGATATCAAAGATGCATTGCAACAATCTATTAATTGGCTTGAACAAAATAATTTAATATTAAATTTAAGTAAAACAAAAATTATGCAGTTTCGACAAAGAGTTACCACTCCTGACATTAATCTAACTTTTAATAATAATAAAATTGAAGAAGTAGAACATTTAAAATTTCTTGGCTTGACAATTGACTGTAAACTGACTTGGAAAAAACATGCATCAATCCTAATTACAAAATTGAGTAGGTTTGCCTTCGCTCTTTATAAACTTAGGAAAGTAGTTAATCAGACAGCTGTCGTAACTGCGTATTATGGCTATGTAGATTCCATATTACGTTACGGAGTAATTTTTTGGGCAAATTCCTGCGAAAAAGACGATATTTTTAAAGCACAAAAGAGATGCATTAGATCCATATGCAATCTTAAACCAACAGAAAGTTGTAAACCGCATTTTATAGCACTCAATATACTAACACTACCTTGTCTTTACATATACGAGACCGCATTGTTCGTCAAGAAAAATAGCGAACTATTTAAAAAAGCTTCAGATCAACGTTATAAATTGATAAGACAAGAATATCGTCACGAATTATGCCTAAGAAGCTCAAAAACCACTCTTATGCACAAGAGTATACTCTGCATGGCTCCAAAAATATTGAATAAGCTACCAAATGACATCAAAGATTCAAACTTGACACAATTTAAACGTAAACTAAGTAGATTCCTAATTGATAAATGTTACTATACCATTGACGAATTCCTTCTTGACAAAATTTAATGCGACTGATTTTATGTACTATGCCAGATGTATCGAATGTTTCAGAATTGACATTTTAATAATTATTCTGAAATAATTTATAAAAAATAAAAAATTAATTAATTTTTTTTTTTTTGTTAAATTGTGTGCAATGTTTTCTATAATTTCTTACATTGTTAAATAGTGTACGCCCTAATGGGTAGATTTTTGAGTTCCCGTAAAATATGTATAAGACCTACTGTATCACCAAAAATCACACTAATAAATACTTTGACTTTGACTTTGACTTTGAACATCACGACGTTGAATTCACACTTACTTGAAAGATTATTGTGTGAGTGCGCAGCGTTCTTTGCAACTTTAGTACACTCGTATAAACTTCTGCTCCTCTATTATTTTGTATTGAATTTCGGCGTGAAATTTTCAAAAAAATATTAAATTTCAATATGTTGGCACGATATAAACGTCTGTTCGCTACAGAGGTCCGGGGGAAGAGGAACAACAAGACTTATCAACACGCAGGCGGAGGCTACCTATGAATTATTATGTAATTCATGACCAAAAACATACGTAGCCTCCGACTGCGTGTTGATAAGTCTTGTTTATATCTTTTCTGTTATTTTTACACGCAGTCGGGTTTTTTGTTTTTGTTAATTAATTTTTTTTATGTGACTATCTTTATTATGTAAGTATCAGTCGGAACGAAAGTTCGTACTTCGTTTGTCGTTCGTAAAACGCAGGTAGACCTACAGGTTTCCTCACGTAAGCTTTTACTTGTTAACATAGACATAGTTAGAAATATAGACAAAGTGCTGCGAACAATCATAGTGAAGCCAACAAAACCTTGCTCCTCCGTGTACAAACCAGCGCTCACGCACACACATGCACTGAAAGACATTTGTTTTTGGCTATGCTTACTGTCGAGTCCTTGAGTGGAGACCGCGAATCGGCAAACGCAGCGTAGGGCGCTGCGTTTGGCGCCCCCTGCCAGGTGGACCGACGACCTAAAGAACGTGGCTGGGGGGGACTGGATGCGGAAAGCAGAGGACCGAGCGTTGTGGCGCAACTTGGGAGAGGCCTATGTCCAGCAATGGACTGCGATAGGCTGAGTTGATATGCTTACTGTACGATGCCGCGACATGTGTACTGAGGGCAATGAGCACGGTTTGATGTATCCGACCACTATCGTGCGTGACGAAATGACAGAGAAGACATTACTACGTTATTATTATTACGTTGAAAAAATCGTTATTCCGATTACTAAATGAAAAATGTTACTATAAGGAACAAGTTAGATGCATATTTTAATGATGTTTTTATATAAATTATAATTTGATTTTGTATAATTACCTAATATTTACTGTAAGAATTGGTCCTGTTTTAAATTTATTGTATGCCAATTAGGGTCATAGCAGCACAACATAATGTACCTATTTAATACCTATCGTTATTTTACTTATCAAACAAGCAATTGGTATACAGGGTAGAGAGATATAAATGAAGTTTTCTCAGAAGATTATAAATGTTTTCGAGTGAAATATAATTTTAATAATAACATAACATAACATAACATCACGCCTGTATTTCCCCGAAGGGGTAGGCAGAGGTGTATAATACACCCACATTTCGCCAGTTATGTTATAGTCCCATGTAATAGGGGGCGTGTCTATTGCCATCAACCGGGCACAAATCCAGACTCCGGGCTGCTACTGAGAATTTCCTAAAGAAAAAACCCAATAACACGACCCGACCCGGGAATCGAACCCAAATCGAATCGAATTTTGATAATGGACAAAGTTAAACTGTATTTATACAAAACCCTAATCAAACCATTCTATAATAACTTCCTGAGAAATCTTCATCTATATCTGGCGACCCTGTATACTAATTGCTTTGTTAGACTGTACTACAATACACGCTGAAATTTGAGTCGCTTAAATCCCGAAAAGGGGTCATTGTACTCATCATTATGAACAACTTTAAGTATGGGACCAACCCTGAAATCGCGAAAAAAATATCAGGTGGTCCCTACATTTTATTGATTTAAGTGAACACAAATGTAGGGACCACCAGATTTTTTTTCGCGATTTAAGGGTTGGTCCCATAGTAAAAGTTGTTCATAATGATGAGTACAATGACCCCTTTTCGGGATTTAAGCGACTCAAATTTCGGCATGTATAAATTGAATAAAATGAAATTGAAGCCTTTGACCGTACGAATGTAACAGTTAGGCATTATCTATGCCTGTGACCTAATACCAGATAAACTGTCCGTACCTCTTAGATGCACAATAGTACACCTTCGTCATAACTGTCATCTTTTTGGGTGGGTCATTGGGGTCACAGTAGTCTAAAAACATGTAAACAGCCATTGTGTAAGGTTAATGACTTACAACTGATAATTATGTAGGTCAAACGACACGAAATTTCCATAGATTTTCCGTGAATTAGTAATAAAAATTGAGTTTTAATTTATTTGTGATTTGGTCTCGGTCTCGACCTCGCTTAAATAAAATAAATAAATAAATATCTTTTGGGACATTTTTTACACAGCACCATCTAATCCCAAACTAAGCAGAGCTTGTGCTATGGGTACTAGACAATGGATATAATACTTATACACGCTGAAATTTGAATCGCTTAAATCCCGAAAAGGGGTCATTGTACTCATCATTATGAACAACTTTTACTATGGGACCAACCCTGAAATCACGAAAAAAAAATCAGGTGGTCCCTACATTTTATTGATTTGATTTTTTTTTTTTTTTTTTATTAAGGGGGGCAAACGAGCAAGCGGGTCACCTGATGGTAAGCAATCTCCGCCGCCCATGGACATCCGGATCACCAGGGGAGTCACCGATGCGTTGCCGACCTTTTAAAAAGACGTATGCTCGTTTCTTGAAGGCTCCCATGTCGAATTGTTACGGGAAAACCGCTGACGGGAGTTGGTTCCACAGTTTTGTTGTACGAGGCAAAAAATGACGTGTGAAACGTACAGTAGTTGATCGCCAATCATCAAGATGGTGAGGATGGAATTTAGATTTATGGCGAGTGGTACGATGGTGGAAGTCAGCGGCTGGTATAAGGTCGAACAATTCCTCAGAGCATTCCCCATTGTAAATGCGATAGAGTATACATACAGATGCAACGTCTCTACGCAAGGCTAGAGGGTCAAGCCGATTGGGAACAATATAGTCACCGACGATTCGAGCCGCTAAGTCTAAGTGAACACAAATGTAGGGACCAACTGATTTTTTTTTCGCGATTTCAGTGTTGGTCCCATAGTAAAAGTTGTTCATAATGATGAGTACAATGACCCCTTTTCGGGATTTAAGCGACTCAAATTTCAGCATGTATACTTTTTTTTTGTAAATACATACTTATAATACATAAGCAACACCCAGACCAACATAAACACTTATGTTCATCACACAAATATTTGTGTCCTGTGGGAATCGAACCCACGACCTTGTTATCAGCAGTCCGACACTGGAACCACTAGACAACAGAGGTCGTCATATGTTTCAAACACCCATCAGTCCACTAAATGCAGGTTTTTTTCTGGAATAATACCATGACTGCGAAACTGCGACACACAAGAATTCCCCTTGTTTTATGCGAAAACCACGTAGTGTAAGACCACCCAGAGCCTTAAATCTATACCTACTTCTAAATCTATACCTACTTCTAAATCCCAAAATATTATTAAAAGAAATCACGGAACAACAATAAAACGTATTTACAGTCAGAACGCGTTTCAATGTGCACATGGTATGGCTATTAGCATAATTGTAAATTGAGTCACAAAGAAAACGTCAAAGAATTCAATCTATTTCTACAAAATACGTAATTTTATTTGATTTAGAGATTTATAACTATACATATAGGTAACTGAAACCTTCTTAAGGGGTCATTGTACTCATCAGCATGAACAACTTTTACTATGGAACCAACCCCGAAATCGCGATAAAAATCAGCTGTTGCCTACAATTGTTCACATAAATCGAAAAATTTACGGCTCACCCCCTACCCTCGGGAACTTTTAGTATGTTCATCAGGACACCTCAAGGAACAGCTGTACCGATTTTCAAAACTACACGAATTATTTCCGCTGATTGCCCAATTTTCTGAAAAATAAGGTGATCTGGATGCCAAAATTAGTGCTAAGATAATACCGGTGACATACATACATACTTGTGTAGCACGTGGATAGCAACGGAATCCTTCGGTTCAATTTTGTTATTATTATAGAACTCCGAAAATAAAATCCATGATGTAATAAAAACCTGACCTTTTACCATGACACCGTATCCAAAAATTCTAAATATAAATACATCAATTAATAACACGTTAATAGTCTTTAATATGTTAAGGAAAATTTTGATATAAAATATACCGATACCGATTCATTACTAATAGCAAAAGCACTTGGTCTGTCTGCTATTCCTATTGGAAATAAGAAACAATTATGAATCAGTCAATGTATTTTTTTTCAAAAATGGCTGAGTCGCTGGAACAACTGGGCGAGATGCTGCACAGCCTAAACGGAGTCTCTCGGCATGTCGGTCTCGGCATGAATCTGGACAAGACTAAAGTCTTGTTCAATATGCATGTCATGCCGAGGCCAATATTCGTCGAAGGGTCGGCACTCGAAGTTGTAACGGAATACGTCTACAGTCATTCAGCTTGGTAGACACAACTTCGAGAAAGAAGCTGACAGAAGGATCCAGTTGGGCTGGGCAGCATTAAAGACAAAGGTCTTCAACCAGTGCGTCCTGCCTGTCATGACTTACAGTGCCAAGAAGTGGACACTGATAGTTGGGCTAGTCCACAAATTCAAAGTCGCTCAGCGAGCTATGAAGCGAGCTATACTTGGAGTTTCCTTGAAGGATAACATCCGTAACGAGATTATCCGGAGAAGAACCAGAGTGACCGACATAGCTTGTAGGATCAGTAAGCTGAAGTGGCAGTGGGCTGGCCATGTCTGTCGAAAGACCGATGGCCGCTGGAGCACACGAGTCCTTGAGTGGAGACCGTGAATCGGCAAAAGCAGCTTAGGGCACCCCCGGCCAGGTAGACCGACGACCTGATTAAAGTAGCTGGGGGGGACTGGATGCGGAAGGCAGAGGACCGAGTGTTGTAGCGCAACTAGGAAGAGGCCTATGTCCTGCAGTGGACTGCGATAGGCTGAGTTGATGAATGATTTTTAAAAGTAATTGGTATCAGTTTATCAGTTATTTAGTGTGTGACACGGACCAGAAGGGTTCTTCTGTTCCGGTGACGAAACGCTTCCACTCATAAGAGACACACGAAATAGAGCAGTGCTATTCAACGTTTTCATAGCCCAACCCCTTTGATACTTCTGAAAGGCTGATAAATAAATAAATGAATATTTTTGGGACCAGTAAGACCAACTGTGTTATGTACCAACTTTTATGCGAATAAATGAATTGAATTGAATTGACATTTCTTACACAGCAACATCTAGTTCCAAACTAAGCAGAGCTTGTACGCACGGCTACACATCAAGCTGTACATTTCCAGTATAAGCTGATCTCACATTGTGCGGAAAGCCTACACAATGCGAGGTCAGCTTATACTGGAAATGTACAGCTTGATGTGTAGCCGTGTGTACTATGGGTACTAGGCAATGGATATAAGACTTATATACTTTTTTTTGGAAATACTTACTAAATAATAGATAAGAAACACCCAGACCAACAGAAACACTTATGTTCATCACATAAATATGTGTCATGTGGGAATCGAAGCCTCGACCTCGTGATCAGCAGTCCGACACTCGAACTACTAGACCACAGACGTCGTCAATGATTAATTTATTTTATTACATGTCATCTGCTGTGATTGGTCGGACAAAATACTAACTACCAATCACATATCTATAGACATGAGATTTGACAGCGGATAATTTTTTTGCGTTTATCAGCCTTTGGGAAACCGAGGGGTAAGATTATGTGAGGCATTTTACACACACACCGATTTGGTGTCCCGAGTTTCAACTTTCATTTCATTTTTTCATGTGACTGCGACCACATAGCAGGGTACGCGACCCGCAGGCTGAAAAGTACTGCATTAGAGATAACTTTATTCAGTTTTTTAAAGTCCTTTATGGGCTAGCGTTTGACCGCTACCTAACCTGGTGTTCAGAACTCCGTCGCATCGTTACAAAAGAAACAAAATGATTTACCTACCTCATGAGCGCGAAATGTATTGTTCTAACCAAAGAAATAGATAGAATGGTTGTAATCACAATTTTACTTACGATTCATGCGTGGCAACTTTCCGAAAAAAGTACGCCATACATTTAACACAACATAACATCACGCCTGTATTTCCCCGAAGGGGTAGGCAGAGGTGTAATAGTACACCCACATTTCGCCAGTTATGTTATAGTCCCATGTAATAGGGGGCGAGCCTATTGCCATTGACCGGGCACAAATCCAGACTGGGCTGCTACTGAGAATTTCCTAATGAAAAAACACAATAACACTTTGCCCGACCCGGGAATCGAACCCAGGACCCCACGCTCAGCAGTCGCGCATCATCAAAAATTAACTCCCAACCGCAAAGAACCGGCGCGGCGTGGCAGCAAAAAAATAAATTGTCATATTAGCGGTTCATTGATGAACGAAATAATAATTTTAAAACGTTCTATGAATGAAAATCGATTTTCCGCGATACACATCGGGCGCATTCACGACACGAGCGCCGACGTAGGATGCGTGCAAAAGGTTCAATGATAAATACCTCTGCATAGACTGCCGAGTTTCGAGTATTGAGATGAGAACGCGACGCGAGTGAGCTCGATTTGAAATTAGAACTATTTTTTTTTTTACAAAGTCGACTAAAAGAATATAATTATTTTTTATTAATGTTATAGCAAGAAGTTTTATAGTAAAAAGTGTTTAATAAAAATAAAAAAAAATGTGTGTGATAATTAAATTAAGTTTGTTCCTAATATTTGGTGTTTATTGTGAGGCACAGATGAAGAAGGAGGCATTTATGACAGTTGTGAGTACAAACATATTTTTATTAATTAAAGGAATGCTAGTTTAGTGGGATACTGATACTATCCAAGTTTATTTAGTTTAGTTAACTAAGTTTATTTTACTGTTTCTAAAATACATAGGAAACATAAACATTCCTCTGTGAGCCTGAAAGATTGACCTCCAGTTTCTGAAAAGTTGATCAACGCAAAAGTTAACTACTCAGCTGTCAAATCCCATGTCATGTCCCATGTTGTGATTGGTTGTTGCTATTTTTGCTGACCAAGCACAGGAGCTGCCATTAGATTTGACAACAGCACTGTTGCCAGGTCTCCCGATTTTCCGGGAGATTCACAGATTTTTCCTAAAAATCTCCCGATCTCCCGATTTTCAATTCAATTCAATTCATTTATTTTTCGTGAATATAGGTACAATTTTCGACAAAAATCTCCCGGTTTTTTACAATCGCTGTATAAAGCCTTATAATAGGTATAGGATCAAAACCTGCCAAAAAAACTGCATAAAACGAAACAGACGGATAACTTGCTGCCCTGAATATTTCCGTCACTCCCAGTAGTATCGTAACTTCACTAATCACTCAGAGTAAAATAGACTCTATCACAAAGTAAAAAAATATTTTTTTATTACACATGGCAGTAAAATATAAAAAAATCAAACTGCTTTGTTTTTAATATAATATTACAGCCGGAATGGTGGCAAAATATCATAACGGGATTACTTCAAAAACTTTGATTTTTGTTGAAAAACATCATCTCCCGATTTTTTCCATTTTTCCTCAATACATCTCCCGCTTTTTTCATAATAAGCCTCCCGGATTTTTAAAATTGGACCTGGCAACACTGCAACAAATCAAATTGATCAGCCTTCCGGAAACCGGAGGTTAGACGTAAATAGGTTTTATATGGGTAAAGTCATAGTAACTCAACATTGACGGTATAAGATTACAAATTGATGCATGGCAAACCTGGTGCATACGTACGGGGCGTGTTAAAACTATCATCGCGGGCAAAACCGCATGAGTATTGCTAGTAAAATAATAATCATCAATTAAATATTAAACAGCAACTACCGTTACTTCTTCAATAACATGTAATCTATGTTCCATACGTATACAATATTTACATAACACAATAATATTTATTCATAAAGCGCGATTCAGAGTAAATTCCATCTCAACATTGTGTTTAAATAAAAAAAAGTACAGAAACTTTACTCTTTACCGTCTGCGAAAATCAAGCACTCGTGCGTGAGAGTCGTTAGTGACATGCGCCGAATAAAAAATATATCGCAAAAGCGCTTACGCTTACAATTAAAATTTTGGCGTTTCTCTTGTACACAAACTAATTTTACAATATAGCTCCCTTTTACTTTTAATAGACGCAAGAAAGGGATGGCAACAGTTGTAGTGCTGTCAAATTAGTTTACGTGTTACACTTCTTCGTATTTTTAGTCAACACGTTCCGAGATTACGTCTAATCTTGTATGTAAATTTTTAATTCCGACTAATTTGACTGCACTAAAATTGATGCCATCTCTTTCTTGTATCTACTATAAGTAAAAAAGAGTGATAGTTTAAAATAAGTTTAGCTCGTATTTGTAAACAAGAGAATCAATAACATTACCTGTTGATACGTCTCTACCTGCGTTAACGTGTGTCCTACTGCACTATAATTATGGCATTAAAAATTAGCGTTGTGACAAGACCAAGAGTGACCCCTGCTGTCTGTCAACGCAAATATTTTTTACTAATCAACTGTGAATTCACATTTTCAATATGTGACAGGTTGTTGGTATTTTAGTCAGCCAATAACGGCACTTGAAATGAGATTTGGCAACAGATAACCAACCAACGGGCGCAAAGTCGCCGGCGGCCACAATATAAAATGTCTCATTAGCCGTTCTTTGATGGACGAAATGCGTAGTCGAACTCTTACTCGAATGCATTGAACTGATGTCATTCATAAGTAATGAATGACATAAGTTCATTTTAATCGTTCATTTTAATTTCAATGTTTAAAATCACAAATTTACGGATTTTACGGTGTCTGTGTGTGCGTCACCTAATAGTTGTCAAAGAACTGGTCCTTCTGTACATATTTTTATTATATTGTGCCATTATACATAAAACATGTTTTATAGTTAAATAACATTGTATTTTATAGGCTACTAGTTCCACCTGCAAAATCATCCGAGTTAACGTCTGCTCTGAATGGAATAACTGAATAAATATAACTGATTTTGGTGTCACAAAAAAGTTACGTTTTACAAAGAAAACCTTATATAAACGAAGCTATCTTTGTCTGGTTTAGGGAATCAAACGCGGAAGTCCATACTGGCTACTGGCTGTGTACTGACGCTGGACAGTGTTACCAACAAACTATTTGCTAGCCCACTAGTTGGGCTCTTAAAACCAACAGCTTGTTTCAGGTATATTATGAAACCACTAAAAACAACCGCAAAATTATAATTTTGTATGAAAAACATGTAATTTAATTAAAAATATAGGGAAATTTTGCCCCATTAATAAATTAGTAATTTGGTAAGACCAAGATTTTATGAAAAAAGAAGAAAAAAATTATTAATTTTATAAGTGCCAGACTGCCTTTTCCAGACGTAACTTACATAATAAGTATTGAATGAATTGCTGCAAGGAAAGTGCGTTTTATCTTAACTATTATAAAATTGTAAACGTCTGTTTGTTTGTTTGTTTGTTTGTTCCAGCATCACGCTAAAACTACTGGACCGATTTTGATGATTTTTTTTTTGTTTGAAAGCTGATGATCTGACTTAAAAACTGGTATGGGTTTTGAGAAAGAAAGAAAGAAAGAAAAAAAAAGAAAAAAAATTATTCGTGGGTTGCGTACTCACTCGACAGATCGAAGCTTCTATGCATTTGCACGAGCCGATAGTAATGTACGATGGAGTGGAGTGGAGTGGACAGGGGATGGGACTGGGGATGGGACTGGGGACGGGACAGGGGACGGGACTGGGGACGGGACAGTGGACGGGATAGGGGACGGAACTTGGGACGGGAAATGGGACGGGACATGAGACGGGACATGTGACAGGACAGTGGGACCGCACATGGGACTGGACATAGGATGGGACATGGGACAGGACATGGGACATGGGACGGGACGATAGTGATATAGTGGGACAGTGGGATAGTGGGACAGTAGGACAGGTGGGACGGCGGGGCAGTGGGGCAGTGGGGTAGTGGGGCAGCAGGGCAGTGGGCCAGTGGGGCAGTGGGAAAGTGGAGCTGTGGGGTAGCGGGGTAGCGGGGCAGTGGGGTTGTGGGGCAGCGGGGCAGTGAGGTAGTGGGACAGTGGGGCAGCGGGGTAGCGGGGCGGGGAAGCGGGGCAGCGAGGCATTGGGGCAGCGGGGCAGCGTGCCAGCAAGAGAGCGGGGCAGTGGGGTTCCAGGGCAGCGGGGCAGTGGGATAGCGGGGCAGCGAGGCATTGGGGCAGCGGGGCAGCGTGCCAGCAAGAGAGCGGGGCAGTGGGGTTCCAGGGCAGCGGGGCAGTGTGGTAGCGGGGCAGCGGGGCAGTAGGGAAGTGGGGCAGCGTGGCAGGCAGTGGGGCAGTGGGATAGTGGGGCAGCGGGGCAGTGGGGCAATGGGATACAGCTGGGCAGTGAGTTACCAGGGCAGCGGGGCAGTGGGGCAGTGGGATAGACGGGCAGCGGGGCAGCGGGGCAGTAGGGCAGCTGGGCAGTTGGGCAGCAGGACAGTGGGGCAGCGGGGCAGCGGGGCAGTGGGGAAGCAGGGCAGGCTGTGGGGCAGTGCGGCAGTGGGGTAGCGGGGCAGCGGTGCAGTGTGATAGAGGGGCAGCGGGGCAGTGGGGCAGTGGTGTATCGGGGCAGCGGTGCAGTGGGGCAGCGGGGCAGTGGGGTAGCGGGGCTGCGGGGCAGTGGGGCAGCGATGCAGTGGGATACCGGGGCAGCGGGGCAGTGGGGCAGTGGGATACTGGGGCAGCTGGTCATCGGGCCAGCGGGGCAGCGGGGAAGTGGGGCAGCGGGGCATTGGGGTAGCGGGGCAGCGGGGCAGTGTGGCAGCTGGATAGTGGGGCAGCAGGGCTGTGGGGAAGCGGGGCAGTGGGGCAGCGGGGCAGGCTGTGGGGCAGTGGGATAGTGGGGCAGTGGGGTAGCGGGGCAGCAGTGCAGTGGGGCAGTGAGATAGCGGGGCAGCGGGGCAATGGGGGGCAGTGGGGCCGTGGGGTAGTGGGGCAGCGGGGCAGTGGGGTAGCGGGGCAGTGGGGCAGCGGGGCAGCTGGGCTGCGGTGCAGCGGGGCAGATGGGAAGCGGGGCAGTGGGGCAGCGGGGCAGTGGGGTAGCGGGGCAGCGGGGCAGTGTGGCAGCGGGGCAGTGGGTTACCGGGGCAGCGGGGCAGTGGGGCTGTGGGATAGTAGGGCAGCGGGGCAGTGGGGCAGCGTGGCAGTGTGGCAGCGGGGCATTGGGGTAGCGGGGCAGCGGGGCAGTGGGGCAGTGGGGCAGCGTGGCAGTGTGGCAGCGGGGCATTGGGGTAGCGGGGCAGCGGGGCAGTGGTGCAGCGGGACAGTGGGGCAGCGGGACTGTGGGGCAGCGGGGCTGTGGGGAAGCGGGGCATTGGGGAAGTGGGGCAGTGGGGCAGCGGGGCATTGGGGTAGCGGGGCATTGGGGTAGCGGGGCAGCGGGGCAGTGGGGCAGCGGGACTGTGGGGCAGCGGGGCTGTGGGGAAGCGGGGCATTGGGGAAGTGGGACAGTGGGGCAGCGGGGCAGGCTGTGGGGCAGTGGGATGGTGGGGCAATGGGGTAGCGGGGCAGCAGGGAATCGGGGCAGTGGGATAGCGGGGCAGCGGGGCAGTGGGGGGCAGTGGGGCCGTGGGGTAGTGGGGCAGTGGGGTAGCGTGGCAGTGGGGCAGCTGGGCAGCTGGGCAGCGGGGCAACTGGGCAGCGGGGCAGTGGGGAAGCGGGGCAGCCGGGAAGTGGAAGAGCGGGGTAGTGGGGCAGTGGGGTAGCGGGACAGTGGGGCAGCGGGGCAGCGGGGCATTGGGGCAGCGGGGCAGCGGGGCAGCGGAGCAGTGGGGCAGCGGGGCAGTGGGGCAATGGGATAGTGGGGCAGCGGGGCAGTGGGGTAGCTCGGCAGTGGGGCAGCGGGGCAGCGGGGCAGTGGGGCAGTGGGGTAGAGGGGCAGCGGGGCAGCGGGACAGCGGGACAGTGGGTCAGTGGACTGGACTGGAATGGACTGGACTGGACTCGACTGACGTGGGTTAGCAGAATTTAACGTGAGCGGAGCCGCGGGTAAAAGCTAGTATAATAATAAAATTGCATGACCACTCTTCACCACACCTCTAACCAAATTGGTGGAATATGAAATAAATCTAAAAGAGTTTCGTTCCTTCTGCAATAACCTATTTCGTTATTTTCAAGTAATTTACCAAGTGCAATATTTTTTTTTTTTACTATTTTTAAAATTTTACTCTTTAACTGGCACAACACTCTAACATTGAAAAATTAAACTAATATTGGTTTTACCTAGCCTAATAAGGTAAAAACCTAAATTCTTTTTATTTTATATGGTGGTAAATTTATGCCCTTTACCTTAGAAGGGTTAAGTATTTTTGGTTTAAGTAATTTACCGAGTGCAATGTTTTGAGCCCACTAAAAAAACCACGAGCCACCAGATACAAATTTTGCCCACCAACAAGGGGTTCCAAAGCACCAAATCTAGTGGTAAAACCTCTAAGGTGGCAACACTGGCGCAGGGGCGGCTAAATAAAATAAATAAATAAATATCTTTGGGACATTTTTACACAGCACCATCTAGTCCCAAACTAAGCAGAGCTTGTGGTATGGGTACTAGACAATGGATATAATACGTATATACTTTTTTTTTGTAAATACATACTTATAATACATAAGCAACACACCCAGACCAACACAAACACTTATGTTCATCACACAAATATTTGTGTCCTGTGGGAATCGAACCCACGACCTCGTTATCAGCAGTCCGACACTCGAACCACTAGACCACAGAGGTCGTCAATACAAAACTTTTTTTTTTTTTTATGATACATAGATCTGCTCTTGACCGCAATCTAGACAACTTTGTCAGGATGTGGTCGACGATGGAGCGAGCAAACCTATTAGGTGCCGATTCACTCCAGCTTTAAAGGCGTTAGGGTTATAAGTGCCCGGAAATACAGATGCCGGCAGTGAATTCCACAACTTGGCTGTGCGCATTATGAAAGAGTTATAGAACGTTACTTTTTGTTTACGCAATTTGAGAAACTGTTTTTTCAAAATCACGAGCAGAATCGATTGAGATAGTTTTTATTCCATGATATATTTTAACGAGATTTTTTTTACTCAATTTGGTTATTATTATGGTTAAATTCAGTACATCAGCGATCGTGAATAGGACCTTAAGGTCCAGCAAGTTCGGCTCGATTAGTTTCCGTACATCAGGTAGTACCTGTACGACATTCTTCACTCTCTCCGCTACCAACTGGGGAACTTAAAGTAACTCTGAAAGCATGTCATTTTGTGATTTAGAAAAACTTTTCGTATTCACTTTCTACATGTCATGCTGATGGTAGTTAAGTTCCCTTCAATTGGTTGAGTTAAGCGAAGGCTGATGCTCGCGTCACGTCATGCTCGTGAACGGGTGCCGTCTGTCGGGACAGGTCAGCTCCTACATACTATTGCAACTCTTTTTACGTTTATTTCTAAAGGGAATATTCTCACTTTTAAACTCTTGTTTATTTCTGGCATTAACCTACATTATACTCACATTATTTGAATAAATTTGATGTAATAAACAATAACCTATTTTAAAAAGAGTATATCCATGGAGTTTCTTGCCGGTTCTTCTCCATAGGACCCACAATTTGGAACCGTGCAACTAGAGGCTGACGTTTCAAAAGTGCCTGTAATTAGGTTTATTTGAAATAAAAAACATTTGAATTTTGAATTTTACAGCGATCGCTGTCAGAAACGAACTGCAGCGTCACTGCAACTTGATCGGCGCGTCATGAAATTACGTGAATTAGGACCCCAAACGTGCCCCAAACAAACTAGTTTCTCAAATTGCGTAAACAAAAAGTAGCGTTGCATACCGATATCAATTTGACTGTTATTCGGTATATTTAAAGATCCAAGAAACTCAAGCTAACGTTAAAAGGCAAGGAAAAGAATTTTTCCTTTCTGGTATCCTTAAATTAGCTTCATGTACCCTCTAACAGTTTCATAATTAATTAATCCATAAATTAAATCGAGCCATCTTGTGTTACGTAAACTGGTTGTTGTAAACGTGTACCACGGTTCATAAATCAAATTCACAAAATAAACTAGACGTAATCAACTTAAATAACCTTTTTCGTAATAAAAAAATAATTTTAATTAACTATTAAAATTCTAGAAACAGTCGACAGTACCTATGGCTATTACATTGTTTCATCGACCATAGTTTTTTTTAACCGACTTCAAAAAGATGAAGGTTATCAATTCGACACGTATGTATGTAATATTATTAACATATGATAATCTGTTAAGGTTTCCAAGCAAATGTACCTACAACATTTTTTTGGTGTACCTATGTATGTATGTTTGTATACATATATGTATTTTTGTCCACGCATTTCTCCGAAACTATTAATCAGATTGTGACTTTTGTTTTTTATTGGCTTACATTTACTTCAACTTAGGGTTCAGTGCAAGTTTCATCAAAATCGGTTCAGTAGTTTTCAGGTTATGGACTAATACGTGTATGTAAGCGTGACAGCCTGGCTTATTGATACGAGCTACGGGCGTGGTGTCAAAGGGAAACCTTGGTCAAATTCTAGTGCAAATAAGAAAAAAATACGGCCAAGAGCATGTCGGGCCATGCTCAGTATTATAGGGTTCCTTAAGTAGGTCTAATTACAAACGAATCAAATCTAATATTAATCATTGCTATTTTAGTTTTTGCAAACAGCGCCACCTAGCGCTAAATTTAAGAAGCTAAATTGAAGAAGTGTGTCATATCAATATAACACAAAGTTTCAACTAAAGGAGCATTATTTGCTAAGATCATTTTTCTCTTAGGTCAATGACCTATGAACTAGGACGTCTTAAGTATTTTTCAGTTTTCTCACTATAACTCGAAAATTTATAATCACATTATACTCGAAATAATTTTTGAATCTTTGAATAGTTTAGAAATGGCAGGGGGGGGGGACACATTGCAAGCCACTTTGGCGAACTGTTTTTCGCAGATGGTATACCTGATAAAAAAGTTATGTGTGAAACATTACCTTTATTTTAGTAGACCTATTCAATGATACCCCAAACGAGGGGGTGCAGCGAAAAAAAAATTTCATCCCCATTTCACATGTATGGGCGCCATTCGTCATTTACTTATGTTTATAACTGTAGAAGTTATTAAGCTGTAAAGGATTAGGACAGACTGACGGACATGACGAAACTATAAGGGTTCCTTGTAGGACTACGGAACCCTAAAAATGACCCAGGCGTGGCTGGCGTAGGCTAGCGATGTTGTGGCCGTGACATTGGCGTGTTAGTTTCATAATGGCGGGGACCGTGAGGTGGCCGCCGGGGAGGGTGTGGCCGACGAGGCTGTACGGGGAGAAGGAGCTCGCCTGCTTTTGGCGGGCCAGGACCTGTCAGGGGTGGTTGTGCGAATACAGAGGGTTCCCACGGCCCCAGCCAAAGGTAGTTGAAGGAACACCGTGGTGGTTTTAGTCGGTAAGAGTCCAACACTGGCTGCACCGTCCCCGGACGGAGTGCGTTTATGAGGATTTGCCCACGGCAAAAAAAAATGGGCGGTAACATATATACGTCGTTCCACGTCACCGTAACTACGTTTAGCTTAAAACGTTACCGTTATTGAAGATATTGGCACATAACCATCTGCATCTTTTGATTTTGTACCGATTGAAGCTTCATCGTCATCGAATAGAATTAATTACATAAAAAGCTATACTAATTTTAACAATAAAATCTATAAATGCTTACTACGAAATCTTTAAATATTTAACATAACAAAACATAACATAATCAGCCCATTACTGTCCCACTGCTGGGCACGGGCCTCTTCTCAGTATGAGAAGGCCACCACGCTGGCCTAGTGCCGGTTGGTGCACCAAATATTTACAACAAACTATTAACTACTTATTACAATTGAATATTCTAGTTTTACTTAAAATAATATTTTTGTTTAGGTATACACGAAATTACCCAACAAAACGAAATCAAAAGTAGGTACACACGGCTACACATCAAGCTGTACATTTCCAGTATAAGCTGACCTCGCATTGTGTAGGTTTTCCTTACAACGCGAGGTCAGCCTTTACTGGTTTTGTACAGCTTGATGTGTAGCCGTGTGTACGAAACAATTTTTTTTTGAGGTCGGTGCCAGCAAATAAAATATAATATATAAAATAAAATACATATATCCGATACAAAACGGAGTTCATCATCATCATTTCAGCCGAAAGACGTCCACTGCTGGGCATAGGCCTCCCCCACGCATGGCCACAACGACCGGTCCTGCGCTTTCCGCATCCAGTGGATTCTCGCGACTTTCACCAGGTCGTCGGTCCACCTTGTGGGGGGCCTACCCACGCTACGCATTCCAGTACGCGGTCACCACTCCAGAACTTTACGAACCTATCGGCCATTTGTTTTGTGGGCAACGTAATAATTTAATAATACAAAATCATTCTCTCGCTATCATAAGCAGTTATTACTGGCCTGGCTACTAGCTACCTAACACGCAAATTATAATAATCACGTATACCATAACAACAATAACGTGGTCGATTCTGCGTATAGGTATTGTCCCTAGATAAAATACCAACAAGAGGCACGACAATAGCGATGCGCACGTGCACTTTATATTAATACTATTAACAGATATCACATGCGCATGCGACGGTGCACCTTGAGATCAGCAGGTTATAATAGAACAGCCCCTGATTGTTTCCAAAGAATGGGAACCACATTCTGGCAGAGGGAGATATCACATGCGCGTGCGACGGTACACCTTGAGATCAGCAGGTTATAATAGAACAGCCCCTGATTGTTTCCAAAGAATGGGAACCACATTCTGGCAGAGGGAGATATCACATGCGCGTGCGACGGTACACCTTGAGATCAGTAGGTTACAATAGAACAGCCCTTGATTGTTTCCAAAGAATGCTAACTCCATTCTGGCGGTGGGATTCAAAGTGGTATTGGTGAGATGTATACGACCCTAGGAAGAGGACTGAGGAGTGTGGAGGGCAGATAAATATGACACCTGGAAAGTCTACTAGGATGCCATCACTAAACCGAAGTCTAACGTATAAGCTGAGGAAAGCCGATTACAATTAGAATATGACGACTCAGTAGGAAAAAAATTCAATAGAACACGATTACCTTAATTTTCAAAGTAAAAATCAAAATCGTTGATTCGGTACACTAATAAATAGAATTGGTTATTTTAGAACGTCAGACAATAAGATAGCCCCCAAAAAAACGCTTGCTCTTCACCGTTTCCTGTACAATGTGTAAAATAACTGAAAACTTCAGAGGTTATTGGACTCTTCAGTATGAATAACTTTTACAGTAAGACCAACAATGAAATCGCGAAAAAAATATCAGATGTTCCCTACATTTGTATTGATGAGTACAATAAAAAAAAAAAATGACAGTTTAACACAGCACCATCTAGTCCCAAACTAAGCAGAGCTTGTGCTATGGGTACTAGACAATGGATATAATACTTATATACTTTTTTTTTGTAAATACATACTTATAATACATAAGAAACGCCCAGACCAACACAAACACTTATGTTCATCACATAAATATATGTGTGCTGTGGGAATCGAACCCACGACTTCGTGAAAATGACAGCTTAAAAGGTTGTCAGTTATTTTAATAACACGTTTTAGAGCTAGAACACAAATAATAAAACGTACATCCTAATAAGAATTATAAGCATGCAAGGTACACACGGCTACACATCAAGCTGTACATTTCCAGTATAAGCTGACCTCGCATTGCATAGGTTTTCTTTGAAACGCGAGGTCAGCTATACTGTAAATGTACAGCTTGATGGGTAGCCGTGTGTACCATATTAAGTAATCGAGCAGACGAAAATGTCAACAAACATGCAACAAACTAAAGTAAATTAGTTAATTTGTATGGATAGCAATAAAGTCTATTACAGATTTTTGTGTTTCCGGACATTTTGCTAGAATTCTCGTAAATAAGTTGACATTTAAAAACCGGCCAAGAGCATGTCGGGCCATGCTCAGTATTATAGGGTTCCTTAAGTAGGTCTAATTACAAACGAATCAAATCGAATATTAATCATTGCTATTTTAGTTTTTGCAAACAGCGCCACTTAGCGCTAAATTTATGAAGCTAAATTTAAGAAGTGTGTTTCTTTTTGTGATTTTTTTAAATAGAAAGTAACTAAAGGAGCATTATTTGCTACGATCATTTTTCTCTAAGGTCAATGACCTATGAACTAGACGTCTTAAGTATTTTTCAGTTTTCTCACTATAACTCAAAAATTATAATCACATTATACTCAAAATAATTTTAAAAGAGAGTTTTTATAAAGGTCTATCAATGTTGAAGACTATAAGTTTCTACGTTGCATAGTTTAGAAATGGCAGGGGGGGGGGACACATTGCAAGCCACTTTGGCGAACTGTGTTTCGCAGATGGTATACCTGATAAAAAAGTTGTGTATGAAACATTACCTTCATTTTAGTAGACCTATTCAACGATACCCCACACGAGGGGGTGCAGCGAAAAAAATATTTTCATCCCCATTTCACATGTATGGGCACCATCCTTAAAATACGTAATCAAGATTTTTTTATTCTTTTAAAATTGAGATCTATATCTATTCCATTTTTTGTCAAAATTTCATTTACTTATGTTTATAACTGTAGAAGTTATTAAGCGGTAAAGGATTAGGACAGACGGACAGACGGACGGACATGACGAAACTATAAGGGTTCCTTGTAGGACTACGGAACCCTAAAAAAGGCAGATGCGTATGTATTTCTGATTGTGACTAATCACAAAAAGATCAATTGCCATCCTATTTTAAAATGTGTTTACAGTGGGCATCATTTTTAAAAAAAATTTGGTCTTTCGGTACATTTTTTTTTTCTTCAGCCATTGCTTACTTTACTGTAATTAAACAATCTCGGTATCTTTAAACAAAGTATGATTTTAAATTTTAGGTAGGTATAGGTTCTATTTTACCCAACTGCCCCAGGAGAGCGATGTTTTTAGGTATTTTATTGACGTTTTGCAATCACTCTTTTACTAGCGTTATTTAATGTTATACATCGGGAACTATGCATTTTTTGTTTAAAAGCCTTGCCAAAATAGCTATGATATGACACATTTTACAATAAAGTTGGATAAAAATAGATTAGAGTTATTTTTGGTTAAAATTCCCTGTCGTCAAACAGGTTTGTCGTAGAGAGTTAATGGGCTTTATTTAGATAAGTAACCCCTTTTTTGTTTTGTACCCAGAATTAGTAATACGATTCGGTCTAAAAATCAGTAAAGTCGACCGCACGTCGGTGGTAACACTTTGACATTAGCAGCATCTTTATTTTATAAGCAGTAAGGGCGGTTTTCGAATTGCAGTGTTACCACTGTCATGCATTCGACTGTACCTACGTTTTAACTTGCGTTTATTGGCCATCCGCTGATTGCCGATGAATTCCTCAACTTGGTTCAGGCAATGAATAGGTACACACGGCTACACATCAAGCTGTACATTTCCAGTAAAAGTTGACCTCGCATTGTATAGGCTTTCCGTTCAATGCGAGATCAGCTTATACTGGAAATGTACAGCTTGATGTGTAGCCGTGCGTACTTAGGTTATAAAATTCATGTGAATCAATTTTACAGGCCATGTCTAGCAGTTGACGTCTTTCGGCTGAAATGATGATGATGAATTTACAGTACTGTATTGTGGGCATAACAAAACAATTTTATTTCAAAATATACAGTCATATGAATACAGATTTAATCGCAAAATTATGGGTAGACCGTGATTGTTTAATGATATCTATCAGTATTCAGTATCTAAATAAACAAATGCATGGAGAAATTAAAGGTATCAGAAATCGAAGCTTTGCATTAACATAACATATTTGACGACCTCTGTGGTCTAGTGGTTCGAGTGTCGGACTGCTGATAACGAGGTCGTGGGTTCGATTCCCACAGGACACAAATATTTGTGTGATGAACATAAGTGTTTGTGTTGGTCTGGGTGTGTTGCTTATGTATTATAAGTATGTATTTACAAAAAAAAAAAGTATATACGTATTATATCCATTGTCTAGTACCCATACCACAAGCTCTGCTTAGTTTGGGACTAGATGGTGCTGTGTAAAAATGTCCCAAAGATATTATTATTATTATTATTTTTGCACATTTATTTTTTCTCGGCTAACCGGGATGACTGATGGCACGGGCCTAAGCCAAGTGTTGATCAGTGAAGTTAGGATTTGGGGTAGGTCTTAAAGATGACCATAAATTAGTTTGGGTTATCGGATTCACACTGCAGGAACTTTCTTACTAGTCTGCACGTGTTCAGTATCACCGCTTTCTGCATTAGGTTGTAGGTGTTTGCAGGTAAATTCAGGGTATTAAGGGACTGGTGAAGTTGTTTGGGTATTACTCCTGTAGTAGACAGCACTATAGGGACTATTATTACTTTTTGCAGATGCCAAAGTCGGGTAATTTCATCTTTTAATTCTATATATTTAGATAGTTTCTCAGAAATCGTAGTCTGTAAGTTGTGTGTATTTGGTACGGCAATGTCTATTAAGTATCCAGTTTTGCTTATTTTATTAATTAGTGTTATGTCTGGTCTGTTAAAGTGAATTGTTCGGTCAGTTAGGATAGCTCGATCAAAATACAACTTTGTTGTGGGGTTCTCTAGTACAGTTTCGGGGTTGTATTTATAATATGGTACTATGGTGTCTATGAGTTTGTGTTGGTAAGCTAGTTTCTGGTGAATTATGTTTGCTACTTGGTCGTGTCTGTGTTTGTAATCTGACTGGGCTATTGATTTGCACGCGCCTGTAATATGTTGTATTGTTTCAGCAGAGCTATTGCATTTTCGACAGGTGTCAGTAGCTAAGTTTTTTATAATATGTTTTCTATAGTTTTTAGTCTCAATTACTTGATCCTGTATCGCGATCATGAAGCCTTCAGTCTCCGGAAAGAGTTCCCCTCGATTAAGCCAGTTGTTCGACGCCTCTTTGTCGACATTTGTTTGGCATAAATCTTGACGATGTCTTCCGTGTAGAGACTTTTGGCTCCATTCTAGAATCTTGGTTTTGTCATCGGTCAGTTTTTCGTTCTTCTGTTCTGCTGCACTTTTTAAATTGAGAGGTGTGTACCGCCGATCGTTTTGTGCTATTGATTTGTGTAGTGTGGAGGATTCAGATTTGGCAAAAAAAATACTGTCTAAGTGTTGTGATCTGTTTATTGTGTAAGTTTAAAATGTCAATTAATCCCCTTCCTCCTTCTTTTCTTGGTAGTGTTAGTCTTTGTAAGCAGGATCTTGGATGGTTTTTACGGAATTTGGTCATTGTTGTGTTAATTTTTCGCTGTAAATTTTTAAGGTCAGTTTTGGTCCAGTATATTATTCCAAATGAATAAGTGAGTACAGGTATTGCAAAGGTGTTGATTGCTTTTATTGTGTTTCGTGAATAGAGTTGTGTTTTTAGAATTGTGTTAAGTCGATGTTGGAATTGTTGTTTTAGTTTTTGTTTAGTGTCTTTATAGTGTATCTGAAGGGATTGATTGTATCCTAAGTACTTATAGGTATCCTGTTCGCTTAATGGTTCTATGTGTTGTCCTGTTCCTAAGGTGTATTGGTGTTGATAGTTCTGCCCTGCTCTAACAGAATTAATTTTGCATTTATCTATTCCAAATTCCATCTTTATGTCATTTGTGAATTGTTCTGTCAGGTTAGCTAATTCACAAAGATGATTCTCACTTTTTGCGTATAGTTTAATGTCATCCATATAAAGAAGATGATTTAAAACAATTTTTTGTGTTTCAGTATGTCTGTCTGTATCGAGGTCTAAAGAAATTCCTAGTGAAGTTGAGTTTAGTATATTGGAGAGGGGATTAAGAGCAAGACAAAACCACAACGGGCTAAGTGCATCTCCCTGAAAGATGCCTCTCTGTATTTTGATTGGGTTGGTCTCTACTGTTTCGGTCGGAGTAGTTAATCTAAGTACGGTTTTCCAGGTTTTCATTATAGTCTTTAGGAATGTTACTATTTTTGGATGTATTTTATAAATATCTAACACTTTCACAAGCCAAGAATGGGGAACCGAGTCATAAGCTTTCTTGTAATCGATGTACATGCTAAATAGGTTGGTCTTGGTTTTCTGAACTTTATTAAGTATTACGGAATCTATAATTAATTGTTCCTTGCAGCCTTGACTAAATTTTCGACAGCCTTTCTGTTGTTCGGCTAAGATGTTGTTGGCTTCAGTATGTTGGTATATAATTTCAGATAAGCAGGCTGTGATAATCTTATACAAGGTCTGCAAACATGTGATAGGCCTATATTTAGCTGGATTAGAGAGGTCATTGCAATCTTTTGGTATCATAAATGTTGTGCCTGATGTTAAATAGGCTGGTATTGTGTTGGGGTCCTGGATAAAACTATTTATATGATTATAAAGATAATTGTGAACTGCTGTAAATTTTTTGTACCAGTAGCTATGAATAAAATCTGATCCGGGTGCTTTCCAATTGTGTAAGCGACAAAGTACTTTGTGAAATGTTTCAGGGGGGATGTGCTCAAACGACATTTCCTGGGTGTTTATACTGTTATTTGTCAATTCTGTCTGTATCCAATCAGCTTGGTTGTTATGTTCAATTGGGTCTTCCCATATTCCTGCCCAAAAGTTTTGCAGTGTTTCTGTGTCCGGACTGTTGTGTCCCTCGTCATTTGCGGTGTTTCCCTGAGCATTGGTTGTTGCCTGTCTGATGTTGCGGTAGAAAAGTTTTTCATTGTGGGTAAATTGAGTGTTTTGTTGCTTTCTTAGTGTACATGCTTTATATCGTTGTAAGCGGCCTGATACGACTGAGAGTTTTTGTTTAAGTGTGTCTAGTGTGTGTGCTACTTGTGTATTTGGTTCTTCATGTATAGTATGTATTTTATATTCTTCTATGATACTTTTAACATGTTTTGTTATTTTTCTACTTCTATTACCGTTGATGAATTGTGTCAGCCTCCCTATTTTTGCTCGTAAATCGTCTAGTTTGCGTTCCAGACGCCTTTGCCAATTTGGTTTAAATTCTTTCTTCAGGCATCGGGGACTTTCTATAGGTTTGAGCTCTATTTTTGCTCCATTAACCTTAGCAACGGTCCACGCTGCACAGTATATAGCGGTCTGTAATGTATAAAAGTCTGAATCTTTATTAACATTTTCAGGGAGGATAATTTTGTTCAGATAACTTACTATTTTCGCAAGATTTTTGGATGGATTTTGTTTGGGAATATAAACTCTATTTGTGGGGCTAGTGTTTTTATAAAATTGAAATGCTCGTTGGAATGTTTCATCTATTTGAGGATTTCTGTCTAGCTCTGTGTGTGGATTAGGTAAGATTTCTTCTGCAGGATTTATTTCAAAGCTATTTGCCGGTATATTATTTGAGTAACCTTCTGTGACGTTTGTACTAATATTATTTGTACATTGAATACCGACGCTGTTGTTAGAGTTAATTACATTTGTATTTTCGCTAGTATCGATGCTCAAGTTATTATTTAGTCCTAGTTCTTCAGATACTTCTAATTTTAATAAATTTAATCTACGATTGTTGATATATTTATTGTTGACTATTGCTCTCCTCTGATCAGCTAATCGCTGTTCACTTAAATGGGAAAGTGAAGGGAACTTGTTAATGAAGTCTTGATACATAACTTTTCGATATGCTGTTTCGTTGGTGCCAAGAGCTGTTGCTCGATAATACGACCGAATTATGGCTTCATTATGTTCATTGGTCCATCTCATTCGAGACTGGGTTGTATTTCGTGTCTGACATGCTTCTGAGGGTATGGTATGTATTTGTGTTTGTGTTAATTGTATGGGTACCAGAGTTTCTTGAGTAAGAGTAATGGGAGTTTGTGTTTGTTGGTTATGAATGTTATTATTATATCATCACGCCTGTACTTCCCCGAAGGGGTAGGCAGAGGTGTAATAGTACACCCACATTTCGCCAGTTATGTTATAGTCCCATGTAATAGGGGCGAGCCTATTGCCACTAACTGGGCACAAATCCAGACTCCGGGCTGCTACTGAGAATTTTCTAATGAAAAAACCCATTAACACTTTGCCCGACCCGGGAATCGAACCCCACGCTCAGCAGTCGCGCTTGCAACCACTAGACCAACGAGGCAGTCAGTTGAGCTTTGCATTGGGTTATATAAAACGTCTAAAATAATATTAAGCCTGGCAACATAACATTCGAAGAGACACTTTTGATTTAACCGAAATGTCCAAATAAAACTAAGATTTAAAACTGAAAGATTTTTCTGTGGCCTTTTTAACTAATTTTATACAAGTTGTTGATCTGTATCCGTGCCATATTTCTAGAGCAAATATAAATAATGTGCTTAGTCATCTAAAAATACTTGAACAATTCTACGATTATTTAATACCATCATTTACAAACATAGCGAGGGTTTGAGAATAAATCCCGAACCTCTCTGAAGTCATTGGTGGCATTGTCAAAGGGTGGAAATACCTGCAAATTATTTTGGTGGTTTCGCACGCATCATTTTTGTGTCGCACGCGACACACGGAGGGTATTTGTTTGTTTGCAAGTAGGTATTTAAAGAAAAAATATTGAAAAAAAAAAAAAAATGTGTTATTTTTTTATTGATTCGTGTTCAGTATCAGTGGTACAGTCACCTCCTTAAATATGGCACGAATACAGATCAACACGTTGTATAAGAGTAGATCCAAGTCACCGAATCCTACTATAATATACAACATGTTGCTCTGCATTCGTGCCATATTTAAGGAGGTGACTATACCACTGATACTGAACACGAATCAGTAAAAAAAATCAATACCATTTTTTTTTTTTTTTGTTAAATACCTATTTGTAAACAAACAAATTCCCCCCGTGTGTCACGTGCGACACAAAAACCATGCGTGCGACACCACCAATACAATTTGCAAGTATTTCCACCGGTTGGCAATGCCGCCGATGACTTATTTTCCGAGTCGTTCGGAATTTATTCTCGAACTCTCGCTATGTTTCTGAGTGAAAATTTAGGTATTAAATAATCGTAATTTTTTTTAAGTATTTTTAGGTGACTAAGCACATTATTTATCATCAGATCTAGAAATATGGCACGATTACAGATCAACACCTTGTATAACATATTTACACGCAAACAACATCATTGTCAAATACCACAAAGGCAACGCAACAAAAAGACAACAATGGCTGCACCGGATTCGCGTCACGTTTCAACTGATTATGTCATAAAGATGCGCGCGCGCAAGCCCTGCGAATTCCGCATTCAAATTTGTATCACGCACCCATTTTTATGTATGAATGAGTTATAATTTTATTTCCTTGAACGTGAACTGATAGAGATTTAGTTGATATGATTAAGACACAAACATATGGGTGGCCGTTGATGACAACTGTCGTTACAGCTTTACCATGTAGATCTCGGTCCAGGATTTGCATTCCAAGCCTCCACGTGCGACCGGCGCATGCGCAGCGTTGGCAATCAACTTTGCTAACAATCTTGCTGGGGTGCACCAAAAAACTTTACGACTAACGATACTTCATTACGTCTGTTTGGCGACTCTGGCGCATCCTGAGCAGTCAGCCTCACTACCAACCATAGAAATCTAAATAATAAGCAGTGGCGTGCATTCCATATAGGCAAATAAGCAATGCCTACCTCGTTAGAATTTAATATTAACTATTACTAAACCAATTAATCAGCGTATTAAAAAAAAACAATTAACATATGTACTCAATAATAATGTATGAATTCAATGCAAAACGTACCTCAATGTGCAATGTGCGTTCGCACGATTGCCTGTCACGTTCACACACACAATCAAACCTTTTTGGTAACCATATACACTATTATACACACACACTACTTTAGGCTAATACCCGAAGTCATACGACAAAAAAATGAATCACGATATGGCTATGCGTAAATAACTAACATTTGACATTTCGTAATTTAGCCGTCTTATCAAGCGTCACCTGCTTCTGAAAACGTCGCAGGTGACATAACTGAACGTAACCCTAGTGGCAATAGTCGTGGGTTGTCCGTAACGTTTTTTACACGTAACTGTTATGCGTTAGTAGTTTTGAATCCTATTATTTTGTAACTAGATATTTCCATACAAAGTGATCGTTATAATAAAACTAAACCCAACATTTGAAAAATAGCAGCGAAATAAAGATAATTATTGTTTTATTGAAATTACTGCATTTAAGTTTCACATTTATAATTTGTAAATGGTATTCGAAGGGTCGAATAAATTTTGTAATAATAACGAATTATTATTTTGATGATTGTTTGAACATTGCTACACATTCATCGTAAAATAATGAAGCTCAATATACGCTCATAACAAAATAACGATAAATAGATTTATAACGTTATTTAACTAATGTAATAACGAATGGTGTATAATAATTGTAGAAAATCTATTGTTTTCGTGCTCCGAAAATCTATTGTGTAACTTTGTACGTAAAATAATCGTTACATTACTATGCCTACTACGTATTCGATTATCACCCTCGTAAATATTTTCTCAAACCGACGTTAAATAACGCCCAACTCATAGATTTACTACGGCCCAACTCTAATTGGCTGTTGACACTTGACAGAACTTGACATATGCGTGACGAATTGCATAAATCGTGTAATAATTAGTTCGTTTTATTGTGAATTGTGAAGTTTTTTGTAAAAATATTGATGTAAACATGGATAAATTAGAGTGCTCGGTTTGTGGGGAAGACTATGCTTAGAGAAATTACGAGAAACCCATTCAATCAGTTTTCGTTTGTTGACAAAACAAAAAAGTGCATTTCAGTAGACAAACACATCAAAATCTGTATTTGACTCAAGAAAAGGTAAAATGTTATGACTATTACATAACACGTTAATACAACTGTTTTGTACGTAGACGGAGAAACGTTTTGTATGAAATGTGTGTAGGTAAGTATCAGATTTTTTAATAATTTTACACTATAGTAACTTGCTCCGTCTGCTTAGTGACTGCCTACCTAGGCCAAAAACCAATGCACGCCACTGATAATAAGGTAATAGAAATGTTATCTACTATATTTTACTACGGGAACGCATGTCGTCGCCTGTTTTCCGCTGCCAACACATAAATACGCAATCACGACCACCATAAATAAATAATAATAAATAAATATCTTAGGGACATTTTTACACAGCACCATCTAGTCCCAAACTAAGCAGAGCTTGTGATATGGGTACTAGACATTGGATATAATACTTATATACTTTTTTTTTTTGTAAATACATACTTATAATACATACGAAACACCCAGACCAACACAAACACTTATGTTCATCACACAAATATTTGTGTCCTGTGGGAATCGAACCCACGACCATGTTTCTAGCATTCTATGCAAAATTAATTATGCCTAAAAAATTCCGCTGCTAGATATGCTGCAAAATTCAATTTTAGTGACTCTTCGTCCAAAACAGCACTGATGATCAAGCAAACGGTTCACGCACTGACTGCACGCGACGGCGACACGTTCACGCGCCTTTGCCACTTCTATTACCTTATATTATTTTGATTTCTATGCTCAACCAATCAACCACAGACCAGTAAGCCTCAAGACGCCACATAAACAAAGTTTTGCATGAGAACACAGTCGTAAAATGTTGGCGGGGACCGGGGGGCGGACGACGCGTTATGATTGGTCGGCTCAAATGTTCGGTGATATGATTGGTGCCGCTCGCTGACGGAGTGACATCCCGATTGGTGGCTGGGCGTAAGCTATGCAGTGCTACTGCATATGCTTTGTGACCGGGGGTATCCGGCTAATATGCGTCTAGAGGCTTTCTGGTCTGTGCAATCAACATTTACGACTTATTTATTCTTAAGTGTCGTACCCAAAGAGTACCAACGGGACCCTATTCCATTGCCTACCCCGTCTGTTTGTCACAGGGCTGTATCTTATAGGTAGCCATAGCCAGCCATACATAGCTATATGAAATTATCACAGAATATGTGTTACTATGGCGTCGTATCATGGCAAATACTAAAAATAATAGAAAATGTAAACCCCAAAGGGGGTTTCAATACAAGAAACCTAAAAATTAATGTTTTCAACGTTTTTGTTTACACTGTATCTTAAAAACAGTAACACATACATGTGTCAAACTTAGTCTGATTTTAGTGCATATTATTATTATTATTATAAGCCTGAAGTGTCCCACTGCAGGGCCTCCCTACTCTCCTTCCACTTCTCCCTGTCTATTGCTACAAGCGTCCAGTCCTTTTGGAAGGAGTCCAGCTCATCCCGCCATCTCCGTCTGGGCCTGCCGCGTTGACGTCTGCCATGTAATGGGACCCATTGAGTTGTTAGTTTGGCCCAGTGGTCGTCTGACATGCGGCAGATATAATAATAATAATAATATGGCCTGGCAACACTGCTTGGGAAACTAGCTGTCTCGAAGAAATATTTTCATTTTTTCAATATAAATAGATAAAAATCAATCATAACAGTGGAAAAAGATTATTTTTAAATTATATCAACCTATTCTTAACCAAAAACTATTGTAAATTATGAAAAAATGCAGATTTACTCAAAGAAAAACGAAAGCCGAAGATGACATCTGTCATAACAATAAAAGTAATAAAAACCACAAGAAAATGAAAAACTAAGTTATGAAAATACAAACGACACTATGCTGACCCGAGCCCGCACCAGGGCACTTACAACAAGGACACGCCCAAGATCTCCGGACTCGTCGCCTAGCTCCGCCCCGCAGCCGCCGGATCCTGCCTCACTCGTGAGTCCAGTGACGCCGGCCGCTGCGGTCGCGTCGAGCTCAAGCGACGAGTATTACTCTCCACCATCGTCGCCACCATCTGCACGTCGTCGGAGAGGAGCCCGGCCGCCAGTCTGCCTGGGACCTAGAGGCCAACCGGCCCCGAACAGGGTCCTCGCTGCCGGTGGAAATGTGTCGCGCATGAGGTGGACTCAGTCCATAAATGAGAATGTCATGCGCGCATATTATGGGGCTACGGAGGGGGGAGCTAACCTCACGGCGTACCGTGTTAGGATGCTCTCTCTGTTTCAGGTGCTTGAGCCAGCCGTCAACGTTTCGGCCCAGCGACTGTCGGATCAGGTGCGAGTCATCCAACGAAACCATAGGTTGGACGACGCCGCACTTGAGCGGCTTCGCTCTGAAGTGCGGGGCAACCATGTCGTCACCCCCCCGTTGCAGCCCGCGGTGCCGCTGCAAATACATCCTGTACCACCGCGGCCTATTCACACTGATGGGGAAGGAGGCGACGAGGTTAGTCCCGTAAGTATCCAGTGCAGTGAGCAACTGAGGAGCGCTCTGGAGGGTGCGATTCAGGATTATCGGTCAATTCCACCAGAATCAAGACCACGCTTGCCTCGTTTGCCCATGCATAAAAAGAATAAGGCGCTGGTGTGTGCTCTGGACTCAGTGCTGTCAAACTACTTTGATGGCAGCGAAGATCTTAGCGATACACACTCGATCCTGTACTGCGCAGCTGTTGCAGCATGTCGTATAGCTCATGTTAAGTTTGAAAATGATGACAGAGCTATACGACCAAAATCTGCTGTACCAGCTTGGCAGTGCAGGATTGAACGTCGTATCAGCGAGGCCAGAGTACTCATTGGCAAATTAATCTGCTTCAGGGAGGGCAATACGCGCCCTAGAGTAATGCGCTTTGTGAGGCGGGCTTTCTCGGGGACTGATATTAGTCCTCGAGATTATATGGCTCGTGGCACAGAGCGCATAGACTTCCTGAAGCAGAAAGTTTATGCATGGGCAAATCGAATCAAGAGATATAAGCGGCGTGTGGAGCGATATACCTTGAATCGCACGTTTCAGAGTGACGAAAGGCGGGTATACAGAACCTGGGATCGACCCAACCAGGGTGTGAGTGATGGGCAACTACCGGACTATGATGCCATGAATGCATTTTGGCGTAGCATCTGGTCGGTGCCCATCAGCCACACCGAAGGCGACTGGATGCGGGATATTGAGCGGGCGTGTGAACCTATACCGGAAATGGGGGCAGTTTCTATCAGCCCCCAAGATGTAGCCAATGCAGTCCATCTGCTGCCCAATTGGAAATCTCCGGGGCCAGATGGACTGCACAATTTTTGGCTTAAGTGGCTGCGTAGTTCACACGCTCGTTTAGCGTCTCAATTTCAGTCGGCCTTGGAATCTGGGTCGTTACCCCGGTTTCTTACATCAGGAGTTACCCGCCTGCTCCATAAATCTGGTAGTACCACGGAGCCCAAAAATTACCGTCCAATAACTTGTTTGCCGACGCTATATAAACTTTTTACATCCATTCTGAGAACAAAAATTAACCAACACATAGACAACAATTCGATAATGTCTGCTTCTCAGAATGGATGTAGAAATGGGTCCCGTGCTACTAAGGAGCTGCTCCTCGATGACATGACCATAAGCCAGCAGGTTCACCGCTCCCGAAAGGATCTGTCGACATGCTGGATAGACTATAAGAAGGCGTATGACTCGGTGCCACATACATGGCTCATGAGGGTGCTAGAATTGTATAAAGTCAATACAACTCTGCGCACCTTCCTGATGTCGTGTATGGGGCAATGGAGAACGGTCCTTCACTATCCAGGATGCCGACAGAGCCGGGGGAGTGGAGAACCGATCAAGATCGAGCGCGGTATATTCCAGGGCGATAGTCTGAGCCCACTTTGGTTTTGCTTAGCCTTGAACCCTTTGAGCACATTGTTAGAGGGCTCGGGGCTGGGCTATAGGTTGAGAAGAGGCGGTCAAGTGATATCCCACCTTCTTTACATGGATGACTTGAAACTGTTTGCCCCCAGCAATTCTCATCTCTTGGAGTTACTGAAAGTAACTGAAACTTTCAGTAATTCCATTAGGATGGAATTTGGTGTGGACAAATGTGCAGTCATGCATGTAAATCGGGGGAGGATTATGGAATCCGTGGGAACCCAACTCTCGGATTCAATAAATCTCAGATCCCTCTCCTCAACCGAAACCTACAAATATTTAGGTATGGCGGAGGCGTTAGGCATCAATGAGGCTGACATGAAGCAAACGTTGGGGGAGCGCTTTTATGGCCGTCTAACAAAAGTACTGAAAAGTCTTTTGTCGGGCGGAAATAAGGTGCGCGCCTTCAACGGTTGGGTCATGCCGGTCTTGATGTACTCCTTCGGCATACTTAAATGGACTCAGACAGAACTTGACGCCCTAGATAGAAGGGTTCGTACACTGCTGACTGCTTATCGAATGCATCACCCACGCTCTTCGGTAATGAGGCTGTACATCCCGCGGAAGTGTGGGGGCCGAGGCTTTCTTAATGCCAAGACCCTTCACAACCGTGAGGTGTGCAGTCTTAGGGAATATTTCGCCCAAGCCGACGGGGGGATGCACCGAGATGTAGTCGCAGTGGACAAAGGACTCACCCCGCTCTCTTTGGCTAAGGAGAACTGGCGCAAACCTGTGGTACTGGATACCAATGGCCGCAAGGAGGTATGGCAGAGCAAGGAGCTTCACGGACGCTTCTACCGGGCTCTTCATGGGCCCGATGTAGACTTTCTAGCGTCCGTGTCCTGGTTACGTTTCGGTGATCTCTTCGGAGAGACCGAAGGTTTTGTCTGTGCGATAATGGACGAAGTTGTCATGACGAACAATTACCGGAAATATATTGTTAAGGACGGCACAGTTGACATATGTCGGGCATGCCACTGTCCCGGGGAATCCATCCGTCATATTATTTCTGGTTGTTCTCGTCTTGCTAACGGCGAATATTTGCATAGACACAACCTAGTGGCCAGGATTATTCACCAGCAACTTGCCCTGAAGTACAACCTTGTGGAAACAGAAGTACCATACTACAAGTATGTGCCCGACCCAGTTCTTGAGAATGGTCATGTGACATTGTACTGGGATCGGTCTATCATCACTGATAGGACTATTGTTCACAACAAGCCTGATATAGTGGTGATAGATCGATCAGAGCGCCGCACGATGATTGTTGATGTCATCGTCCCGCATGACGGGAATCTCGTGAAGGCCGAAAAAGATAAAGAAATAAAATATCTTGACTTGGCACACGAGGTTGTCGACATGTGGGATGTTGACTCGGCAGTCATTGTGCCGATAGTCATTTCGGTCAATGGCTTAATAGCCAAGAGCCTCGACCAACACCTTCAGAGGCTCTCGTTGGGCGGTTGGACCAAGGGCTTGATGCAGAAAGCGGTACTTCTTGACACGGCGCGTATCGTGAGGAAGTTCCTCTCTCTGAGGCCCTGACCGCCGGTAGCTTGGACCTTGTTCCCGAAGCCGGTGGGCTACTATTTTTTATATTTTTAAATGTTTTGTGTTTTTATTTTTATAAAATATTTAAAAATGTAATAAATAAGTATATGAAAATGAAAAAATGGAATAATAATATAATCTTTATTTTCAGACAGTAAATAGCCCATAGAATTATTACATAAAACACACTAACATAGAAAACACAACAGATCATAATACAAATTACACATAAACTACCATACACATATTTAAAAATACACTAGAAAAATATATATACCATACACTCACACATAACACAAACATTTTACTTTTAACATACACAAAACATATAATATTATATTTACTACTACTGTACATAATCAGATGACGCTCGGTGAGTCGTCATCCAATGCCACATTATAGGGCTGTTCATTTTACCTGCCACAAGCGCAACAAGGCTGTTGGAGCTAGTGCGCGATATGTCCAGCCCAGTTCCACTTTAGAGTGGCAGCTTTCCGGGTGACGTCAGCTATTTTTGTTCTGGAACGGATCGTTGTGTTTCTTATCCGGTCTACAAGTTTTATGCCCAGAACACTCCGTTCCATAGCTCTTTGGCAAACCTCAAGCGTGGATCTCAGTTGATTTGTTTTGAAGACCATGTTTGGGATCCATATGTGAGGATCTTCTTCTTGTTCGTGTCGATGGTATAGTATTTATGTAATCTCTTGGGTCAGATTTGGCAAGCCCAAAACTTTGCCACTTCAACGGAGTTATCAGTGGCAACGCAAAGGTCACCCAGGCTACAGGTTTCGGGACACAAAGGGCAGTGTAAGAGGTGACTCATCGATTGGGGGTCAGTGCCATAACCACACCCTGTCGCTGTTTTTTGAATATAGCCCCACTTGGCGAGATTGGACTTGCTTCCCACTTGAGTTCGTAGTCGGTTTAGTGACTTCCAGGTTGACCAGTGAAGGTTATATCCCGCAGGAAGGTGCTCACTCGGCTGGATATAGTGAGCGGGTGGAGAAAGTGTCTTCAGCCACAGTTTACAACGGGCCTCAACCGGGCACCCCAATAGGGCCTCTGCTGATTTTAAAAAACTGTGCACTGTGTATGTGAGGATGGGAAGAATGCACACGTCCGTGAGTCTTCTTTTAAGGGATAGAGGTAGATCACCCTTCATTAGTGCATACTCTATAGGTAAACAACAAATAAAAAACAGAAGGCAAACGCAGACGTGTGGTGGTACACACGGCTACACATCAAGCTGTACACTTCCAGTATAAGCTAATCTCGCATTGTATAGGTTTTCCTTACAACGCGAGGTCAGCCTTTACTGGTTTTGTACAGCTTGATGTGTAGCCGTGTGTACGAAGTGTGCAAGTCCGACTCTCACTTTATCGGTTTATTTTCGGCATGAGCTATTCTAATAAAACTCATGCTGACATGTCATGCCTTATGCATAACAGTCGCTTAGGAGACGCCCTAAATACTCTTTATCATCGCAGTAAATATCGGTGGGCTTAGTACGAATTTGACACTTATCGTTACTTCCATCGAATTCGATGACTTTCATTCGTAAATCAGTAGCGGATATTAGGAGGAACTAGTCATTTATGAAAATGAAAACGAAAGTAACCGACATAGCCCGAAGAATTGCCAAACTTAAGTGGCAGTGGACGGAGCACAATGTTTGCAGAATGGATGGCCGATGGGGCAGTAAAGTTCTGGAGTGGCGACCGCGTACTGGAAGGCGCAGCGTGGGTAGGCCCCCCCACAAGGTGAACCGACGACCTGGTGAATGTCACGGGAATCCGCTGGATGCGGAAAGCACAAGACCAGTCGTTGTGGCGATGCTTGGGGGAGGCTTATGTCCAGCAGTGGACGTCTTTCGGCAGAAATGATGATGATGATGACTCATTTGTGAATAAAAGTTGACGGATTCGATGGAAGTATGTACCTATGCGATGTGTCCTAGGCAATTGAAAGGGACCCGTGTAAAATACTGACATTCACCCGAATCTGGACAGACTGGAAGCATAGTTTATTTATACGGACAGGAAAATCGTTAAAAAAGGCAGATGATTAACGTTTATGACATTTACAGTCACTTAGGCCCGTATTACAGAAAGAGACTCAAGCGTTGATCTCTGTTTAAAACTAGTTTTGAGTTGAGCTTTGATTTTAGAACGTTCCTCAAGCAGAGATTTATTGATCACAGTTCAGCTGAGTTTAGTTTTATTTTATACTGTCACCTGTTTCGGTATTTGAGCAGAGATTTGATCTGTAATCACTCTAGTGTGGTCCAGACTACGCTTGAGTAGAGATTTCTATTATATTTCAGGTCAAATTCGTGTGTTATGTTATTGAATTAAAGTTTATAATTACCGTTCTGGAATAAGACTGATACTCGAGTAACGATTCTATCCTTAAGTAGTGATCAGGTGATTGGAGTTTAAACTGTACTTGAGGAACATTCTGTAATACGGGCCTAAGTCATCATCACTAACACGCACGTGACGTGATTAATTAGGAAACTAACATAATGTATTTACGCGGCATTTATGACTAACTGTTGAACAATTTAATCGATGAACAATCATCATTACAGCCGAAAGACGTCCTCTACTGGACATAGGCCTCCCCCAATTAAGGGGGGGATAAAATCAATCAATCATAATGGTTATTAATTAATGTTTTTTATAGTATAGGATAGCGAATCGAGCTAAAGGCCCACCTGATGTTAATGTTTTTTGTTTGTTATCTTTGCCCATAACAACTTCAATGCCTCCTAGGTTGTTGCCTAAATGGTACCGCAAGTCGGTTCGCCGAACTGGATTGGATTTGGATGAAATTTGGTATACAGATAGAACATAACCCGGTTTACCATATAGGCAACAACAATAGCCAAAGATTATTGCGTTTTAGAGTCAAAAAACTCGAAGGTCCACATCAACACAGCCTATCGCAGTCCACTGCTGGACATAGGCCTCTCCCAAGTTGCGCCACAACACTCGGTCCTCTGCCTACCGCATCCAGTCCCCCCCAGCCACGTTCTTTAGGTCGTCGGTCCACCTGGCAGGGGGGCGCCCTACGCTGCGTTTGCCGATTCGCGGTCTCCACTCAAGGACTCGTCTGCTCCAGCGGCCATCGGTCCGTCGAGACATGGCCAGCCCACTGCCACTTCAGCTTACTGATCCTACAAGCTATGTCGGTCACTCCGGTTCTTCTCCGTATAATCTCGTTACGGATTTTATCCTTCAAAGAAACTCCAAGGATAGCTCGCTCCATAGCTCGCTGAGCGACTTTGAACTTGTGGACTAGCCCAACCAACAACAAGGTAAGGTCCACAACAAGTATGTTAATACAAAAGGTATATTAAAATTACTATTCTCAAATCATTTGTTGCACTTTACATAGCTTTAATGACAACTCGTAGCAAAAACGCAGCATTTAGTGGTGTCGCGGTCTGGCAACTAATACACGCTGAAATTTATATCGCTTACATCCCGCGGTGTCCTACTCTATCTCAGTAGTTACTATCTTTTAGTCAAACCAGTTTACAAAAAAAACCTAGAATACAAAAATTGGCAAGTGAAAATAAATAAGTTATGAAATCGTTGAAATTTGTAGTAAGGGACAAACACACGAAAGTAGTTAAATACGCGCCGGCCGGGCGGCGCCGGCGCGGCGGCCGCCGGGCCGGAGCTACTGCGCGTTATCGTACCTAGGTAGGTATTCATCGCAGACCACCGCTTCGGAGACTGGCTTTATTTACGGTTCACACAAAATGTTATAAAAAGTTCAAGTATTTTATTTAGGATTTATTAACACATAACATAACATAACATCACGCCTGTATTCCCTGTATTTATTAAATAAATTAATTAAGTAGGCAAATGAATGGTTTAGGAATGTTAAAGAAAAGACAATAAATTATGTTTCTGTGGTTTCTAAAGATTTATTTAAATGCTATGTAGGCAGGTAAATGATCGACTTGACAAAGTAGGTACCTAGGTATGTTCAAGATTGCAGGAACACAACAGCTGTCCCAAATAAAAACCCAGTAAGGGGTTGTAACTAAATTTTACAGAAGCGCGTAAAAACATAAGATGACAAATAGGTAGACAGTGTTTAAAAAGTTTGTAGGTACGTCGACTGCATGACAGTGGTAAGTAACACTTCAATTCGAAAACCGCTCTTACTGCTTACGGAATAAAGATGCTGCTAATGTCAGTGTTGCCATCGACGTGCGGTTGACCGTACCTAGGTTGGTCAAAGTGTCTTACTACTAGGTTATGTTTTTACCGAGTCTAAAGTAATGACATGACACACTTGTTATTGAGGTAGGTAACATAATAACAATAACATCACGCCTGTATTTCCCCGAAGGGGTAGGCAGAGGTGTAATAGTACACCCACATTTCGCCAGTTATGTTATAGTCCCATGTAATAGAGGGCGAGCCTATTACCATTGACCGGGCACAAATCCAGACTCCGGGCTGCTACTGATAATTTCCTAATGAAAAAACCCAATAACACTTTGCCCGACCCGGGAATCGAACCCAGGACCTCACGCTCAGCAGTCGCGCTTGCAACCACTAGACCTGTAGGTAGGTACTACTATGTTATTAAGATTGGGTAGGTACGGTCGACCGCACGTCGGTGGTAACACTTTGACATTAGCAGCATCTTTATTTCGTAAGCAGTAAGGGCGATTTTCGAATTGAAGTGTTACCACTGTCATGCAGTCGACTGTACCTATGTAAAGCAACAATTTTTGCTTACCTAGGTACTCGGTTATCTTTAGATCATGAGGAACGTTATAAAGTACCTAGGTAGTTTGATTTAATTTATTGTATGTATGTTGTAATTGTAGATAGGTTATGGTGGTTATGGAATTACATGTAGGTATTTAGTACAGCATTTTAGGAGATAATAGTGGAACTTTAATTTTGATACGTTATTGACGTAAGTAAATTTTAGTAAACAAGGCGTTTTAAAAAAAAGAAATCATCTGTAATTAATGTTATAATAATAGGTAAGTAGGTATTAATAAGTTATTAACATGTTACTCACATTTTCATGCTTACAATTTTTTTTTATCACTGTAAACTTTACGATGGAAACTGGATGAGAGGATAGAAGTCGGTGCCGTCCTACTGGAAAGGCCCATGTCCAGCAGTGGACTGAGATAGGCTGATGATGATGATGTAGGTACACTTTACACGCACTGTACACTTTTTACGAGTATCTTAACAATTGTTCATTGCACTTTTATAATTATCCGTTTTCACAATAAAAGCGAAGCGCGACACACACGTATTGCTCCCGTGACGTGGTTAGAAAGACTACTGAAGGGGGGAGCGCGGCGCGGACGCCGCTCGCGAATCTCGCCAGACAGTGTGGCGCCTGGTTACCACTACTATTTTGTTCATACTAGGTGGAACACATTCGAGTTAAAGTCGAATAATTATTCACCTTTTTGAAAAAACATAATTCCAAAAAAAAAAATTATGTCACTAATCAATAGTACTACTGTTATGGAGTCGCTACACCGCGGGATTTAACCGATATAAATTTCAGCGTGTATAGACAATAAGAGGTCTGGTTCTAGGTTAGCCAACGAGTTCACGGCTACAGGTTACTGGTTAGGTTAGCTTTGACATGTGTCAATTATTATGTAATACCTACCGTACACTTTCTTAATTTATGTATACAACTTGTTATTGAAATAGCTGAAAACCTCTTAAGGGGTCATTGTACTCATCAGTATGAACAACTTTCACTATGGGACCAACACTGAAATCGCAAAAAAACAGCTGTTCCCTAAATTTTTTCGATTTATGTGAACACAAATGGATACATCCTGTCTCATCGCAATGTAACATGGAGGGAAAGTCATCATCATCATTTCAGCCGAAAGACGTCCACTGCTAGACATAGGCCTCCCCCAAGCATCGCCACAACGGCCGGTCATGCGCTTTCCGCATCCAGCGGACCTTCACCAGGTCGGCGGTCCACCTTGTGCCACACCACACTGCGCCTTCCAGTACGCGGTCGCCACTCCAGAACTTTACTGCCCCGTCGGCCATCCGTTCTGCGAGCAATGTGCCCCGCCCACTGCCACTTTCCAATTCAATTCAATCAAAAAAAAAATGTTTATTTGTGTACACAGGTGATTTTGGTGTTAGGTACATTATAGGTAGTCTCTCTGTGTGCTGCCATAGGTGGCATACAAATATTAGTACTTAATTAATTAAACATATTATACAACATTATTAAACATTATTATTAGAATGAATAACATTAATTTACTTTATTTACATAATTATTATTTAAGATTTAAATTTACACATGATTTTTTTTTTATAATAAATTTTAAAGGAATTAGCTGCATTCAAAATATTCAAATCATTATTGATTTATTAGATTATTAATTAGGTACCGGTAGTGAATACAAATGCAAATCTCTTATATTGAAATATTATATTCAGATAGGAATTTCAATTCAAATGATTTTTATTTCAAACTAGCTGGGCCCGCGACTCCGTCCGCGTGGATGTCGGAAAATAACATCGTGTCATAATTATGAACACAATATCTTCAAATATATACATATAAGCGCCTACACAGACGATTACACTATTTACCGACCATACTATATTTTGTTATTACAACCAACCGGCTGATGCCCGATTTCACCGACATCTCCTAACTTTAAAGGATCCTTTAAGCATGGTTAGAGGGCGGTTAGGAGATGGTTTCCGTTTCACCAACAGTTAGGGGTCACTTAAACGTTAAAAGCTCCCCTAAATTTAGGAAGTCGAAATTCGGGCCCTTAAACCGGTACATACGTAAGTATCTCTCAAGCAACGAAGATGTATTGTGATTTAGATGAACTTTTTGAAAATTTTGAAACTATTTCTAGTATATTCGCAGTAATTAACATCTGTAGACCAAAACTATATCGGAAACAACCAAATTACATTGAAAGTTTTGATGAAACTGACTTTTTTCGAAGATATAGGTTGTAAATCTTCAGTGTTGTATTTATTGGAAAAAATTGAGCACACCTTGGAATTTTTTCATCTATTTATTTAAATTGATTAATTTCGTTAAAGTCATTAATTAATTTGCTTAATTCCATTAATTAATTTGATTAATTTAATTTAATTTAAAATATAATAAATAAAATCATGTGTAGTCAAGGCATTTTTATATATAATGGACTTCTTAAAAATGTATGTATCTAGATATATTAAACAAGAAAAAAATATTTATTTAATTCAATTAATTAATTTGATTAATTTCGTTAAACTTATTAATTATTTTGCTTAATTCCATTAATAAATTTAATTAATTTAATTTACAATATAATTAATAAAATCATGTGTTGACTACACAATAAAAGGCATAAAATGTCATCAATTATAATTCTAATAATAATATATAAATATGTATAATTCATAACTAATATTTGTATTGCACCTGTGGCAGCACACAGAGAGACTATAATACCTGTAATATAATACCAAAATAGCTGTGTACACAAATAAACATTTTGATTTGACTTGATTTTATACATTACTTTATTAAAATAGCAACAAAAAAAATCTCACTATATCTCACGCACGCACGAAGGAAGTTTCAAAGATAAAAATATGACCACAGATGATACGCGAGGTTTCGTAATGTATACAAAGAGTTAATATAAAAAAAAAAAAAAATTAGAATAAATAGAGTTAATAATAATATAGGGTAAATATGAAAGAAATATGAAAAATAATAAAAATATTAATGAAATACTGTATTTTAATGCTATCAAAACACTATTTTTTAAATAATTATATCCATATAAGTGTATACTTCAGAGAATTTGATGAAAAACAATCATATTTAAAGGTATCGCTAAGTTCAAAGACGAATCAGTCACTATTATCCAAAACAAATCGTCACATAGCTAAGTGTCCCCTAGTAAGGTGACAAAATGATGGTGAAACGAAATTTAATTTAGGGGCTAGTTTAGAGGAGCTTTTATGCTAAGGATCACATAGTTAGGTGGCAGTTTAAGGGATGTCGGTGAAATCGGGCATAAGGTGATGGAATTTCATGGAATTAGCCCTAAACTCCCTCATTCTGAGAAGACGCTCGTGCCCAGCAGTTGGAAGTAATTGGGCTGATTATGTTATTCTATAAAGAAAGAAAGAAAGAAAGAAAAATAGTTTATTGTCACAGTTAACGACGCGCAACATTTAAAACACAGTGATAAACACAAGCAGGCAACTTATAGGTGGGGTTACATAGAAAGTAAAAACAAAAGACACGTAGGTAAAAAATCACACACACACACACATCTAACACAACCACACAACATTAAACACTAACCACATCTCTTCTTATGCTGAGAAGAGGCCCGTGTCCAGCAGTGGGACTGTAATGGGCTGGTAATGTTATGTTATTCTAGAATACAAATAATATCCAGTTCATTAACTCTTCTCATTTTGAGAAGAGGGCCATACCCAGTAGTGGGTTGACTACGTTATGTTATTCTATATTTTCTAGTTTCTTAACTCTTCTCGTTCAGAGAAGAGGTCCGTGCCCAGCAGTGGGGCAGTAGGTAATGAGCTGTTAATGTTATGATAATCTATTACACTAACAATATCCAGTTCCTTAACTCTTCTCATTCCAAAAAGAGGGCCATGCCCAGCAGCGGGACAGTGATGGGCTATGTTATGTTATTCTATATTTTCTATAATACTAATAGAATCCAGTTGTATTTTTAGGAACCTGCAACCTGCATCCAACCAACAATCATGACCTCTACTTTGTATGCAACTTAATACAATAGAGGGGTCAAGCTGTATCGCTGGATCTACTCAACCAATTCAGATAAAACATACCCTATATTTTAAGTTAGACTAATACCAATACAAATGCTAAGTTTCATTACGATCCGTTCAGCCGTTTTCACGTGATGAGGTAACAAACAGACAGACAGACAGACATAATTTTTTTAAACGATTGATTCGTGTTCTATAGCTTATTTCTAGTCCCCCTAGCCGGTTTTCGCGAAAAAAAACTCAATGTACAGACTTTTCGACCTTTACAGTCTTATTATAGTATAGATAAACCTAATTACAGGCACTTTTGAAACGTCAGCCTCTAGTTGCACGGTTCTAATATTTAAAGTACCCACTTTAAATATTGGAAATATGAAATTTACTTATTTCCCTCCACGAGGCACTGCTTTGGGGTTGGGACACCGGTTTATTAACATCTTGTATACCTATTAGAATAGTGTTTTTTTTTTTCTAGAAAATTCCAAGGGTCCAATCTATGACCAGAATTAGTGTATGACTAGTGGCGCCGTGTATACACTTTTATGCCAAACGAATCTGATTTTAATTATTATTGTTATTAATTTTTTGCGTGCCACTGATGGCAAAATATGTGGAAACTAACTGTGACTCTTTATCCATCTGTCTGGACCCGTATTTTTTGCGAAATAAATTATTCTTATTCTTATCAGAAATTAAAATATAAAATTTTTGATCGTTTCATCACTGGCTGAGAAAACTGTCAAAACGTATTTTTTTAATAATAATTGATATTTAGACCCTTAGCATCTTGACCTAACCTGGATTCCTAGCAACATATTATGCAGATAGACCTTGACCAATCTGCTGATGGCAGTCGGTACTTAAGAACTTGTACAATTATTGTGGTCTCTAAATCAGTTGGCTGGTCAATGATATCATCATAATTTGCTAACAATTATCCTGATTCAATTCTATGTTATGTTTTATTTTATTATAATAATAAAATAAATTAATGTATAATATGTATACAGTATTAGGATTCCCTGTATTGTAAGTGGTAACAAACGCTGTAACTTTGTGTTCTGCTGAGTGCCTAAACGCTGTTACGCTGTACCATGTAAAGACACCGTTTAGAGATTTAACACCGGCACAATTAGCGGAACACAAAAAAAAGCAGGATTTTAAAATCTTTTACTTGAGGAACTGGCCAGTTATGATATTTTTTTAATTTATTGTCAAATTTGAAAATAGAAAATTAGATGACATACACTTTTTTCATTCATTTGTTTTATTTTCCCGAACAATACGTTTTGTCAACTTGTTCGAGTAATAACTACGTAATTGTAATTTTTTTGAAAAATTGCACTTAATGGTTTTTTATAAATTTGTTATTCTATAGGCAATTTTGTTTATTAAAAGCTCTTTATTATGCCTGACTTAACATCACTGGAAATCATTAGGGCTGATGAAATGAGAAGAAATGGCCATACCTACAGATCGATTGCCTCAAGGCTTCGTCGACCAGTATCAACGATTCATCGCAGCATCCAGCGGTACAGATCGTCTAATTCTCTTGTGAGGAGGAGGGGTCAAGGTAGAAAAAGATGTACATCGAGGCGAGATGACAGTTTTTTACAACTTGGAGTTCGTAGGAATACGCGACTAACGGCTGTACAAGCTCGAAATGAACTGGAAGACGTTCGAGGAGTACGAGTAAGTGAGCGTACAGTTCGCAGGAGATTTGAATAAGTTGGTTTAGGGTCGTATATACCTGCCAAAGGCCCAAAACTTGAGAGACGTCACCGCGTAAACCGATTAAGCTATGCGCGAGAACATCGTCATTGGGATTTGAACGAATGGCAGCAGGTTCTCTTTACTGATGAGTGCAGAGTTCTTTTAAAACAGATCGATGGGAGACAGCGAATATGGAGACGCAAAGGAGAACGCCACATACAGTCTAATTTTGAACACACAGTGGCTTATGGTGGCGGCTCGATTATGGTTTGGGGAGGGATATGTTTGGGAGCTCGCACGGAGTTAGTGATAGTCACAGGAGGGACCATGACAGCAGATCGATACATCACAGACATTTTAGAAGAACATGTTGTACCATTTGCCCCATTTATTGGTGACGACTTTATTCTAATGCAAGATAATGCTCGTGCTCATAGTGCACAATCGGTACAGGCATGTCTGAGCCACGTAGGTATACCGGTGATGCAGTGGCCAGCAAATTCCCCCGATATGAATCCGATAGAGCATGTCTGGGACTTGCTAAAAAGAAGGGTTAAATCCAGAATGCCACCCCCCAACAATCTGAATGAACTTGGAAACGCATTACTTGAGGAGTGGGAGCGGTTGCCTCAAGAAATCATCGATAACATAATCTGTAGCATGCCCAGACGAATGGAAACCGTAATCAGAGCAAGAGGGGGAAACACTCGTTATTAATTTTGCTTTAATTTTTTTGTTAAATCATTTAATGCTTACTTTTTTTTATCTTTTGTGATGGTTCATGATCATCTAAAAATTTCACTTATTTCAAATTTCTTTATTTTTCAATAAAAAATAACGAAGACTTTTCAAAGTCGTTGTTAAAAGATGTCAATCAATATTCTGTTATTTTGTGTCTAATTACATTTTCGTCAAATATATGCGTTATTATCTCATAGTCTCACTTTTTTTCCTGTTCCGCTAATTGTGCCGGTGTGTATAGTACGCAAAACAAAAAGAGAAATGAACCAGGTTAACCGAGATTAAACCGGTACAGATTTCAAAAAACTTATACAAAAATTGTTTTATTCAGAAGTTTCATGTTTTTTTTTTCATTAGGTTTTTTTTTTTACTTGTACAGTTAACCGCACGTCGGTGGTAATAGTCTGATCTTGACAGCATCTTTATTTCGTTGGCAGTAAGGGCGGTTTTCGTAATTTCAAGTGTTACAACTGAGGTGCGGTTGACCGTACTAGGAGTAACAGACCACCAAAATTCCAGTTTAACAACTTATTTCCATCGAAACCTAGCCTTTACGGTACCCGTAATCTCAAAAAACAGATGCATCTTTAAACAAAGACTTGTAAATAATATTTTATTGATTTATTACTGCCGACTACTGTTTCTACTTAGCTGGTCCTAAATGGTCTTTTAATGGCCTATGTCCAGCAGTGGACGTCTTTCGGCTGAAATGAAATGGTCTTTTAGTACGCAATCAAACACGCCCTTCGGTACTTGAATAACTAAACGTCTATAAAATTAAGTGTATACAATTAAAATTGTATGTGTATACACAATAGTGGTGTGAACCGGTTCTCGAAAAACCGGATAATCACCGGTTAGAGCGAATACCGGAGACTAATCGGTGTTTTTACTAAACTACCGGTTATTTGATTTGTTGCAAAACGCACCCAAAAGTGCCAAAATTTCTTGCATAAATAAATAATTGTGTTCGATGACTAATGTAAAACATTCGATCACCCTTGACTAATGTAAAATATTTGTGTTCATTAGTATTAATATGTCTTTCTGTAACTGGAAGTAATTTTTTTTAATAGTTAATTCATAAAGCGTGTTTTTTTTCTCATAGATTAGGGTATTTTGACTAACCGGAGTTTATCCGGAGAATCTCTGGTGATTCAATAAAATCTCCGTATAATCTCCGGAGGCTGAAATTGCCTCCGGTTCACATCACTAATACACAACCTATTTAACACATCAAATCACAGATTAATGAATTAATCTGCTAATTCTGCTATACATTTGCTTATAAGTATGCTTTACAAACTGTTTGATAAACACTCTCCCCCTTATTACAAAAGCTTAGACTAGGATTAAACCCTTGTTTAACCCGGGTTAAACGTCAAACTCCTACAGTGTTTAAGCCTGGCTTAAGCAAAATCCTTAGATTAACAATTTGTTGATCGAAGATTAAACCCGATTTTGTAACAAGGTGGCATATTGAACTAAGTTTACGGGACTTGTCGCGCACAATTAAATCAAAATATAACAAACATTTTGACTAACCTCGACGTTTCGGTCAAGTTGCATTGGCCGTGGTCACGAGCAGACTCAATATGAGTGAAATTCGCAAAAGTTTAAAAACTTCTAAGGTGGCATATGTTTACAAGACCGCTCGATCGTAAATGATTTGTCAATGTGTACAAAAAGGACAATTTACACAAAATAAAATATTTACTTTCTGTTTCTTAATAAGATATCGCTGACGTCACCCAAAGATGTACCAAGTGGATGAGAATTTCGTTACCACGAGCAGTGTTCACGGTAGCTTAGTGGCTAAAGCACTGGCGTACTGAGCCAAGAGTCGCAGGTTCGAATCCTGCTCGTGAGCGATTTTTTCTATCCACAATTTAAATCGTTAATGTATTTTATAATTACATTTATTTTTATGTCGAAATGCTGAAGGCTGGACAGGGCGTGGTGGCTAGTCTGCTGTACCGTCTTTTCAACTTGTGCTGGAGTAATGGCCTGGTACCAAAAGAATGGTGTAAGGCCGTGATTGTGCCGCTCTACAAAGGAAAAGGGTCACAGCAAGACTGCAAGAATTACCGTGGCATTAGCCTTTTAAGTGTTGTCGGCAAATTGTATGCAAAAGTTTTGATTGAAAGAGTGATGAAAGTAACTGATGAAAAAATATGGGATGTGCAAGCGGGATTTAGGAAGGGCATAGGGTGTACGGATCAGGTCTTTTCCTTGCGATGCATAGCTGAAAAATGTTTGGCCAAAGGTCAAAAAGTCTATTGCGCTTTCGTGGATTTGGAAAAGGCCTACGACAGAGTGATGAGGAATGAACTATGGTCTGCTTTGTCTATCTATGGGGTGAATAGCAACCTGATTCAAGCGTTGAAATCTCTCTATGCGGATTCTAGCGCTTGTGTCAGGATTAACGGCGCCTACTCTGACTGGTTCAGCATCGATAAGGGTGTGAGACAGGGATGTGTAGCGTCGCCGTGGCTATTCAATCTATTCATGGACAGTTGTTTGAAAGATTTGAAAGAGAGTGAAAATGGTTTAGAAATGAATGGGTTACTTGTCAAATGTCTCCTCTATGCCGATGATCAAGTTATCCTTGCATCGTCGGAGGGGGAGTTACAGAAGATGGTAACAATTATGGATGGTGCTTTGAAGAGTAAAGGAATGAAAGTTAATGTTAGTAAGGCAAAAGTTTTGGTTTTTGAAAAGGAAGAAGTTATGACAGAGTGCAATATTTTGATAGGTGACGAAAAGGTGGAACAAGTGAAAGATTTTGTATACCTGGGTTCCATGTTTACGAGAGATGGCAAGCATGTGAAGGACATTGAAAGGAGAGTGAGTGCTGGTAATCAGGTGAATGGGGCACTACACACCTTCATGAACAGCCGCAAAGTGTCGGAAAAGGCACGGCTGGCTGTTCATGGGGGAGTGTTAGTGCCTACACTTATGTATGGTAGTGAAAGTTGGGTATGGCAGAAGAAACATGAAAGCAGAATAAATGCAGTAGAAATGAGAGCTTTGAGAAGTATGTGTGGTGTAACTTTGAGAGATAAAGTAAGGAATAACATGATAAGGGAGCGTTGTGGAGTGAAAGAAGATGTAGTGACAAAGATTGAGAAAGGTATGTTAAGATGGTTTGGACATATAGAGAGGATGGACGAGAGGAGATTGACGAAACAAGTATACGAAGCGAGTGTGGATGGAAGAGTTGGAAGGGGACGACCTCGGCGAACGTATCGCGATCAAATCGCGGATGTTCTCAAAAAATGCCAGGTTAAGAGTTCTCTAAACCGACGAGCATGCATGACGAGGTTAATGGACGTAGATGAAGCGAAAGAGGTGTGTCAGGATCGTAGCAGGTGGAAATCCATAGTCTCTGCCTACCCCAATGGGAAACAGGCGTGATAATATGTATGTATGTATGTATTTATTTTTATTTTATTTTTATAAAATGGCGCTTATTCCACGTGAATACAAATTACATTAACGTCAATTATGACCAAGCATATAATCTGCACCTTTTCTTGATGCAATAATTTACAAAGTATGACAATACAATAAAGTATTACAATAGGAATGTGATCACGTAGGTACCTAACAACTGGTGTAAGGAAAATAAACGGCATACCTACGCGATCTGAGCAATTTCTTTTATTACATAGAATTATAGAGAACATGGATTACGTGCTAGAATTCATAAGCGATGATGAAGATTGATTTATAAAGTTACTACGTTTCCTCGAAATAAGATCCACCGAAACACGTTTTACCTAAAAATATTCGTCGAACGCATCATTCCACAATGCAACACTTGGTCGAAATTAGATTTAGCCGACGCACGTTTCCCCGAAAATGTTTTCGTCGAAACACGATTTACCGATGACTTCTTTTACTGACGCACCTTTGGCCGAAGGCTCGTTTGTTCGAATTATGGTTTGGATATATCTAAGGAATAAAATCTGTTTTTTTTTAATAATTTGATTAAAAGGTAACTGTTCGGTGCAATACAACCGAACAGCTCAGCACTTTTGCATTTGCGCATTTTTATAAATACATCGATCGTGATTATTACCAATTAGTACGTTTTCGACCATTGATCGCGTAACTCATAACAAATCAAATCAAATCATCTTTTAGTATTTGGTTTGGTTCCCAGAATTCGTAACCTTATTTTTATATTTAAATCTCTTCGACATATTGCCGACACTGTGATAATTAAATCAATGTATTTTGCTTTGGTCCACCTTGGTGAAGGTCGCGGGAATCCGCTGGATGCGGAAGGCACAGGACCGGTCGTTGTGGCGATGCTTGGGGGAGGCCTATGTCCAGCAGTGGACGTCTTTCGGCTGAAATGATGATGATGATGATGATGATTTTGCTTTGTGCCAATCTTTGTTGACGTATTGTATAACTTCCTGGGGTGGGGCCGCTGTAACACACTTACTGAAATTAGAGAGAGCTCAAAGAGCTATTCTAAAAGTAAGTTCTTTCCTTCCCATACGTCATCCCACATATGATCTATACCAGCGCTGTAAGGTACTGACTGTTCGTCACTCAGAACTTCCATTCGAACCAGAAGCAGCCTTAGGCAAAAGAAGAACCACCGACGTGTGCACGAAAACTAGACTTAGATATAGTCTATCCCAGAACTTCTATGCTTTTTTTGCTCCCTATTTATATAATAACGTTAACAAAAAACTATTAATCTACTCGGTTTCTAGGGCTAATTGTAGGAAAAAGGTTAGTGCGTGGCTTCAGGGACTTGATTACAGTGACACCGGGTACAAAAAATTTACCGTACTTTTTGTACCCGTGGTTCACCTAGATGTATTCTGTGTAATCGGGTGTACTCGTGGTTCACCTAGGTGTATTCTGTGTAATCGGGTGTACTCGTGGTTCACCTAGGTGTATTCTGTGTAATCGGGTGTACTCGTGGTTCACCTAGGTGTATTCTGTGTAATCGGGTGTACTCGTGGTTCACCTAGGTGTATTCTGTGTAATCGGGTGTACTCGTGGTTCACCTAGGTGTTCCACGGTTAACTTTTTGTACATGTGGTTCACCTAGATGTACTCTGGGGTAATCGGGTTTATCCGTGGAACACCTAGGTAGGTACATATTTTCCTTGAAATTATTCTGGTCTGTCCCCCTGTTCTGTCGATCTGTCTGTGGATAAACAGGAACGAAAAGTTCAACATGTCCGCCCTGTTACTGATGAGGGGACAGATCAAACTAATTATTTCCCGCCTGTCCCCCTTGCTGTTTTCTTAGGGGGACACATAGAAATAAAATGTTTTGTCTGTCCCCTTATCGCCTAACGGGCAAAATTAATATCCAATCCATCCACGATTTACCCTACTGGAGATAGAAGTTTGACATATTTTGTATAGAGCTTATGTCAAATTCCTATCTCTAGTAGGGCAAATTGTGGATAGATTGGATATTAATTTTGGCCGTAAGTGGGGACAGATCGAACTTTTTATTCGTATCCGTCCCCTAAATTATAAATTAAATGTGGAAAATAAACGTACGTATTCAGCTAGTGTCCTATAAGTATTGGTATAAAAGTCAAATAAGTATAAGTTGATTCTGACAGGCAGGTTGATTCTGATTCTGATTAGTGCTCAGCAGCCTAGTTAACTCAGAGACCTCGCTTAGTGGATATACCCAAACAACCATTGGAAGAAACGAGCCATTGGCCAAAGGTGCGTCGGTAAATGAAGCCATCGGTAAATCGTGTTTCGACGAAAAAAAAATCAGGGAAACGTGCGTCGGCTAAACGTACTTTCGAACAAGTGTTGCATCGGGGAATGATGCGTTCGACGAATAGTTTTAGGTAAAACATATTTCGGTGGATCGTATTTCGGAGAAACGTAGTGCTCCCTACTACGGATATCCCGCGGCTTCGCTCGCTTGGATGTCGTTTATCGCATCGTTTTTCGGGATAAAAAGTAATAGCCTATGTCCTTCTCTCCAGGTCCCAGACTACCGCTTTGGCAAATTTCGTTACGATCAGTACAAACCGACAGAGTTACTTTCGCATTTATAACATTAGGTCCGATTAGGTGGAAAAATAATATAATAACGCTTACAATTTTTATAGGTGTAGGAAAACATGTAGTTTTAAATACCAGGCAGACTTCCATTAACTTGCGGGTTCGAAGCTTAGCCCTGGCCCTTCGAAGAGCCAAGCTCAGCAAGGATTCAATTCCTGGAGAATTGATTTGAATAGGGTATGATTAGCCAATCTAGGCAACATGAATCTTAGACCACGTCGTCTTCATTCTTAAGATATCAGAACTTTATGAGTATCTTTGCTTTTACATCGAGAGTTTCCTTAAATCCTTGGTTTCCACATTTTTCTTAAATCTTCTGTCTCCTCCACAGCCGAGCCTAATAAAAGCAGCAGGCTATCCCACCGAGAAGCATCGTGTGACCACGCCAGATGGCTACGTGCTGCAGATGCACAGGATCCCGGCTGGCAGGCGGTCTGCGAGGAGGAGTGGAGATCCCAACGCTAAGAGGAAGAAGGCCATCCTAATTGTGCACGGCCTCTTCGGAAGTAGTGGGGACTTCGTCATTATGGGACCTCAGAGAAGTCTCGGTAAGCCTACAAATATCTACTTATTAATATAAAATTCTAAAGACTTGTAACTTAAAAACTGGATGAATTTACGGAACAGAAATGAAGTCTCTATTCGACCTTGAAAAATAACTTTCTAGCTATAACAACAAGCAAAACAAGCACGGTTCCTAAGTTTTATTTGTGCCCAATTAATAATGTTTTAAGGTCAATAAAAATTACAGGTTTGTGCCCTCGTGGCGTTGGTTACCGACCGACAACCCTGTGAGTTACGGCAACAAAAAGAAAAAAAATTTGATTCTCTTCTTTATATTTCCAGCGTACCTTCTAGCAGATGCTGGCTACGATGTATGGCTGGGCAACTTGAGAGGCAACGTGTACACGACCCACACAAACTACACCAGAAATGATAAGCAATTCTGGGAGTACAGGTAAGTTTTTTTCTTCTAAGCTTTACGCCCTAATGCCAAGACCAGCTTAGTGGAGAAGGCACTGGCTGTTCAGGGCCCTAATTCACGTAATTTCATGACGCACCAATCAAGTTGCAGTGACGCTGCAGTTAGTTTCTGACAGCGATCGCCGTAGATAAGAGAGTACGAAAAGCATTGTTTTGATCGAAACTTAACTGCAACTGAACTGTAACACTTCTTTAGTTACGTGAATTGGCTTATAGAACCTTCTTTCTCCGAGCCATTTTCCAATTATGTTGGGGTCAACTTCCAGTCCAACCAGCTCCTCGATTCAGAACCATACGATAACCAGTAGTCGATCGATTCGGTTTGTTATCTCTTTTTCTCTCGTTGCGTGAATCATAAGACGAAACGAAATAACAAATCGAATCGGTCGACAACTGGTTATCGTGTGGTTCTGAATCGCATAGCAGATGCGGCTATTCAGAACCAATTTGAATTATTATAAGAAGAACAGTTTTTGTTTTCGCGTGAGCAGTTTATCATTTACAAGCGCCTTTGATTCTACAAGAAGACTAGTATTGTAAGCTCTTGTGCACTCTGCATTGTGATATGACAGCGACCTCATGTCTTAAACTGGAAACAGATAATAAAATGATGGACTGCAAATCCCATTTCGTTTAATATGTACATTATAATCCTCTTTTCCACTTCTAGTTTCCACGAGCACGGTAAATACGACGTGCCGACGATGATCGACCGAGTCCTGAACATCACAGGATTGGAAAAAATAATGTATGTTGGCTATTCAATGGGAACCACTAGTTTCTTCACCACGTTGGCTCTGAAGCCAGAGTACAATGAGAAAGTGATAACCTACGTCGCTCTCGCTCCGGCTGTGTTTCTGGACAATGTTAGGCAGCTAGCGGATTTGACTCTGAATACTTTGGATTTGACGGTAAGGAATTTTCTTGTAAAGATTGGAATAAGTTTCTTAAAGAGGCTTATTATAATGATTTTTCAGCTGATCGCTAAACTAATAGCTTAATACAGCTAATTGTGGCCCGTTTAATGTAAAAAATATATTAGCTTGCATTGGGAGTAAGACCGACTCGTATGCCGTGACAGACTCTCTTATTCATGCCCCCTCTTCACCGCCGCTGTCTATTTCATGTTTCACATCTGCCGGGCGTCCCGTGACGGCCACGTTTTTTTTAAGTCCATAAATGACTGATGAGGCTTACCTGACTTTAAAGCGGTAACCTCTGCACATTAGAACTTAAATATTTCGTAGATCATGTTTAATTAGGACATTTTCCACGTGTCTTGTTGCATTACCCGTTACTTCGAGTTCACCGGCACCCACCACCTTACCTTTGCCTTTTTTGCTTTTTGTATCTTTTGCGAACCACAGCAGTGGTGCTTGGAGGCAGAATTAGGTATTGTGATAGCAGTTCCAAAGTTCTTTCTCATACAATAAGACCACAGCAGTCAGAAAATTAGTTTTTGTAATTTTGAAGATTTGTCTCTTATATTACAGAACATTATGAAATCGAGAGGTATCCTGTCGATCCAGCCACAAATGCTGCAGAGCTTAATATCGAACTTGTGTAACCTGAAGCAACCAGAATCTGATATATGCACGAACGTAATTTTTGCACTAGTCGGTGACGATTACGAGCAGAATGACTTGGTACGGAATACTATACATATTTATAATGCATTATTTTTTCTTGGCTTTGGGCTAACCGGAGTGACCGACATAGCTTGTAGACTTCAGTAAGCTAAAGTGGCAGTGGGCTGGCCATGTCTGTCAAAGGACCGATGGCCACTGGAGCAGACGAGTCCTTGAGTGGAGACCGCGAATCGGCAAACGCGGAGCTCCCCCCGCCAGGTGGACCGATGACCTGAAGAAGGTGGCTGGGGGGGACTGGATGCGGAAGGCAAGAGGAACTTGGGAAAGGCCTAAGTCCAGCAGTGGAATTGGCTATGCCTTTCCGCACTTGTGGCTTGTGGGTGTCTTAACAAACCTATTGCCAGCTAATAATAAAATTTATGTTTGATCACCATTCTGTCTTTCAATCGTGGTAATTATGATAATTTCCCCTCTGTCCGTTTACTATCGATAATTGGAAGGCTGGGAACGGGCTTAGTCTCAGGATAAGAATGGTTTAGACCTTGGTACACCACACTGGCCCGGTGCCCATTAGTATAACATAACAACAACATAACATCACGCCTGTATTTCCCCAAAGGGGTAGGCAGAGGTGTAAAGTACACCCACATTTCGCCTATTATGTTATAGTCCAATGTAATAGGGGGCGAGCCTATTGCAACTGACCGGGCACAAATCCAGACTTCGGGCTGCTACTGAGAATTTCCTAATGAAAAAACCCAATAACACTTTGCCCGACCATACCATTAGTATAATTTGTATTATATCGAGAGCTCGAGAGCTTCTTATATCGAATTTAAATTTGAGCTTTGGATCATGAAGATGACGTCTGTGGTCTAGTGGTTCGAGGGTCGGACTGCTGATCACGAGGTCGTGGGTTCGATTCCCACATGACACCAATTTTGTGTCGGTCTGGATATTTCTTATGTATTGTAACTACGTATTAACAAAAAACAAGTATATAATTATCATATCCATTGTCTAGTAGCATACCACAAGCTCTGCTTAGTTTGGGACTAGATGGTACCGTGTAAAATTTCCCAAAAATATTTATTTATTTATTTATCATCATTCTATTTATCATTTATTATCATCATATCGCATATGTGCAATTATATTTCCATCGTGGTGCTTTCAGGAAATGATGCCCATATATCTACACCGAGTACAGCCGGTCTCGTGGCGGCAACTGGAACATTATGGCAAGGTTGCAATGACAGGTACGTGACAACCAGCATATACCCCGAAAAGGTTTCTATGATAAATTGTTTATTTATTCATTCAGTAGGTCGGTATTATTTACTTTTGAAACGAAGATCTTTAAAGTCGAAGCCCTCGAGGTTCGAGGCTCTAGGGTTCCGTACCCAAAGGGTGCTAAAGGGACCCTATTACTCTCGCTACGCTGTCCGTCCGTCCGTCCGTCTGTCACAGGGCTGTATCTTTGTAACGGTAATAGATAACCAGTTGAAATTCACAGAATATGTGTTGCTATGGCGTATATCACGGCAAATACTAAACATAAAAAAGTCTAAAACTTAAGGGGGTCCCCATACAAGAAACCTCGAAAAACATGAATTTTTTTTCAACGTTTTTGTTCCTGCTCTATCTTCGAAACGGTAAAACATACCAGCGTCAAACTTGGTCAGATTATAGTGCATACTATGTAGTTTAGCAACAAATACTAAAAATAGGGCAAACAGACATATGTGGTGGTACCTACGTAAGAAATAAATGCAAAAATTCACATTTCGCGTAAGTTCGTTGATGTCTTTTGATAAACTCGTAAATTAAATCAGTTTCTATTAATTCTATGGGGTATCAGGTCGACTAGCCAGAGATCGCGACAAATGGAGATGCATGGAGGAGGCTTTTACCGCATTAGGCGGTCCTTACATTGATAACACTTTGAAAAATTAACTAAATTAAATTAATTCTAATATTTCTTAAATACTAAATTTACAAATGAACTGTTAAAGAAATAGATATAATTTTTAAATTAAATATATAAATTAACAACAATTGGAAAAAATAATGAAATAAAGGTAAACTAACATTGAGAATGACATTATGTACCGATCGACCTTATCAATAAATGTATGTGTCAGATATTTGTAAATTGAGAGACATAAAAACATGAATAAATGAATGAAATTATACATATTAAAATGGACATAACAGTAAATATTTGTTAAATTAAATTAATGCATGAACCATAAATTAGAATAATGAAATTGTTAACTAATAATCGAGCATGTAAGGAATCAAATAAAAGCATTATTATTATTATTATCAGGTCGATGCGTGGTACGGAACCCTTACTGCGTGAGTCCGACTCACACTTGGCCGGTTTTATTAGTGAGATGACAAACGCGATCTACTTTGAAAGAATGAAAGACAGAAAAATAGTTTGAATGTACCGTACCTATTTCCGTACCGTGTACCGTATCTATTTCTGCCGGACAAACAGTAATGCTGTCCCGTGTGGTGTCGGACGTAAAGAATTGCATCACCCTATATCTTCTCATGGGTGTCGTAAAAGGCGACTAAGGGATTCACCAGAGGATGGGCAGCAGCGTTCTCTGAGTATCTAACCAACCAACTGCGATCGCCAACACGCCTGCCAAGCGTGGCGATTATGGTATATCCCCCTAAACTGCTTAGGGGAGGCCTATGTCCAGCAGTGGACGTCTTTTGGCTGAAATGATGAAACAATAATGCTTGCATTGTTGTGTTCCGGTGCTCGTGGTGCCGGGGCTACTACAATCACATGTGTTGACCGCCTCGGTGGTCTAGCAATGTGTTCAACCGCAGATCGTGAAGTCCTGGGTTCGATACCCTGGTCGGGCCAAAGTGTTATTAGTATTTTTCTGTCAAGAAAATTTCTCAGCAGCCCGGAGTCAGGAAGTTGGCAGTACTATACCCCCGTGCCTCGTAGGGCACGTAAAGCCGTTGGTCCTGCGCCTGATATCTCTCCGGTCGTGTCGGATTGCCGTCCCATCGGATTATGAGGGAAGGGGAATAGAGAGTGCACCTGTGTTTGCGCACACACTTGTGCACTATAATATGTCCCGCACAGATGGGAAGTTTACGTTGAGATTGGCCACCGTGACCGAAATTCGAAAAACGTGGTCGCTCACAATGGGCCTCATAAGAAGGCTCAAAGTCACTCAAAGGGCAATGGAGAGGGCTATGCTCGGAGTGTCCCTGCGTGATCGAATCAGAAATGAGGAGATTCGCAGGAGAACGAAAGTAACCGACATAGCCCGAAGAATTGCCAAACTTAAGTGGCAGTGGGCGGGGCACATTGCTCGCAGAACGGATGGCCGATGGGGCAGTAAAATTCTGGAGTGGCGACCGCGTACTGGAAGGCGCAGCGTGGGTAGGCCCCCCACAAGGTGGACCGACGACCTGGTGAAGGTCGTGGGAATCCGCTGGATGCGGAAGGCGCAGGACCGGTCGTTGTGGCGTTGCTTGGGGGAGGCCTATGTCCAGCAGTGGACGTCTTTCGGCTGAGATGATGATGATGATGACCGAAATTCGGGCGGGAGGATTTTTTTTCAATCACATGAAACCTTCCATCATCATATGTCAGTTTGGCGAACGCGATTTGTAACATAATTTAGGCAACAACCTAATAGGTAGCAGTGCAGTTGTTATGGCCTTTAGCTCGTTTCGCCATCCTATACCATAACAAACAATGTAAAGACATTTTCTTTCTCCTTCCAGGTGAGTTCACAACATTCAGTGGTGGCGTGTCAGGTCCAGTAAAACCGTACAACCTGACCAACGTAAAAGTGCCCGTCACACTCCTCTATGGAGAGAACGACCAGCTCACAGCGAAGAAGGTATGTTCCTGCCTTTACATATTACACCATATAGTTGGTCCTTTTGGCAGATCATCAAATATCTTCCGTCTAGCCTTTTCCCAAAGATTAACCAAATTCCAGATGCGGCTGAACATCAGTATTGGACACGGAGCGACCGCCATAAGACCCCCGCATCCCAATCGCAGGGCATATTGACATTACCAGTTGTCAGACTTTCGGGCTTCTGAGTACCCGTTACGACTGCCATAGATATTCGTATAGCTACCGGGACCGACAGTTAGGCTGCGTTTCTACCAGGGATGTGCGAGGTAGCGAGGCGGTGCGCGAGGAACAAATCCACCAATAGGATTATTTATTTTGCTAGCCAAGCACAGCGTAGCTTGGTGGAATTTTTCCTCGCAATCTTGCACCGCCTCGCTACCTCGCACAGCCCTGGTGGAAACGCAGGCTTGAAGTGCTATCCGAGGCATGGAGGGGTCGATGTGTAATGTGTCCGACCACGGCTAGCGCGCTTAGCCTCGCAGATGGTGCAATCCACGTGGTTATTACTTAGCCCCTCTAATAACATAACATACATAACCAGCCCACTGCTGGGCGCGGGCCTCTTCTCAGAATATGAGCTGTTATTTTGTCATAGAAAGAAAGAAAGAAAGAAAAAGATTTTATTATTTCGCTCCATTTGACGCACACACTAGAAAACTTATACATAATACTTTACAATGACACACTTCTTAAATTTAGCGCCAGATGGCGCTATAGCGTATAGGCGCAGCGCCATCTAGTGCTACTAACAACACGCTCTGAGTCGCCAATGCTTCCGTCTATTGCAAAAACTAAAATAGCCATGATTAATATTCGATTTGATTCGTTTGTAAAAGGAACCCTATAAAACTGAGCATGGCCCGACATGCTCTTAGCCGGGTTTTTCTTATAACTAGTTGTCTCTACAACATTACTAATCCTTGTTCACAGCAAGTAATGAGGCTAGCGGAGCAACTGAAAACCATCGGAGTGTTGGAAGAGGTCAGGCCTGGCTGTTCCTGGCCCAAGTTCAACCATCTCGACTTCGTGTTCGCCAAGGATGTAGGGAAGCTCTTTAACAAACCGCTCATCAGGCATATCGACGAATTGTACAATAAATATAATACCGTATAAAAGTGTTGTTTCTTTTTTTTAATTAATCGAACTAAGTCCCGTATTACAGAATGTTCTTCAAGTACAGTTTAAACTTCAATCACCTGATCACTACTTAAGGATAGAATCGTTACTTGAGTATCGGTCTTATTCCAATACGGTAACATAACCAGCCCATTACTGTCCCACAGCTGGACACGGAACTCTTCTCAGTATGAGAAGGCTAAGGCCTCAGTCCACCACGCCTAGTGCGGGTTGGCGGACTACACCATTGAGAACTGTATGGAGCACTCTCAGGTGTGCAGGTTTCCTCACGATGTTTTCTTCACCGTTAAAGCAAGTGATAATCGAATATAAATACGGAATTATATTTATATTCCAATAATTATATTCAACAACATAACACACGAATTTGACCTGAAATAGAATAGAAATCTCTACTCAAGCATTGTCTGGACCACACTAGTGATTACAGATCAAATCTCTGCTCAAATACCGAAACAGGTGACAGTATAAAGCTAAACTTAGCTGAACTGTGATCAATAAATCTTTGCTTGAGGCATGTTCTAAAATTAAATCCCAACTCAAAAGTCGTTTTAAACAGTGATCAACGCTTGAGGAACTTTCTGTAATATGGGCCTAAGAGACAAAACGGGATGGTTACAAACATGGTGGCACCCAAAGACATTAAAATACTTAGGTGGCACCCATATTTAAGACTGCCATCGTACATAAGTATTATATCCATTGTCTAGTACCCATAGTACAAGCTCTGCTTAGTTTGGGACTATATGGTGCTGTGTAAAAATAAATGTCCTAACTATTTATTTTATTTATTACTAACTGTGCCCGCGACTCCGTCCGCGTGGATGTCGGAAAATAAAATCGTGTCATAATTATGAACACAATATCTTCAAATATATACATAAGCGCCTACACAGACGATTACACTATTTACCGACCATAATATATTTTGTTTTTACAACCAACCGGCTAAGGTGATGGAATCTCATGGAATTAGCCCTAAACTCCCTCATTCTGAGAAGACGCTCGTGCCCAGCAGTGGGAAGTAATTGGTCTGATTATGTTATTCTATTACACTAACCAAATCTCTTCTTATGCTGAGAAGAGGCCCGTGTCCAGCAGTGGGACTGTAATGGGCTGGTAATGTTATGTTATTCTAGAATACTAATAATATCCAGTTCATTAACTCTTCTCATTTTGAGAAGAGGCCCGTGCCCAGCAGTGGGACAGTAATGGGCTGGTTATGTTATGTATGTTAGTTTCTTAACTCTTCTCGTTTCGAGAAGAGGTCCGTGCCCAGCAGTGGGGCAGTAGGTAATGAGCTGATTATGTTATGATAATCTATTACACTAACAATATCCAGTTCCTTAACTCTTCTCATTCCAAGAAGAGGGCCATGCCCAGCAGCGGGACAGTGATGGGTTATGTTATGTTATTCTATATTTTCTATAATACTAATAGAATCCAGTTGTATTTTTAGGAACCTGCAACCTGCATCCAACCAACAATCATGACCTCTACTTTGTATGCAACTTAATACAATAGAGGGGTCAAGCTGTATCGCTGGATCTACTCAACCGATTCAGATAAAACATACCCTATATTTTAAGTTAGACTAATACCAATACAAATGCTAAGTTTCATTACGATCCGTTCAGCCGTTTTCACGTGATGAGGTAACAAACAGACAGACAGACAGACATAAAAAATTTTAACGATTGATTCGTGTTCTATAGCTTATTTCTAGTACCCCTAGCCGGTTTTCGCGAAAAAAAACTCAATGTACAGACTTTTCGACCTTTACAGTTTTATTATAGTATAGATGAGATTATTTTGAGGTAGTCAGGTAAAATACCTGGACTTTTAAGGTTGAATCTTGGACCTTTTTTATCTGAGCGTTGGGACCGGTTTCCAGTTGAATCAAGTCTGCCTGAACCTAATTATTCTTCTTTGAGCCAGATGAGGCTACTACTGTCGTACTACTGAGCACAAGCTTATTCAAGCCACCACACTGGCCTAGTGTGGGTGGGAGGTGGGAGGACTGCATCCACTATCCATTATATTCCTGTAAAATCTGGAGGTGGGCGATGGCAGCTGCGACACAGTGCATACTACTGCAGCTACTATCGTACTCTTATAGGTACCTTGTTATACTTGTAATAATGTTGCCCAATAAACTTTATCTTATCTTATCTCTTACCTAAATACCAAAGCATTAATGTATTGACATGTCGTTGTCAAAATATCTACCACTTACCTTGGTGACCACTGCCTTAGCAACACCTGGTGTAATTTTGGCAGGAACGCCATGCTGTGGTGTTGGCGAGAGCACCTTACTGTCCATCGGTTGACTGCGGTTTATTTCTGTAAGAATTAAAAAATACACAAAATACTATATTGATTTATGCTTTATTATTTAGGTAAGTAACAATAGGGTGATAGGACTGGATAAGTTTAATGGTTATATTCAGAGAATCTAATAGATAGCACTGCATTTTGACAGTTGGAAGCATGAGTTCATGCTTCCTTTCCATTTCTCATTCCATTCGTCTCTGAATAAGAGAGCCTAAGAGATCTCTTGAAATCAAATCTTGGAGTAATCACTCCAACGTAAATTTATAAATAAAGATATCATTCTCGGAGTTTGGAAAACTATAAAAACCGGCTCAGTATTATAGGGTTCCTTAAGTAGATGTAATTACAAACGAATCAAATCGAATATTAATCATGGCTATTTTAGTTTTTGCAATAATCGGCAGCATTCGCGACTCAGAGCGTGTTGTTAGTAGCGCCATCTAGCGATAAATTCAAGAAGCCAAATTTAAGAAGTGTGTCATGTCAAAGTTACTTTTTGTGATTTTTTCAAATAGAAAGTAGTTAAAGGAGCATTATTTGCTATGATCATTTTTCTCTAAGATCAATGACCTTTGAACTAGGACGTTTTAAGTATATTTCAGTTTTCTCTCTATAACTCAAAAATCTATAATCACATTATACTCGAAATAATTTTAAAAGAGAGTTTTCACAAAGGTCTATCAATGTGGAAGATTATAACTTTCTACGTTGCATAGTTTAGAAATGGCAGGGGGGGGGGGACAGATTGCAAGCGACTTTGGCGGGCTATATTTCGCAGATGGTACACCTGATAAAAAAGTGGTGTATGAAACATTACCTTCATTTTACTAGACCTATTCAATGATACCGCACACGAGGGGGTGCAGCGAAAAAAAAATTTTCATCCCCATTTCACATGTATGGACGCCACCCCTAAAATACGTAAAAACGATTTTTTTATTCTTTTAAAATTGAGATCTATATACTATTTTTTGACAAAATTTCATTTACTTATGTTTATAACTGTAGAAATTATTAAGCTGTAAAGGATTAGGACAGACGGACAGACGTATGGACATGACGAAACTATAAGGGTTCCTTGTAGGACTTCGGAACCCTAAAAAGCTAAAATATGTACAGTTTTTTCTTACTTGTCTTATTTAGTAAACAATCTTGGCATCACTTTTTAATGCAATTCGCAAATAATAATTCTTAAAAGACATTATGTTAACAATTTCACATGTTTTTATAACATTTTTTAACCTAATTACATGTGCAGATCAGTAGTTATTTGAACAAAGAGACATGTCAAGATTGTTTACTAAATAAGACAAGAGAGAAAAGCAGACTACAGGTGTGTTTGTACATAATTCCAAATTGATACAAGCAGAGAATCACCACCTTATTACAAAATCGGGTTTAATATTAGGTTTTGCTTAAGCCAGGCTTAAACACCTTTTATGTATGGAGTTTGTCATTTAACCCGGTTTAAACAAGGGTCTAAACCTGGTCTAAGTTTTTGTAATAAGGGGGTCAATGTTTGCCACATATTCTGCTATTTAAGAAGTGCTCTGTGCTATAAATCCAAAGAAAACCTGTCCCAGTTTCAAAAATTGCTAGGGCCAGCCAATATTAGTTATGCCACTGTGTTGAATTGTTCAAAGCAGTGTCGTTTTAGAGGCATAGCTATTATTAACTCAACGATTTAAAGCTGTGAACTTTATTATGTTAATCATCCATTTATACAATATGTAACAGAATGAATGCAAGACCTTGAGTCACCCCAATTAGAACATTATAAATACTATCTGATAATATATATTCGACAACGTCTGTGGTCTAGTGGTTCAAGTGTCGGACTGCTGATCACGAGGTTGTGGGTTCGATTCCCACAGGACACAAATAGTCTGGGTGTTGCTTATGTATTATTAGTATGTCTTTACAAATTTATTATTAAATGTATTTATAAAGTATTATATCCATTGTCTAGTACCCATAGCACAAGCTCTGCTTAGTTTAAAAAAAGTTTAAATCACTGATGATGTATAAACAAATCATTAAGTATGTTCAAGTCTCAGGTGTAGGTTGTGCTAATATACTTATATATGGAGCAATATATCTCTTTACATTAATTAAATTCATCAGTGTTTCTCTTTCCTTATTATTCCTTGTGCATTCCATTAGTAAATGGTGAACATCTTTAACAGTTCCACAATTTTCACAATTTGGAGAAACCACTTTCTTCATTAAGAAGCCAAATTTTCGAAATGGATAGTGACTAGAGTGTAATCTATGAACTAGTGTTCTAGTTCACGGTTCACTAGTGTTCACGGTTCAGGTCAGTGAGCCGGAGCTGTGAACCGGCTCACAGATCAGCTCAATTTGTATATCTGCCTACTTGAGTTATAATCTGTGATGCGAGTCGCTGAGCTTACAGAGCGTTTGATCTGTTTGAGCTGCACTCGCTCACTCACTCTGCGACTCACCGCCGATTTGTTGCCGCTCCCGCTCATCGGTTCAAACAGGTTTTTATTGATATGTTAATCTTTCGTGCAACGAACATTGTCGCACTGATAGATAATATTATTTGAGCCGTGAGCTGCGTGTTTTGTCATTGAGCTCCAGCTCAACAGCTCAAGTTTATTGATCTGCATATTTGAACCGGTTCTGAGCTGAGTTACACACCTCTAGATCTACTCATTTTAATTACAGTAAACCACGTTATATGAGGAGGCTGACATTTTATAGTTTTATACCAGATACCTTTTTCCTTACTTCGTTCATCAAATGTAACTAGGTTAAAAAATGTTATTTAGATGCATAAAATTGTTAACATAATTTATTTTGATATTATTAATGATGAATTGCATTAAAAAGACATAACAAGATTGTTTACTAAATGAGACAAGTCAGAAAAAACAGAGTGTAGTTCTGACACCAGTCTCTCACAAAGAAACCCTGTAACCTCAGACCAAAAGAATAAGATATCTTATTCTTCTAGTCTCCATATCCTGGCAAGGGCCAACTTTACTTAGGGCGAAGATCCTTTGAGAGTTGAAAAATAAACGAAATTTATTATTATTTTGTGTGATAAGTCGGCAGGCGTAGGATACAGGTGGTGGAATGCCGAGTACCTATTGCGACGCCATACGAAAGAGGCTTGTTATAGTTGACAACCTGTAGAGTTTATGGATCATACAGCCAGATATGAGATTCTATAAATGAACTGGTTTTTACTGCATATATTTGTTTGACCAAGAAATGGCGAAGCTCGAGAGGCTCGGTGTTTTGTACGACTGTAACTAGTTTATTTATTTACCCTTATTCGGCATTCTGATGAATGCGAACCCCAGGAGAATTCATCAGCAAAGATTTGATTCCCTGATAAATTATTAAATAAATAATAAACAGAACACTAAAATGATGGCAAAAATAAAAACATTGCCGTATTGTATATTATTTTTCCGTAACGTAACATAATTTTGATTTTGACAAAAATTGACGTTGACGTTTGCCCTCCGTTGCAGTGTTGCCAGCGCTGCCTACGTAGTACACTTCTTAGTCTGTGGCGCTGCCTAAACGTAGTGATTATATACTCTTTGGCGCTGCCAAAGAGTATATAACCACTACGTTTTTTTGAGCGCTGCATTCGCAATAAATAATTGAAAATTCATTCTTATAATATCATCATCATCATTATTCTAGCCCGGTATCACCCACTGCTCTTACAAACCCGGGCCGTCCGAAGCGCGCTGGGTTGATGATATCGCCAAAGCCGCAGGAAACACCTGGATGAGGGACGCACAAGATCGAAGAGGCTGGCAAAAAAGAAAGGAGGCCTATACTTATAATATAATACGTATAATTATACTATACAGGAAGCACCCAGACGAACATAAACACTTATGTTCATCACATTAATATTTGTGTCCTGTGGGAATCGAACCCACGACCACGTGATCAGCAGTCCGACACTTGAACCACTAGACCAAGGAACATAATACTCTAGGAGCACTAGACCACAGACGTCGACAATGAATAACGAATAATAAAGTATAAGTAAAGTGTAAGTGGATAATAAAGTGTTTTAGTCATTTTAATGCCCTTTTAAATAAATGAGGTATTTTTAGTTGACAGAAGTATGTTGAGTATTTTGAATAAATCAAAAAGCACACAACGTTTAGATATGTCTTAAATGTGAGATAACGTTACAAAGTAAGTAACTACCTGGTACACTAGCAAGTGCAATAAAACTTTAGTGTTTAAAAATCACACCATTTTAGCACGTTTAAAACGCAGATTTCAGTTTGTGACATTTGAGCCTCTTTTTGGACTGTGCTTTGATTTTTGGGGGGGAATAGATAGGTTCCATAGTCAAAGGCTTGAACAAAGTTGCTGATATAAATCCAAAATACTAAACATTTATTTTGTAAGTAGGTTGTTTTTAACCTTGCAAGGAGTTTTCTTCCTGTAGGTTGAACACTTAGAAACACCAAAACAATGTCAGTTTTGATATTTAGATATTATAATTGGTCTATAATCTAAGTAATTTTGTGTAGTTAGTATTCAAGGCGAAAAAGAAAGGGGTAATATTACACATTTTATAGTAGTTTTTGGTTCTGCTTTTGCGTGTTAGAATGGCAAGATTGCAATGAAATATCTGGAAATATCCAATTCGATTTCAAAAAGTTACCTAAAAGTTACCTTTTGAGTCGTGTAACCTGAAAGTAACCTGACGGGGGTAATATTTACCTAAAAGGTAACAAAAGTAACCATCTGGCAAAGCTGCCGTTGAGTTGACGTGACGCACATTTGACTGTACTAGTACATATATCATTAATCTGTGTTTGACTGCGTTCACTTATATCGTCCGACGACGCACGGTCCGCAGGGAGCGCACTTTTGTCGTTCAATTAAAAACAAACGCCCATAGCCAAAGAACGCTCCTCCGAGCGTCGTCCAACGACGTCGGGCGATATAAATGAACTTAGTTATTAATCTGAGAGCTGAACACAGCCTTTGATATTTTGACGCACAGTGTTTCCAGAATACGCTGCACAGTGGGTCAAAATTACCAGAAATCAGATGTTCCCTACATTTGTGTTCGCGTAAATCGACAAAATGTAGGGAAGAGCTGATATTTTTCGCGATTTCAGAGTTGGTCCCATAGTAAAAGTTGTTCAAACTAATGAGTACAATGACCCATTAAGAGGTTTTCAGTTATTTCAATAACACGATGTATAAATATTACTAAGTTCGGCATTCAATATATTTTTTTATGTACTGAGAATCACTACGGTTTACGAAAAATAATTTTTTGCTACTGTCATTCAGAAACAAGAGATAAAGTTGTAGCTCTGAAAAGAGCTGTTTCAGATGAATGTAGTACTCGAAAATACTTCGATCAGATGTAATTTTGTCCGCTTCTTGGTTCTTTCTGGAGCAGTGGAACTACCTCAGGGAGTCTGCCCGTCTGCACTTTGGAAGCTGGAACCTCTACAGAGAAGAAAGTTTTCAAGAAAAATTCATTAAGATTTACTCCTTGAGGTAGTTCCACTGCTCCAAGAAGACCCGAATTGCACAGAATTTGAAGAAGAGGAAAACATATCTCAAGAAGCAGACAAAATATTACATTGCATTAGAGTCAACAAATGACAAATGTGACATAAACCAACGAAAATTATACTCTAATGACATCTGACATACTTTCGTCTTGTTATTTATGTTCTACTAGCTGTGCCCGCGACTCCGTCCGCGTGGATGTCGGAAAATAACATCATGTCATATTTATGAACACAATGTCTTCTAATATACATAAGCGCCTACACAGACGATTATACTATTCACCTACCATTCTATATTTTGTTTGTACAACCAACCGGCCATGGTAATGGAATTAGCCCTAAACTCTTCTTATTCTGAAAAGACGCCCGTGCCCAGCAGTGGGACAGTAATTGGGCTGATTATGTTATGTAATTCTAAAACACTATCCACATCCAGTTCTTTAACTCTTCTCATTGTAAGAATAATCCTCTCGCAGGTCTGCTGGAAGAAATTTCTTATAGAAATAAGCAGTGCCTTTGTACTATTGATTTCTATGTACTTTATTATTATTTCTCTGTGTGTGCATAAATTTAATAAATAAATAAGAAGCCCGTGTCCAGCAGTGGGACAGTAATTGGCTGATAATGTTAAGATATTCTATTACACTAACAAAATCCAGTTCCTTAACTTTTTTTTATTTTTTATGATTTATTGATCTGCTCTTGACCACAATCTAGACAGCTTTGTCAGGATGTGGTCGACGATGGAGCGAGAAAACCTATTAGGTGCCGATTCACTCCAGCTTTAAAGGCGTTAGGGTTATAAGTGCCCGGAAATACAGATGCCGGCAGTGAGTTCCACAACTTGGCTGTGCGCATTATGAAAGAGTTCTCAAAGCGCTTGGTCCTGATAGTAGGGATTTCCACCAAATGTGGATGATATCCTGCAGTGCGGCGTGTAGTCCGATGAAAGAAAGGAGATGGCGGAATAAGCTCATGGAGCTCTTGCGCACACTCTCCAAAGTACAGCCTGTAGAACACCGACAAACAAGCAACTGTGCGTCTATAGGCTAAGCTTTGTAGCTTAGATTTTGCTAACAGTTCATCACCAATTAACCTCTCAGCTCTGCGTTGAATCGAGTCAAGAGCCGCAAGCTGAGGGTCTAGACAAGATCCACTTTCCGCAAACGCCTAACGCCTGCGGAAAGGAAAAAATGTATGGAAATGACATAAGCTTGAGAGATGTCACATGACTGTTGCTAAATTGGTAGACAAAATCCCACATTGATCCGTGCGGAAAAGTTAGCGTTTAAACCCAACGCCAATCTTCATATAAACGGTTGACAGTGGTAGACAAGCGCCATGTTTGACCATGGTGGTATAACTTAGAAGAAAAGGGGTGAATTATAAACCAACAAATTTACATACGTCAGTAGATTAGTGTCTTTACTTCTATCTGTCAAAATATTTCATTTAGTCGGATTATAATCCTAGAGTTGCATGTTCCGACCGCTAGTTGGTGCTTTGTTCAATTTTAAATATTTCACAAAATGTATAAACTATGTATTTTAAATATTTAATGATATTTAACAATGTTATTTTTTTTATTTAAGGGCATTTTTAACTTTTCTAATATAATTTAACTCTTGACAAAAAAATTACTTGAACACTAAAATAATATTTTCTTCGTAAAACGGAATAGATAGATGCACATTTTTTTTATTTTAATTATTATGGCCTGGTTGCTAAGACCTTTAAGCCAAGTCATTTATTTGTTATATTATATGTGAGTAGTTTTATGGCCTGGTTGCTTAGACCCTCCAGCCAAGTCTTTAGTTTACTCACCCTAGTAAAGTGATGGAAACTTTACCAGGTTTTTGAGCGGATGATGAGAAAATACGAGTCACGTTTTTCAACTTTGTACCATTTACCCACACTTGTACACGTTAACGAGCACTTAACATTTAATAATCCACCATTATTACACATTAACACTCGAAGAAACACAAATTTAGATAATACAAAATCCACAACACGATCTTTCCGAATTTTCCCGCCAACCCATAGATGCACATCAGTAAAGTACAGTGTTGCCAATGCTACGGAAATTATCGTGTTCTACGGTTTTCAGGCCAAAAAAATACAAAATCCACGGCCTATGGCTATAACCCCATGGCCGTAGCAAAATCTACGGCTTTCAGCAAGTTTGACGGTAATCATGTTTTTGATCAATATATCATTGCATGTATCCAACCAAATACATTTTGTGTGTGTTCATCTTTCTTTGTGAATTCTAATTCTAACCTTGCAAAGTTATCTGTTATATGGACGGGGATTTCCCGATTAGAATTCCCGTTGAAAATTAAATGTTGTCATACCTACTGTTTTTCAAACCAAAAAAGAGTAATTGATGATCAATTAATTTTGCATAAAAAACATAAAAACAGCACCATTTGGCTGATTTTGAAATGTACTTCATTTTTGCCATAGAAATCAAAATAATATAAGGTAATAGAAATGGTAAAAGTGCGTGAACTTGTCGCCGCGTACAGGTGTCTCATAAGAGCCCAGTGCGTGAATCGTTTGCTTGATCACCAGTGCTGTTTTGAAAGAAAAGAAAGAAAGAAAGAAAAATATTTATTTGACACAACTGAGACACATACAAAAGAAATATACATGAACAAGAAATAGATATAGTGAAGAAGTAACAAAGCGAGGAAAAAAGTCATTGACAGTCATGCGCCATGTGTGTCTCAAAATTGTGACAAATGGGTGTCCAGCTCAGCATATTGCCAGGTTATTAAACCTGACGCTGGTATTCTGCTGGATCCCTGTTTTGGACGCAGAGTCACTAAAGTTATATTTTGTCGCATATCTAAGGGACTTTACTCATGGCGCGACTAGACGCAGAATTGCATCGATTACCGATATCGGTCAGATATCGCAACAACATGTGTTCGAAGAAAATGTATTGAAAATCGCAAATGTCTTCAGACAAGATCGCATGGATTGACGATATCGCTTACAGATCTGCTCGATATCGAATTGCATGAACGTTCTAATGATCTGCGATCCTATTTCAAATAAATGTACGTGGGCGTGCGAGCGATGGCACTTGTTTCGACTTGCATGCGATTCTCTGTACGGGATATCGATGAGCGACTTCTGTTTCGCAACAAGTAATCTGTTGGAAATATTTTTGGTATCAATTAGAACGTACGTACAACTCGAGTCGACAATCGATGCGATATCGCTCGCATCGCATTGCGTCATGAGTAAAGTCCCTAACAGTGAAATTGTTTTAGGCTTAATTTACTTTGTATATTGAATGCTGGAAATATGGTGGGCGTAATTGCGTATCTATGTGTTGGTGGCGGAAAACCGGCGACATGCGTTCCGGAAGAAAAAGACATTAGATATCATTTCTATTACCTTATGATTTAAATTTCTATGATTACGGCCAACCGTTAATTCTTTTTCCATACAAATACGGCTTTTCTACTGAACGTGCACGGCCGCCTAAAGACTTGCATTGGCAACACCGGTAAAGTATAACCTAGTGATGCGACTCGAGTCCGATTTTGCCAGTCGAGTCATTCGAGTCATATTACAGTTTTACTCGAGTACCACTCGAGTGGTCGAGTCACTCAAGTAGTTCACGAGTCACTCGGTCACTCACCTCACTCGATTCACTTGTCACAATCTTTGAATTTATTAAGTTTCTTTGTATTTAAGTGGATGTTTTCCTCGTATATGTGTAATCAGCTTTGTTGTATTACCAATTGTTTTTACACATTTTACAAATCACTTTTTTTTCTTTCGAAATAATTCCACACTAGTGACTTTGTTGGAGCTGCTGTATTATCGTCACTCATTTTGAAACAAAACAATCACTTTTATAAACAATTTCTATCTTATTTACGTTTATGAACGTCGATAATTCATTCAACACAACAGTTCACTTGAGTTCACTACACGCAAAAAGTGCAAACAAGTGTGACAACAACGGGTCTTCTTCTCAGCGCCCCGCAAGGGACGCGAGGAATCGGGCTCGGAGGTTGGGGGCCCCCTTTCCCGAACACGACAACAACGCACTTTAACGTATCTCTTTTAAAGAGCAGGTTTAAACCTGTTTGTCTCGGCGAATGGTGGGCGAGTGACTCGAGTCTACAGATGCAAAGCCGGTTAATAACGATTTTAACCTAACGGTAGCTTACGGTTCCTTTTGTTATTAACGGTTATTAACCACTTTTTCGGGTTACTACGGTTAGTAACATGTTTTCTTTTATCGAACCGAAATTTCACCTCGTGCAATTATTAGATAATGGATATACCTACTTTGTTTTATTGAAAATATTTTTAAAGGACAATACCCTCTAATGTATGGCACTTAGTCTACCCATCAACGACGACGTCTGTGGTCTGGTGGTTCGAGTGTCAGACTGCTGATCACGAGGTCGTGGGTTCGATTCCCACAGGACACAAATATTCATGTGATGATCATAAGTATTTGTGTTGGTCTGGGTGTTTCTTATGTATTATAAGTATGTATTTACAAAAAAAAAGTATATAAGTATTATATCCATTGTCTAGTACCCATAGCACAAGCTCTGCTTAGTTTGGGACTAGATGGTGCCGTGTAAAAATGTCCCAAAAATATTTATTTATTATATTTATATTTTATCAAAAGTTGATGTCGCACAACCAAACCCAGGGTATTTGAAGGACAATAAAATACTCTTTCCGTATAACTAATTGTTTAAAATAGGTACCAGTAATTCGCACTTTTTGGTACTTATTTAATATTTTGTAGTTAAGTTCGAAAAAAATTACTGATTCGAAGTGTGACAATAATAGGATATTCGCTATAAGTGCTTTATAGTGCTTGTCATTTATATAACATGTTGATAATTACATAATTGTATACGTGTTAGTTTTTACACAAAAATTGTAAAGCTGCTAGTGGTAGTAAAGTTCCTATTGGTTCGAGGAGCGGCCGTTCTGGTATGGAGTATAGAATATGGAGTATTCAATATTCACGCAAATAAAGAATTGAATTGGAGCATTGAAAGTAGCTGCTTTCATCATCATCATCATCGTCATCATCACCATCGTCATCATCGTTGTCATCTTCATCGTCACCATCATCATTGTCATCACCATCGTCATCATCGTCGTCATCTTCATTGTCATCATCATCATCATCGTCATCGTCATCGTCGTCATCATCATCACACATGACAACACTTCACACTTCCACTGCTCGCTACCAAACATACACAATCTACTTATATCTCTTATCTATTTATCAAATCAAATAAAATCAACCAAATTAAAAATAAAACAAAAATTAAATAAATTAAATATTAATTATTTAATAATAATAAATATTTTTTCTACATACTCTCTTTCTAGTTTAGTTTTTCGTATGATCAACTGTTTTCGATTATAATTTCTATAAATTAAAAAAAAAAAACAATAATATTTTTTATTAATTATTAATTTATTAGGTTTTCGCGATCACTGCACATTATTAATTAATTAATTAATTAAATCAAATCTTATCTATTTATTTGAGATATTTATTAATTTATTTATTGAATAAGTATTAATAATTAAAATAATAATAAAAATAGTAAAATTTACATTTGATTAACATTTATATTTGAGTAGCTACAATATTCGTAAACGAACGCATTAAAAATAAGTTAGAGGTGAAGCGTATTTACTGGAACAGGTTTTAAGACTAGGTTTCACTCAAGACGTCTCAAGACTAGGTATGTTATCGGCGTCCAAACGCGTATCGAGTATTTAGAAGTATTGACGACTATGGCGAGTCGTATACTCCAAAACGCACACAAACTTACTAATCCAACGGACTCGCTTGACTCGGACGTGCTGAGAGACGCGAACGGAGACGCGTTCGTTGGATGCATGTGTGAGTGAGGTGGAATCCGACCGATAATCAACCCTGCTACTCAATGATAAAGACTGTTTTTGATTACGTTATTTTTGATTGTTTATGTACCTATTTGTAAACCTAGTGTTTTTATGAATTAAAATAAATTGAATTAAATATTAGCTTTAAAAAGCTAACAATCATAAGCCTTATCATATTATGTACCTATTATGTAGGAAAAAAGTGTACAATTTCGAAATTATTTAATTTATTATGTCTTGTTTTTTACATTTCAATAAAATAAATAAATTCAATGGGTTATGTTATTATTGCCAGAACATTGTCTAGATACTAGAATGAAAGCCTAGACTATGAAAACTTCTTCACGGGAAGAAGTATGCGTCTAGTGGTATAGACGCATACTTCTAAATACTCGTGGAACTAGTTTTTGGAACACGTATTTCCACGTACTCGTACTCGTAAGACTCAGTACGTATTTTGCCTAGTACGACTCACCTCTAAAATAAGTCATGCTTGAAAAACTGTTCAACATAACCACCCTTTTCACGTCGCAGTCGGATAAATAACCGTAGCTAACCGGCTGTTTATTGGTAGCTAACGGAAATTTTTGTTTAATAACGGTAGTCTACCGTTATTTTACAACTATACTCGAGTCCGAGTGAAATCGAGTCGATATTTTTTTCACTCGAGTACGGTTTTTTACGATGTGACTCGAGTAAAATTGGACTCGAGTCCCATCACTAAGTATAACCTGTCTGTGTTAGTGTTAATTTTACAAAGTATTTTCAAATATGTACAATTTTCGACTATCCGGCTACTGTTAATGACTTCGACGATACCGCTTTTCGTAACTGCACTGGGAAACTATTGGATTTTGGCGGAATTGCTACCACAGAGTACTTTTGTATATTATGAAAAAAGCTACTCCTGAACGACTGTTTGGATCATTGCAGTGCTGCAGTGTTTTGATTCTGATATTTCTTAATATGTCGACCAGAAAGTGGTGCGTTCGAAGCTGCATAACTCGTAAGTCAAGCTATGTTTTCATTATTGCACTAGGTACATAAATATTTCCCTCAGCAATTTCCTACTTGTATATCAGATTCCTGAATTGCGTTCCACTAGTCTGTGACCAATCTTTTAAAAGGCAATAAAAATAAATAAGATTGCCTGTAATTTTTTTGTCTGTTTGTTATACCATCACTCTGTAATGTTTTGCTTAAGTGCGGAATAGGAACCAACCTTCGCAAAAATATATTTTAATGATTATAATAGTGATGCAATACAGAAACTAAAATGTGAGTCATTCATCACTGGGGCTACATGAATTATGGCCCACTCCCCCTTTCAGCAGTGATTTTATAAAAATATTACTTAAGTATTTATATTTTTATACTTGTTTCAGGTTATCAGTCATTAAGAAGGAAACCTTTACAAGAGTTAACAAACTGTACTGGCCCACATGGCTCTCACACCCAAGGACCTATAATTGATTCACTCTCAACATCGGTTAAAGAAATAAATAATTGTTTTTTAACGGTTTGTTTTATTTTCTACATACCTATAAAGGAAAATAATATAGTACATAGTTGGCAATCAAGGGTAACATGTTTATCCTTTATTTCCGATTATGTACTATAAAATTAAAACATAATAAGTACAGTAGACTGCAGAGACTATATATGCATGTATAGCTATATATAATAGCAAAAGTTGCCTGTTCCGACCACCAGGCGGTGCCACTGTGCTACATCTTTAGAGTGATCACTCTATCTCATATATACAAATGTACTCTGTGTGTTTGACTACGGAAAACGCTATTTTTTCTGTTCTGCAACACGATAGTTTAGCGTGAGCTCGGACCCTGACGCTAAAGCGTAAACATACGTATTTGTACATCTTTTCTGTGTATTTTATAGTGATATTTCCTTAAATTAAACTTTAATTTTATTCTAAAATGCATTCGCTGAGACTATTGTGTGCTGCCAACACTGACTTAGTAAAAAGATATAGACCCAGTACTACGAACAATCATATGGAAGCCACCAATTTATGTATGTTTTTTTTTTTTTTTTTTTTTTTAAATTTTTGTGGCCTGGTTGCTAAGACCTTTAAGCCAAGTCTTTTTTAATGGACACAACATTTTAACACAATATGAATAGAATATATACACTATTTGTTAAATTTTTTGGATAGTACTTTTAACATATTTGTAAAGTGGTTTAAAACAGTTCAAATCTTTTAATAAATGTTTAAGCGACGGCGGGCGGGAAGAACTAATTTCACTTAAGTTTTCTAGCACATCACTAAGATCACTGGCTAAAATTAGTCTGTCAATCAGAAATTTCTGACATCTGAAGAATATATGTTCCATGTCTCCGTCATTTTCTTTACAATATGGACAAGTACTGGTTTGAATTATGCCAAGTCTTGCAAGGTGTGATGGCATAGTGTTGTGGCCAAAACGCAGTCTATTAATGGTGGTAATAAAGTCACGGCTGGCATCTTTAAGTCGATCATACCAAGGTCTAACAGGTAAGCTTTCTTGGATGTTTCCATACCATCTTCCTTTTGTCTCCTGATCTCTCTTCCACATCTCTATCCACAGATTCTTAATATTTTCATTTATAGAAGACAGATAATCAGTCATAGGCACATATATAGTATTTCTAACGTCAAGAGCATTAATACCCTCAAATGCAGCTTTATCAGCAACTTCATTACCAGCAATGCCTCTGTGAGATGGCACCCACATAAAAGAAATTTCAATGCCTCTGAGCGAATGTCGATAAATTAGTTCTTTTATAATGTACAAAATGAAATTAGTTTTAAAATGAATTTTGAGGTTAGATAAACCTTTAATTAAGCTTAAAGAGTCTGTGACAATCAAAAAGTATTTACAATTATTTACATTTTCAATTCGCTTCAAAGCTTGAAAAACTGCATAAGCCTCTGCAGTGAATATTGAGCACACATCCTGCAGAACAAAACTCTGAGTAAACTTGATCTGTGAATCATACACGGCACAGCGGACATAACCATCTCCTTTACTACCATCAGTATATAATGTATAGTATACATTATTTTCTGAAAGAAAGCTTAGCATGTCAAAATTATTTGCAACTGTACTATGAATTACTTTAATGGGATGTATAATGCTTTGATATGAAAAAGTATAACAGGGCCAAAGGCACTGCTTCCTTATCTTAAAACAACTTTTCTCAATTTCCAGGAAAATATTGAGCAGCATTGGAGAGTGACCAATTAAGAGAGAATTACCAGTTGCTAAAGGTCCAGAAGTACTGATTCTATGAGGTATAATTTTGTTGATTATTTGTGTGTTATTAGAGTATAGCAATTTCAAACAATATCTCTCTGTAAGAAGGAGGCGTCTCAAAATCAGAGGCATAATTTTAGTTTCAACTTCCATGGCCCTAATGGGAGTTGAGCACATAGCACCAGAAATTCTTCTCAGAGCTCTATTCTGCAAAATGTCTAATTTATGGACATGAGGACTGTTTATATAAGCTATAGCACTATAGTCAAAATGGCTCCTTACTATTGCTTTATATAAAATAGCTAATATTTTGGGGTCTGCTCCCCAGGAAACTCCAGCAAGGCATTTAATTATATTTAATCCTTTTAAAGCATTTTGTGAAATATACCTAATATGCTTTTCAAAAGTAATTTTTTGATCAATGATAACTCCCAAAAATTTCTTTGAATAAACTCTATTAATTACTTCTCCACCATATAATATATCACAGTTTGGGTTATTGTTACCAAAAATGATAAAACTACTTTTAGATGCATTAATTTTGAGATGTAATTCGCCATTATAATAGTTAAATAATTCATTTAAAGCACTATTAACATTATCAATGGCTATTTGCAAATTATGGTTACTACTATATAAAACGATGTCATCAGCGAATTGCAAAATACTTACATTACTTGTATCTACATATTTACATATTTCACATGTGTACAAATTGTACAATAAAGGTGACAATGTAGCGCCTTGCATGGTGCCTTTAGATGCTGTTTTTGGTCCATGTAATATATTATTATGCTTAACATAAACAGTTCTGTTATTCAAAAACTGATAAATCCATTTACTTAAATGACCAGGGATACTTATATCGGACAAAATTTTTACCAGAATTCCAGGATCAACATTGTCAAAAGCACCTTGTACATCTAAAAATACACAGACAGTGTGTGAAAATAAATTATTTGCTCTTTTCAGGTCTGAGATCAAAGACACAAAGCTGTCAACGCAACTACGCCCACGACGAAACCCATACTGCACATGAGGAATTATACCATTCGCCTCCACATACCAATCCAACCGAGCCTTAACCATATTTTCAAATATTTTGCCGAGACATGATGATAGAGATATTGGCCTATAAGAATTTGCATTATCTGGTGATTTATCAGGTTTGAGTATAGGAATGACACACTGTGTTTTCCAAGAGTCTGGTATCAACTTTTTATTCCAAAGAGAATTGAGAATTTTTAAAAAATCTTTTTGAACAGACTCATGCAAATTTTTAATCACAATATATGGAAAATCATCTAGGCCGGGGCTTGTGTTACGTCTAGATTGTAAACTTAATATAAATTCCACCCATGTAAAAGATTCCAGTAAAAATTTTGAGTTCTGATTGTTGTTGTTCATTTCAAAATAAGTGTTTAAATTATGAGTTTCTATCAAGTTCCTATTGTCTGAAAGTTTGTCTAAAAATAAAGGAATGAACTCATCATTGTATGATCTATTTACAGTTTTAATTCCATTAAATCTTTTAATAAAATTCCAAATTTTACTGATGGGAGTAGTCCTGTTAAAAGTATGACAAACATTGTTCCAGCCAATTTTTTTTTGTTCAGAAATTGTCCTTTTCTTTAAGGCATCTAGTCTTTTATAATTAATGTAGTTATCAACATTAGGGTCAGTTCTGTACAGTTTAAGGGCGTTATATGATGCAACTACAGCCTGCTCACAAACTTCATTCCACCAAGGTGATGGAGGCCTACTTTTGAAATTATTATGTTTAGTAAACTTCGGAATTACCATCAACTTCAGGGCAGCAAGACGATTACAGAATTCTAAATATGAAGACATAGGATCTTCCTCATCTATCGTCATGTCTCCAAATACTATTTCTGATAATTCACGATATTTATTCCAATCAGCTTTACCATACAAAAACTTATCGATCGGAGGATTAACTTGATATTTATCAACAGCCAAAGATATTTCAGTTATTGTGGGGTAATGGTAACTTCCCATAGCATCGTCATGTACAGACCACTCGCAAAATGGTGCAATACACGGACTAATGAAGCTGACATCAATAGCAGATGGATTACGTCTGGGATTATTAATCGTAGTAAAACTGCCATCATTCAAAATGCACAATTCAGCGTCATCTATAACATCATATAAATCCTGACCTCGACCCTTGGTTGACAAACAGCCAAATGCAATGTGATGAGCGTTGAAATCTCCACTCATAAAAATTGGTTTAGGAAGATCTCTTAATATATTACGCAGCCTGTTCATTCTGATGTGCCCGCTATTAGGAGGGCAATATACACAAAGTATTGAAAGACTACCTTTTTCAGTGGATAATGATATAGCAACTGTTTGAATATCTTCATAGAATCTAGTGTTTAAAAATGTATACTTAAAATATGCCTTAATCAATATTGCTACTCCATTATGAACATTCTTTGAATTTCTATTGTAAATATTATATCCAGGTATTTTAAAGTTACTATTGTCTTTAAACCAAGTTTCATTTAGCAAACAAACATCAATATTTTGTTCTTGCAAGAACTTAATAAGTAGGGGCTTTTTACTATTAGCACTTTGAATGTTAAACTGCGCAATACGTAATCGAGATGTTCTAGGAGGATTTAAATCCATTATTTGGATAGATTTTTGAGTAACATATCTTTAATTGTTAGTGTAGTGATGGGTGTAGAGTCACCCTTATTACCCAATTCCACCAATGTCTGTACCAGGGCCATTAGTACATCATTGTTGGACATTATTTGAGACTTGATGTCTACTACAGGTAAGACATCATTGCTGGCGGCCTGGAAAACAGGCTTGCTATGTACAGATTTATTTACATTACTATTTACAGTTTTATAAACAGGTTTAATATTTACAGATTTATTTACATTTTGCAGTGGGTGTTTTGGTAACGGCAGTGGAGGAAATTCTGTATTTTGAGATATCTTAGTCAAGGAAACACTTGCATAAGTAATTTTAGATTTCTTTTCAGTAATTTTTTTAATCTTTATTGGACATATTTTTGCAATTGCTAGATGAGGACCGCTACAATTGATGCAGCAGATCTCGTTTGGTTTATCACAATCTTTATACAAGTGCTCCCCTGAGCAGATCGAACATCGTTGCTTGCCATTACAAATTTTAGCCGAATGGTTAAATTTAAAGCATTTGAAGCATTGCTGCAATGGTGGAATGTATTCAAAGACTCTGTACGCAAAAAGGTCATATTGCACATTATCGGGTAATACATTTGATAGAAAAGTAATGCTAACTGTTTGGAGTGGTATACGCTCTTGACCCACTTTTTTAGTGAATCTTCTGATTGCAATGATCTCATAAATAGAAGATAGCTTTGTGTAGAGTTCCTTGTTGGAAATGTTACCTGGTACAAATCTAATTATACCTGTTTTTTCTATTTGTGCTGCAGGAATATATGCTTTAATTTCATATTTCTCCATAAAAGTTGAATTGTTTATAAAATTATTTGCCGTATTATATTGCTTGAATGTAACTGCAATTTTATTAGCATTTACACGCTGAATTGCCACCACACCCTTTACTTCGTTATTGAAAATGTGATTTAAATAAATGGGACTTTTGTTGCCCAATCTGTCTTTTGCATTTTTATTTTCGACGTATACTTTAAATTCGGTGTTGGAGGAATTCTCCGGGTAGAGTCTTTTATAGTTCGGTTTTAAATATGGTAAGTACATGGAATCACTCTCACCGCCGCCGCTACCAGAGTCCATACAGCTGGAGGTGCCTCCGTCCTCAGGCCGAGGACGTTTGTTCGAGATGGGCGGTTTATCACCGCCCCCCTCATTACCATCCATTTTTTAAAGAAAACTTATGCTACTGGTGTAGTTTTAATGTACTCAATTGAAGAAAAATAGGGAAAAAAACTTTTAAAGAAAATTTGAAAACCGCGCTTTATCAAGTTCCCGCCCAAAAAACATTTATGTATGTGCGAGTGTCGAAGTATTGCCATTTGATAAATATTTCCCTATTATTTGGTAAAGGAGAGTGGCGAAATTGGTACAAAGAATGTAAAAATTAACGAAGCACCGTTCTAGTGCAATTATATAATAATTATAACTACAAGTTTATAACATATTTATATAAAAAATATTGAGTTAATAAGAGAAGGGAATCGAAAGTTATTGCTAATCAAAACGCAACGCAACCTGGGGTGCATTCAGTTATATCGCCCGACGACTATGGACAATGCACGGCACGGAGCGTTTATTGGGTGTTCGCGGTAACAGTTTGACATTGACAGCGTCTTTTTTTCGTAAGCAATAACGGTGGTTTTCTAATTCGCGTGTTATCATTGTCATGCAGTCTACTGTACTACGACCAACGTACGTTCCGTACGTCGTCGGATGATTTGACTGAACGCACCCCCTGGTTCGCATTACATTCCGATCCACTGACATACATCATACTTTTTATAGCTAAGTATGTACGGTCGACTGCACGTCTTCCACTGACGTTTATTGGGTTTTCGTGGTTCGTGTGTACGGTAACTGTTTGGAAATTGACAGCGCCTTTATTTCGTAAGCGGTAAGGGCGATTTTATAATTCATTTGTTACCACAGTCATGCAGTTGACTGTACTTATGATGTAAATGTAAAAATCTTGTCAATTATTTATCGAAAACATATCACTTATAGCTAATAACGCCTACTTACAAGGTAAAAAATATTAATGAGTTTCCTTATTGAACGCTATATCTAACAGTGGGTCCCAAATCACATGCAATCTCGCTATTCTCCTTTGTAAATGTTTTACCTGATCTTGTTTAGACACATGTTTCGTCAAGAATCAAGAAAAACTTGAAACATAAATTGTCCAAAGTTATAATATGCAGTACTAAATGAGTATGATATTGTATGGGTTGACAATATCGTATGAATTTGATATTGTTTAAGTATTGTATTGTACCAGTAGTACAAATATACTTAACGCCACCTTAAGTAGCACTCGGAGTTGCGTTCTTTAACGTGTCCTTAACCTTGCGCGGGCTGCCTCGACCTTGCCCCTGACCAACGGCCACGAATAAAACTTCAGATAAAACACACTAACACAATACTGACATAGAGAAAAAAATTCAAAACGTCGTTTTTGTCAGTCAGTAAATTTTTGAAGCGAAGCTTCTATAACCACGAGGCGCGCGCGGCGCACTTGTCCGTCTTGGGGAGTAAAATGATAGAACGCATCTGTAATAAAACACCGTCACAACTCAAAAATCATGACCATTACAAAGTCACGTTTAACTCTTGAACTTTAAAGGTGATTTCCCAATAATTATGATTTTTGAGTTGTGACGTTAATAAATATGGTGCGGACCGGCAACACTTGCGTTAGATAAACCCTTGATTCATATAGATCCTAGACTTAGGCCCGTATTACAGAAGCTTACTCAAGTACAGTTTAAACTCCAATCACCTGATCACTACTTAAGGATAGAATCGTTACTTGAGTATCGGTCTTATTCCAGAACGGTAATTATAAACTTTAATTCAACAACAAAACACACGAATTTGACCTGAAATATAATAGAAATCTCTACTCAAGCGTAGTCTGGACCACGCTTGAGTGATTACAGATCAAATATCTGCCCAAATACCGAAACAGGTGACAATATAAAACGAAACTAAACTCAGCTGAACTGTGATCAACAAATCTCTGCTTGAGGGACGTTCTAAAATCAAAGCTCAACTTAAAACTAGTTTTAAACAGAGATCAACGCTTGAGTATCCTTCTGGAGAACGTCCAAAGTACGCTCCGCGATAATTTATTGGGTGCATAACTGAATGCACCCAATAAATTATCAAAACGAAACAGTATTAGATAGAGATATAAACAATCTCCCATCGCTTGCTTGTAGTTGCATCTATAAAGTACCTATTATACTGTCTATTGTCGAGTCATGACTTCTTCAAGAAGGTTCGTTACGATATATGGAAGTGTGGCCTTAGCATAATATTCGTACAACATGCGCAGGTGTAACCCCGACATTACCTACCTACACTTTTTTCATACTTAACATGAAAAAAATATTTTATTATAACAACTTTCCATGTTTTGTGTTTGTAGTAAACATGAATGGTACTAATAATACATCACCATTAATCAGAAGAAACCAGCAAAAAAAAATAGAGTGGTAGATCAACGCATGTATGGGGAATGGACAATTCATATCCTGGCAACCCTCGTGCTTTATGTCACTTATGTCAGTCACGAAGTTGTTGATGTTTTGTGTTCAAAGTAACCAAAAAAGTTAAAGTTTAATCATTAAAAAAGGTGTTATTTCAAGTAGTTACAAGTGAAAAGTGATTCCGTGACACTTTTTCTTTATTTTACTGTTTTTTATTCAGTGCTTACTGGACAATGCCGCGAGACGTACTGTGAGAAAGGGAGCACGGTTTAGGTGTATGTGTGTGCGTGTTTGTACAGGGAGGAGCACGGTTTTGTAGCTTCCATATGATTGTTCGTAGTACTGGGTCTATATCTTTTTACTAAGTCAGTGGCTGCCAATAACGAGGAATCACTAATAAGACGTCGAACAAGAACATATCAACATAATATAATCCTCTGTGATATAATCGCAGAGAATTGGAAAAATCTGGATTTATTCATCGTTTTCAGCATAACAGACGGTGTTTTTGGCGTTTATGTACCGATTTAAGACGTTCTACAAGCTTAAAAGGAACCCAGGAGATAAATTTAGAGATAAAGGTAAGTTTTGACCGTTTCTATTTCTGCCTTGGACTTTTATTGCAATACCGTTTGTATGTTTGACAGTAATAATAAATGCATCTACACTACTATAATTGTGAACTTTCTTTACTATTTAAACATTCAAACTCTGTTCCAGGTTCTATGTACTCTGAGCTTATTAGCAACTGGTTCATACCAACGTGTTATATGGCTAAATCAACACTTGGTACAGAGAACAGCGAGTAGGTGCATAAGACAAGTAGTTGAGGCCCTAAGCCATTCTACTATTGTAAATAAATGGATCCTATTTCTGAGGTCGCAACAAGAACGAGCCAACATAAGACTTGAGTGAGTTAAATTTATAAAAAATATATAAGTAGATGCATTATGAAAAAATTCTACCAAATAAATTGAAAATTTAATAATATTTAAAATGAGCTGCATTTTTTTCTAAGGTAATCATCATCATCATCATTTCAGCCGAAAGACGTCCACTGCTGGACAAAGGCCTCCCCCAAGGGGGGGGGGGATACGCCATAATGGCCATGCTTGGCAGGCAGGTTGGTGATCGCAGTTGGTTGTTTAAATACTCAAAGAACGCTGCTACCCATCCTCTGGTGAATCCGTTAGTCGCCTTTTACGACACCCATGTTCTCATGAGAGAGAGTGGTGCAATTCTTTAAGTCCAGCACCACACGGAACTAAGCTAAGCTAATGGGTACTAAAAAGTAACCATTTTGAAGATTTGTTGGTACCTATGTATATTAAGCAAGCACACCATTTATCCCAGTGAAATGATTAAATTCTGTTTTGACAAACATCCCCGGTGAGACAGTAAGGGGCAGTAATATAGCATATAAACTGGATATAAAAATTCACTCAGGAACAGGATATGTAGGTACCTATATTTTTATTGTTAATAATTACTTAAGTACAATAAAAAACCAAAAAAAAGTGTAAATAAATTGTGTAATACCGAAATAATAAACAGTTAATAAATAATAACTGAAAACAATGTCAAAATAACATGAGTTGGTAGCAAAATTACCAACAGTTGATACAGATCGATACAAAATAAAATGAGTCATAAAATTAAACAATGTCAAAGGCAATAATAAAAATAAAGATCCAATGTCAAAAGTAAAAAATAGGAAAATAATTACACATGATCCATTTTCAGATTCAGATTACACTCCTCAATGTGTTAGTAAAGTAGTTTATGTTAGTATCATTAATTCCATATATTTTATCAATAAAATAATATAGTTACATAATAATTAACCCTTATATTATTTTATAGGTACTTAAAAAAAAAAATACCCAACGTATAACAAAATAATAAAATTGACAGTCACCCCTAGTTTCTAAAAGACTGATCAACACAAAAAATAACGAATCAGTAGGCTCGAATACTAGTCCACTTAGGAAGTGGAATCCGGGCGAAATACTAATGCTCCTACATAATCAATAAACTTTTGTAATATTTCGTGAAGCATTCTATCATTTTGTAAATGTGCTTCTTCCACCCGAACACGCTGTGCTTCCACTGGAACTCTCTCCGCCTCAAGTTCGACGCGTTGAGCATCTATTCTCAATCTCTCTTTCTAATTCCAGATGACGTGCATTGGACTCTCGTTGCAGCCGCAGACGACCTTGCTCGATAGCCACAAATTCACTCGTGGGTCGTGGCCCGATCGGATGGCCCTTGTCGATATCTGCGCTGCTGTCCAGTAAGGCGGGGGCGACGCGGACTTGAAAAACTGGACACTGGCGACCTTTCTGCAAACAAATTTAGATAATGTTATAAAATAAAATAATGATTTAGGCTGCATGCAAAATGGTTATATTCGTATATACATAAGTAATTACCTTGTGCAGTTCTGCTGAATGATTGTCCTCTCAAGGGGTTGGTACGAGCCGGTCGAATCGGAGTAGATGCTCGTTCTGAAAATATAGAAATAATTTATTTGGTAGTATAAATTCTATGTTATCAGTAGGCGACGGTTCTGTCATCTCCTGTGATTGACTCTGACGGTTCCAACGCCTCTTGAAGTTGTATCTGTGGAGGCATTTATTATTAATACAACACAAGCTACATTTCTCAATCGTTTTTATTAACTAGCTGGGTACTATCTTTGAATGCATTCTCTACAGATGGAAAATGGTGATAGTATTCGCACTATCATATACAATACAACATGTTATTGAAATAATAACATATAATATCATCATATTCATTAATATATATTTAGTATTATATCCACGCATCTTACTATAGTCAGTCACTGTTCGTGAAGACCTATTATTGGCAGATTGTATCTTATCTAACATTGTTATACTATTTTAATTAGTGTTGGTCTTCCAAATAATAAATAAATAACTGAAAACCGCTTAAGGGGTCATTGTACTCATATAAGCAACTTTTATTATGGGACTAACCCGGAAATCGCGAAAAAAAATCTTCTGTTCCCTACATTTCGTCAATTTATGTGAACACAAATATAGGAATCAGCTGATTTTTTTTCGCAATTTCACGGTTTGTCCCATAGTAAAAGTTGCTTATATGAGTATAATTACCCCTTAAAATGTTTTCAGTTATTTCAATAACACGTTGTATACAAATATCTCGAAAATATAATGGTACATACCTATGATGATAATATCCATCTAATATTCGACCACAAAATGTCTTAAATGTGCCTCTACTTGTTTAACCCTATGTCCACAAGCAAGCCTTACAAAGGGTTGGCTTCTGTAAATATTAATTATCTTTCAATTTTATTGTAGAAATAATTAGTTAATAAGCATGCCAAATTTAACTGAAGTTAAAGAAATTTTATGTGTGTAATATCATTACATATTATGACAGTGTATTGTAAGACATTTTTTATGAAAACCTAACATTAATGTCACCTCAAAGCCTGTTTCTTCTCCAGCTTGTTGGCAAGTAACAGAGGCCACACCCATTATCTTTAAAATTCTCTCCTCAAGAGGCCTTAAAGGCTTTCCCTTACTGGCCTCCACCAGTGCCGTGTATGTCACGATTGTTGACAGATACCTTCTTTTTTGTTTTTGTTTTCCAATCGGAACATACCTATGGCATATAAAGCATGATAGACTGTTATAATATAATATAATATGCACTTGTATGTAAGATACTACTGCACCAGCCAATATAAATTAATGTGCCCTAGTTTTATATACATATTTGTTTGATAAATAGAATAAATATATTGTTTGCACCACAACCAATTAAGTTTTGTTGAAACATTAAAAATATCTTATTACCCTTTTCCATTTATCAGCAGTTTTGTTTACACCACCTCCACCCACAGAGTTGAGCATATTGCTTAGCTCCTGCCAAAACCGGTCAGCCATTTGCCTCCCTTGAGGGCCAACAACTGGCCTTGAAAGATCTCCATTCCTACAAATAGAAAATAGTGTTAATTTCAATTTATATACTTTCTATACATTAACAAAGCCTATTGCACTGTTTACTGATGTACACAGGCCTCTCCCAAACTATGCCACAAAGTCATTCACTTTTCATATATTTATTTGTAAACACAAGTTAGTAGTACCTATTGAAGTTTAAATATTAATGTATCTTGTATTATTTAATATAAGTACCTACCTACAAATGCATGACCCCATTTTGGAACAACAACCCAATTGTTTAATAGTTCGTGCCGTTCGTGGGATCACATCATTGTTTACATTAAACATTCCATGAACAAAGAGTTTGATTCGGAAATGGAATTTTAGGAACTAAAAGCGTAATAAAATGAATAAAAATTACCTTTCCATGAATTCCAACATGATAGTAAATTGCTCAAAACTAGCCCGAAGTCTATTTTCCATCTAGGATAAAAAAAGAAAGATTCTTTATTTCAACGATACAGAATTCAACTTGTGGTTATCGACTTCATGAACATTCACTTTATACGCCACTCACTATATATTGTCTGAATTAATTGCACTATGTACTTACTTTATTTGATTAAAATTATGAACACTGCTCAACTTGTCTCGAATAAATTTTAATCTTACGAAATTACCGCGCGATCAGCGTTTTGTTAGTGACAATGACACCAACTTTGACATCTGTCACACGCTATTCCATAGACACTAGCGTGGGTCGAAACGGGTTCGTGCGGAATATGCGTTAGCAGCACAATGTGTAACTTGTCTACCGTTTTAGTCACGCTAACGCAAAGGCGTTAGCGTGTGCGGATAAAGAAGCGTGTGGATTTTGTCTAGGCCCCCTGGTATTTGGCGGAGCCATCCCACAAGTGACTGCAATACTCCATACACGATCGGACTTGAGCTTTATATAAAGTGAAAAGCTCTCCAGGAGTGAAGTATTGCTTCACCTTGTTAAGAATGCCCAACTTTTTGGCCACAGTTTGAGCCTTTGCCTCGATTGTGGTGCCGAAGTTGAGGTTAGGTGACAACTCCATGCCAAGAAGGTCTAGGTGGTCGGCGATGCTAATAGGTGTACTTTGGAAAGTAGGAGCCAGGTGGAATGGACTCCGTTTTGCGGTGAAAAGACACGCCTGAGTTTTAGAGGCGTTAAAATTGACCAGATTGTCATCTCCCCACTGGGAAACGAGATTTAAGGTCGAATTAGTCCGCTCTATCATGGCCTCTCGTAGAGAACAGATTCCCGTAACTCTTCTTATTCCGAGAAGAGGCCCATGCTCACCAGCAATGGGACAGTAATGGGCTGACTATATTATGTTATTCAATATTTTCTAAAATACTAACGACATCTATTTGTATTTTTAGGTACCTGCAATCAACCAACAATCATGACCTCTACTTTGTATGCAACTTAATACAATAGAGGGGTCAAGCAGTATCGTAGGTTCTACTCAACCAATTAAGATGAAACATACCCTATCTTTTAAGTTAGACTAATAACTATACAAAAGCAAAGTTTCATTACGATCCGTTCAGCTGTTTTCACGTGATGAGGTAACAAACAGACAGACAGACATAAATTCTAAAAACGATTGATTCGTAATCTAATGCTTATTTCTAGTCCCCCTAGCCGGTTTTCGCGAAATAAAACTCAATGTACAGACTTTTCGACCTTTACAATTTTATTATAGTATAGAAGATAGGAATGAGCGTTCTAAAGACGGACCGTTTTTAACTACCTTTTTCTGTTCTGCGACGAAGGAACCGTTTTCATATTCTGATTAAAACAGTCATCGTTGCAAAAAGTAGTCTTCAAATGTTTGATGCGAATTTATACTTAGTGTCTCTGAAAACAAAGTCAAACATGCAATGTCTTACAAAACCAGTCTTCGTACGCGACGATCAGAACAAAGAAAAAGTAACTTTACTGTTATGAACTTAAAGTATATCAACTTCAAGTAAAAGTCTAATAACTCTTCGTCGTTCTGGCAGTCTTCAAACCTGTTGCGAACGATGACCGTTTTGAAGACTAGTTTTCGTCAAAACGGCTGCATTCCGTTGAGTGTAAAATCTACAACGACCCACTCCTAAACATCAATATGCCTTGTAATTGCATTGCTAACAAATATCGGATAGCGAATACGAGATAACGAATTGCGGATTAAGGCCCGTATTACAGAAGGTTCCTCAAGTACAGTTTAAACTCCAATCACCTGATCACTGCTTAAGGATAGAATCGTGACTTGAGTATCGGTCTTATTCCAGAACGGTAATTATAAACTTTAATTCAACAACATAACACACGAATTTGACCTGAAATATAATAGAAATCTCTACTCAAGCGTAGTCTGGACCACACTAGAGTGATTACAGATCAAATCTCTGCTCAAATACCGAATTACAGGTGACATGTATAAAATAAACCTAAACTCAGCTGAACTGTGATCAATAAATTTCTGCTTGAGGAACGTTCTAAAATCAAAGCTCAACTCAAAACTAGTTTTAAACAGAGATCAACGCTTGAGTATCTTTCTGTAATAAGAGCCTAAGACAACAGAAACACATTAGAAATAAAAGATAAAAATTATAAGAATAAATATAAACAATACTTAATTCCTTGTATACCATTTAATCAACCAACTAAAACACTTCAACATCCTATTTGAACCGTCCATTCCATTAGCTTCGGCAGGTGTCGTGCCGCTTATTTAATGTTTTTGTACCTACATACTATGCATTACTTATTGCGAATCAGTTACTACTGTTGACTTGAATCTTAAAACAGTTGCTTGCCAACTACTTACTTATTTTTAAAACTCAAAAGTGTCTCACAACCATATTCTAAAACGTTTCCTCGCCTCTGAATCAGTCGAGGTTACCTTGAGGATTACCCCAAGGAATCCATGAATTTGGTATTATTAAAGCTCATCTTGAGGAACCTCGAATGAAGTTGAGTCGAGTAATTATTATGTGGAGAAATATTAGACATCCATTTAAACATACCTACTTAAATATTTTTTCTAATAAAATAATGAAAATAATCACAATAAAACACTGTTTCTAAGTGAAAAAAAATCCTTGAGTGGCCGCTAAAGTAGATTTCGACGTATCTTGAGTTTGACAGTTGTTTCCTTTCTTCGAGTGGTGAAAAATGTTGATTGACGCTGAGTGGGGGTGAATTTTTGCAACTGGTTGAGTGGAGTCGAGGAATTCTCGAGTAAACGTAAACGTTAGAATATGGATGTCAAGTGTGTCAACATCCAAATAAACACCTGTGTAAATTTTTAAATTAGTAATTACTTTGTGTTTCACTTTTTTCGGTGCTGTAGCAAAAATAAAACGAACAAATACAGTAATCTTCAGCTATAAACTATGAAAACGGAAATACATTTGACAGCCTTTTTAGTTTTCAATAATTATTCGTAGCTTTGATTTAGTCTGGAACTGTACCATAAATCTTGGATCATTAATGTGGGATACCCATAGATTATTTACGGCCAAAATTAATATCCAATCTATCCACGATTTGTCCTACTAGAGATAGGAATTTGACATAAGTTCCATACAAAATATGTCAAATTTCTATCTTTAAGAGGGGAAATCGTCGAAAGATTGGATATTAATTTTGGCCGTTAACTGGTAATGATCAAGGGCAGAAGTGATCATTATCCTTTTTTTTAATTCAATTCAATTCATTTATTTCAGATAAATTACAATAAATTATAAATTATCCATATCTATAATAATAAAATAATAATTATAATGTCATGCAAATATAAAATAATCCATACAATAAAAATAATAAACAATATGTCATGCAACAAAAAATAATAATAATAAATGTCATACAGAAAAAATACAATATGTCCTATACTAATGGAAACACTGTTTCAGGAACGGGCTACATGAATTTTTGTCCAGCACTTCATAAAGGAGCAGTCAGTGTCCATTCTTCCAGCAATGAGTTGCAGGAAGCTGTTGGGGCTGCCCCGCAAGCGGCGCATCAGGGACGCTATTCTCTTGCGATGTATCGCTGTAAAGCCATCTACTTTTGCGTCTGCGAACATACCTGATGCGCTACAAAAGCGTGGCAACCCCATCAACATCCGGAACGCATTATTGTATTGGACACGCAGGGCACTATAAGTCTTCTGCGTATGCTTCACCCATAGGCTGCACGTATAAAACGACTGACAGTACGCCTTGAATAAGGTTATTTTCACCTGTGCAGTGCAACGTGCGAACCTACGGGCCAGCGTATCAGCTCTGACTGACAATGCCCTGCGTTCCCTCTCTACATCCACATCGTCTGTGAGGGCCTCTGTGACCCAGTGGCCCAAGTATTTAAACTGCGGCACTCTCTTGAGAGCACTGCCGTTCAATGTGACTTGCGGGACGGTGTCATAGCTTTTCGTACCTGACTTGAACACCATCATTTCACTCTTGCTCGAATTATACCTGAGCCCATGGGCCTCCGCATAGCACTCACACACTTTTATTAAGCGCCTTAGGGCACTGATCGATGGGCTCAGCAGCACCATATCGTCAGCGTAACTTATATTGTTAACAAAAACTCCATCAACAGAACAGCCTACATGGGTACTGCTGAGTCCACGGATCAGCCCATCCACGTACAGGTTAAAGAGCTTAGGCGAAGTTATGCCACTCTGTCTCACGCCACACTCCAACCTATACGTATCCGATAGTGACCCCGCCCACCTTGTCGCCAAATACCTCAATCTGTGGTACACGACGAATATCTAACTCTAAGATACCTACGTCTCAGAAATAAGCCTAGGTACAATATCATTGTTTCTTTTAATGAATGCTGTATTTACGTAAAACTGATTTCCACTGAATAACTGTTACTGAATAATCATCGCATGATATGGGGGGGGGTTCCCCCCAGTGGCCTCCAACCTCCCCTACAGCCACCCCGAACCTCGCATCTGAATACTGATCTGATTTGGTAGCATATCTGAATCTGGTCACTGTCTCAACAGTACAGTAACCCTGAACCTCGTATCTGAATACTGGTCTGACTTGGAAACATTTCTGAATCTGGTCTGGTCACTGTCACAACAGTACAGCGACCCTGAACCTCTTATCTGAATACTGGTCTGACTTGGAAACATTTCTGAATCTGGTCTGGTCACTGTCACAACAGTACAGCGACCCTGAACCTCTTATCTGAATACTGGTCTGACTTGGAAACATTTCTGAATCTGGTCTGGTCACTGTCTCAACAGTACAGTGACCCTGAACCTCGTATCTGAATACTGGTCTGACTTGGAAACATTTCTGAATCTGGTCTGGTCACTGTCACAACAGTACAGCGACCCTGAACCTCTTATCTGAATACTGGTCTGACTTGGAAACATTTCTGAATCTGGTCTGGTCACTGTCACAACAGTACAGCGACCCTGAACCTCTTATCTGAATACTGGTCTGACTTGGAAACATTTCTGAATCTGGTCTGGTCACTGTCACAACAGTACAGCGACCCTGAACCTCTTATCTGAATACTGGTCTGACTTGGAAACATTTCTGAATCTGGTCTGGTCACTGTCACAACAGTACAGCGACCCTGAACCTCTTATCTGAATACTGGTCTGACTTGGAAACATTTCTGAATCTGGTCTGGTCACTGTCTCAACAGTACAGCGACCCTGAACCTCTTATCTGAATACTGGTCTGACTTGGTAGCATTTCTGAATCTGATCGCTGTTAAAACAATGTACACACACACATCGATAATATTGGTAAACATTATAATGTCTAGTAAATCTGAGTACCTACACATGCACTGAGAAATAACAAGTTCGCTTACCACGGTACTGCCAGCTCCGACCGTCAGGCCCAAGTGAGTCTGCGCGCGCGCCGCTGTCGGCACCGCGCGCTATCCCCACCGTTTTTACCTTACTTCACTTTGTAGCTACATTAATTCGCATTCGCGACACACCTGACATTGTTACGCTGATTGCCATACCAATACTTAAGGAGAGATGTGAGTTTGTCAGGAAGTTCAGTCTCATTTGACAACTTCTGCCACAGCTTGTCATACACAACCAGGTCGAACGCCTTCGATAAATCCAAAACACATGCGTAGAATGGTGTGTTCCTGCTGGTGTAATACTGGATAGTGTGCTTGAGATTTAATATTGCTGTTTCAGTAGACAGCCCGGAGCAAAAACCGAACTGAGCGTCATGTAATATAAGATGTTTATCTAAATGTTTATCAATCACACTATCCAGTATCTTAGCTACCACAGTTGCGAGCGATATAGGTCTGTAGTTGCTCAAACTGGACGCGTCCCCTGTCTTATTCTTAATAATAGGGACAACTATAGTCCTCATTAATGCTTCAGGTAGGTATGAGTGTCCTACACAGAAGGTGAAAAGCATAGCGAGCACCCTTGGCAAGTGGTGTTCTGCATTTTGCAAGTGTTCAATACTCAGTGAGTCATGGCCGGGGGACTTTCCTCGTTTCATGCTTTTCACCGCCTGTGCTACATCCTGACTTGTAATTCGCAAAATATTGTCCCCGGTTCGTGCCTCATGCGGCTCGGTTCCACTACTTCCGGTAGTCAGAGGCGTGCAGACCTTAAAATGTTCCTTAAATAGGCTGGCAATCTGGTCGGGTTCACTATTACCCTCGACGCTCACTGGAACGCCCACACCCGGACTCAGTTTACTGGTTTCTTTCCAAAATTGTCCAAAATTCTTAGCTGTGTGCTGTGTCGCTAAAATATCCATTTTTATCTGCGTCTGGTTGTTCTGACACCATTTAAGCTTTGATTTAAATGTAGAACGCGACTTACACATATTTTCAAAAACAGAACCAAATGTGGGCCTTCCATTCGCAACCCCTTCCTGAAACCAAAGTCGAGCTTCTTCATGAGCCGTTTTTACGTGTCTGTTCCAGCCAGTAATATACAATTTTTTCTTTTGAAAACTATTTAATTTTCTTTTACAGCAATTTGACGCAGCATCTCTTAAAATATTAACTATATCATTATACAACTTGTCTATAATACTTCTATGGTCTAAATTGTTACAAAATGCATCTGCACATTTTGTAAATTCTACGGGAAAGTCTACGTCACGTAGCTTGAGTGTACATAATTTATTGTATTGTTTTAACTGCGACACATCCCTCTCACCCCAAACAATACTGTTCTGCATAGTCTTGTTAAGGTTGACTGTAGGTTTTAAAGTATTTATGTCACAAGTTAGTTCTATAGGAAAATGATCAGACCACGAGATATTATACTGAATCTCAACATTTAAAATTGACCGCCTCGCGGCTTCAGTCACAACAATATGATCTAACCATGACCTAATACCATAAACGTCACTAATATACGTGTATGAGTCTGATAATAGTCCCAAAACGTCAATATCCGCACACACCCAGCACTGTTCCAAACAAAAATTCATAAGCTCCTTACCAAATGATGCACCCGTAAATCTACTGTATTTCTACCGGAATACCGTATTTCTGATAATTTTGACCCATTGTGCACCGTATTTTCGTTTTATCAATTTGGCAACACTGAGCACTACCAGTATATTGCAGTAATAAAAAAGACTTGGCTTAAAGGTTTTAGCAACCAGGCCATAATACTATTTTAAAAAAAGCATATTGCAGCATTGCTGCTGTCGCTGTCATCTGCTGTCACCTTGACATCATTATCAAAAAGTCCAGATTACTGACATTCATTCAAAAGCATAAGAGACAAGAACAGAAATAGTAAATTAAGCAAAGCGAAACAGAGAAGGCACCTATTTTATGATAAACCATTTAACAAATTCCACAAAACGGTCTTTGGAACGCTTGAGCCGATTCGGCATCAGTTTTGCTGTTCGGAGTTTTTCGGGTTAATTTAATATTTTAATTGAATTAATACACATATGGTTATATATTAGTAAAGTTAAATCCATTGTTAATATTGTGTGTAAAAGTAGCCATGGATCTTCATAGACCAGTCGATCCTAACAAGGTAAAACATTTGGGATTCTATTTGTAGTTATGGAAATATTTTAATATATTCAGTAATAATGATTTAATTGTGTTTTTGCTGTAGACGTACGAAGAATTGACTGCGGAAGAAAAGTTGAGGTAAGATATCCACTAGTTCATTAGTTTGTCATGGTGTTCAGTTCATGCTTATTAGCATTTGGTAGTTTAATTTTTTGATAAGACTATTGACACATAAATTATTGCCTTAATAAAACTCCATACAGAACTATTAATTTCAGAACCATTAATCTTTAATGGGTACTACGCTTGAACAAATATAAACATTATTGTAGGAATTTTAGCCTTAGAACCATATTCTGCACAGAGAAAATTAATTCTAAAATCCCATGTCTAGAAAAGCAACCGTAAATAATTGGTCTTTAAGTCCTTCTTTATGGTACTGTCACGATTTTTCATGGTAGTACATTTTGTTGACAAAATCCCTTGAACAAATCCTGCTACATTACACGTATCTACAGCTGCCATCGAACATTGAGTGCAAGCAATTTTAGCCTTAGTGGTGGTTCATCGGAGAGATTTATGACTGTACTTTCTAAACTAGATTTTGGTAACTTTCAAATACAACAATCAACAACAGTCCTTGTAACTTCAGTCTACACTGCCCTTTGAACCAAAGCCATAATGTCTGTGTATGTGTAGTTATGATAACTGTATTTTAAAGCTTTGTTATTATTTATTAGTAGTAGTAGAGCTCCTTTGTGAAAGAGCTCGTCCGGGGAAATATTACCACCGTGCCTATTTTTCCGCCAAATATTTATGCTTGCATTGCTGTGTTTCGGTCTGAAGGGTATGGGTGCCGGTGAAATTACAATCATATGAGACTTTCCAACTTCATGTCTCAGTTTGGCAAACCAACTTGCGGTAACATTAAGGCAAGAGCCTAGGTGGTATTGCAGTTGTTATGGGCAAAGGTAACTGCTTAACATCAGGTGAGCCTTTAGCTCATTTCGCCATCCAATACTCATCATCCTCCTGCCCTTATCCCAATTTATTTGGGGTCGGCGCAGCATGTTTTTTTCTTCCATAAATCTCTATCAGCCGTCATATCTGTGTTTACTTTCTTTCTATTCATATCATCTTTCACACAATCCATCCATATTTTCTTCGGTCTCCCTCTTTTCTTATAGCCATCAACATTCATACTTAAAACTTTCCTCGTAACATGCTCCCCATTCCTCCTCATCACATGTCCATACCATGATAGTCTGTTGCTACTTAACTTCTCTGTCACTGGCGCTACTTTCAGACTCCCTCTTACATATTCATTCCTTATCCTATCCATTCTCGTTACACCACACATTCCTCTTAACATTCTCATCTCAGCTGCATGCACTTGCCTTTCATTAATTCCTTTCGTAGCCCAACATTCCGATCCATACAGGACAGCAGGTCTTATCATGGTCTTATAGATTTTCCCCTTCAGTTTAAGAGGAATTCGGGAGTCACATGTAGTTCCCGTGACCTGCCGCCATTTCAACCATCCTGTGTTAATTCGGTGCTTGACTGTCTGGTCAATTTCGCCATCGCTTTGCACAAGTGAACCGAGGTACCGAAAGTCGGAGCAGACTGGCAAGGGCACGCCATCTAGCGCAATAGCAACAAAACCGGAAAGACCGCCGAAATCGCAGAACATGTATTCCGTTTTAGTTCTGCTGATTTTCAAGCCAACATTCTCCAGATTTTGTTGCCATTTTGCCAATCTACTCTGGACCTCAAGTCCATCTTCACCAACAAGGACAATGTCGTCAGCAAACAGGATGCACCAGGGTGCCTCTTCCTGGATTTCTGATGTCAAAGCATCCATTATCAGCAAGAAGAGGTAAGGACTTAGAGCCGACCCTTGGTGCAAGCCTACAGCCACACTGAACTCGTCGGTGTTGCCAGCGGCCGACCGAATGTGGGTACTAGATTGGCTGTACATTACCATACACAAATATGGCATCCGTTGTCCCACGACCTGGCATAAATCCCATCTGGTTTTGGGTGATCTCACTCTCCTCTCGCAATCTTTTCTCTATCACCTTCTCCCATACTTTCATACTGTGTGACATGAGCCATTCGCCATTCGCCATCCAATACTATAAAAAAAAAATTATCTTGATAAATAACTGTGTTTATAAATATCTACAATGTATTTTACTTTTTTGACTGCCTCGTTAGTCAAGTGGTTGCAAGCGCGACTGCTGAGCGTGGGGTCCTGGTTCGATTCTCGGGTCGGTCAAAGTGTTACTGGGTATTTTCATTAGAAAATTCTCAGTAGCAGCTTGGAGTCTGGATTTGTGCCCGGTCAATGGAATTAGGCTCGCCCCCTATTACATGGGACTATAACATAACTGGTGAAATGTGGGTGTACAATATGCCTCTGCCTACACCTTCGGGGAAATACAGGGGTGATGTTATGTTTAACTTTTTTGTAAGGCCCTTCACAACCGATTATGATGATACATTTTCTCTTTGTTAGGGTTCCGAAGTCCTACAAGGAACCCTTATAGTTTCGTCATGTCTGTCCGTCTGTCCTAATCCTTTACAGCTTAATAACTTCTACAATTATAAACATAAGTGAATGAAATGTTGTTAAAAAATAGTCTACATATAGATCTCAATTTTAAAAGAATAAAAAAATAGTTTTTACGTATTTTAGGGGTGGCGTCCATACATGTGAAATGGGGATGCAAAATTTTTTTCGCTGCACCCCCTCGTGTGGGGTATCATAGAATAGGTCTACTAAAATGAAGGTAATGTTTCATACACCACTTTTTAGGGTTCCGAAGTCCTACAAGGAACCCTTATAGTTTCGTCATGTCCGTCCGTCTGTCCGTCTGTCCGTCTGTCCGTCTGTCCTAATCCTTTACAGCTTAATAACTTCTACAGTTATAAACATAAGTAAATGAAATTTTGTTAAAAAATTGTCTACATATAGATCTCAATTTTAAAAGAATAAAAAAATAGTATTTCCGTATTTTAGGGGTGGCGTCCATACATGTGAAATGGGGAAAAAAAATATTTTTTTGCTGCACCCCCTCGTGTGGGATATCGTTGAATAGGTCTACTAAAATGAAGGTAATGTTTGGTACACCACTTTTTTATCAGGTGTACCATCTGCGAAATATAGCCCGCCAAAGTGGCTTGCAATGTGTCCCCCCCCCTGCCATTTCTAAACTATGCAATGTAGAAACTTATAATCTTCCACATTGATAGACCTTTGTGAAAACTCTCTTTTAAAATTATTTCGAGTATAATGTGATTATAATTTTTTGAGTTATAGAGAGAAAACTGAAATATACTTAGAACGTCCTAGTTCAAAGGTCATTGACCTTAGAGAAAAATTATCATAGCAAATAATGCTCCTTTAGCTACTTTCTATTTGAAAAAATCACAAAAAGTAACTTTAAAATGACACTTCTTAAATTTGACTTCTTGAATTTATCGCTAGATGGCGCTACTAACAACACGCTCTGAGTCGCGAATGCTGCCGATTATTGCAAAAACTAAAATAGCCATGATTAATATTCGATTTGATTCGTTTGTAATTACACCTACTTAAGGAACCCTATAATATTGAGTATGGCCCGACATGCTCTTGGCCGGTTTTTTATCAGGTGTACCATCTGCGAAATAGAGCCCGCCAAAGTGGCTTGCAATGTGTCCCCCCCCCTGCCATTTCTAAACTATCCAACGTAGAAACTTATAATCTTCCACATTGATAGACCTTTGTGAAAACTCTCTTTTAAAATTATTTCGAGTATAATGTGATTATAATTTTTTGAGTTATAGAGAAAACTGAAAAATACTTAAAACGTCCTAGTTCAAAGGTCATTGACCTTAGAGAAAAATGGTCTTAGCAAATAATGCTCTTTTAGCTAGGTACTTTCTATTTTAAAAAAATCACAAAAAGAAACTGCATGAAACACTTCTTAAATTTGGCTTCTTGAATTTATCGCTAGATGGCGCTACTAACAACACGCTCTGAGTCGCGAATGCTGCCGATTATTGCAAAAACTAAAATAGCCATGATTAATATTCGATTTGATTCGTTTGTAATTACACCTACTTAAGGAACCCTATAATACTGAGCATGGCCCGACATGCTCTTGGCCGGTTTTTTAATTAGCTTTTTCCCTTTCTCGTGACTACATAATAATCATGATGATTTTTTAACTACTGTGTCTGATAGTTACTTGACAGTATAAGTTTTAAAACATTAAATTTTATTAAAAAAATGTTTATCAATACATGTTACAAAACATATTAAGCATTCACTCTGAAAGAAAGAAAGAAGAAAGAAAGAAAAATGGTTTATTTACTACAGCCAGAGGCACACAATAACAATAATATACAATTTTAAACAACACAGACTCCTATAAGTATAATTGTGTGCCCCGCGGCTGCACCAAATAGGCTCAGTTCTGGCTCTGAACCTAATTCAATAATTAATTTATTGACAGCTAAAAGTAAATGTTTAATTAGTTGTTGCATGTAATTTTTATGATTGGAAGAAGTTCCTTAATGCGGCTCGCGGTAGGTGTGATTCAGGTGAAAATGTAAAGTCACGTAAGATTTTTGTATTATGAGCAAGCATATACGCACACCGCATGCTCACTCTTCCTAGTGTGTGTGTGTGAGGAAACCACTGCTATAAAACATAACACTTACAAAACATATCCAGTACTTTATTTAAACGAGAACTGAAATTGTAATGTAATATAAAATAATAAATTGTATTGTAAAACAATGAAAGAAAAATTTGCTTGGAAGCAGAATTTGAAACTGCGAGTTCTGAGTTGCTTTAAATGTTAGCTACCGAAACGAATGTCGAATTCATTTTGCATCTTTATTTATTGCATAAAGCTGGAATTACTTTATTGTGTCGTGGTGTGTCTGTGACGCACCATAAAACTATCGGTTTCATACAATTAGTATGGTTAGAGACACATTATTGAGGAACGCGTCACACTATAGTGTGTCTCTAACCATACTAAATGTATGAAACCGATATGCTTCTGCCGCATCACGACACATCAACTCAGCCCATCGCAGTCCACTGCTGGACATAAGCCTCTCCCAAGTTGCGCCACAACACTCGGTCCTCTGTCTTCCGCATCCAGTCCCCCCCAGCCACGTTCTTTAGATCGTCGGTCCACCTGGTGGGGGGGCGCCCTACGCTGCGTTTGCCGATTCGCGGTCTCCACTCAAGGACTCGTCTGCTCCAGCGGCCATCGGTGCTTCGACAGACATGGCCAGCCCACTGCCACTTCAGCTTACTGATCCTATAAGCTATGTCGGTCACTCCAGTTCTTCTCCGGATAATCTCGTTACGGATTTTATCCTTCAAAGAAACTCGAAGCATAAGTCGCTCAGAACTTGTAGACTAGCCCAACTGTCAGTGTCCACGTCTCGGCACCGTAAGTCATGACAGGCAGGACGCACTGGTTGAAGATCTTTGTCTTCAAACTTTGCGGTATAGGCGACGAGAAGACTCGGCGAAGTTTGCCAAATGCTGCCCAGCCCAAACGGATCTTTCTGTTGGTTTCTTTCTCGAAGTTGTGTCTACCAAGCTGAAATGCCTGGCCTAGGTAGACGTATTCCGCCCCACCGTGTATCCCCACGTTGTCGTCGTGGTGGGGCTTGCGTGTCTCAGTGATCTTTGGAGCTATGCCGGGTAGAGCCACTCATGCCGGAAAGGTCCAAAGGGAGAGACCAGACTAAGGAGGATACGTGACGGAGTCCACTAAGGACTGCCGTAAGGGGCACGCCATCTAAGCAATCGGATGGTGTGCATTTCGTTCCTTGGGGTTTCCTTGGAGCGAATTTGGGGAGGGTACAGTCACGGGGGGGTCAGTTCGCTCCTGGTATGTGTCTGTTATCAGACACGACCGTGGATGCGAGCCAGTGACTAGGGGTATAAGACAGAGTCCTGCAAGAGGGACACTGGAAGGAGAGGTAAGAGGTAGGGGCGGCGGGTTTGCTAGTCAGCAATGGCTGGCAAACACGGTCTGATGCAGATCACCGTTCGGCCTGACCCGTAACCCTCACTGAGAGGAACGGGGGCCCTGCCCGCAGGGCCACGGGGAGACAACCCCTCTAAAAAATCTCACACGGGGACCCCACCCCGCTATAACAAAGGCAAAGCTGTGTACAGCATCATATGAATGGCGTCTCGTAAAAAGATATTACCCCAGGAGGGTACCGGCTGCTCAGCAGCCGGAGAATCCCTCACTGAACTTAGTTCAGTCTGCCCCTCGTATTCTGGGGGGGGCACCGACCGCCTACCGTCCGATTCGGACGCACTGAGCCAGGGAGGCTCACGTTCTCGTGATGTAGAGTCGCTGGGTTCTTTTTCCAGCACGTCTGCAACACCGGAACCCACAAAGAAAAATAATGCTGACCACCCCTCCGATTTCCGGAGGAGCGAAGGCCAGAAACGGCCGCGTGATCCGGCTGCGAGCGAAATGCTGCCGCCGTCAAAGGTGCCTTTGAAGTCTACGACCTCTAGGGGCAGAGGGTCACGCCGTGGCAGGAGAGGCCAGTCTGCGCGACCTGGCACGCCACGTGGCTCTTGTGACGATAGCGAGTCAGATGGCCCGAGTGAGTCACTAGCGGGCCATTTGAGCACCGACACGAGTGAGGCGGAAGAAGTGGGGCCGCTAGTCAGCGCCAAGATCACTTCTGGCTCTACAAGAGTGGAAAGCTCTGCCGGCTCAGCGGAGGCCATAGAAAAAGTGGCTCTTCATGACATTGAGTTGGTATTGGATACAACGCGAAAGTCCAAAAACCTTAAGGGTCAATGCCAGCGTGCTATCAGGGACGCAGCGGAACGCGTAAGAGTAGCGATAGAGGAGCTCGCCAGTAAAAGCTCTAACGAGGAGACTCGGAGACTTCAGCTGGAGAATGACCGATTGCGGAATGAGGTCGGAGCCCTCCGCAAAGAGGTAGAGGCTATTCAGGAGGAGGTTCGCTCCAAATGGTCGCTGCTGGGCGGGTTACCACCACCGCCGCAGTCAGTGTCCGAGCCACTACCACAGCCCCAGTCGGTACGCTCTCCAGCTCTAGAGAGGCCCTCGGAGGACGAATTGGTACGTGCTGCAGTTTCTCAGATTGGGAAAATGTTAGACGCTCGGTTTGCTGGGATCGAGGACCGTCTTCTGCCAGCAAAAAATATTCGTCCGCCATTGGCAGCGGACCTTAAAGCTGCGGCTGGAAGAGCTGGCAGGATGTCGACACGGCTTTCCATGGCCTCTCAAGAGGCATCCCAAGCGGCTGGAATGCAGCGGCCTGCCCCTCCTTCGGTTGGGTCTACGGCTGGTGCACAGGCTCCCGACGCGGATCCGTCAACGTCTGCTCGTGATAGTTGGCAGACAGTCGACAGAGGGAAGAAGAGAAGGGGGAAAAAGAATAAGGCTCCCACGCAAGAAACTGCGAATTCTGCCAAGCAAGGAGCTAAAGCTTCATCTGGGTCTAGGAAAAGGACAAGGAAGCGCAGACGTCACCTGCCTAAGTCAGCTGCAGTCGTTCTAACACTGCAGCCTGAAGCAGCAGAGAGGGGGCTCACATATGCGGCTATCATGGCTAAAGCAAGGCAAAGTGTAGACCTGGTGGAGCTCGGTATCAGCGATATTAGGTTCCGCCAGGCTGCAACCGGGGCTCGTTTGTTGGAGTTCCCGGGGGCTGAAGGCGCTGCAGGAGCAGATTGCATTGCGGAAAAGCTGCGAGTGGTCTTTGCGGAGGACGTCAAGGTTTCCAGACCCACGAAGGCCACTGAACTGCGCATAAGTGGCCTTGACGACTCCGTGAGTGGGCCGGACGTGCAGGAGGCAATTGGTCGAAAGACCGGTTGTCCTGCAATATCAGTCCGAGTCGGTCCAATTCGCCTTGGGCCGGGAGGTGTCGGCTCTGCTTGGGTCCAGTGCCCGGTTGCGGCGGCGAAGCAATTGGCCGATGCTGGCAGACTCCTCGTTGGCTGGAGCTCTGCCAGAGTCCAGGTTCTGGACGCCCGACCCATGAGGTGCTTTCGTTGTTTGAGGACGGGGCATGCGCGACAGAGGTGCACTGCTGGTGTGGACTACAGTGGGCTCTGTTTTCGCTGCGGTAAGCCGGGGCATCTGGCATCTGCCTGCTCTGCCGACCCACACTGCCCAGTATGCGAAACGGCAAAACTACCTGCCAACCATGTCGTCGGTGGAAAGGACTGTAAGGCCCCAGTCCACTCCACAAACAAGGGCATGACAGCTTCGGCCTTAGCAGCTTCCAGTGTGGTGCGAACGGAGCCGTCGCAGGAGGAGACAATGATTGCGAACTGATAATGGACCCAGACCGTAATCATTGCCTACTCCAGACGAACCTAAACCACTGCGCCGGTGCGCAGGACTTGCTCCTTCAAACAATGGCGGAGTGGTCAATTGGCGTGGCCGTGGCGGCAGAGCCATACTTCGTCCCTCCCCGCTCTGACTGGGCAGGTGACAGGGACGGTTCCGTTGCCATCATTGGCACTACAGCACCCCTCTTGGTTAGGCAAAGAGGTTCGGGGTATGTTGCGGCTACTTGGGGGGAAGTAACACTCTTTGGAGTATATTTTTCCCCTAACAGGAGCCTGGCCGAGTTTGAAGTCTTCCTCGACCAACTAGGAGCCTCGGTTCGGCGAACGATGACAGGCCACATTATGGTTTTGGGAGACTTCAACGCAAAATCTTCAGCGTGGGGTTCCCCTAGAACCGATGTCAGAGGAGAGGCTGTCGAAGAGTGGGCGGCAGCTACAGGTCTCTGTCTTCTGAACAGAGGTGCTGTTAATACGTGCGTCCGACGGCAGGGGGCGTCCATAGTGGACCTCTCATTTGCTACCCCTGCCATCGCCGCTCGCGTTCGGAGTTGGCGGGTCCTACAGAGTGTGGAGACTCTATCTGACCATTTGTACATCCGTATGGATATCTCCACCTCGCAGGACCCTGCGGTAGCTCTGCGCTCTGGTGCTCGACAGTTCCCACGGTGGGCAGTAAAGCGGCTCGATAGGGACCTATTAGAGGAGGCAGCCATAGTCCAGGCATGGGTGTCCTCACCACCTCCCATTGAGGGGGTCGATATTGAGGCTGAACGCTTTCGCGATGCCATGACGGCTGTTTGCGATGCAGCCATGCCTCGCACACGAAAGCGGCCCCTAAAAAGGGAGGTCTACTGGTGGTCCCGGGAGTTGGCAGTCCTCCGTGAGACCTGTACTGCTGCCCGCAGGCTATACTCACAAGTCCGAAGATTACGTCACCGCAATGAGGAGCTAGAAAATCGGCTATATGAGTCCTACCGAGGTACCCGGGACTCTACTGGTAGCGATCGGTCAAGAGAAGAAGCAGGCGAGGAACGAGGTGCTGGATGGTCTAAACCGCGATCCTTGGGGGCGCCCGTATCGTGTGGCGCGAAATAAACTTCGTGTCCAAGGTCCCCCATTGACGGAGACTCTCCAGCCTCAGTTGCTTACGGAAGTCGTAGGGGCCCTTTTTCCTAACCGGTCAGAGTTCCCACCCCCGACTATGGCTCCATCAGAAGGCAGCCAGGACGTAGAGTCGGAGACTCCTCCCCTGATCTCAGATGCAGAGATGGGGGCAGTGATTCTGCGGGCGCGGGCCAAAAAGACTGCCCCAGGACCAGACGGCGTGCCTGCAAAGGTGCTGGCTCTGGCACTATGCTGGGCTATGGAAGACAGGCTTAGAGCTCTTTTCGACGCCTGTTTGACATCGAGGCAGTTCCCACGGCCCTGGAAAGAGGGTCGCTTGGTGTTGCTGCAGAAGGCTGGACGACCCCCAGAGTCTCCTTCAGCGTACAGACCAATAGTTTTGCTGGATGATGCGGGGAAGATGCTGGAGAGGATTCTCGCCAACCGCATCGTCCAGCACCTAGACACAGTTGGCCCGAATTTGTCGGACGCCCAATATGGTTTCCGGGCAGGGCGTTCGACCGTGGACGCCATTGTACGCCTGAAGGTTGAGGCAAAGGAAGCGGTTACACAAGGGGGGGTACTGTTGGCGGTGTCTCTTGACATCGCCAATGCGTTTAATACTCTGCCATTCAGCTGTATCGGAGAGGCGCTCCGTTTTCATGGAGTGCCGATGTATTTGAGGCAGCTGGTGGCAGACTACCTGAGGGGGCGTTGCGTCAGCTACCAGGGACGCGATGGTCAAGTCGTGCGTAGGTCCGTCACATGCGGTGTTCCACAGGGGTCGGTTTTGGGTCCACTTCTGTGGAACGTTGGGTACGATTGGGCTTTACGTGGTGGCCTCTCCCCCGGGCAGGGCGTCATATGTTACGCAGACGACACCCTCGTCACAGCCCGGGGAGGAAACTTTGAGGAGGCGGCACGCTTGGCCACTGAGGGCGTTTCCCTGGTGATAGGCCGTATCGCAGCGCTAGGTCTCAGGGTAGCGCTTGAAAAAACGGAGGCCCTGGTATTTCATGCACCCCGACGCCGGCCACCGGCTGGCGCCCACATCACCATTGGAGATGCCAGTGTAGCGGTTCGGACAAGTATGAAATACCTGGGCGTGGTCTTGGATCGAAGGTGGAATTTCGGCGAGCACTTTGTGCAACTTGCCCCGAAGCTGATCGGCACAGCGTCTGCCCTTAGCCGGCTTCTTCCGAATCTGGGCGGACCGAGCATGAGCTGCCGACGGCTCTATACGGGGGTGGTGCGCTCGATGGCACTCTACGGGGCGCCGGTGTGGGCGGAGTCCCTGAATGCCCACAATAAGGCTCTGCTGCGGAGACCGCAGAGAGTCATGGCAGTCAGGGTCATACGCGGATACCGCACAATATCTGCAGAAGCGGCATGTGCACTTGCGGGCACCCCCCCGTGGGACTTGGAAGCCCAGGTGCTCGCCGAGGTTTATAGACAAGGAGCGGACCATCAGGCGGAAAGTGGCAGACGCCCGCCGCTTGAAGTCGTAAAGAGGTGGCGCAGGGAGGCGCAGGATGCCATATTGAGCCAGTGGAAAGAGAGGCTGGAGATGCCCAGTGCCGGCCATTGGACCGTGGGGGCTATCCAGTCGATTCTCGAGGAGTGGATGCGGAGGCGACACGGGACGTTGTCCTTCCGTCTGGTGCAGGTTTTGTCGGGGCATGGTTGCTTTGGCAAATACCTGCACAAAGTGGCGAGACGGGAGGCTACTCCCGTGTGTCACCAATGCGGCTGTAGTGAGGACACGGCCATTCATACCCTTGCATACTGTCCTGCTTGGGTGATGCAGCGCCGTGCTCTCACTGCAGCAATCGGGGGTGACCTTTCGCTGCCAGCTGTGGTTAAGGCTATGGCTGACAGTGTGGAGGCGTGGGAGGCGGTCGCGTCCTTCTGTGAGGAGGTTATCTCGCAGAAGGAAGCGGCGGAGCGGGTCAGGGAGGAAGACTCCCTCGCTGATCCAATCCGCCGCAGGAGGACCGGTCGGCGCAGGCGGCTTTACGCCGAGCTGATGCCGCCCTAACAGAGGCCAGCGGGCGATAGACTGGGGAGTCTATCGTCCGCATTGCACGGCCCTCGAGTTGTGGTGATGTCCCAAGTGTACCCGGACATCGCCAAAGAAGAGTTTGTACAGGAAGAGGGACCCAGAAATGGGTTGCGCTGGATGGGTCGCGAATGCCATGCATTGCAGTTCTCGCGGCTCATCCATCAAGGCGAGAGTAGGTACACGGCGGAGTTTTTAGTGGGTGCGAGCCCCACATAACCACGCTGCCTCCCCGGGTGGTGTGGCATGCGTCAGACATTTTCTCCGTCTCAAAAAAAAAAAAAAAAAAAAAAAGGTAGACGTATTCCGACACCATCATCACGACACGCCACGACACAATAATGTAATTCCGGCTTAAGGTTCACCCACATTGGCCCACAGCATACATACATACATACATATTATCACGCCTGTTTCCCATTGGGGTAGGCAGAGACTATGGATTTCCACCTGCTACGATCCTGACACATCTCTTTCGCTTCATCTACGTCCATTAACCTCGTCATGCATGCTCGTCAGTTTAGAGAACTCATAACCTGGCATTTTTGGAGAACGTCCGCGATTTGAACGTTTATTAGTAAGGCCGTAATAGTAAACTAAAAACGTAAACTATTGTCTTTGTTTTCGTTTGGTGTAATGTACAGTAAAGAATATAATAAATAAATAATAGTATAATGAAATTTGAATGTTACAGATATGATCATCAGAAGCTGCACGAGCTCCACAAGGGGCATGAGTCGATGCACACGACCATGGTCATGATCCTCATTGTGACTCTCATAGTCGCTCAGTTCCTTGTCATGGAGTGGAAGAAGAGGCATTACAGGTCTTATGCTGTAAGTGGATCCTTTTTACAAGGTTTAGTTTAAGGAGAATGCTATAGGGTAGACCGCGAAGTTTTCTGCAACTTGTATCTCTATTTCGCGTTGTATATCAATCAAAATATGATTTGCGGTAGTAATAACAATATATCTATTGAATAATACTCATTAAAAACACATGCTGAAATTTTAATCGCTTAATTCCCTAAAAGGGGTCATTGTACTCATTATTATGAACAACTTTTACCATGGGAACCCTGAAATCGCGAAAAAATCTGTTGGTCCCTACATTTGTGTTCATTTCATCATCATCATGAATGATGAATCATCATTTCAGCCAAAAGACGTCCACTGCTGGACATAGGCATAAGTCGGGGGGAAATGCCATAATCGCCACGCTTGGCAGGCGGGTTGGTGATCGCAGTTGATTGTTTAAATACTCGGAGAACGCTGCTGCCCATCCTGTGGTGAATCCCTTAGTCGCCTTTTACGTCACCCATGAGAAGATATAAGGTGGTGCAATTCTTTACGTCCGGCACCACACGGAACATGTGTTCACTTATCAATAAAATGTAGGGACCAACAGATTTTTTTTTTCGCGATTTCAAGGTTGGTCCCATAGTAAAAGTTGTTCATAATGATAAGTACAATGACCCCTTATCGGGAATTAAGCGATTAAAATTTCAGCATGTATTAACCTAGCTCTATAAGCTGTACAAGCTCGATAATATTAATTTCCAGTTCTTCACGATGATAGCGATGTGGTCGATACCGGTGCTGATGAGCGTCAGGAACCAGTGGTGGCGGTTCATCACCATATGGAGCATATTCACCATGCTCACCGCCCTAGTCATAAGGAAATCTACGTACAGACCCATGTCAGTCACCACGCCAAGGTTAGTGTACAAAATTATTAATTTCAAATGATCTGTGAGGAGTAATCTTACACTATGAGAGCTAGAGAATTTTGTTCTAAGGAACCACAATGTCGATTTTATCGGCACTCACGATCCAGCGGCATGTTCAAATAGGCTTGACGGTGTGTGGGCTATATTTTTGGAAAGACATGCTACTTGATGCGGACTGGATGCGGAAGGCAGAGGAACGAGTGTTGTGGCGCAACTTGGATAGGCCTATGTTCAGCAGTGGACTGCTACAAGCTGAGTTGATGATGATGATGATAATGATGCCTCTTGACGGAGTCATCTGCCGATCTGGCATGATCGTCAGTGGCCGGCATTAGAGTAATGAAAAACTGCATTCAAGGATTTAAAAACAACTGATACACAGTGCGGAAATCGAAATCTCAAGTCGTTTTGTCGTGGTAATTGGTAGTTTAGCTTGTTAGGAATATGTCTTATAAAGCAGGCCGCACATCAGACATGCTCGCCACATTTACATCTAATCGTTTGTTTTCTTGATACAAGTGGGCCTTGTATGTGCACACTGAGCTAGCAATGAATTAGTTAAAACGTGGCGTAGTGATTGTGGCGCAACAAACGTGCTTCTGGTGTGCAGCCTGCTTTAAGGAACCACTTTGAGAATTTAAGAATTAAGGTGAATGCTACAGGGTAGCCCGCGAAATTCAAAATTTTAGGTGTTTTTTGCAAATTGTAGCTTTAATTCGCGTTGTATATCGGTCAAAATATGATTGGCGGAAATAATAACAATATATAATAAATAATAAATAAATAAATATTTTTGCGACATTTTACACATCACCATCTAGACCCAAACTAAGCAGAGCTTGTGCTATGAGTACTAGACAATGGATATAATACTTATATACTTTTTTTTTTGTAAATACATACTTATAATACATAAGAAACAACCAGACGAACACAAACACTCATGTTCATCACACAAATATTTGTGTCCTGTGGGAATCGAACCCACTGTACAAAGTCACTGTACTCGTTTTAATAGATTTCTCTAATGCCTTTAACGCCGTCAGTCACGACATTCTCCTTTCTATCCTCTCCAACATCATGGTTTCTCCTGAGGCGCTGGAATGGTTCAATTCTTATCTTCGTGGGCGTCAGCAGTCAGTTCGCGTCGATAAAACCTCGTCGAATTGGCGTGATCTGCATGCTGGCGTCCCGCAAGGCGGTATACTTTCTCCATTGTTATTTTCTATTTTCATAAATTCCATTACTCATAGTCTTCGATGTTCGTATCATCTGTATGCTGATGACCTTCAGTTATATGCTCAAGCTCATGTAGACAACTTGCCCGAAGCAATTAATCAGCTTAATCGTGATTTGGAGGCCATAAACACCTGGTCTGTCAGGTTTGGTGTGTCAGTTAACCCCACAAAATGTCAGGCTATTATAGTTGGAAGCTTGCAAATGATGAGCAGAGTAGTTGTTGGGGCCCTCCCAGCAATTTTCTATAACGGCAGTGTCATTCCAATCAGCTCTAGCGTTAAAAATCTTGGTTTACATTTTGATTCTTCACTTAACTGGCACATACAAGTCACCAAGGTAAGCCAAAAAGTCAACGGTACGTTGCGTTCCCTCTACCGCCTGAGGAACTTTTTACCCGCCAAGACCAAAATAATGCTTGTGCAGACTCTAGTCCTTCCTATAATCGACTATGGTGACATGTGCTACTACGATTTGATTTCAGTCTTACTCAGTAAGCTCGACCGGCTGCTTAACAATTGTATCAGGTTCATTTACAACCTGAGAAAGTATGATCATGTTTCTTCATATAGGTCTGAACTTAAATGGTTGCCCATTCGTCAGCGGAGACAAGTACGTGCTTTGACTACGCTTTTTTCTTTACTTAATTCTCCTTTCCCCCCTCTTTACTTAACTCCCCACTTTCAATATTTATGCTCTACACACACAAGAAACCTACGGTCTTCTAATAATCGTCTTCTACATTGCCCTTATCATAGCTCTAATTTTGTTCACTCATCCTTTCATATTCAATCAATTCTTCTTTGGAATGAGCTACCTCTCGAGCTTAGGATGGCCACCAGTCGGGACTCTTTTAAAAGGAAAGTTCGGAAGTTCTTTCTAGATAAAATTTTGGCAGAATCATCTCATTAGTATTTTATCTATGACTATAATAGTATATTATTATATATATTTAGTACTTATTGTATGTTATATATATATACCTATGTATGTTTATCTATTGTTTTAGTGGTAATTTATTTCTCATCTTGTTTTGTGTCGTGAATCAATATTGCACCTGCCTTGTCATCTCTGTATCACCCTAAGGTTGACTGGGAGAGAATGCCTAAGGCATTAAGTCCGCCTATGTACACATGTTGCATGAAGTTTAAATAAATAAATAAATAAACCCACGATCTCGTGATCAGCAGTCCGAAACTCGAACCACTAGACCACAGAGGTCGTATATCTACTGAATAATACTCATAAAAAATATTAACCTAGCTCTATAAGTTGTACAAGCTCGATAATATTAATTTACGATCAAATTATCGATTTTCGAGCTTTTACAGCTTATAGATCTAGGTTAATATTTTTTATGAGTATTATTCAGTAGATATATTGTTATTATTTCCGCCAATCATATTTTGACCGATATACAACGCGAAATAAAGCTACAATTTGCAAAAAACGCTAAGAATTTTGAATTGCGCGGGCTACCCTGTAGCATTCACCTTAAGACCGGGAATCTCAAACTACATTTCAAAATAAATTATAAAAATCACAACATGCCTTATGTCTCCAATTTCAACAACTTCCAGGCTAGTATACAAATGGTTCTACCTAATATACAAAGTGAGCTGTTTCCTGGGCGTGGTGGGCTACATCCTGATGATGCTCACGTTCTTCGGGCTCAACCTGGCCTTCGGGCACAAGCCCCAGCAGTGGATGGATGTGGCACTCATGTTGCTGTTCTATGGACTGTACTTCGGAGTTCTGGGAAGGGACGTTGCAGAATATTGTACGGATAAAATGGCTGCTTGTATTGGGGTGAGGATTTTTTTTTTACTATTTTGGCTTTTATTTACTTAAAAGGCGTCTGAGGGTTTTCCAGCAGAAAATTAAGTCTGCAAATAACCAAACTATGGACAATTATGAAGGTTATGGCAATTTGGATTATGCTGATATGGTTGATCAAAAATTAGGGGCGGGCGTTTTTTGGACTGTCTTTTGGCATTGTTGAAAATGTCACAGTTATAAATATGAAAGTTTACGAAGATGTTTAAATGCTTATTACTCAATCACAATTATGCGGTTGAACGAATTTGGATAAAATTTTGCACACGGATAGAAAATAAGTATACTGAATAAATCCAAAAAAAACAAACAATCATAAAAATTTAATGAATTGCGGTCGAATTTCGACCATAATTGGGCGTTGTTATGATTGGTAATAATTAATTAATGTTAGAAATTATTTTAATAGTGTATTGATTATTATTGTATACCCTGCATTGCTTATTGTAATGTATTGATTAATTATTATTGTAGGTATATCAATTGCTAATCATTTATTGCTTTTGTAATGTATTTTTTTATGTAGGTACCTATATTTCTGACACAATGTAACATTGTTTGAGAATAAAGAATAAATTACATACCTATGCTCGAATTATTTAGGTAATTAACTGAAGTTGTAATCTTGACGTGGCTTTTTACCTAAAAAATTGTAAACTTACAATTGAATTATAGGTACGTAATTTTTTTGTTATATTTGCATACCTGTTTATATTTCCATGCAACGTTTAGATTATGGGACGAATAATTCGGCGAGTGACTTGCCATGATAGTAGCGAATACACCCGAACAAGTTGATTACATGCTCGTACTCGTGCCTATTCGTCTGTGCTCGGCGAGTATCTAAACTAGGCATTACAAACATTTGTAGTTAAAAAGACTATCAAGATTGTTTATCTTTAGTTAAGGTGTAGGCACACAGCGGGCGGGACGGAACTGAGGCGGAGCGGGGACGGAACTGAGGCGGAGCGTGGACCGAACGTGGTCGGGGCTTGTTACACTGCGGGCGGATCGCGCGCGGGACTGGACGGCGGTGGAATGAGAGCGCCAGAAGAAAACATTCCGCTGTCTGTGTGACTACTACTAGGCATTCCCATATAATGCAACGCCAGCGGAGCGGTAGCGGTCGGTCACGCCGTAAAAACGCCCGGTAGGACGGCGCTGTGTGCACTGTCTAATACAGTTCAGTACTTTACAACACGACGAGACCCGCCGACGATACGCTTCAGTCCCGCTCGCTGTGGGTTTGCAGTTTTAATCATTATACATGCTGAAATTGGAATCGCTTATTTCCCAAAAAGGGGTCATTGTACTCATAATTATGAACAAGTTTTACTATGGGACCAACCCTGAAAATGCGAAAAATAATCTGTTGGTCCCTTCATTTGTATTCACTTAAATCGATAAAATGTAGGGACACCTGATATTTTTTTCGTGATTTGAGGGTTGGTCCTATAGTAAAAGTTGTTCATAATGATGAGTACAATGACCCCTTTTCGGTAAATAAGCGAATCAAATTTCAGCTTGTATATACATTTCGGGTATAGGATTATTTTTGTCAACATACTAGCGAGGGAAGCCGTGGATGTGAGCTTAGTATTAAATATATCGCCGGTGTGAGAACAATACCGCTATAAAGCCCAAATTTGTATTGAATACAATGAAAATTAAGCCTTATAGCAAAATGCTGCTATGCGGTATTGCACCTCTCACCGACGATATGCTTATTTGGAAGGTTTGTGTTTCAGTACTACACTCAAGAGGGCATGCCGACGCGGCAGCTGGAAAACAACGTGTGTGCGGTCTGCGGCAACCAGCTGCTGGTGGACGTCAACGAGGAGGGTGTGCTAGGTATGTAGTAGGACGACCAGGACCAATCTGGAAGTATATCATCATCATCCTCCGAGCCTTTTCCCAATTATATTGGGGTCGGCTTCCAGTCTAGCCAGATGCGGCTGAACATCAGCATTTTACACGGAGCGACTGCCATCAGACCCCCGCAACCCAGTAACTGGGTAATACTGACATTCGGAGGTTAGACCAGTTGTCAGACTTTCAGGCTTCTGACTACCCGTAACGACTGCCATAGATATTCGTATGACAACCGGGACCGACAGCTTAACGTGCTCTCCGAGGCACGGAGGGGTCTCGATGTGTAACGAAACGGTCACCCATCCACAGACTGACCGCGGCAAGTGCAGCTTAATCTTGCAGATCGTACAATCCGCGCAGTAGTTGTATCGCTACGAGCCCCTCCATTCTATCATCAATCTGGAAGTATATATCCTGTCAAATAAAATAATAATTTTCCAAATCGGTTTATAAATGACGAAAGTCTGAGGTAACAAACATAAAAAATATACAATCGAATTGAGAACCTCCTCCTTTTTTTGAAGTCGGTTAATAAGGCGAAAATAGACATGTGTGGTGGTACCTGGTTAACAAAGAGATGCAAATATGAAAGACATCATCACTCAGTGCTGCACCTTTGGTGAAATCTTATAAATTGGATGAGTTTCTATGGGGTATCAGGTCGATGGGTGGAACGAAACTCTTAGTGTGCGAGTCTGACTCGCACTTGGCCCGTTGTTTGTTAGTTTTTGAGTTATTCAACACATTGAAATAAAAGAATCACAGCTAAAAGCTACAGCAAAAAATACATAAGACCCATCTTTATTCGAATTTTTTTTCCAGATAAAATCCCACAAGTAGGACGGTTTTATCGATAAAATTAATAGTACATTCAACGTCAGGGAAACCAATTTAAATAATATACGCGATTTAATCCGGTTAAACTTTGTTTTATTATAATAGTACATTATGGCAGAGGATCGAGTGTTGTGGCGCAATTTGGGAGAGGCCGCCTATGTCCAGCAGTGGACTGCGATAGGCTGAGTTGATTGATTGATGATAGAAGTGAGCTAAGATGTTCATGATACTCGAGGCTGGATTGCAGCCCGAGCCGAAGGCGAGGGCGTGATATAGTCGAGAGTATAATGAACATTGCTCACCAGGGTTGGAAAAAACTGTTTTTTCATTTTTATTTATCAGTTCTATTCATAGTCAGATAGCTATTGTTTGCGGTTTTAAAACTGTTCATAGGAAGTTACTATAGTAAATGTTTCGGATTTGGCTCTATAATAGTCCTAATTGAAGAACTCACTCAGTCTCACACTACTTATTATAATATACTAGCGGACCCGGCAGACGTCGTCCTGCCCGGAAAAGCAGCGCCACATATAATTAAAATCGTCCCTGCCATTTAGGAGAAGATCAGTGACATACAGACAGAAGGGCCACCTACCGGATCCAATTGTGTTTTCACACCATCCAGGAAACCATTGAAATATTCACAAAAAAATTCATCCAAATCGGTTCAGCTGTTTAGGAGGAGTTAGGCGACAATCAGATGTACAGAAGAAATAAATATTCGCGGCTTCACTCGCGTTAAATTCTGCTAACCCACGTGACGGATCCTGTTAATTCAGTCCAGTCCAGTCCAGTTCCATCCATCCATCCTTTTATTCGGACCGTCCAGTCCAGTCACTATCCCACTATCCCACTATCTCACCCCATGTCCAGTCCCGTCCCATGTCCCGTCCCATCCCATGTTAAATGTCCCATCCCGTCCCATGTCCAATGTCCCATCTCATGTACCATGTCCCGTCCCGGCCCATGTCCCTTCTCAAGTCCCGTCTCGTCCCATGTCCCGTCCCCCATGTCACATGTCCCGTCCCGTCCCGTCTCATGTCCCATGTCCCGTCCCGGCCCATGTCCCTTCCCATGTCCCGTCCCGTCCCATGTCCCGTCCCCCATGTCACATGTCCCGTCCCCCATGTCACATGTCCCGTCCCGTCCCATGTCCCGTCCCCCATGTCACATGTCCCGTCCCCCATGTCACATGTACCGTCCCGTCCCGTCCCATATCCCGTCCACCATGTCACATGTCCTGTCCCGTCCGTCCCATGTCCCGTCCCATGTTATCAATTGTTCAGCAAATCAAATTTGGTGACACAACGACTGCAGCGCCACCTACCGGGTAAATAAATAAATGTAGCTTATATGACACGTTCGTAGATTTACCATAGCAGCGCCATCTATTCATTACTTACTCAACCCAGTCGAAAGGTATCGACATCTGTTAGAATCATTTGGAGTTAACAGATAATTGTGACTGTCAAATAATAACAGACAAATAATTAGCAATAAATTAAAATTGCGACTATAATTTGAGATTTAAACTATCCTATCTCTCAAGTTGGATCGAACTCCACATGGTGTGCGAATTTTATTATAATCGGTTAAGTGGTTTAGGAGTCCATTGAGGACAAACATTGTGACACGAGATTTATATATATTAAGATTAAATTGCAGAGAACACATACAAGCTGACGTGTGGGCACGTGTTCCACGAGTTTTGCATCCGGGGCTGGTGTATCGTGGGCAAGAAACAGACCTGCCCCTACTGCAAGGAGAAGGTGGACCTCAAGCGGATGTTCACCAACCCGTATCCTTTTACAACTCCTGGCTATTTAGACTATGTTTTTCCAGCAATCCGTTATGGTTAATTGGCCTGATCACAGTTTAGCAATGGAGTCATAATCCTATGACTCCTTGGATGGTTCATTGCCGATAAATACAACCATTCTCTTCGTTTTTTTTTTAATGAGATATTGATCTGCTCTTGACCGCAATCCAGACAGCTTTGTTAAGATGTGGTCGACGATGGAGCGAGCAGACCTATTAGGTGCCGATTCATTCCAGCTTTAAAGGCGTTAGGGTTGTAAGTGCCCGGAAATACAGATGCAATGAATTCCACAACTTGGCTGTCCGCATTATTTCTCTTTGCAGCAATTACTTCTTTGACTATTCCTTGTAATTGGAAGTTCCGTATACTGTGGTAAATAATTATAAAAGTGTTATATCTTTGGAGGATATAATGGTGCCAAATCAAAGTTTCAAAAACAGTGAAATAACATTTAATAAAAACTGGCCAAGTGCGAATCGGACTCGCGCAGTAAGGGTTCCGTACCTTCAACGACCTGATACCCCATAAAAACTGGTTTAATTTACGAGAGTTTATCAAAAGACATCAACGTACAGTGCGCGAAATATGAATTTTTGCATGTTTTTCTTACGAGGTACCACCACATATGTCTATGTTTGTCTTATTTTTAGTATTTGTTGCTAAACTACATAATATGCACTATAATCTGACCAAGTTTGACGCTGGTATATATAACCGTTTTGAAGATAGAGCAGGAACAAAAACGTTCAAAAAAATGCATATTTTTTGAGGTTTCTTGTATGGGGACCCCCTTTGTTTTTAGACTTTTTATTGTTTTTAGTATTTGTCGTGATACACCTCATAGCAACACATATTCTGAGAAAATTTCAACCAGTTACCTATTATTGTTCAAAAGATACAGCCCTGTGACAGACAGACGGACGGACAGCGTAGCGAGAGTAATAGGGTCCCGTTTGTCACCCTTCGGGTACGGAACCCTAAAAAAGGAATGTTACAAGGACAGATGTTCTGAGGCAAGTGAAGTTAGCACTACATTTTGTTTGAACGAATAACAAATCGCCGACCTAAACTTAAATACTTGCTATGCGATATCTTGAAGGCGTGAAGCCTGAACAAAAAGTTCATAGTTCTACCTTAACCGAGTACTTCAGTTGGGACCGTCCCCACATCCTGTACGGGCAGCTGCTGGACTGGATCCGCTGGCTGGTGGCGTGGCAGCCTCTCATCCTGTTCCTGGCTCAGGGCATCAACTGGCTGTTTGGGCTGGAATGAGACCCCCTGCCGCGCCCTCTCAGGGCCCGCAGACGCTTCTAGTGAAACCGGTGCAGTGTTGTGTTGTGTTCAGTATTGTGTGTATACAGTGAAGGTGTGTTTTGAAGGTAAGTAACATTGAACTTTACCAATGGCACGCCAACTCCTACTTAAGGCTCATAGTAATAACCATGGTATAATAAGATGTTTCACCAGGTATTCTCTTCCCGCGATGACAGCGCGATGTCTCCAAGCTACGTCACGATCAGTGTTGCCATTTATTGATATCTTCAATATATTTAAGGAGATATTTGTTCATAATGGATATAAAATAAATTCCTAACTAGTCTATTTGTTATCTCGTGTTATTCATCTAATTAGTTATAAAAGGAAAATATAAAATTACTTGTTCAAAAGTGATTCTTTATAGAAGCAAGTAAAAGAAAAAATGCATTTTGCTCGGGTAATTTATTTACACAAAGTGGTAGCACATCAAACTGACAAGTGTCACGATAACAGCCCGCTATTGGCTCCACAGCCGATGACGTAGTACGGAGGCAATCACGTGACCTAGCTGTCACGGGCTGTACCTGGTGAAACATCTTATTATACCATGGCAATAATTTACTTTTTCTATCCCACTGTTGGACAGTATTCTTTTCTGAATAAAAAAGGTGTAGGCCAGTGGTATGTTAAGTATGTATGTTACATACATGACAAGCTGCTTATACTGGCTTTGTTACCATGATATGCAGTTGATTTTACAAACCACTTTCAAACTAACATTTGCGCAAATGTGGCCTATCCGATTTTTTTCGTATTCTAAAGTATGGCAAAAAAAAACCGAGGTTTGAATTAAAAAATACAAAAACTCGCTTATTTGTAGTAGTTAATTGCACAGAACAGCAATCATATTCGTTTTTTGCCCATTGCCATTCTTTTTCAATTGAAAATGAAATAAAAGAATGATAATTTTTAATAAGTGAAAAATACTTCATGTATTATCACAGAAATATTTTGATGTAGCTGTCGTCCTATTTAACTATTATCAAGTATTGATAATACCTATTAAAATGAACACACAACACTGTAAGGGTCGGCGCACACCGATGGAGTGGCGGCGAAGAGCAGTTCATTGGTTGCAAAGCAAACCGATTCTTATTGACTGGCTCTTATGGATGCTAGTGACCGCCCGACCGCTCCTTGTGGTGCTTTGAGCCTCCTAGTGTGATTTTATCTAGCTATACAAATTTCAGTCAAATGGAGAAGGAAATAAGGTTTAATTTTAATTGTTACAAAATTAGCTGCTTCGCTGCCCTCCATTGATGTGCCCTGACCCTAACTATAAACGAAACTGGATGACGATTTAAAACTAAAACATAAAGTACATCAGTTGTATTTAAAATAAGAGTTTCTTATAAACAACTAGAGGTGAAACCATGTTAATTATTAACCGACTAGTCTTTATTAATTTTTAAATAAACATAGTGAGAATTATATTGTGATTCTAAACAGTATAAAAATACCTCTTAGATAGTTTACTAAGTGTAAAAAAAAACTTCCTTGATGCCTGATTCCTATGCCATAAAAAACGAACTGTCTTGCTTACCAATGGAAAAAAATATATTGCTAGTTTGAACATACATATATAGACAGTGTGACTGGATGAACAAGGGACATATTATACTAGAATATGGTAGAATGTGCATACACATCATGGAAGAAAATGTGGATAGAAATATTACATGATACATCACATGTACAGGAGTAAAATTGCTTGCGCAGGCTCTATCTAACGGTCTGTTGGCTAGTAAAAAGGTGGAGAGGGTGGAAATAGCGATCGCTGGACACTCATGCTAGTTGCATCAACTCACCGCATGCAACTTCATAAGCACAGAACAGTGTCAACCAATCAGCCTGTATAAATATACTCCCAAGTTTATTTTACCTGTGGTAGCTACTAATACAATGTTTTATTGAAATAACTCAAAACCTCAGACACCCCAACTAGTTTTTTAGGGTTCCGAAGTCCTACAAGGAACCCTTATAGTTTCGTCATGTCCGTCCGTCTGTCCTAATCCTTTACAGCTTAATAACTTCTACAGTTATTGACATAAGTAAATGAAATTTTGTTGAAAAATAGACTACACATAGATCTCAATTTTAAAAGAATAAAAAAATCGTTTTTACGTATTTTAGGGGTGGCGTCCATACATGTGAAATGGGGTTAGAACATTTTTTTTCGCTGCACCCCTTTGTGTGGGGTATCATTGAATAGGTCTACTAAAATGAAGGTAATGTTTCATACACCAATTTTTTATCAGGTGTACCATCTGCAAAATATATCCCGCCAAAGTGGCTTGCAATGTGTCCCCCCCCCTGCCATTTCTAAACTATGCAATGTAGAAACTTATAATCTTCCACATTGATAGACCTTTGTGAAAACTCTCTTTTAAAATTATTTCGAGTATAATGTAATTAAAATTTTTTGAGTTATAGAGAGAAAACTGAAAAATACTTAAAACGTCCTAGTTCAAAGGTCATTGACCTTAGAGAAAAATGATCATAGCAAATAATGCTCCTTTAGCTACTTTCTATTTGAAAAAATCACAAAAAGTAACTTTGAAATGACATAACTTCTTCAATTTGGCTTCTTGAATTTATCGCTAGATGGCGCTACTAACACACTGAGTCGCGAATGCTGCCGATTATTGCAAAAACTAAAATAGCCATGATTAATATTCGATTTGATTCGTTTGTAATTACACCTACTTAAGGAACCCTATAATACTGAGCATGGCCCGACATTTTCTTGGCCGGTTTTATTATAATAAATTGATATGGAAAGTAATTATGAATTTTCATTTATTATTGTAGATGATGTTTGTAATTTTTGGTATCATGGTTACTCTAATCGATTCATAGCGCTAGATTCATAACCTCTTAAAATTAAGTTTTAATAGTTTTAGGAAACAAATGTTATCCAAAAGTTTCCATCTCACTTTTTTACTGGGTCTCGCTCGCCTTTGCACTCAGCGCCGCGTTGTCGTATGAAACTTTTAGACTGCATGGTATGAAAATACTTTTTTTGGTATAAATTAACCTATGTTAAAAAGTAGTGTAATGGATTCTATTCTCGATTCAGAACAAACCAGTTTCAGGTTTTGAGTTAATTCAATAACGCGTTGTATATGCGAGGATTTACTATACAATGCTAGATAAAAATGCGTGTTCTAATTTTAACTAACAAATTATAGGAATCGGTTGTTGGTCGACTAATCGTTTCATAGTTGACATGGGTTATCTAAAGGTCGATTCTTCAGAAAATTATTAACTATTCATAGCATTGTCTCAGATTAACACAACAAATAAAATTTGTACATTATACAGGATGTAAAAAAGGTATTTTGAGATTTTAAGGGGCAGTTCTGGAGGTATAAAAACATACTATTTTAAATAGATTTTTGTCGACATTTTCCCAGTAATCTAAATTCGAAACTGGCCGACTCCCTAAACTCAAACATGCCTTTTTACACCCAGTATAGATAAATAAAAAATATACAAGTTTAATTATGATTGTAATTAATGAAGTTATATAAATTTTATAAGAAGAATGGTAATGAAAAATTAAAATCTTCTGAGGAATGATCATAATTTTATACAACAGCGTTGTTTATGTACATAGTGGTAAATAAGCTTACGGAAAGTTGTATGTTAAACTATGTAAATATTATACATTTATAATGTCTTTGACGTGAGTGGTGAAAATATACTATTAGAAAATTATTACACAAGTGAATTTTATGCGATATCGGAGCGAATAATGACGTTTACGACATGATTGGCGCAGCGGCAGTGTCCCTGCCAGTATGACTTTGACAGTCATCAAATTCGTTGCCACCTCTAGCCATGTGTTCCAGTTTAAGAATGGATAACACTGCGCTGCGACCGCGCCACGCTACCTATTGAGCATGATGTGATTTGTCAACTAATTTTCAAAAGGTTTCATGGCGCACAGCCTATAGGTATGTAAACCGCCATAAGCTTGACCATCCTAATGGTTCGCGGGACGCGTGGTGGGTGAAGTGCTCGACTATTTATTTATTCTTGTTATAAGTACTTTTTATATCGTTTTAATTTATTTAAAGAAAGAATAATGATTCATTGTTGCGGTAGGTAAGTACAAAGCGCTAACACTCAAGTGTCAAACGCGTACTTGGGGAACAAAACTATTTGCGTGTACGCATCCTCGCTCGGAACCATCGTATATATAGCCTACGGATAATTGTTCCAGGTCTGGGTGTTTATGATTCCTATTTGAATTATAGTGTATTATTCCTGTATGGGGGGCCTACCCACACTGCGCCTTCCAGTACGCGGTCGCCACTCCAGAACTTTACTGCCCCATCGGCCATCCGTTCTGCGAGCAACGACCGCGTGAAGGTCGCGGGAATCCGCTGGATGCGGAAGGCACGGGACCGGTCGTTGTGGCGATGCTTGGGGGAGGCCTATGTCCAGCAGTGGACGTCTTTCGGCTGAAATGATGATGATGATGATGATGATGATTCCTGTATATTTTCTTTTTAGGTACTCATATTGCATTTCTTGGTGACATTAAGATATACAATTACAAATGAGGAGTTATTATCTTAATTAAAGTTGGGAAAAACGACTTAAAATCGTAAGCGTGTTTAAAGGTTGTGCTTTTTTCTGCCAACGAATTTTTTTACTCTTTTGCCCATTTTTCGTTTTTCACTTCTAAAAAAATTGACTTTTATTTGTCTACATTACACTATTCTATTTACATTTAAACTATTTACAAAGTTCACTAAAAACTATACAAACAAACTACAATCGTCGCGTAATTACCAAGGAGAACATTCAAAAACGCATTCACTCGTTGACGACGAAAAATAAACTAAGCGCCAAAGCAAAAGCAAATCAATCAAGGTCAAAAACGTTTAAAATGTTTAAACGATCCAAAAATAATCAACAAAATAAAAAAGTGCTTTCTCTAAACAAATTTTACGTAAACGAATAAAATTTAATTCTGCCGATTTCTAACCACCACCAGTCAACTTTGAAATTGTGTCTTATGATCATAGAAATAAGGTTACATTTCAATCGTTTACGAAAAAGTCTAAACGAAATCTGCTTTAATCACAAAGCGTGCTTATACGCTTTTTTTTTTATTAGACTTTTTTAAGCGCTTTTTGTTTAAACGCCCACTTCTAATCTTAATGACCACAAGGTGCAAATTTGCATGCTTAGCTGTACAAAAGTAGCTAATTTCCACCTTATGGTCATTGGGATATTTAAGTGTTATTGAACAGATGCTCCTTCATTATTGGTGTTGATTCTGTTGTTCACAAACTAAACTTATTTTAAACTATCGCTCTCTTGTACTAATAGTTGATACAAGAAAGGGATGGCAACAATTTTAGTGCTGTCAAATTACACTTCTTCGTGTTTTTAGTCGGCACGTTCCGAAATCACGGCTAAACTTTGGAAATTTTAATTCAGACTAAATAGACAGCACTAAAATTGTTGCCATCCCTTGTATCTGCTATTAGAAAAAGAGAGCGATAGTTTCAAACAAGTTTAGTTTGTTAACAAGAGAATCAAAACCATTATCAAGGTATTTAGAAGAAATCTTAAAAGTGGGGACCGGTTGGTAATTTGAGACAGATTCGACAAGAAGTCGTTAAGTTTAATACAAAATATTCTGCAATATACAACGTGTATCAGAAATGCGTGGTCATATTTGAAGAGCTTATTCAGGGGATGCTATCGAACAACTTTTACTATGGGGTCAACCCTGAAATCGCACAACAAATATCAGCTGATCCTTACATTTTGTCGATCGACACGATGATTTAGTAGAGAACAGCTGATATTTTTTTCGCGATTTCGGGGTTGGTCCCATAGTAAAAGTTGTTCTATGCTATGCCCTGAATGAGCTCTTAAATATGACCACGCATTTCTGATACACGTTGTATTGAGTCCATGCAACAAGCCGACAAAAATTTATTTATATTCGTTTCGTTAAAATGCACCTTAAAACTAACATGGTTGACCTAGTCACGTTTGACTGATAAATATTACGATATTAACCACCTAGTTTCATGTTCCTTTAAGTATCATAGATTTAACTAGCCCGCCCGCGATTGTCCGCGTCCCCTATTACATGCTTTCGGTGTAAAATTATGAAAAACTCTTTCTTATTGCTTGCTTACATTTAGGGTTGCTAGATGGAAAAAAAGTAAATCTGGAGCAAAATTCAGGTCATTTTCTTTAAAAATTATAAATTTAGCGGCATTTTGATTTCTTGCATGATGCGATGCATTTGTGATTGATGCACGATACGGGAAGGTGAAGGTGAAGTTGAAGTAAAGAAATTCCGGACAACTCGGAATTCCCCCCGCATTATGATCAAAGTACCAAATTTCTGGACATGTCCGGAAAATTCCGGACGTATGGCAACCCTACTTATATAATACAACGTGTTATTGAAATAACTGAAAGCCTCTTAAGGGGTCATTGTACTCATCAGTATGAACAACTTAAAAAGAAAAAAATAATATCTGGCAAAATAAATATTTTGAACTTTTACTATGGGACCAACCCTGACAGCGCGAAATAAAATCACATGTTCCCTACATTTGTGTTCACATAAATCGACAAAATGTAGGGAACAGCTGTTTTTTTTTTTCGCGATTTCAGGTTTGGTCCCATAATAAAAGTTGTTCATACTGATGAGTACAATGACCCCTTAAGAGGTTTTCAGTTATTTTAATAACACGTTGTATAAAATGTAACACTATTAGCTGAGGTCCTTTTAAGATCTATTTTTTTTTTTAATTTAATGGACATCTATTTGCTCCAATAGTAAAAGTTGTTTGTTATAATGATTCCATTCACCCCTTTAAAGGACCTCAGCTAATGAAAAAATCTCTGTACAAAATTTCTATTCCATTGCAAATGTGGACATACCTTAATAGGAAATTTTCTAGTGTAAAAATATATGTTTTTACATGAAATGCCAAGCATTCTTGTAGTTTAGGCATTGGGAATAGAGAAAAAAGTCCTTTTATTAAGAGGCATGTTCTGTTTCTCATTCCGTACAATATAAGATTTGTAATAAATTACCAATTTTGTTAAAAGAAAACAACGTTTTTTTTTACAAATGAGTACAAAATGCTATTGCACGCAGTTTTAAAAATAACTGGCTTATTTGTTTTTCATGTATTTATCATTCTGAATTCTAATTTCTGAATTCTGATTTCTATGTATTTATTCAGATTTGAACACTATTATTTTTATCAAAAACGAACTACATCTAAAAATATCCAATTGCATACCACGATAATGTTTTTTTTGTTAGACAGGGTTATTTCTAATTCATTAGCAATCCTTTAATAAATTAACAATAATCCTGTATAAACTGAAGCAAAAGTCCTGATTCTATCGAGCATCAAATAACCTAAAAGTGTTGCCGTCTTTTACTTGCAGGTAAAACAAGAAAGAGATGAAAAAATATTAGAGCTGTCAAATCAAAATTAGGATTTAAATTCTGTACTTATTATTCTGTATGTATTTAATTTCTATAATCACAATTATTTTTAAGAGTAACCTTCAAATCACATAAAATGTTTAAAATATTATTTACAATTTTTAAAATATTAACTTTTTAAAGCTCTAAATTTCTTGCGTTCTTTCTTGTCTTGTGTGTTGGTAAGAGATAGCAATATTCTTATCTTAGATTAACCGATTCCCAACAGAATTGGTGTCAGTTTTTATTATAAGTAAATGTTACATGATATATGTTCTTCCTAATAATATTTCTGACGCGTCATTCCATGTTGTAACAACTATCTATGTGAATTTATTAAACGTATTTTTGTAAAAAAACGATCAATTAAGTAATGTATTTATTAAAATTATTCTTTTGTTATTTTGTACAAAAATAAATTATGTTTGAAATGTATGGTTTTTTGTTTATTTCACACAGTTTTGATATTTTAAATATCAGCAACACATTAAAGGTTGGGCCACATCTGGGCGGTCAGGCAATGAATTTTACTCTATCTTCATCCCTTTCTGTCAATCAAACATATCGTTCGCTAGAGCAAGATAATTGATCGGCCCGAATCGGACCGCCGCGTGCGCCGATGCCGCAGAGTGCGGAAGTGCACAAAGACATGGAAAGGAATTGAAAATCTGTAGCCCTAGCTCGAACCATTTTGACTTTTCGAAACGTAAATGTAAGTGAACTTTGGATCTGAAATATTATTATGCGTTTGAGACATAATATTCTTTTAACTTGAACACTTTGTATCATACAGAGATATGGCTAAAACGAGCCATATCTCTGTATGATACAAAGTGTGCGTTATGCATAAAATTAAATCAAAATGTAATAAAACTGTTGTATTTTTGATTAAAAAACGCTTACGCTTGCTTTATTTTTATGGTGTGCAAACAATAAAGTATACTCTATCACTATCTACTACATGTACACACATTACATGGGACTTATAACATAACTGGCGCAATGTGGGTGTACTACACCTCTGCCTACAAATACAGGCGTGATGTTGTTATGTTATCTCTATCTCTACATTAATGTTTCGATACGTTAAAATTGTTCGTGCTAGGGCTTCTGGTCAGATGTGGTCCAACCCTAACACACGGAGACTTCAAATTAACAGTATCAACCCACTATATACTGTCGCACCGCCTGGGCATGGCCCCTTTTCAGATTGAGAAAGGACAACCATATTCCAGCGCGCGATCCACCCGCAGTGTGACATGAACGCCCCGTCCACGTTCGGTCGACGCTCCGCCTCAGTTCCGTGCCGCCCGCTGTGTGCCTGCACCTGAAGAAAGGCGGGCCGAAATTTGATCATGACACGTGACCCCCCATGACATGTAAGAAAAGCGTTAAAACCACTGACACACCCGTATAACTCTTATTACATTATACAGGTTGTCTGGTTGAATGAGGGACTTATTGAAGGAGGATGTTCAGTACTTGATTCTCGTTCCAAATATGTAAAAAAAATGGCACCTTAATTTTTGAAATATTTTTCCACTCGATTTCATCAACTACTGTGGACACTAATCCGAACTTGTAGAAGACCAAAATCTGAAATACCTACATGTTAAGGCATAAAAATCGACTAAATTTACCAAGCTCTCGTTTAAATATGCATTCAACCAGTCCCTATGTTATGTCAATAAAAATATATAATAAACTACCGCCAGTGATAAAAAACGAAGAAAAAGACAATATTTTTATAAAAAAACTAAAACAACTCCTATTAAATAAATGTTATTATGACATAAATGAATTTTTTGATGATAATTTTACATAAAATACAATAACTAGATACCTACTTGATAATAATGTATATAAAAGTGACTCCTCCTCTCTCCTACTTTTTGCCGTGCCCGACAGGGCCCACATATGATACTTAAACTATAATGTAACACCTTTAAATACTTGTGGAGTGCAATAAATGAATTGAGTATTGAACTTACAAATCGAAGTTTCATGCAATGAGGTGATGCAGCTAGCACTCGCTATTTCCACCCTTTCTGCCTTTTGTACTAGCCAGCAGACCTCTAGACAGTCGGAGCTTACGCGACCATTTTTTCTCCTGTACGGGTGATTTATCGTGGTTTTTTTTTCATTATGTGCCCGCATATTCTACCATATTCTTGAATGTCCCTCGTTCACCCAGTCATGCTGCAAATCTTCCTAATGTTACTAGCAAACGGCGAATGATTATACTTTTATAGGATAGTCCCTCGCACGCCCAAATTTAATAACCTTCTTAAAAAATAAAAAAGTACGTACTTCGATATAATATCCTCCACAGAAGAACTCGCATGTCAATGTTTTTAAAAAGCCATATAAAAATAAAATGAATATCTCATTCACTTCTTTTTTCCAATTACTGTCAGAAAACAATTCTCTCAAAACTAAATAACATGCCGCCGTACTTCACAAAAACAATGTAATTTTTTAATAATATATCGTTGAAATTTAGTGTTTATATATTTAGATTTTAAAGCAAATTATTGTGTCGCGAGTCAATATGCTAGGGCCGTTTCGATATTGTTCTCATGTGAAGCACATGAACCATGCCACGCTTGCGTTCAATAATAACTGCCTAGGGCAAATTATCAAAAACCTAGGTAAGTTAGTTTTTTTTCTTCATATTTTTCACTTTGGTTTTTGGCTAACTGGCTACTTTTCATCCCTTGAATGTCGTGATAGGTACAGGCATGGTCTCGATCAGAGTCCGTAATCCACTTTCGCATAATTTCCTGGTTTGGTGCAGATCCGAGTGCCTAGTGCGAGTTTGACACATATCGCATACATCCAGCCATGGTATAATATGTTTCACCAGGTATTCTCTTCCCGTAATGACAGCGCGATGCCTCCAAGCTACGTCACGATCAGTGCTGCCATTGATTGATATCTTCAATATACTTAAGGAGCGAGATTTTTGTTCATAATGAATATAAAATAAATTCCTAACTAGCCTATTTGTTATCTCGTGTTATTCATCTAATTAGTTAATAAAGGAAACTATATTAAATTACTAGTTAAAAAGTGATTCTTTATAGAAGAAAGTAAATACTCCGCCCCTAAGGCGACACTCTGACCAAAATATGCATTTTGCTCGGGTAATTTATTTTCACAAAGTGGCAGCACATCAAACTGACAAGTGTCACGCTAACAGCCCGCTATTGGCTCCACGGCCGATGACGTAGTACGGAGGCAATCACGTGACCTAGCTGTTACGGGAAGAGACTACCTGGTGTTATTATACCATGCTTCCATCGAATTTGTCAACTTTCATTCATAAATCAATAGTTCCTGCTAATACCCGCCAGAGGCGGTACTGACATGAATGAAAGTCATCGAATTCGATGGAAGTATCGGTAAGTGTCAAACTCGTACTAGGCACCCTGATCGTATGGAACTTGTCAGGATATGCTATAATCGCCACGCTTTGCAGGCGGGTTGGCGATCGCAGTTGGTTGGTTAAATGCTCAGAGAACGCTGCTGCCCATCCTCTGGTGATTCCCTTAGTCGCCGTTTACGACACCCATGAGAAGATATAGGGTGGTGCAATTCTTGACTCCATTCATGTAGTGCAAGCGTTTGTCTAAGTTTGAATAAATTAGTCATGATTATCATTTATTGGCCTGTGATTGGCACTCCTGAAAATAGGCTACAATCCTAGAGTTCTGTCCGATTAAATTATTATTTTGTATGTTGCAGCGACTCGTCTACATTACTCACAAGACAAGAAGGGGTGCTGTAAAGATGTCGCGCAGACAACTGGCAGGAAAGTGGAGCCGTGGCCTAAGTCCGACCCGCCACCGCAGCCCTGGCGCGCCGAATGTCCCCAGGAGCCGCAGCCGCCCAACTATGACCCCTACAGGATAAAGGTCCCCGACGTGGTCGTGCCGCCCCTGCCGACTAGTAACGTTAAGGTAATTACACCATTTATCTTAAAAACATTTTTGATTCATTTTATTCGAACCTTTGCGACATTATTTGAACGGTGTTTGAATAGTGCGTTTGACGAAATCAGAGCCCCGCGCCGTGAAATTAAGTATCTAATGAAATCCAGCTTGTGCTTTGTTCATCAGCGGACCGGCGTGGTGTTCGCGACCATTGACGAGCATGGACCCAATCAAGACTCCAGCGGCTTCCGACGCCAACAACCCCAGCAAGGATTCCAACAAGACGATCAGCAGCTTGAAGAGGAAAGAAGCAATGACCCAAGTTTCCTCGGATTGCTCAAAGGCTTCTTTGGAAAATTTAAAGGCAAAGGAAAGGAAGGGCAAGGTGATGCGATGATGAACGACAGCCGAGAGTTCCAGTGGCTCCATCTCTAAATAACTCCACCGCAAAGACAATATATACAAACTGAACTTGATGTTATATACATATAGAAGATCAAACTGAAATAGACATTATTCAACACAATCAGATGTTTTCATTTTAATTTTTATGCTATCTCGAGGGCACTGAATTTCGTCCAACGCACTATAACACTTCCCCGCCGATAGTCCTGAAGTGAATAGTAACATTTTTTGACAGGAGATTCCGAATGAGGACGCGAGAGAGCTGTTCAAAAATCCAGGATTTAGTTTCCACTCGAGTTCTAGTGTTCAAGACTTGTTCTACAACTCGCCTATCGTGCACCCCGATTACTGGAAAGATAAACCAGTAAAGAAATTGACCGAAGTGGTGAAGGAAGTGCTGCCAAAGCTCGGTTACCATGGCAAGAACAAATACAAGTATGCCTTCCACGAGCCTTGGAGGCCTCTCAACCGGATGGCCTTGCTGGAACAGGCTGAGAAGCAAGAACTGGAACAATCGGAGGACTTGTCCATTAAAACAGATACTCAAACAAATCAAGGGCTCTGATTTCGGATACAAAAAAAGGAAAAGGCTTAGCTCAGTTTCTTGTAAAAATGTCGCATAGTTTCTAATAAATTGCTGTTGAAGATTTTACTTGTATTTTCATGTTGAGTTAATCGATACTGGTAGGAATTATCTCGAAGCGTAATTTGTAGGTGTAATCGATTCAGTGTAGTTGCTGTTTTTGGCATACGATTACAAACAATGTTAGACGACAGGGCTGGTTAAAGCACTCGTAGCCAAGTAGACACGCTGGGGTCATCATCATCATTTCAGCCGAAAGACGTCCACTGATGGACATAGGCCTCTCCCAAGTATCGCCACAACGACCGGTCCTGCGCCTTCCGCATCCAGCGGATTCCCGCGACCTTCACCAGGTCGTCGGTTCACCTTGTGGGGGGCCTACCCACGCTGCGCTTTCCAGTACGCGGTCGCCACTCCAGAACTATACTACCCCATCGGCCATAATTTCTGCGAGCAATGTGCCCCGCCCACTGCCACTTAAGCTTGGCAATTCTTCGGGCTATGTCGGACACTCGTTCTCCTGCGAATCTCCTCATTTCTGATTCGATCACGCAGGGACACTCCGAGCAAAGCCCTCTCCATTGACCTTTGAGTGACTTTGAGCCTTCTTATCAGGCCCATTGTGAGCGACCACGTTTCAGTGCCGTAAGTAATTACTGGCACACACTGGTCAAAGACTTTCGTCTTGAGACACTGTCGCCGTCGCTGGGGTAAGAAGAATATTTAATTTTTAATCCGGCTTGTTCCATCTATCCCTACGAAGGTAACCCCCACTGATAGGGATTCCGTGGAAGACCTTTCCGTGCCTCACATAAGCTGTCAGTCCCGGTTGCCATTGCCATACGAATATCTATGGTAGTTGTTACGGGTAGTCAGAAGCCCGAAAGTGGCAACCTTAGGACGTCGGTATTACCCTGTGACTGGATTGCGGTGCTCTGATTCTGATGGCAGTCACTCACTCCGTGTAAAATACACTGATGTTGAACCGCATCGTTAGACTGAAATCCGACCTCAACACGATTGGGAACAAAGGAGATAAAATAAACTTAAAAACGTTCAAAAAGGATAAAATATTTTTTGTGAAACAGTTTAGGTGCCTTTGATTCGGTTTGATTTAAGAAAAAATTGGTAACGACTTCTTAAACTGTATCACAAAAATTATTTTATACTTTTTGAAGTCGGTTTTTAATTTTTTTTAAGTTTATTTTATTTTTCTATTTTTAGTGACATTAACAATAAAAAGACAAGCGATTGCTGGAATCCCGGATGATTTGCTGACATCCATTGAAGAGTTCCCTTCTTTATCTCCGAAGATCTACATCATATTTTCACGAAATGATACTTCTGAATGCAAATGCTTGATTTGTTGATGAAAATACCAAAATCGCTATATGTATGCCTATAATATTTGAGGAGTTTCCTCAATTCCACACGGATCCTATTATAGGAATTGGATTTTGATAAAATGGGACCAATCTGGAAGTATATCCTTTCAAATAAAAGAATAATTTTCCAAATTGGTTTATAAATGACGGAGTTTTAGGTAACAAACGTAACAAACTAAAAAAAAACATTCAATTTGAGAACCTCCTCCTTTTTTTTTGAAGTCGGTTAAAAATACAACTTGTTACTGACATAATTGAAAACCTCTTAAGGGGTCATTGTACTCATCAGTATGAACAACTTTTACTATGAGAGATATGGGAACAACAACCGTGATATTGGTTTGAAATGAAAGAATTTTTTTATTATTATTTAATTTACTAAATATGTGTTGCTGCGTGCTTCGTGTGCGTGAGAAAATATGAGTGTGAGCGCCGTACTTATTGTTTTTGTTTCTGTTTGTAAGTGGGAGAAAAGCGGCGACATCTAAACACGTACAATTATACATTGAAGGCATATCTCCCTTGTTTATGAAATCTATGGATGCGGTCATACAAATCTAAATAATATGGTAATAATGGCCATGTCACATTGTACTGGGACAGATCTATCATCACTGACAGGACTATTACTTACAATAAGCCTGATATAGTGGTGATAGATCGATCTGAGCGCCGCGCAGTGATTGTTGATATCACTGTCCCTCATGACGGGAACCTCGTGAAAGCTGAAAAAGACAAGCAAACTAGATATCTTGATCTAGCACACGAGGTGGGAGGGGAGGTGGACTCAGCAATCATTGTGCCGATAGTTGTTACGGCTAATGGCCTTGTGGCAAAGAGCCTCGACCACCATCTCCAGAGGTTCTCGTTAGGCGTCTGGGTGAAGGGCTTGATGTAGAAAGCGGTACTCTGGAGCACTAACCACCGGTAGCTTGGACCCTGTACCCGATACCGGTGGGCAACAATTTTTAATGCTTTTTTTTAATGAAAATATTTAAAAATATAATTAGTAGGTATGTATACTGGGTGTCAGGGAAACGCTCCCGAAACTGAAAGACTATTATTATACTACCTAAACACAATCGAATACCAATAACCATTACCCTTATACTCATTGTTTTAGTGATTTGGTATTTTGCAAACCCGCAATGTAAAGCGTACAAAATTCGGGATCAATGCCACGCGTACCTAACCTACCTACGTTCGCTACGACACGGACTGCGTATGCGAGCGGATGTCGTTCACCCCTAGCGCCAGCTGATATTTCATTTGAATTACATTGCGAACTTTAATTAAGTAAATAAATGGTTTTTTTTTGCAAATCAGTTTTATTTAACTGCCCAAAGCTGGTTATGTATGAAAATTAAAAATTAAAAAAAAGAATCGCATTTTTTTTGAGGTTTCGTATCAGTAATCATCAGTAGGTCTACTCGCGTTTTACGAACGACAAACGAAGTACGAACTTTCGTTCCGACTGATACTTACATAATAAAGATAGGCACATAAAAAAGGCACAATTAAGATAGACTACGGTTCATAGTCGTATACAATTTACCAGAGATGAGAAAAACAAACGTCAAATCACGATCATCGCATGCGATAAGGGAACGATGGTTGACCGGAGTAGCAAATTGTGCGATGAATCGTACGATTTATCGAATATCGTCGAACGGGAGTAGACCCCCAGCAGCACTACCACCTATCTTCGTTTTCGGAAGCGTTTCCCTGACACCCAGTATTTATGACCATAAAGGTAATAGAAATGTTGTCTATTGTTATTACCGGAACGCAAGTCGCCGGTTTTCCGCTACTAACATAAATACGCAATCACACCCAACATGTTTCCAGCAATCAATCAATCAACTCAGCCTATCGCAGTCCACTGCTGGACATAGGCCTCTCCCAAGTTGCGCCACAATGCTCGGTCCTCTGCCTTCCGCATCCAGTCCCCCCCAGCCACGTTCTTTAGCTCGTCGGTCCACCTGGCAGGGGGGCGTCCTACGCTGCGTTTGCCGATACGCGGTCTCCACTCAAGGACTCGTCTGCTCCAACGGCCATCGGTCCTTCGACAGACATGGCCAGCCCACTGCCACTTCAGCTTACTGATCCTACAAGCTATGTCGGTCACTCCGGTTCTTCTCCGGATAATCTCGTTACGGATTTTATTCTTCAAAGAAACTCCAAGCATAGCTCGCTCCATAGCTCGCTGAGCGACTTTAAATTTGTGGACTAGCCCAACTGTCAGTGTCCACGTCTCGGCACCGTAAGTCATGACTGGCAGGACGCACTGGTTGAAGACCTTTGTCTTCAAACTTTTTTCAAATGTTTCTAGCATTCAATGCAAAATAAATTAAGTCATCGTAAATCAAGTAAATCAAAAAAATCCGCTGCTATAGGTATCTATGCTGCAAATTAAAATTTTAGTCACTCTGCGTCCAAAACAGCACTGTTGATCAAGCAAACGGTTCGCGCACTGGTGTCCTACGAGACACCTGTACGCGGCGACAAGTTCACGCGCCTTTGCCACTTCTATTACCTTTATTTCGATTTCTATGGATATGGTTGTACGGTCGACCGCACGTCGGTGGTAACACTTTGACATTAGCAGCATCTTTATTTCGTAAGCAGTAAGGGTGGTTTTCGAATTGAAGTGTTACCACTGTCATGCAGTTGGCTGTACTAGTGGTAGTCTATAACAGCTTTTATACGAATCCTTTCAGCCCATGCTTGACTGCGCTAAGGCGAAGGGGCCGTGCTCGCTGAAGCCCGTGCCGGACCCACCGCCGTGCCCGCCCCCTCCGCCCCCGCCCTTCCCCTGGATCTGGTTATGCGCCTTGCTGTCGTTCTTCGGCACGTTCGGTGTGGTCAGTATCATGTTTATTCATATACGGTCGAAAACTATCCAAAATCTTTACATCAAAAAATCTAGTTTTTTTCGAGCGGTCCTATAAACTAATTTGGCCCTTTTTTATTCCGATTTATTTCTTTTTTAATATTCGGATTGCATGAATTCTTTCTCTTTTCTTCTTTAGCTCCTTAGTTTATTTAATGCAAAGACAATAAAACCGTTTTAACCTATTGCGATGCATAATTCACACAGATTTTGAAATAATTTCTAGCAATGAGTCGTTTTGATAAAAACGGGACAAAGCAACTCCTTCGGGACAACGGACAGAGCCCGAAAATGGGACAGTCCCGGTCAATTATTCATGCAATTTCTCTCATTGAATTTGATCTCGTTTCAAACAATAATAGACGATATTTTCTAAATATAAAGATTTTGGATTATTAATTTCGCGCGCAACGGCCTATTTCAATAACATATCTCTTTTAACTTAACATTTTTATTAAGACGGCTTGGCCTTCAGCTTTGGGTCCAAAATGAATGATGTCCTTTGATATAGGTGATTTGAATGTACGTAGCTCATGTAAAATTCCTATCGCTATAAAACTATAGCTGGATAGGTTATTGAAAATGGGCGTTAAGCTTACGCTTGCCCAGTCTTGGTACTGGTGCGAAAACGCATGACCGTAAGAATGCAACACCAAGACTTTGTTAGTGTTGCCCAAAGTTTTGTTCTTGCAGTCTTGCGGCCTTGCATTTTCACAAGACCAAGACTTTGTTACTGTTGCCTTAAGTCTTGGTTTTGCGATATTGCATTTTCACAAGACCAGGACTTAGTGTTGTCTAAAGTCTTGGTCTTGCGATCTTACATTTTCACAAGACCAAGACTTCGTTACTGTTGCCCAAAGTCTTGGTCTTGCGGTCTTACGTTTTCACAAGACCAAGACTTCGTAACTGTTGCCCAGTCTTGTTCTTGCAGTCTTGCATTTTCACAAGACCGAGACTGTTACTGTTGCCCAAAGACTTGGGTCTTGCGGCCTTGCATTTTCGCAAGACCAAGTCTTTGGGAAACAATGGTTAAGATACCTTACTAGAGGTACAAAGTCGCAGTCTGAAACTTGAACTTCATTGAAGTTAAATGAAAATAAAACCGTTTTGACCAATTGCGATGCATAATTCACACAGATTTTAAAATAATTGTTTTACATGACTCGAGTTGCTCATATAGAAAACTCCCGCAGTAGGTTTTTTGTTTCGATAAAATCTTCACAAACAACGTATACGAACATGCTTCAAACACAAGCCCAAATTTTTGCCTGTACTGAGTTTGTTCCAATGAAAAAGTCAGTAGGTATTCTATTAGCAGACGAGTCTTACTTTTGATGATCTCGAAAACTAGGGCAATTTGTGAAGTTTTCTGAATCAATAAAAAAACAAATACTTCTACAGCTCTTGAAATCAGTTTGAGACGCCAGCATTAGTATTTTTCGCAGCACTCCAAGTACTCGGGAAGGATTGCAATGCATACAACACAAAACACACACTCAACTCACGTGAAAAGGAAATTCTTGAAAACGGTGAGGGGCAGAGTTTCGGAACATTTAATTAATTCCCAACTAGCAAATACGTCTTAAAATTACAACTTCATAATTTTTAGAGAATAATGATATCAGTTGTGCCAAAACGTTCCAACCCACAGTGAACAGATTTCATGGTAATTAAGTTTTTATTACAAGAAAATAAGGTTCATTTTGGGATTTTCTGGTACAGATATCTTGATTTGTGGATTGGAACATTTTAGGCTTTAGCACAACTGTCAATACACGGTGACTGTTATACCCTGTCCGATCTGTAGTGTAAACGTTATATTCAGAATAGATGGATAATAGATGTGACCCTAAGGCTTGATTTCACCAACGATAATTATCTGGTTAAGCGACCGTTTACCTAAAATTCTAGTACATTTTTCGAGTAATCTACTGTTTAATCAGATAATTAATTGTGATGAACACCCTAAGAGGAATGTGCAAAATATTATTTAAAAAAACTACATATTCGGTAACCCCGCAGAGTCATACTGACCAGGCAGTCACACTGACATTCATCGCAACCATAACTAAAATGTGTCCTGTTAAAAAAAACACATTGGAGTGAGCTTTGGCAAGATTGGATCTTTGATCCATATCGGTCCCTGACTGACATTATTATTGTTTTAGTTTCGAGCCCAAAACATCGAGTTTCGGTTTTGGTCCTGGCCCCCTGGGGCCTGTATTAAAAACTCACCCTGTAAATACAATTATGTCTAGAAAAAACAAATGCCCTTTTCGGGTTGTATAGTACCTACAACATGTGTAATACCTACAGCCTGTAGGTATTACACATGTTGTATAGTGGTGATTCTTAAAATGTACCTAATGAAGTTTTTTTTTTATGTGCACCTGCCGCATGTCGTCTTATTGTGGCAATAAATCATATTTCTTTTTTTCTTCTTTTATAAATTATTTTCTATGCATTTAAACGACCAACTTGTGACAACATTTTAAATTTTAAAAGACAAATTACCACTATATCACATTATTTTGCTAGTTGGGAGTATCTTAATTTTCTTTAGAGATGCAACGGATATCCGTTTAATATCCGGTATCCGGCCTCTCCAGATATTTTATTCGCTTTCAGTTATAAAGCCGGATAGGGGTTCAGTATTTGGCTAGGACCGAATATTTGCATAAAAAAACCTTGTTGTTTTACATTATTAATACCAAGTAAAGTACAACATAAGCCAGAGGTTCTATGGACGCATGGATATTGAGCGAATATTTGCGTTTTTGCGTAGACTACGGGGTACGGACTCCCTAATACCCCACCCCTTATTTAACGTCAGTGTTCGCTTCATTATACTCGCATCTGTTTCGGCTGAATTTGGCTGTGAAGGTACTAGCCGATGGAACTTCTGAGTTGTGTCGTACTTTTGTTTTGTACCAAACTTGTTTTTAGGGTTCCGTAGTCCTACAAGGAACCCTTATAGTTTCGTCATGTCCGTCCGTCTGTCCAAAACCCTTTACAGCTTAATAACTTCTACAGTTATAAACATAAGTAAATGAAATTTTGTTAAAAAATGGTTTAGATATAGATCTCAATTTTAAAAGAATAAAAAAATCTTGATAACGTATTTTAGAGGTGGCGCCCATACATGTGAAATGGGGATGACATTTTTTTTTTCGCTGAACCCCCTCGTGTGGGTTATCATTGAATAGGTCTACTAAAATGAAGGTAATGTTTCATACTTAACTTTTTTATCAGGTATACCATCTGCGAAATATAGTTCGCCAAAGTGGCTTACAATGTGTCCCCCCCCTGCCATTTCTAAACTATGCAACGTAGAAACTTATAGTCTTCCACATTGATAGACCTTTATAAAAATTATTTTAAAATTATTTTGAGTTTAGTGTGATTATAAATTTTTGAGTTATAGTGAGAAAACTGAAAAATACTTAAGACGTCCTAGTTCATAGGTCATTGACCTCAGAGAAAAATGATCTTAGCAAATAGTGCTCCTTTAGTTACTTTCTATTTAAAAAAATCACAAAAAGAAACTGTGTTATATTGATATGACACACTTCTGAAACTTAGCTTCTTAAATTTAGCGCTAGGTGGCGCTGTTTGCAAAAACTAAAATAGCAATGATTAATATTCGATTTGATTCGTTTGTAATTGTATGAATTACCTATTTTTAAAGCTCAGTGTCTCAACATCCAGACAAACCTGTGTAAGGTTTTTGTGATGTTCTTATAATCATTTTTGTGTATGTTTTTAAGTTAAATAAATTGAAAAAAAAATTAAAAAAAAAAAAAAAAAATTAGAGTCTAGACCTACTTAAGGAACCCGAGCTTATAATACTGAGCATGGCCCGTTATGCTCTTGGCCGGTTTTTTTATAGATAAGTTTAGATATAATTAGTTGGCGAACCTCCACAGACATGATGGGTATCGATATCTAATGATAATAAAACAAGAATAAATATGATTTGATTGATTTGATTTGATTTAACCTCGTATAAAAATAATGTAGATTATTTAAATGTATTTATTCAATGTGTAGGTATAAGACATAGTAATTTCTTGGGTTTTCGCGATCACTACACATTATAATAAAACAAGAAAAAAAAAACTAAATCAATCTAAATTTGTCTGTAAAGACGCTTGTCATCTTAGTTTTCCTGCGACCTCGAACGCTGCAAAGCTTTGGAAACGTCAGGAAAACCAATTTAAATAATATAAGCGATGTAATCCGGTTAAACTTGTTTTATTATAATGTGTATAAGACGTTTCGCATTTTATTGATAGTATTCATACGATTCCATTTTTTTTAATAATCCGAGTTTCTGGAAAAATAAAAATATTTGCTCAAGTCTATATTGACTATAGGTATTCAGAATGTTATATGATGCCTCCCCCAATGGCCCATGTCCAGCAGTGGACATCTTTCGGCTAAAATTACGATTCACAAAAATAGCTGCTAAAAATAATACTCAAAGGTAAAAAAAGGATTTTTGGAAAACATTTTACAGGCCGCTTGATTTGAAAATTGTCTTTTGAAAAACCTATAATAACTTGAGTATTTTGAGAGAACCACATCATGCCTTTTAATTCGACAAATTAGTGTGTAACAAATATTGAAATTTTTTATATTGGACCATTAAAACAAATGAGTTAGTTAAATGTTCGAGTGGATATATTTGGAGTGACAGTGTTGCAAGTAAGAAACACTCTTTAGAGAAATGAGTTTCATTAAAAATTGCCCTGTATATGCTACTGACTGGAAATGTTTGTTAATATTGCATACCGTATGTCATTTATGAAACAATTTTTAAATAAAATGTTGCCGAATATCCGGCTGCCGTATATCCGTCTTTTCGGCCAAGGTCCAAGCCGGATATCCGGTATCTGGCCAAATCAGTTTCCGTTGCATCTCTAATTTTCATTATCTTTCAGATGTATCAATTGTATTTGTGGAGATTACGGAAAGACAAAATGTCGGATAATAAACCTGTATGTAAGTAAAATATTATTTATATTCGAAATTTTCATCAAGTATTTTTAACCATTGAGGCCCTTCTTACACAAAGCTACGCAAGTCTCCGATACTAATGCATACTCGCGTCGCGAAAGTAGCGCATGGTCCGTACACATGGCATGAAATGAAATGAAATGAAATGTTTATTTGTACGAAACATGGTACATACTTAATATGGTGTTACATAAATAATAGTTGTGCATGTTCCGCCAGCCAGCTGGCATACAAAATTAGATACCTACATGAAGTCGCGAGACGCGTGTTGCCGATACTCTAGTGATCACGCAAGGGATTCTGTGTGTAGGTACAATAAGGACCGCTTATTCTACACATTAAATTATACCTATAACTACTATTACATACTGTTATAGCAATAAAACATAGTAAAAAATACCAACCTATTAAAAAAACGGCTTCTCATACCGCTACCCAAGCTTTTTCTGTAATTCATCTTTCATAGAATAGTTTCGTTTTTAATTATTAATTATACAATCAAGGATATTCTCCACCTCTATAACAAATTTAATATTTATTAATATCTCCGCCGTCTTGAAAGTCTCGGCGACGTTAGTATCTATGGCTTAGACAGGTCGTGCGAGACCGGCGTCGGTGACGAATTAATAAAATGTCGGCGGCGACTGGCTGTGTACAGTCTAACAAAGCAATTAGTATCCAGGGTCGCCAATCGTCCGTATCTCACCTTTGCGAGTTCGCTCAGATCTAGACGATACGACACTTGATGGCAATGTTCGGCTGAATATCCGGCCTTCAGCTATCCGGCTTATACGATGGCCGAATATCCGGTATCCGGCTAAACTGCTATCTTCTTGCATTTTTTTTTTGTGTAGTGTAGGATGGCGAAACGAGCTAAAGGCCCACCTGATGTCTGTGGATGGGTGACCGTTTCGTTACACATCGAGACCCCTTCGTGCCTCGGAGAGCACGTTAAGCTGTCGGTCCCGGTTGTCATACGAATATCAATGGCAGTCGTTACGGGTAGTCAGAAGCCTGAAAGTCTGACAACTGGTCTAACCTCCGAATGTCGGTATTACCCAGTAACTGTGTAGCGGGGGTCTGATGGCAGTCGCTCCGTGTAAAATACTGATGTTCAGCCGCATCTGGCTAGACTGGATGCCGACCCCAATATAATTGGGAAAACGCTCGGAGGATGATGCTGTTACCTAAATGGTACCGCAAGTCGGTTCGCCGAACTGAGACGTGAAGATAGAAAGTCTCATCTGATTGTAATTTCACCGGCACCCGTACCCTTCAGACCGAAACACAGCAATGCAAGCATCACTATTTGGCGGAGAAGTAGGTACCTACGGTGGTAGTACTTCCCCGAACGAGCTCTTTCACAAAGGAGCTCTACTACTACTAAAAATCATCTCTAGTTATTTTTACCCCTCTCCTGTCCAGGGCGACCACGGCGGAAAATCAAACGGCCGTATCACGACCGGGATCTGCCGGCCTGTGTGCAATACCTCATCATAGGCGTGGGAGCGGCTGGCTGGGCTGCCTACAGAGCCATCATGCAACACGACAAAACCGCCAAGGTACGGTAAAAATCGGCCAAATGCGCATCTAACCACGCACTGGGTAGTATTCCGTATACAGAGTTCTTATCCTCTATACTGGCAAGGTCACGTATTACGGCTTCGATAACATAGTACGCAATTAGCGGAGGCCAGGATACGGCTGATACGGCTTGTTGGTCCGTAATGTCCGTATGTTTGGGTTCGCGCTATTTTTAGGCATTTAAAAAATATTTGATATGTAAAAAGATTCGTTTATTTTTAAATTTAGTTTTTCCCGCGATCATGTTAAAACATGCTTCCGTAGTGAAAAACCTAATGAAGAGATTTTATCTCCATTGTAGAAGCACATTTTTACCTGGCAGTTTTGTAATTGATGATGCGAAAACATTTTTGAGTACAATATATCCGTAATTACACTGCCGCAAGATCCTGAATGCTCCATTTTAATAAATTGTTTACCTAAAAGTAATTCAATATGAATAGGCTTATCGGCCACGTACCTTATATTAAAGTTATTACACTCCTCACATAATCGGATATAAATGCAATAATAAAAAAAAAAATGCACAGAAATAGATAGATAGAATGGAAAAGTGGGCAGGGCGCGCGTTTCTCAGTACGCCTTATGATTTGTTTCTGTAAATACTGTGACAAAAACCCGCAATAATGCCTTATTGGGCTGTTTCTAACTGCAGAAACAAAAAGTTAACTTACTCCTTACTTACTCCTCTGGCTCAGCGACCCAAAGTGAGTCATGGCCTCCGACACGAGAACTCTCCACTTTCCTCGATCTTGCGCGATATCCCGCCAGTTGGTAGCTTGAAGCTCACGTAGATCAGCCTCCACAGCATCTCCCCAGCGATATCTGGGCCGACCTACTGGTCTGGTCTGGAAAGTACTCCGTAAAATCCTGGGGCCGACAAAAACACAGCATGGTACGCCGAGAGTCCGGAAGAATGCCGAAATCGAAGAGCCTAATATCATTGGTGTAATCAAAGCACAACGTTTGCGATGGCTCGGTCACGTCGCACGCATGGGGGAAGATCGAGGAGCCAAGAAAGCGTATCTGGGCCAAAGTAAATTTGATTAAAGTGAATTTTTAAACATTAATGACGTCATTATGGGAGGCGTGGATTGTCCGAAAGTTGCCACGCATTAATCGCAAGTAAAATTGAAAAAAGTAAAAGTAGTAAGTTTGTTGTAGTAAAGTTAAATTCTATCTATTTATGTGGCGCAATGCTTTCCGACGGTTGTGAATTAAGAGTGCAGGTCTAACGCAACACAGCTGATTTGTTATGTCAAACGAGTATTTTAATTTGTTCAGGTATTCTTTATAACAAAAGAAGACTCGATACCTTACAAGAGGCCGCCGATGAGTAAGGAGATGTGGTTTGAGAAGGAGCCGCCTGACGTCAAGGCACTCACCTACATAGAAGACGGAAGGAGAAAAACGTAAGTACAATACCCGGCAGTAAATATTACACATCGAGCTTTAGAAAGAGATAATTGGTAAGCTTCGGCTTCGTAAAGCGTTGTCTCTGTCACTCACACCTATGTGACGTTTTGTCGCCGACTTATCAGACTGTAAGTGCATCGTGTGACAGAGATGACACTAGCTAGCCCTAAGAGCAATTATTACAAGTGGGAATATTTTAAGAAGCAGCAGAAGACATACGGTTCCATTCTCTTTAAAGCGTTAAGTCCATAACACAAAGTTAGACAGCAATAGATTTTTTAGCCATTTTCAAAGGCCGCGCGCCGTCAGTCTGGTTTCTGGTTTCTGTCATACAGCTGGAGGTCTTGGTGTGTCGAGTGTTTTACGTGAATAACATTGTAAAAACAAAGTTATCTATAAACACAGTTCCTTCGTCCGAGTGTCACTGCAGGGTGCCAACTGAAAATCAGCGCTGGATGTTCCACGCCAGCACATGCCGAGTTGGTGACCCTTTTTGGCATGGGCATGCCCGGCAGCAACTTCATGTTTTAAATTAACTTTAGTATTTTTATTAATGTTATTGTTGTGCTTTCCTGTCACTCATCATCATCAACTCAGCCTATCGCAGTCCACTGCTGGACATAGGCCTCTCCCAAGTTGCGCCACAACACTCGGTCCTCTGCCTTCCGCATCCAGTCCCCCCAGCCACGTTTTTTCAGGTCGTCGGTCCACCTGGCGGGGGGCGCCCTACGCTGCGTTTGCCGATTCGCGGTCTCCACTCAAGGACTCGTCTGCTCCAGCGGCCATCGGTCCTTCGACAGACATGGCCAGCCCACTGCCACTTCAGCTTACTGATCCTACAAGCTATGTCGGTCACTCCGGTTCTGCTCCGAATAATCTCGTTTCGGATTTTATCCTTCAAAGAAACTCCAAGCATAGCTCGCTCCATAGCTCGCTGAGCGACTTGCCCAACTGTCAGTGTCCACGTCTTGGCGCCGTAAGTCCTGTCACTGTTCTGCACCAAATAAAAAGTTTTTCTTTCTTTCTTTCTTTCTAATTATCTTATGTTTGCAGCATGCTGAACGCCGAGTGCTCGGAGTTCCTGGACCCCGTGACGTTCTACCGCAAGAAGCGCGGCCCCGCGCTGTCCATCGCCACGGGCTGGTGCGTGGCGCGGGTGGACGCGGACGACCACGTGGCCTACGTGAAGACCATGAGCGGGGAGCACCCCATCTACTACGAGAGGTGCCTGCTAGCTCCCGGTGAGTGCAGGAACGTCGATTATCGCCCAGAGTTTATATACTATCCTGTCTAAATATGAAGTTAGAGTATCCCAGTCTCGCACTAGTTAATAATATTAAGTACCTTGGCGTATTCATTGACAAACACCTTACTTGGTCAAAGCAGATTGAGTATGTCAGCGGTAGGATGAGAAAGTTATTGCATATTTTCAAAAAAATGGGTCGGATTGCCGACGACAAACTGCTGAAAATGTTATACTACACTCTATGTCAATCTGTTGTTGGCTACTGCATAGTGACATGGGGTGTAGCGCATAAAACACATCTGATAAAAGCAGAGCGTGCACAGCGGGCGATCCTTAAAGTATCTTACAAGAAACCAGTACGATACTCCACTGATGTGCTTTACCAAGAGACTGGAGTCCTACGTGTACGGCAGCTGTACATCATGGCTGTTGCACTAAAGTTCCATAAAAGGGCATATAATAATAGAATAATCGATTCCCAGCGCTCCCAAAGAAGAATACATAAATGGCGCATACCTAGGTGCAGGCTGCATTTTGGCAACAGATGCTTTAATTATATGGGACCATTTATATACAGTAGGCTGAATGAAGAAATCAACGTACTGTCGCTGCCTAGATCCAAATGCAAAAATCATGTCAAGAAATTTCTGACTAGTAAAGACTACGAAAGCACAGAAAGTTTCCTCAGTATTATTACCTAATCATATCTCCTTCTAAATGCAAATCCATCACACTCAGAAAACATAGGCCACCTTACTGATTCTCACCCATACACATACACCCCAACCTCCAACACCCACCATACCTCCCACACACACCATACCTCAATCACAAATACAAACATCGTTAAAATCACACTATCACACACCCATAAACATCTAAGTACATAAACACATACATACTACTCTATATAAAATTGTTATTATTGTAATTTTTGTTTTTCTTTTTAAATTAATAATTGTTAGTCTGATGAAAGAGACTAGACTCCACGACACAGGGAATCCTAGTGTGGAGGCTAGTGTAATAAGTATTGTAACTCTGCTTTTGATCATTAAAGTTTTTTTTTTTATTTATTTTTTTATGTATTAATTCCGATATAAAACTAGGTCGAGAAAAAACAAGCTTAAAAATAAATAAATAAATATTTAATAACTTCTTAGGTTTTCACGATCACTACACATTATAATAAAACAAAGTTTAACCGGATTAAATCGCGTATATTATTACACAAAATCAAATGCTGCAAAGCTTTCGAAACGTCAGGGAAACCAATTTAAATAATATACGCGATTTGACGGACCAGCTGACTAATGACGTGAATGGAGATGTATTAGCATCTAGTCCTAAGCAGGTGAATAGAGGTGTCCCTCAAGGATCCATCCTTGGTCCATTGCTCTTCATTCTATATAGTGCGGACATCACCAACTGTCTGGTCAACACCAAGTTCCACCTTTATGCTGATGATTTGCAGCTGTACCTCTCTTTCCACCCCCAAAATGCTGATGAGGCTGTAAAAAAAATTAACGAAGATTTGGATAGGATTGCAGTATGGTCAAGAAGAAACTCCTTGGTGTTGAATCCAAATAAGTCCAAATTTATTGTAATGGGGTCTAGAGACTGCATCGCCAAAACTCTTTCTCAGAATTTAGACATCAAGATAGATGGTTGTCTTATAGAGCGTGTTGAAGAGGCCCGTAATCTCGGAGTGATTTTTGATTCACAGTTACATTTTGAAAGCCATGTTTTGCAAGCTGTGCGGAACTGCTTTTACCGTTTAAAGCTTCTATATAGAATGCGTCCCTACATAAGTGTGGATATGCGTGTCATGCTCTGTGAGTCACTTGTTTTATCCAAGCTGAACTACGCTGACACTGTGTATGGGACCTGCATTCTTGGAAGAACAGAAAAATTGATACAACGGGTGCAAAATGCTTGTGCACGTTTCTGCTTTCATGTCCCTCCTCGATCGCATGTTACCCCTTTTTTAAAGGATGGAAATCTAATGAAGATGCAAGCTCGCAGAAGACTACATCTGGCTACTCTCCTTTTTGATGTAATTTTGACAAAAAAGCCTACTTACTTGTATGAAAAGTTTTCATGGTCGCGCGATTACAACAAGTTTAACACCAGAGCATCCGCATACCTCTTGATCACCCAGAAGCATAGAACTGCTGCATTTCGTGGAAGTTTCAAGTTCGCTGCCACTCGGTGCTGGAATGATTTACCACCGCCTCTCCGTGCTTTAAAAACCGTAAATACGTTCAGGGTAAAATATAGGTACTTCCTGTTAAATAGGCAAAAGGAAAACATTTGAGGTTACCTGTGGTCTGCTCGCTATTTGTAACGGTGGCCAAAGTGGAGTATCGCAGCGATGCAGCGAATTATTATTTATCAACATCAATATTACTACGCCATTGATCTCTCCAGTCAGACGTATGAAGAAATCTATTAATGTTTATTTATTATATGATACACTCTAAAACACTCTGCACGTATGAACCACAGTTTACTATATTAGTAGCTAGCTAGTATGAACATTGTGCTGTATTTGTTATATAATGTTATTGTTGTTTTTTATTATTTTGTTTAAACTTGTTTACTCATAGTTAAATCCGTGTATAGAAAATTAGAAATGTCTTTGGTTAAATCACCTATGTTTACTCTTTGCTCTGACATATTAAAAATGTAAGATGCCTGTCTTGGAACCCTGCCTTTTGCGCATTAGCGAGGCGTCCCTTCGTTTGTCATGTCATGGACAAATGATGTGGATCTAAAGGTGGAGGCACACCTGGCACACGTTAAATGATGTTTATTTAATTTTTCAAAAGCATTACCTAACTAATTGTCACATTTGTCTCTAATACAATAATACATAATTTAGGTTTACTGTATTTATATTTATTTGCTAGTTTTTACCCGTGGCCTCACTATCGGGACCCATCCGAAAACCAGCGCTGCAACATTTCGGTGTTGTAGCATATGCTGAGATGGGGGCCTTTTTTAGTCTCATACAGGCATGTAAATTTTAAGTTTATTGTTAATATACTATTTTTAGTTTTTTTTTTTTTTCTCTCGCCTGTACCGAGACTGAAATAAATATTTTCTTTCTTTCTTTCTTTCTATTTAATCCGGTTAAACTTTGTTTTATTATAAATAAATATTTATTTCCATTCACAAAAAGTTTTTACATAAAACATCTGTAAAGTCCCCGACTTCTGAGCTGACGACCGGAGAGAGATCAGGCGCAGGACCGACGGCTTTACGTGCTCTTCGTATCGGATTGCCGTCCATCGGATTATGAGAGTGAGGGAACAGAGAGTGCACCCGTGTTTGTGCACACACTTGTGCACTATAATATGTCTCGCGCAGATTGCCACTCCCTTGAAATTGGCTGCTGTGACCGGAATTCGGCTGGAAGACATAACTATCGCCGCATTTTAGGAACACTACCTTTCTGCACATGGTTTATAAACCATGAATATACCTAGCCTGTATGTCCTGTGTAAATTAAAATGTTGGGCCCAATGATATTTAAAAGTATAGATGTGTCATACTCTAACAAAACAACCAAAAAAATGTGCCGTACGCAGCGGCAGCACCATACATTTTAAAACTAGTACGAAGTAAGTACGTAAGTTACTTCAAGTTATTTTCGCGTCATAATTGGAACAGTTTCTGTACACACACGACGGCATTTTAGTTTTTTTTTTTGTCACCTGTCACGCTTGGCGCCTTACTTGACGCGGATTGAAAGAAAAATGTCCTAATGTCCCTTCAATATGGTTGAGTTAAGCGATGGCTGATGCTCGCGTCATGCTCGTGAACGGGTGCCGTCTGTCGGGACAGGTCAGCTCCTACATACTATGGCAACTCTTTTTACGTTTATTTCTCAATATTCTCACTTTTAAACTCTTGTTTATTTCTGGCATTAACCTACAATATACTCACATTATTTGAATAAATTTGATGTAATAAACAATAACCTATTTTAAAAAGAGTATATCCATGGAGTTCTTGCCGGTTCTTCTCCATAGGACCCACAATTTGGAACCGTGCAACTAGAGCCTGACGTTTCAAAAGTGCCTGTAATTAGGTTTATTTGAAATAAAAAAACATTAGTTTTTGTTTGTTTTTTTGAATGACGACGTTTTCTAGTCTTCAAATTGTGGGCGCAAGTAACACATTCCGTACTGTTGGGCCTCATTTCTTGTTTCCTCATACGCAGGTTCAAAAGCCAAAAACATGGAAGTTTTCAAGTCTGCACCGAAATCGGTACGAGAGAAAGTTAGTACACTGCGGACAGTCAGGGACTTGGAGATGGCGTACAGGTACGTATTGTGCGGAACATTTGTCTCATCATCATCATTTCAGCAGAAAGACTTGTACTGGAAATAGGCCTCCTCCAAAATAATAATCGCCACGCTTGGCAGGCGGATTGGCGATCGCAGTTGGTTGGTTAAATACTCGGAGAACGCTGCTGCCGATCCTCTGTTGAATCCCTTTAGTCGCCTTTTACGACACCCATGAGAAGAGATGGTGCTATTTTTTATGTCCGGCACCACACGGACTGCATTTGCCTATTGAGAAGTATCCTTAATAGTAGGTATAATTCTTATCAACATATTCATAAAAATATTAATTAGATTGATAAGAATAGTTTCCTTATGGTAGGTTTATTTATTTATTTTATAGTATAGGATGGCGAAACGAGCTAAAAGCCCACCTGATGTTAAGCGGTTACCTTTGCCCATAACAACTGCAATACCACCTAGGCTGTTGCCTAAATGGTACCGCATGTCGGATCGCCAAACTGAGACATGAAGATGGAAAGTCTCATGTGATTGTAATTTCATCGGCACCCGTACCCTTACTTATCGTATTTTGTGTCAATAAATACACTTTTCTTTCTTTCTCCACAGGAAAGTGAAAGAAGCGAAGCACGTTACGATAATCGGTGGCGGCACCATGGGCTGCGAGCTCGCGTGGCATCTGGGACGGATGAGTGAGTCCTGACTTTAATCGATTAATTAATCAACTCTGCCACTGTTCGATCGCAATGCGTTCCAATCGCAGTCCACTGCTGGACATAGGCCTCTCCCAAGTTGCTCCACAACACTCGGTCCTCCGCCTTCCGCATCGAGTCCCCCCAGCTATCTTCTCCAGATCGTCGGTCCGCCTGGTTGGGTGGCGTTTGCCAATACCTTACTTTAATAGTGCACTCGACAAATGGCCCATATTAATTCGACATCTGTGGTCTAGTGTTTTCTAGAAATTTGAGTTATTCGCGCGACATGAATAGAAAAAGTACGATCGAAATAAGATCCGATAATTTAAATCGTTAGATTTCGCATCGCATGCGTAAATGCGTTAAAAATTATAAAATAATTAGTAAGGGTAGGCATATCTATACGACTTTGAATTAACTGCGAAGTTATTCGAGTCGGTTAAGAGAAACACTCTTTCTTATTATGATATTGCTGACGTCACCCAAAAGACGTATCAAAAGTGGAGGTTAATTTCGTTACCACGAGCAGTGTTCACGGTAGCTTAGTGGCTATAGCACTGGCGTACTGAGCCAGAACTCGCAGGTTTGAATCCTGCTCGTGAACGATTTTTTCTTTCCACAATTTAAGTCGTAGGATCCAATAACTTTAAAAAGTTTTCTGTTCTATTTTTTTAGGTCTGAGTTCGAACCCGGCTCGCACCACTGACTTTTCAAATTCATGTGTGGATCAAAATTTTATTAATATGATTTATTATCACTTACTTTAAAGGTGAAGGAAAACATCGTGAGGAAACCTGCACACCTGAGAGTGCTCCATACAGTTCTGTTCTCAATGGTGTGTGTAGTCCGCCAACCCGCAGCGTGGAGGCCTTAACCTTCTCATTCTGAGAAGAAACTCGTGTCCAGCAGGGGGACAGTAATGGCACACCTAGAACACTCAATACAATATGAATGCTAGCGCCACCTACATACACAAGATTACGTCTGTATACGAATGCACACACACGTATAGGCTAGGGATGCTCGCTGCTCGTAGTGTCGACTGGGTTCCAAGCTCAGTAGTTCTCAGAGATGGCGTGCTTGTATAGCGACTGGTGATTGACATCCATTGCAATCGTGCAGTCCAAGTGCCGTCAAACTGGGGGCGAGGAATCTTGAATTGGCGGGGGGCGGTGAGTGGCCGTTCTGTACGATAGTACTATTAGATATTCTGTGGTAATGGACTGATGATGATCCAAAGTTGTGCCAGAAAAGCTATTTTTTTACCGAAGAAAAAAAAGGAGGAGGTTCTCAATTCGACGCGTATCTTCCACGCATAACTTTTTACAGAGTTGTCCGATTTTGATGATTCTCTTTTTAATGGATAGGGTATATCTCGAAGTTGGTCCCATTTAAATTTCAAAATCAAAATCCACCCCTAAGGGTAGGAAAACCGGGGATGAGTGCTTGTTCACCCACTGAATTCTTACTTGTTAACCGATTCTGTTGAAACTTGGCACACATAAATGTAGTTCTAGACACTCCAACATAATGGAGACCTGGAGTTAGATTTAAGCCACAAAAAAATTTAAAATAAATCTTTTTAACAAAAAATTGAACCGACGAAAACAGAAACTGAAAAGCGTAAAATAACTAATTATGAGTCGGCGCCAAACAAACAATCAACGAAGATCATTAAATTACTTTAAATAAATAATAAAAACAACGTAACATCAAATACAACGTGAAATTTTCAACGATAAACAATACTTTCCAAAAATGCGTTCTCCGCTCGGCCACTTGCAACTTACACGCACTTTGCTTGTTAAAAGTTCGTTTGGCGCCGACTCATAGTTAGTTATTTTTCGCTTTTCAATTTCTGTTTTCGTCGGTTCAATTTTTTGTTAAAAAGTTTTATTAGAGTTTAAATTTCATAATGTGTAACTAGTAGCGCCCTCATTTTTGGATGACGAAACGAGCTAAAGGCCCACCTGATGTTAATCGGTTACCTTTGCCCATAACAACTGTAATACCACCTAGGCTTTTGCCTAAATGGTACCGCAAGTCGGTTCGCCAAACTGAGACATGAAGATCAAAAGTCTCATGTGATTGTCATTTCTCCGGCACCCGTACCCTTCAGACCGAAACACAGCAATGCGAGCATCACTATTTGGCGGAGAAGTAGGTACGGTGGTAGTACTTCCCCGGACGAGCTCTTTCACAAAGGAGCTCTACTACTACTACTGAAGGCTGATTTTGTATACAAAGGACATTGATAAAAATAGCCTTAAACTGTTACAAAGATGAACAATATACGAAAATTACATGCGAATTTTTTCGTTTCATAATATATATTGTATTTAATGCGGACAGTACAAGAACCATTTTTTATATTTTAAGGAGTATCAATACATTAATGACGTAACCGGATAAAATTGTATCATCTATGATATCTGTGTATCATCCATATTTTTATTTAGATACTCTATATATAGTCTATGATTCAATATTATAGACTCCATTTCACACAAGAAATTCCAAAAAATTGGCATTGACTGACAACTTGACGACAATGTAGGTTGTTTGACATAACGAAAAAAGCAAAACATGACATCAAAATAGCACAGATATCTGTGATTATATGTGTCAAAATAGTAAATATTTAAAAAATCTAATATTATATTTTGTACTGTCCGTGTTTATGAATGTATTGCAATATATTGGCTTCATTGGGTTGTATATGGTGAGCATCAACTTTAATTTGTAACGCCAAAGGGCGGAGTCACTAAGGATCTTTAGCAATGTCCTTTATGCCAATCTGCATGTACACACGGCTACACATCAAGCTGTACAAAACCAGTAAAGGCTGACCTCGCGTTGTAAGGAAAACCTGTACAATGCGATATCAGCTTATACTGGAAATGTACAGCTTGATGTGTAGCCGTGTGTACCATGTTTCCAGATAAAACGGTGGAGCGTCCAGAAGACGCCGCCCCCACGGAGTTCGTGCACGTGTTCAAGGACAAGGGCATCCTGTCGGGCATCCTGCCGGAGTACCTCGGCGAGTGGGCCGCCGAGCAGATAAAGTGCGAGGGAGTCACCCTCATGCCCAAGAGTAAGTGTACAGCCAGAAGCAATCATTTATTATAATAAAACAAAGTTTTTTTTTTTTTATAGTTGAGACATTTTTACTCAGCATCATCTATTCCCAAACTAAGCAGAGCTTGTACACACGGCTACACATCAACCTGTACATTACCAGTATATCAATCAATCAATCAAGTACTTTATTTCGGACAACTAAAAGATCCATAATTTGTTAGTAACAGACATGAACTTAAATACTATTGTTAGTAACATAATAAAGTGACATATATTATAATATTGTTTTTGCATAGATCACCCGACAGCTAGGTGATCAGTTGATCACTCTATGCACAAATTTTTTAATCATAGCAGAGCAAATATCTGCTGCTATCGCCTTCAGGATATTGTTGGGACTGCCCCTGATTCTTCTCAATAGAGATGCCGTGAGTATAGGCTGACCTCGCGTTGTAAGGAAAACCTATACAATGCGGGGTCAGCTTATACTGGAAATGTACAGCTTGATTAGTAGCCGTGTGTACTATGGGGTACTAGACAATGGATATAATACTTATGTACTTTTTTTTTTTGTAAATTCCTACTTATAATACACAAAGAAACACCCAGACCAACACAAACACTTATGTTCATCACAGAAATATTTGTGTTCTGTGGGAATCGAACCCACGACATCTTGATCAGCAGTCCGATACTCGAACCACTAGACCACAGACGTCGTCAAAGTTTGGTTTTCCTGACGTTTCGAAAGCTTTGCAGCATTTCGTGGTCGCAGGTAGACTAAGATGACAATCGTCTTTACAGATATTAAAAAAAAAAAATGTAACCTACCGTACAATATTATTAATTAAAATCGTTTCGATGCACGCAGTAATTTTTTAGAAATATCTGTAAAGACGATTGTCATCTTGGTCTACCTGCGAGGCTGCGACCACGAAATGCTGCAAAGCTTTCGAAACGTCAGGGAAACCAATTTAAATAATATACGCGATTTAATCCGGTTAAACTTTGTTTTATTATAATGTGTAGTGATCGCGAAAACCTAAGAAGTTATTAGTCATTTATTATTTTGGAAAAAGAGGTAATGCCTCAAAAAGAGGAACTGCCTCGTTGGTCTAGTGGTCGCAAGCGCGACTGCTGAGCGTGGGGTCCTGGGTTCGATTCCCGGGTCGGGCAAAGTGTTATTGGGTTTTTTCATCAGGATATTCTCAGTAGCAGCCCGGAGTATGGATTTGTGCCCGGTTAATGGCAATAGGCTCGCCCCCTATTACATGGGACTATAACATAACTGGCGAAATGTGGGTGTTACTACACACCTCTACCTACCCCTTCGGGGAAAATACAGGCGTCGTGATGTTATGTTATGTTAAAAAGTGGTAAGGTCTTTGCAAGCCCCTTATGTTACTGGGACCTAAAATATCTATTGTAACGCCCACAGAAATATATAGAATGGAAAAGTGGGCGGGGCGCGCGTGCCAACACTCTGCACCACAGTGCATTTCAAAACCTTTCTCAGTACGCCTTATGACTTGTTTCTGTATATACTGTGACAAAAACACGCTAAAATGCCTTATTGCGCTGTTTCTAACTGCAGAAACAAAAGCTGTAAAGTACATTTGATTAAAGTAAATTTAAAAAAAAATAATGAAGTCATTTTAAGAAAATTGCTACGCATGAATTGCAACCATTCTATCTATCTATTTTTGTGGTAACGCCTCTAATACTAGACTACAGTACCTCCCCAAGCCGCAAGCCAACCATAAAGTCGACTATTGCCTTGGGGTTTGAGGATCTGATCTCATCAGCTGAGATTGTGTGGCCTCCAAGATGCTGACTTCTAACGTCGGCACTGCATCACATTCGCATAGGATATGAATGTGCGTTTCATCCTTTTCGCGACAAAATCTGCAAACTGTGGTATCTGTGAGGCCCATCCTGTGTAGATGTTTGTTCAGTTTGCAGTGCCCTGTGAGGGTTTTAGTCAGGATCCTTATGTGGTTCCTGTCAAGCGAAAGCGCTTCTTTTGTAAATCTCTTCCTGAAGCCTACTAGAAGCGCTTTCGAGTGCACAAGCAATAATGGGGTTGATTCTATTGTTCAGCAAGTAAACCTAATTTAAATTCTTCACATCTTTTTTTAACAGTGAAAACAAGAAAGAGATAGCAAGAATTCTAGAACTGTCAAATTAGTTTACGTATTACCACAGACCAGTAAGCCTCTAGACACCGATTAGCCGGACACCCCCGGTCACAACGCATATGCAGTACCACTGCATATCTTACGTCCCGCCGCCAATCAGGATGTCAGTCCATCCACGAGCGGCACCAATCATACGGAATCAACCACCGAACATTTGAACCAACCAATCATAGCGCGCCGTCCGCCCCCCGGTCCCCACCAACATTTTACGACCGCGTTCTCAGGCAAAAATTTGTTTAAGCGGCGTCTTGTGGCTTACTGGTCTGTGCGTATTACACTTCTTCGTATTTTGGAAGGTACGTTCCGAGATCACGACTAAACTTGTATGAAAAACATAATTTCGAATAATTTGACAGCATTAAAATTGTTGCCATCCCATTCTTGTATCTACTATTAGTAAAAGAAAGCGATAGTTTAAAATAAGTTTAGTTGGTTAACAAGAGAATCAACACCAATATCTTCCTATCGACAGTATCGACGGTTTTAAAATCGCAAACACTGGTTTCGATTCTTTGTCCACATCACTTTATCCAGAATTAACAGCTATGTTTATTTTTATTACATACACTTTTTACAAGCGAAATTTAACTTTATTTTCTTGCACTTACAGCTCAAGTATACGACGCGTTCGAGACTCCAGACGGAAGACTCGAACTGACGCTATCCAATGGCTCGTCTATTGTCACAGATTTCGTAAATATTTTTCATGAGTAGATAAAACTGTAAACACTATAGTTTCGTGTTCTACGAAATACAATTTCAAAATATAGAGCCATCAACTTAGCTGTTCGGATACCGTATTATAAAGTTTTAGATTTAGATAACTCATTGCCCGCACCTCTGACTTTTCGAATTCATTTGCTGATTTATATTCAATTATCACTTGCTTTAACGGTGAAGGAAAAAAATCGTGAGGAAACCTGCACACCTGAGAGTGCTCCATACAGTTCTCAATGGTGTGTGTAGTCTGCCAACCCGCACTAGGCCAGCGTGGTGGGCGTTAGCCTTCTCGTACTGAGAAGAGGCCCGTGCCCAGCAGTGGGACAGTAATGGGCTGGTTATGTATGTATGCGCAAGCGATGTGCCTCGATGCTGAGGCGATTTCGGGGTAGTCCTAATAGTATTCTAGCCACGCTGCCGGACAAAATTGATGGGCCATTTATCAGGTACTGGGCGGGCAAACATGTCGGGAGATACATGTATGAACCTAATTAGGAAATTTTGTGTTTTTCAATTATATTACTAACAATATGTTACTAACATCATATCGTCGTTGCGACTTTAAGACCTCTTATAAATAAATATCCTTGGGACACACACAGCACCATCTAGTCCCAAACTAAGCAGAGCTTGTGCTATGGGTACTAGAAAATGGATATAATACTTATATACCTTTTTTTTTGTAAATACATACTTATAATACATAAGCAACACCCAGACAAACACAAACACTTATGTTCATCACACAAATATTTGTGTCCTGTTTGTGTTATGTGTCACTTTTAGCAAAATCACTTTTTTACTCCAGTCGATTCTACATTTTGAAGCTCTATCGAATGCAAAAACTTTCATGTGTATATGACTTTTCAATTAAGAAATAATGTAGCTCCCACATGTTGATGGCTATAAGAAAAGAGGCAGACCGAAGAAAATATGGATGGATTGTGTGAAAGATGATATGAATAGAAAGAAAGTGAACACGGAGATGACGGCTGATAGAGATGTATGGAAGAAAAAAACATACTGCGCCGACCCCAAATAAATTGGGATAAGGACAGGAGGATGATGATGATGAACTGGTTGGTTCCATTTTATATTTTTAGTAATTAATTTTCTCATAAAAGTGATTTTTACACATAAGAGGTCTTAAAGTCGCAACGACGATATGAATTTGTGATCTGAAATAAAGATTTTATTATTATTATTTAAAGGTATGTGTGTTATATGCAGGCATTCGTTGCGGTGGGAGCGGATCCCCGCATGGACCTGGCGGAGCCGTCGCTTCTGGAACAAGACGAAGTGAACGGAGGCTTCCTGGTCAACACCGAGCTGGAAGCCAGGACACACCTCTACATTGTGAGTGCCTCTGCACAGCCAAAACCACCACCACCATGGTCCCATATCCCATATTGTGTCACATATTGTATAATAGTATAAGGGCATAAGGGCAGTGTCTCAAGACGTAAGTCTGTACAGTGTGTGTTGCCAGTAAAAACTTATGGCACTGAAACGTGGTCGCTCACAATGGGCCTGATAAGAAGACCCAAAGTCACTCAACGGTTAATGGAGAGGGCTATGCTCGGAGTGTCACTGCGTGATCGAATCAGAAATGAGGAGATTCGCAGGAGAAAGAAGGTAACCGACATAGCTCGAAGAATTGCCAATCTTGAGTGCCAGTGAGCGGGGCACATTGCTCGCAAAACAGATGGCCGATGGGACAGTAAAGTTGTGTGAGTGGCGACCGCGTACTGGAAGGCGCAGCGTGGATAGGCCCCCCACAAGGTGGACCGACGACCTGGTGAAGGTCGCGGGAATCCGCTGGATGCGGAAAGCGCAGGACCGATCGTTGTGGCAATGCTTGGGGAAGGCCTATGTCCAGCAGTGGAAGTCTTTCGGCAGAAATGATGATGATGATGATGACCGGTGACCACGGCGCTTGCAACAGTGCCGAAATATCGGGAAACTTATAGTAAAGGAGAACTTATAGTAAATATCCCGTGATATACAAAGTGGATATGACAATACGACATTAATTAAAACCACGTACAGAGTATCACTTCTCTAACCGTACACAAAAAACAATTAAATCCAGTTATTAGCTTAGCCACAGGAAATTATTTTATTTTCATAAATTTTGAATGTAGGACCATTTTTCTAGGCAAAGATCGTTACGTCAAAGACCAATGCGAGTCCATATGCTTTTAAACTCTTTCTCAATAATTACAGATGAGTATAAATGGTGTTACTTATTATTTCGATGTTTTAATATTTACTTTGATCAACTATTTCATTTTTTTTATTTTCGATAAACAACTTATTTATGTGTTTAAAATGCTTCTATAGACTAGTTATAACCGTGTTTTCATTTATTGTCGTATTGTCATTCCACGTTGTATTAATGATATAAGAATTATTTGATGTGTTGTTTCCAGGCCGGCGACGCCGCCAGCTACTACTCGCAGTGGAAGGACGCGCGGCTGCGAGTGGAGCACTACATCAACGCGGAGGAGCAGGGCTACATCGCCGGCGCCAACATGACCGGCTACTGGGTGCCTTGCAACATGGAACCCAACTTCTGGGTCAAGCTCGGAGAGTCTCTCCAAATGGAGGTAATGTCCTGCCCAGTCTCATCCATCATCCTCCTGCCCTTATCCCAATTTATTTGGGGTCGGCGCAGCATGTCTTTTTCTTTCATACATCTCTATCAGCCTGCCCAGTCTATAACCAACTATGTTGCGACAGGCTTCCGGCTAGTGAAATGAGACTATTTTGATAATCTATTTATTTATAATTATGTAACCACAATAACATAGGAAAAGAAACAGCATTTAAACTAATCCTTATTATTATACAACCTTATTCTTAGTCTTATCCTTATTCTGCTGAGCGTGGGGTCCTGGATTCGATTCCCGGGTCGGGCAGTGTTATTTGGGTTTTTTCATTAGGAAATTCTCAGTAGCAGCCCGGAGTCTGGATTTGTGCCCGGTCAATGGCAATAGGCTCGCCCCTTATTACATGGGACTATAACATAACTTCGGGGAAATACAGGCGTGATGTTATGTTATTCTTAGTTTATACTAAACCTCTTAAGAGGGTCATTGTACTCATCATTATAAACAACTTTTCCTATGGGACCAAACCTGAAACGGCGAAAAAAAATCTGCTGATCACTAGATTTAAATAAATAATAAATAAATAATTTATTAAAAACACAGCCATACAAATTTGTGTGCCATTTGTGTTGAAATAAATCGACAAAATATAAGGAACAGCTGATTTATTTTTCAAAGCCTAGCATTATACTGGGTGTCAGGGAAACGCTTCCGAAAACGAAGATGGGTGATATTGCTGGTGGTTGCTGATACGAAACAACAAAAATAAATGTGATTGTTTTTTAGATTTTTTCATATATTTTTTTGCATTTTCTTACGTAACCAGCTTTGGGCATTTAAATTAAACTGATTTGCAAAAAAAACCCTATTTATTTACTTAATTTTTTAAAGTTCGCAATGTAATTCAAATAAAATATCAGCTGGCGCTAGGGGTGAACGACATCCGCTCGCATACGCAGTCCGTGTCGTAGCGAGCGTAGTTAGGTTAGGTAAGCGCGGCATTGATCCCGAGTTTTGTACGCTTTACATTGCGGGTTTGCAAAATAACAAAACAGTAAAACATTAAAACAATGTTATAAGGCTAATGGTTATTGGTATTTGTTTGTGTTTAGGTAGTATAATAATAGTCTTTTAGTTTCGGGAGCGTTTCTCTGACACCCAGTATGCTGTATGAACCACAACTTGAAGTTTGAGCCGTAAACTACGTACTTCCGCGTTAGGGAATAGCCAATAGCCGCCTTGGTAGGGCCAATTGGATTGCAGTAGCCCGCTTCCTTGTACCTCAGCTAGTTGACAGAATTTATGCATATATATTTTTTTATGGGTGCATTTAAAGAGCCTCCACGAGTGACGATATTTAATTGATCGTCCGGCGTACCCTGGGCTGTCAGCTCCGCTACCAATCTTTTCCCATGGCATGGGCTATTATCATTATAGCTCATGTCGACACGAATCACGATAGAAGAAGAAGAAGACATAATTTATTATACGCAGTAATATAAACATAACATCACGCCTGTATTTCGGCAGAGGTGTGAAGTACACCCACATTTCGCCAGTTATGTTATAGTCCCATGTAATAGGGGGCGAGCCTCTTGCCATTAACCCGGCACAAATCCAGACTTCGGGCTGCTACTGAGAATTTCCTAATGAAAAAACCCATTAACACTTTGCCGGACCCGGGAATCGAACGCAGAAAAATCGCAAATCGAATCGAATCGCAAATCGAATCGAATCAATCAATCGGGATTCGAATTGTTGATTATACGCAGTATATTCAACAATAGGCGTCTATGCTCGTGATGATCAGTGGAAAGGGTGCGAATTGCATCAGCTTCGCAAAATTAACTGTATGAACCACAACTTAGGCTCGTATTACAGAAGCTTCCTCAAGTACAGTTTAAACTCCAATCACCTGATCACTACTTAAGGATAGAATCGTTACTTGAGTATCGGTCTTATTCCAGAACGGTAATTATAAACTTTAATTCAACAACAAAACACACGAATTTGACCTGTGTTATAATAGAAATCTCTACTCAAGCGTAGTCTGGACCACGCTTGAGTGATTACAGATCAAATATCTACCCAAATACCGAAACAGGTGACAATATAAAACGAAACTAAACTCAGCTGAACTGTGATCAACAAATCTCTGCTTGAGGGACGTTCTAAAATCAAAGCTCAACTTGAAACTAGTTTTAAACAGAGATCAACGCTTGAGTATCCTTCTGGAATACGGGCCTTAGAGTTGGTTTTTGAATGTTACTCGTGTCGTATTCTCAGGTGGTTGGCGAGGTAGGTGCGTGCATGCCCATCGTGGGGCTGTTCAAGGAGTGCACGGACGAGGAGTCGCAGAAGGAGGCTGACGACATGGCCGGCGGCACCGGCGACAAGAGGAAGTGCTACAAGGACAGGTAACATACACATACAAACATACAGGATGACTGGTTCAACGAGGGACGGACTCTTTTTTTTAATGTTATATAGGTCTGCTCTTGACCGCAATCTAGACAGCTTTGTAAAGATGTGGTCGACGATGGAGCGAGCAGACCTATTAGGTGCCGATTCACTCCAGCTTTAAAGGCGTTAAGGTTGTAAGTGCCCGGAACTACAGTTGCCGGCAGTGAATTCCACAACTTGGCTGTGCGCATTATGAAAGAGTTCTCAGAGCGCTTGGTCCTGATAGTAGGGACTTCTACTAAATGTAGATGATATCCTGCAGTGCGTCGTGTAGTCCGATGAAAGAAAGGAGAAGGCGGAATAAGCTCATGGAGCTCTTGCGCACACTCTCCAAAGATGTGCGTCTATGGGCTAATCTTTGTAGCTTGGATTTTACTAGCAGTTCATCACCAATTAGCCTATTAGCTCTGCGTTAAATCGAGTCAAGAGCGGCAAGCTGGTATTTGGCGGAGCCATCCCATAAGTGACTGCAATACTCCATACACGATCGGACTTGAGCTTTATTTAGAGTGAAAATCTGTCCATGAGTGAATTATCGCTTCACCTTGTTTAGAATTCCCAACTTTTTGGCCGCAGTTTGACCCTTTGCCTCGAATGTGGTGCCGAAGTTTTTTTTTTTTTTTTTTTTTATTCTTAACGGGCTTGCGTTTGACCGCCACCTCACCTGATGTTAAGCGAAGTTGGACTGTATTTCTGGACTGGTTGTATTTATTGAAAGCCGCGATGCGTGCGCACAGTAGGATGGCTTCGAGAGGGAGTCCATTGTCCAGAAATACAGTCCAAGAGTTTTCATTTACTAGCCAAGACCCCCAGCACTCATCTGGAGCTTGGCATTCAAACAGTCATGTTGTATTTATTTATTCTTTTTAACGCATGCGCAGCGAAACCTAAAGACATTCTTGCGTTTGACAGCCACCTCACCTGATGTTAAGCGATGGTGCAGTCGACGATGGTTCACGCTTGCCCAGCAAAAACCTATTCACTCGAGTCTTGAAGACCACCAGATTATACTTCTCGGGAAACACTGACAAGGCAAGGAATTCCACTTTTTGGAGGTACGCATGATAAAGCTATTAGCAGAACGGTTCGTGCGTAAGGGAGGAATATCTACCATATAACGGTGGCGCATCGCCGTGCGTCTGGTCGTCCGATGATGGAAAGGGCTTGGGGGATAGTAGATAGAAAAAATGCGAAAAACGGTCACTTTCGGCACTTTTTCTATCTACAAGTACAGCGAAAAGCGTACTATATTTACAGAGTTAATAGTTTCTGACTTCTTAGGTTTTCGCGATCACTATACATTATAATAAAACAAAGTTTAACCGGATTAAATCGCGTATATTATTTAAATTGGATTCCCTGACGTTTCGAAAGCTTTGCAGCATTTCGTGGTCGCAGGTAGACTAAGATGACAAGCGTCTTTACAAATATTTCTAAAAAAATATTTTAATCTACCGTACAATATTATTAATTATAAAATCGTTTCGATGCACGCAGTAATCACTCACAATATCATTATCTTTTACAGTGTTGCGTGCTGTTTGGGACTTGATTATTTTTAGGACTGGTTTCCAAACAGGTGGTAGCTGCCAACCATCTTCTCTATTAAAATTAGGATGTTTTTTAATTTCAATAGCCTCACGGAGCATAAACGAAACGTCAGGGAATCCAATTTAAATAATATACGCGATTTGATCCGGTTAAACTTTGTTTTATTATAATTAATAGTTTCTGATTAAACGACAGTACCTGTACAGAAACGTGGTCGCTCACAATGGGCATGATAAGAAGGCTCAAAGTCACTCAACGGTCAATTGAGAGGGCTATGCTCGGAGTGTCCTTGCGTGATCGAATCAGCAATGAGGAGATTCGCAGCAGAACGAAAGTAACCGACATAGCCCGAAGAATTGCCAAACTTAAGTGGCAGTGGGCGGGGCACATTGCTCGCAGAACGGATGGCCGATGGGGCAGTAAAGATGTGGAGTGGCGACCGCGTACTGGAACCTGGTGAAGGTCGCGGGAATCCGCTGAATGCGGAAGGCGCAAGACCGGTCGTTGTGGCGATGCTTGCGGGAGGCCTATGTCCAGCAGTGGACGTCTTTCGGCTGAAACGATGATTATGACCTGTACTTCAATTGTTAAAAACGAATTTTCGATAAATTATGTACTCGGCGAGTTATTATTTTTTTACTGATGGGGGCGCCACTTGGCTCTTAGTACTTTAGTAGGGCCTTAATTGATTAGAATAACTCTTGTTGTGTTTGTTGTAGGAACGCAGAGTACGTGAACAGGTACAAGCGCGGGCTGCTGTTCTACCTGAGGGACGAGACCGTGGTCGGCTTCGTCTTCTGGAACATGCCGCCCATCGAAGACCGCAAGGAAGTCGCCACTGAGGTACAGTCGGAAATATTTCCGCTGAACCACCACTATCCGCCAGTTTCTGGAAATCTCAGGTCAAGCGATGTGATTGGTTGTTAACATTTTCGCCGGCCAATCACAGAAGCTGAAATTAGATTTGACCATTGATCAAATTGATCAGCCTTCCAGACTCTGGGGGTAAGACTAAAATCGCTTGCATTCTGTTCGATAGCAGCGGACGAATCCTGCTACATTACCCAAACCCAAACATTCTGAAATATTTCTAGAAAACCACCACTAAGGCACATAATCTAATAGTACTAACGTACAGAACGGCCACTCACCGCCCCCCGCCAATTTAAGATTCCGCGCCTCGCACGCACCCGCAGTTTGATGGCATGGACTGCAAGATTGTAATGGATGTCAATCGCCAGTTACTATACAAGCACGCCATCTCTGAGAACTACTGAGAAGCGCTTGGAACCCAGTTGGCATTACCAGCGGCGAACATCCCTAACCTATACGTGTGTGCGAGTTCGTATACAGACGTAATCTTGTGTATGTAGGTGGTGCTAGCATTTATATTGTATTGAGTGGCCGAGGTGTGACTAAGGCTAAAATCGCTTGCTCTCAAAATTCGATGGCAGCCGTAGGTACGTGTAATCATGGATGAATATTAGTTTATTGGTCTATGGTGTAATGTAGCAGGATTCTTTCAAGGGATTTTGTCGACAAAATGTACCACCGCGAAGTAGCGTGAGCGTGAACGTAACTTCATTTGAATTTAAATCGAAAATGCTGTACTGGTCAAATACATGCGAGCAGCGGCCGGTAATGTTAGTATGAAAATCCATATCTGTCCTGTTTAGCGGCCAAATAAATTACTACCCATCTAAAAAATAGTTACACAGAAAGAGCATTTATTACACACTTTTTATACACTTGTTTGGCTGTGACACTTGTGATGACACATCGACTTCTGATGGGTAGACTTAGGTCCGTATTACAGAACGTTCCTCAAGTACACTTTGATCTTCAATCAACTGATCACTACTTTAGGATAGACTCGTTACTTTAGCGTCGGCCTTATTCCAATACGGTAATTATAAACTTCAATTCTACAACATAGCACACGAATATAACCTGAAATAGGAAGGAAATCTCTACTCAAGCGTGGTCTCACAGTATAAAATAAATCTAAACTCAGCTGAACCACAGAATGTCTAATAGTACTAACGTACAGAACCGCCACTCACCGCCCCCCGCCAATTTAAGTTTCTCACCCGCGCCCCGCACGTGCCCGCAGTTTGGCGGCAAGTTGGACTGCAATATTCAATGGATGTCAATCGCCAGTCGAGTGCGTCACGCAATATATTTTTTGGTGTTTGTAGTTGTATTTTTAACCGACGAAAAAAAGGAGGAAGTTCTCAATTCGACGTGTATAAATATATATATATATATATATATTTTTTTTTTTTTTTTTTATGTATGACCACGCATAACTTTTTACAGAGTGGTCCGATTTTGATGACTATTTTTTTAATGGATAGGGTATATCTCGAAGTTGGTCCCATTTAAATTTCAAAATCAAAATCCACCCCTAAGGGTAGTAAAACAGGGGATGAGTTTTTGTTCACCCACTGAATTCTTACCTGTTAACCGATACTGTTGAAATTTGACACACATAAATATAGTTCTAGACACTACGACATAATGGAGACCTGGAGGAGTTAGATTTTAACAACAAAAAAATGAAAAATAAAACTTTTTAACAAAAAATTGAACCGACGAAAAGTGAAACTGAAAAGCGAAAAATAACTAATTATGAGTCGGCGCCAAACAACCAATCAACGAAGATCATTAAATTACTTTAAATAAATAATAAAAACAACGTCACATCAAATATACCGTGAAATTTTCAACGATAAACAATAACTTTCCAAAAATGCGTTCTCCGCTCGGCCACTTGCAACTTACACGCACTTTGCTTGTTATAATTTCGTTTGGCGCCGACTCATAATTAGTTATTTTTCGCTTTTCAGTTTCACTTTTCGTCGGTTCAATTTTTTTTTTAAAGTTTTATAATTTGAAAACGTAGTGTATTGTGCTTTACACGGATGTGTGTCTACATCTAGACAAGGAAACAGAAGACTTTTTCGATTTCCGAAGGATGAAATAAGGTATGCCACAAAAAAACTTTTATAGGTAGAACTACAGAACAGCGAGCATTTAATTTTACAATTAAACGATTTTTTTGTACTTTGCCAATTATGACAAAAAGGAAAAAATAATTTGCTTGTAATGCTTGAAAGCAGATTCCTTTGAGTACCTATTTATTGTATTTTACTAAAGGTAGGTATCTACTTACCGCGAGAGTTTAATTTTACAACTACAGTGAGAGATTGTTTACTGTAAAATTACGTACTTATGATAAGAGAGGAATGAATTATTATAAATTGTAATGCTTGCAAAACAAAACTTTTTTTGAGATTCCGTATTTTCAATGTCATACGGTTCAATAACCGCCAATTTAAATCGGTTAGGCGTAAATTTTTCAGTGTGTGTAATATATAATTTACTAGCGGACCCGGCAGACGTCGTCCTGCCCGGAAAAGCAGCGCCACATATAATTAAAATCGTCCCTGCCATTTAGGAGAAGATCAGTGACATACAGACAGAAGGGCCACCTACCGGATCCAATTGTGTTTTCACACCATCCAGGAAACCATTGAAATATTCACAAAAAAATTCATCCAAATCGGTTCAGCTGTTTAGGAGGAGTTAGGCGACAATCAGATGTACAGAAGAAATAAATATTCGCGGCTTCACTCGCGTTAAATTCTGCTAACCCACGTGACGGATCCTGTTAATTCAGTCCAGTCCAGTCCAGTTCCATCCATCCATCCATCCATCCTTTTATTCGGACCGTCCAGTCCAGTCCAGTCCAGTCACTATCCCACTATCTCACCCCATGTCCAGTCCCGTCCCATGTCCCGTCCCGTCCCATGTTAAATGTCCCATCCCGTCCCATGTCCAATGTCCCATCTCATGTACCATGTCCCGTCCCGGCCCATGTCCCTTCTCATGTCCCGTCTCGTCCCATGTCCCGTCCCCCATGTCACATGTCCCGTCCCGTCCCGTCTCATGTCCCATGTCCCGTCCCGGCCCATGTCCCATGTCCCGTCCCCCATGTCACATGTCCCGTCCCCCATGTCACATGTCCCGTCCCGTCCCGTCCCATGTCCCGTCCCCCATGTCACATGTCCCGTCCCCCATGTCAAATGTCCCGTCCCCCATGTCACATGTCCCGTCCCGTCCCGTCCCATATCCCGTCCCCCATGTCACATGTCCTGTCCCGTCCGTCCCATGTCCCGTCCCATGTTATCAATTGTTCAGCAAATCAAATTTGGTGACACAACGACTGCAGCGCCACCTACCGGGTAAATAAATAAATGTAGCTTATATGACACGTTCGTAGATTTACCATAGCAGCGCCATCTATTCATTACTTACTCAACCCAGTCGAAAGGTATCGACATCTGTTAGAATCATTTGGAGTTAACAGATAATTGTGACTGTCAAATAATAACAGACAAATAATTAGCAATAAATTAAAATTACGACTATAATTTGAGATTTAAACTAAACTATCTCTCAAGTTGGATCGAACTCCACATGGTGTGCGAATTTTATTAGGAGTCCATTGAGGACAAACATTGTGACACGAGATTTATATATATTAAGATTTAATAATTTATTAGGTTTTCGCGATCACTACTCATTACAATAAAATCAATTTTACTGGATTACATCGTCAGATACAACCGATGCAATTTACGCGATCATAATGTATAATTTCTATGGCAATAATAATATAATAATTTTTTATTTATTTTTCCAGTATATATAATGATTGATAGTATTTTAATAAGCTTCAGTAATGTGATTCAGTAGTACGAGCTCTTTATGTATCAATTTACCATAAATAAAACTATCAATTTACTGCAGCTAATTAAAAATACTAAATTATTTTCTTCGCCGCCCGTACAAACTCACTGCTTTCGTGCGCAAGAATAACTTTCGCTACACAAGCTAACGCCATCTCTGAGAACTACTGAGAAGCGTTTGGAACGCAGTCGGCATTTCGAGCGGCAAGCAACCCTATTCATTCAGGTGTATAAGACGTAAGCTTGCGTATGTAGGCGGTGCTAGCATTCATATTGTATTGAGTGGCCGGGGTGTGGCTGAACTGTGATCAATAAATCTCTGCTTGAGGAATGTTCTAAAATTAAATCATCTTTTACACCGTACCTACCCACGATCGGTTCCCATTCTTCTAGTCCACCCAAAGGTTGTCTGGAAGAGATTGCCTTGTGCGATAAGACCGCCCATTGTACTTACTTAATCTTTCTGTAAACTATTGTCTTTATCCCCGGCGAACGTATCGCGATCAAATCGTGGATGTTCTCAAAAAATGCCAGGTTAAGAGTTCTCTAAACCGACGAGCATGCATGACGAGGTTAATGGACGTAGATGAAGCGAAAGAGGTGTGTCAGGATCGTAGCAGGTGGAAATCCATAGTCTCTGCCTACCCCAATGGGAAACAGGCGTGATAATATGTATGTATGTATGTATTGTCTTTGTTTTCGTTTGGTGTAATGTACAATAAAGAACATAATAAATAAATAAATCCCAACTCAAAACTAGTTTTAAACAGTGACACACCTCGGAAACTCAATACAACATAAACACTAGCACCACCTACATACACAAGATTACGTCTTATACGAACGCACACACACGTGTAAGTTAGGGATGCTCGCCGCTCGTAATACCGACTGGGTTCCTAGCGCTTATCAGAGATGGCGTGCTTATATAGCGACTGGCGATTGACATCCATAGCAATCTTGCAGTCCAATTGCCGGCAAACTGTGGGCGGGTGCGGGGCCCGGGCGAGGAATCTTGAATTGGCGGGGGGCGGTGAGTGGCCGTTCTGTACGTTAGTATTATTACATATTCTGTAACAGTGATCAACGCTTGAGGATCGTTCTATAAAACGGGCCTTAGCGCCTACATTAGAGGGCATTGCGATTTTGAAACTATCATTGTTTGTGTTTGCAGTTGCTTCGTGCTCGTCCTACATATCATGAGATCAATACGCTGGCGGAGCTGCTGGGCTTCGATCAGACTCGCTGTGTTTACAAGAAGGCCGAAGAAATCAAGGAAGCGGGGCCCTGTGTAACGAAGTAAGACGATCATTGTAACACGCATCCTTCGAGCGGTATATTAAGGAGAATATAGCAGCCAAGTCACGCCCCCCATCAGTAAAAAAAAAATTACTCGCAGAATACATAATTTATCGAAAATCCGTTTTTAACGATGGAAGTACAGGTACACTACCGGTATTTGTGTGGTGATGAGGAACATATTAGTGTTTGTGTTGGTCTGGGTACTTCTTATGTATTATAAGTATTTATTTACGAAAAAAAAAGGATATAAGTATTATATCCATTGTCTAGTACCCATAGCACAAGCTCTGCTAATTTGGGACTAGATGGTGCCGTGTAAACATATCCCAAAATATTTATTTATTTTATTATTTATTTACTGTAGTTTAATCAGAAACTATTAAGGGCCGAGTTCGCGGACAATGAAATAACCACTGTTTGCAAAATCAACCTGTTATTCAACAACAGATGTTTAACCGGGACGCGGGAATTTTCGTGTTCACGACTCCTATCCGATCATTGATTCTGAAACCGAGCGTTCTGGGAATGAAAGAACGAATGATGTAACACGATTAATCAAAATGGTAACTAAATGGCAACAACACTATGAAAAGAACGACAATATAAAACGGTTGTATATCAGGTAACTCTTCCAAAATTAAAAATCCTAGTATAATGCTACTCTATACATTTGACATATCTTTTTAATTTGGCAGGATAAGCGGTCTTGGTTGCCATAGCAACCAATTAAATACGCCATTTTGATGTTTGAAAATTAGGCCGCTTACAAACTCGAAGTGTATCGGGCGGGCGCGTTTCTTGAAACATGATAAAATTCTGGTAGTTGTGCTTACCCAAAAGTAGCGGTAACATTGTGCAGGTTTCGTGCGAGCATCGTTTACAAGTCGCATTCATTTTTATTTTGATTAATTATACAAAAAATTATAAATAAAAAAAATTACGTACTACCTCAATACGACAAAAACAGTTATGTTTACACATCTTTCATAAGTTTTCTCAAAGCATAAGCAATATGTTTCTTTATTTATGTTCGTAAAAGAAAAATGCACGCTCGAAAAACGGCAACGTGTTCCGGCCCTTATTTTATTCGGTTTTTATTGTAAATTTTACGAATATGATAAAATGCAATTGTTTTGTTATATTGGAGAGTAATAATCCATATATAATATTTTATGCAGCATAGACTCTTCTAAAATTACGAAAAACAATCAAATACAGAATACCAATGAATAACCTCAACAATTTCAACCATCAAACGTCAAAAATGTCATGTTTAAATACCCGGTTAGTACTTAAACGACGTCCCCGACTTCGGTTAGAAAAATCGATTGATTACTGAATCAGAATCAGAATTATTTATTGCAAGAATGTTGTACAAAAAAGATGATAATTAATACTAAGTGGATCATACATTCTACCATGACAATGGTGTGCAAATTTTTATACAAAGTCAAAATAATTATATTTTAAGCATGCCAAAGTCAATTAATAAAAAAAATAAAAATATTTAATAAATGTTAAAATCCCAAAGAATGTCAAAAGAGTAAAAAAAAATAAAAAAAATAGATATTATAATATTGTGTCAAGATGAATTATTTTAATTAAGAATTGTATTATTAGAAAACTTATAGGCAATATTAATTTCAACAATGGAATTTGTCAGAAGATTACAACATTTATTAATTACAATTATTTAAATAGTTTTTCGAGTACAAATTAAATTATTATTCCTTAAATGTCGTGAATTCATTTAGGTCATAAAAACACTTATTAGCGAGCCACTCAGTAAGCTTTTTTTTAAACATTCTCAATGGTAGCTCTTTAAAAGAATTGGGTAACTTATTATAAACCTTGATAGCAGTTATATACACATTTCTTTTGTATAACTCCACCCGACACATAGGTTGGTAGAGCATGAACTTATTTCTCCGTATAGCTTTTCTACTTACTGCTTGTGATTGGAGTTCGAAATAGTCAGGGTGCTGCTTGACAAATACGCAGAGCTCTCTGATGTACATGCAAACCAGAGGCAGGATGCGAAACTTTTTGAACAAAGGCTTGCAGCTGTCCATAAACCAGGCGCCACAAATGGCTCTGACACACTTTTTTTGCATCCGAAAAGCTTTTTCGATTTCGACAGAATTTCCCCACAACAAGAGACCATACGAGAGCACCGAAGACACATATCCATGATATGCACTAATTGCTGCTTCGGTAGATACTGTTATCCTTAATCTTTTAATGGCAAATACGAACCTGTTGATCTTGCTACAAACATACTCAATGTGTGCCTTCCAATCACATGTCCTATCGAGGATCACTCCTAAACATTTTGTCGAATTAACCTCCTCTACTTTACTATTTTCATAATTAATATTCAAATCTTTATGCTGTTTTCTGTAGTTTTGAAATTGGATCATTTTGGTTTTCGTTACGTTTATTCTTAAATTATTATTATTTAGCCAATTAATTATATTATTTAATGCAAGATTTATGTCATTTTCATATGTCATTTGATTATCACATTTTACAATTACTGTGGTGTCGTCCGCAAATAAAATTGTTTTGCAATCAGTAGCATTTGGAAGATCATTTATATAAATGAGGAATAAGAATGGTCCCAGCACGCTGCCTTGTGGGACTCCATATTTATTAGGCTGGAACTTAGATCTACTTGTAACTTTATTACCTTTTAGAGTTTTTGCAATTTCAACACATTGCGTTCTGTTTGACAGGTAGCTGTTAAGCCAATCGTTTGCTTTTCCTCTAAATCCGTATTTGCCTAGTTTATACAGTAGTAATTTATGATCAACGAAATCGAAAGCCTTGCTCATATCGAGAAATAGGGCAGCTGTAGGCGTGTTTTCGTTTATGGACTCTGTAATATTTTTTATTAAATTAAAACAAGCTAATGATGTTGTACTATTTTTCCGAAATCCAAATTGTTCGTGTCTCAGTATCTCTTTACTGGTAGCAAAATCGTATAACCTATTAAGCATAACCTTTTCAAATATCTTCGAGAAAACCGGTATTAAAGTAACTGGACGATAGTTGCTCATATCGGTTTCCTCGCCTTTTTTAAATAAGGGCTTAACTATCGATTTTTTCAGAATTTCTGGGAAAGTACCTTCCTCAAACGATATATTAGCCAAGTAGCTTATAGGTTTGCAAATGTATTTTGCACATATTTTTATTATTTTTGTACATATCCCATCTATACCTACTGAGTTAGTGTTGTTAAGACTTTTAATTATTGTCAATATTTCAATTGGATCTGTCGGTTTTAAGAATATTGTATTTACATTATTATTCTTCATAGTTTTATTAATACCATCAATTTTAAATTTAAATTCATTCTCATTTGTTAATTGTATATAAAAATCATTAAAGGCTTCACAAATATCATATGGGGTTGTATACTTTACATTGTTTTGTAATATTGTATCTATTTCTGTGTTATTAATAATGTCACCAACATTACTATTTATTACCTCCCAAACGGCTTTGCATTTATTTTTCTTGTTGTCTATGTATTTCTTATTTTGCAATTGTTGAGATTTATGTATGCATTTCTTCAGTATACTTGTGTATTTTGCGTACATTTCGTTGTTTGTCCGTTTATTAGCACCTGTAAGTTTATGTTTTAGGTATAGGTATCTTTTCTTTATACAAGATTTTCTAATACCTTTCGTTAACCATGAGTTTTTACTTTTCTTGTTTGTTTTTTTTTACAACAAATGCAGGGAAACACAAATCATAGAATAGGGCAAATAGATGGTGAAATTCTTGAAAGGCTTCGTTTAGATTAGATTTTTCATAGACGTTCGAAAAAGTTATTGAAGAAATACAGTCACAAAATTTTACAATATTTTGTTTATTAAAATCGCGTACTCGTTCATACCAACTGATCGATTCACGTTTTTTATTTATTTTTATACTTAGGGTTTGACCAGTTTCATGATCTGAGAGCCCTAAATAGTGAACTTCAGCTCGAGTTTGCTTCAGATTACTAGCAAACTGATCAAGGCATGCTAGTTTTCTTGTAGGTGACTTTATGTGCAATTTGATGTTGAAATTTTCAAGTAGATTTATTAGTTCTTGAACACTCTTATTTGGGTTTAGGGTGTCCAAATTCCAATCCCCGCATAAAATGATTTTTTTTGATCGATTTGAAATTCTCAACAAAAGTAGATTTAGTTTTTCAAGAAAAATATATGGGTTACTATTGGGAATTCTATGAATGCAAATATATGGGTTACTATTGGGAATTCTATGAATGCATATAATTAGTATTTTTTGTAGTGTCAACTCTATACCACAACATTCAAAACTAAAATTACATACTAGGTCACTTGCGTGACTTAAAGCTTTATAATCAATACAATTTTTTAATAATATACACGAGCCTCCTCTTTTCTTGTTACGGCAGTACGATGCAACCATTTTATAACCCGGTATTTTCAGTAGATGCTCTGTTCCCTTTTCTATAAAAGTCTCTGTTAGGCAAACTATGTCAATTTCTTTACGATTTTGAGAGAATTCTGATAACGCAAAATTTATTTGCTCGGATTTATTAATAGCCCCCGCTATATTCTGGTGGAAAATAGAGAAATTAAATTCATGTTTAGGAACGAAAAAACTTTTCATTTTGTGATTTAGACTGGGATAATAGGTCGTCTGTCAAACCTTTGCTTTTTGAAAAGTAGTACGGTATTGTCCCTTTTTTAAATATGGATGCATTGTCTTCAGAGCTCCCCACAATCTCCCGAAACCACGGCTGAGATTGCTTGGCTTGAAAATGGTGTAGAATGGTATCTTTATCAGTTTTATTTACATGTACTTCACCCACCGTACATTCATTTTTGTGCCTATAGGACCTTGTTGAATTTGTACATGCAAGCCAATGTCTACGACATGATAAGAGATCAATTTCTACGTGCAATCTGAAGCTTAACATTTTAGTAAACTTTACTCTGCTATGAAAAATATCTTTACAATTCATTTCAATTAGTTGGCAATTTTTGTAATTTTTCAATAATAATTTAACTTTTTTTATTTAACAAACATTCGCTTAAAAACGGGTTATACTGAACATTTATAACAAAAACATTGTGATGTCGCAAGAGGTAAAGACAATTACTTAAATCCGCCAAAAAATTGTAGGGATTTTTGTCGTTTGATCCAATCGATAAGATCACAATGTCTTCGCGTTTCAGAGAGCTACATAAACTTTCGCATGATTTGAGTATTTCGCAGCATTCTGCTCCTGGTTTAATTATACCAAACACATCATAGCTATTATCGCATTTTCTTCTTCTATCATAACATACTTGAGAAGCCAAACCGCAGACCTGTTGGTCACCCAGAATGTATATTATCTTCTTATGCTCGATACTAGTGGCGCCATCTATCGTACATTTTTCCAAAACTGTGCACTCGGGTACTGCTGATGATGCGATTTCACTATTAGTTTGTGGTGATGCACTATCAAGCTCATTGTGAGTCGAGATCAGTCCTAGAGATTTCTGGATAAAGCGACTAGGTAACTGTTGAGAGCGTGTTTTTGGTGTTTCGTCTAGACATAATATATTTTTCGAGTTTATAGGTGAAATTCGAGATATTTTTAAACGTATATTTGTAAGCTTCTTTAATGTTGGTGTGACAGACTTTTGGCGAGGAGTAGTAGTTGCTGGGGTGCACGGAATTGAACTACTAGATATATTTTTGAGGAACTGAATCTGTATATTCTTATCTGTTAATTCATCTTTAAGGCGCGTGCATTCGCAGTTCAGATTAATTATTTCTTCATGAGCGCTAGTAATTTCGCTTCTTAAATTATCAATTTCAACTTTCAATTCTTGAATTTCCGTTAAATTAATCTCTGAAGACATAGGAACACTTTTCGTTGACAAGTCCATTCCTTCAGAAATCGAAGAACTTAAAAAAGTACTCTCCAATGACAAATCCGAACGGTCCATATCCGATTTCCTTCTTCTCATCGGTTTTCTAAAGGTAATGTTATTATTTTCCATCATTATTAAAGTTTGTCGTCCGACTGTGATACCCTCTATCGTGAAGTGGTTTGATTAATAGTGCGCGAGGTGATTGTGAACAAGCGTAGGCGCACACAGTAACAGACGTAACAGCTGCAATGCTGATGTTTCGAGCCAATTCCGTAAGATGGCGCTAAACAGTATGTTTTAAAGCTCAATCAATCCAAAAGCATTTTATCATTTGCACAAATAAACACAAAGTTATCCGTTGAACCTTCACCTTACCACTGCCTATTCTTCCCACTTATTCAGGTGCCGAAACACTGTTCACTGTGGTTTTAGTGATTTTAGGGTGGTAGGTATGCCAGTCAACTTCACTGTTTATTTTAACTTAACTTTGTAAACAAACGCAGTTTTACTGTTCGTGGATAACACTCTCAATTGTTGATTATTCAGTAGCAGTTAATATTAACACGAAAAAACCACTGAGTTAAACATATTACTATTTAAATTAAATCAAAATATCGGAGGAATACTTTTCGTGATAGTAGGTAGGTAGGTTGTTGTTGTTACTGTGATATAACGGTTGGTTATCGTTGGTGAACACCAAAGTTCGGGTTAAACATCTGGTTTTTACATAAACATCTGTTATCTTCTGGGTGAACTTGCCCCTAACTCTGTAAATTATACTTCGCTGTAATTGCAGATAGAAAAAGTGCCAAAAGTGGCCGTTTTTCAAAGAAGAAGTTTTTCGTTTTACAGCGAACTATAATTTTAGTTTCTGATTAAACTACAGTAATAATTTCTTAGGTTTTCGCGATCACTACACATTATAATAAAACAAGTTTAACCGGATTACATTACATTACATACATACACACACAACGTATATTATTTAAATTGCAACCACAAGTCCTGGCGAAGGAAAACCAATATGTACCTAGAATGCTCCGTGAGGCTATTGAAATTAAAAAAACATCCTAATTTTAATAGAGAAGATGGTTGGCAGCTACCTCCTGTTTGGAACCCAGTCCTAAAAATAATCAAATCCCAAACAGCACGCAACACTGTAAAAGATAATGATATTGTGAGTGTATACTGCGTGCATCGAAACTATTTTTTAATTAATAAAAATTGTACGGTTGTTTTTTTTTTTTTTTTTCGAAATATCTGTAAAGACGCTTGTCATCTTAGTCTTCCTGCGACCACGAACGCTGCAATGCTTTTGAAACGTCAGGAAAACCAATTTAAATGATATACGCGATATAATCCGGTCAAACTTGTTTTATTAAACTACAGTACCTGTACCTCAATACTCAATACTCAATATATTTATTGCATTCACAATGTATTACTTAGGTGGTAGACAAAATAAAAAAAAAACAAAAAAAAAAAAAAAAAAAAAAAACAATCGTTAAAAGCGAATATTCGATAAATTATGTATTCAGTGAGTCATATTTTTTACTGATGGGGGCGCCACTTGGCTGCTACATTCCCCATTGTCGTTCACACCAAACGTAACGCTCGCTTCTAGATTTATTGAAGTTTGTAAACATATTGAAGTAAATGTTTTGAAGTTTTGGGTAAACGGTCGCATAACCAGAGAATTATCGTTGATGAAAACGAGCCTAAAACGCATAGACGATGTATTACATAACTATCGTTATTTCGCCGTTATTTTTCAATAATGTTTATTTACTCTTAGACAAATAAAAAAAGGCGGACGGAATCTCGCTAAATAAAAAGTGAAGCACCCATAGTAAGACAGCTCGCTTAAAAGTACGGGCTGGCACGCACACATTCACACCCATAGTAAGACAAAAAGCCGCGATTACGCAACAAATCTCATGTGACGGTAGTCATTGTCGGAGTGTCACAAATAAAATAACAATATATTATCTGGTGTGTTAAAATTACCTGTGTCGAAATTATAATGGGTTTAGGAAAAAACTAAGTGCTTCAATCTTTTCTTTATGAGATTCCGTCCGCCATTTTTTATTCGTCCGAGTATTTACTCTGATGCGAGCTACTGACCGACTTCTACAGTCTAACAAAGCAATTGGTATACAGGCACTGACTTCATCATCATCATCATTTCAGCCGAAAGACGTCCACTGCTGGACATAGGCCTCCCCCAAGCATCGCCACAACGACCGGTCCTGTGCCTTCCGCATCCAGCGGATTCCCGCGACCTTCACCAGGTCGTCGGTCCACCTTGTGAGGGGCCTACCCACGCTGCGCCTTCCACTGACTTAGTAAAAAGATATTTTACTAAGTCAGTGTATTCAGGGTAGAGAGATATAAATGAAGTTTTCTCAGAAGATTATGGATGTTTTTGAGTGAAATATCATTTTAATAATGGACAAAGTTAAACTGTATTTATACAAAACCCTAATCAAACCATTCTATAATAACTGCCTGAGAAATCTTCATCTATATCTGGCGACCCTGTATACTAATTGCTTTGTTAGACTGTACGTGACAGTAATAAGTCGTTTAATACAGTCACACGGTGCGAGTAGCTGCACTGAAGTAACTCGCACGGTCAACTCGCACGCTAGCTCGCACTGTGCCAAAAGACCAAAACGATGCTTAAGTATTAATCTAGATTCAAGAACGGTCATTTCATGCTTTCGTTTGACATCAGTTGATAGAAAGATATTTCAAATAATTATGATACGTTAGTAGGCAGAATATAGCATTGTTCCATAATCACCAATTTTATATCTGGTACCAACTGTATTCTACGCAAATAAATGATAGATTTATGCTTGAGTTGAGCATCGCTGTATCATTGTGATATAGTTTAATTTTATTCGTTTTGAGAATGATATTTTTGGCGCTAACTGTACAGATTTTAGGCCCAGCACGTTGTACTGCGGCAAACGACGCGCGGTTTTAAACCGAATAAATATGTAACCTATGGATATCCTAATAAGCGAACGCACTGCCAGGAAATTGGGGAACGTCATTAGGCCCAGCATGCACTACGGTTGCGGTTTTTTATACTGTCAATTTTTTTTTTCTCAATTTAGCCGCAGTTTTTTTCCCGCGGTTGAATTGAGAAACCCTATACCAATTTTTTTTTAACAGTTTAAAAACCCGCAACCGTAGGGCGTGCTGGGCTTTCGCTACACTTTTTTAAAACAGCGCGTGGCTAACCGCAGTGTGTGCTCAGCCTTATTGCAGCTTCCTTTACCTTCATATAGTTATAGATAACAACACTGCTCAGCGCTCCCCACTATTTCTAATCCATAAGTCCAACTATTTTTAATCTTTTTTATTCGCAGGGAATGTTTAAAAACTACCGTAGTATGTCCGAAAGTTAACCGGAAGTATCCGTAGTGGACCGCGGCGTATGAATCTGCAGTTAAAGATGCTTCTGCACCTCAGTTCGAATTCATTGAGTTACGTTTCCAAACATCATGGTATTCAGAAACTTCCCAACATTTGCAGTCACTTGCTTGTTACTCCTTGCCGACTGTTCTACACCACTCGTTACGTAAAATACACGTAATACGTTAGCGGCTAACGTTTAGTGATTGAAATGTTATTAAAAGTTAGTCTGACTGTTATTAAAAATATTAACGTAACCTCACACGGCAAATTTAACTAGCAATCAATAACTCTTTGTGAATGAATGTTACCAAACAACATAAGTAAACGTTACACAACGAATACTAATTGTGGTGTTAAGAATCTTAACACATCAGATACTACGGTATGTGGCCCTCGAAAAAAAAAGTGTTAAAAGGTTGGTACATGCAAATTAAAGGTTAGCACACATATAACCTTAGCACCGTATCAGCAACGCCCCAGTGTAGACATGCGATAAATGTATCACTCAACTGAAAAGAGAGATGAACTCTGTTTTTCCTTACTTGTCGTATTTAGTAAACAATCTTGACAAGTCTCTTTATTTAAATAACTACTAATAAAATATAATTACTAGTTCTGCACATGTAATTAGGTTAAAAAATGTTATTTAGCGTGTAAAATTGTTAAAATAATGTCTTTTAATAATTATTAATGACGAATTGCAGTAAAAAGACATGCCAAGATTGTTTACTATACACAAGTAAGAAAAAACAGAGTGTACGTATCTTTTTGATCAAATTTTGATATTTTAAAGATACGTATAACTCATTTGTATCAGTAGTTAATTTCGTTCAGTAGGTTAGAAGTAGTTCTCGCTCTTGATTTAGCTCAGTGTTCACAGTTATTTAACTTATCCTTATCCGTCGTTCAGTAAGACAGTATTAATTAAATTGATAAAAAATAATTAAACGTATCATAAATATTAGTTAGTTACCGTCCATGTTTCTCGAACTAATTTATGTATCTATTATTACAAAAAAGTTGAATTTATTGACTCGTAATACGGAGATACATTCTGATACACTTACGGCCAATATTAATATCCAATCTATCCACGATTTACCCTACTAGAGATAGAAATTTGATATATGTATTTGTATGGAGCTTATGTCCTATCTCTAGTAGGGCAAATCGTGGATAGATTGAATATTAATTTTGGCCGTGAAACGTGTTGGGAGGTGGTTAACGAGAGATAGATAGATTCATAGCAAGTGAACTAGTTCATTTTTGTCTTTCGTTCACGAACTACCCATGTCTACCTCAGTGTTGTCACGATTTGTCGCATACTTATCAGCACCGTATCATCTACGCATCGATGAGGCGAGACGATGCTGTTGGTGATATGTGTGCAATAACCTTTAAGTCAACGAAACTATAGAATGTATAGATCAAATAAGTTAAATTTTTTTAACCTTTTCATATTTTTTGTTTCAGTTGGAAGGTATGGTAAAAAAGCTAAAGAAGTACATATTGAACAAAATTGTCTGTGAACCATATATTTTTTATTAAATTATGACTTGTTTTATCATGTATTTTATTTATCACTAAAATATATTTTATATACAACGCGTTATTGAAATAACTGAAAACCTCCTAAGGGGTCATTGTACTCGTCAGTATAAACAACTTTTACTACGGGACCAACCCTGAAATCGCGAAAAAAAATCAGCTGATCCCTACATTTTGTCGATTCATGTGAACAAAAATGTAAGGGATAGCTGTTTTTTTTTTAGCGATTTCAGTGTTGGTCCCGTAGTAAAAGTTGTTCATACTGACGAGTACGGTCGACCGCACGTCGGTGGTAACACTGACATTAGCAGCATCTTTATTTCGTAAGCAGTAAGGGCGGTTTTCGAACTGACGTGTTACCACTGTCATGCAGGTGACTGTACAATGACCCCTTAGGAGGTTTTCAGTTATTTTAATAACGCGTTGTATATAATAATATAACTGCCTCGTTGGTCTAGTGGTTGCAAGCGCGACTGCTGAGCGTGGGGTCCTTGGTTCGATTCCCGGGTCGGGCAAAGTGTTATTGGGTTTTTTCATTAGGAAATTCTCAGTAGCAGCCCGGAGTCTGGATTTGTGCCCGGTCAATGGCAATAGGCTCGCCCCTTATTACATGGGACTATAACATAACTGGCGAAATGTGACGTGCGTCGGGCTGGCCCGGCCCCGGTGGCTTTAGGTCGCGAGATATGTATTATCCGAATGAAGAATGAAGCATTTGTACTTACTACATTTTCAATGTACCGCTCTAATAAAAAAAATAGAAGCATTTAAAGGGGGCCGGGCCAGCCTGACGTTTTCAGCCCGGCCCCATCTGTACCACGACAACTACCAAACTTGCTGAGAAAGTGGTGCCACAGAAAGGATGTACTCCGTAAAATACACTTGCATAGTGCTTAATTTAATCTTAGAACCTAATATTTTCCGAGATATTAAGGTGTAAAAGGGGCCGGGCTGAAAATTGTATCGACAGCTTTAACTGGATAACCACGAAAGCTATAAGAACCTATCCTAGGTACGAAAGCTATAAGAACCTATCCTAGGTACGAAAGCTATAAGAACCTATCCTAGGTACGAAAGCTATAAGAACCTATCCTAGGTACGAAAGCTATAAGAACCTATCCTAGGTACGAAAGCTATAAGAACCTATCCTAGGTACGAAAGCTATAAGAACCTATCCTAGGTACGAAAGCTATAAGAACCTATCCTAGGTACGAAAGTTATAAGAACCTATCCTAGGTACGAAAGCTATAAGAACCTATCCTAGGTACGAAATAATCTCCGGCGAATTTAGAACACTTGTACTGCTTTCTTTTCAAATTAAACCCTCTAAATATATAAATATAAGTCATTTAAATTCGGCTGGCCCGGCCCCTTTCAGTCGTTAATATCACTCTCAATATCATATCAATTTCTTTAAGAGGCGATCTTTGCATTCCTATACAGCAGTACATCAATGCAGTTTGAGTCCTGTGTCTATCAGCCGTGTATTTGAGAAGATAATCAATATTTAAAAATGTACTGGTCGAGTGACCATCAGTCTAATGCTAATTTTCGCTGAAACCGGTAGATGGACTTAGATAAAATTTGCATACAGATAGACCATAACCAAAATTAGCAGATGTGGGAGTAGGCTATTATTCCATAATTTTAAAATGTCGGTACGATATTAGACTTGCACAGTAAATCACACGTCAGTAGTAACAGTTTGAAAGAAAGAAAACATATTTATTTGCTTCAAAAGTGACGCACAAAATTAACAAAAAATTCAAGAACAGAACAAATACAGGCACAAAGCCAAGAAGTCACACTGAAGCGTCAAGTCTTTTTCGTAAGCAGAAAGGGTGGTTTTTGAAATTTAAGATGCGTAGCATCTCTACTGTGATGCGTAGCAACTCTACTGTGATGCGTAGCATCTCTACTGTGATGCGTAGCATCTCTACTATGATGCGTAGCATCTCTACTGTGATGCGTAGCATCTCTAGTACGTCTGTGGTAGCCAGTATTGCCATATGCACCGTAATTACGGCAGATCTGCCGTAATTTTGGCTGTTGTTTTTATTTCTGCCACTTACCGTAGTCATAAATTACATTGTATGAAAGTTATCGTAATTTTGAGAACCCAAGCTGGAACTGGTAGTAAGCCAAAAAAAATTTTTTTTTTTATAGTATAGGGTGGCGAAACGAGCTAAAGGCCCACCTGATGTTAAGCGGTTACCTTTGCCCATGACAACTTCAATACCACCTAGGCTGTTGCCTAAATGGTACCGCAAGTCGGTTCGCCAAACTGAGACATGAAGATGGAAAGTCTCATGTGATTGTAATTAAAAATATACCAAAATATTTTAAAATTAATGTCATTGTTACTGTCTTACTCAAGTCAATGGGCACCTAGTAGCATGTGAAATTCAAAATTTCCTTCGTATTTTGCAAATTGTAGCTCTAATTCACGTTGTATATAGATCAGAACATCAATCAACTCAGCCTATCGCAGTCCACTGCTGGACATAGGACTCTCCCAAGTTGCGCCACAACGCTCGATCCTCTGCCTTCCGCATCCAGTCCCCCCCGGCCACGCTCTTTAGGTCGTCCGTCCACCTGGCAGGGGGGCGCCCTACGCTGCGTTTGCCGATTCGCGGTCTCCACTCAAGGACTCGTCTGCTCCAGCGGCCATCGGTCCTTCGACAGACATGGCCAGCCCACTGCCACTTCAGCTTACTGATTCTACAAGCTATGTCGGTCACTCCGGTCATAACATGATCAGAACATGATTAGTGGAAAATAATAGGTATACAACGTGAGATAGTGCTAAAACTTGCAAAAAACTAAAAAAATATTTTTTTGTTTTTAAGGGCTACTGCATCGCAATCACAATATGTCACGGTCATTAAGCAACACGGAACACTCCCTGGGGTTGCGGTTGCTCTATGCAATCACCAAAATTGCCTTCAAATAAAGGCAGAAAATTATGAAAATTTGTCACCGTAAATCCGCCGTATTTCTTATAATTTTGACCCACCATGCACCGTATTTTCGTTTCATCGATCTGGCAACACTGGTGGTAGCTACTATATACTTATATAGTGATCGCATCTGTACTTGGTCTGTGTAGTGATCTCAGTGATCTGTGGTCGATGCACGAGTACATTTAATTTTGTCTAGGGGTTTGCGGGAAAGTTCGTAAAGATCGTGTTGTGGATTTTTTATTATTTTCCAAAATTTGTGTTTCTTCGAGTGTTAATGTATAATAATGGTAGATTATTAAATGTTAAGTGCTCGTTAACGTGTACAAGTGTGGATATATGGTACAAAGTTGAAAAACATGACTTTCGTATTATCTCATCATCCCCACAGAAACCCACAGACCAAGTAGAGATGCTACGCATCAGACGACAATCACCGAACAAGAAATTTGGTCGATAGGGAACCAAAGAGTAGCCTCAATAATAGAAAATGACAAGCACAGATAATACATTTTTTTCAACTTCCAACCAAGCAAAAGGTTTTTAAATTTCGGCCTTGGATACAAGGCTTTTGCCTCTTATTCATGCGTAGGTAGGTACCTATACATGCATTGCTAATATTTTATTTTTTATAGTGAAAGTGAAATAAAAACCATTACTTTTACATAAATCTGTTTATTTTTAAATTTTCTCCTATAAACATTGTTTTTTTTTTCAGTTATTTCTAATCAGAATAAAATTCTACATTTTCTTGTTTGATTTGCATCCACAGGATCTTCCTAGCCACAGAAGTCATCGTCTTCAGTGTTGAAGGGACTGTTATTTGATTGTACATTACCTGCAAGGAAAATTAAGGCTTTTAACTACTTGGTTTTACATTAATATCTACAATGTTATCATTGCATTTACATAAATCAAACAAAATGAAAGAAAGAAATAAAATAATTATTTTAATCTTGTTACAGGCGAGAGATAATATTACACATCAACAATAAAATTAAAAATAATATGTCTGTAAAAGACTAAAAAGGCCCCCATCTCAGCATATGCTACAACACCGAAATGTTGCAGCACTGGTTTTCAGATGGGTCCCGGAATGAACATTATAACCTAGTAATTTAAAGTATAGCCTAGTGGTTGACTGCTTGCCATCCTTGCAGGGGGATCTGAGTTCGTACCCGGCTCACACCTTTGGCTTTTCGAATACAAGTGCGAATCAGAATTTGATTGTCACTTTTTACTTTAACGGTGAACGAAAACATCGTGAGGAAACCTACCCACTTGAAAGTGCTTCATACAGTTCTTGATGGTGTTTAGTCCACCAACCCGCAGTAGGCCAGCGTGGTGGACTCAGGCCTGAATCCTTCTGAGAAGAGGCCCGTGCCCAGAAGTAGAACAGTAACGGGCTGATAATGATGAACCATTTTTTAATAGAAATGTCTTTAGAACTTTACCCTGCCTACCGTCATGCTCAAACATTTCTCAGTTGATTGTGACATTCACACACAGCTTACTTTGTTGAGGCCAACTTATAATATTATTATTCATATTATTTTGTTTTTAAATATAAATGCCATTAAAGAAAATGAAAAAAGCTGTTGCTTACCTCATTTAACAAATGATTTCCAACAAAACTGTATGTAGGCGGTGGCATCTCAGTATCTGAAATAATAAAAAATGGTTTTACAACAGCATTAATATTATTAAGATTCCACACCCGAAGGGTCCAAATGGAATACTATTGCTGTGGCCAAGGGCAGATCCAGGATTTGTTTCTGGGAGGGGCACAAGGGCCAGATAGGCAAGGAGTACTTAGAAGTGTCCCCTATAGTATTGCATTATCAGTGATATTTTATGATTTCCAACTTGCGGTAGCATGTAGTATACTTATGTTTGCAAAAAGAAACAAATAATATTCAAGCGGTATTGTATTAATCTCCCAACTCCTAGTTTTATTTGAACCATCTGGTGGGAAGGGCTTGTTTCCCTGTGTATCAATTCATTAAGCTTAGTTTGGCCCCCAGAAGCCTGAAATAATCGTTTTCTGTAATGTGTACTGCATGCAGATTGAAAAGTTCATTGTCAAATATTACACTTTAACATTGAAATGAAATATATTATTATTTGCTTACCTGATGTGATCATATAACAGTGGCTTGATGTCAGGCTCCTAGAGTATATTGTTCTGTGCTTGATGTGCTAGTGGCTAGCACAGAGTACATTATATAGCTGAGAATAGAGTAATCAGTCAAAAAGACGATAGGAGCGCCTCCGGTGTTAACTTCAGGAACTACAACGTGCTATCTACATACCTTTACCTATCTATAGTAGGTATATGTGACCTCGCATGACCCCTACAATAACCTTTAGAACATTTCAGCTCTAAATGAGATTTTGTGCAATAAAACTAACAACTAGGTGAGGTATTTAATTTAATTTACCTCGCCTAGTTATTAGTTTTATTACACAAAATCTCATTTAGAGCTTTAACTTAGGTGTAATTTGGGATATAAAATAAAATGCAGTATTATGGTTTGCAAATTTAATGTAGTTTTACAAGCTTTTTTATAATATTCAATAGCCAGTTATTTCACATATCTTCTTTGTCTGTCCTGATGCTAGTCAACAACGTTACACAAACATTACACACTAGTACATCACCGTTGTTATTTATAAAAAACTTATACAGAACTCAAACCAAAATTCTGTCATATCACTTCTGTGGTCTGGGCAAATCAATAAAATCGATTAGTATAATTCTTTATGCAAGGTAAATCACTTTTTCTTTTTAAAATAGCTGTTACCACATCTTGTATCGCAGAAAACATCTTTAACGTGTGTTCGGAAGGGTAGGTGAGTAATTTAAAGATTTTCTATCTTTATACTACATAATAATTCAGGTCGGTTTCGTCACTATTAAATAAAATGTCTTTAAATTGGTTTTTAAATAAAGCTTAATGTTAAATCATTCTGGCTGGTGGCTAGTATTCTGGCTTTTAGCGATAAGACCGCCCATGTACCCATAATTTGTACGTTGTTCCTGTTTACTACTATTTTCATGGTGTACAATAAAGTATATTCTATCTATCTATCTATCTAGTAGTAGGCTTTTTTGTTGGGCAGATGTTAACAAACATTTCGTAACCGTAATTCGTAATGTACGTTTTTATTTAGTTATATTAAACTTTGTAGAAAACTGAATAGTATATTTCAACTTTTAAATAGGATAGGTATATAGTTTAGACTGCCCATTTTACAAAGAGTTAATTACAAAGAGAATTACTTCAATAATTGAGATTATACATGTATACTACACATAGGTATATAACAACAATATAAAGACCAGAAGGGGAAGGCCGAGGGGGACGAAGTAACTGTCAAAATCTATTATTGAACCCATCTAGAATCATAGACATAACGTTGAAAATTTTTGTTCTAAGATTACTACCCGTGCAGAAACCTAGTGAAGTTTCCATCACTTTACTAGGATACAAGTAGGGCTGTTGATATTTTTTAAAATATCAAATTTTCGATATATCGATATTTTTAAATATATCAATATCGGAGGTTGATATAACGAAAAAAAATATCGATATTTCGATATTTTTAAACCGACAAAAGAAAGGAGGAAGTTCTCAATTCGACGCGTATATTTGTTTTTTTTTGTGCCCACGCATAACTTTCTACAGAGTAGTCCGATTTTGATGATTCCTTTTTTAGGGTTCCGTAGTCCTACAAGGAACCCTTATAGTTTCGTCATGTCCGTCCGTCTGTCCGTCTGTCCTAATCCTTTATAGCTTAATAACTTCTACGGTTATAAACATAAGTAAATGAAATTTTGTTAAAAAATGGTATAGATTTAGATCTCAATTTTAAAAGTATAAAAAAATCTTGATAACGTATTTTAGGGGTGGCACCTATACATGTGAAATGGGGATGAAAATTTTGTTTTCACTGCACCCCCTCGTGTGGGATATCATTGAATAGGTCTACTAAAATGAAGGTAATGTTTCATAAATCACTTTTTTATCAGGTATACCATCTGAGAAATACAGTTCACCAAAGTGGCTTGCAATGTGTTACCCCCCTGCCATTTCTAAACTATGCAACGTAGAAACTTGTAGTCTTCCACATTGATAGACCTTTATAAAAACTCTCTTTTAATATTATTTCGAGTATAATGTGATTATAAATTTTTGAGTTATAGTGAGAAAACTGAAAAATACTTAAGACGTCCTAGTTCATAGGTCATTGACCTTAGAGAAAAATAACTTAGCAAATAATGCTCCTTTAGTTACTTTCTGTTTAAAAAAAATCACAAAAAGAAATTTTGTGTTGTATTGATATGACACACTTCTTAAATTTAGCGCTAGGTGGTGCCGTTTGCAAAAACTAAAATAGCAATGATTAATTTTCGATTTGATTCGTTTGTAATTAGACCTACTTAAGGAACCCTATAATACTGAGCATGGCCCGAAATGCTCTTGGCCGGTTTTTATGGATAGGGTATATCTCGAAGTTGGTCCCATTTAAATTTGAAAATCAAAATCCACCCCTAAGGGTAGGACTGCAGTGCAGTGGGTGAACAAGCGTTAACCCACTGAATTCATACCTGTTAACCGATTCTGTTGAAACTTGGCACACATAAATGTAGTTCTGGACACTACTACATTATGGAGACCTAGAGTTAAATTTTAGCCACAAAAAAAGGAAAAATAAAACTTTTTGACAAAAAAATTAACCGACGAAAACATAAACAGAAAAGCGAAAAATAAAATGAAGCTTTTTAGTCTTAATAACTATTCTCCTAACTAAACTAATGTAAATCACGAATGAATCGAAATGAGTCGGCGCCAAACAAACAATCAACGAAAATCATTAAATAACTTTAAAGAAATAATAATAACAAAATAACAGCAAATACAAGGTAAAATTTTCAACGATAAACAATAAATTTCCAATTTATGTAAAAAAGTTTTAAATATATCAATATCGGATCGGAGTTTTATATCTCGAAAAAATATATCAATAATATCTTGAAAAACCGGCCAAGAGCATGTCGGGCCATGCTCAGTATTATAGGGTTCCTTAAGTAGGTGTAATTACAAACGAATCAAATCGAATATTAATCATGGCTATTTTAGTTTTTGCAATAATCGGCAGCATTCGCGACTCACAGCGTGTTGTTAGTAGCGCCATCTAGCGAAAAATTCAAGAAGCCAAATTTAAGAAGTTTCTCATGTCAAAGTTACTTTTTTGTGATTATTTCAAATAGAAAATAGCTAAAGGAGCATTATTTGCTATGATCATTTTTCTCTAAGATCAATGACTTTTGAACTAGGACGTTTTAAGTATTTTTCAGTTTTCTCTCTATAACTCAAAAAATTATAATCACATTATACTCGAAATAATTTTAAAAGAGAGTTTTTACAAAGGTCTATGAATGTGGAAGATTATAACTTTCTACGTTGCATAGTTTAGAAATGGCAGGGGGGGGGGACACATTGCAAGCCACTTTGGCGGGCTATATTTCGCAGATGGTACACCTGATAAAAAAGTGGTGTATCAAACATTACCTTCATTTTAGTAGACCTATTCAATGATACCCAACACGAGGGGGTGCAGCGAAAAAAATTTTTACTTCCCCATTTCACATGTATGGACGCCACCCCTAAAATACGTAAAAACGATTTTTTTATTCTTTTAAAATTGAGATCTATATGTAGACTATTTATTAACAAAATTTCATTTACTTATGTTTATAACTGTAGAAGTTATTAAGCTGTAAAGGATTAGGGCAGACGGACAGACGGACGGACATGACGAAACTATAAGGGTTCCTTGTAGGACTTCGGAACCCTAAAAAATATATCAATATTTCGATATATCGGCTTTATTAAAAAAATCGTAAGTCAGCTCAAAAATGATTATACAGTTTATAGTCCAGTATATTTATCAAACAAATTAAATTATAAATGTATAAAAGTGTTAGGTTATAGTTCTTAGTAATTATTGTTTAATTTAAATAAGACAATCATGTGTATCAATATTTTTCAGTAAGAGTTGTTAAAATGATAATGAAAAAAAGTATTTTTAACTTTGCTCAATGTTAACCACACACTAAATAGAGGTAGAGATGCTAAGCTGTTAACGCTGACAGCAGTGTTGCCAGGTCCGATTTTGAAAATCCGGGAGGCTTTTTATGAAAAAAGCGGGAGATGTATTGAGGAAAAATGGAAAAACCGGGAGATGATGTTTTTTAACAAAAATCAAAGTTTTTGAAGTAATCACGGTATTGTATTCTACCACCAGTTTGTTTTTTTCTACATTTTACTGCCCCGTGTAATAAAAAAATTGAATTTTAAACTTTATTACTTTTATTTATTTTATAATATATACTCTATTTTTAGCTGTGTTTAGTGAACATACGATATACTGGGAGTGACGGAAATATTTAGAGCACCAACTTATCCGTCTGGTTCATTTTATGCAGTTTTGTTTGCCAGGTTTTGATCTTATTCTTATTATTAGGCTTTATACAGGGATTGAAAAAAATCGGGAGATCGGGAGACTTTCAGGCAAATCTGTGAATCTCCCGGAAAATCGGGAGACCTGGCAACAGTGGCTGACAGTGACAATAAACAACAAATGTGTTTCAACAAACCATATATAAACCATAGATTATAGTAATTTTTATACCACAGAGGTATATCTATACAAAATTACATATCGTTTTAAGATAATAAGTAAACTAGGAATAGAGAAAAAACATAATATAGTGTAAATGAAGTTTACGATGATTTTGTAGATTACATAATTTACGAAAAAAAAAAAAAAAAAAAAATATTTAAAAAAATATCGACCATCGATATCTACATTTCAGTATCGGACTATCGATATATCGTCCAAAAATATATTAGTAATAAATATCGATATTTCTAAATAAACATAATGATATTTCGATATATCGATATTTTATCAACAGTCCTAGATACAAGTATAATATGTTCAATGATTACATAGATCGGACTAACTTACCAAGTGACGTCCGATCCTCGATTATGTGAAGCAGTCTCGTTTCCATATGTACTAGTAGTAGGCACTAATTTGCTTACGATGCACACTTTTTAAAGATGAAAAATTGGATTACAATTTTATAATCTAAAATGAAACCGAACGCAACCTGACGCGCTCTGTGGAGCTGTCACCCAGAACTGTCATTTACTTCAAAGTCACACAGGTAGACACAACTTTCATAAGGGATATTGAATCTAGGATACACCACGGGTAGTAATCTTAGAACAAAAATTTTCAACGTTATGTCTATGATTCTAGATGGGTTCAATAATAGATTTTGACAGTTACTTCGTCCCCCTCGGCGTTCCCCTTCTGGTCTATATATATTATATTGTTGATATATTCTCTTTGTTGTTGTTATATACCTATGTGTAGAGTATATAAGTATTATCTCAATTATTGAAGTAATTCTCTTTGTAATTAAATCTTTGTAAAATGGGCAGTCTAAACTATGTACCTATCCCATTTAAAAGTTGAAATATACTATTCAGTTTTCTACAAAGTTTAATATAACTAAATAAAAACGTACATTTCGAATTACGGTTACGAAATGATTGTTAACGTCTGCCCAACAAACAAGCCTACTACTAGCCACTAGTACATCAAGCCACTGTTATATCATCACATCAGGTAAGCAAATAATAATATATTTCATTTCAATGTTAAAGTGTAATATTTGACAATGAACTTTTCAATCTGCATGCAGTACACACTACAGAAAACGATTATTTCAGGCTTCTGCGGGCCAAACGAAGCTTAATGAATTGATACACAGGGAAACAAGCCCTTCCCACCAGATGGTTCAAATAAAACTAGGAGTTGGGAGATTAATACAATTCCGCTTGAATATTATTTGTTTCTTTTTGCAAACATAAGTATACTACATGCTACCGCAAGTTGGAAATCATAAAATATCACACATAATGACATACTATAGGGGACACTTCTAAGTACTCCTTGCCAATCTGGCCCTTATGCCCCTCCCAGAAACAAATCCTGGATCTGCCCATGGCCACAGCAATAGGATTCCATTTGGACCCTTCGGGTGTGGAATCTTAATAATATTAATGCTGTTGTAAAACTAATTTTTATTATTTCAGATACTGAGATGCCACCGCCTACATACAATTTTGATGGAAATCATTTGTTAAATGAGGTAAGCAACAGCTTTTTTCATTTTCTTTAATGGCATTTATATTTAAAAACAAAATAATATGAATAATAATATTATAAGTTAGCCTCAACAAAGTAAGCTGTGTGTGAATGTCACAATCAACTGAGAAATGTTTGAGCATGACGGTAGGCAGGGTAATGTTCTAAAGACATTTCTATTAAAAAATGGTTCATTATTATCAGCCCGTTACTGTTCCACTTCTGGGCACGGGCCTCTTCTCAGAAGGATTCAGGCCTGAGTTCACCATGCTGGCCTACTGCGGGTTGGTGGACTAAACACCATCAAGAACTGTATGAAGCACTCTCAAGTGTGTAGGTTTCCTCACGATGTTTTCGTTCACCGTTAAAGTAAAAAGTGACAATCAAATTCTCATTCGCACTTGAATTCGAAAAGCCAGAGGTGTGGGCCGGGTACGAACTCAGATCCCCCTGCAAGGATGGCAAGTATTCAACCACTAGGCTATACTTTAAATTACTAGGTTATAATGTTCATTCCGGGACCCATCTGAAAACCAGTGCTGCAACATTTCGGTGTTGTAGCATATGCTGAGATGGGGGCCTTTTTAGTCTTTTACAGGCATATTATTTTTAATTTTATTGTTGATGTGTTATTTTTTCTCTCGCCTGTAACAAGATTAAAATAATTATTTTATTTCTTTCTTTCATTTTGTTTGATTTATGTAAATGCAATTATAACATTGTAGATATTAATGTAAAACCAAGTAGTTAAAAGCCTTAATTTTCCTTGCAGGTAATGTACAATCAAATAACAGTCCCTTCAACACTGAAGACGATGACTCCTGTGGCTAGGAAGATCCTGTGGATGCAAATCAAACAAGAAAATGTAGAATTTTATTCTGATTAGAAATAACTGAAAAAAAAACAATGTTGGGAGAAAATTGAAAAATAAACAGATTTATGTAAAAGTAATGGTTTTTATTTCACTTTCACTATAAAAAATAAAATATTAGCAATGCATGTATAGGTACCTACCTACGCATGAATAAGAGGCAAAAGCCTTGTATCCAAGGCCGAAATTTAAAAACCTTTTGCTTGGTTGTAAGTTGAAAAAAATGTATTATCTGTGCTTGTCATTTTCTATTATTGAGGTTACTCTTTGGTTCCCTATTGACCAAATTTCTTGTTCGGAGATTGTCGTCTGATGCGTAGCATCTCTACTTGGTCTGTGGGATACACTGGGTCGGGTCGGGAATTGGATGGAAACGAGACTGCTTCACATAATCGAGGATCGGACGTCACTTGGTAAGTTAGTCCGATCTATGTAATTATGTGAAGCAGTCTCGTTTCCATATGTACTAGTAGATGTTTAAAGAAGAAAGTTGTGTAGTATTAGTTTAGATTAGATACCTAATCTAAACTAACCAATCACGCAATTGGTATCAAAAAGGAAATCAGAATAATCACATACAACATGATACGATGGTAACAATATCGGTCTTATTTGCTATACTTAGTTACTTGGGTAATAAAAGTAGATGTAGCTATCTTTATATAAAGCAAAATCATAAGTTCACAAGTCAAGTAAAGTCCTTGTGTATGTGTGTTTAATAACAATTACCTTAAACACAATAAACAATTAAAGGAAAAGTAGATCTGTTGAGGCATGCAGGTCTGTAGAGATGTATGGCTATGATTCGTACAGATATCTTTTATTTTAACTATCTCTGTCTGTATTAAAACTATGAAATCTTGCTATTCAAATTGATCGAAGATTCAAAAGAATAGAATAAGATCATGAGATTAGGTAGGTACACATATGTATTGACAATGTGGATTTTTATTATTGATTTACTTATCATTACATTATTATTATATAACATTATTTGCCTCAAATAGGTGCTTATATTATGTAGGTATAAGGATTTTTATATTGATTGAGTAAAACAAAAGTCAAGAAGTCCATTTCCTTCTTAGTTTCTATAAGAATTCTGACTGCAAAAATATCACAGTTAAATTAAGTATTCGTTTTTACTGTAAAACACCTTTAACTGAGGAGTATCATTATTTGACCCAATTGTGTAAACAAAATAATTGGTTTAAATAATTCATCCAATAAATAATTTCCTACTCTTTCTCATTCAACTGAGCCACTTGTTAATTAAAATCTTCAAAGGAAGATTTATTTTACCGATTTCGATTTTTTATACACAATTATTCTGCACATCCCTAATGAGCAGTCACTTTTACAACCTAGTAACAGTAGGTGCCTAGTGGTGTCAACTATTTAGTATATCATAATGGTGTACCTACTTCAACGAAGATTTTTATTTTTATTTTGTGTTATAATCTTATAATGTAGGTATTGCGTTAACCGCATTCTACAGTTTATACTAAGGATTATAATTAGAGAGCATAACGAAAGCAAACAATTTTGCTGCTCCCTATTATGTATAATATAATAATTTTGAGCGATGAAAATGTAACTTAATATGTAAAGTTGAGGTCGCATTGATGGAAATCTATCCAAAAAACATCATCAATATTATTAAGGATTGATCCTCTAACTAAAATATCTTTAGTAAATAATTAAATATTGATTCAGATCGGCCATTTTTAAAGATAAAATTAAATATTACTGGTCCTATTATTATTATTATAGGTACACACTGACTCCGATTATGGATCTGAGCAGGCAGCATTTTTATAACAGCACCTTAGTTCTGTTTGATAAGTAAGCTAGCATGCGACCATTGCTGCTTAAGTAAAGGTCTTGTACAAGGGAAGTTGAGTCCTGATGGGGGATAAAACCAATTTGTGGAGTCAAAACTAGTTCTATCAAACTTATTCGTGTACTATCCTGTATTCGAAAACCATGGTACCATCCATGGTTTAGCGGCCACCAAAATACCCCAACAATGCCCCCCCCCCACCTTTTTTGATCCTACTTAGAAGGCCAAATGGAGGAAAGAATGTCTCATCCTATTTTAAAGGGGAGGCACCTATGTATTTCAGGATATCAAAACATATGATCTACCTATTACCTACAATGTATTACTTATCATTAGGAACTTAGAACAGCTATATACAGAAACCATGTTCATGCGCACAATTTGATACATGGGCAGGCACAAATGGCTCCATTCCGTACAGCTTAAGCACGCCCATGTGCGTGTCGGTGAACATTTGACGTGCTGCTTGCGAGCACTTATCGATTGTTTTTGTGCTTCAACTTTGAGCGGAAATTTGGATGAAACTATCACTCTGTGTCTTATTACTCTAAGATTAGGAATAATTTTATCAGCTTTTCCAAATTTGTCATAAATTTCGCATAACACCTGCAGCGAATTATTTAGCATGGGTAGGCAGGTAGTTTAATTTAACAGTACCATCTGTAAATTTTCTGTATAATACAACAAAATTTTGTGTAATAGTTGTGTTTTTTCCCGTGATTCAGGAACCTTCCATAATTGAAGCAACACTATGTAGGTAGTGGTAAACGTTGAACTAAAACAAACAACTAAGGATTATTGCATTTCCACGCGATTCAGGAACCCTCCGTGATTGAAGCAACACCATCTAGTGATAACCGCTGAACTAAAACAACCAACAAATTGACTTGATTGGTGAAAAAAACCACCAAGCTGTGTTCATTGGTTCTTCTTTTATGTGAAATGTGAAAGACTGGATTCTCTACTGCCTGTTATCAAGAGAATCTCACATTATAATTTGCTAGGTACCTACTAAAGTTGGATGCAAAAATAATAATAATTAAATCCAGTAATACAATCATTAGGTAGTTGAATAGCTTTTCATGTATTTCTAGATTCATGAAACTGATATTTTATCTTTTCTTAGATCTTTAAGACACTATAAGGTATCCTTAGCTTTCAGTGGTGTAGTACACAATATCTTTCAGTATAAAATGCACAATAAGTAGGTATGAATACCTGCATTTACTTGATGTCCTTTATGATTCCATCCACTTTAGATGGACGGAAACACTAGATAATGAACTAGTGTTCCACAGGTCAACATGTTTCTAAGTTTAGAACAGGAATATATTATTAATATCCTATCATATTTAGGATTAGTAATAATACAATACCAACTAATTGGGAAGATATTCTAATCATCCGGTTTGTACCTGTAACATAGGTGGCTCGTAGCGGCCAATTGGATTTGTTTGTAATATTTCTTCCATTTAAATAAAGGAAGTCTCATGAAGGATTTCTCCATTTGTATGTAACAATATGCTATTGTTATCTAAGATCTTATTAGTATCTTCAGGTATTGCCTCAACCTCAAGCGAACTAATTCAGATATGTCTTCCACTGAAAGTGATAGATATTCAGATGTTTCATGAATATGGACTGGCTCATTGGCCAATAGGCTTGCCCCCTATTACATGGGACTACAACATAACTAGCGAAATGTGGGTGTACTATACACCTCTGCCTACCCCTTCGGGGAAATACAGGCGTGATGTTATGTTTGTATGTCATTGGCCATGTTCAACACTACACTTATGTAAAGTGAAATCCTCTACATGTAAAAGGTGTTTTGCTGTAAAGTAATATTCATTAACTTATTACAACAGACTATCATTTGTGTCTTACTCACCTGAGGAAAACGGCCTGAGTTAGGCTTGATTTTATTACAAATTAATGTGTAGGTATCACTGCTCTTAGACTGACATATGGCCAAAGTTGAACTTTTGCTGGAGCTCCCGCTGTGCTGAGAATATAAATGTTATGAAGGCTGCAGCTGACATTTCATGAAAGCTCGAGGACCCATAAAGCAGTCTTTTCCGCCCCTCCTATTAACATCCTGTTCAAGGAACATGGGGAACATGCACATGTTATGGCCATGGCTAACCTCTCGTGAAAGCTCAAGGATGCATGGAATCTATTCTCTCCATTGGCTGACCTCCCGTGAAAGCTCTTGGAGTAATGGGAACATGTATGTATCATCGCCACGGCTAACCTCTCGTGATAGCTCAAGGGCGCATAGTGAATCTCTATTCTCTCCTTTGGCTGACCTCTCGTGGAAGCTCTTGGAGTATAGGGGAAATGTATGTATCATGGCCACGGCTAACCTCTCGTGATAGCTCAAGGGCGCATAGTGAATCTCTATTCTCTCCTTTGGCTGACCTCTCGTGGAAGCTCTTGGAGTATAGGGAAAATGTATGTATCATGGCCACGGCTAACCTCTCATGATAGCTCAAGGGCGCATAGTGAATCTCTATTCTCTCCTTTGGCTGACCTCTCGTGGAAGCTCTTGCAGTAAAGGGAAAATGTATGTATCATGGCCACGGCTAACCTCTCGTGATAGCTCAAGGGCACATAGTGAATCTCTATTCACTCCTTTGGCTGTCCTCTCGTGGAAGCTCTCGGAGTAAAGATAACATGTAGGATGTATCACAGCCACGGCTAACCTCTCGTGAGAGCTCAAGGGCGCATAGTTAATCTGTATTGTCTCACTCACTCAAATAAAGTCACGAGAATCACTCAAATAACTGCTACTTATTTTACCAACAAGTTCGAACTTGCTTGATGAATTTACCAATTTCTTGATTAATCGCTACTAGCTGAGCTTAAGACATAAGCGCACAGTATTATTTTGTTACGTATTAACGTATTCACTACCACTACACAGGTAATCATGTTTATAATGATTGAAATTGTTATCACTCACTCCCAAGCATCCCTGACGCCGGCGCCGCCGCGCCGGTCTCTTCTCTCAGTTCTTTAATACTGTGTTTTGTATCGATTTTGATTTTCCTTACACATATCACTACGAGTATGTGATTATATATAATATTTACACCTAATAAGTACACTTAAACACTATTATGTTAGTATTTAGAAAATAACGTGCATGCGCATCGCGCACAAAAAAGTACAATGACAGTTCTGGGTGACAGCTCCACAGAGCGCGTCAGGTTGCGTTCGGTTTCATTTTAGATTATAAAATTGTAATCCAATTTTTCATCTTTAAAAAGTGTGCATCGTAAGCAAATTAGTGCCTACTACTAGTACATATGGAAACGAGACTGCTTCACATAATTACGACTGAAGGACATGTATCCATGGTCATGAAAAATAATAATAAAAAAAAAATACATTTGTCTAGGGGTCGATGGTTGACTATGACTAGTGAAAAATAAAATGAAGACTAAAATGTTTTGTTTAATCTCTTTCTCAAATATCCTCAAAAAGGTCAAAAAAGTGTAATTGATTTTAGTTGCTCGCTTGTGGTTTATACCGACAAGAAATTCTCACGTTTCTATGCGTATGCTGTGCTTCAATGCTTGTAAAATGTTCAGGTGCCGTTGTATAAAATGTCTGATTTCCTGCCTCGTCGCTATTTTATATGAAACGAACTGAAATGATTGACTCAAACATTGAATGGGTTCTTGTTTTTCGCTCCAATTTATACTTTCGATCATTGAGTTGCCAATCCTCTGGCCTATCGTGATTCGTGTTCATAACAATGTTAATAAATAACATGTCAATTTTTGCTAGGTTTTGTGGACAAAAATGTTAGTATCCTACAAATTTTGCCAGTAGCATGGTATATTTGGACAAATATGCAAAAGCATTTGTTGGTTAAAAGTTGAGTCAGTGTCGCTACAGGTCATTTTGTCGTACTTTAGACTAGGTGTGTTGGGTCAATGTTTATTTTGTCAGATTCTAGTGTTGTTCTATGTATCATTTAAAATTTAGTAATATGTGGCTCTTATGATATGGCTCTCAATATTCGTTCAGTGTCGCCTTAGGGGCCTTCTACCCTCTGTGTTTGATATGACAATTTGGGAAGCCAGGCAAAAAATGTTCTGTCCCCCTGTCCAATTTATTTGTGTGGTCAGGTGAATGTTGTCCACTATTTAAGTTACAAGTCCAGTTAGTTGTAAATGTGTAAAATTGATACATAAAATATGGCTAACTGGTCGGCAATTATCATCACAATCGCTTTAGTTATAAGTTAATTAGTAGGTTTCAGTGGATTTTTAGAAATTTACATGAAGGAGATAAATTGAACATTCAGCGACTTTCACATGGTTCTATCAGATATGTCCACACTGAGAGTGCAACATGCCCAATTGTGGCGTTGCCGTTTTGTCCCACTTGTCACTTAGCAGCTCATGCATGTGTGGGGAATTTACTTATTAATTTACTTTTTTTTTTTTACTTTAATTGGTATAATTAGGGAACAATAAGGGCAAAGGGAGATTGAAATTGTGATGATTGTCCACTGACGGTGACAGCTCATGTTTTATTAGTTGGTTACTTAAAAGTGAGAAAGTGGATGTTCTCAATGGAGTTTCTTGCCGGCTCTTCTCCATAGGCCCAACTTTTTGGAACCGTGCAACTAGTCTTAACATTTTGAAAGTGCGTGTAAATCCTTATTCGGAATAAAAACTTTTGTATTTTGAAAGGCACTTGGGCACTTTTATTCTTTGAATTTACAAAATTAATTTATCACTGATAAACTGAATGTATCAGGTCAGGGCCCTAATTCTCGCGTTATAGAGATAAATGTGTAATTCGAGATAATCTCTAATTTTAAATCTCTACGAAAAATGTCGCCAGTAATGTCAACCGCTATGTACCACTCTTTGTATTTAGAGCGCTAGGCGTAGACATATCTCGACCGTGGCATTCTGAGAATACGAAAATTTATTATCAATCGACATTCGCCATCTTGTTTCGACATTATGTAGAGTTAATGTCTACGACGCGCGACTTGAGACAATTCAGCTACGCGATTCAGAACCACACTAGCCAGTTGTCGATCGGTTCGGTTTGTTATCTCGTTTCGTCTTATGATTCACGCAACGAGATAAAAAGAGATAAGAAACCGAATCGGTCGACAACTAGTTATCGTGTGGTTCTGAATCAGGGTGCAGGTCCGACAAGATAATTTTTGATTATTTTCATCTTTTTAGAATATCGTTTTTAATTGAGATGTATTTATTTAACTAATTTTCTTCTAAATTATGACAAGTCTGTGTACAATATTGAAAATGGTTGTTTGATATTCTCGATCACTTCATACTTTGATGGGATAGATACATAGACACAATAATTTTTATTAGATAAATCAAATAAACTTTGTTTATTTGTCAAACATAGGTAGGTTTACATTATTTAAGGTCATAATTAGATTTAGTTAGTGCACTATGTTTTGCCTTAGTGACATACAAATATAATTATGTACATGTGAACATCATGCCTAAAAATACAGGGTCATATTTTTAATAATAGTTACTTTTTTTTTCATTTGCATCAGTGTTTTTTTTTTAAATATCATGTGATATAATTTATTTAGATTCAGAAACTTATTACCTTTTTAATATATAATAATAAATAATAATAATTACGTTTATTGCGACTTCAGAAGAACATAACAACAGTGTAGCCCTGGACCCTGAACTAGGATAACCTGTATGACACCAGGCCTCTCGGTTATATGTTACAGATTGAGAGACAATAGACTTAATTAAATTATCTAAATCTTGATAAATTATGGTTACGTTCATTTAGTATGGATCGGTACATTAGATAACTTCTCTAGGAATTTTCATCCAGTTTTTCTATTTAAATAGGGAAATGTTAGGTTTATCTACTTGTGATCATCAGTGACATAATATCCAAGTAAAAAAGATATTTTTTTTGTCTTTTCTATGACCTGGCGATCTGTCTTCATAATATGCCATTTCGTTGTCTGATTGTAATCCGGTAGTGCCAGTGTTTTGAAGGAATTATCCATTGATATTCCTCTCATCGTAGTGATCTCAATTTTTTCATTATAAAGTTCAATGTTTAGGGGAGCTTTATAACTTCATCCCCCTTAAGAGTGAAATTACCGGAAAGAAACAATGTGACTTCTAATAATTTTACTTGAAAACTATGGAACATAAGATCTGTCAATTGAAAGATAAAAAATTAAGTATTTGTGCTGTAAATTACTTAAAAGTTGGTATAGTTATTTACGATACCCAATAATACTTAAATGCTATAAACTTTTGTAATCCCTTATTGTCTTATTTATTTCGTTTAATGTTCTCACTTCACTTTATTGCCTTTTATCATTTTATTCACATTGACTTTCACTAAACTCCATCACTAAACTCCAGTATTGTTCTCGTAGCAAGCGTAGTATTGCGTAGCAGTTGGTTCTACTTTCCTAGTACCTACCTTTCCTAGTAGTTACAGTTAAGGTGAATGCTACAGGGTAGCCCGCGAAATTCAATTTTTTTGGCGTTTTTTGCAAATTGTAGCTTTATTTCGCATTGTATATCGGTCAAAATATGATTGGCGGAAATAGTAACAATATATCTAAGGAATAATACTTATAAAAAATATTAACCTAGCTCTATAAGCTCTACAAGCTCGTAAATCGATAATTTGATCGTAAATTAATATTATCGAGCTAGTACAGCTAATTAATATTTTTATGAGTATTATTCAGTAGATATATTGTTATTATTTCCGCCAATTATATTTTTACCGATATAAAACGCGAAACAAACCTACAATTTGCAAAAAAACGCCAAAAAATTTGAATTTCGCGGGCTACCCTGTATCATTCAACTTAAGTCGTGAAGTCGATTGCTCACCAGTACGCAACTCTGTGTTTGTTATCTTCTTTATTCTGATGAAAGGATTGGAACAGTATATATATATATATATATGGGATTATAAAGCGTATTTTTTACTAAAATGATTCCAAATAAACAAAGTTCTTAAAACTCCAAAAGATTAATTATGATTTTGACATACAATTTAAGATTCTAAGTTATTTAAAGAGATTTTGTCTAAATAATTATTTTAAAATGAAAGATTTTATATCTTAGGGACCCTGTTTAAACCTATTTTATATAAATCTAATTATGATCCTTTTGGGTCTGTGTAATCAAACAGATATTTATACATGATCCATTTGGTTATGTGTGATCAAACATCTATGATCCTTTTGGTTATGTGTTATCAAACATCTATGGTCCTTTTGGTTATGTGTGATCAAACATCTATGATCCTTTTGGTTATGTGTGATCAAACATCTATGATCCTTTTGGTTATGTGTAATCAAACATCTATGATCCTTTTGGTTATGTGTGATCAACATCTATGATCCTTTTGGTTATGTGTAATCAAACATCTATGATCCTTTTGGTTATGTGTGATCAAACATCTATGATCTGTTTGGTTATGTGTGATTAAACATCTATGGTCCTTTTCGTTACGTGTAATCAAACATCTATGATCCTTTTGGTTGTGTGATTAAACATCTTACTTACGTCTAAGTTTCAATTATTTTTCTATATTTAATTCATTTAATTTATGATTAAAAGAACTTACTTGTTAGTGAAGTTCAACCATAATTAGACGAGATGTTACATCCGAGATATTTCTTAACAAATGTAGTATCGTCTAAGTATCGCATCGACTCACACAGTTTAGAGTTTGCTAAAAACACAAATTAAGTTAAAAGAATCGATTGCCTCGTCGATTCCGTTCATAACACCCCTTTTTTTTTAAGGCGGAGAAAATGCCTTACGCATATCACACTACCTGGGGGGCGTGTGGGTATGTGGGACTCGCACCCACTAAAAACTCCGCCGTGTGCCTACTCTCGCCTTGGGTGGATGGGCCACGAGGACTGCAGTGCATGGCATTCGCGACCCATCCAGCGCGGCCCACTTCGGGGCCTTCCTCTTCCTTCTTGACTCTCTTTCGGCGATGTCCGGGCACACCTGGGACATCACCGCAACTCAAGGGCCGTGCAAGGCAGACGATAGATCCCCAGTCTATCGTCCACTGGCCCCTTTAGGGTGGCATTAGGTCGCCATAATGACGCCGGCACCGACCCGTTCTCCTACGGCGGATCGGATCTGCGAAGGTGTTCTCCTCCCTGACCCGTTCCGCCGCGTCCTTCTGCGAGATGACTTCCTCGCAGAAGGAAGCAACTGCCTCCCAGGCACTCCCACTATCAGCCATGGCTCTGACCACGGCTGGTAGTGAGAGGTCTCCTCCGATTGCTGCAGTGAGAGCATGGCGCTGCACCACCCAGGCGGGGCACTGCACCAGAGTATGAAGGGCCGTGTCCTCACTACAGCCGCACTGGTGGCACACGGGAGTAGCCTCCCGTCTCGCCACTTTGTGCAGGTATTTTCCGAAGCAACCATGCCCCGACAACACCTGCACTAGACGGAAGGACAACGTCCCGTGTCGCCTCCGTACCCATTCCTCAAGGATCGGCTGGATAGCCCCCACAGTCCAAAGATCGGTTCATAACACCCCTATTTCAACCGGTACAACTCTATAAACGCCATTCAGTTTGGAGTCGTCTGATGTACATTCTGCGAAAAGAAATAGGGTTGGCAGGGCGCGACTCTTGACTGCGCTCTGTCTTAATGGGTGCGCGGGTGATACATATCTCGGATGTAACATCTCGTATAATTATGGTTGAACTTCACTTACAGGTAAGTTCTTTTAACCATAAATTATACTTCTATTTTCCAACCGAGATATTTCTGAACAAATGTAGATTGTTTAGCGACTTTTGCGGAATGTGAAGTCAAGTTTACATCTAAATAATGTTCTTCTCATTAAATTATCACCAACAAAAATATGTAGCTATTATAATATTCAAGATCAGTCTATAAATTCTGTAGTATGTGTATTGTAATTGTAATCACAAATTAGATGCATTGAACACAGCCCCAGTGAAGGATCTCTTCTTCGAGGTTGGCAAGAAGTTTATTATAACCACAAAGAACTACCTGTCCAACCAGCTATTTTTTCCTCAACACCAACAGGATTCAACCCCAACGTTCAGATATCTCATCAGGTAATTTATATTCCAACTTCGATTTTCTTGGTCTCGCCAAGTATATAATACTATTTGGGTACTTTAAGGTTTGTGGCAGATTTTGTCAGTTGTAACCATTTGATTATCTGATGGTATTTTACTCGTGATGGAGATGGCTTCCTTCAACATAACATCTTCATTATTATGTATGTTTCCCAACTGGTAGTGTTTTGGAGACAAACAGGCTGAGGACGTTCCAATGGAACAAGCCCACTGCTTCAGTGTGTCGCCTTAGCTCTGCTCTGCATGTAAATATTTATTATTTTCAGGATAGCATCACGTACCATCACGTTAAGAAAGCACGATTAATTTGTTCCAAGATAATATCACGTATTACCACTTTAGGGAACAAAAGGCGTTTACCATCAGGATAACATCTCGTGTTATCACGTCAAGATGGTAAGGAATTCATGTATTTGGCATGATTTTTCGGAAACTACACTTTCACTTTCAAAAATGGTGGAATGTAAAATTCGTCTTTACGATTATCTACAAAGTCTATAACGAACTTTCTTACATATTTATTTAGAATATGTATTGGAAATTAGATTAAATTCACAACTTCAATGAAATACATGAAAAAAACCTAAAATAAAAAATATTTGTGTGACCGACGCAGCACACAAAAAACGAATGACGTTTATAGAGTTGGACCGGTTGAAATAGGGGTGTTATGAACGGAATCGACGAGGCAATCGATTCTTTTATTTTAATTTGTTTCTTTTTAGCAAACTCTAAACTGTGTGAGCCGATGCGATACTTAGACGATACTACATTTGTTAAGAAATATCTCTGATGTAAACTAGAAGTATAATATTTATATTTCATTCACATTCCTTCCATTCGTATGTGTATTGTGCTGATAAATTATTTTATTTCAATTACAATTATACTCGTTTAATTTTGTGGGTCTTCTAATAATTTACTAACTTCCGACCCGCCTTACTAGATTTTTTACCCATGGAAGACCATTGTCATGTAGGATTTTCCAGAAAGTTAATCTCTCAGTCAGAGGATCAGGGAGATTACGTAAAATCTTGTTAATTACATTCCACACAAACCACTGAAACAAGGAAGGGTCTAGAAACAATACTACAGATTTGTACTCACGTGTTTCAAGTAAAGTTTGCTTTTTAACTTTGTTTTTGATTTGTTCTTTGATAGCTGGGTTATGAATGGCAAGAATATTTACATCCGAAGTTTCCAAAGAAATTATAATGTATAATAGCTAATGGCATTTTTAGGACTAGTTGAAAACTGATCATGAACACTTAAAAGTGAATTTACACTTAGGGTCGGTCTTTCAATAGCCAGTTAACTTTTAACTGAGGAATAAGTTTCACATTTTGACAGTTGTTGTACGTGGGACACTCAGAAAGTTTTGCGAAACTAAAAAAAATTGTTCTATACGTACATATATTTTTATCAAATCTTTTCAAAGTACTTTCCACCAGCCTCTATACAAAGATTCATGCGCCTAAACCAGTTTTCAAAACACTTTTTCCAGCCCGCCGCAGACACCTCGTTTACAGCCTGCTCGAACGCAGCCAGCGCATCTTCCGGCGACGAAAATTGTATCCCTTTGAGCTGATTTTTTATTTTTGGGAATAAAAAGAAGTCACACGGTGCTAGATCAGGGCTGTAAGAAGGGTGACCCAGGAGTTTGACTGGCGTGCTGTCCAGGAAGTCCCTCGTTTTGAGTGCGGTGTGCGCAGGTGCATTGTCGTGGTGGAGCAGTAGCCCGCGGAGCCCTGTGTTTGGTCGCTTGTTGCTTATAACAGCGAAAACTTCTGGCAAACATTTGGTAGTATACCATTCGGCATTAATGCTTCTTTGATCCCGTAAGGGAATTGATACCAAGTGGCCAGTCAAATTAAAAAAGCTAGCGATCAAAATCTTACCCCCGCTTCTAGATCGCTTCACTTTGGTAGGCGTTGGCTCATTTTGAAACACCCAAACAGTCGACTGGCGCTTGGTTTCTGGGTCGTATTGATAAATCCAGGAATCATCACCTGTAACGATGTCGTAAACACGCCGAGACGAGCCTGCTTCAAATTTGTTAAGCATATCACGGCACCATTCCACCCGGGCCTGCTTCTGAGCATCGGTGAGGTTGTGCGGCACCCAGCGTGATACTATCCTCCTCACGCGAAGATGGCTGTGTAGAATCTCGTGAACGCTTCCCGATCCAATCTTCAATATGTGTTGAATCTCCTGATATGTAATTCGCCTATTGTCTTGGATTAAATTTTTCACTGCTAGCACGTTTTCTTCGGTAACAGCCGTCAAAGGGCGACCGCTTCTTTCGTCATCCCCCAAAGTTGGTCGACCGCGCTTGAATTCGTTATACCAACGATACACGGTTGCCTTGGAAGGGCCTTCATCCATGAATGCCATTTGAAGTCTATCGTACGATTCATCCGGTTTCAGGCGACACTTGAAATCGTATAAAATCATAGCTCTAAAATGGTCCCGGCGCAGATCCATATTTCAGTGAGACACAATACTTTGAATTAACTCGCAAAAAATGTGGAGGGAAATTTTGAAATTGGAACTTACTTATTTTTACTTATAAATAATCATATTTTCGAAAAACATTATAACTGGCCAGTCTCCCATATATAAAAACTTTTTTTCGCTATACTTTCTGAGGGGCCTGGTATAGGAAATCTGTCAAGACGTCACATTTATTCCTCAGTTAAAAGTTACCAGATTATTGAAATACCGGCCCTTAGATGAATGTTTATTTAAGCATAGCGAACATAACTCTTTCTCTTCGATCAGATAGCGAGGCCAGTTTGAACTTTTCACATTTATAAAGTCTGTGGAACTTAAAAGAACAAAGATTAGATTAGATTATTTATTGGTAACAATAATTAATTATTGCACGTCATTACAACAAAGAATATAAATTGAATTAACATTCAAAATATACATACTTGTGTTGTTTTATCACTGTTTTTGCGACCACTGTTCATTGCACCACTGGCAAAATGCAGAGTATGATTGCGTCCCAATGACAGGCACATCCATGTTTTTTTAAAGCACCCAAATGCTGTTTTGTTTTAGAAACAATCCGTCAAAGTTGAAGCTGAACACTTATTAATTGTTTTTAAATCTAAAATGGAGCTAATGTGATGATTTATCACTTTGGTTTTATTATCAAAGCGCTCATTGAGCAACTGCCGTGCAATAGTATAACTTTGTGCTGTTAGTGACAGATGCTTTATTAGGTTAGCTGCTTCACCTCCTAAGTTGCTCTTTAAATAATTAAATTTATCACACTGCGATAGCTTCGCGTTTAAATCTATAACACTTTTAAAAAGACTGATAAAATCATGGAAACCCTCTACCTCGCCTTCAAATCTTGGTATATTTATGGGTGGGAGACGCTTTATAATAATAATAATACGAAGCAATCGTTGCAGGAGCGCTTCTTTGACCGCCTGAAAAAGGTTCTTAAAAGTCTTTTGACGCCCTGGATATGTAATATAAATGTATATATGTGTGTACAATAAAGAATAAGAGGAAAAAAAAAACCTTTCTTTTTAAAAAGTTTTAAAAATATCTACAATTCAATCGATTCGAGTCAAACCATAAAAAATCGATTCACAAGAAATCGAGATTCAAACAGATTTTTGAAATATTTTATAGTTTTAAACTATGTTATCATATAATAATAATAAGTATAGGTTTATTATGAAAATGTGAAGAGTTATTTTCAATTAAACATTCGACATTTTGTAATTTCATTCGTAAAAATGGGGTATTTACTCACCTACATTGCCTTATTTCGTTTTATATTGAAGTCAATGATAATTGAGTAAAAAACACGGTTGTGTATATTCGGTTGAGTTACTATCCAATAAAAAATACTGATTTCGATTTTAGTGTGTTGGTCAACTATCGATTTATACATTTCAGATCGCCATCCCTACTTGCACCTCTAATCATGGCGTCAGGTTTTCTTTGGGTTATTATAATGTAATATGAATGAACGTTTTATTGCAGTAAATACAATACCTATAATCACTGTGCATTGCAGTTCCTCGACATCGTTGTGTTTACGCGATCGTTGTGTACCGTGTGATTATTGTGTTCTATTTCTAACGACGATTGCTATTTTATACGGACTGACATCTTCAAAACCCGATTACCATTGTTGTTCATACAGGATTCATCTGTTTGCTATTCTGTTACCGACGAGGCCGACCAAGGCCGACAGTGAGAGATTGCTAGGCCATATAATGGTCTGTCGTGGGTGTGGTCTCAGTCACAGCAGGACTACGTTTCTAATAATAATTGTAGGTATATATTGCCTATATATTATATTGCCTATCTTTCCTACAATTCAGCTTTATTTTTGATTCCTAAGCCAGTTAGCGCATTGATGGCGGGTCGAATTGTAGTAAACAATTTTTAAACTCGATAACCACAACGCCTAGCGCCGTATTGTATCGAAAAGCAGTCATTTAATGAAAAAAAAAAATCTTTTTTTTTGAGCTTTTAGACTCCTGAAACTTTTTTTTGCTGTAAACTGTAGAGTACTGCAATTGCAAAAATAAAAAAATCTTTGCTGCACATTAATTTTGACACCTAGGCACGCGCCCATAGTCCCACTGGTCATGTCCTTTGCCAGAAGAAGATTGCAAGCCTTTACCAAACTAATAGGTAATCTGTGCCTTTACTGTCAACTTTCGAAACACAATAGAGAAAGTTGCGTGAGTCGCATCGCATCGTATATGGATAAAGCAGTTTATGGAATAATCTTACCTTCTTATTATTCTGACTGACTTGATTCAACCAGTCACTGGTTATCTCTTTAAGTTTGTCCTGTTTTGTATTATATATATTACTACAAATTTCTGAAAAAAAAATACAAATATATTATTACACAATCATGAATAATAATAACATTATGAAACGGTTAGAGTCTACGCAGGTAAGCTGCGCAGACCGCTACAAAAGAAAAGGTGTCACTACGGTGTTAGGCACCGCAGTGACATAAGGAAGTGTGTTGAGAGATAATTAGATAACACTTAGATATTTAATACATATATTGAAAGACACTCGGCTAGGTCGCGGGTAAGGCTATTGTTCACTGAGCGTTCGCACACTTCGGAAGGAAGGTGGAAAGGGTACCGTCCCTCGTCTCCGCCACGTGGATGGTACGGCAGGCTGGCGGGCAGCAGGTAGACGCTGCCTCGTGGTTGCAGCGGGTACGCCTCTTGCCGGAACGTAGAAGTACAGCCCAAAGGTAGAAGTACAGCCGGAAAGTAAAAGTCCAGCCGGAAAGTAGAAGTCCAGCCGGAAGGTAGAAGTCCAGCCGGAAGGTAGAAGTCCAGCCGGAAGGTAGAAGTCCAGCCGGAAGGTAGAAGTCCAGCCGGAAGGTAGAAGTCCAGCCGGAAGGTAGAAGTCCAGCCGGAAGGTAGAAGTCCAGCCGGAAGGTAGAAGTTCAGCCGGAAGGTAGAAGTCCAGCCGGAAGGTAGAACCCTGGAAGCGTGCAGAAGGGTGCGCATGTTAGTGGCGGCCAGGTTAATACAACCGCGTGCGATGTGGTAGCTTCTCCGCCCTCTAGTGACACAAGGAACGGTGATGAAGGAGGATAGTGGAAGCTCACACATCACAGCGGTTAACAGGCAGTAAAGGGTGCAGTCACAGCATAGTATATGACAGGTGCATAATTGTAGGTTAAGTGACACGAGGCGTGAAAAACATATAGAAGGACAGTGATCTTCGCTGATGGCACATGAAATAGGTTGCAGCACACTGTAAGGCATAGCATAGAGCTGATGCAGCAGTTAATTACACATATTTTAGCTTCTTGAGACAGGAAGTAAGCATGACCGCGTGGCCGGCCATGAAGATGTTAGAAATTAAACATTAACAAGATCGTATGATAGAATCAGTTCCCTAATACACTGTTTATAATATATTAGCTAGATTAATGAAGAACTCACCCGAGATTGGGGATAAAATATGTATTCCAGAAGGAATAGTTACGTCCTTGGAAGCTGCTGTGTTGAAAATGACAGAGGCCAACGCGATTACTAGTGTTGTGCACACATTTTAGGGATGCGCAACACCGGTTGAGTTTTATATCGTTCACTCGACTAAACTAATGAGATCCACAACGCTACAATTACATGTTGAGAATGCAGACAGAATGTTAGGTCTAAATAAAATTAAAAAGGGACGTCGGACCGACTAACACATCAAAGAAAATAATTGTCATGTAAATACTATTCTGTCAAGAAAGTACCGGGAAAAGATCAATAATACACAAAATGTTAGTTATTCATCCAAATTTATTTTATCGCCATCAAAGTTCAAAGTATGCTCCTTCAGAAACGATACACTTACAACGACAACGAATAATACAATCATCAAAACATTTTTTAAACGCTTTTTCCGGAATTGAGTTTAGTTCTCGCCGCGATTTCTGATTTTTTATTTCCTTTGTCTTCTACCGAATGAAAACGGGTGCCACGAAGTGGTAATTTGAGCTTAGGAAAAAGAAAGAAGTGGGCTGGAGCCTATCCTTCTATATCCTTCTCTTTTGCGATGTTAACTTCAGTTGAAGTCGTTGATGGCCTACCAGAGTGACGCAAATCTTCCATCACATCTCGACCGCTTTTGAACGCTTTCTACCACTCATAAGTACGTGTTTTTGATAAAGTCGATTCACCGTAAGCTTTCTGTAACTTTTTCAGTGACTTCGAACACGAAATTCCATTGGCGATGCAAAATTCAAGACAAACTCTGTTCGATGTTTTTGTCCATTATGAAATTCGCAATACATACTAGGTATGATCGAACTATAAACAGCACTGTATTTAATCTAATTAGCAGATGCAACTCAAACTCCGCGCCATAATGGAAAACAGTTGTGACAACCTACGAAAAAAAAAAACTAAATTGAATTTGGAACCATAAACAAATTCCCGATACTTTTTTAACAGAATGTATGCAAGATTGTGTACTTCGAAAGGTTAATTTACAAGTTTCTGTACTTAGAAATTGTTCTTTTGTTGAGTTATTCATTATCTTCCCTGTCAACGAATAGTTTTGAGCTACTTCATCCAGCAAAATCCTCCTCAGCATGTTGGTTGTGAAGGAAGGGCGTCCCTCCCATCAATACCTGCCAAGTATTTTGCCTGAAAAAAACAACAACAATGTAAGTTAACATACAATAAAACATATTAAAATAGTATACTTTTGATATTTGGCACGGCTATATTTTTCTCAATTAAGCCATTACCTGTTTATTTTGATTAGCCATCAATTGGTAATTGTAATGACAAAAACTCTTTTCATCTTTGACTGGAAGGGTAGTTAGGAAATCAGCAACTGCAAATACATCTTCCTTTTGTTGATAAGCTTGTGACCGGCCTAACAACATGTCAACTTTCCTACTCACTTAGTGTCATTTGCTTAGACAGGTCAGTCACCACCTGAATAAGGTGAGTTTGCTTATAATGCAGTCTGTAACAAAAAAAGATTTAGTCTTTTATGTATTTATCATCCACAATAAATTATAAATAAATAAAATAATATATTACCAGATGGAAAGTTTACAGTGCGATTGGCTTGAGGCGGAAAGTTCAGTAGGCTCATCCTGTCTGCGATCTTTTTTTGACAGTTTAGGCGGTGTTGGGTAATCATGACTTTTTTGTATAGATTTGGGCTTTAGTGATTTTCCGAATTAGGGATTCGTCAGAGGAATCCGAATCCTCTGGTAATAAAAAAAACCCCTTCTTTCTTTTCCTTTTTTTAATTCTTCGTCAGACTCCAAGTTTGATGTTTCTTCAGCTTTTCTCGAATAAAGCCGTGCTTCACCGTATGTTTCTAAAAGTAAAGATACAGTTATAGTTTTGTACAGTATTTACTACAACTAATAAAAAGAAAAAAAGAAAAGTAATTAAAACTAGATTGTATTTTGTAAATGCCTAGTAATTAGACACTACAAGTTACAGAAAAAATATTCTATACCATATCCTTTGAGAATTTTGATTTGTGATTGCCATAGAATGTATACTAACGGTATTGCGGTAATGTATCGTCCGGTACAACCATCCTTCGTAAAAGTTTCTCCTTCATCTCTTCAGTCTTAACATCGGGATAGTAGCAACAATTTTCATTTTATTTTACCCAGTTGGAAGCAACAATTCCTGGAGCATCTTCTTCATCCACAAATTTATTGATGATAAATTTATTTGCTCACTCATCATGGAATATCTGAAAACAGTTTAGTTTTTAAATAGGCTCTGTCCAGTTATTATGTTTAAATAAAAATATGTTTAAAGAAAACAATTACCTAGTTGGAAAGTAGCAACAAGTTAAATATTAGAGTAATGGAAAAAGGTAGCATCATCATCCTCCTGCCCTTATCCCAATTTATTTAGGGTCGACGCAGCATGTATTTTTCTTCCATACATCTCTATTAGCCATCATCTCATGTTCTTCAAAGGCTTGGCAAGGCTTCTTCTTAGCCTTGCTGTATTTTCCACGTCGTTGAAGTATCTTCTTGTGGTGTCGTATATAGCACGAAACGACAACTACCTACTCTGTGGCGCGCCGCTGAAGGTCGGTAGCGTCATGATGACCTTTGAAATCGCTGGATGTGGCGACGTTTACGACAGATCCAGAGGCTTCCTGTTGGCGAGTTACCTTCCAGGTCATTTTCCCTTTAAATAATTGACAGCACTTCTTGTGGTGGATGTTTTGTCGCTCAGTTAATCATACCTCAGATCATACAAACTTGCAAATAAAAAGATGATTATTCAAAATCACCATTCACAGATACTGGCGCTACAGTCGACGCCGACGTTGAAGATGTTGTTGGTTGTGGTTTATCCTTAAACGAGTATTTCGTGTTTGTGCCAATAGCTGCATTGACATCGCTGGGCAATCGTAATTGAAACATTTTATATCCAGAACTTTAAATCTGTTTCTAATAAAAATTATGGCATTTAGTAATGGACCAGCCATTCTATTTCGTAGCTTGTTTTTAACTGTTGTGTGTCATCATCTACAAAGTCTATGCCTTGCAATCTTTGTTGTATCCCTGCATTTTGGATATCGATGGGGCCATAACCAAGAAGATTTTGGTTAGGAACGAGGTTAGCTGGTGTTAAAGCTTCTGGTAAAGGTGCGTAATCTGCCTCATTCTGCTGACTGGCGATGACGCGTCTAGCGGTGACGTACGGACTAATATAAGCCTCATAGGCGTTGTGAGTCTCAGCGTTCACGGCTCCAAAAGTACCGGAGGCGCCGGCTAAAGGTCCTTGAGGTATAGCTACCTGTGGTAGATTAAGCTTAAGCTCAATTCCTGTCTGTGTTAGGGTGACCTGTGGTAGATTAAGCTTAAGCTCAATTCCTGTCTGTGTTAGGGTGTTGCTTATGTGACTGACAACTATGCTCATGACACTGAAAATTCTTTCGATTTCCGCATTAGAATGGGGTAATGCAAGATTTACTATTCTTCAAACACATTCCGGCTGCATACAATTCAATTCATTTATTATCACCATAGTGTGACAGTTGACAGACTGTTTTTTTAGAGAGAAGTGGTAGTGGTAAATAAACTAGTGAAAATAAAATTATTGGTTAGGTTAGGTTAGTTAGGCCCCGTTGTTTGATCAGTAGTCAAGTATACTATTAGTTAAAATACGTTGGTTAAACTGACAAATAGTAAAAAATTACAAAATACTGTTGTTTGATAAATAGTTAAACATGACTATAGTTAAAATTATTGACAATTTGTCAAAAAGTTACTATGCATGGACAGAGTAGTCAACTTTGACTATTCGTTTTTAGGGTTCCGTAGTTCCTACAAGGAATCCTTATAGTTTTTGTAAATTAGAAATGAAATCTACCTCTTTCTCCGAGCTTTTTTAGGGTTCCGTACCCGAAGGGTGGCAAACGACCCTATTACTCTCGCTACGCTGTCCGTTCGTCCGTCCGTCCGTCTGTCTGTCACAGGGCTGTATCTTTGTAACGGTAATAGATAACCAGTTGAAATTTTCACAGATTATGTGTTGCTATTAGGTGTATCACGACAAATAATAAAAACCAAAAAAAGTCTAAAACCAAAGGGGGTCCCCATACAAGAAACCTCAAAAAACATGCATTTTTTCAACGTTTTTGTTCCTGCTCTATCTTCAAAACGGTAATATATACCAGCGTGAAACTTGGTCAGATTATAGTGCATATTATGTAGTTTAGCAACAAATACTAAAAATAAGACAAACATAGACATATGTGGTGGTACCTGCGTAAGAAATACATGCAAAAATTCATATTTAGCGCACTGTGCGTTGGTCTTTTGATAAACTCTCGTAAATTAAATCAGTTTTTATGGGGTATCAGGTCGTTGAGGGGTACGGAACCCTTACTGCGCGAGTCCGACTCGCACTTGGCCGGTTTTTTCCCAATTACGTTGAGGTCGGCTTTCAGTCTAACCAGATGCGGCTGCACATCAGTATTTTACACGGAGCGACTTTCATCAGTCCCCGGCAATCCAGGTAATGGGTAATACCGACATCCTAAGATTAGAGTAGTTGTCAAAGTTTCAGGCTTCTGACAATCCATATCAACCCGTTATCGTGCTCTCAAAGGCATGGAGGGGTCTCGATGTGCATCGAAACTATCACCCATCCAAGGACGGTGGCTAGCGTAGATCTTGTAATCCACGAGGTTAATACTTAGGCACGAGCCCCAAAAAAAGAAAGGAATTAAGTATAGGAAGATGCTTTCAAGATTTTGAATGTTCTTCTGATGACGACGAAATTATTGTGAATATTTATTGAACCGCCGAACACTTATCTCTTCACCAGCAACACCATTGACTATTGTTATATTTAACTATTGTTAAAAATATCTTCAAACAACTTTTTTCTGCTTTAACTATTGGTAAGGCCTTAACTATTGTTAATGAAATATATAAATATATTCCAAAGAGTATCTACATATTGATCATATTACTTTTGCTTTTATAAAGAATTTGGTTGTCAAGACGGACTTTCAGTCAATATGTCATCACGACACGACCACAGATTAGTGATATTATGTCACAAACACAGATCTATTACCTAGTCACAAATAACATAATCATTTCATCGTCATCAGAAGAACATTCAAAATCTTCAAAGCATCTTGCTATATTTAAGGTCTTTCTTTTTTGGGGGCTCGTGGCTAAGTATTAACCGCGTAGATTGCAAGGCTACGCTAGCCGACGTCAGTCGTTGGATGGGTGACCGTTTCGTTGCACATCGAGATCCCTTCGTACCTATGAGAGCACGATAAGCTGTCGGTTCCGGTTGCCATAAAAATATATATATGGCAGTCGTTACGGGTAGTCGGAAGTCCGAAAGTCAGACAACTGGTAACTTTGGGATATCGGTATTACCCAGTACCTGGGTTAAGGGGGCCTGATAGCAGTCGCTCCGTGTAAAATACTGATGTTCAGCCGCATCCGGTTAGACTGGAAGCCGACCTCAACGTACTTGGGAAAAAGGCTCAGAGAAAGAGGATGATATAAGTTCATTTTTAATTTACAATAACTAGTGGTCAAAGTTAACTACTCTGTCCATGCATAGTAACTTTTTAACAAATTGTCAATGATTTTAACTATAGTCATGTTTATCTATTGATCAAACAACAGTATTTTGTAATTTTTTACTATTTGTCAGTTTAACCAACGTATTTGAACTAATAGTATACATGACTACTGATCAAACAACGGGGCCTTCAATATATTTCTAGTTTAACTATTGTTAAAGCCTTAACTGTTGTTAATGAACTAATGGTTTAAATTAACTATTAGTCATATTTTACTACTGATCAAACAACTAGGTAGTTAGTTCCAAACGGCTAGTTAGCGGCAGAGCCAGCGTGAGTTAATAATTCAAGCGAGCGCGTGTTTTGATCTAGTCCGCAAATAAGATTTACTCATCTGTTGTAGAAGACAGTTGCAGATGGTTGGATTCGATAATTGCGTTCTTCTAAGTCGGCGTGTATGGCAGCGCGCAAGGTTGTAGACACGCGGCAGCAGGAGTGCAGCAGAAGAGGTGGTATGTAGCACCGACCCCGTAGACTCGGTACCACGAGGATGGTACCGTAGCTCTGCACTTAGAAGAGACGCCGAAGAAGAGACGCCGAAGAAGAGACGGTAGGAATCCGTAGGTTGAAATAAATCCGTAGTAGAAAATTATCTGTAGGTAGGCATTATCCGTAGTAGGAACCCCTATGGGGATTCTTAAATAATCACGCTATTACTTTCACTGCGCACCACAGATAAAATAATTACTTTTTACTTCCGCGCTGAGGTCAAATAACGAATGAGCGCACCTCTTTGGATTTATATACCGGATTTTAGCGCACCGGTGGGTATTCTACCCTACTACTTCTTTACGTAGTAATTCCTCTCGATAAAATTGGAAATTGCATTATTGCGAATCCCCGCTGAGCCTGCTGACACGAAGTGCGACTCACGGAGTGGTAGTCTGCATGTATAACGGGTATGAAAACTCCGTCCATGTTGAAGTTATTATTCAGAGTAGCGGCTCATCCGCCTATACCCTGTCCAGCTACTGTGAGACAGCAGTACCCTCTCGCCATTTGATTTCCAGCTCCGATTCTGCGTCGGTGGAAACACTCGATGTTGGACTGGTTGGCGACTGATGATCTCTGTGCTCCGAAACTATGTACCGTAACATTACGGGTATAGTGTGGATTGACCATATCGTTATGTGGGCCATGTGATTCAACAAAGGTGACTGATGATCTCTGTGCTCCGAAACTATGTACCGTAACATTACGGGTATAGTGTGGATTGACCATATCGTTATGTGGGCCATGTGATTCAACAAAGGTGAGATTTACAGCGGTTAGTTTATGTTGTATCTTCGCTAGGATGTTAAGTCCATTTGGGTTCTTTTCCCTGAATTTCCCTTTTAAACTCTACCGTTTTGTATCGGTCCTACATTTCTGCTAAAACAGTATAAACCCTATTATGAAGTAGTTGTGAATATTTATATGTTCCTTCAAGGGTGTCATCGTTTGGAAAGATGATGCCGGCTAGGCGTGTTTGAGCACCTGCGTTCTGAACATCTATTGGTTCGAAGCCATAGACCAGTAAGCCTCTAGACGCCGCTTAGCTGGACACCCCCGGTCACAACGCATATGCTCTACCACTGCATATCATACGTCACTCCGCCAATCGGAACGTCACTCAGTCAGCGAGCGGCACCAATCATAAGGAATCATACCACCGAACTTTTGAGCCGGCCAATCATAACGCGCCGTCCGCCCCCCTGACCCCACCAACGTTTTACGACTGCGTTTGAATGCAAAACTTTGTTTATGCGGAGTCTTGAAGCTTACTGGTCTGTGTTCGAAGCTTAACAAGTTAGAATTTGGAACTAACTGACCAGGAATTAAAGCGTCTGGCAATGGTGCGTAATTGGCGTCGTTCTGCGCTGACGCTAGGACTCTGTTTGATGTGACGAGCGGAGAGACGTAACACTCATACACATTGTGATTTTCTGCGTTGATCTGACCAAAGGATCCACTCGGCTGTTGGACGCCGGCTATTTGGATTGGACCTTGTGGTATAGCTACAGGTGGTAGATGCCTTTTTATTAGGGTTCCGTACCCGAAGGGTGACAAACGGGACCCTATTACTCTCGCTACGCTGTCCGTCCGTCCGTCTGTCTGTCTGTCTGTCTGTCACAGGGCTGTATCTTTTGAACGGTAATAGGTAACTGGTTCAAATTTTCTCAGAATATGTGTTGCTATGAGGTGTATCACGACAAATACTAAAAACAAAAAAAAAGTCTAAAACCAAAGGGGGTCCCCATACAAGAAACCTCAAAAAACATGCATTTTTTTTCAACGTTTTTGTTCCTGCTCTATCTTCAAAACTGTAATATATACCAGCGTCAAACTTGGTCAGATTATAATGCATATTATGTAGTTTAGCAACAAATACTGAAAATATGACAAACATATGTGGTGGTACCTGCGTAAGAAAGACATGCAAAAATTCATATTCCGCGCACTGTGCGTTGATATCTTTTGATAAACTCTCGTAAATTAAATCAGTTTTTATGGGGTATCAGGTCGTTGAGAGGTACGGAACCCTTACTGCGCGAGTCCGACTCGCACTTGGCCGGTTTATTTTCCTTTCCATCCTGAGTTATTACATCTGACACGTGTTATATATAATCTACTACGGACTGGGGAACGACTTGATAGTCTGAAAGAATTTCCCTTGCGTCTGTCCCGAGGTTGAGAACATTCTGGCCGGATTGCCTTGCCATCTCTAGTACCTCTAGGTTCAATACTCCGCCTTTAAAAAAAAAAAAAAAAAAGCAAAAAATAAATGTCCCCAAAAATACAATAATACAAACATGGTTACCCTATCGTTACATTCGTTATCTTACATCCTAACTTTATTAACACATGACGACAATGTTATTGTTACCAAATTGTTTAAATACAACTAACTGACTGTTCACTGTTCAAGTTACATCGAACAAAGGCTGGCACACAACTAGCTGTTGTTTATTTTATTTCTAAGTACACAAATAGGTCATAGTTCTTATAAGTATAACACAAGCTTTATTGAAATATGAATAAATGAATTAGTACATTAGAACATGAATGAATTATTTTTAGAACATAATTTTTAACAAAACTAGACTTATGTTCTACTTATGCTTAATCTTAGTATATAAAGATGTTACCAAGAGATATTATTTACAATCATATCCGAAAACGTATATTAGGTTTGACTGTTCTTCCACTACGTGTGGTATAGGTGACAATTTTATCGCTATTTCTATTGTTACTTTCGCTATTACTAATTAGTATCTTAGAACTATTTTGATTAGTATCGGTGATGTGATTACTTAAATCTACGTTATTTTCTGCCTCTACTAACAAATAAGCAGGTTTTATTCTATCTATGGAAATATCTATCTGTCTATTTTTTAACTGTACTTTGAAAACTTTGTCCGACCTACTTAACACGCTGTATGGGCCATCATAAGTAGGTACTAATGATTTCTTTAACATATCGTTACGAATAAAAACATGACTGCATGTTGCTAAATCTTTGTGTACGAATATTTTTCTAGAGTCGCTAGAGTTACGTGACTTGGGCTGTAGCCTATGTATAATGTTTCGCAGATTTTCTACATAAGTGTATTGATTTACTGATATGGGATTGGACTTGTTATAAAAGTCGCCTGGTAATCGCAATGATTGACCTAGTACTAACTCAGCGGCGCTATAGCCTGTATCGCTACGTGATGCCGCTCGGAGTCCTAATAAAACTGTTGGGAGCTCGTCGTCCCACGATGTGTTGTCGCTTAGTCTACATGTTAGAGCTACCTTTAAAGATCGATGCCACCTCTCGATTTTCCCGTTGCTTTGGGGATGATGGGGTGTAGCCCGGATCCTTTTTTTTTTTTTTTTTTTTTTTTTTCTTAAAGATACACACTTAAGGCTTATTAACTATGGGTGGGTTGTCTGTGCTGTGAGCTCCTGTTTGTCTAATGTCTTCTCTCTTTGCGTCTTCTGGCCGGTGGCTCATCTTCTTCATCTTCTTCAGTGTCGTCTAGTCTTGTTCTTCTTCGTAGTGAAGATGCTACTGGGTATCCTAATCGGATTAATTTTGCTTTTGCTTCTTCAGAAAGTTCTCCTAGTTCTACTGAAGCCATACGCTTTATGTATTTGTCTATCAGGACGGTATTGGTGGCTAAATGAGCGTTAGACATCTGGAAATTGTCTCCTACTAACTTGTTCGCTTTCGCATAACATATGGCCGCATAGTACAGATCTGGGTAATGAGCCTGGTTCAAGTTGGTGTGACTGTTGGGATCTTTCACGCGACTGTATGCCAGTTGTGTATCTTCTGTCTTGGCGGCTTCCCATCTGTCATGTAACAGGATAGCTTGATCTAATACTGCAGGTATTTCAAGAGCTCGACACTGAGACTTAACGAATAGGTCCATGTACTGGACAGCCTTAAGTGAAGAGTATTCCCATACAAGTTTGATCTGCGCCAAAACGGATCCTTCTGGACCGGTTTTGTTGATTGTGAGCATGCGGGTCACTACCTCTTCTCTCAGGTCAGGCCGTCCAGATACTATCTTCATGAATATGCCAGCTAGGGTGGTCAAGCTATTCCAAGAAGAGACAGGCAGAAGGTCTGTCAGACTCTGAGATGCTAAGGCCGCTTTCCATCTTTTTGTAAACGCGGGTATGTTCTGACCTGTTACAGGCTTGGCTAGTGTCATGTACGCGGAAAGTGTCAATGCTAAGATTTCTTGACTTATCTGCTCAGCGGTCTTTTCTTGTGGTGTGGTGCCTACTTGAGCAATTCTGGACTCATCTATGCAGGTGATTTTCATGGGAGCGAGAAATGACAGTACTAAAGATAATACTATTTCATCTGTATATCTAATTCCTAGATCTGTTTGTTCTCCCCCTGCACGGTGACAAGCCTTCCAGTTAGCTACATATCTGTAGCTTTTAGTTTGACTTAATGTGAGGCTTTCCGCTGACGCAGGTATTACAAATGGCATGGTGTGTGAAGTTATTTGGTTGTTAGTGAGGTTATAACTGGCTATTGCTAACCTTCTAATCTCATTGATGCATAGGTCGATCCTTTGAACTCCTAGTAACTTTAGTAGGTTACCAAAGAGTTCACTTTCGAACTGTCTACCTTGATCGCTCTTCAATCTATTTGGACAACCAAACCTGCAGACCCAATGCTCGTAGATAACTTTCGCCACGGTTTCAGCTGTAATGTCTGCAGTTGGAATTGCTTCTGGCCAATGTGTAAAACGATCTATGATTGTGACGCAATACCTATTACCTCGTTGTGACGTTGGCAGTGGTCCTACTATGTCCACGTGTATGTGTTCAAATCGTTCACTCGGTGTAAAATTAACTAAATCTGAATCACGTCGGGGTCACCAGTTTGGAGGTATTGATGGTTGGTGTAGGGTGACTATCTACTGGAGGTGAAATATGAAAGCGTATTTAAATAACATTCACTATAATTATTACGTATTGATCAGAAGGTTTACACGTTGGAATATGGTCTTCGCGTCTTCACCTATGTCCGTCTGAACCGAGACTGTGTCACGGAGTCATACTACGGAAATGGGCGAGCGCGTATAATAAATATTATGATTAAGTTGCTAGGTTTACAATGAAGCATTGTGTGCCCCTACACGTGTTATATATAATAATCTACTACGGACTGGGGAACGACTTGATAGTCTGAAAGAATTTCCCTTGCGTCTGTCCCGAGGTTGAGAACATTCCGGCCGGATTGCCTTGCCATCTCTAGTACCTCTAGGTTCAAACGTGTTGTCATCGCATGTGTGAACATTGATTGGGGTAGTCTTTCATGTAGTCTAGGATCTAGAAAGAAAAAGATTTTATTCTTGCGCTCCATTTGACGCACACACTACAAAACTTATACATAATACTTAATAATAAATACATAATACTTTACAATTTCATGACAAATTAGTATAGTTACATAGCGGTGGGCGATTATGAGATATACTAATGAAATCATTCGATTATGAAGATGTCTCGAGATATCTCGATTATAGCAGTTAGTAGTTACTAATTTAGTTAGTAATCGTGATCGCGAGTCAACGCAGAGCAGAACGAGCGAAACGCGATGGTCGGTCGGGTACTCTAAATGAAATTGCCATTGACTCGTTTTGTTGATTTAATAGAAATCTATCAATAACAAAAATTTAAATAAGTAAACTTACTGTTAAATGACTCCACCAAAACTTTTTACAACAGGATTAGTACCTAGTTCTAATTAGTAGTACAAAAAACTCGAGTCTCCCTACTTATTAGTAAAAAGTTAAATTACTAATTTGTACTACTAATCCTGTTGTAAAAAGTTTTCACAACAGGATTAGTAGTACAAATTAGTAACGTCATTCGATTATGAAAATAAATTAGTTACTAATTTCATAATCGATTATCAACATTAGTATTACAAAGTAATTCGATTATGCCAATCATTCATAATCGCCCACCGCTATAGTTACAGTTAAATTGACAACTGACAACACTGGACATTAACAATACATGATCTGTGGTTATAACGGTAATGATCGGTTTTTTGTTCTACATTATAGTCTGTGATTTACAGTAAGTCAAATCAAAACAAAAACAATAATAAAAAATGTTAAGTATTATAAATACTGCTGTGATATTTGTGCGTCGCATGTGCGCAAAAATGTAGGTCATTGCTCAGCATAATGCTGTGGCTTAGGACGGACCTAGTGCCAGCAGCGCTGATTTTCAGCAAAAACCTTATGAGTGACATAATGAAATCCCACTACAGAGAAACTCAAACCAAGTAAGTACTACTTAATATAATGAGTGAGTGTCATATAAATAGTGTATACATAAATACAGTGCATTAAATAAACCTAGTCGTAGTATGGTACAAAGATAACTCAGTTACATCAAAACAGTTATGTAACCAGTAACCAAGCGGGCGGCGGCCATAATTATCTACACCCCTCATCTTCTCGTACGTTTCGTTAATCAGAGGTAGGAAACCAGAAAACTCGAAGTTCTGGCAGCATACATCTTGGACCGGGATTAATGAGGAATGTGGCCCAATATCATATAAGGGCTCGTCTCCAAGCTGGTCCTCGACTATGTTAGGTTTTACTTCATATGGGGGATCCTTGTTTTCGATAGGCTTCTTCCCTTTTGTTACCTGCTGTCTAAAATTTTGTGACCGGTTGGTTGGTTTGCGGTTCACTTCTCTACTCGGATCGTACGGTTGCGGCTCGTAACTCCAGTCATTCAGCTGTTGTTGCTCGTTAAAATGCTGGTACGCTTGTTGGGCGTCGCGAGTTGCTCGGCGGTTACCACCGGAAAACTGGCCTCTGCCACGCGGAGCTCCGCGATTTTGATTATTATTATTCATCTCGTTTTGAGGTATTATGTCTTTAAAAACGACAAACCCGTGCGCTTATATTTATATCTACTAAGCCCGTCCATACTAAAAAAGATGTTATTCAAAAGCGGTTGAAGATTCTCAGAAATCCACGACCCGATAAGACGGTTTACTCCACACTGACGGCACACTACGCTTAATACAATAGGGATTATTTCACGTGATACACACTAGCAAAGCCCGATTCGTTCCGTTGAATTAGTAACGCATCGCATCAGTGAGTTTTTGGAATTTCAAGCTAGTTTTAATGTTTGTTTTGTTAATTACGATGCATATTATTGATCTTTAGTACTTTAGAAATCACAACGTGACAAAAGGAACTTACAGAACACTTGGTTAAGTCATTACATAGTTTAAAATTCTGAATGAAAACATTTCAAAACCAGTATTATATAAGGTAAATACATCATTTGGAATTTTTAATACTGCTATAGCAGCTGTACATAGGCCTTGGAATTTAAGAACTAAGAATGGTTGCAGCTGTAAAAAAGCCTATTGAACATAATAGTTTGAATAAAAAAAGATTAAAAAAAATGGTAAATACATCAGTATATAAATTTAAAGCGGCTGTAAAGACGCCTTGTCAGTGGAGTACAAAATTAGAAGCAGCTGTAAAGAGGCTTTGTCAAGTAAATTACGCTAAATAAGTGAGCATCATGAAAATGAAAATACATACATACATATTATCACGCCTGTTTCCCATTGGGGTAGGCAGAGACTATGGATTTCTACCTGCTACGATCCTGACACACCTCTTTCGCTTCATCTACGTCCATTAACCTCGTCAAGCATGCTCGTCGGTTTAGAGAACTCTTAACCTGGCATTTTTTGAGAACATCCGCGATTTGATCGCGATACGTTCGCCGAGGTCGTCCCCTTCCAACTCTTCCATCCACACTCGCTTCGTATACTTGTTTCGTCAATCTCCTCTCGTCCATCCTCTCTATATGTCCAAACCATCTTAACATACCTTTCTCAATCTTTGTCACTACATCTTCTTTCACTCCACAACGCTCCCTTATCATGTTATTCCTTACTTTATCTCTCAAAGTTACACCACACATACTTCTCAAAGCTCTCATTTCTACTGCATTTATTCTGCTTTCATGTTTCTTCTGCCATACCCAACTTTCACTACCATACATAAGTGTAGGCACTAACACTCCCCCATGAACAGCCAGCCGTGCCTTTTCCGACACTTTGCGTCTGTTCATGAAGGTGTGTAGTGCCCCATTCACCTGTATACCAGCACTCATTCTCCTTTCAATGTCCTTCACATGCTTGCCATCTCTCGTAAACATGGAACCCAGGTATACAAAATCTTTCACTTGTTCCACCTTTTCGTCACCTATCAAAATATTGCACTCTGTCATAACTTCTTCCTTTTCAAAAACCAAAACTTTTGTCTTACTAACATTAACTTTCATACCTTTACTCTTCAAAGCACCATCCATAATTGTTACCATCTTCTGTAACTCCCCCTCCGACGATGCAAGGATAACTTGATCATCGGCATAGAGGAGACATTTGACAAGTAACCCATTCATTTCTAAACCATTTTCACTCTCTTTCAAATCTTTCAAACAACTGTCCATGAACAGCCACGGCGACGCTACACATCCCTGTCTCACACCCTTATCGATGCTGAACCAGTCAGAGTAGGCGCCGTTAATCCTGACACAAGCGCTAGAATCCGCATAGAGAGATTTCAACGCTTGAATCAGGTTGCTATTCACCCCATAGATAGACAAAGCAGACCATAGTTCATTCCTCATCACTCTGTCGTAGGCCTTTTCCAAATCCACGAAAGCGCAATAGACTTTTTGACCTTTGGCCAAACATTTTTCAGCTATGCATCGCAAGGAAAATACCTGATCCGTACACCCCATGCCCTTTCTAAATCCCGCTTGCACATCCCATATTTTTTCATCAGTTACTTTCATCACTCTTTCAATCAAAACTTTTGCATACAATTTGCCGACAACACTTAAAAGGCTAATGCCACGGTAATTCTTGCAGTCTTGCTGTGACCCTTTTCCTTTGTAGAGCGGCACAATCACGGCCTTACACCAGTCTTTTGGTACCAGGCCATTACTCCAGCACAAGTTGAAAAGACGGTACAGCAGACTAGCCACCACGCCCTGTCCAGCCTTCAGCATTTCGACTGATATCCTATCATACCCTGGAGCCTTTCCTGATTTCATTCTGTTCAACGCTTTTACAATTTCATCCATACAAAACCTATCCTCAATGTCTGCCCTTTCGTCCATCACCGTCGATACTTGCATCACCTCTTTTTCAAACAGTCCTTCAAAATACTCTTTCCATCTCTTTAACACGCATCCTTCCTCATTCATTATATTTCTATCCTTGTCTTTGATGTTATTGAGCTCCGAGGTTGCAGATTTTCCTCTGAAATGAAAATAAAAATATACAAAACATGAATACCTAGATAGCGGATGTAAAGAGGCCTTGTCAATTGAGTACATGTACGGAAGCAGCTGTACAGGGGCTTTGTCTGACTTATATCTAACTATCTTGCTGAGTTAGGCCAGACCACGCATGTTTGTCTTCAATATAATCGTTAACACTATGTTATGCTTTTTGAATATGGTTTGTTTTAACTATCTTTTTAAATTGAGTCTCGTTTAATTCGGTAATCTTCAAGGGAATCTTATTATGAAATCGTACTGAGTTTCCTACAAACGACTTGTTGCTTTTCTGTACTCATTCACCTCAACCCATAATTTTATAACATCGCTGCATCGTTCGTATTTCCCACTGGAAAAAACAGATATGCCACTGGTTCAATATTTTATCAATCTCACTAGCATTATATCAAAGTTCTTTAGCTAGTTCTGAAATGGGATTGTGCTTACCTTGACATATGATCGTCTTCGGGGCCAATTTTAACAACAGTAAAATTGGTTGGCAGTTTTAACTAAATTCATCAGATGTTAATGATGTTTTTTCACTTTCCGATTCAAAGAGGTATCCCATATATGGGATCGGATTTAAGATTAGGTCGATATCAATATTTAAAAAATCTTTATCTGTGGTTGCTGCGTTTGGCAACAGTATCTGTTGCAAATTGAACGTAATAGTGTAATCAGCACATTTAATAATCGCAAGGGATTCGCATTCTCACTTTCAAAGCATTTTACAGCAATCTCCACATCGGTTAGTATACTAAAGTATACTTTTCAAAAATAACATATACAAGTAATTAGATTCGTCCTTGCACATAGAATATAATAAATCGGCGGTGTAGCATCGATCTCTCACAAGTCCAAAATGTTAAGTCAGTTCTTTCCATTGTGTCAGAATTCTTCAGACTGCTGGTTCAATGGACAACCAGCGCGTGTCACACATCTGTAGAATCTTTAACGGTGCTTCACCGCAATTTAGTTTCGTAAATTTCTTGATATTCATTTTCAAAGAGAAAACACCACAAAAAGGATAGAGGGAGGCTCCCTCTATCCTGTGTGTCAAAATTTTGTGTTGTTTTTACTTGTTTTGAATATGTTTAATTACATTAGAGATTTCTTATGATCTTCATTATCCATAGTTCCAAATAATAATTTTATCATACTCGTTTTTAAATTGACTGGACTGATCATTAATAATTATGTCATCGCAAAATAGTTCATCTCTAAGATTTTTATAATATTCTACATAAATTGCCATTGAGCCTCTTTGTGTAGCATGTTGCAATTCGAGAAGGATTTCACACACTGAGCGATTTATCTCAAAATTTTATTTTAATTCTTCCAAAAGATGCGATATATACGTGAAATTACGTAAGTTTGCTAAACTTGCGGCTCTGCCTTCAAGCTAAGAAATAGCATATGGCAATAATATTTGTTTCTGAGCAGGGCTCGAAAGATTTGATGCTGTACTGCAGTTATTAATGGAAATATTTAAAAAAACAAGGTTTTCATTATATCTAGGAACGATACTCAATATTTGAGGTGTATGAATTAATGGTTCCATTCTGACCTTCATTTTCTGGGCTTTTGGCGATTCGTTAGCCATTATGGTGGATCAAATAATTAAATAAGAGCAACAAAATACAAGACTTACAGTGATAGCACCACCAGCACGATCGGGGTCTGCATTGCTCCGTCCCTGTTGTATACAGCAACTACGGGTTGTCCTTTCAGGTGCAGCTTCAGTAGGTCTACTCGCGTTTTACGAACGACAAACGAAGTACAAACTTTCGTTCCGACTGATACATAATAAAGATAAGCACATAAAAAAGGCACAATTAAGATAGACTACGGTTCATAGTCGTATACAATTTACCGGAGATGAGAAAAACAAACGTCAAAACACGATCATCGCATGCGATAAGGGAACGATGGTTGACCGGAGTAGCAAATTGTGCAATGAATCGTACGATTTATCGAATATCGTCGAACGGGAGTAGACCCCTAGGAACGTTCGATATACACTTTTCACGTTTTTTTCACTTGCAGGTTTTTTGTTAACGAATGTCCTTTGTCGAACTAGAGAGCGACCTAGGCTATTTTATTTATTTTTCATTTTATTAAAAGAGGTACAACAAACAGCTACATTATGTAATATAACTAATTGTATAACTATCAATTAGCTACGACGAGATCCACTTTGTATCCTACCGACTGCGCCAATGTTATCGGCATAACGATCGCGAGACTTAAAAAAAATATATTTTTTTAATGTCATAAATTTAATATAATTTACAATGAAACACTCTGAGTTAAGATGGAAGTACGACTGTTTTATTTTATGGAAAATACAAGCTTATATAGACTGTTTTATGAATAATTCCTTTGTTAACTAGTCACTGAAAGGGATGCAGTGTTCTCAAACTAGGGTTAGAAAGGCGACGGTAAAATTAGATGTAACAAAGAGTTCCTTATTGCTTAAAATAGATCAAAGACAATTATAATAAAACAAGTTTAACCGGATTACATCGCGTATATTATTTAAATTGGTTTTCCTGACGTTTCGAAAGCTTTGCAGCGTTCGTGGTCGCAGGAAGACTAAGATGACAAGCGTCTTTTCCGTACGCTAAATACACGCTTAGACGTGGAGTTGCAGAAACCAGCCCGTTACACAATACAATACAAATCCTCTTTACAGATACTACCACTCCACTCCACTTTATACTAAGTGTCTTTACAGATATTTCTAAAAAAACAACCAAGAAGCAGCTTTCTGCCGACAACTCATGAAGAACAAGCTTTTTTGTCACCATTCAAATCGTGATGATAATGCATTTTTGGATAGGACATGGAAAGAAAATGAGTACGACATCCCAGACTATCAGATTTATCAGAAGACATCTGTCTTCTGTGCTGGATGAAGGTGTAAGTCTGACCTAAGATATCGGTCCGTATGTGTCGGTTTCCGATAAACGGTGTGTGACACACGACCGTCTGGTTCTCGTATAACTAGGACGTCCAAAAACGGCAGAGCTCCATCCTTTTCTTCTTCGAGTGTCACCTCTATCTTTCAGTGCATCCCATTCAGATGTCTTGTAAAGTCCACCAGTGAATCCCGGTCTATAATGGCGAACACGTTATCTCTGTCGATTCTTATGCTTGCTCTTAAAACCACTCCATGATAATATTGGCAACCACTGGTGCCAGCGGTGACGCCATTGACACTCCATCCACCTGCAGGTAGAAATCGCTATTCCATAGGAAACCGCCACTTTTAAAACAAAATTTGATGCACTCAATGTATCCAGTAGGTAAACCAGTACCTTTCAATAGGGTAGAAATAATTTGAATGACCTCATCTACTGGAACATTGGTAAACAGTGAGGTCCAGCTGTACATCCTATAACAAAGTGACAAAATGTCTGGAGTCTTTAAGTGTAGCGACACACCTGCCAAGAGTAGCGTCGCGGAACGTTCGGCTCAATACGCTCGCAGTTTACAGCGTGGCGCTACAATGGTGACATTAATTTAACACACGTGTAGGGCTAGTGCCCTTTAATCATATTAATTTTAATAGATTAAAATAACTCGTAAATTGAAAAAAAAATTTCAAACAAACTAAATGATAAAAATGTAACTAAAATTGGGAATTACCCTTGCAAAAAATCATTCATGAAATTACTTACCTAGCTGGCTTACGTTAACTCGGAGCGGCAACGCGTCGCTTCACGCGCTGGCAACCGCGCAACGCGTTTTGTACCTACTCGTGATCGGTCCGATTCTTTGACGGAGTATAATCAAAGAAATCGAGCAGCGGCGGGTGGCGCAAGTGATACCTACAGCGGAGGTGCTTAGTCAAACACTTATCATATCACCCTCTCTTGATACTAATAGTTATAACTGTCATCACTAATCACTGCTTTTATTTTTCTTTATTTTTAAATTTTCTTATTTTCAATGAGACCACCGCGTTGGCGGATGCAAAGAGCTAAACGGCGCTTCATGTTTTCCCGCACATTTGAAAATAAATTGTCACTTAAAGCCATTTCCCTCAATTTCTCAAACGCATTTATTATTCGATGGCGTAATTGTTCCACCGAAATCACCGAATCCACGTTCTCCGCGTACACATCGTCTTTGATGCATCCCCAGAAAAAAAAATCGAGTGGGGTGAGGTCTGGCGATCTTGCTGGCCACCTACGAGGTCCAAATCTACCAATCCATTGTGCACCAAACGTGTCATTTAGCCACTGCCTGGCCGTTACAGAGTGTGCTGGCGCGCCATCTAATTTAGTGGTGTGAACCGGTTCTCAAGAAACCGGATAATCACCGGTTAGAGTGAGTACCGGAGACTAATGGTGATTAATGGTTAATGGTGATAGGTGATTGCACTAAACTACCGGTTATTTCATTTGTTGCAGAACGCACCCAAATGTGTATTTTTTTTTAGCGTGTTTTCTCTTCTCATATATATAGATTTAGAGTATTTTGAATATCCGGATAATCTCCGGTGATTCAATATAATCTCCGGAGGCTGGAAATGCCTCCGGTTCACACCACCAATCTAATTGGTACCACATTCGTTGGTATTGTTGGACGTTTAGATTGTTTGTGTATTCTGACACCGTATCATTTAGTAGATTAAGAAACCTTTCTCCGTTCAAAGCCCCATCAATGAATACGGGTCCGATGATGTTGTCACCGTGAATAGCTGCCCAAACATTTAAACAAAATCTGTACTGATGGGCTGACTCCCGCCACACGCGTGGATTTTGGTTTTTGGGTGCCCAATGGTGTAGATTGTGCTGGTTCTGCATGCTGTTTCTGGTGAACGTGCTTTCATCAGTCCAACAAATTTGGGAAAGAAAGTCACTGTCCTCTTCAATTTTACTCAGTAACCACTGACAATAATTCACTCGATCAATTTTATCACGCGATTGCAGAGTATGTACTTTTCTAAACTTGAATGGGTGCCACTTTTCGCGCTTTAATATCCTATGGACGGTTCTGTGATGAACTTGAAAATGCCTAGCGCTCTGGCGGAGGCTAGTTTTGGGTTGGTTTTGGAAATATTGTAGCACATTTTCAGTTAACTGGATTGGGTTTTGTCGTGTAGGTGGTCGATCAGGGCGTTGAGACCTAGGATCCACTGGCCGGTTTTCGCGGATGCGCTGAAGAGCTCCTACAATAGTGCGAGGATTAGTAGGGCATTGTCTTGAACCGCCATATCTCGCGATATGTCCTTATCGCAAGAGCGGCATTTTGACGACATTCTCCGTAAATTAGGATCATGTCCGCATATTCAGCTGCTGTGTAGTTCGGATGTGTATTTGCCATCACGATCACAGGTTTACACAAGCACTAATAACACAAATAAAAGCGTCCGTATCGCAAGAGATGTCAACGTACCTACTAAATTAGAAAACGAAAACAAAACAAAGCGTCTTTATCGCAGTACCATAATCTAATTACTCATTACACAAAAATAAATAAATAAAACAAGTGGCAGTGGGCGGGGCACATCGCTCGCAGAACGGATGGCCGATGGGGCAGTAAAGTTCTGGAGTGGCGACCGCGTACTGGAAGGCGCAGCGTGGGTAGGCCCCCCACAAGGTGGACCGACGACCTGGTGAAGGTCGCGGGAATCCGCTGGATGCGGAAGGCACAGGACCGGTCGTTGTGGCGATGCTTGGATGAGCGCCCTCTTTCTTGGGAGGTTCACCAACTATGCAGCTTTCAGAGTGTCGTAGGCGCATGTCGAGTGTGTTGCAGATCACGCGCACAGTTTCGTTGCTTCCGTCGTTCTCTCGTTGAAGATAGATGGCGCTTGTCCTTAATAATCTGTATTACTGATATTGTCCTGGGAGGGACATAACAAGTTTAATTGTCTGTTGGCTGTCAGGGCATCTGAAATCGGTAGCTTTATGATCTCCTCAAAGCAAAGCAAGAAGCTAACTCATCAGGAACACGACTAATTTCACCAAGATGATTCTGGGCCCCGCGGAAACACCTAGGAGAAGATCAACATTGAGTTCCTATGTGACCGAACCTACAGCAATTTCTACATTGAATTTGTGGCAGCGCGTCCTCCGCGCACGCTGCCTAGCATCGCAATGGCACTCCGTAGTTTGTCACCAATATTTATAACCTCGGGTTTCAATCAAAACTACGTCATCAACTGCGAGCGCGCATGCCTCTTCGCCATTGGTCAATTAAATATTACCTATTTGTTCTGTGTGTTTTCTGTAAATATTATTTAGTACTTAAGTAGGGCAAAATATTATTAAATTATGAAAAATCCTGATCAGTGTTTCTTTGTCTTCCAAACTAACTCAAAGGCTAGTTCCCTAGTGTTAAAGTGGTGACCCGAAACAGAATGCCGAAGAATTCTGAACCAACCGATATGGAGTCAGCAGCAGCAGCAAGCTCAGAAACCTCACACGACGTTTTGATGTCCACCCAGCAAATCGCCGGTATTTCACTATCCCTACGAGTACCACCGTTCTGGCGCGATAAACCTAGAGTATGGTTTATAAGTTTTGAAGCAGCTACTCGCGATCTAAAGAAGAGTGAAGCACAGAAAGCCCAGATGGTAATCGCCCAGCTTCAAAAAGAAGATATCGAGCAGATAAGTGATTTACTGTACAACCCACCAGCTGATGGTCAGTACACCGCCATAAAAGATCGTCTTATTTCTGTTTATGAAGAATCAGATAGCAAGCAGTTACAGAAGCTACTCTCCGACATGGAACTAGGCGATCAAAAGCCCAGCCAATTATTACGTCGCATGAGAAACCTCGGTCACAAGAAGGTACCTGACAACACACTCCGGCTCATGTGGATAAACTTATTACCAGCGCATGTCCGCTCAGTGCTTGTAGTGAGTGACACTATAAGCAAAGATACAGCACTCGAGGAATTAGCCAAGCTCGCCGACAAAATGCTCGAACAAACAAGCGAACCTCACTCAGTCGCAGCAGTATCAACAAGTCAACAAGCACAAAACCAACCTGTGGGAATCCAATATCTCGTCGAAGAAATCAGGAAATTACACATGGAGATCGCTGAAATAAAAACATCGTGTCACAGTTGCAGCTACAAGAACCGCGACCGCTCGCGCTCGTCGCCGCCGCGGCACTGCAGGCGCAACTCGTACCGAGCTCCATCAACATCTCACTCCCGTTCGCGCTCAGCCACCCCGTCGCCGTATTGTTTTTATCATCGACGTTTCGGCAAGAATGCAAAACGATGTACTACACCGTGCAGTTTTAACAATGATATGAAGACGGAAAACTAAAGGAGGCGTTGGCAGTGGCGGAACCTGACGTCAACAAAAAATCATACCGCCTATTCATCACGGACAAGACTACATCTACGACCTTTTTGGTAGATACGGGTGCCAATATATCCGTCATACCGAAGAGAAAGGGAATCACATCGACGCCGCTTCCGTATCAACTATACGCAGCAAATAACACCGTCATACCTACCTATGACGAGAAGACACTGGAACTCGACCTAAATCTTCGAAGACCATACAAGTGGAAATTCGTAGTCGCCGCAGTTTCGAAGCCAATCATTGGAGCAGATTTTCTCGGCTATCACAACATATTAGTCGATCTACGTAAACAACAACTCATTGACAGCACAACAAAGCTCACCTCCAAAGCTCCTGGCCGTTATACAAGCACGCCTACAATATGCAGCGTCGACTCCAAACAGACGTATCACGCCATACTAGCAGAATATCCAGGAACTACTCGGTTATCCGCAATGACTCTCAACCCGAAGCACAAAGTAGAACATTTTATTGAGACCACCGGACCGCCAATACATTCAAGAGCACGACCGATACAACCGCATCTCTATGAACGAGTGAAAAAAGAATTTGAGAACATGATCACCCAGGGACTGTGCAGACCGAGTAAAAGCCCTTGGTCTAGTCCGCTACACATCGTGCCGAAGAAAAACGGAGATTTACGAGCCTGTGGAGACTTCAGACGACTGAACACTGTAACAAAACCTGATCGTTACCCTGTTCCAAGGATCAAAGACTTCACCTATCAACTCAGCGGCAAGCAAATTTTCACCACCATTGATTTAAACCGTGCTTACCAACAATTGCCTGTTCGTGCAGAAGACGTGGAGAAGACAGCAATCATCACTCCTTTTGGATTATACGAATTCCCGAGAATGTGCCCTGGTTTGAAGAACGCTGGACAAACATTTCAGCGGTTTATTCATGAAGTACTGCGAGGACTCGACTTTGTATATCCATTTATCGACGACTTGTTACTAGCTTCAGAAGATGAAGATACACACAGACAACATATTCGTACTGTATTGCAACGACTTGATGAGTACGGCATAACAATTAATCCTGCAAAGTGTGTATTCGGCAAACGTGAAGTGACATTCCTTGGCTACACAGTATCACCAGAAGGTATCAAGCCACCTGAAGACAAGATCAAGGTTATCAGCGAATATCCAAGACCAAAAAACATCGAAGAACTACGACGTTTCCTCGGCATGCTCAACTTTTATCGAGATAGCATTCCGAACGCAGCCGCCATTCAAGCACCACTACATACATACCTGCACAATACAAAGAAGCGTGATAAGACTATTATACAGTGGAACGAAGATACATCTCAAGCGTTTGAAAACTGCAAGAAATGTATTCAGGAAACGACATATCTGTCGCACCCACATCACTCTGTCCCGCTTGGACTGATGTGTGACGCATCCGACTACTGTGCTGGAGCCGTACTACAGCAGCAAATAGAAGGGAAATGGCAACCTCTTGGCTATTTCTCAAAGAAGTTTACACCAGCGCAACAAAACTACTCGACATTCGACCGAGAACTTCAAGCAATTTACATGGCAGTAAAGCATTTCAGAAAAATATTTGAAGGGCGCGCACTCATCATTTTCACCGATCACAAACCGCTAACGTACGCTATGCAAAAGATTTCATCAGATTCTGAAACTCCACGACGACGAAGACAACTGTTATTCATCAGTGAGTTTTCAAACGACATACGTCACATAAGTGGACGACAAAATGTAGTTGCTGACGCATTATCCCGAGTCGACGCAATCAACTGTCCCAGCCCTATTAATTACGAAGCACTCGCTCAAGCACAATCAAATGACAAGAACATTGAAGAACTTCTTCGCCAGTCAAACATACAATTGAAGAAAGTGACGTTACCTGGCACAACAGAGCAAGTTTACTGCGAAACTTCAACTGAAAGCGTTCGTCCATACCTACCAGAAGAGTTCCGTATTATAGCATTCAACGCCATCCACGGACTCAGTCATCCCGGTATACGAACAACCAGAAAATTAATGCTAAGAAGATTTTTTTGGCCATCAATGAACACAGACATCAAAACATGGGTTCAAACATGCATCGCCTGCCAACGGTCAAAAATACAACGACATACATCAAGTGCCACAGCAACTTTTGAACAATGACAACGGTTTGAGCACGTCCACGTAGACATTGTCGGACCACTACGGACGTCACCTACCGGACATCGCTACGTGATCACAATGATCGACCGTGCTACACGCTGGCCCGAAGCATACCCTGCGAGCGATATCACTGCTGACACTGTTGCTAAGACCATTTATGAAGGATGGATTGCAAGATTCGGCTGTCCAGCAAGAATAACAACAGACCAAGGCCGACAGTTTGAAAGCCACCTTTTCATTGCTCTGACCAGGCTATTTGGGATCAAGAAACTCAGAACTACACCATATCATCCCCAGAGCAATGGCATGATAGAACGCTGGCATCGATGTATGAAAACTGCTCTCACTGCCCGTCTCAGTACAAATAGCTGGACTGAAGAATTGCCCACAGTACTACTAGGACTCCGTGCTGCAATCAGAACCGACTCAGAAGTCAGTGCTGCCGAGTTAACATACGGTCAAAATCTACGACTACCTGGTGATTTCTTCATGCCATCACAACCTAACACCATGGACAGCAGCTATGTCGAAAAACTGAAGACAGCTATCAGTAATACTCGCCCAGTACCCACACAGTCGCATCATACCAATCGCCCTGTGTTTGTTCATCGCGATCTACAAACATGCAAGCAAGTGTTTGTACGAGTCGACGCGGTAAAGAAACCGCTACAGCCTCCATACGACGGCCCGTATAAGATTATACGCAGAGATAGCAAGACCTTCACCCTGCAACTACCGGGAAGGACAGCAGTTATCTCGATAGATCGTCTCAAGCCAGCCTTCACCATCTTAGAAGCAGAGGAAGCCCCATCAAAAGTTCCTGCAACGATCGCACCCGAACCCGATGTAATCAAAACATCGCGCTCAGGCCGCGTTATCAGACGACCGGTACGCTTCGCTTGAGGGGGAGCACTGTGGCAGCGCGTCCTCCGCGCACGCTGCCTAGCATCGCAATGGCACTCCGTAGTTTGTCACCAATATTTATAACCTCGGGTTTCAATCAAAACTACGTCATCAACTGCGAGCGCGCATGCCTCTTCGCCATTGGTCAATTAAATATTACCTATTTGTTCTGTGTGTTTTCTGTAAATATTATTTAGTACTTAAGTAGGGCAAAATATTATTAAATTATGAAAAATCCTGATCAGTGTTTCTTTGTCTTCCAAACTAACTCAAAGGCTAGTTCCCTAGTGCTAAAAATTGGTACTCCGATACAGGAAGAGAAGTTCGTAGCAGAACAACTTTTCAGGAAGAGTTTGACCAGTAAACCTTAAAACAACTGATTGAGGGTAACCATGTTACAAAGTCCACTTTCCGTGATTTTGTATTAAGTCTGCGAGCTTTAATGACATGACTAGCATTGTTTAGAGTTTTGATTCCTCCGAATAATTCCTCTAATGTCCAATCTGTAGGTATATTTCTTACAACCCCTATCCGGGAAACATTAAATTTAGGGATGTTTGCCATTAGCTTGAACATTTGGAGTTCTGTGAAATTATTGGCATCATTCACCGTACTAAACTCAGTAGCCTGTTCCTACCCAGAGCCTTTATACCTCTCTTCATAATCCCCGTCACATTATTCTTATGTATCAGCTGAGCAAACTTTAGTAAAGATTTAAATTGTGGAAAGAAAAAATCGCTCACGAGCAGGATTCGAACCTGCGACTCCTGGCTCAGTACGCCAGTGCTTTAGCCACTAAGCTACCGTGAACACTGCTCGTGGTATCGAAATTATCCTCCACTATACGTCTTTGGGTGACATACATACATACATATTATCACGCCTGTTTCCCATTGGGGTAGGCAGAGACTATGGATTTCCACCTGCTACGATCCTGACACACCTCTTTCGCTTCATCTACGTCCATTAACCTCGTCATGCATGCTCGTCGGTTTAGAGAACTCTTAACCTGGCATTTTTTGAGAACATCCGCGATTTGATCGCGATACGTTCGCCGAGGTCGTCCCCTTCCAAATCTTCCATCCACACTCGCTTCGTATACTTGTTTCGTCAATCTCCTCTCGTCCATCCTCTATGTCCAAACCATCTTAACATACCTTTCTCAATCTTTGTCACTACATCTTCTTTCACTCCACAACGCTCCCTTATCATGTTATTCCTTACTTTATCTCTCAAAGTCTGTATCTGTCCAGCTAGGTAAGTCCAACTTCGAGAAAGAGGTCAATCGTCGAATCCGACTCGGTTGGGCAGCGTTCGGGAAGCTACGCAATATCTTCTCGTCCAAAATACCGCAGTGTCTCAAGACGAAAGTCTTTGACCAGTGTGTGTTGCCAGTAATTACTTACGGTACCGAAACGTGGTCGCTCACAATGGGCCTGATAAGAAGGCTCAAAGTCACTCAAAGGGCAATGGAGAGGGCTATGCTCGGAGTGTCCCTGCGTGATCGAATCAGAAATGAGGAGATTCGCAGGAGAACGAAAGTAACCGACATAGCCCGAAGAATTGCCAAACTTAAGTGGCAGTGGGCGGGGCACATTGCTCGCAGAACGGATGGCCGATGGGGCAGTAAAGTTCTGGAGTGGCGACCGCGTACTGGAAGGCGCAGCGTGGGTAGGCCCCCCACAAGGTGGACCGACGACCTGGTGAAGGTCGCGGGAATCCGCTGGATGCGGAAGGCACAGGACCGGTCGTTGTGGCGATGTTTGGGGGAGGCCTATGTCCAGCAGTGGACGTCTTTCGGCTGAAATGATGATGATGATGATGATCTCTCAAAGTTACACCACACATACTTCTCAAAGCTCTCATTTCTACTGCATTTATTCTGCTTTCATGTTTCTTCTGCCATACCCAACTTTCACTACCATACATAAGTGTAGGCACTAACACTCCCCCATGAACAGCCAGCCGTGCCTTTTCCGACACTTTGCGGCTGTTCATGAAGGTGTGTAGTGCCCCATTCACCTGATTACCAGCACTCACTCTCCTTTCAATGTCCTTCACATGCTTGCCATCTCTCGTAAACATGGAACCCAGGTATACAAAATCTTTCACTTGTTCCACCTTTTCGTCACCTATCAAAATATTGCACTCTGTCATAACTTCTTCCTTTTCAAAAACCAAAACTTTTGTCTTACTAACATTAACTTTCATTCCTTTACTCTTCAAAGCACCATCCATAATTGTTACCATCTTCTGTAACTCCCCCTCCGACGATGCAAGGATAACTTGATCATCGGCATAGAGGAGACATTTGACAAGTAACCCATTCATTTCTAAACCATTTTCACTCTCTTTCAAATCTTTCAAACAACTGTCCATGAATAGATTGAATAGCCACGGCGACGCTACACATCCCTGTCTCACACCCTTATCGATGCTGAACCAGTCAGAGTAGGCGCCGTTAATCCTGACACAAGCGCTAGAATCCGCATAGAGAGATTTCATTGCTTGAATCAGGTTGCTATTCACCCCATAGATAGACAAAGCAGACCATAGTTCATTCCTCATCACTCTGTCGTAGGCCTTTTCCAAATCCACGAAAGCGCAATAGACTTTTTGACCTTTGGCCAAACATTTTTCAGCTATGCATCGCAAGGAAAATACCTGATCCGTACACCCCATGCCCTTTCTAAATCCCGCTTGCACATCCCATATTTTTTCATCAGTTACTTTCATCACTCTTTCAATCAAAACTTTTGCATACAATTTGCCGACAACACTTAAAAGGCTAATGCCACGGTAATTCTTGCAGTCTTGCTGTGACCCTTTTCCTTTGTAGAGCGGCACAATCACGGCCTTACACCAGTCTTTTGGTACCAGGCCATTACTCCAGCACAAGTTGAAAAGACGGTACAGCAGACTAGCCACCACGCCCTGTCCAGCCTTCAGCATTTCGACTGATATCCTCCTATCATACCCTGGAGCCTTTCCTGATTTCATTCTGTTCAACGCTTTTACTATTTCATCCATACAAAACCTATCCTCAATGTCTGCCCTTTCGTCCATCACCGTCGATACTTGCATCACCTCTTTTTCAAACAGTCCTTCAAAATACTCTTTCCATCTTTTTAACACGCATCCTTCCTCATTCATTATATTTCCATCCTTGTCTTTGATGTTATTGAGCTCCGAGGTTGCAGATTTTCCTCTGGCTCTTTTTATGGATTTCCAGAAAAACTTAATGTTTTTCCGGAAATCTTCAGATAACCGTTCATCAAAATCATCCTTTTGCTCATCCTTCTTCTTTTTCACACACAATTTCACAATTTCCTTCACAATTTCTTTTATTCTCTTATATTCCTTTTTGGCCTTAGCCACATCTTCATCCGTCGCCTTTTGCATTCTCTGGTCAGCTCTTATTGCCAGCCAGTCTACCCATGCTTTCTTCTTCTCACATACTACCTTCTGTACTTCCGTATTCCACCATACATTCTTTTCTTGTTTGCCATTTCTCCTTTTAGTCACTCCACATACTTCGATAGCACTATTCACGACGCATTTCTTAAAAACATCCCATAACTCTTCTATATCACACACATCATCTGATCCGTCAAAATTTTCACGCAATTTCCTTTTAAACTCTTCTATTACCTCATCATCTTGTAAATTCTCAACTTTTATTCTTTCTAGTACCGTCGAAGGTTTCGGAATACGATGTCGCCATTTCTTAAAAAGACCCCTCATTCGTCAAACTACCAGGAAGTGGTCTGTATCGACTCCTATTCCTCGGTACGATCTGGTGTCGAATACTTTTTTCCTCAATCTCTCATCCACTATCACAAAATCAATCATACTTTTCACATTAGCGTTTTCCTATGTATACATGTGAATCTTTTTGTGGGCAAACATAGTGTTTGTCACACAAAGATTCCATTCCAAACATATCTCAAGCACACTACTTCCATTCTCATTTACTCTATCGTCTCCATACGAACCAAGCACCTTCTCATAGCCATCACGTTTCACTCCCACCCAACTATTGAAATCCCCTAACATAACTAACCTTTCATTGTCTTTGCAAATGCGCAAGACATCCCTCACACTGTCCCAAAACTGTTCCCTCTCTTTTTGGACTCTCTGGGAAGCACTCGTACCCTTATCTGTAGGAGCATATACCCCCAACACAAAAAGGCGAGTTAGTCCGACTTTAAGTCTAACCCAGAGGAGTCGTCGGTTCAAGAATTGGAACTCAATCACGCACTCTGCCATTCTTTCGGAAAGGATTAGGCCGACTCCGTGACAGCCTCTGGCCGTTTTGTCTACCCCAGACCAATATGCGGTATGTTTTCCACATTTGGTGGTATCACATCCTTTCCGCTTTGTTTCATTCACACATAGTACATCAATCTTTCTTTCATTCATCATTTGACAAACCTCATTTATTTTACCATCCATTCCCCCTCTAACGTTCAATGTAGCAAAGCAGGTCTCCACAGACCGCTTTCCGCCCCCATGAGAAACAAGACGTGACGAGTGGCGAACCGCGTCGCCGCCATACGGTTGGGTGACGTCAGCGATATCTTATTAAGAAACATTGTTTCTTAACCGACTCGACTAACTTTGCAGTTAAATCAAAGTCGTATAGATATGCCTACCCTTACCAATTATTTTATTATTTTTAACGCATTTACGCATGCGACGCCAAAATTGCGCATGCCACAGACGTATAGTGGAGGATAATTTCGATACCACGAGCAGTGTTCACGGTAGCTTAGTGGCTAAAGCACTGGCGTACTGAGCCAGGAGTCGCAGGTTCGAATCCTGCTCGTGAGCGATTTTTTCTTTCCACAATTTAAATCTTTAGATTTCGCTTCGCATGCGTAAATGCGTTAAAAATAATAAAATAAACTTTAGTAACCTGATAGATTGCCCCGCTGACGCATCAGGTTCTAACCTAGTCATGAATAGTTAGTTATGATTGACATAACTTAATCCAGGTTTAATATAGGTTGATTGATACGACACTGATGGAGTTCGTATTTTTTTGGTTCAATAAATGAGTCACCAAAAGCTGGTCGTTTCAATGTTTTATCAACTTGAACTTCATAAGAAAGTCGTCTTGGGACGTAAACATTTCAATGTCTAGTGGAAATCCACCACCACCATCCGGGGGTTCATCGAAATGTGTCGAAAACAAAGAATACTCGCCCGCTTAAATAGCGTTCCTCCTTTATTTAGGTTAAGTCGGATTCTATTTCTGTAAGGCTGTGTGGTCTGGTGAGACTGACTTTAGGGCTGGTGGTTCATTTTCGACTTGTCGATATTTGTTAATTTCCTAATTCTTTATCAGTTTTTATCTCTTTCACAGTTGGAGTTTTTCAGAGTTGTGTGGGGCTGTCATGCCTGATAGTATCGTTGTTTTTAGTGCAGTCATTAATGTAAAGTATTTTGGGTGATTATCTGTTGTTCTGTCTTATCACACCGAAAATATTTTTATCTGTTTTCTTTTAGCTGTCGTAAATTTCAGGTAGAGATTTGTGGATGCTGCCCCTAGTTTTTTTTACTATGATTTGATTTGGATGAGACATTTTCAAGTACGTCTTTCTTTATATAAAAAAAAAACGTCTTTTTTATTTCTTTTTTATTTATTATTATTTTTATTTCTTTAAATCTAATTTAAAAAAATGTCTGCGGCATAAAACACAGCTAACTAGCTAGAAGTAGGTGTTAAACCTATATTTTCTTCATGACATTGTCACAATAACACAACACTCACGCAACGCCACATCAGACACGTGAGGCAGGTGAAGCACTGGCCTGCAGCAGCTACTTGGTAGCTTAGGGTAGCGGAGACCCTTCAACACCCATCAATGACGCCTTCATCTCCCGGCTGCATAAAAGACTCCGAGAAGTTGACCTTCAGACCCTCACTGGTCCAGGCACCCAGGCACATCTTAGTAGTTTCAAACGCCCAGGGCTGCCAACATGGCAGCCCTGGCAGGGTCGCCATGTAATGTGTGGCGTTGGGTAACAAATAAGGAGACGTGTTACTTGGTTGAATTACTATATTGTACTCCCCTAACTAATACTAAACTTATATATTAATACAGTAAACAGGGTAAGGGTAGCTACACACTACAATATCATCTGATGATGAAGGTCCATTTGTGCAGTAAAACAGTTTATTCAGGGCTTGCACTATCAGAGCTGTTTGAAACATTTCTTTAGATATGTGTTGGTTCTCTTCATATACCACATCTCGCTCTCTTGCATACTCCTTTGCTTTCCTATCTGAGTCAGTAAATAATTTAGTAATACTATAAATGTTAGTGTTTTTGGTGCTGGGGGCTCCCATGGCTGCTCCAGATTGATGAAGACAGCAGGGTATAGAGGAGCATCCATAGTCCAATGCCTGTCTACTAGAGGAGCTTCAGTAGGTTGGCTGCTAGTTCCTGGCGTATTCCAATCCTCTGTAATATAAAAGAAAGTTGATATAATCACTGCAAGAATAGAAACTTCATTTTATTACAATAAGTAAATCTTTGTACACTCAAGCGTGTATCGATCGTGACTAAACCAGTATAAGCAGAGCCCGTCCTGTATGAAACTCACATACTAAGCCAGTTCAGCTTATAATGGATATGTTACCATTGATATGCAATTGCCCGTATGGCGCGCACGCGCCCAGTGACCGTGCCACGCCACGAATGTTTAGGGCCAGGCCGTCAGGAGTTGATGTAGATAATTAAACGCACTTTATTTGCACTGACACACGAATACCAATAGGTATATTTTGAGAGTTTTGAGTTTTACACTTTATATATTATAAGTAAGGAAAACGTGACCGCACCGTTCGCAGGTCCTGAACAAAGAGGAAGAGGAAGTAGACGGTGTTGCCACTTAAATGTTAAGATCTACATAAACAGCATTATTTATATAATGTTGCAAGTAATTACAAATTACTTTTTATGTTGTTGCCAACACCGTACCTTAAACTATAAATGTACATGAAATTTCCTCTGGCAATATGTACATTTGTGCTTCTAGATTGATCTCTTCAGGTTGTGTGTAAGATGTGGGTGGTATTTATTTTTCTTCTTCATCCTGAAATACATTTAATATTGTGAAATTCATGACATTGTTATAAGTGTGGCTGTTGTATGTTCTTATGTGACAGAAATGGATTCCATTTAGGAACAGTGGCTGCCTTTGTATTCACAAAAAAAAACAATAACTCACAATCAGATGAATTTTCTGGATATTTACATTAGGTCTAGTTCTAGGTACACATTAAAATGGTAAGCTGTAAAATGTAATTATGCAGACCTGGAAACCAGCTTCCACAACCACCATGCCCGTAGCTGTCTGCACTCCAATTATCTGCATGACCCTGTCAACGCTACAGAAACACACAACACCCATAAAAATACAAAACGTACAGATTTTACAGGCAAAACACGATATTGAACTAAGTTTACGGGACTTGTCGCGCACAATTAAATCAAAATGTAACAAACATTTCGACTAACCTCGACGTTACGAAAAACCAACCGCGGGTAGTTCGAGAAAACACCCGCCGCTCAAGACGATGACACCCACATACTTCAGTCTGCTCGTGACCACGGCCAATGCAACTTGACCGAAACGTCGAGGTTAGTCAAAATGTTTGTTATATTTTGATTTAATTGTGCGCGACAAGTCCCGTAAATTTAGTTCAATATGAGTGAAATTCGCGAATGTTTAAAAACTTCTAAAACACGATATGTTACACATAATCTGCCGTAGGCTGCGCGGACTGGTCGAGCCCACAAAAGCAACTTGTTTACGCACCCATCCTTTCATCGCCGAATTGCAGCGATTCCATATAAAGTACAGTGATATCAGTACCAGGAACCCAGCAATAACAAGTAGCCAAATGTTGAATTGGTCTAACTTATGTTCAATTTGACCTCCTGATTGAGCCACGACAATTTCTTATTTTGCTTGGTATTGGCCCATATTATTATAGTGATAATGAGGTAAAATAAAGTTAGGTGGTAAAGATTTACGATAACGTAATTGTATATCGCTAGGCCTATCGATACTATCCGATAAACCGCCGTAAGCTTGACCCTCCTGACTCCTGATGGTTCGCGGGACGCGATAAGATAAAATACAAATAGCATGATCAGCTTCACATTTTGTTCCAGATGTATCCTGCAACATAGAATGCACGTTCTGATTCTACGCTTGTAGGTTTTTTCTATTCTCACTAAATTTTTTAAGCTGTTCTTCTTGAAAGGGTTCATCTGTTTTTCTAATTACTAACTCATTATTCTCGGTTCTGGTACTGAACGCGCGAGCGAAACCGTGTGCTATTTTCTTTTTAAGTACGTTGACGAAGCCGCGGGTAAAGTCTAGTAAGAAATAAAAGCAAAAGCATTTTCTCACTAGCAAACCCACAGCGAGTGGTACTGAAGCGTATCGTCGGCGGGTCTCGTCGTGTTGTAATGTACTGAACTGCGCGCGCCATCCCCTCGGGCGTTTTGACGGCGTCACCTTAATTTGCACAATAAAGCCATTTCTTTCAGTAAATTGTTCACAGTTACAATTTACTGATAGGTACAGAAGATGAACATGCATTTTTTTCCTACTAATACAATAAACAGATTTTTTTTTTGGGAAACAAGGTATCTTCATTCTTTAATATGCTGCGCTGACTTTTTCTGGTAAAATAATTAATTCTGAATACGTATCGCATTTTTTGAGTAACTCCACAACTTTAGGTTGAATAGACCTGTTGTCTTCATAAGCCTGTGACGTATTTGTCAAATCAGGTATTTGGTTAATTTTTCTCAATGGCGCTCTAGTCATCACGCATAACAATTGGTTATTCATCTCTTTCAACTCATCCGAAGTCATAATTATTCTAGATAATGCATCCGCAACTAAAATTTCCTTTCCTCTTACGTACTCTACCCTAAAATAATATTCTTCTAATAAAAACCCATTTGATTGCATGTTCCTTTGTCAAGAATTGTACTGTTATATTTTGGAAATAAATTGAAACTGAAAAGACGAAATTTTATTAATCGACTTCATGGGTTAGTCATGTTAAATAGATAAAGCAAAGGTCTGTCGGTTCTTATAACAAATTTCTTCCCGAATAAATATGGCCTAAAATATTTAACAGACCAAACTATTGCCAGTTTAATTTTGCCTTGTTCAGCACTTTTTTTTTCTTTTTTTTGCCGCGTTGAAATCCTCATGGACGTACTCTTCGGGGACGGCGGAGCCAGTGTGTGACAGAATTCACCACGATAAATTGTTTTGAATACGTTTTCATTCCATAAACTGCGGCTAAACAGAGATTGGTAATACTGCCATCTGTTAGACAACACGTGTACTATCGATTGTAAGTTAATGCGTTATTCTACTACCACTAGAGGGCCAATAGATGGCGCTGTGTAAAGTAACAACCGAGAAAATGGGTTTTCTTGGGAAAATTTATTTTTCACTCCGCTCATGAAAATTGACTAAATTACAGGCTAACTACTTAATTAAACAATTATACATAGCTTTTACTGTGGATGTTTTCAAGTTTTCCGAGCTACAAGTTGAAATCTCTTGTTTGATGTGTTGTGTAACAAACATCTTGGAAATTGTCCATATTTTCTTGAAATTTATATATTTTCATTACTAGTTTAATGTGTACTGATCCTCCTGGTCCTTTAGTATACTCTGTACGGGTTTGGTCCAAATTACGTAGACTGATTTGTTTTTACAATCTTTAATAGGTACAATAGTTATTTATGTTATTATAAAATGGACACTGAATTTAAACTTTTAGGTGCGCCAGCTATGCGCTAGCGCCGTTTGCGGAGCAATCATAGATTACTATATATACTAGAAATAGATGCGCAACTGTACATTCTGTTTATCATTGTTACGCGTGTGCTCACTCATAGAGGGCGTTAAAAGCAAAGGCGCGTAAATTTAAACCGGCAGTTACTGGTTCTTCCCAATGTACTTTTTCTTAAAATCAAACATTAATTGCATTGCACGTAATAGGTGCAATGCAATTAATGTTTGATTTTAAGAAAAAGTACATTCGGAAGTATCAGTAATTGCATTGCACGTTATAGGTGCAATGCAATTAATGTTTGATTTACTACATTTCTTATTAGATGATATAAATAAATAAAACAGAGGATATGGTTTTTAACTATTTATTATTCATAAAGCTATTAAGTACATTACCTACGGTCTGTTTTCTGTCTTGTCTTATTTAGTAAACAATATTGACATCTCTATTCAAATAACTACTGATAAAATATAATTACTAGTTTTGCACATGTAATTAGGTTAAAAAATGTTAATTATTGTGTGAAGTTGTTAACATAATGTCTATTAATAATTATTATTGACGAATTGTCAATGTGAAAAATGTTAAAATACATGCCAAGATTGTTTACTAAAAAAGACAAGTAAGAAAAAACAAAAATTATACACTTTGCTCGACATACATAGTCCATCGATAATAATATCTAACGTTTGTATTGTTTACAGTAAATTCTAAATGAGTTAATAGTTGCAGAACTAAGAAATTTGTTCAGATACTTATAAATAAAATTTTTGTTCCCCTTCCAAAACTTGTGCATTGTAATCACAAATCCACTCTATGAATATTCAAAGCACTGGGCTTTGTTAAGTAATTGTACAAACATTTCTTCACAATTAAAGAAGGAATAACATACTTTGCATAGTAGTTACTTTGTTTATCATCTTGATTCAAATACAATAATACATTTGTACAAGATTAAGCAATACAATAATACATTTACAATAATTTATGTTGAATTTAAATATTTATTAAGAAAACATTTAACATTTATAAAATTTGGTCATTAAACATTTTAATTGTACAGTCCAAATTCATAGAAAAACCGAATTAAATAGTTACTGTATGTTCAATTGGGTTTTTCTACGAGTTTGATAATATTTTAGAGCCTGAACTTTTATTTTATCACTATCATCAATTTTTGTATGTCTACCTTTTAATATTTTATTTACATTTGTGCACCAGTTATAGACTATTAATTTAATGATCAAATTTACTATACAAGTTTTTAAATTTTCTTTGTGTGTATCACATGTTAAAAATGCGAATTCAACAGTAGAATATATCAACAATTTAATTCTTTGACCTAGCCCGGTCTTGTGAGAATCATTATTTAATATTTTTTTTATTATTTTTTTACACATGTTAAAAAGTTTTGGGAGGGACGCTGGAGGGTCTTTCTTGTAACATCTATTGAATTCATCTACTTGTGGCGGGGTTGTGTCGCTCAGCTCATTGTTGACGTACTACATGATTTACATACACGATTTTTCAACTTTTTGATGACATACCCCGCCACATATTTCATAGTTTCTGCAACTATTTTATTTTCAGTTTCTTCTGAACTCCCTCTTGCCAAATTTTCTATTTCTGTATCCTCACGTATTTGTTCATTCCTTGGGGGTAGTGGAAATTCATTTTTTGCCAGCAGGCAATCTAAATTATGCAACATTTTATTGGCATCTTCCTCACAATTTGCCCCCAAGGAATGACTAGAATTTAAGTTATTAACTAGTAGAGTTTTGTAAATGCTTTCGAATTGTTGGCAAGAGGGGTTAATATTTCTAGCCCCGTGGCTCCTTGCAGAGGAGAAAAAGTTTTCCACAGGGTCTTGATTAAAGTTTCGCATTAATAAATTATCAATATTATGTTCTTTGCTAACATATTGCCACAAATCTTTTATGGTCACAATATTATGAATCCAATTTTTTAAGGATGGAACTTGTTCGTAATTTATAGATACGGTCCCATCCTTTTTTTTTATTTCTCTTTTATAGCACATGGACCTTAAAATTGGTATAACTTTGTTCCATAAGGAAAAATGTTCCGAGTTGTTTTTTAAACAGTTTTTTAAAACTTTATATGTTTTTTTATATGAACCTCCATTCCATGAGTCAAACAATTGATCGAATAAAAGGAGTAGATCTGCTGTATCTTCACACTCTTGCGGTAGTAAATTGTGTTCTGAAAAAAATAAAAATAAAATATAGAAAATCACACTAATATTATAAATGCGAAAGTTTGTGAGTGTGTATGTATGTATGGTTGTTACTTCTTCATGTTGTAACAGCTGAACGGATTTGGATGAAATTTGGCAAACAGATAGACCATAACCCAATTCAATTCCTTATTCACATAACATGGGTATATACATGTACACTGTACATGATATTTTTTGTTTAACCACATTCAGCTTTCCGGCATGCAAAATTAAGTTATAAATTAAGTTATTCATTTTCATAGGTAAACGAAATCAAAATGTTAAAATTGGCTAAGTCAACGAGTACATACATAATTGTCATATAAGTAGTTTAAATGCAAATAATAATAAAATGATAATAATTCTTAATCTTTACCAATATTTACTTTGCACATTCATTAATAGGTATAATTACATTGATGTCATTTGATCTTTGTCATTTTCTAATATAAATCATTATCGGTAATGTTGGGAACTAGTAGTCTAGTAATAGATACTTACTTGCACAAAATCTTAGAGCACCTGATTATTTATTATTTGAGGAAAGAGGTAGGAGTCTTGAACGCCCCTAAGCCACTGCGACCTGATAAGATCTATTGTGACGCCTCTTGCAGCATTACAGCACTTCCCCAAGCTGCAAGTCAATCATGAAGTCGACTACGACCTTGGGGGAGGAGGATTTGATCTCCTGCGTTGAGATGACGTGGCCTCCACACTCGCATAGGATATGGGTGGGCGTCTCATCCTTATCGCGACAAAACCTGCAAACTGTGGTATCACTGAGGCCCATCCTGTGAAGGTGTTTATTCAGCTTGCAGTGCCCAGTAAGGGTTCTTGTCAGGATTCTTATCTGATTCTTGTTCAACGAAAGCGCTTCTTTCGTAAACCTTTTTTTGAAGCCCACAAGTAGCGCTTTCGAGTGTTCTTGGCCTGGGGATTTTTCCCAAAGGCTAATACTTTGGTCAGTTCCCCAGTTTTTAAGGTAGGCTGTAGTGGAGCATTTAGGAATGCCACAGATTGGCTCCGGGCCCACAGTGGGGCTTTCAGCACCAGCTCTAGCCAGTTCATCGGCGGCTTCGTTGCCCCCAATGCCACATAGTGGCGTGCATTGCATATAGGCAATTAGGCAGTACCCAGTACCTACCCCATTCAAATTCAATAGTGGTGTAAGTTATTATCTTTTTTTCAATGTACGATGATTATATATCATTTATTAGACCTATTAATACTAAATTATTCTGCCTACATACAAAAATCAATAACTTACACCACAATTAAATTCAAATTAAGTAGGCCACTGCACGCCACTGATGCCACAGTGTCCAGGGAGTCTACTCGCGTTTGACGATATTCGATTAATCGTGACATTCATCGCACAATTGCTACTCCGATCAACTATCTTTACGATATCGCATGCGACAATCGTGTTTTGACGTTTGACTCTCGTTTTCCCTACTCCGGTCAGTTATCGTTTAGACGAACTGTTGAATTTGACAGCGAATTTGTCGTCAATTTAACCTCAAATTATGCGACTGCTCAAGAGGACTCTTTTGAGTATCGTAATCATTTTTATTATTTATTTTAGTAGTTATTGAAAGTAAAATTATGAAAGTACTGTGTTATTTTTGCAGTGTTTACGTGTCGGACCATGTTGGACAGTGTTATTGTGATATTTATTATAGATTTTAACAAAACCAAACATTCAGTTATGTAATGGTGCGATTGATTTTAATTGAGGAAGTTCTTTGCGAAAAGGCCTTCGAAAGAAGCAGAAGACGACGTACAAGCCGTGTATTATGCTTCGTGGAGAAATATTTCACATCCGTGCAAATCTTGAATAAAATTTAATGTGTCAAAAACATTGTTGTTTTACTAAATTATTCAATCCTAGCTGTGCTCGTGACCCAGTCCGTGTGGAAGTTGCAAAAACATCATGTCGTAGGTATTCATGAACACAATAATCCCATTCAGTCCAATACAAATTCAATTACAATAATAATATTGTGAAAGAAGCAAATGACTTTGTGTTAGTTATCATACATTATCAGTAGGTAGAGACTGATATTTAGTTAGTTACCTATATACACAGACGATTACAATACTCATTAGAACTACCTATATTAATAATATTTTCACGATATAATCATATTGTGAGGTTAACGCCATCTAGTTGTATTTTTAGTCACTGTTCGATGTCAAAAACCACAAGTATTAGCCAAACAAATTGAGTTACTACCACTAATGTAAGGAATAGTATGATGTTGAACAGCTTTTAAAATTGGTTGGATAAGAATAGACTTTTCAAGCAAGTCTCCGTAAAAAAGGTTTTAGTTAAAATAATTAATTTTTGAAGTTCTATGGTAACGAAATCAAATTTAAATAAGTATTTTTAATGAATGGGTATTTTATATTGTTTTAAAACAACTTCAAAACAAAAACCGATACTTACCGATTAATAAAATAGCAGTACGTTACCTGTGACGTTACTATACATTCATTCAGATTGACTTTGCATTCGTTCACGGTGACTTGTCTATGCCTGCGAGGGAATCAATCGTTTACGACGATGAACCGTAGCAGGTACATCCATCGTTCGTCGTGTACGTATCGGACGGAACGAAAGTTCGTTTATCGTTGAACGGGAGTAGATCTCCAGGCACCCAACCTAGTGCCACTGAGTTTGCCGCTCCTAGTGAGTTCAATAGCTGGACACACTCCTTTACAAGTTTGGAGTCAATTTCTTCTGAATCCAAGGCTTTTAATGCTGCCTGGCTGTCAGAGAAGATGAAGATTCGCCTATTAATATAGGTCCTCTGCAGACTTAAACGGACACATCCAATAATGGCAAATACGCTTGAAACACGGTGGTGTACTGGCCTAGGTTGGCGAATCTTTTCACCTTTGGCCGCCCACCGTGGAATCCTGCTCCTGCTAGATAGACCCTCTTTTTTTGATCCGTCGGTGAACCAAACAACATCAGTGGACTGAGGCTTTTTTTTTTTTTTTTTTTTTTTTTTTTTTTTTTTTTTTTTCCGTGGGGAAATCCTCATGGACGCACTCCGCCCGGGGTAGGCGGAGCCAGTGTCGGACTCTTACCGACTAAAACCACCACGGTGTTCCTTCAACTACCTTAGCCGGGGGCGTGGGAACCCGTGAGTATTCACACAACCACCCCCGACGGTCCTGGCCCGCCTCAAGCAGGCGAGCCCCTTCTCCCCGTGCGGCCTAATGTTGGCCGCACCCTCCTCGATGGCGCACACGGAACACTGCACGCCATCTCACCTCATGGGCCTTTACCAGCTGCGCCAACTACGCCGGCTGTGCCAGCTACGCCAGCTGTTGGTCGGGCAGCAGACTACCCCGAGTCTGCTGCTCGCAGGCCCTACCTCCCGTAATTTTTTATAGAGGTTTTCTTCCTCGCGGTCCGGGCGGTGAAGCCAAGACCCCCGGTCCCAAGAGGCGCGAGAACACTACTCAGCGGGCACTCCTGGGGTTACGAGATCGACGGGGGCAGGGAAGGACAGTCCCCCCGCTGCCTGCCCAGTGGCAGGGTGAGTGCACACCGGGCCCGCCCCTGCTCCTCCACTGTGCCCTCTGCTGATATCAGAGGGACACGTGGAACAACTCCCCTGGCCCAGAACGGGCCCCACCCGCGCCAGAATATTCGCCACAGGCAATAAAATCCCCCGAAGGTTAATCCCTCGACAGGATTTTATTGCCCGTGCCCAGGATGCACCGGCCAAACAACTGCCGATCCCTCCAGACGTGTCCAGAAGGACAAGCAGCCGTCAGGCACACGTGGAGGTTTTCTGGCCAGCACCCCAGTGGACTGAGGCTGGCCTGGCGTGTCGTCCTTCCACTCAGTCCTCTGAGGTATGAATACCATAAACAGTCTGTTAAAGCTGTATTCTTTTAACATTGCATCAGTGGACATGGCAATGATGTCTTTCTTCATAAGGTTCTCCTGCAGTTCCCTCATGGCAGTCGACTTCCATCTTGTCCTTCCCGCTATTCTGGCCCTTATCATTGCTGCCCTAGCGTCCATTTGCACCTGCACATGCAAAGGAACGAGATTAAGCAGAGCCTCAAATGCAGCGGTCGGAGTCGATGCAATTGCTCCTGTTGTTATGAGACACGCGAGTCTCTGGAGGCTTGAGAGAGCATCCCTGCAGGTAGTCTGATGGGTTTTTCTATGCCATACGACACAGCCATAGGTTATCATGGGCCTTACTATAGCAGTGTACAGCCACAGCGTTGCCCATGGCCTAAGGCCCCATTTTGAGTTGACCAGTCGGCAGGAAGCTCCCAAAGCAATTTTTGCTTTCCTTGTCACATGTTTAATGTGCACACATTCCACACATTCCACGTGAGTTTTTTGTCTAGGATAATGCCTAGATATTTGACCTCATCCGAAAAGTTGACCGTTTTACCGAAGAGGGTTGGTGGTTTTAAGCCATCCAACTTCCTTTTATTAGTAAAAGGTACAATGACAGTCTTGTCTGCATTGACCGAGAGTTGGGAGTCTTTGCACCATCTTTCGATTATTCTACAGGCCGTTTGCATCAGATCGGAGATGACTGATTGGCATTTGCCAACGGTAATCACTACCAGATCGTCCGCGTAGCCTTGCGTGTAAAAGCCAGCCCTATTGAGCTCGCTCAGTAAGCTGTTAACAACTAATGACCATTCTAGGGGAGACAGGACGCCCCCTTGTGGGCAACCCCTATTTAGTCTCATCCTTATGGTTGTATCTAAAAGAGTTGTTGACGCTACTCTATTGCGCAGCATTGCTTCGATCCAGTAGATGGTCGTTTGGTCAATGTTGCGTTGCTCCATACTTTTTAATATGACATTTGTTGAGGTGTTGTCAAATGCCCCCTCTATATCTAAGAAGGCGCACAGAGCAATTTCTTTGTCCTCAACAGCTTTTTCTATGTTATCCACTAAGTCCATCAATGCGGACTCAGTGGACTTGCCTTTCTGATATGCATGTTGTCTCACGTGCAGGGGTTTGTCAACCAAGTAGGTAGCCCTGATGTGCTGGTTGAGTACCTTCTCCATGGTTTTGAGCATGAAGGAGGTAAGACTAACTGGTCTATAGGACTTGGACATCGATTTGTCCCTGTCTCCCCCTTTGGGGATAAAGGTGATAGACACCCTAGTCCACGCTGTGGGTATGTAGCCCCAGGCGAAGCTGGTTCGAAAAACCTTCAACAGCGTTGGTAGTATAGGTGTGTTGCATAAAGGAAACACGGAATGGCTCCAAACACACTTTAATTACTTTACTAAAGATCAGAGATTTAAAACAAACTTAATATAAATGCGACAACGTGACGACGCGATCGTGTTGGCGCGCGGCCGTCTGCTTTTTCAACACGAATTGGACTAACTGGGGGTTTGGCCGGCAGCGGCGGGGAAACGTTGTGCGCCCGAGCGCTTTCGGATTCGCTCCGAGCGTCGACACGATGGCGGGGTAGGTGCGGGGCGAGGAGTATCAAACCCAGATGACGGCCCGTTATGGCTCTCCGCTATAACCTCCCCCTCCAAGTCACTAGGTCGTCCCGACTGTGACTTGGCTGGACGACCACGGCGGCGCTGATGCACAATTGTTGGAGATAAACCTACATAAGGGGTCAGAGCGTTGGCATGGTACTTCCCCTTAACAACTCCAGTACTATCAACGACAACAAATGAAGTCGGACTAACGACCTGTGAGACACGATAAGGACCCTCCCGCCTTGGCGCAAACTTGCTGGTAAAACCTCTACTCGCGTTGCTCGCCAGGTGGGCCTCCACCAGGACCAGGTCACCTTCTTTATAAGGAATAATGTCGCGTCGATGCTGATCGCCGTTAGACTTCCGAATGTCTTGTTGTTCTTCAACTCGCCGCTTGACGTCATACAAGATACGCCCAAACTCCTATAAATAGGGCGTGATTTGAGGAACGAAGTTCTGCTGGGAAACTATTGCTCGAAGGTCGGTATTAACCACTATAGGAGAACGCATCTCCCGTGCGAAGGTTAGATAAGCAGCTGTTTGACCCGTACCTTGATTGTGAGCACTATTGAGCGCAAACCGAACCATCGGAAGAACAGTTGGCCAACGACGATGTTCTGACCCAACCAGGATGGCAAGAAGCTGTTTCAGCTCACGGTTCTTACGTTCGGCTGGGTTCGCTTCTGGGTGGTAAACTGGGATCAGAGATTGCTGTACTCCGAGCACGTACATAGCCTTCTGCATAACAGCTGATACAAACTGACTACCATTATCCGATATTATCCGACGAGGCAACCCATATCGCAAGAACACTTCTTCATCAAAATCTAGAACCATGCCAACATTCTGAATGAAATTCATTCCTAGCAAACTTTCCGTGGCATTTGGCAACATAATAAAGCTGATGGGTAGCGATACCCCTCGCACCGTTACATCAACGTGCGTTATATCAACATTTTGCGCACAGATCCGACCATCTGCATACTTAAGTTCAGTATATACATTTTGGAACTGATGTCCATTCTTAACTAAGTGAGATCTTAAACTAATACTACCTATACAATGCTTAGCACCCGTATCTATTAATAAGTTACCTACTTCACCATAGATTTCTACACTTAACACTGGGCGCACACGCGAATCAATATTAACGCAACTCGCGGACACCGACTGAAATACGGTAGGAGCCACAACCGGTTTCTTTTCCTTGCACGTAGGACAGTTCGAACGAATAACGCCGGGTGCTCCGCACCCGAAACACGTGACTGCAGGCGGTCGCGACTCTCCCTCAGCAGGACCATCCTTGGTCATCTTCTTAGGCTTGAAAAGTCGCGGACGTCATGTCCAACTGGACCGTCTCCGTGAGAGACGACGGCGGGAGCTGGGCGAATAGTGCTCTGATATGGCACACAAACAAATCCGTCGCTTCATCCACTCGCTGCTCTCGTTCAAATAGATTTCTATAAATTCTATGTGGCGGTAATCGTGGCCAAAAAGTTTGTTTCAGCGACTCTACAGCAGCTTGCCAGGGCGGGGTAGTATCCTTGACACCTTGCCACCACGTGGCGGCCAAACCCGTCAGTAACATGGATAGACCACGAAGCGCATTGTTATCATCAACGCCTACACATTCCTTAAAAGTCTCAACAGCGTCGATAAAAGCCTCAATATTGGTAGACTTTTCTCCATCAAATCGCGCTGTACATTTGGCAAAGTTGCCAGAATAAGTAGGCACAGGTGTACTTACAGGGTCGCTGCGACTTAGCCTGTTTATCAGTAGCAGAAGTTGGTCGGTCGTCATCGTGACTGGAGCGGCTGCAGCAACAGCAGCAGCAGACGGTGAGTCTACCACGGGTGCATGCGCAGTGGCAGCAGCGGCAGTGGCGCCGTGCGGAGCTGACTCCTGCACAGGCGCTGAGGGCGGCGCCGCATCCTCAGACAGGGCGCCGGCGGACGCCGGACTCGCGGTGCGCGTTCTCGTTAGCACCATCGTAAAATGTCCAAAGTTCACGACACAAAAATACCTAAACCACTCTTAGATAGGTATTTAGATTACCGAATGACCTAAGCACCATGCCATACAATCTTAGAACAACATGCCTGCAACACCATCAATACTTATCCCACCAAATTGACGAGTGCTGAAAATGCTCAAACGTCGTTTGGCCACTACGTATTTTGAATTTATCAGTATTATATTTGACTATATGCCAGGGCAAACGCACAGATGTCGCCAGTATCTACGTATTAAGCTACCGAGGCTAATGAACTGACTAGCAAGGTAAAACTCATGCGCTGTTGTCTAGAAAAGCGTATAGATGCCGTGAATTTAAAATTATAAGTTGTAGACAATTATTTACATTGGTAAATAAATAAATATTTTTTCCAGTTTATTAACATTTTTTTTGTTTGTTAAATTTGCCTATAGATAGGCAAATAAAAAAAAAACTATTCTATTTCTATTCTTTAATTATTAAAGTATAATTATGTTGGAAAACGTAATTTTGTAAATAACACCAACATTTAAACTTATCAGTTGCTTTTTCTAACTATACTATTAATCTTTTTTACGCATTTACGCAACTGAAGTGATATCTATAGACATAAATTGGAAAAAAAAGTTCTGGCGTCACCAAAAGACGTAAATGAAAGTTAAATTCGATATGGGCCGTAAGAGTTTGGTAGCTTGCCGGTTACTGTTGTGGACTTATGAACTTGGAGTTGCGAGCACAGAGTACATTTGTATATATGAGATAGAGTGATCACTCTAAAGATGTAGCACAGTGGCACCGCCTGGTGGTCGGAACAGGCAACTTTTGCTATTATATATAGCTATACATGCATATATAGTCTCTGCAGTCTACTGTACTTATTATGTTTTAATTTTATAGTACATAATCGGAAATAAAGGATAAACATGTTACCCTTGATTGCCAACTATGTACTATATTATTTTCCTTTATAGGCATGTAGAAAATAAAACAAACCGTTAAAAAACAATTATTTATTTCTTTAACCAATGTTGAGAGTGAATCAATTATAGGTCCTTGGGTGTGAGAGCCATGTGGGCCAGTACAGTTTGTTAACTCTTGTAAAGGTTTCCTTCTTAATGACTGATAACCTGAAACAAGTATAAAAATATAAATACTTAGGTAATATTTTTATAAAATCACTGCTGAAAGAGGGAGTGGGCCATAATTCATGTAGCCCCAGTGATGAATGACTCACATTTTAGTTTCTGTATTGCATCACTATTATAATCATTAAAATATATTTTTGCGAAGGTTGGTTCCTATTTCGCACTTAAGCAAAACATTACAGAGTGATGGAATAACAAACAGACAAAAAAATTACAGGCAATCTTATTTATTTTTATTGCCTTTTAAAAGATTGGTCACAGACTAGTGGAACGCAATTCAGGAATCTGATATACAAGTAGGAAATTGCTGAGGGAAATATGTATGTACCTAGTGCAATAATGAAAACATAGATTGACTTACGAGTTATGCAGCTTCGAACGCACCACTTTCTGGTCGACATATTAAGAAATATCAGAATCAAAACACTGCAGCACTGCAATGATCCAAACAGTCGTTCAGGAGTAGCTTTTTTCATAATATACAAAAGTACTCTGTGGTAGCAATTCCGCCAAAATCCAATAGTTTCCCAGTGCAGTTACGAAAAGCGGTATCGTCGAAGTCATTATCAGTAGCCGGATAGTCGAAAATTGTACATATTTGAAAATACTTTGTAAAATTAACACTAACACAGACAGGTTATACTTAGTGATGCGACTCGAGTCCAATTTTACTCGAGTCACATCGTATAAAACCGTACTCGAGTGAAAAAAATATCGACTCGATTTCACTCGGACTCGAGTATAGTTGTAAAATAACGGTAGACTACCGTTATTAAACAAAAATTTCCGTTAGCTACCAATAAACAGCCGGTTAGCTACGGTTATTTATCCGACTGCGACGTGAAAAGGGTGGTTATGTTGAACAGTTTTTCAAGCATGACTTATTTTTAATGCGTTCGTCTACGAATATTGTAGCTACTCAAATATAAATGTTAATCAAATGTAAATTTTACTATTTTTATTATTATTTTAATTATTAATACTTATTCAATAAATAAATTAATAAATATCTCAAATAAATAGATAAGATTTGATTTAATTAATTAATTAATAATGTGCAGTGATCGCGAAAACCTAAGAAATTAATAATTAATAAAAAATTTTTTTTTTTTTTTAATTTATAGAAATTATAATCGAAAACAGTTGATCATACGAAAAACTAAACTAGAAAGAGAGTATGTAGAAAAAATATTTATTATTATTAAATAATTAATATTTAATTTATTTAATTAAAAATAAATAAATAAATCTCTGCTGGCAAGATTACTGATGCATCCAACCTTTATACAGGATTTCAATAAACTTCACGAAAAAATGGATAAGATCAAAAAACTAACAGAAGCCTTTGGTTCGATTCCAGATAAAAAGGATCAATGGATTCACACCCCTGCCAATTTCTAATATCATAAATACAGGCAAAAACTATATCAAAACTTTATTCTCTTATCTCTCTCTGAACACCCACCCACCTAATCACACCAATCACTCCGATACAATCCCTTCTTTCTTTTGTCAGAAAATTCCAATGAAGATTATAATCAGTATTACTATTATTATTATTATTTAATTTTTGTTTTATTTTAAACTTGGTTGATTTTATTTGATTTGATAAATAGATAAGAGATATAAGTAGATTGTGTATGTTTGGTAGCGAGCAGTGGAAGTGTGAAGTGTTGTCATGTGTGATGATGATGACGACGATGATGATGACGATGACGATGATGATGATGATGATAATGAAGATGACGACGATGATGACGATGGTGATGACAATGATGATGGTAACGTTGAAGATGACAACGATGATGGCGATGGTGATGATGAAGATGATGATGATGATGAAAGCAGCTACTTTCAATGCTCCAATTCAATTCTGTATTTGCGTGAATATTGAATACTCCATATTCTATACTCCATACCAGAACAGCCGCTCCTCGAACCAATAGGAACTTTACTACCACTAGCAGCTTTACAATTTTTGTGTAAAAACTAACACGTATACAATTATGTAATTATCAACATGTCATATAAATGACAAGCACTATAAAGCACTTATAGCGAATATCCTATTATTGTCACACTTCGAATCAGTAATTTTTTTCGAACTTAACCACAAAATATTAAATAAGTACCAAAAAGTGCGAATTACTGGTACCTATTTTAAACAATTAGTTATACGGAAAGAGTATTTTATTGTCCTTCAAATACCCTGGGTTTGGTTGTGCGACATCAACTTTTGATGGGTAGACTAAGTGCCATACATTAGAGGGTATTGTCCTCTGAAAATATTTTCAATAAAACAAAGTAGGTATATCCATTATCTAATAATTGCACGAGGTGAAATTTCGGTTCGATAAATGAAAACATGTTATTAACCGTAGTAACCCGAAAAAGTGGTTAATAACCGTTAATAACAAAAGGAACCGTAAGCTACCGTTAGGTTAAAATCGTTATTAACCGGCTTTGCATCTGTAGACTCGAGTCACTCGCCCACCATTCGCCGAGACAAACAGGTTTAAACCTGCTCTTTAAAAGAGATACGTTAAAGTGCGTTGTTGTCGTGTTCGGGAAAGGGGGCCCCCAACCTCCGAGCCCGATTCCTCGCGCCCCTTGCGGGGCGCTGAGAAGAAGACCCGTTGTTGTCACACTTGTTTGCACTTTTTGCGTGTAGTGAACTCAAGTGAACTGTTGTGTTGAATGAATTATCGACGTTCATAAACGTAAATAAGATAGAAATTGTTTATAAAAGTGATTGTTTTGTTTCAAAATGAGTGACGATAATACAGCAGCTACAACAAAGTCACTAGTGTGGAATTATTTCGAAAGAAAAAAAAGTGATTTGTAAAATGTGTAAAAACAATTGGTAATATAACAAAGCTGATTACACATATACGAGGAAAACATCCACTTAAATACAAAGAAACTTAATAAATTCATAGATTGTGACAAGTGAATCGAGTGAGGTGAGTGACCGAGTGACTCGTGAACTACTTGAGTGACTCGACCACTCGAGTGGTACTCGAGTAAAACTGTAATATGACTCGAATGACTCGACTGGCAAAATCGGACTCGAGTCGCATCACTAGGTTATACTTTACCGGTGTTGCCAATGCAAGTCTTTAGGCGGCCGTGCACGTTCAGTAGAAAAGCCGTATTTGTATGGAAAAAGAATTAACGGTTGGCCGTAATTATAGAAATTTAAATAATAAGGTAATAGAAATGATATCTAATGTCTTTTTCTTCCGGAACGCATGTCGCCGGTTTTCCGCCACCAACACATAGATACGCAATTACGCCCACCATATTTCCAGCATTCAATATACAAAGTAAATTAAGCCTAAAAACAATTTCACTGTTAGGGACTTTACTCATGACGCGATGCGATGCGAGCGATATCGCATCGATTGTCGACTCGAGTTGTACGTACGTTCTAATTGATACCAAAAATATTTCCAACAGATTACTTGTTGCGAAACAGAAGTCGCTCATCGATATCCCGTACAGAGAATCGCATGCAAGTCGAAACAAGTGCCATCGCTCGCACGCCCACGTACATTTATTTGAAATAGGATCGCAGATCATTAGAACGTTCATGCAATTCGATATCGAGCAGATCTGTAAGCGATATCGTCAATCCATGCGATCTTGTCTGAAGACATTTGCGATTTTCAATACATTTTCTTCGAACACATGTTGTTGCGATATCTGACCGATATCGGTAATCGATGCAATTCTGCGTCTAGTCGCGCCATGAGTAAAGTCCCTTAGATATGCGACAAAATATAACTTTAGTGACTCTGCGTCCAAAACAGCACTGGTGATCAAGCAAACGATTCACGCACTGGGCTCTTATGAGACACCTATACGCGGCGACAAGTTCACGCACTTTTACCATTTCTATTACCTTATATTATTTTGATTTATATGGCAAAAATGAAGTACATTTCAAAATCAGCCAAATGGTGCTGTTTTTATGTTTTTTATGCAAAATTAATTGATCATCAATTACTCTTATTAGGTTTGAAAAAAAAGTAGGTATGACAACATTTAATTTTCAACGGGAATTCTAATCGGGAAATCCCCGTCCATATAACAGATAACTTTGCAAGGTTAGAATTCGAATTCACAAAGAAAGATGAACACACACAAAATGTATTTGGTTGGATACATGCAATGATATATTGATCAAATACATGATTACCGTCAAACTTGCTGAAAGCCGTAGATTTTGCTACGGCCATAGGGTTATAGCCATAGGCCGTGGATTTTGTATTTTTTTGGCCTGAAAACCGTAGAACACGATAATTTCCGTAGCATTGGCAACACTGTACTTTACTGATGTGCATCTATGGGTTGGCGGGAAAATTCGGAAAGATCGTGTTGTGGATTTTGTATTATCTAAATTTGTGTTTCTTCGAGTGTTAATGTGTAATAATGGTGGATTATTAAATGTTAAGTGCTTGTTAACGTGTACAAGTGTGGGTGAATGGTACAAAATTGAAAAACGTGACTTTCGTATTTTCTCATCATCCGCTCAAAAACCTGGTAAAGTTTCCATCACTTTACTAGGGTGAGTAAACTAAAGACTTGGCTGGAGGGTCTAAGCAACCAGGCCATAAAACTACTCACATATAATATAACAAATAAATGACTTGGCTTAAAGGTCTTAGCAACCAGGCCATAATAATTAAAAAAAAAAATGTGCATCTATCTATTCCGTTTTACGAAGAAAACATTATTTTAGTGTTCAAGTAATTTTTTTGTCAAGAGTTAAATTATATTAGAAAAGTTAAAAATGCGCTTAAATAAAAAAAAATCCATTGTTAAATATCATTAAATATTTAAAATACATAGTTTATACATTTTGTGAAATATTTAAAATTGAACAAAGCACCAACTAGCGGTCGGAACATGCAACTCTAGGATTATAACCCGACTAAATGAAATATTTTGACAGATAGAAGTAAAGACACTAATCTACTGACGTATGTAAATTTGTTGGTTTATAATTCACCCCTTTTCTTCTAAGTTATACCACCATGCTTGCGAGTTCGAATCCTACTTATAGCTGAACTTTTTGTCTTTATTTTTTCGATTTATAAAAAGGATGAATACAGAGCCACCTAGTGATCCTGGTACATAGTTATCAAAACCTGATTCAAGAGTGATTTCAGGGTTAAAATACAGAGGCGCCACTTCGTGTGAACCTCTATTGGGGGCAGAGATTGGTCTCTATTTCCGTATGTATAAATGTACTCTGTGCTAAGCACTGAATACCTAGGTATTGTTCAGTTCTAAAACAACACGAAACACCAACTTAATAATTGAGTCCAAAGCCAGAGAAAAAGTACAAACACGTTATAAATCGCTATAAAACCGTCACTATTCAATTCCACAGTCCGGTTAGGTCCGTATGAATAACCTAGGTCTAGGTAAGATTCACTATACTTGCGTCAAAACCTCGTTATCACACCGTACAATAATGCGGCTATACGCGACACCAACCGACACAAGACTGTTTACGGAAATCGTAAATAAATAAAATGTTCGCTAGAATAAACTAATAAAATGTTCAACTGCATAGATAGGTAGTGTGAACCGGATAAAACTGCAATCGGGAACACGGGGCGAACAGCGAATATACTTCCCTCACTGGGCGGTGCGGCACCCCGCTCCTCCTACACCCGGGACACGAGGCCGTTGACGAATATACTTCACGAACCTCGCGATCGTGCTATACCGAGGTAGGTATATCACCACGTATTTTAAATGAAGTTCTATAACAATTGCAAAGTCCACACTAGGGCACGCATTTCGAAATTTCGAAACTTCATAGTTTCGAAATTTCGGACCATATTTGCATGTTTTCAATTTCGAAATTGACACCCCTAGTTTCGAAATTTCGAAATTTATTTCACTGTGTAATGTTAAATCGTCAAAAGAACTCCACATCTGCTCTAAATTAGTAGAGCTTTTCCAGCAGCAGGCTGCATTTGAAAACGACTTAGAATATTTATCAGCAGCTGAATTTATGACAGTCTAGTGTTCCGAAGAACCCATTTTTATTATAGTTTATTTTTTGTTATAATCTTTTATAGTTATTTTTATCTCTTTGAGGATTTCCACTAGTGAAAAATTACTCGTCTGGTCAAACTTAAATCCGCGGATGACGACATAGGCGTCGATTCTCTTGTTTTCAAACTAAACTTATTTTAAACTATAGCTCTCTTGTACTAATAGTAGATACAAGAAAGTCGGAATTAAAACTTCCATACAAGTTTAGTCGTGATCTCTGAACGTGCTCACTAAAATATAAATAAATGTAACACGTAAACTGTGTATACAAGCTGTTATTCAAGATCGTCACAAATTATCTCGTCAGAAGACTTAGCCACTAATCGAAAGAAACCAGGTTTAGAAGAGGCTGCAGCATCGTATCGGCATGAATCTGGACAAGACCAAAGTCATGTTCAATATGTATATTATGCATGTCGTGCTTAGGTTCGTTGAAGGTACTTCGCTCGAAGTTGTGCAGGTATCTGGCTGTAATTTTGGGGCAGGTTATTCGGTTTGGTAGATATAACTTCAAATAAGTATTAGGCAGCCGCAGAAGGATCCAGTTGGGCTGGGCAGCATTTCACAAACTTCGCCGTTTTCTCTTCGCTTATAAACCACAATGTTTGAAAACAGAAGTATTTAACCAGTGCGTTCTGCGTGTCATGGCTTACTGTGTCGAGACGTGGACGCTGACAGTTGGGATAGTCCACAAATTGAAACTCGCGCAGCAAGCTAGACTTCTTTGAAAGATAAAACAAGATCTGTAACGAGATTATAAAGAAATGCACCAAAGTGACCGACATAGCTTGTAGAATCAACAAGCTGAAGTGGCAGTAAATAAGTCCTTGAATGGAGATCTTCAAATGTAGGTTAGGACGCTCCCAATCAGGTAGACTGAAGACCTGGAAAAACTCTGGGGTGGAAGAAATGCGGAAGGCGGAGGACCGAGTATTGTGGCGAATCTTGAATGAGACCAAAAATTACCAGCAATAGACAGATGGGTTGAGTTGAATAGCATCGTAGACCATATCCATTATTTTCGGTAGATTGGAAGAAAGACTGAAGAGAACAAATTAGCTGCTGTGCATTTGTGTACTACGGGCGGGTTTGGATACTCTTTCGAAACTGTTCACTGATGCTTTGGAGGACGTCTTCAAGACACTGGATTAGACGGGGAAGGGTAGTGAATAGATAAAGGTTCTTTTGTTGTGGAGCAACGTAGGAGCAGCCTATATTCAGTAGTGGACTGCGGTAGGCTTAGTTATTAGGTGTTTTAAACATTGCCCACAATTTCGAAATTTCGAAACTGATGAGACCAATTTCATAAGCCAATTTCGAAACTGAAAATTTATGGAACTGCATGCCCTAGTCCACACTGAGTTCACAGAGAATTTAATTACTTTAAAGAGAATTTAATCACTGAATTTACACTAAGTTTAGGTTTTATACCAGTTAGGTACACTAAGTTCTGCTCCACGTTAGGCTTCCAGTTATAGGTGTGTTGCATAAAGGAAACACGGAATGGCTCCAAACACACTTTAATTACTTTACTAAAGATCAGAGATTTAAAACAAACTTAATATAAATGCGACAACGTGACCACGCGATCGTGTTGGCGCGCGGCCGTCTGCTTTTTCAACACGAATTGGACTAACTGGGGGTTTGGCCGGCAGCGGCGGGGAAACGTTGTGCGCCCGAGCGCTTTCGGATTCGCTCCAAGCGTCGACACGATGGCGGGGTAGGTGCGGGGCGAGGAGTATCGCACCCAGATGACGGTCCGTTATGGCTCTCCGCTATAGTAGGATAATATCCAACCCTTTTTGTAGTAAGGCAGGGAAGATATTATCCTCCCCTCCGGTCTTAAAGGGCTTGAAGCTGTTAATGGCCCATTCGATCCGATCGGGTCTAAAAATAAGAGAAGCCATCCTTGGTCTGTTGCTCCGAGGATTTTGATAGGTATGGCTTCCGTTTCCATTTATTGGCACAGAGTCCGGAAAGTGCACTTTAGCTAAAAGCTTCAGTGTTTCCTCTGCGGATCTCGTGTAGGTCCCATCCGGGTATTTTAATAGCCCTAGATGGGATTGAGGAGACTTTGAGATACATTTGTGGATCCTTGCTGCCTGTGAAGTACTCTTAATGTATTCACAGAACTCGCGCCAGCACTTTCTCTTGGCCTTCCTCAATTCTCTGTTGAACGCGGTCAGCGCCTTCCTATAGTCATCCCAGGTGTCGTCCCTCATGGCCTTGTTAAACAGGAATCGGGCCTTTCTCCTGAGTCGCTCTAGGTTCTTATTCCACCATGGAACATCTCTCATGGTAGCGGAGGTTTTTAGCGGACAATTCTGGAAGAAAGCAGATTTGATGCCGCCTTCAAGGTCCCCTACTGTAGCCTCCAGCTGTTCAATAGATTTAACGCATCTATTGACCGATAGCAAATTCGATTTGAGACAGTCTCTGTAGCCTGTCCAATTCGTTGCTTTTCGGTTTCTGTACGAATTAGTCTCTCTCACCGCGGAGAGAGTTAGGTTAAACCTGATGTGTCTGTGATCAGACATGTACGCCTCCTCAGAAACGTACCAGTTTTTTACACGGTGTTGTAAAGAGCCCGTGCAGAAAGTAATGTCTAGCACCTCTTGGCGAGTGCTGGTTACAAAAGTTGGGGAATTGCCCCTATTAAGAACGAGAAGGTTGTTAGACAATAAGTAATCAAACAGTAACTCACCCCTAATGTTGGTGTCAGTGCTTCCCCAGCTTGTGTGGTGGGTGTTGCTATCACATCCCACTAGTAGTTGGGACTTCTGCTCGTGACAGTAGGTTACCGTGTTGGCCAGTTGTATGGTAGGGTTTGCTTCATCCCCTGGAAGGTATACCGAGCAGGCGATTGGCCTACTTCCGCTTCCTGGCAGTTCCACATACGCAGCAACTATGTCATCCGTACATATGGAGGGAATCGGCAAAAATCTCACACTTTTCTTAAAAAGTATGCAAGCTCTGGATCTGCTGCCGTCGGTATAGTACAAAACTGTGCCCACGGAGCCGAGCCCCATAACCGTGTTTCCATTGATCCACGGTTCTTGAACCAAAGCCATATCAAGTTTATCCTCCACAAATCTTTTACAAAGCGCAGCCGTCGCGGCCTTGGCATGTTTCAGGTTTACTTGTATGACTTTGAACATAATTGTTGTATAGGATTAGGTTTAGGACTAGGTTACGAAACGGAGAGTAAAAAACAAGAAAAAATATAAAGGGGTGTGGGTTAGGTTAGGTTTAGGTTGGAAGGTTTTTTAAGGGGTTTCGTGCAGCTTTCTTGCTGGTGTGCTCCCGGGCTAACGAGGGTGCTTGCGATGCTCCCCTGGTTGCCCTGGATTTTGCTCCACGACCCCTTTTTGCTCCTCTGGTGGGAATTGATGGCCCACCAGAAGGCCTATTGCTGAGCCTGATGGTGGAACCACCAGGTCCAGAAGACCCACTAGGACCAGGATTTGGCATGATCGGCCAGTTCCTGGATGCCAGTGACGTCGAAGATGATTTTGCAGCACCAGTCGCATCCCTGGGAGATTCAGCAGGTGCTGCAGTGGACGTTGAAGCCACGGGTTCAGCTTCTGGAATTTCCATGGCAGTAACCACGGACTGGGCAGCAGCCCGCCCAGATGCGGTATCGCCAGGTCCCTCCTCCACCTTACCCGTGTCGCTTGCTTTCGACTTAGGCTTCACCCGGACCTGGACTTTGTGGAAGCTAATAAACAGACAGCAGGAGCTATCCATCAGCGGTCCCAGTGAGGATTCGTCGAAGGAGAAGGTGACTGTCTGACCCTTTTCCTCGACTTTCCTCTGGACCACTTTCCAGGTGGTGAAAAGTCTATGCCCTGATTTTGAGCTTTTAGGCGCGGTATAATTCTTTCTTGGGCTATTATGGCCTCAGGTATCCGCGCATATCCAATCCTGGGTTTAGGTAAGGCCTTTTCGTCGAGGACAGATGGGCTAGCACCCTCCCAGGGTCGGAGTGTAGGAACGTGCGTGATGAGCCATAACTTAGATGCCTCATCCGCACAGATAAGCAAGAGCCCTCCGGCTCTTGTTGAACAGCCAAGGAATCTAGGGCCTTGACCATCCACCTCTTCATCAACTAGCTGTAGGATTTTTTCCTTTAGCTCGATGCTAGTCTCGGACATAGGCCCAGAGGCGTCAATAACACCCATACGGACAGCACCCGCCACCTCCCGAAAAGTCTGCTTAGGAATAGGCTCGTTAAGCCTTGGTACCTTCCCCGGCTTCTCGACAGTTGAGGAAGTGCCATCAAGCCTGGGCCTTTTTTCCGCCCTGAGTCCCTTCTCTTCCTCAAGGCTGGCCAAGAATTCAGGGAACTCCTTTAGGTGGGTTTCGGAGAGGGATCTAGCCTCTTTGAAGCTTTTCCCTCTCTTCATCCACCAGGTGATTCGCCTTTTGGCCGCACCACTGAGTTTTTTGTGTGACCTCTTTCCTTCACTTCGAGCATTGGAAACGCCCTTTGTGTTGGGGAGGTCCAGCTTTGTGCTAAGGCCACTCGGCCCAGCACTAGGCTCTGAAACAATAGGAGAGGATGGGAGATTATGCCCGTCCTCCTGCAGTAAAATACGCTCCTCAAAGATATCTTCGAGGAACGTAGCCGAGGAGGGGCTGTTATGCCCTTCCTCGGAAAGAGGGGAGCTAGTAACGACTAGCTCCCCTTCCTCGGAAAGAGGGGAGCTAGTAACGACTAGCTCCGGTTTGTTTTTACTATAAGGGTCCATATGATTCCCACGAGTAGCTAGGGAAACTGTCGATCCCCGCAGAGCCCCGCATGCGGAGACAAGGCAAATTAATCCTCGAGGCTGCCTGGTATCGAGGATCCTCCGTGAGCGACTGAGCTGCTCCTCAGCCATGCATCCTTCATCACGGGTCGGATGACACCTTGGATTGAGAATTTTTGGAGTCGAGGTTTACTCCTCCAGGAGAGAAGGGAATGGATATGTGAAGGGATTGGAATTTAACAGTCAACTGCACATCGACGGCCACGGGACCAGCACGAGCAGAGTCCGTCTTGCATGTAGCTTACATACAAGCCAGTACCGCCCGCGACGGTCCCGTAACCATCGATATGCCGTTGACTGTATGTGGACGGAACACGGGATCATAGGTGTGGATAGGTAACCTACACTTTGGGTTGGGGTGGAGGCTACCCTTCCCTTGTCCGGGGTTCGCTTACGAACAGTCCCCGTCCCATGCAGCCGTAGCTGTATGAGACGGGGCGGGCTATCCGCAACCTGCCCACCCGCTCGGTAGCGTGGGAAGAGAGCTTCCACTGCGGCAAGCCTTACAAGTCTGATCTAAACAAAGCAAGACTTGACGCACTGCCGAGCACCTGATACCCTTTGGCTGAAAACTTGCGCTGCATGTTTTCCTTTCATTTTGGGTCATCTTTTCTGGAAGGACATGAGCTTCTTTCAATTTGTTGCACATTCTTAATTCATCTTCACCTGTATCAATGTCCAAAAGTAATTTTTAATGTTCTCATTTGGCAGTCTTTACTTTATTTTCTTGAGTAAATCTTAATTCCTTGGTTAGAAGATTGTTCCGAATATCTTTCAGTAGGTGTGGTGGTTTTCGCGCAGGTTTGACGACTTCCAGCCTCCCGAACAAGCCGGTTTCCGAAAAGGCTTTAGCACCGTAGACCACATACATACGCTGCGGCAGGTTATACAGAAGACCGAAGAGTATAACTTGCCTCTTTGTTTAGCGTTTGTGGACTACGAGAAAGCCTTCGATTCGATCGAGACTTGGGCGGTACTACAGTCTCTTCAACGGTGCCAGATTGACTATCGGTACATCGAAGTGTTAAAGTCTTTGTATGAAAACGCCACTATGTCAGTCCGATTACAGGACCAAGCCTCGAAACCTATCCTTCTGCAACGAGGTGTGAGACAGGGAGATGTGATCTCTCCGAAACTGTTCACTGCTGCATTGGAGGATGTCTTCAAGGTTCTGGACTGGAAGGGGCTAGGCATTAACATAAACGGCGAGTACATCACTCACCTTCGGTTTGCCGACGACATAGTAGTCATGGCTGAGACCATGGAGGACCTCGGTACAATGCTCGATGACCTCAGTAGAGCTTCTGATAGAGTGGGTCTTAAAATGAATATGGACAAGACAAAGGTTATGTCGAATTCCCATATAGCACCCATTCCCGTAAACATCGGAGAATCTACACTCGAAGTTGTTGACGATTATGTATTCCTAGGACAAACTGTCCAGCTAGGTAAGTCCAACTTCGAGAAAGAGGTCAATCGTCGAATCCGACTCGGTTGGGCAGCGTTCGGGAAGCTACGCAATATCTTCTCGTCCAAAATACCGCAGTGTCTCAAGACGAAAGTCTTTGACCAGTGTGTGTTGCCAGTAATTACTTACGGTACTGAAACGTGGTCGCTCACAATGGGCCTGATAAGAAGGCTCAAAGTCACTCAAAGGGCAATGGAGAGGGCTATGCTCGGAGTTTCCCTGCGTGATCGAATCAGAAATGAGGAGATTCGCAGGAGAACGAAAGTAACCGACATAGCCCGAAGAATTGCCAAACTTAAGTGGCAGTGGGCGGGGCACATTGCTCGCAGAACGGATGGCCGATGGGGCAGTAAAGTTCTGGAGTGGCGACCGCGTACCGGAAGGCGCAGCGTGGGTAGGCCCCCCACAAGGTGGACCGACGACCTGGTGAAGGTCGCGGGAATCCGCTGGATGCGGAAGGCACAGGACCGGTCGTTGTGGCGATGCTTGGGGGAGGCCTATGTCCAGCAGTGGACGTCTTTCGGCTGAAATGATGATGATGATGAGGTGTGGTGGATCATATAAAGGGAATACTTTTTTATTTTCAATTATAAAACCATTGTCTCTAGGTTCTTTGCCTAACCTCAAATAATCTGCTTTTGTCTCACTTATTAATTCATTAATCACTTTGGTATTTGTAGTTGATTGATCACAGACAGTTGCTACAACTACCAATCCAGCCAGAAAAAGTTATTTTATTATATTTTTAATTAACTTTTTCAGGATGCCTGCCTTTGTAGCGCTTTTGCAAAAAGCAAAACAGATGGGTTGCTTATAACGAGCTTTAACACCCTTAACCATAAACACCAAAACGTGGTCTGCAAGATTTTCAGTCCTCTCACCATCGCCAAAATCTTCAAAGCCGATTATTTGGTCCAGGGCAGTATTGTAATGCAATTATGTAGATAGTGACATCTCATCAAACATTAACTGGCATAATCTTTTCTCCATACCAAATTTATCTGATGCATCGCTTAATTGTTTAAATATCATTGGGTTTAGACCTGGTGTTAGGGTTATTAGCTTGAGAACATCTTGTAATGTCCGTTTTGAGGGCAATGTAAATAATTTCTGCAAGAAATTATAAGCCTTTGGGCTTTTTTTATAAATGGATAGTGCTAACAATTTTTCATCAGTTGTGAATCGTCTTCCACGGCTTTTTTATTATGCTGTGTTAGCTGCATAGTTAGCAATGTCTGAGCAGGCATAGGCAATGATTTCAGAACCTTACTAAACAATTTGGTTTTTGTCATTTTTTTTGCTGCTGTCACTTCATTCTTTTGTTCCTTAAGTTTATTCCTTAAATCAACAATTTTCTTTAACATTTTCTTTACTTTAATATTGGTGTTTCTTCAAACGTTTTTTCCTGAAAAAAAAAACATTAGAATGTATTGTTTAAACTCAACTTTACTATTGGGGTTTCTTCAAACGTTTTTTCCTGAAAAAAAAAACATTAGAATGTATTGTTTAAACTCAACTTTACTATTGATTAATATGATACATTATACAACCTGTTATTGAAATTACTGAAAACCTCTTAAGGGATCATTGTACTCATCAGTATGAACAACTTTTACTATGGGACCAACTCTTCTGAATTCGCGAAAAAAAAATCAGCTGATGCCTATTTTTTGTCGATTCATGTGAACAAAAATGTAGGGATCACCGCTTTTTTTTCGTTTTTCTTTCTTTGATTTCAAGATTATTCCCATAGTAAAAGATGTTCATAATGATGAGTACAATGATCCCTTAAGAGGTTTTCAGTTATTTCAATAAATAAATAAATAATAAATAAATAAATATCTTTCGGACATTTTTACACAGCACCATCTAGTCCCAAACTAAGCAGAGCTTGTGCTATTTATTTTATTTATTTTTTATTTATTATTCATTTATTACAGACAACAGAGGGTCCAGTGTGTTAGTAACAAATTAACTTAACCTATGTTAGTACCTAATAACTAGAAGAGATTTGGTCCGATCGACCAGTGCCCACACGAGCCGGCTATCGGTCCGTGCTGCAATCGCACGCAGGATGGTGTTGGGGCTGCCGCGCACCCTGCGCAGTAGTGAGGCGGACTTTTTGCGCCAGACGGCGTTAAACCCGTCGGTATGCGCTTCGGCGAACATCGCCGACGCACTACAAAAGCGCGGCAGCCTCAACAGCGCCCTGAACGCATTATTATATTGGATACGCAGAGCATTGTAAGCCCTTTGGGTATATCCAAACCACAGGGCCCCCGAGTACAGCGATGTGCAGTATGCCTTAAAAAGGGCTATTTTGACTGCGACTGTACATCGAGAGAACCTGCGGGCCAGCATGTTCGCCCGAACTGACAATGCCCTGCGCTCCCTTTCCAAATCTATATTGTCTTTCAGGTCATCCGTTACCAGGTGGCCCAAGTATTTAAATTTATAAACCCTGTTTATCGGGAGACCTTTTAAGAAGAGAGGAGGGACCGTAGTAGGACACCTGGCACCAGACCTGAAGACAATATACTCGGTCTTCTTGCTGTTGTAAATTAAGCCGTGTGTCACAGCATACGACTCGCACACCTCCAGTAACTTACGAACAGCACCCACCGAGGGAGCCAGCAGCACCATGTCGTCTGCGTAGCTTAGGTTGTTAAAACAAACTCCATCTACATAGCAGCCAACATGCATGCTGCTGAGTCGCTCGATCAGTGCATTCATATATAGACCGAAAAGCAAGGGCGAGGACAATCCCCCCTGTCTTACCCCGCATTCCGGCCTACACGGTTCCGAAAGCTCTCCTGCCCATCGTACTCGAGATTCTTGGTGTAAGTACCAGTGCTTGAGAAGTGATGTGAACTCTGGTGGCAGCGCTGTATCTTCTAGCTTTTGCCAAAGTACATCGTATGAGACAAGGTCAAAAGCCTTGGATAAGTCCAGGAAAACCGCGTATACGGGTGTTTTTCTATCCGTGTAATACTTGACAGCGTGCTTTAAACTGATAATGGCCGTCTCCGTTGACAGCCCAGGTCGAAATCCGAACTGGGAATCGCGGAGCTCAACATGCTTATTTAGATGAAAGTTAAGCACGCTATCAAGCATCTTGGCTATGACGGTAGCGAGTGAGATTGGCCTGTAGTTTGACCTGTCTGACACGTCTCCGGTCTTACTTTTAACTACTGGCACCACCAGGGTCCGCATCAGGTCCGGGGGCAAGTATGAATGACACAGACACAAGTTGAATATTAGTGCTATGGGTACTAGACAATGGATATAATAATTATATACTTTCTTTTTTTATAAATACATACAAAACACATAACACACACACACACACACACATGTCAATAACACATTGTATAGTGGATCAGAATTAGATTATCACTTGCTTTAACGGTAAAGGAAAACATCGTGAGGAAACCTGCACACCAGAGTGCTCCATACAGTTCTCAATGATGTGTGTAGTCCGCCAACCCGCATTAAGCCAGTGTGGTGGACTAAAGCCTGAACCTTCTTGTACTGAGAAGTGGCTCATGCCCAGCAGTGGGATAGTGTGGGCTGATTATGAATATGATAAATAAAACCATGTGTTGTGAACACCAACAAGAAAAACCATGGAATTTTGATATTGTGGGTAAACTTCCAAAAACAAAACACAAACACAGACCAGAAACAAAGAAAAGAGAACAACTCACCAGCTGAAATTTGAGTTATTATTTGTTGTGAAACAAGGAATTCAGAAGAATGTCCAGGATCACTGTGCGTTGGTTGAATTTCTATAAGCCCTTCAGCTTGGTTATCTGCTATATAAGTTGCTTGAACTGCAGCAGCAGGATCTGAAATGTAAGTTTTAGATGTTTCATAATTGGTTATAAAAATTAACAATTTAAGTTGTTTTGGTCTGAAGGGTATGGGTGCCGGTGAAATTACAATCACATGAGACTTTCCATCTTCATGTCTCAGTTTGGCGAACCGACTTTCGGTACCATTTAGGCAAAGCCTAGGTGGTTTTGAAGTTGTTATGGGCAAAGGTAACTGCTTAACATCAGGTGGGCCTTTAGCTCGTTTTGCCATCCTATACTATAAAAAAATAACAGAATGAGTTACTCATACAAACTCATTGAATTTGCGTGTCCTATCAAACTCTGCTTTATATTACTTTATTTGAAACAGAGAATATATATTTATTCTCAAATGTAAATTTATTGGCCATTGCCCATTCATTTTCTACTTGCATGTCAGCATTATGCAGAAACCCATGCTGCAGTTACAAGTCTAATTAGTGAGTATGCTGCTGTCTCTACTTGATAAAATGCCTTAGTCACCTGTTAAGATGAGTATGGGGTAGGTGTAGTTTATTCTACTGCCTAGCCGCTCAAGCGCTTCGGGCAACGAGTGTTGCCCCGGCCTACTTACCCTCCAGCGCTTCGGGTAACGACTGTAGCCTGAGCTCCGATATTAAGAATCAGTAAAAATAACAGTGATACTGTTCTTAAAGTGATTCAACAAGGTATTTCGCTGTTCCTAGAGGAACAGGTTTAGTGAATTCAGACGTTAAAAAAGAACCGATAGTGAAAAAAAAAATTAGAACGTCACTTGAATGAAGTGCTGTTGAGTGATGTGTTATGGTAATGTTTTACTCCAGAAAATAGTGAGAATAATGTCGTAAGATTATAATATTTTTTATTATTTCTATGTAGAAACAAATACTTTATCTATAACACAAAATGCTTTTATATATTTCAGTCATAAATAATTTTAAAATATTTTTAATTGGATGTGTCTACACCAATTTAAAATCTGATTTAATTTGTAAAATATTACTAAATTAGTCAATTTTCTTAGGTAACTGACTTACCATTTATTATTTAATAATTATACAACACATTTTAAAACTTTTTTATTATGTTTTAATTCATAATCCAAGGATTTTTATAAAACGTTATATTTGGTATGAGTTTTTTACTACAGTGCTTTGGGTAACATGTGTTACCTCTTAATCGTCATGGCCACAATAAGGCTATCTGCAAACTGTGTTTCTATGTATTATTTTATAAAACTAATATTTTATCAGGATACATTTTACATTCTATTATATATCCTATTTCTATTAACCTATAAATGTGTAAAATATTACGCCTAGATTCCCAAAAGGGTTGGGCAGTTGTGTATTTTTTTTGTAAGTTTTGGAATGAATATTTATATTAGGTATTCGGCTTAGGTAGATACATTGTGACAGTAAAACCGATTAGGTACATATTCGCTAACAACTAAATTATTTCGCGGTACTTACGTGACAAACTTATGTTGTATAATAAATTAATACATACATATATACACTCACCGGCACGGAAACTTGGCCAAGCTCTTATCTTGCGATAACAAAGTTGTAAGTGTTTATTGTAATTATTTGGTTAGAAAGGTCGGTCAAAACAATGCTTACCATAATTTATGAGGGTAATTCATTATAATTGAGTGCAGTGTGACATTTTTTTAAAGCTTTTGTTGTATTGGGTCATTATAGCGACTAACTTGTTTTTTTTTATTCCGTATTGTGTAAGGTTTACCGTTCAGTTTCTGAAATGTTGTGATTTTGTGCTTCTAATTCAGTATTTAAAGGTGCAGTAAAACTTTAAAAAATGCCCTTAACACCAGCTCAGGTTGCAAAAGCCGTAGCATTAATCGACCAGGGGTTGATACAACGTGAAGTGGCTATAGCGCTAGGCTATATATTAATTAATAGCCATGATATTAGATCACGCTGACCCCGCGATATAAAATGGGGAAAGGAGTTAAGAGTCGTTGTCGTCCTCGGGGAACAAACTGCAACCCTCGTCTCGACACCTTCTTTCAGGATGATCCTATACCAAGCACGTCGAAGACGTGAGTTATATTTCTAGAAATCTATACTTGCTTAGTTTTTTAGGAGTGGTGAGTGAATTACTGTAGCTAAGGGTATCATTGTATAATATTTTTATTCATTATTAGGAACTAACAGATTACCTAGGTACACGTAACAGTTTAATAAGCCAAACGCTAATAAATTTTTCGATCAGCCGCTTATCGGTTCACGGCTCTCCCAAAAATAAAATATTTATAGAAATTCAAAATAACCCTAATCTGTTATCGTCCACTTTAAATTTGTGTTCAGAAACATACTATACCAACAGATGTAAAAAATGCAGTCAATCAAATGTCGCCCAAACGACTTAGAATAGCAGTCAAGTGCACACATAGTGAGTTGTAAAAAAACTGTGACTGTCCCTAATAAATCTAATAATATAGCAACCAACTGTGTTACGTAATATGTTAATTGTTTTCTACAATTTAAAAATATTTATTTAGTATTATTTTGTTTAATTATTTGTTGTAATAACATTTTTTTTGGTATTTATTTTCGCATATACACGATGTAAATCCGATTAACTTTGTTTGATTATAATACAGTTGTTTGAGGTTCATAAAGTGACTCTTAATTGATATACCTACCCTATGACAAATTACAGAAATGTTTTCGGCTTAACATTCGGTTCGGTATTATATTTGAACCGAACGATATTTTGATCTTATCCAGTAAATAATATTAGTAGATACTAGTTCAGTTTCTACGGCATAGCATTGCACAACACTAATTTAGTCATTAATTTGATTGAAAGGTACAAGAGTATAAGTACCTACATACTTCAACCCAAATATATTTATACCATAAATTTTGCTAGCCACTTGGCGTATTTGTAGGCGTTATATGCGTTATTTTGCCAATGAAAATTGAACTTTATGTAAAAAAAATAGAGTGTATTTTGGTTTGGCCAAATAACGCGAATATATGGACAAATGTCAAGTGAAGTACCAGTATAAGTTGGAGTTTTGTTAAATTTACAAGAGGTGAACAAGTGATGTCATAAGGACCGTATTGTTAAGATGTTTAATAAACACATGATAATTGCTGGCATGCATGTTCCCCTTTGAGGCCTTCAGTACTCTGTAGAACGTTCTACTAGGTGGTTTAAGTCGTTTGTCGACAACCTAATACCTACAGGTAACAGTTGTAGCCTCGGTGTTCGGAAGATGATCAATTTTGAAACAAATTATTAAAATGATTAAACTTATAAAAAAAAAGTGCTTTAGAACATTTTTGAGAAACATTTAATGAACTTTTTTATGGAATAGGAACTTCTTGTAAGCGACTATATAAAAGTGATATAAAGTGAAAATTTACAGTGCTACTCTTCTAGTGATTGAAACAAGCGACTGGCCTTTTTATAAATTATAATCCAGGTATTTAAACCTCTATAATACATATTTCTTCTTTTGGTATGTAGCTTTAATAGTCCTCACAGATTACGTAATATTTTTTTTACTAAAAATGTTTCACTGCGCCGTCATTCGCGCTAGATCTAAATGGGACTCAGATTTTGTTGACCTAATTAGCTAAGATTTTATTTGAATATGTATTAATACTTTAGGCCATAAGATAATTTAGTATCTTAAAATACTGAAATAATAACCACTCTTAATTTTTTTTTGTCGCATACAATAATAAATAATGTTTTACTCCAACTGCATCACATTTTTCACTACAGTGTTTTGACCACGTGATGAGGAGTGCCATAATTGTATTATACGATGAAATTAAATAACAAATATAAGTAAAATGGTATTATCTATTGGAAATAAGCATGAAATATTTTACATTATTGTAAGAAATACGTTAAACAGCAAATTTAAAAACCGCGCCGGGCGTATTTACCGCTGGTAATTCGAAGCACTCAAGCCCCGTGCGAGCCTCGACTCAAAGCGCTTGAGCGGAACCGTATGAATGCCGAGAGGGACATTTATACCATTTTTTTTTATATCATAGCGCGCTACATGGTACTAGAGTCCCTCATTCGTTTCAGTGCCACACTTCGCCGCATTAAACATTTATTTAGCATTTGTTTCTTTCTAACACAAGGCAAAGTATTATTCTATAGCATTCTAAACAAATCAGTTCGTATTTAAAATACGATAACACTGCTGTACTGTGTGTCGAACATTTATTAAAAAAAAGTTGAATGTCAAGTGGGCTCAGCAGTAGTACGTCATCGGTGCGAGTGTGGTTGTGCTGTGTTTCTTATTAGATATTTTGTGTTAGCTTTATAATTATATTCATTTAATTAGTTAACTTAGATAATGGGTGTCGATATATTTTTGTAAATCTATTATTAAATAATTTAGACATTTGTTAGTAGTACAACTGACTTTTGATATTTTAAATAATGTTTCCGGTTATAAGATGAAAGTCAGTTGCAAGCTTGTTAAAATAATATTAAATATTTTATTTCCGGAAATAGTTCGACACGCCACCTACGATTTGTTTTAGATGTCAAAAATAATATAAAAGCAACGGTCATTGTATTTTAGAGTTAGTTCCGTGTAGAATATAGAGCTACGATGTTACGCTGCTCGTTTTCTTATCCCAATCCTTTCTGGTTTCTCATATCAGAAGTGAGATGAACCCAAGTGCAAGTGAACTTTATAAAATCTTTTTTTTTCTTTTTGAGTATTGACTATAGACGGTTATAAACTGAAAGGTGTGCTTGTATATTAAACTTTATTATGCCAAAACGTACTCTTGGACCAACCAGGAGGCGAGGATGCTGTTGTTGCGTTTGATGATGCCTGTAACGTCCGTGGACCAGTACAAGCAGAAGAAAATAGGAGTTATGCCGCGGACAACGGACGAGAAGCAGTGCCAGGATCTTCAGAAGTTCCAGTTGGAGGTTTGGAAAAGAACTCGCTTAATTTTAATTTGCCAATTAATATGCATGATTTAGTAAGCCTTATTTCTTCTCGTGTAAAACTTGACATTTCTTCATTTAAATACAATAAAAATATAATCCCGAATTTGACCCGTCTGATTAAAAATCAAAGGATAGATACCTGGTTAACAAAAGACAATGGATGTTCTCATATCTATGGTTGGTCTGATCAACAAACGTCCCATTTTGCTTTGCCACGATTAGTAGTTCATGCCAAAAAATGGTACGAAGGGCTTAAAACTATAAAATATACATGGTCAGAGTAGGAACTTAATTTAAAACGGGCGTTTCTGTCTGACACTAATTATGGTGCTTTGCTATTGGAAATGCTAAAAAAGAAATATAAGATAGGAGATTCACTCGATGAATACTATTACGATAAAATGATACTTTTTAATGCGTGTGATATATCAGGCAAGAAAGCAGTAGATTGTTGTTTGACAACGTCTGTGGTCTAGTGGTTCGAGTGTCTGACTGCTAATCACGAGGTCGTGGGTTCGATTCCCACAGGACACAAAAATATTTGTGTGATGAACATAAGTGTTTGTGTTTGGCTGGGTGTTTCTTTCTTATGTATTATAAGTATGTATTGACAAAAAAAAAGAAAAAAAAAAGTATACAAGTATTATATCCACTGTCTAGTACCCATAGTACAAGCTCTACTTAGTTTGGGACTAGATGGTGCTGTGTAAAAATGTCCTAGAAATATTTATTTATTATTTATTGTGTCATACACGGTCTTGAAGATCGTATTAGAGCAGAAGCAGCTTCAGCCCGTTTTACTCAACCTGAAGATTTGTTAAAATACCTGAAAGACATGTGCCGTGAACAAAGAGAGTTAACGCCATAATTTAATAAATTTAAAACTCCTATGCCAAATTCTTCTACGATTATATGTAATATTTTCAATAAAAGTGGTCATCGTGCAAAGCGAATGCAAAGCCCGTTATTAAATGCGAAAGTTGTCAAAAATATGGGCATAAAACCGAAAACTGTTTTACAAACAAAAACATCATCATCATTTCAGCCGAAAAACGTCAAAGCCGAAAAACGTCAAACGTCAAAAACGACAAAGGCCTCCCGCAAATGGGGATATGCCATAATCGCCACGCTTGGCAGGCGGGTTGGCAAAAACATAACCCAAAATAATAACCAAGATAACCGGGTTACCGGGTTTTTATTTTATAATGACCACTACTACTTATCTTGAAAATACACAAAATAAATATTACAAAAATGCTATTATAAACAATAATTCTCAACAAGTTCAATGTTTTATAGACTTCGGGAGCGAATGCACTCTTATTATTGATACATTAGCAACTCGGTACAATTTAAGTATCAGTAATGGTTCTTTACCGGTTATTAAAGGGGTAGGTAAGACCCACATTATACCTTTAGGTAAAACTGAACTATTGCTGTATTAGACGGAATTGAGGCTTTGGTCACGGCATACGTCATTACATCTAACCAATTACATGTTAGTTGGGCAGAATTTCACTGAATTACCACATATTTTAGTTCGAAAGAATAATACCCACCTTGAAATTTTAAAACGTGACAATTTTTGTAATGAACTCTTGCCTGGTATTGAGCATGAATATAGTAGTATAGTCAAATTATACGTTTTAACGGATTACACTTTAACAAATACCGATTTAATTAAATGTTACACTTCTACTGTTGAAGATTCCACGATATTTGTGTCAAGTAGCTATCGTAATCGTAATAACTGTCAATATTGGATCAAGGAAGGGGTCGACAAGGTTGTGGGGAACTCTTGTGATATTCCTATAATAATTGTAAATAATGAAACGTTACATTTAAAAAAAAAAAGGATATGCTACTGGTTAGAGCTTATAAAATCTATTATGATAATAATATTAAAGAATTAAACTGTCTTAATTTACAATCACAATGTAGTCCCATCAAAACTTGTGAGGTTAATATTAATTCCAGTTAGCAAACTATGAAATTGATAAGGTTCAAGGTTTCATCTCCAAATAAATTAATAGTTTAAAAAAAATAACACTAGAAAAACATGCTTTTATAAATGCACGTAAAAACAACTTTTGCTCAAAATCTCTGAATTGGGTTGCACTAACCTCGGAGAAATGGAAATTAAATTAGCTGATAGCACCCCGGTTGTTTATAGACCTGACCATAGATTGAGTTTTCCAAGAGACATTTTACCACGAATTGATCGATGGTGGCTGACCTTGCAGGAGTAAGACTGCGACGTTAGTTATCGCCCTAATCATAGTATGACCCATGTAGATGCGTTGAGTAGGAATCCACAAGAGTAACGATACAATCATATAAAGAAGTGGATTCGTTACGAGTTTTAAATATCACACAAGATGATTGGTTACTCAGTGTTCAATTGACAGATGCTAAAATATGTTTCAGTAAAGATGTATTAAATGACCCAAAATACGAGGAGATTACCGATACAAGGTAAAATTTTGTATTTAAATATAATCGGCTGTTTATAAAGGTTAAAGGTTGTTCTGAAGGGGGCCAGGTGGCAAATATGTAAGCAAAACCACGATGATATTGGTCATTTTTCGGTTGATAAAACTTTATCTAAAATTCAAAAAAGATTTTTGGTTTCCAAAAATGAAAAAGTTTATTTCAAAATATGTTAAGGCTTGCTTACATTGTGCATACAGTAAAATGTCAGCAGGTAAAAAAAAAATAAGGATAAAGGAAAGGAAGGAGAAAGGAAGGAAGGAAGGAGGACACCCAATACCCAAAAAACGATATTCCTTTTGAAACGGTTCATATTGATCACCTGGGGCCCTTCGTAAAAAGTTCAAGGGGTAATGCTTATTTAACTGTTATTGTTGACGGGTATACTAAGTTTTTTAGTTTAAAACCATTACGCAATTTAAGATCAGTGGGGTAATTGTGTAATGCATTGACATTGACATTAGCTTTCATTTTGAAATTATAACAATATTCATTCCGTGGTACATAGTTGCCGATAAGACGAATTGTCAAAACACACGGAGCAATGAACATTGAAATCCTATTGATTGCGATGGCGAGCGAGATACGCAATTCGGCAGCAGGTCTATCTATAAGGGTGCTAGACGATGTTGTTACCACTTTTGGCTACCCCAAACGTTTGATCTCTGATCGGGGCACCACATTTAACTCGGACAAGTTCCGAAAATTTTGCGAGAAAAACCATGTCAAACACTTCTTGAATGCTGTCGCGTCACCTCAATCCAATGGTCAGGTAGAGCGCTATAATCGGACCATATTAGGTGCACTAACTTCATGTACCCATAAATTAGGGGAAACCAAATGGGACACTGAGTTAGGTAATATTCAATGGGGGTTAAATAATACTCTAAATAAAGGTATAGGGAAAACCCCACCAGAAGCTCTGTTTGGTCGAAATTTAACCCACAGTAGTGAGAATATTATGAATGAAATATTTGTAGAGACTAGACTGTCTATTAGGGACTTAAGTGAAATAAGAACCGAAGTTAGCGAGCACATAACCAAAGAACAACATAATCAGAAGGATAGATTCGATAGGACACGTAATGAAGCTAAAATATATGCGCCAGGGGATTTAGTCAAAATTCAAAAACAGATAGGTCAAAGTAAAAAGTTATTACCTGTATATTCGGGCCCTTACAGAATCTCAAAAGTTTTAGATAATGATAGATATGAAGTGTCGAGCATACCAGGGACTAGCATTGGCAAAAAGCATTATTGTAATACTTGGGCTGCAGATCAGATACAACCATGGATTAGCACTAGTATTAATTAATTAAGCTATGGGTCTGATTCTGAAAAAGAATGATCCAGTCAACTAGGTTGGTTGTAAATTAAAGAAACGGAATTAAAATACTTTAATCGCTTGTAGGTTATACAAAATAAAAATAGTGTTGGAATATCAGTAGAGTCTAGAGAAGTTTGTGTTCATTTAAAATTTCTTCTTAATTACGGATGACCTGAAAAAAAAATGGTTAGAACATAAAGCATTATTAAAACAATTAATTTAATGATAAAGTAATGGCTATGAAATTAATAATGGATGTGAAATAGGCATTATGTAGGTACCAATGATATATTATTGCTGTAAATATGAGGAATTTCATGAGAATAAATATAAAGCAGATGAAATAATCAATTTAAAAAGTAGATTCTTTTAGTTATGTTAGCATGAAAATACATACCAGAGAGATAGATGATTTGAGATGGAAGTCGTGGGGTGGTCGGCTTGATAAGGATGGCGAAGTTTACGTTGCAACTTAGTTGTAAAGTTGAGTGGTCAACCGCCGGCGAAGTTCCACGGTGCATCTCCCACCTAAGGCATAAATCATTTATTGGAAGTCGTACAGTGGCTGGCAAGTGAGAGAGCTTGACCAGTGAAGCTTGCGGTGCAATAAGTGGCATGTGCAGATTGTATTTTGTTCAACCTCGAATATAATACATAGGGCACGTCACGTATTGGAAGTCGTACAGTGGCTGGCAAGTGAGAGAGCTTGACCAGTGAAGCTTGCGGTGCAATAAGTGGCATGTGCAGAGTGTGATGACACAAAATCTAGATGAGGTAATTGATTGTATTTTGTTCAACCTCAAATCTAATTCATAGGGCACGTCACGTATTGGAAGTCGTACAGTGGCTGGCAAGTGAGAGAGCTTGACCAGTGAAGCTTGCGGTGCAATAAGTGGCATGTGCAGAGTGTGATGACACAAAATCTAGATGAGGTAATTGATTGTATTTTGTTCAACATCGAATCTAATACATAGGGCACGTCACGTATTGGAAGTCGTATAGTGGCTGGCAAGTGAGTGAGCTTGATCAGTGAAGCTTGCGATGCAATGGGTGGTCGATGTCAAATAATTAGGATAAATGAGATGACAAGAATAAGACAATTAACAAAAAAAAAAGATGTATAAAAATCTTACCTGTTTATATTTAGCAGCTCCTGTGTTTCTTTTGTTATGATATCGTTGCTGCTATAGCATATTATCAACAGATGTTTTTTCTATAATGTAATGTGTAGTTACGAGAGCTGAACAGTCAGATCTTCTATACCGATTGTTATTCATGGTGTTTATTTATTTAATTCATAGTTTGAGGACAAACTTAATGTCAGGAAGGCCGAATGTTAGCTTTATAATTATATTCATTTAATTAGTTAACTTAGATAATGGGTGTCGATATATTTTTGTAAATCTATTATTAAATAATTTAGACATTTGTTAGTAGTACAACTGACTTTTGATATTTTAAATAATGTTTCCGGTTATAAGATGAAAGTCAGTTGCAAGCTTGTTAAAATAATATTAAATATTTTATTTCCGGAAATAGTTCGACACGCCACCTACGATTTGTTTTAGATGTCAAAAATAATATAAAAGCAACGGTCATTGTATTTTAGAGTTAGTTCCGTGTAGAATATAGAGCTACGATGTTACGCTGCTCGTTTTCTTATCCCAATCCTTTCTGGTTTCTCATATTTGCTTTTAATTTAAATTTTTTCAAATACAGTGTTTAGAAGTGTATTCCGTGAATATTAAATAACGTGTGTACAGTCGGCTACACATCAATCCAGACTGTTTGGACTTTGGACTATTAGAAGTTGAACGCTGCGAATCGTGCGAGAGGGCACGATATATTTTTGTTATGTCGTTCCACTCACGGCACCGGTGGCGGTGGCGGCGGCGGTATGCGCAAGCGGTGCGCCATTCATGCAGCGCTCTATTCATACTATGCCATACCTATAGATATGTATTATGCATGAATATTATTTTTAAGCAAGTTGAGCTCGTAATAATATGGGTTACGGTTGCACTAAACTTACAAGTTTGTTTTTCGATATTATGCGGTTGCGCTGCGCCTTTGCACCATATTACCTACTATTGTTTGTTTTGTGCCAATACATATATTATTTATCATCAATCATTATTTTATTAGTGTTAGCAAAAACGATGACTAATTAGAAAATTACTCCCTTAAGTTCACTCAACACAAACTCACTCAATTACCTACTTTTTCTCTTTAATTATTATTCTTATTAAGAGTGTAAAAGTAATAAGGGTTTTTTGTTTAATTTTATTCATAAAAGTAAACAAATAACTTGAAGCCTTACTAGGTTAGCTGGTAAAGTCCCGTGAGGTGAGGTGGCGTGCAGTGTGTTCGCTTGCTTGTGGTAGGCCGGGACCTGACGCGTGAATACTCACGGGTTCCCACGCCCCCGTCTAAGGTAGTTGAAGAAACACCGTGATGGTTTTAGTCGGTAAGAGTCCGACACTGGCTCCGCCTACCCCGGGCGGAGTGCGTCCGTGAGGACTTCCCCACGGCAAGAAAAGGTAGGTATATATATAATATTATAAATGCGAGTGTTTCTGTCTTTCTGTTGTTAAGTTTTCACGACTAAACCCCCGAACTGATTTTGATGCCATTTGTATAGAAATAGGATGAACCCTAGGCAAGAACCTAAAATGAAAAAATAAACCACCTTCTCTTCCGTGCGCACTGGCAGAAGTGTCCATTGCTAAGTTTTATCATATTAAGTAGGTATGTTTTTTGATAAAACAGGTCCTAGTCGTTTAATTAACAAATGCAGTAAAGGCATTTTAGTTTTCCAATGCTAAACAAAATAAATAGCTAAATAACTTGATAAAGTGTTATGGGTATCATACACGGGAAGACTACACTTTTACGAAGTTTTGTGTGTTGTGTTTATGTGAGTGTAAGACCTGCATTGCGCAATTATTTTATTCCTAAATGCTAAACTGTGTTCGTTTGCACTTTCTTTACGTCACAACTTGACAACAGATCATTCGACGTGGTTTTGCACAAACGTAGTTGGAAGCCTGGGAAAATCTTAGACCAACAGATCCTGTTGGTCTAAGGGAAAATATATCATTTCATAGGGACAAACGATTTGTCTGCCAGTAAGTAGATAAATATATCTGTTTGATACACTTTACAACAAAATTACTGAACCGATTAGGGGTAACTTGAAACTATAAGATCGTGTCCAGTAAAGTGGAGGAATATTGATTACTTGCTTTATTTTTCATAGGTGAAATACAAAAACAACGTTGAACTATTAAAAATCAACTCTTTATTTCAATGTAATAACAACATTAGTTACCTCTTTCTTTTAAGGCAAATAAAACTTTATTACTTAAAAGTTTAGCTAAGGGCCTACTCAGATATACCGCTGTGGGTATTAGCGAAAAATTGCGAGTGGTATTCCGCCGGGTATTTATATTCTAGTTTCGCGATAGCCGCGGAAGTTCATACAAATACCTACCTACCAGGCGGAATAATACGACTCGCTATTTTTCGCTAACCACAGCGGTAGCGATATTTGCTTTTGTTTATCTAAATCGGCCTAAATAGAGTCATTGCATGGGTCATCAATGTGTCTCCGAAATTACACGACAGTAAATAAAATCAGTCTAAAAGTCTAAAAATAATTAACAATCCAATGTATAGTTTAATATCAGATGTCACAGCCTTTATGTGGAGAATATTTTTGTATTCTTATTTTTATTATATAAAATAACTAATAAATTATGTCAAAATCTAAATGTAACTTCAAGTTGCCTTAGGAGCCAGCAATAGTTAAAAAGATTAATACAACACAGTTGAAATGAGAGATTTTAATCAACACAAAAATAAATCAAAAATATTCATTCAGTTACAACCCTCTCTACTAATGGGTATGAGAAACATCCTCAAGCTACACTAATTTTGTGTAAACAGTTAAATAGTGTTATATTTACGACTTGAAAAATAACAGACAGTAGCAGAGTCAACTATTTTTTATATATATTATTGGTATTTATTTTCGCATATACACGATGTAAATCCGATTAACTTTGTTTGATTATAATACAGTTGTTTGAGGTTCATAAAGTGACTCTTAATTGATATACCTACCCTATGACAAATTACAGAAATGTTTTCGGCTTAACATTCGGTTCGGTATTATATTTGAACCGAACGATATTTTGATCTTATCCAGTAAATAATATTAGTAGATACTAGTTCAGTTTCTACGGCATAGCATTGCACAACACTAATTTAGTCATTAATTTGATTGAAAGGTACAAGAGTATAAGTACCTACATACTTCAACCCAAATATATTTATACCATAAATTTTGCTAGCCACTTGGCGTATTTGTAGGCGTTATATGCGTTATTTTGCCAATGAAAATTGAACTTTATGTAAAAAAAATAGAGTGTATTTTGGTTTGGCCAAATAACGCGAATATATGGACAAATGTCAAGTGAAGTACCAGTATAAGTTGGAGTTTTGTTAAATTTACAAGAGGTGAACAAGTGATGTCATAAGGACCGTATTGTTAAGATGTTTAATAAACACATGATAATTGCTGGCATGCATGTTCCCCTTTGAGGCCTTCAGTACTCTGTAGAACGTTCTACTAGGTGGTTTAAGTCGTTTGTCGACAACCTAATACCTACAGGTAACAGTTGTAGCCTCGGTGTTCGGAAGATGATCAATTTTGAAACAAATTATTAAAATGATTAAACTTATAAAAAAAAAGTGCTTTAGAACATTTTTGAGAAACATTTAATGAACTTTTTTATGGAATAGGAACTTCTTGTAAGCGACTATATAAAAGTGATATAAAGTGAAAATTTACAGTGCTACTCTTCTAGTGATTGAAACAAGCGACTGGCCTTTTTATAAATTATAATCCAGGTATTTAAACCTCTATAATACATATTTCTTCTTTTGGTATGTAGCTTTAATAGTCCTCACAGATTACGTAATATTTTTTTTACTAAAAATGTTTCACTGCGCCGTCATTCGCGCTAGATCTAAATGGGACTCAGATTTTGTTGACCTAATTAGCTAAGATTTTATTTGAATATGTATTAATACTTTAGGCCATAAGATAATTTAGTATCTTAAAATACTGAAATAATAACCACTCTTAATTTTTTTTTGTCGCATACAATAATAAATAATGTTTTACTCCAACTGCATCACATTTTTCACTACAGTGTTTTGACCACGTGATGAGGAGTGCCATAATTGTATTATACGATGAAATTAAATAACAAATATAAGTAAAATGGTATTATCTATTGGAAATAAGCATGAAATATTTTACATTATTGTAAGAAATACGTTAAACAGCAAATTTAAAAACCGCGCCGGGCGTATTTACCGCTGGTAATTCGAAGCACTCAAGCCCCGTGCGAGCCTCGACTCAAAGCGCTTGAGCGGAACCGTATGAATGCCGAGAGGGACATTTATACCATTTTTTTTTATATCATAGCGCGCTACATGGTACTAGAGTCCCTCATTCGTTTCAGTGCCACACTTCGCCGCATTAAACATTTATTTAGCATTTGTTTCTTTCTAACACAAGGCAAAGTATTATTCTATAGCATTCTAAACAAATCAGTTCGTATTTAAAATACGATAACACTGCTGTACTGTGTGTCGAACATTTATTAAAAAAAAGTTGAATGTCAAGTGGGCTCAGCAGTAGTACGTCATCGGTGCGAGTGTGGTTGTGCTGTGTTTCTTATTAGATATTTTGTGTTAGCTTTATAATTATATTCATTTAATTAGTTAACTTAGATAATGGGTGTCGATATATTTTTGTAAATCTATTATTAAATAATTTAGACATTTGTTAGTAGTACAACTGACTTTTGATATTTTAAATAATGTTTCCGGTTATAAGATGAAAGTCAGTTGCAAGCTTGTTAAAATAATATTAAATATTTTATTTCCGGAAATAGTTCGACACGCCACCTACGATTTGTTTTAGATGTCAAAAATAATATAAAAGCAACGGTCATTGTATTTTAGAGTTAGTTCCGTGTAGAATATAGAGCTACGATGTTACGCTGCTCGTTTTCTTATCCCAATCCTTTCTGGTTTCTCATATCAGAAGTGAGATGAACCCAAGTGCAAGTGAACTTTATAAAATCTTTTTTTTTCTTTTTGAGTATTGACTATAGACGGTTATAAACTGAAAGGTGTGCTTGTATATTAAACTTTATTATGCCAAAACGTACTCTTGGACCAACCAGGAGGCGAGGATGCTGTTGTTGCGTTTGATGATGCCTGTAACGTCCGTGGACCAGTACAAGCAGAAGAAAATAGGAGTTATGCCGCGGACAACGGACGAGAAGCAGTGCCAGGATCTTCAGAAGTTCCAGTTGGAGGTTTGGAAAAGAACTCGCTTAATTTTAATTTGCCAATTAATATGCATGATTTAGTAAGCCTTATTTCTTCTCGTGTAAAACTTGACATTTCTTCATTTAAATACAATAAAAATATAATCCCGAATTTGACCCGTCTGATTAAAAATCAAAGGATAGATACCTGGTTAACAAAAGACAATGGATGTTCTCATATCTATGGTTGGTCTGATCAACAAACGTCCCATTTTGCTTTGCCACGATTAGTAGTTCATGCCAAAAAATGGTACGAAGGGCTTAAAACTATAAAATATACATGGTCAGAGTAGGAACTTAATTTAAAACGGGCGTTTCTGTCTGACACTAATTATGGTGCTTTGCTATTGGAAATGCTAAAAAAGAAATATAAGATAGGAGATTCACTCGATGAATACTATTACGATAAAATGATACTTTTTAATGCGTGTGATATATCAGGCAAGAAAGCAGTAGATTGTTGTTTGACAACGTCTGTGGTCTAGTGGTTCGAGTGTCTGACTGCTAATCACGAGGTCGTGGGTTCGATTCCCACAGGACACAAAAATATTTGTGTGATGAACATAAGTGTTTGTGTTTGGCTGGGTGTTTCTTTCTTATGTATTATAAGTATGTATTGACAAAAAAAAAGAAAAAAAAAAGTATACAAGTATTATATCCACTGTCTAGTACCCATAGTACAAGCTCTACTTAGTTTGGGACTAGATGGTGCTGTGTAAAAATGTCCTAGAAATATTTATTTATTATTTATTGTGTCATACACGGTCTTGAAGATCGTATTAGAGCAGAAGCAGCTTCAGCCCGTTTTACTCAACCTGAAGATTTGTTAAAATACCTGAAAGACATGTGCCGTGAACAAAGAGAGTTAACGCCATAATTTAATAAATTTAAAACTCCTATGCCAAATTCTTCTACGATTATATGTAATATTTTCAATAAAAGTGGTCATCGTGCAAAGCGAATGCAAAGCCCGTTATTAAATGCGAAAGTTGTCAAAAATATGGGCATAAAACCGAAAACTGTTTTACAAACAAAAACATCATCATCATTTCAGCCGAAAAACGTCAAAGCCGAAAAACGTCAAACGTCAAAAACGACAAAGGCCTCCCGCAAATGGGGATATGCCATAATCGCCACGCTTGGCAGGCGGGTTGGCAAAAACATAACCCAAAATAATAACCAAGATAACCGGGTTACCGGGTTTTTATTTTATAATGACCACTACTACTTATCTTGAAAATACACAAAATAAATATTACAAAAATGCTATTATAAACAATAATTCTCAACAAGTTCAATGTTTTATAGACTTCGGGAGCGAATGCACTCTTATTATTGATACATTAGCAACTCGGTACAATTTAAGTATCAGTAATGGTTCTTTACCGGTTATTAAAGGGGTAGGTAAGACCCACATTATACCTTTAGGTAAAACTGAACTATTGCTGTATTAGACGGAATTGAGGCTTTGGTCACGGCATACGTCATTACATCTAACCAATTACATGTTAGTTGGGCAGAATTTCACTGAATTACCACATATTTTAGTTCGAAAGAATAATACCCACCTTGAAATTTTAAAACGTGACAATTTTTGTAATGAACTCTTGCCTGGTATTGAGCATGAATATAGTAGTATAGTCAAATTATACGTTTTAACGGATTACACTTTAACAAATACCGATTTAATTAAATGTTACACTTCTACTGTTGAAGATTCCACGATATTTGTGTCAAGTAGCTATCGTAATCGTAATAACTGTCAATATTGGATCAAGGAAGGGGTCGACAAGGTTGTGGGGAACTCTTGTGATATTCCTATAATAATTGTAAATAATGAAACGTTACATTTAAAAAAAAAAAGGATATGCTACTGGTTAGAGCTTATAAAATCTATTATGATAATAATATTAAAGAATTAAACTGTCTTAATTTACAATCACAATGTAGTCCCATCAAAACTTGTGAGGTTAATATTAATTCCAGTTAGCAAACTATGAAATTGATAAGGTTCAAGGTTTCATCTCCAAATAAATTAATAGTTTAAAAAAAATAACACTAGAAAAACATGCTTTTATAAATGCACGTAAAAACAACTTTTGCTCAAAATCTCTGAATTGGGTTGCACTAACCTCGGAGAAATGGAAATTAAATTAGCTGATAGCACCCCGGTTGTTTATAGACCTGACCATAGATTGAGTTTTCCAAGAGACATTTTACCACGAATTGATCGATGGTGGCTGACCTTGCAGGAGTAAGACTGCGACGTTAGTTATCGCCCTAATCATAGTATGACCCATGTAGATGCGTTGAGTAGGAATCCACAAGAGTAACGATACAATCATATAAAGAAGTGGATTCGTTACGAGTTTTAAATATCACACAAGATGATTGGTTACTCAGTGTTCAATTGACAGATGCTAAAATATGTTTCAGTAAAGATGTATTAAATGACCCAAAATACGAGGAGATTACCGATACAAGGTAAAATTTTGTATTTAAATATAATCGGCTGTTTATAAAGGTTAAAGGTTGTTCTGAAGGGGGCCAGGTGGCAAATATGTAAGCAAAACCACGATGATATTGGTCATTTTTCGGTTGATAAAACTTTATCTAAAATTCAAAAAAGATTTTTGGTTTCCAAAAATGAAAAAGTTTATTTCAAAATATGTTAAGGCTTGCTTACATTGTGCATACAGTAAAATGTCAGCAGGTAAAAAAAAAATAAGGATAAAGGAAAGGAAGGAGAAAGGAAGGAAGGAAGGAGGACACCCAATACCCAAAAAACGATATTCCTTTTGAAACGGTTCATATTGATCACCTGGGGCCCTTCGTAAAAAGTTCAAGGGGTAATGCTTATTTAACTGTTATTGTTGACGGGTATACTAAGTTTTTTAGTTTAAAACCATTACGCAATTTAAGATCAGTGGGGTAATTGTGTAATGCATTGACATTGACATTAGCTTTCATTTTGAAATTATAACAATATTCATTCCGTGGTACATAGTTGCCGATAAGACGAATTGTCAAAACACACGGAGCAATGAACATTGAAATCCTATTGATTGCGATGGCGAGCGAGATACGCAATTCGGCAGCAGGTCTATCTATAAGGGTGCTAGACGATGTTGTTACCACTTTTGGCTACCCCAAACGTTTGATCTCTGATCGGGGCACCACATTTAACTCGGACAAGTTCCGAAAATTTTGCGAGAAAAACCATGTCAAACACTTCTTGAATGCTGTCGCGTCACCTCAATCCAATGGTCAGGTAGAGCGCTATAATCGGACCATATTAGGTGCACTAACTTCATGTACCCATAAATTAGGGGAAACCAAATGGGACACTGAGTTAGGTAATATTCAATGGGGGTTAAATAATACTCTAAATAAAGGTATAGGGAAAACCCCACCAGAAGCTCTGTTTGGTCGAAATTTAACCCACAGTAGTGAGAATATTATGAATGAAATATTTGTAGAGACTAGACTGTCTATTAGGGACTTAAGTGAAATAAGAACCGAAGTTAGCGAGCACATAACCAAAGAACAACATAATCAGAAGGATAGATTCGATAGGACACGTAATGAAGCTAAAATATATGCGCCAGGGGATTTAGTCAAAATTCAAAAACAGATAGGTCAAAGTAAAAAGTTATTACCTGTATATTCGGGCCCTTACAGAATCTCAAAAGTTTTAGATAATGATAGATATGAAGTGTCGAGCATACCAGGGACTAGCATTGGCAAAAAGCATTATTGTAATACTTGGGCTGCAGATCAGATACAACCATGGATTAGCACTAGTATTAATGAATTAAGCTATGGGTCTGATTCTGAAAAAGAATGATCCAGTCAACTAGGTTGGTTGTAAATTAAAGAAACGGAATTAAAATACTTTAATCGCTTGTAGGTTATACAAAATAAAAATAGTGTTGGAATATCAGTAGAGTCTAGAGAAGTTTGTGTTCATTTAAAATTTCTTCTTAATTACGGATGACCTGAAAAAAAAATGGTTAGAACATAAAGCATTATTAAAACAATTAATTTAATGATAAAGTAATGGCTATGAAATTAATAATGGATGTGAAATAGGCATTATGTAGGTACCAATGATATATTATTGCTGTAAATATGAGGAATTTCATGAGAATAAATATAAAGCAGATGAAATAATCAATTTAAAAAGTAGATTCTTTTAGTTATGTTAGCATGAAAATACATACCAGAGAGATAGATGATTTGAGATGGAAGTCGTGGGGTGGTCGGCTTGATAAGGATGGCGAAGTTTACGTTGCAACTTAGTTGTAAAGTTGAGTGGTCAACCGCCGGCGAAGTTCCACGGTGCATCTCCCACCTAAGGCATAAATCATTTATTGGAAGTCGTACAGTGGCTGGCAAGTGAGAGAGCTTGACCAGTGAAGCTTGCGGTGCAATAAGTGGCATGTGCAGATTGTATTTTGTTCAACCTCGAATATAATACATAGGGCACGTCACGTATTGGAAGTCGTACAGTGGCTGGCAAGTGAGAGAGCTTGACCAGTGAAGCTTGCGGTGCAATAAGTGGCATGTGCAGAGTGTGATGACACAAAATCTAGATGAGGTAATTGATTGTATTTTGTTCAACCTCAAATCTAATTCATAGGGCACGTCACGTATTGGAAGTCGTACAGTGGCTGGCAAGTGAGAGAGCTTGACCAGTGAAGCTTGCGGTGCAATAAGTGGCATGTGCAGAGTGTGATGACACAAAATCTAGATGAGGTAATTGATTGTATTTTGTTCAACATCGAATCTAATACATAGGGCACGTCACGTATTGGAAGTCGTATAGTGGCTGGCAAGTGAGTGAGCTTGATCAGTGAAGCTTGCGATGCAATGGGTGGTCGATGTCAAATAATTAGGATAAATGAGATGACAAGAATAAGACAATTAACAAAAAAAAAAGATGTATAAAAATCTTACCTGTTTATATTTAGCAGCTCCTGTGTTTCTTTTGTTATGATATCGTTGCTGCTATAGCATATTATCAACAGATGTTTTTTCTATAATGTAATGTGTAGTTACGAGAGCTGAACAGTCAGATCTTCTATACCGATTGTTATTCATGGTGTTTATTTATTTAATTCATAGTTTGAGGACAAACTTAATGTCAGGAAGGCCGAATGTTAGCTTTATAATTATATTCATTTAATTAGTTAACTTAGATAATGGGTGTCGATATATTTTTGTAAATCTATTATTAAATAATTTAGACATTTGTTAGTAGTACAACTGACTTTTGATATTTTAAATAATGTTTCCGGTTATAAGATGAAAGTCAGTTGCAAGCTTGTTAAAATAATATTAAATATTTTATTTCCGGAAATAGTTCGACACGCCACCTACGATTTGTTTTAGATGTCAAAAATAATATAAAAGCAACGGTCATTGTATTTTAGAGTTAGTTCCGTGTAGAATATAGAGCTACGATGTTACGCTGCTCGTTTTCTTATCCCAATCCTTTCTGGTTTCTCATATTTGCTTTTAATTTAAATTTTTTCAAATACAGTGTTTAGAAGTGTATTCCGTGAATATTAAATAACGTGTGTACAGTCGGCTACACATCAATCCAGACTGTTTGGACTTTGGACTATTAGAAGTTGAACGCTGCGAATCGTGCGAGAGGGCACGATATATTTTTGTTATGTCGTTCCACTCACGGCACCGGTGGCGGTGGCGGCGGCGGTATGCGCAAGCGGTGCGCCATTCATGCAGCGCTCTATTCATACTATGCCATACCTATAGATATGTATTATGCATGAATATTATTTTTAAGCAAGTTGAGCTCGTAATAATATGGGTTACGGTTGCACTAAACTTACAAGTTTGTTTTTCGATATTATGCGGTTGCGCTGCGCCTTTGCACCATATTACCTACTATTGTTTGTTTTGTGCCAATACATATATTATTTATCATCAATCATTATTTTATTAGTGTTAGCAAAAACGATGACTAATTAGAAAATTACTCCCTTAAGTTCACTCAACACAAACTCACTCAATTACCTACTTTTTCTCTTTAATTATTATTCTTATTAAGAGTGTAAAAGTAATAAGGGTTTTTTGTTTAATTTTATTCATAAAAGTAAACAAATAACTTGAAGCCTTACTAGGTTAGCTGGTAAAGTCCCGTGAGGTGAGGTGGCGTGCAGTGTGTTCGCTTGCTTGTGGTAGGCCGGGACCTGACGCGTGAATACTCACGGGTTCCCACGCCCCCGTCTAAGGTAGTTGAAGAAACACCGTGATGGTTTTAGTCGGTAAGAGTCCGACACTGGCTCCGCCTACCCCGGGCGGAGTGCGTCCGTGAGGACTTCCCCACGGCAAGAAAAGGTAGGTATATATATAATATTATAAATGCGAGTGTTTCTGTCTTTCTGTTGTTAAGTTTTCACGACTAAACCCCCGAACTGATTTTGATGCCATTTGTATAGAAATAGGATGAACCCTAGGCAAGAACCTAAAATGAAAAAATAAACCACCTTCTCTTCCGTGCGCACTGGCAGAAGTGTCCATTGCTAAGTTTTATCATATTAAGTAGGTATGTTTTTTGATAAAACAGGTCCTAGTCGTTTAATTAACAAATGCAGTAAAGGCATTTTAGTTTTCCAATGCTAAACAAAATAAATAGCTAAATAACTTGATAAAGTGTTATGGGTATCATACACGGGAAGACTACACTTTTACGAAGTTTTGTGTGTTGTGTTTATGTGAGTGTAAGACCTGCATTGCGCAATTATTTTATTCCTAAATGCTAAACTGTGTTCGTTTGCACTTTCTTTACGTCACAACTTGACAACAGATCATTCGACGTGGTTTTGCACAAACGTAGTTGGAAGCCTGGGAAAATCTTAGACCAACAGATCCTGTTGGTCTAAGGGAAAATATATCATTTCATAGGGACAAACGATTTGTCTGCCAGTAAGTAGATAAATATATCTGTTTGATACACTTTACAACAAAATTACTGAACCGATTAGGGGTAACTTGAAACTATAAGATCGTGTCCAGTAAAGTGGAGGAATATTGATTACTTGCTTTATTTTTCTTAGGTGAAATACAAAAACAACGTTGAACTATTAAAAATCAACTCTTTATTTCAATGTAATAACAACATTAGTTACCTCTTTCTTTTAAGGCAAATAAAACTTTATTACTTAAAAGTTTAGCTAAGGGCCTACTCAGATATACCGCTGTGGGTATTAGCGAAAAATTGCGAGTGGTATTCCGCCGGGTATTTATATTCTAGTTTCGCGATAGCCGCGGAAGTTCATACAAATACCTACCTACCAGGCGGAATAATACGACTCGCTATTTTTCGCTAACCACAGCGGTAGCGATATTTGCTTTTGTTTATCTAAATCGGCCTAAATAGAGTCATTGCATGGGTCATCAATGTGTCTCCGAAATTACACGACAGTAAATAAAATCAGTCTAAAAGTCTAAAAATAATTAACAATCCAATGTATAGTTTAATATCAGATGTCACAGCCTTTATGTGGAGAATATTTTTGTATTCTTATTTTTATTATATAAAATAACTAATAAATTATGTCAAAATCTAAATGTAACTTCAAGTTGCCTTAGGAGCCAGCAATAGTTAAAAAGATTAATACAACACAGTTGAAATGAGAGATTTTAATCAACACAAAAATAAATCAAAAATATTCATTCAGTTACAACCCTCTCTACTAATGGGTATGAGAAACATCCTCAAGCTACACTAATTTTGTGTAAACAGTTAAATAGTGTTATATTTACGACTTGAAAAATAACAGACAGTAGCAGAGTCAACTATTTTTTATATATATTTACAATCAAATATAGAACAGACTGTCCAAATTAACATAGGTAGCTATGACTTACCTCGGGAGCCGAACAATCGTAACAATATAAAAATTGACAATAAAAATAGTTACAACAGTTTAATACATAGGAGTAACATAAATCAAAACTTGAAAAAAAAAATGGTAATGAGATCACTATAATCATGAATTAACAAAGTTATTGATATTTAGAAATTAACACATAGTCAACTGAATCAGAACAATAATCAAACATAAGTAAGGAGCTCTCCACATATCGAACGCGGTGCGGGGCAGCACAACCGCTGCCAAATGTTTATGTAACATGAGACTTACCACATACTTCTATCGTGATTTATAAATGACAACCTGTCTTTCATTCCAGTAACCAATAGCACACGTCACGAGGATCCCCCTCATCATATCCCACGTTTGGATAGCCGCTTGCCGCAAGTTATCTACGTTGCGCACTTCTGATACATCCTAATTGAGAACCATCTGCCCCCATAGGTCCTGGTTTGAGGTCGGGCTCTATGCACGCCATGGTATAACGTGAATATCCGGCTGAGCCTGGAGCCACGCCTGAATAATTCTGGCACTATGAACGGAACTGTTGTCCTGGCAAAGATGAATAGCTCTTGTCGGATGGTGCAGTCGCACAGTCGGCACCATCACATCTCGTAAAATGTCCACATACTGTTCAGAGTTCATGTGGCCTGATATTTCCACGAGTTCGCCAGGACCAACAGAGTTCATCCATCCCCAGAATCCCAAGCTCAGCAAACCACTCGACCTATTAGGTATTACGTTTTCAATAGCGTATCTCTCGTTAGCTCGCCGTTTCAATATTTTCGGATTTAAAAGTTTTTTCGTCAACAATAAATATGACGACATTATTTTACCAATCGAAATCATAATATTGCAAACAAAAATTTACTCTAGTCTGAGCACGGGCAGGAGAAAATACAATTTTTTTGGCCGGGATCCTAGTCTTTAGCCCAACGGCCTGTAATCTTCGTCGAATTGTTTGAGTTGATACCTGAAACAATAGTAAAAAATATATTTTCTGAAAAAAGAATTACAACTAATATAGTTAAGAGCCCATTAACATTTTTTTGACAATAAAAGTAACTAAAAGTGGATTTTTGGCGTTCTCTAATATTAGATAGAAAGATCTATAGGAATTTCCATTACTGAATTGGATAACGCGATACTGAGCTCACCAGCCCGCTGAGGCGGAGCCAGTGTCGGACTCTTACCGACTAAAACCACCACGGTGTTCCTTCAACTACCTTAGCCAAGGGCGTGGGAACCCGTGAGTATTCACACAACCACCCCCGACAGGTCCCGGCCCGCCACAAGCAGGCGAGCCCCTTCTCCACGTGTGGCCTAACGTTGGCCGCACCCTCCTAGGTGGCGCAAACGGAACACTGCACGCCACTGCGAAGCTCTCAAGGGAATATTTTTCCCGTTTTTGCACCATTTTTCATTTACGCTCTGCTCATATTGGTTCTAGCGTAATGTTATATAGCTTAAAGCATTTCTCGATAAATGGATTATCCAACACAAATCATTTTTCAATTCCAACCAGAAGTTCCTGAGATTAGTGCGTTCAACCAAACAAACAAACTCTTCAGTTTCATAATATAATATATAAAATATAAATATACATAAATATAATATATTTAATGTAGGTATATAATAATATGTTAAATTAATATAAAAATAAATAGTATATTTTCCCGTTTTTGCAACATTTTTCATTTATGCTCCGCTCCTATTGGTCATAGCGTGATGCTGTATAACCTAAAACCTTCCTCGATAAATGGACTGTCCAACACAAAAATAATTTTTCTATTCCAACCAGTAGTTCCTGAGATTAGTGCGTTCAACCAAACAAACAAACTCTATATGCTATACATAATACATATATATTATGTAAAATATTTTTTAATTTTTTTTTTAATTTTTTTATTATAAATATTATTATATAAAATATATATAATATATTAATTATATATATGTATATATATATTTTATTATATGTATTATATTATGAAGCTGAAGAGTTTGTTTGTTTGGTTTAACGCGCTAGTCTCAGGAACTGCTGGTTGGAATTGAAAAAATATTTTTGTGTTGTATAGTCCATTTATCGAGAAAGGCTTTATGCTATATAACATCACGCTATGACCAATAGATGCAGAGCATAATTGATAAAGGGTGCAAAAACGGGAAAAAAATATTCCTTTTAGAGCTTCCGTTGCGTGCGCAGCGTAAACGGTTAAAGTTACACAATGTTTTTAATGTTTATGACGCATAATACTTTAAGATAATTTGATTTAAAAAAACTCAGTTTTTGTCTGATTTTTGCATCTTACACGCGAACTAATAAATACGCTTAATTGATTTGTTAGCAGTTTAATGTTGGAAAACTGTTGTGACTTGTGAACGTCTGTTTTTTTTTTCAGATTTAATAAAATAAACGTAGGTAATTAGAAAAAGTAGTCAACTTACGCTATATTGTGTGGCAGTAACCTGCGTGTTCAAAAATGGCTGATTATTATGTTCCGCTACAATAGCAACACCTTGCTCAGCGCTGGTGGCGCGTTGGTAGAGCTGCCGGTGGTGAGCTGATAGGTCACCCCCAGTCTCCTCATTGCGTCGCAACCAAAAGTTTATTGTTGTCCTCTAAAACAAAATTACATTTAACTTAAATTTTATATCAACAGATACCTACTTAAATACTGTTGCAAAAAACATAGGTATACCTAAAATTGTCTAATTTGTTATATAAATAATAAATAAATAGATAGCTCATTCATATAACTTGGGTCTCTTAAGGACGCGTTTGCAAAATAAATAGGTATCGAATCGCATCAATTGCACCTCTTTATTGACACGTCTCAAACACACACACACGCATAAATAGATAGCTTCAGGAATATTAAGTAGGTATTTTTGATACCTTGAAAAATATACATATTTGTTTTCTCTTATATTTTTGTGTTACGTAGATTTTTTGTGCTATAAATCAAGACAGTGAAATTAAGGGAAGATAACCCTTACTGCAAAATATTCACGCGTAAAATTAAAATATGTGAAAAAATTTACGTGATTTAATAATTTTTTCGGAAACTATTTGTAACATTTTCATAGTTTAATCACCTTTTTGAATTGAACATGTCTGCTTACCGGCTGTATTTTTAAACAACTATAACTACATATGTTACTATTAGAAGAAAATTTTTCCTAAACTCAACCCGATATCATTAATTTGTAAGAAGAGGTAACCAACGTAAAATCGTTTTTACAATGTTAAAAACAAACAAAAACAAAAATTTCAAGAAAGAAAAAAACACATATTTAAGATAAAGAAATAATCTATCCGTGGTAATTATTAGTTACATATGATTTAGCTTTATTTTGTCACAAAATCTACCGAAAAATAGCTTATTTCTGTCAGATTTGCAAACGCGTCCTTAAGGCAAGAGTGATTACCTAGGCTAGGCTATTGCTGAGCCAGCGAAATACATCCTTGACCTCATCGTCACTAGTCAGTGTCGTCGGGGCTATCTAACGCCGTGTGGCACGTTGTCACTAATGTATTAAAAGTAACACTCACCGTTATTCCGGTCCTTCTTTTAATCTCTTTAATAGTATATCCACCTTCCCGCAACACAACTATCAGCTGCCGCTGTTGTGGGGTTAATTGTGGCGCCATTAATATTTGCGCAACACTCACTAGCACAAAAACTTACACAGTAAAAAAACAATTTGAGAACACTACGTAAGAATTTTTGCTCTGTAGGAACAATAACCCCAGCCGCGTTAATCCCAGTCGAGCGATAGTTGGGAACTAACTGACGTCACTGAAATGAGCAATATTTTTTTTACAAAAAAAGTGCGTCTGTGTGTGTAGGCGCAACGCTACAAACGCTGTGATTGGCCGACGTCACGATACTTAGTCCCTTTCCGACGATTCTCTGTATTGCATGTAGCGCAGTTATGGGTATATAGGGTGTCTAGCTTGATGTGTCGCCGAGTGTACAAAAGGATTTGATCCAAAAGTGCGTTTATTTCTGTAATTGGTAAGTTTTTCAATGCATGTTAGAGGTACTGGAAATTTGTCCAAATGTAATTGATTATTTTGATACCTACCAATTCTGTGCGACAGGTAATTATTATCGTACATTTTAGAGGAATATTTATTAGATAATAGTTTTCAGCTTAAGATTAAAAATAGTATTCATTTATGTGATGATTTAACTTTCCGAATCTTCGAGGTGGATTTGTTTACAAAAAAATGGCCGCCTACTTGAGTCGAAGGTAAGGCTTGGTACACATAGAGTTTTGTACCGGCCGAAGTTAATTTAGAAACCGGTTCCAAAACTATTTTCGTAAGTACTATTTACTTAATGTTTATTCTTATTTTTTGACTGTTTTTAAAATGTGGTAAAGGTTTTTAAACTTATGTTTACTCATATTTTCGTGAAGTTTTTTTGTATTTTTTTTATTTGACGTAGTGTTTTTCTGTGTTTTTTTTGTTTTTCTTTAACAAATGCATGCATATAATGTTTAGTCAAAATGGAAGACCCTTCCACAAGCCGTGGTCGTGGGCGTGGACGTCCCAGAGGTCGTGCTCAAGGTGGCGGTTCTCTTCGTGGTCGAGGTGATGGCCGTGCTCGTGCTCGAGGTGGTGGTCGTGCCCGCGCTCGTGGGCTAAACGTTTCACGTGCGCTTAATTTTGAAATGTTAGTTATTGATAAATTTCATTTTTATTTGAATATGATATTTATGATCTGTATTATACTTTTGCTTTTCTAATAACAATTTAAGATAAATAATTAGGTATAGTAAAATTTGGCAGATTTTCATACTTTGCTGTAATTTGGACTGGTTGATTTCTAAGAAACTTGACTTTTTTAGATCGCTTCCAAGGCAAGACAGTGACGTCGTTGACGTCACGTTAGCAGGACCATCTCAACCGACAACGTACGTTATCTTTTATTATGAAATTTTACTACAGTAGGTATTTCAGAGAGCGCATTAAAAGTAATTTCTATCTTGTGTTCTAGATCTCTAGCTGAAGATTTAAAAAAAATAAAAAAAATGAGGGTCCAGGACAAAAAAAACTTGGCACGTTTGTCAGGGGAACAGAGAGCCCAGCTTAAGGAGATGCGTGATCGGAAGGAAGTTGCACAGTTTCTAATGCCTGATGCTCCTTCCAAAAAAACAAGGCAAATAAAATATTCTGAAAATATTTCACGATGTTTGATGAATTTGTTTTTCTTATTTTTATTTTTATTTCCAGGAAAGTCTCTCCACAAAGAGTGCCTTGTCCTTTACTACCAGGAATACCTGAAGTCCCGCCTCCACGTGTCCCTCATTCATGGGAACTAAAAAAAAGAGGTGTGTAATATAATTCCCGTATTCTTGTGCCTATGTTTAGCCACCTAACTAATTTCATGTTTTTAGAATCGACACCGGACGCAAGTGGTCCTTCCAGATTTTTGAATCCGGAGGAACCCCCTGCAAATACAGAGACACCTACCCAGAAGTAAGTTTTAGACTCTGACGCAAAGATAAGTTTTTAATACATTACGCGTGTTCAAAAAAAGTTGAGCTAATTATTTATATTATTCCACAGGGAAAATGAACTGGTGTTTACACCCTCAACACTAATCTCTACTCCAGTCACAATCGACCGTGAAACTGTTGACATGACCAGTATAATTGACGCAGATATACAGTTGATTGGATTTTCACCTGGTGAGGCTCTGCCGATTTAGTTGCATTTTGAAACTATGTAAGTATATGAAAAAGCTGGTTTAACTTATCATACATTTTTATTTTAGTACCAAGCACGTCTACAGCTCCCATTCCAGTGCCATCTCCGGTTCCATCTTCGTCATCATTCACCAGACTAGGTAAGTTTTCTTTTTTGTTAATATACAGCGATTGTCCTTCAGTTCAATAGGTATATTACGTATAATTTTATTTTAGAACCGTCGATTTATGAAGATGACGCTGAAAGGGACATTTTGGAGTGGGAACGATCTGTTGGCCAGAACCCAGGTAGTGACATCGATGACGACGTGGTGGACGAGCTGCCGGCTGATTTTGGCGCTACTGGCAGGAGAGTTGCCGCGGAATTTCCCGTAAACGTCGAAGATGAATTACCTGGCGAGCTAATAGACGCTCTTACTCATATAGATCAGCGAGATGACAGTGCATTGCGGGAACTGGCCAGTCAAGATATGCTGGTATTCGATTGGTCTAATGACCCTAACACTTTCACTGGGCAGCGTGAGGATTTCACAGGACAAGCTGATACGGTGCGGATCTCCTCTGCAATCCCAACCTTAAGGCATTTTCTCGATTTAAAAGGTGGACGCCGATAACGCCAGAGGAATTGTGGACGTTTTTTGGAATCCTCATGCTGCAGAGTATCGTTTCAATCTCCGTTGAAAAGGAGTATTGGAACCCATGTTTGCCCTATCTTAAAATTGGCAACTTTGCGGACATCATGTCCTTTAACAGGTTTATTTTAATTAAAAAATGTCTACATTTTGTAGACAACAATCTATCTTCCAGAGGTATCCCAACCAAGCTTTCTAAGATTCAACCCATTATTGACCACCTCAACAATAAATTTAGCACTTTATACCTACCCGAGCAAGAGATTGCGATTGACGAGTCTTTATTGCTATGGAAAGGCAGGCTGTCGTTCGTACAGCTTATTAGCAATAAAGCTGCACGGGTAGGTATAAAGAGTTACGAATTGTGTGAATCTAGAACTGGATATCTCTGGAAGATGATTATATACACCGGAAAAAAGGAAAAAGTCCAAATAGAACATGATGTCCACGGTGAGCCGGAGCCCGAGGGAGCCACTTCCAAAATAGTTTTTAATTTATAGTTCATAGTTCATAGTTCATAGTTTTTAGTCCGGCCATTATTAAATAAGGGCCATACTCTGGTTATGGACAATTTTTACAACAGTCCTTTGCTGTCCCGGACCCTCAAAGCCCAGAAAACAGATACCATGGGCACATTACGTTTAAACAGGGAGTTTGTCCCTGATAGTTTACGTAACAAAAATAAATCAAATATGCGAACTGGGGAAGTGGCTTTTAGTCAGACTAGGGACATGACTATTGCGGTGTGGAAGGACGCAAATGTCGTGTCCCTTATATCCACCTTTCACAAAATAGTAGTCGGCGGTAAGGAAAAGCTGGGCTACTACAAATATAAACCTGCAGTGGTATTGGCTTATAACCTTTCCATGGGGGGCATCGATAAGAAGGATCAACTTCTGCAGGCGTTCCCTGTGGAAAGAATAAGGAATGCCATTTGGTATAAAAAGCTCTTCCGCCGAATTCTAAATGTGTCAATTCATAACGCATTTGTGATATTCGCAAGTGGGCAAAAAATTTCTCAGCGTCAGTTCCGCGTCAAGTTGGCGGACGAAATTTTGCAAAAATTTCGTCCGACAAAAATACAAGCACCACGACCTACCGGGCACTTTCCAGCCAAAACTAATAAAAAAAGGTCACGCTGTAAGCTGTGTGCCCTAAAAAAAGTTGACACTTGCACGGTTTGGAAGTGTGGTACATGCAATGTGAATCTTTGCATAATTGGTTGCTTCAAAGATTATCACACTTCCTAAAATTGAAAATAAATAATGATTTATTAACAGTTACTAACAGTAGTTTATAAATTTTTTTTTTTGTATTACTAACAATAATATGGATCTGATATTATTATTAATTATTATTTACACTTCTTGGTACTACCTTTTTTTGTGCAAGTGTCATTTTAGTCTTATCATTTGAGTACTAACTCGAAATTTCCAACGGTTACTATGCCTGAGATCCAGTTGGTATTAAACTGGTCATCATCAGACTCTGATGATTACAAGTGGTGTGTAAGTGTCATTTTAGTCTTAACATTTGAGTTTTTGTTGTTGTCATTCCAAAACGGTGTACCTGCGCCTGTTACTGGTACGTGTACCAGTAACAGGCGCAGGTAGCTTGATATGTAGCCGCGTGCGGCTACATATAAAGGGTAGAGTACTGTTAGAGTAAAGCTACATATCAAGCTATACATTTCCAGTATAAGCTGACCTCGCATTGTATAGGCTTTTCGTACAATGAGAGGTCAGCTTCTACTGAAAAATTATAGCTTGATATGTAGACGTGTGTACATAGGGCCTTCACGAGGGGTAGCCACTTCCTCATGTCTTGCGCCGTCTCCTTTGGGCTCAATAATTTTGAGTAGGTACAAACTATTACTAACAGTTACTAACAGTAGTTTATAAGTTTTTCTTGTATTACTAAAAATAATATGGGTCCATGGTTCGAAATGAAGAAATATTATTACAGTATTATTACATTATTAATATTATTTACAGTATTTTATATTATTTTTTAACCTCCTCATTGAAAAAATTACAAGTAGTGTGAAAGTGTCATTTTAGTCTTAACATTTGAGTACATATTCGAAATTTCCACTGTTACTATGCCTGAGATCCAGTCGGTATTAACCTGGTCATTATCAGACCCTGATGATCACAGGAAATAAGTTTATTTTTATTATGGTTATTCCCTTTATTTAATTGATTATACATATACCTTTAATTTACTTTTTTTAAATAATAATATTAATTATTAAAATATTAATCAAACAAAATTGATTAATAAAATTATAGTGTCAAATTGCATTCTTAGTCATAAAATTTGAGTCCATACTCGAAATTTCCACTGTTACTATGCCTGAGATCCAATCGGTATTAACCTGGTCATTATCAGACCCTGATGATCACAGGAAATTAGTTTATTTTTATCATTGTTATTACCTTAATTTAATTGATATATGTATACATATACCTTTAATTTACATTTTATTAATATAAATATTTTTTATTTAAATATTAATTAAAACAAATTAATTATAATTAATTAATGTATTTTTGATTATGTACCTATTGTATTTTATGATGTGTAGTAATATTGTATCAATTTTTTTACGTTATTATTATAATTTTTGTTATCGTGTACCTGCTGAAATATTCAGACACAATTGAAATTGTTAATGAAATAAATGAAATGAAAATTAATAAAATTATAATAGTCTTTTTATTATAATAACATTTCATCTTTTTATTAAATTTCTTCATAAAAATTAAACCGGTTTGTCCTACATGTGTACACTGCCTTAACGCAGGGTTTTTTTGGAGTAGTTTACTCAATATACCTATTTGTATGCGAACTTTAGTTGTATCTTTTTTCGCCGACGCCGTAGCGATAAAAGTGTTACATCATTGGAATGGGAATTTATTGCAGTAAATATTTGTAAATATTGTATTTTCTCTACCTAAACTTTACTTAATAAAATGACCTTCAGAAACGCACCTTGCGTTTTTACGAAAATGGTAGTTCAAACAATCAATCGCATATTTTTCTGTAGTAATTATAGATATTGACATGATTTTTACAAATAAGTTACAATATGAACCTAGCTTTTAGGTTATCATAATATTTTTAGTGTACCTGTAAGGATATAAGTATTAATTAATTATTTAGTTTGGGTGAAAAATTGGCTTCCCGCATCAAATCTGTACAGAATGTCTTATGCTTGTAATAAATATTTTTACAGTGTGAAGTAAGGTTTTTATTTTTTTTCGTATGTAGATTTCCTCCCCCTTCCTTTCCCTTAGACCCCTTGAAATAATAAAATAAATAGGTTATCCATTTACTTTTCAAAATAAATATTTATTAAGTTGGAATGTGGCCATTATTACGTAATGCCGATGTTTACAGCTAAGTATAATGATTCAGAAACGACAAATGTTTATAGTTCTCACGCCATTAGAAAGGTTGATTTATTAGCTTTAACAAAAACATCACTTCAGTTGCATTATGCGTCGACCCAAGTCGTAAACAATTTTTTTCGTGAACTCGAGCTGCCGCGCAGCGGGGTACCTTTATCAGTCGACACTTGATAGATTTATTGGCGCGCGGCTTCAGCGCTCAAGCGGTTATACTTGTAATTTTTTACATTATCAGTCCATATTAGGGTGGTATGCCACTGGCACAGACCATTAAGCCTCAAGACGCCGCTTAAACAAAGTTTTGCATGAGAACGCAGTCGTAAAATGATGGCGGGGACCGGGGGCGGACGGCGCGTTATGATTGGCGGGCTCAAACGTTCGGTGGTATGATTTCGTATGATTGGTGCCGCTTGCTGACGGCCTAACGTCCTGATTGGCTACGGGGCGTATGATATGCAGTGGTACTGTATATGCGTTGTGACCGGGGGTGTCCGACTAATCGACGTCTAGAGGTTTACTGGTCTGTGGCCACTGGTCAAATTTCTATGTCCAATCTCATTATCCAATCGAATTTCTTTTATAATCAGTATTAAAATACATACAAATTTGATGAAAATCATCCAATTTCTATGATCAAAGTCAGACTTGTCAAAGAAATTTGATGAGTGGTATAACGAAAAAAATAAGCTCTGAAATATATATATTGTATGAATATGAGTACTGCTATACATTCACAGTAGCCAGTCACATTGTACGATAATATTATAATAATAAAATATTATATTATTATACCAGGCCCCTCAGAAAGTATTGCGAAAAAAAGTTTTTATATATGGGAGACTGGCCAGTTATAATGTTTTTCGAAAATATGATTATTTATAAGTAAAAATAAGTAAGTTCCAATTTCAAAATTTCCCTCCACATTTTTTGCGAGTTAATTCAAAGTATTGTGTCTCACTGAAATATGGATCTGCGCCGGGAACATTTTAGAGCTATGATTTTATACGATTTCAAGTGTCGCCTGAAACCGGATGAATCGTACGATAGACTTCAAATGGCATTCATGGATGAAGGCCCTTCCAAGGCAACCGTGTATCGTTGGTATAACGAATTCAAGCGCGGTCGACCAACTTTGGGGGATGACGAAAGAAGCGGTCGCCCTTTGACGGCTGTTACCGAAGAAAACGTGCTAGCAGTGAAAAATTTAATCCAAGACAATAGGCGAATTACATATCAGGAGATTCAACACATATTGAAGATTGGATCGGGAAGCGTTCACGAGATTCTACACAGCCATCTTCGCGTGAGGAGGATAGTATCACGCTGGGTGCCGCACAACCTCACCGATGCTCAGAAGCAGGCCCGGGTGGAATGGTGCCGTGATATGCTTAACAAATTTGAAGCAGGCTCGTCTCGGCGTGTTTACGACATCGTTACAGGTGATGAGTCCTGGATTTATCAATACGACCCAGAAACCAAGCACCAGTCGACTGTTTGGGTGTTTCAAAATGAGCCAACGCCTACCAAAGTGAAGCGATCTAGAAGCGGTGGTAAGATTTTGATCGCTAGCTTTTTTAATTTGACTGGCCACTTGGTATCAATTCCCTTACGGGATCAAAGAAGCATTAATGCCGAATGGTATACTACCAAATGTTTGCCAGAAGTTTTCTCTGTTATAAGCAACAAGCGACCAAACACAGGGCTCCGCGGGCTACTGCTCCACCACGACAATGCACCTGCGCACACCGCACTCAAAACAAGGGACTTCCTGGACAGCACGCCAGTCAAACTCCTGGGTCACCCTCCTTACAGCCCTGATCTAGCACCGTGTGACTTCTTTTTATTCCCAAAAATAAAAAATCAGCTCAAAGGGATACAATTTTCGTCGCCGGAAGATGCGCTGGCTGCGTTCGAGCAGGCTGTAAACGAGGTGTCTGCGGCGGACTGGAAAAAGTGTTTTGAAAACTGGTTTAGGCGCATGAATCTTTGTATAGAGGCTGGTGGAAAGTACTTTGAAAAGATTTGATAAAAATATATGTACGTATAGAACAATTTTTTTTAGTTTCGCAAAACTTTCTGAGTGTCCCACGTAATATTGCTATGTCCGCGACTTCACCCGCGTGAATGTCGTTTATCGCGAATCTCTCGGTTCAGCAGCTACACTTCAAAAATTATGCATTTGAATTGTATTGAAACATGTGTTACTATTTTAATTACCCGTATGAATTACTTGACACTGGCAGAATCAAAACTCCCATAATGAAGCCATTAAATTGTGATTAGAATATAATAAGCTACTACATTTTCTGCTAGAGCAGCGGTACTCTAAGTGTGTTCCGCGGAACCCTAGGGTTACGCGATACCCCTGTAGGGGTTCCGCAAGAATTTAGAAAAAAAAAACAAAACACCTCTCTCTGGTCACTGGTCGAACGTTTTGAATCCGCCCGCCGCGCGTATACTTGTGAGCGCGCAGTACCTTTGATAAAAGCCGCCTCTGAATTAGACGCTATAGTTGTGAACAAGCGACTTTCGGCTCTATCTTCAAAAGCATAAAGTCGAGATTGTTTACAACGCATTTTTTTGTATTTATATTTTTATTTCCGCTTTTTGTTTATCAAAGGCGCCGACTCGAGTATTTTTGAGAATGTTCGAGTTCGAGTTTAGGACTAAGTATAAAAGCGCTATTATATAAAAAAAGTCGCGCCTCGTCAGTCAGTTGACGATTAGCGTTCGGAGCGATAAGTTCGTACCTACCTACTTACAAGCTGGCTAGCCTGGTGCCTTCTTGTAAGTTCTACTGCCCGCTGTATTCTGATTGTATCAGTTTTGTACATTTCTTCTTTGGACTAAACTTTGTCTCATAAACGCAGTAACGATTGTGCATTATTTTGACCCTACCATCCTGACGTGTAACATTATTAATAAAGAAGAATGGAACGTTGGCTTAAAGGTGTTAAACGTGTTGCAACGACATCTTCTAATGACGCTGAATGTTCAAAAGCAGTACGCGCGGAGAATACAGCAATTACCGATCCAGACGATGATGCCACGACGTCAAGCTCCACGGTTTCAAAGACGAAAAAAAGGAAGTATGATGAAAAATGAGTTATGTTTATGTCCCTTCCTCCAAAGGTCTGATTCCTTAAGATACCTTGGAGTTATTATAGACCAACGCCTTAGCTTCAAACCACACATTGACGTTTTGGTGACAAGGTTGCGCAAACTTATATATATCTTTAAGACATTAAGACATGTAGCCAACCATCGTGTCATCAAGACGGTCTACTATGCCTTGTGTCAGTCGCTGGTTGACTACTGCATCATCTCCTGGGGTGGCGCTGCTAAAACACACCTAATTCAGGCAGAAAGAGCTCAACGTGCTATACTCAAGGTTGCTGCTGGTCTTCCTTTCCGTTTTCCTACAGTTGACTTGTACAAAAAGTGGGATGTACTATCTGTAAGACAAACATTCGTTTTGCACACTGTCATCAAAAAACATCTACAGCTAGACTATGATCCAGAACGATTGAAAGGTAAACGACGCAAGGGTACTGTATGTACAACACGATTGTTCCGTACAAGTCTCTCTCACAAATTTTTCTGCTACCTTGGGGATTACCTCTACAATAAAATAAATGAATGTCATGATATTTACCCACTATCCAAACCCAGCTGCAAACAAAAAGTGACCACATTCTTAAAAACCCTTAGCTACGATGACACAGAAAATTTTCTTCACCCCCTAATTTAAAATATAAATTTAGCATTAACTCCTTAGTTACGCGTATTGTAAGGTATTGTATGGTTGACTCATAAATATAAAGTACCTATATTGTGTTTATGGCTTATCTAGATTCTAACAACAATATAACGCTTACACAAACATTCATATTCACAAATCATTAATCTACACATACAGTCGCACCACGCATACTCCAATACCTACCAACAGTCTAATAAGTTTTGTGACACAATCTGCTTTCTTATTTTTCTTTCCTTTAAAAAAAAAAATAAAAAAAAATGTCTTCATCTTTTGCTTAGCGTCATCTTAGCGCTTTAGTAAATTTGTTTATTTCAACTTGATGTATTAGATTAAATATCAACACAGGGAGCCAAGATTGTATGCAGCCACTGAGTGGGGCCTGGTGACCTGTAACACAGGTTTTTACGAACCCACAACAGGCACCAGCTCTCACAATGTGAAATATGTAGTCTTGTACCTATAATAAATGTGTATATAATCCATTGTGAGAGGAATAAATGAATAAATGAATAAATTAAAATCATATATCAGTTTCGGATTTGTTGATTCCAACGGCTCACCTCTCTGCATGTTATGTAGTAAACTGCTTCCTAATAGTTCCATGGCACCTGCCAAATTACGCAGACATTTAGAAACTGTACACCCCGAGTCTAAAGACAAGAATAAAGAACTTTTTGTTCGTAAAAAAGAACAGTTATTGGAAAGTCAAAAAAATATGATGCATGTAACACAAACTATCAATGAAAAGGCCACGGAGGCATCATATTTAGTTAGCTATCGCATTGCACAAGCAGGTGAAGCGCACACTATCGCTGAGAATTTAATAAAGCCATGTGTGTTAGACATAACAAAATGTATGCTCGATGAAAAATCTGCAAAGCATCTTTCTACTGTACCGCTATCAAACGATACTGTTTCACGGCGAATCCATGATCTGGCAAGCTACGTCAAACAAGAACTAGTTGCACGTCTACAAAAAACACGATTCGCCTTGCAAATGGATGAGTCAACTGATGTCACTGGTCTGGCTATCTTGCTGGTTATCGTGAGATATCCATATGAACGTTCTTTTGAAGAAGACATGCTTATGTGTTCACCGCTGCCCACAAACACTACCGGGGAAGAAATTTTTAATAAAATAAACATATTTTTTAAAGAAAATAATCTTAGTTGGAACGATTGCATTGACATTTGTACAGATGGGGCCAAGGCGATGACAGGTAAAACAGCAGGAGCAGTATCACAAATAAAAAGTAAAGCGCCTAATTGTAGTTCCAGCCATTGTATTCTGCATAGACAAGCACTTGCGATGAAGCAAATGCCGTCAAATCTAAAATTAGTTATGGATGAAGCGGTAAAAATAATTAATTTTATCAAATCACGACCACTACAATCCCGATTGTTCTCATTATTGTGTGAAGATTATGGCAGCAAACATAAAACACTGCTGCTCCATACAGAAGTGCGATGGCTGTCTCGGGGTAAAACTTTAACAAGGCTATTTGAACTTAGAGCCGAGTTACAAATGTTTCTTTCAGCAGATACAGTTTCTTTTAATTTGAAAGACCGTTTGTATGATAAAACTTGGTTGTTCCGATTGTCTTTTATGGCGGATATCTTTCAAAAACTGAACGAATTGAATTTATCATTGCAAGGTAAACAGACAACAGTGTTCCAGGCCTATAACAAAATAACTGCCTTCAAAAGAAAATTAGATTTTTGGATTATTTGCGTTGGTAAGAGAGAAATAGAAAGCTTTACGTCACTCAGTGAGTTTGTTAGCGATAACGACTCGGAAATGTTTCAAGATGATGTGTTTGAAGAATTGGTCCAATATCTCACTTCGATGCGCGCATCTTTTGTAAAGTATTTTCCCGAAGAACATAATACAAAAATGAAGCTGAATTCATGGATTCATAATCCTTTTTTACCCAACTTGCAAAAGCCCGAAAGTATGTCAAACGAGATATATGAATCTCTTTTAGAAATGTCATCAGACACAAGTATGGAGTCACTGTTCAAAACGACGCCTCTCAACGATTTTTGGTGCAGAATCCGTGATGAATATCCAATGCTTGGCAGAATGGCTCTGAATATTCTTCTCCCGTTCCCAACAACATATTTGTGCGAAACAGGATTCTCAACCTATGCAGCCACGAAAACAAAATATCGCAATAGACTGGACGCCGAACCTGATATGAGACTTCAAATGTCTTCTATCAAACCTGATATCAACCAATTGATGAAAAATAAAAAACAGTTTCATACCTCCCATTAGTTAAGATTTTTTCATTTTTAATATCTTCTATTATTGTACTTGGCATGTGGTTAAAGTAAGTAATAATTAGTAACTGTTACATTGTACTTTTATTATGCTTATATAATAAAGAATACACTTTTAAAAACTATTGTTTTATTGTAGGGTTCCGTCAAGTATTTTGCTTGTCAAAAGGGTTCCGTGACCAAAAAAGTTTGAGAACCGCTGTGCTAGAGAATCACATTATATTTAATTTATTTCAGATGTTTTATATCGTTTTCCTAAACCAGAACGCTCATCTTTGGAAAAATTTGAACATTGGAAAGAGGTAGTAGGACGACGATTAGAGGACAAGGATGACAATTACATATACACAAACTATCGCATTTGCAATCACCACTTCGAAGATCGTTTTTTTTACCCTCAAAGTAAAAGACTAGCTAAAACAGCATATCCTACATTAAACCTTGGTAAGTCTTAAAAAATATTATAACCACATCTAGCCAGTATAAATACTTACCGAACTGATCACATTCGAAAACACATCGCGTTCTTTGAGGCATTTTTATTAAACACTAAATAATCACAGGGAAAAAAATAGTCCGTACAGCAAAGCAGTGTTAATCGTTAGGGCAAGAATCGAGTCAGTTGTATCAAGCTATAGTTATCGTGGTAATAGACGGAATCACAAAGTCCAAAAAGCACAGCAGGGTCACAGAAATAACAATAAATATCAGAAATAACAACGCCGAGAACTCTACGCGCAAGTTTTCAAAGTATTTGAATTTGAGTTTGAAATTTTGAATTTGACAGTTTGACAGCAACGGAATCATATTTTTTTTAATTTATTCATGACCATGGATACATGTCCTTCAGTCGTAATCATTGAATATATTATAACATAACATATATCATTACATTATATCATAACATATACATTATATCTTATTAAAAGTACATAAAACAATAAAAAATCCATCAAGTGTTTACCGCTCATACGAGCTAAGTACATCTGAGAGGCGATGAAATTATATAACTAATAACAACAAAATATTAATTAAACAAAGCAACAACAAAAAAATTATATATACTTAAATAAAAACAATCTAATGAACCCCGAAATGATTAATTTTTTTCTATTGTATTCAATACTAGCTGTACCCGTGGCTTTGCTCACGTTATCATAAGGTTAACTTTCAAATAAGTCAAATTTCAAAGATAATGGACAAATGATAGCAATAATTAATTTTTTGCCATTATTTTTTTGTTAAAGCGCTGGGCGCAAAGTCAAAGACTAAAACGTAAACCGAGATTCTAGGCCACAAACAAATTTTGAGCATAATTTACAAAAATAATACAGAATGATGTGAATGTATACAATAAAACGCCTTTTTACAAAACCTTCAGCAGCCAAAATGTACAGAGTGTCAGGGCTGGTGACGCGAGAGCAAGCGACGTACAGTTGTCCATATGAGAAGCAGCTGGTCCTGAGGTCGACAGCCGCAGCCTTCAGTGTCTGCACCTGCTACTTATTGATGGTCATCGTGAAGCACAGACTCACAGGAAACTGTATGCGCTTGAATTGGAAAGGGTAATTGTAGGGAATCAGTGGTATACGTGGAATAAACAACATCTCGCCAGCGGCACACCCAGTGAGAATCTCTGCCTCTATAATGTGCCTCTGCAAGGGTATGACTTTGAGTCGGGTCCCATTACACAGCTTAGGCGGTGTTAAGTTCAACAAAAGTACACCGGACCCTGACTTTAAGTTTGATAAGATGGGCAGAAAGTCCACTTGCAGAGAGAGAGTTAAGGAATACTACTGGATAGTGAGTAGCGTCATCTAGATCTATAACGGTGTTTATAGAAGTATAAACCACTTCATTCCCTTAAATTTCTGAGAGAATGCTATCGTTAATGGCAGCGGCTTGGTCATTTTTTGGTGTTAAAATGGCCCTCTCACACAACCTAGAATTCTGCTGGTGCGAGATTTGGCTGGTGTCCCCATAAACAGACCGAATTAGGTCCTCTACCGTAGGGACCACTCTACAAAGCGTTTCCGGTAGGTCCACCTGGCCACTCTGCTCTGGATAAGTTCCTACTCCAATGTTTAAAAGGACTTCAGCGAATTCTTGAGCATGTGAATTCCCGCCAAGCCGTGCTCTCATGTTGACCGTCAAGCACAATCTGTGAACTTGCGGCCAGAGAGTAGAGCGTTTTAACGAAGCATTCACCTCATCAGCCCTAGTACCTCACGTCACCACAGGCAGCGTCTGCCGAAAATCGCCGCTAAAGAGAACTGTTACCCCACCCATGATGTTGTGGTTCCTGCGGATATCTTGCAGGGTTCGGTCAGCAGCCTCCACTGCCTTTCTGTTCGCCAATTTGCATTCATCCCATACAATAAGAGAGCAGTCTCGTAGAACAGCGGACTTGTCACTGTTTCGTGAAACGTCTCATTGCTCTCTAAGTCTATGGGAATCTTAAACATTGTGTGCGCAGTTTTGCCACCAGGGAGCAGTGTTGCGGCGATTCCGGAAGACGCTACTGCGAGGGCTATTTTTCCTCGCCTTCTGACCTCTGCAAGGATGCCTGAAGTAAGAAAGGTTTTGCCTGTTCCTCCAGGAGCATCCAAAAAGAACATTTTCCCTTGGCAGAGTTCAATGCTCTGCAGGATAATTTCGAATAGCTGTCTTTGCTCTGAGATGAATGATGAACAATGACAGACATTGCGCCCGTATTGTAGTCAGTTTCGGCGGCGTATTCACGATTAACGCGTGATTTGGTTGTGGGGTCGGTAAACTGTACTCAACCAATGAATTGCAGCCGATCGAAACGACCATGTCTTGAAGTGAAAAAAAAACAGCTATTCAAAATGCGTTCAGCATATCAACATAGGTCCGTAAGAATCGCCAATTGGTGAGGTGTAAAATGTAAAATATCGCAATTCGTAGGTACTAAGTATTTCAAGACAATTAAAGAAGCAAATAGAAAGACAACAAAGGTTTCTCTACCCAAAACATCACATTTTGTGAACGAAACCATAGCGCGATCTAATTCGACGTTAACGCCATCTGGTTAGGAAAGAAGGAGTATTTTAAATTAAGTTAATTATTTACAAAACTAAGTAAGCGGGAGACGTCGTCGTAAATTGGTTATATTATCCATAGGTTAAGGATAACAATACAAATAAAATTTCACGCTTTTTTGGGTTAGGGGACTCGGCAGTTAGTAAAATAAGTGGTTCAATGGCACTTTTTACACCGATTTCAAATTTTTTTTCACTGTTAAATAGGTAAAGCACTTTTTAGCAGACAATACTTTACTAAACTACTGTTAGAAAACTACTGTTTGTGGTAGAAAGTAAAATAAATAAAAATAAATACGGAAGCAGAAAATAATCAACACAATGCACTATTGCTCACCCCTCATACTAAATAGCGTGATCATTAATTGTTTTATAACATAATAATCCGCTCTTTAGAGGACGTTGTTGCTAAATAACTTAATTTGTTGAAGAATGTTGAAGATGTTTTTTTTTTAAATAACAAAATGCAAAAAATAATCTAAAAACTAAGATTGAGGCTGAGATTCGATCTTAGAACAACACAATCGTGATCCACACGCCAAGCCACCAGGATGAGTAATTATTTACGCGAAACTACGAAATAAGCATTTTCATTGTTAATATCTGTCGTTTAGCTGCCTTTATATATAGCGTGATGGTTATTTTTTTAAATATTAATTTTGACGTTCTGATAAAGAATTATTTTAGTCTTTTTTAGTCTATAAATTATAACATTTCAATATATTAACTGTAAAACATAACTTTGTAGACATTTTGTTACTCTACTCACCTCCCATGTACAAAAGCGTGATGATTTGTAGCCTATAACCTGACCCGGTCTGTAACCGACATTTTTGCCAAATTTCAACTAATTCTGTTCAGTAGTATTGGCGTCATGCTCAAACATACAAACAGATAAACAGACAAACAGACAGAAATTCTAAAAATTATAGTTTTGGCATCAGTATCGTTCCTAGTATGCGCAGCAGTGATTTTTTTCAAAAAATATTCAATGTACAGTTTTTTCATCTCTACGATTTTATTATATGTATAGATATATCTAACTAATGGATTAAAATAAACCGTTTTTGAAAGTAATTCCTGAACGTGGCGGGGAACACATAAAAAGTTTTGTTCTGCTATGTCACTAATCTCACTGACAAGTAACAATCTTTGCATGGCAAACGATTCACAGTCAAATATAACGTGTTTTATATCCGCATTTTCTTCAGAACAATAGGTACATTTGTTTTCACTGATTATTCTCATCCTGTAGAGATGAGCTGGGACTAAACAATGGCCAAATCGCAGCAATTAATGACGATTATGAACTTTCTGCTGGATTATTTGAATTTATTGTACCACGGCATTGTTGGTAAGTCTTGCTGTAATTCTGAATACCATTTTCCTTTTTTTTCTGTTGTTGCGTCCCTATAATCCTTCCATATCTTCCTAAATAATGTTTTAAATTGTTGATAATAATCCGTGAAAGGGACCTTGAAAGATTCTATAATATCCTCGTCGTGATCCTGACGAGTTGCCAGATCTACAACCTCATTACCAACTATGCCACTGTGAGATGGAACCCACAAAAATTCTACATGTTTTCCCAACTTTTGTAGAGTGTACTTAATTCGTACAATATAATATGGGAATTCATATACTGGCCACTTCTTTTTGATGTACATGTCTCTTGTCAGGTTCTTTACTTTAACTAGAATGTTTGAAATTTCAGGCAGTGTACCAGAAATAAAAGTATTTGCCAAGATAGAGGATGTGACAGCTGACTGTGTGACCTCTGGAGGATATTCAATTTTATCAAGAACTGTTCTATTATTGCAAGATAACTCTTTGAGACAGAATCTCTCAGCCAGCTGTAAACATCGCAAAGATAAAGGAGGTATAACATTTTCAATTTCCATAGAATTTATAGGGGTGGTACGCATTGCTCCACTAATTATTCTTAAGCCCATATTTTGTATCACATCCAGTTTTCTCAACAATGTAGTACTTGCATTCATATAGGCTAAGCAACTATAGTCAAAATGACTTCTGACTATGCTTTTATATAACATGCTAAGTGTTTTTGGGTCAGAACCCCAAAATGTTCCTGCTAAACTCCTAAGGACATTGATGCTCTTCATGGCATTTTGACAGATATGGTCAATGTGCTTATCAAATTTTAGTTTATCATCTATTAAAACACCTAAAAATTTGTGATGATTAACAATAGGAAATCACATTGTGGTTATATACAATATTTACAGTGGACTGTGCTAATGAATCTTTACTAAATAATAATACTGAACTTTTCTCAGAACTTATATCTAGTTTTAAAGTATTACTATAATAATGTTGTAATTGAGCCAATGCAGTATTAATATTGTTAACAGCCATATTCAAGTTTTGATTTACTGTGTATAAATGGTGAAGCGGTTATGTACGTGGGACACTCGGAAAGTTTTGCGAAACTAAAAAAAAAATTTCTATACGTACATATATTTTTATCAAATCTTTTCAAAGTACTTTCCACCAGCCTCTATACAAAGATTCATGCGCCTAAACCAGTTTTCAAAACACTTTTTCCAGCCCGCCGCAGACACCTCGTTTACAGCCTGCTCGAACGCAGCCAGCGCATCTTCCGGCGACGAAAATTGTATCCCTTTGAGCTGATTTTTTATTTTTGGGAATAAAAACAAGTCACACGGTGCTAGATCAGGGCTGTAAGGAGTGTGACCCAGGAGTTTGACTGGCGTGCTGTCCAGGAAGTCCCTTGTTTTGAGTGCGGTGTGCGCAGGTGCATTGTCGTGGTGGAGCAGTAGCCCGCGGAGCCCTGTGTTTGGTCGCTTGTTGCTTATAACAGAGAAAACTTCTGGCAAACATTTGGTAGTATACCATTCGGCATTAATGCTTCTTTGATCCCGTAAGGGAATTGATACCAAGTGGCCAGTCAAATTAAAAAAGCTAGCGATCAAAATCTTACCACCGCTTCTAGATCGCTTCACTTTGGTAGGCGTTGGCTCATTTTGAAACACCCAAACAGTCGACTGGTGCTTGGTTTCTGGGTCGTATTGATAAATCCAGGACTCATCACCTGTAACGATGTCGTAAACACGCCGAGACGAGCCTGCTTCAAATTTGTTAAGCATATCACGGCACCATTCCACCCGGGCCTGCTTCTGAGCATCGGTGAGGTTGTGCGGCACCCAGCGTGATACTATCCTCCTCACGCGAAGATGGCTGTGTAGAATCTCGTGAACGCTTCCCGATCCAATCTTCAATATGTGTTGAATCTCCTGATATGTAATTCGCCTATTGTCTTGGATTAAATTTTTCACTGCTAGCACGTTTTCTTCGGTAACAGCCGTCAAAGGGCGACCGCTTCTTTCGTCATCCCCCAAAGTTGGTCGACCGCGCTTGAATTCGTTATACCAACGATACACGGTTGCCTTGGAAGGGCCTTCATCCATGAATGCCATTTGAAGTCTATCGTACGATTCATCCGGTTTCAGGCGACACTTGAAATCGTATAAAATCATAGCTCTAAAATGTTCCCGGCGCAGATCCATATTTCAGTGAGACACAATACTTTGAATTAACTCGCAAAAAATGTGGAGGGAAATTTTGAAATTGGAACTTACTTATTTTTACTTATAAATAATCATATTTTCGAAAAACATTATAACTGGCCAGTCTCCCATATATAAAAACTTTTTTTCGCAATACTTTCTGAGGGGCCTGGTATAACTGTGCTATGCTTTAGATTAAGTTATACTATTGTGAAGGAAGAGGACATAACTTCACGACTGGTCTTTTAAATGTGCCAGCTGTAGTGCGCACTAAAGCGACGCGAGTGACTCCATCCTTTCCAGGATACACTTGCTCAATAATGCCTGTTGGCCAGCGAAGCGGCGGAGTATCATCCTGATGTATAAGAACAAGTGTACCTGGTATTACTGGTACGTCAGGAGTATGTAGTAGTATCAGCGTATGTAGGTAGTCGACATGCCATCGCTTCCAATAACTTTGGACCAAGTTGTCTAAAAGTTTCTTTCTGTTGTAGAGGCTTAATGAATTATCTATTTCATAAGCGGGTAGCGATTGTAAAGGAGTAACATTTAAAAAATGTGCAGGTGTCAGAATCGCATGAGGCTGGTCTGACAACAAGCATAGCGGACGCGAATTTAAAAGGCATTCAATCTGCACTAATACTGTTAGTAATTCTTCATAACACAGTAATTGTTGACCAATGCAACGATACAAATGAGTTTTTACGCATTTTATATTACTCTCCCATATACCTCCCATATCCGGGGAGCTCGTGCGGGAATATTTCGCCATGATATCTTATGGTTATTTAATTCGTTTTGAAACGCGGTAGAGGTGTCTTTAGAAGACAAAAAATTATATAGTTCGTCCAATTGTCTCTTAGCGCCAATGAAATTGGTTCCATTATCGGAATACATACATGAGACCGGCCCTCGCCTCGATAAGAAACGCTTAAAAGCGTCCAAGAACGTTTCTGTACTTAAATCGGAAGCTAATTCAATGTGTATAGCTTTAGTTGTCATACACACGAAGAGACAGATGTACGCCTTCTGGCTTTTAACGCCACGTTTACGCGTGAGTGTCATATTTAGAGGGCCGGCGTAATCTACGCCGGTGTGAGCGAAAGCCTTAGGTTATTGTACACGAACGTCAGGAAGGCTAGCCATCATGGGCGAAGGATGTGATGGTGATACTTTAAAACAGAAATTACATTGGCGAATGCGCTGTCGAATAATATTCCGAGCAGAAATAATCCAGTAACGTTGCCTTAGTAAAGACATAAGTAGATGCGAACCAGTATGACAATTGGAGCGATGACAATCATCGATTATAAGATCAACTAAGTGATCGCGGCGGGGAAGGAGTATTGGATGGCGATTTTCAAACGGTATATTAGCGTTTGTCAATCGGCCAGCAACGCGAAGCAATCCATTTACATCTATAAAGGGATCGAGTTTTCTTAAAGGCGGAGAAGGTAAATGACCTTTATTAATATTTTTTATTTCATCAGCAAAATATTTATTTTGCAAATCGCGAAGGATTGAGATTTCAGCGACTTCAATATCAGAAACTTGAATTGAAGGAGAGCGAGGCAATTTTCTTACGAAGCTAAAGATGTATACAATAATACGTAACAATTTTTTTCCAGGAAGAGACCCGGAGAGCGAGCTCAAGAAGAGGTGAAGTATTCACATTGGAGATAGCGGTAAGAGTAACAGAACTCTTCGTTTCAGGTATAGGACCTTCAACGCGGGAAAGCTCAAATGGCACGATTGGCCATTCAGCTATTGGACGACGTATCCAGGATGGACCGTGCCACCAAAGCGAGTGATCAATTAACTGTGAGGGTAATAATCCTCGCGATACACAATCACTGGGGTTCTCTGACCCATTTATGTGAAAGAAGCGGTCGGAAGGTAAAACTTCCTGGGGCCTTACCACAACCTTTTACAAAACAATCTTACTTTAAGAGAGTTTTGTTTCAAGCTTATAATAATCTTACTCATATTCGTACCACAACGTAAATAGTTTAGCTTTGTTTCATTCCTGCTTAGTGCTGTGAAAGAACGAATGATTTGCAGGAATTGTCTATAGCCTGCTAAAAAACGAAAAGAAACAACGCTATACAAACAGTATAGCGCTATCTCTTTTACGCGTTGTTCAGAATCGTACCCAATAAGTCATTCCGAAGCATAAAATTGTAACAATATAAGTGATTATTTAACTTTAAAAATATTGGTTTGTAAAAATAATAATTCCAATCGAAATGTCTATTAAATTAATACAAATATTTAAAGATTTTGCTCTGGAAAGTAATCAGAGATTGTAAGATTGTGACATGGTATATTCGGAACGAAATGTTTACTTATCAAGTTTGTAGAGTGCGAGCGAAATTCGAAACTCAATGGGGTTAATTTTTTTGTTATTTATTATGTGTGATTGAAAGAAGTGATTATTTTCTCTGTGAATAAGTGGGCTTTCAAGTGGTTAACAAAGTGGTTTAACTTATTTTATCTTACTTATTTATTATTCCTTGCGCAGTCAACATGGAAACAAGGTATGTGAGTTGAACATTTTTATTTGGTCACTGAAATTGTAAAACAAAGAAATATTGTGCTGTTATTGTTTAAGTTGATGCGGTTTCATTATATATAATATGATCAATGTTTTGGTTTCAGTCGACGCGGTTATAAATAATTGTATGTGGATATGTGGATTAAGTGTTTTGTTTTTCATTTTGCAGCCGAAGACTGACCCGGGTTTCAGGGCGGCAGGTAGAGAGGCTATGGGAATTTTCGGACTCCAATAAGGACATGGCTACCTCCTTCAATCGCTCCCTACAAGCAAAGGAGTACTCAGAAAAAAAGTGGCGAGAGATTGCGGATATCCTTAACTCGCAAGGCGATGGAGCCTATAAAGATTGGAGAGGCTGGTCTAAAGTAAATACATATTGTTTTTTTTAAGGTAGGTAATTAAACACTCCCTATAACAATATTAAATAAGCCATTTTTTATTTTTAGTACTGGGTAGATCACAAGGCTAAAATAAAAGTCAGAGTAGCTGCTGTACAATCTTCTCATGCACGTACTGGTGGAGGACCTTCCACTGAGAAGCCCTTGACAGCATTGAAAGAAAATTTTCTCCATATACTAGGAAAAGATTTTGGTCAGGGCTAACCAGGTGTCCGGGTGGAACCATTTGCAGAATAAATAAAAATTATTAGGTACCTACTTAAGCTTAATGAAAAAAAACTATTGTTATAAAGCAAATAGTTTATATTATGTTCTCTTTCTAGCCTCCAGAAATTGGCACTGCTACAACGGTTGTAGATGTGCAGGATTCCCCAGCTTCAGAATCTATTCTGAATCCCATGTTGTTCATTCCTATCCAAAATCTACCCATAGCACCCATCCAAGAGCCATTGCCTCAAAATCCTCCTCTGGAACCTATGGTCCAAGACCCACCGGCTCGTTCCCCCAGGACTCCTTCACGATCCCCACGTCCTGCTACTCCATCTGCAACCCGCTCCCCGAGACGTCGCCGTCAATGGCACGAACCGCTGATGACGCAGGAGGCTGCCAGACGTGCTCTCGTTCGTTCTTCACAAACAGACGCTGAGGCTGCTGTGAGAGCAAACGAAGTCCTGGAGGAGCTGGTGCAGAAAATAGGAGACTTCCACAATATTGCATTGAGCATTGAAAGGTACAAAATAATTAAATATCTTTACCTTTAAATCCCCGTCATTCTCGGATAGAATGAAAAACTCAAAGATTGTTCAGGGTAGAGGAAGTAAACTAAAAGAATAATACATTCCCAAATAATTAAAATAATAAAATCATTTTATTTCTAATAGTCCATATTACAGGTACCTACTTATCAAAAGTCGACTCTTATTGCATTAATCATTGCTTGGTACAATAAAAGCATTGAAGTGATTAAAATGTAGATCAATGTCAGAAATTAACTTATTTTACTCCTTTACCAAGGGCGTCGGCAAGGGGGGCAGGGGGGCTGAAGCCCTTCCCCCTAGAGACTAGATAGAATCTATGAGATTTTAAAATTAAGTAGTCTAAAATTTCACCCATGAAGATTATGTTTAAAGTATGTTTTTTTTTCTTGTAGTTTACCATTAAAACTGTACAAATTACATTTATTACAATTCATATCCTCTTTCTATCTTCCCTCTAGTCATTGGCTGGCGACGCCCTTGGCATCTACCTCGTTTTTATCTCTGCATCACCCTAAGGTTGTCTGGTAGAGAAAGTCTATGGCATTAAGCCACCTTTGTACCCAGTTGTGTATAAATTTAATAACAAGTAAACAAGAGTAACAATAAGATGTGCGCTATAAAAAGAAACAATAAATTCTACATCATTATACTCATATTATTATTATCATTTTTTTAATAGGTAATAATATAATAATTGTTTAAATAGGTTCTTTGATTGTTTCAGGATCTTGAGAGCCGCCTTACCCACAAATGTTCAACAAGAGAATTCCGAGTAGCCACACCTTGCTGCAATACAAAGCGATGTTGGTACTGCGTGGCTGTTCACTCGTATTCATATTTTGTAGTGATTGGGCTTCTTGAATCACATCTTCATAGCTTAATTGTTCCACCGCAATGTTGGCGCTATTGCAAATGTTGTGTTCCCGGTATCCCAAATCTTGTGTAAAATCTGCAATAAATGAATGACAATTATTTTATGTAAATAATACAATTTATACAGAAATATTTTGAGATTTCTGTATTTTTTTTCAATTTTACTGCAAGTTTTTTACTATAAATTATTACAATTAATTGTTAGTTTTCTTTTAGTTTTATTTGTGTTTTTTATGGATAAACTGCACATAATTATTATTGTAACAACCCGTACCTATATTTAATATTCTGTTTCTGATTCTAAAATATAGGGATTTAATTAGGCAATACTTAGTACATTGTATTATTTTAAATAAGTTTGTTACTATTATTTCTGGATTGTTGTCATTTTGCAAAGTAAATATTCAACAAATAAACATGTGGTAGATACATACTGTGTTTTAATTCTGTTGCGTTCTTGATCATTCACTGGAAATTTTATATATTTCTGTCTCATCTGCAATGCATTAAGATATGCAGTAACCTGTGCGATTACTGATGAAACCGTCTGCCGAGCCACAAAATGACCCTCAGTACTGCTTATGCAATCAATACCTAAAAAAATTGAGAAACTCTGTATGAATAAGAAAGTGGTTCAGGAGCACATATACACTGCTTTAACATGTAATTTGTGGTATAAACAAGGGTATTTACCTTTGTGTCTACAGACAAGTCTGTGGATCTTTTTGGATTCTTCATGAGAGGCCTCAACTCATCGCACAGGTTACGTGAGAGTTATTTTGTAAGTCTGTAACGTTTTATGAACTCCGCATCTACTAAATTGAAGGGGTTACATTCCTCACGTAGCTGCATACGACGTCGCTTCCTTCTATTATGAATTTCTGCGTTATCAGCTTCTAAGAACTCGAATATTTCGTATTAATTCGCCATCTAGAAGCAAACAAGAAATCAATCACCCAGGTACTAAAATCACTAGATAAACAACTATTCTTCAATTTTAGGTAAATAAATATGATTTACTTACTTTATATGACACGAAAATCGATTTTATTTGTATAAATATGCAAAAAAATGTTAATAAAGTCGCGTCTGAGCAACTTTTTTAAGATTGCTAAATTTGACATAAAAACAACCATGCTAGCTGTCAAAAACGACGTTGTAGTACGATTTGAATGTATGATTTAGAGGTGACGTCACATAACTGCTAAGAAAACAACATTGTTTCAAGCTTATAATAAGCTTATTTTAAGGACGTTGTGGTACGAAAAGTCAAAGTAAGATTAAAATAATACTGCTTTAAGAGATGGTGGTCGGCCCCCTGTATTTTACTAACACGGTTGGCAACAAAGACTTGCCAACGATGCGGCGATGCGTGAATCCATGACAGAGCGATCATGGAGTCAGAGAAAGCGAATATATCATTTATAGGATAGCGATCATTAAAAGCAGCATGAACTTGTTTAACAAGTTGAGCGAGAAGAAGCGCAGCACACAATTCGAGCCTTGCTAGCGAAACAGTCTTAAGCGGAGCCACTTTAGACTTAGAGCATACCAAATGAATTGATATGTCGCGGTTAGGATGAGTTACATGAAGATAGAGAACGCAGCCGTAAGCTTTCATGCTTGCGTCTCCGAAAGCGAGTAGGTGTACAACACAACCTGCTGCAACGCCTAAGTGACGAGGTATTTTTAAAGTAGATAGCAAGTTTAATTCATTTTTGAATTTTATAAAGCGTTCAGTAATTATTGCAGGGGGTTCTTCGTCCCACCCTACCTTTGCAAGCCAGAGATCTTGTAATAAGATTTTTGCGTAAACTATAACTGGTGCAACAAAGCCTAGTACGTCAAACAAGCGAGCGATGGTAGAGAGTATAGCACGCTTTGTGTTGCCTGTCGACGTGTTAGATATAGTGAACGCGAATACATCAGTAGTAGGAAGCCATTTCAAGCCTAAAACTTTCAAATTATCACTATCATCAGTAAACTCAATCGATGCACGATGAGATTCCGGTAAATGCGCAAGAAGCTCCGGAGAATTACTTGCCCATTTAACGAGATCGAAACCACCAGTTTTGAATAATGCGATTAACTCGTCTGCCAAGCGAATTCCATCTTCGACAGAATGTACAGAAGTAGTGAGGTCATCCATGTACACCTCATGAGTAGCGATTTTTGCAGCGAGAGGATAGCGGTCGCGATTATCTTCCGCTAACTGGTGAACAGTACGCATGGCTAAAAACGGACTAGAGCGGAGACCGAAAGCTACCGAATTAAATTGTAAAATACGAATATGTTCCGATTCATTAAAGCGGTACAATATTTTTTGATATTTACGATCATCTTCGGATAATAATTTGTTGTGAAATGATGTACTAAGAGATGTAGATATTTTTTTGTAGATCTTGAACCTCCAAAACCTCCAATTGTGTCTATAGAGATTATTTCGAAAGGCTCTTTGGCGGGACCTAGATGAGACATAAATCCAAATTTGTTGTGTCCTCTTGATTTATTTTTTATACAAATTTCACAATTTCTACAATTTTTTTTGATGTTTTTCGTCAAATTTTTTCCTGTGTAGTGTGGAGTAATTTATTTATTTATTTAAACTTCATGCAACATGTGTACATAGGCGGACTTAATGCCTTAGGCATTCTCTCCCAGTCAACCTTAGGGTGATACAGAGATGACAAGGCAGGTGCAATATTGATTCACGACACAAAACAAGATGAGAAATAAATTACCACTAAAACAATAGATAAACATACATAGGTATATATATATAACATACAATAAGTACTAAATATATATAATAATATACTATTATAGTCATAGATAAAATACTAATGAGATGATTCTGCCAAAATTTTATCTAGAAAGAACTTCCGAACTTTCCTTTTAAAAGAGTCCCGACTGGTGGCCATCCTAAGCTCGAGAGGTAGCTCATTCCAAAGAAGAATTGATTGAATATGAAAGGATGAGTGAACAAAATTAGAGCTATGATAAGGGCAATGTAGAAGACGATTATTAGAAGACCGTAGGTTTCGACCGAATTGTCTTCTGCATTTGTCCAATTCCAATATGGCATAGGTTTTCGTGTATATTTTTTATGAGTTTGATGCTAAATTGTTCTGATAGAATATTTTTTTCTTTCTTCTTCACTTTTTTTAAGTATATTTTGTGTTTTTTAATCAATTTGTCTTTTTCTTTTTGTATTTCTTCATTGTTATTCTGATCTGTTAAAATATCTTCTAGCGTAACCAAGTTCACGACTTTTAACTGTTCATCTATATTTTCATTTGGTTCTAATACTGGGTTCCTGCTTAGACAGTCCGCCTCCAAATTTTGTTTTCCTGGAGTATATTTTATATTAAATTCATATTGTGATAGATAATATGTTAAATCACCCAACTCTTCGTCGGTTCTTGATTTCAGATTCATGTTTTCTAGTGGTTTGTGATCTGAATAAACTGTAAATGATTTACCTATCAACCAGTATTGCCAGTATCTCACTGCTTCCTTGATCGCTAAACATTCTAAGTATATTGCTTTTTTTTTCTTCTGGGCCCCATTTAGTTTTTTTGAAAAGTATGCTACTGGTTTTTCTCTTTCATCAGGCTGTATCTGTTTCAAAATAGCCCCTACGCCTTCTAAAGAAGCATCAGTATAAATGTTAATTGGTAAATTTTGATCAAATATCTCTAATACTGGTTGTGAGCATAGCAAGCTTTTTATCATCTCAAATGCTTTTTGGCATTTTTACGACCAAATGAATTTTTGATTTTTTCTGAGTAAATTATGCAACGGATCTAGTATTATTGCACACCTTGGAATATACTCATGATAAAAGTTTATTTTTCCTAGAAATTGTCTTATATTCTTCTGTGTTTTTGGTACTGGAAATCTTCTTATTGAAATCAAATTATCCTTTACTGGTTTGATAGAATTATTTTGAATTATATGACCCAGGTATTTTACTACATCTGATGCAAATGTGCATTTTGTAAATTTTAACCTGAAACCTTCTGTTTTGATTGCTTCTAGCAACTGTGTTAGATGATTGATGTGCTCAGCAAAAGTTTTAAGAATATAAGAATATCATCTATGAAATTTACAGTGAAATCAGTAAGTTTGTACTTTCTCAATATATTACTTAATTCCTCTGAAAAATTGCTGGTGAGGTCTTAAGTCCAAATGGTAAGCAGGTCCATTGGAAATGGCCTTCTTGTGTTACAAATCCAGTCTTCTTTCTAATTTCAATTCGTAAGGGAATAGACCAAAATGCAGAATTTATGTCTAGTGTTGAATAATAGTTGCAATTCCTGGTCTTTATCATTAAGTCTTCAATTAAAGGAAATGGTTGTGCTTGGGGTACTACTATTTTATTCAAGTCTCTGAAGTCTGCACATAGCCTAGATTTTTTGTTCTCCTCTTTTTTAAATTCCAGCGTAACCGGTGCAGCAAATGGACTGTAGGATTCTATAAGCTTGTTATCCAGTAATTTTGCTATTTGATTTTCTATCTCTTTTTTATCTTCTTTAGTGCATCTGTATGGCCTCTTACTACAATTTTTGTCTACTAATAAGTCTATCCTCGCTTCATAACCATTAACAGTACCAACATCGTATTTATCCGGGAACCGCTAGAGGGCGCTCATAGTGTAAACACGGATCTGCTCATCGCTCGTAAATTTATAAAATTAAAATAGTTTAAAGAGCAAAAAACGAAGTGAAATTTATTTCCAATTGATGTTAAAGGTGTCTTCTATAAGTGCTAGAAGTGACATTTCTGGAAAACAAATGTGTCTAGTGTTTTTTCTACAAAAACTTTCCTCAGATATTCCAAGTGAAAACACCTTATGACCTAGTTATTTACCCAGTGACGGCAGTGACGCATTTTTTAGCTTGTTTTATTTAAAAACAACGCAGTCTCAAGAGTGCTTCAATAAGAAAAAGTGCATAAATCGAAAACAAAATTTTCAAAAACAGTGACCGTTTTTGTTTGGAAACAGCTGATTCATTGCATTACTTCTACACCCCAACATTAGAAACAGCGCCATCTATCAAAGATTTATGAACCACCTAATCCTCTGTCAACAACAGAGTGCAATAATTATCCGCTTGATGTCACTACCAGGCTTTTGTTCGATTGAACTTATCTTAATTCATACAAAATCCGCTAGATGTCACTATCAGTTGTCTGTTTGACTACCTATCATAATAAACATAGAACTATCAATAAAATAAATCTATAAAATGGCTCACTGCGCAGGATGCAACCAAACCATTCCAAAAGATGAATACCTTAAATGCTACGTTTGCTATAAAACCTATGATTTAGAATGTACAAATATTAATAAAACACAATTCTACACCATGATGACTGAAACCAAAAATGTATGGAAATGCCAGGCCTGTTTATGTAAAATGCCAAAGGGTAACAATACCAACATCCCATTAAGGCAAAATCCACCAGAAACTACCCGTAAAGATACGTATGATATGAATGTTACCATGAGAAGAAAACCTAACAGCCACAGTTGTTCACTTGAACAAAATCATCAAAAGAAAGACATAGATATATCAGCTGACGACATCATAGGGGACACATTGCTTACTGACACAACTGCTATTGAAGACAATAACCCAAATTATGCCTCGGCAGGAAACGATTCCATCAGATCTTGATAGATTTAGCCAACTACTGGATATTAAACTGGAAATAATGAAGACATCTATTCTCCTTGATGTTAAAAATACTATCCAAACAGAATTTACCGCTGCTATTAAAAAACTCCAGAACAAAGTAATACAAAACACGAACAGCTTATCAGAAAAACAAACAAAGTTAAAAGAAGAAATAAATATTTTGAACCTAAAAATAGAAAACATAGAACAACAACTACATACAATAGAAAATCAAAATATAATAGTGCTTTATGGGCTTCATGAAGAATACCGCGAAAATTAAAACGACCTCTACGACCACGTCTCAAGAGCTTTCTTTGAAATAATGAATATAAACATTAACCCGTACATAGAGGAAATAAAGCGTATCGGAACGCGCGGCGACAGAAGACCATTGGCTATTGAGCTAATCAGTAAAAGAATGATGAAATATATAATAGAAAATGGAAAAGCATTCAAGAACACAGGATTAGCAGTTGGAATATTCATGGATAAGAAAACACTACAACAACGCCACGAACTCCGAAATAAACTACAAATAGCTAGGAGTAACGGTCAACGAGCTGTTATAAAAAACAATAAACTGTATATAAATGGGAGGGAATGCCAAAACCATATTGAACCTACTGTTGCGACGGAGGGTTAAGCAGAGTGGACTGAAATACTTCAAACTCGATTTTCCTGGACTTAGAGACGTTTTCAGCAGGCTGAAATGCATTTTCAGTCCGTATCAGAGGAGGCTCTATCACACAAAGAATCGAAATTTTGAGTAAGTTGCCGTTGTTTTCAGGCGCCTGAAACATGTTTTCAGGCCGTTTCAGGAGCCAACAAATCCGATGCCGACATTTCCTGAAAACCCATTTTCAGGCGTTTTCATGACCCCTTATGGCCATTTGACACCCACATGTAAAATTGTTGATGAGTGAGCGAGATAGAGCTAAATATCAGACAAGGATAGACGAGATTCGACAAGCTTCGAGAACATTCCATTCTAGAAGTGAGTGAGTGAGATAGAGGATAGAAGAGGTTCGACGAGGTTCGAGAACTTTCTATTTCGAGAATGTGCAAGTGAGAAAGAGTTATCTGATGACAAGGATAGATGACGTTCGAGGACTTTCCAGTACCACGACTCGCGGCCTATATAAACGGCGCAGCTGAGCGCCAGTGAATATCTGACTTTCAGACCGCATATCCGCAAGGTGAAAAACCGTGCCGCCTTCGTCCTCGGACGTCTCCACCCCCTACTCAATGCGCACAGTAAGTTGCCCACTCCTCTCAAAGTAAGGATATACACCACCTGTATCCGCCCCATACTCGCCTATGCTAGCGTTGTGTTCGCACACGTTAAGCCGGTGAGAATTCACATACTCCAAACCCTCCAAAACCGTTTCATGCGAAGGGCCGTAGGCGCCCCCTGGTACGTACGCAACGTCGACCTCCACCTAGACCTCAAACTGCCGACCATCAAGCAGTTTTTCAAGCGTGTCTCAAAACGCTATTTCGATTCCGCTCCCAAGCACCCCAACCCCTTGGTCGTGGCGGCCACCGTCTACCAGCCATCTGCTATTAGCAAAACCCGACGTCCCAGACACACACTCATTGAGCCCGATGACGCTATTACACTCCTCCAGGAGTCAGATAAAAGTACAAGCACACTCCGACGCCGTCGTCCAAAATATCGTCCCCGCCGGCGAGGACCGACGCGACACACACACAGAATCCGAGAGTCCGACTCTCGAGAAACAGAAACACATGCCGACGCAGCACCGGCTGCTGGGGGGATCAGTGGCGGGGTCCCCCTGCTGCACCCTGAGTCGAGGTCCGAGCTCCCCCCTGGGGACGCCCTCACGGTGTAAGCAACCGGAGATAATCTCGTCACGCGAGACCGGCCCTATGCTCTAGAGTAGTTCCTAGGAGCAGGCTATTGCGTAGCCACTGGTTAGGTTTTCTAGGTAGGTCTTAGCCTCGCCGGCGAGGCTTGCCGCTTCACGGCGTTTAGCACGTCATCCGATAGGGACCGAAAGTCCGCTACTTTCGAGGTAACCAATTCGATGCAGCAACGGCTGCTAGGGGGACATAGGAACTGCGGGGTCCCCCTGCAATGCCCCAGCGAGGTTCGAGCCCCCCCCTTGGGGGGCGCCCGCTTGCGCGCGGTATTGATGCCGCGCGCATCTAGTTTGTAAGTATGTAGGGAAAAAACCTTCGGCGAATGGAGTCCCACATGGGACTCTCCGCCAACTAAGTCCGGTTAAGCAGAAATGGGACTTCGGTCCCACCTGCGAGAGCCCATTCGAAAAAAAAAAAAAAAAAAAAAAAAAAAGGCCCAGTGAACGACATTCACGCTCTGACACTCGCCCCGAGAGGTCGTGCTGCTCTCGCTCCGTCCTTTCGTGCCGAGTTACGTGCTCGAATATTTCGCTACGGCTCACCGTAGCGCCCTCCGCAGTCACCCCGCCGACTGCAGCCCGATAAGCACATTCGCTGTCTTTTTCAAGACAGCGGGCGCGCTTTTGTCTCTTTAGACAGAGTTTCGTCAAAAACGTAGTGTCCCTTCAGGAAAAACCCACTTATTTACTGTGGTCCTCGGTGGATACCTAACGGTGATAACAAACCGAGGGGCGTTGACCCGACACGCCAGCTGCGCTCCTTAAGGGCAAAGCAAAATTGGAAGAAGCTAGGACCAGAAGGCCTTGGGGGATCTCCTAGTCTTCCCTAGCTTACCCCCGTTTCGTCCTATCTAGCATTCTCTAGGGGTTTACACCCATTGCACACTAGAGACTTAGGGACCTGTTTGCACATTGAGACTGGCAAACAGGAGAGCAAGCTTAGGGCTCACCAGTAGGCACACAACCTCCCCGTCTATACCCGGCGGGGAGGGTTTGAACACACTCCCGGGAACACCCACCCGAGGAGCAAACCCCCATGGTAGTACGCCACTAATTTTTCTCCCCTCTCATTGTTGCTAGGCTTGGCTTAGTCATCATCTGTACGATGGTGTCTGATGCCGAGTTCCTCAGCATCTTAAAGAACGTCCTCTTCAAGGACCCTGTCTTTATCGCCAATCATGGCGACTTGTTTGGCAGCGCTTTTGCCGCCAAACAACCTGACGTCCCCGACTCTCCAGAGTCGCCCGATACCCCCCCACCCCTAAGGAGGAATAGGCGCCCCGCCCATTCCGACAGTGATGAGGAGAGGCCGAGGTCTGCGCGTGGTCCGCCTAGGCGTTCAGCCAGCCTGGACCATAAGGACCGTACCCCCTCACCTCTCCCCACCCCAGCCCCCACTCAATACCCTGATCGCTCCCCAATCCCATCAGACCAAGAGATGTCTTCGGACAGTGAGGTCAACTCAGACGAGGCCGGTGCCTTTACCACGGTAGTGGGCAAAGGTAAAAAACGCAGCCGAAAAACGAACAAGGCCGAGGCTCTCGCCTCAAAATCTTTAAAACTTTCCGAGGCAAACTCTGCCCCGGCCCCTACCCCCCGTCCCGCCTCTTACTCCTCCTCGCAGGATAACAGGCCCTCCTCCCCTCAGGAACATACCTCATCTTCCCAGAAGAAGGTGCCCATCCCGCCTCCCTTATTCATCCAGGATAAGGCATATTGGACCAGAATCTCCGACTGGTGCAATCAAAATAAGATCAATTTCACTAGTGCCCGCCCCACACAGCAGGGCATTAAAGTAGTTGTCCCCACCCCCACTGATTACCGCAACCTTACCAGGTTGCTGCGCGAGCGTGGTGTGTCTTTTCACACCTACGCTCTCCCAGAGGACCGACTCCTTAGAGTTGTGATCCGAGGGATTCCGACCGAAGTCAGCTGCACGGAAGTGCACGCCGACCTCGATCGTCAAGGGATCCCGGTTGCAATAACCCACCGAATGTACCGTGGTAAGCACGGTGAACCCTACAACATGGTCCTTGTCATTTGTCACCCTGGCGAAAACGCCAAAAACATCTACAACATAAAGACCGTATGCAATTTATCAGGCATCACGGTCGAGCGCCCCCACAAGTCAAACCAGCCTGGTCAATGTCACCGTTGCCAGCTGTATGGTCACTCCCAGCGTAACTGCTACGCAAAGCCCAGGTGCGTTAAGTGCCTAGGCGATCACGGGACTACCGAGTGCGAGCGTCCCAAGGAGAGGGACCAGTGCACGGAGCCCCCTAGCTGTGTCCTTTGCGGCAAAGCCGGGCATCCAGCAAACTATCGCGGATGCCCCAAAGCCCCCAAAATGCGCAACGCCAAAACGGCAAAACGCGCTTCCGACCGCGTTGCGAGGGAAGCCCCCTCCTACGCAGCCCCCTTCCAATACCAACCACCAAACCCTAGAGGCCCACTCGGGCCCTCCCCTAATTTCTGCGGCCCACTCGGGCCCAACCCCTGGTTTAAGGGTAATCAAAAGCCCCAATACCCACCTCTTCCGCCCTCTCGTCTCGCGCCCCCGGCCTCAGAGCCCCCCGCGCTGATGAACATACCCATCCCCGCACCTTCTCTCAGGCCCAAAACTGCACCAGCAGCTAAAGCCCCCCCCCCATGAGAACCCCCCCTCCGGTAAACTACCCCGGCCTTCTGCCGAGAGAATACCTCGAACCCCAGTCAGGGGAATCCCGCATTGACGCCTACTCTAGACTTTGGGCCTTTACCCAAGGCATCCATGAGCAGCGCCTTCAGGTACTTACCAAGTACCAAGACATCTATAGAATACTTAATTCCAATTATAATGTATAATACGGCCCCACCCAAAAGATTCAAACCCCGTTCCCTAAATTTAGGCTTTTTTTAATGCCCGAGGCATTAGTGGTCAACGCGATGACGTAGCTGTCTTCTTGCGTGAGCACCAACTTGACATATTACTCGTTCAAGAGTCTTTTCTCAAGCCCCACTGTCGTAATCCCAACATAGCCAATTATAGGCTGATTAGAAACGACAGAACGTACACCGCACTAGGCGGAACGCTAATCTATTACCGCAATTCTTTATATTGCATCCCCATTGATCCCCCAGAGCTAGCATGCCTGGAGGCTTCAATCTGTCGCCTAGGCATGACAGGGCACCAGCCCATCACCATAGTCTCGGCCTATAGGTCCTCAAACAAACCCGCGAGTCTGCTCGAGGACGACCTAAAATCCTTACTCGATCTTAGTAATTCTGTAATTATAGCAGGCGATCTAAACGCCAAACATCGCTCATGGAGCTGTGTCTCCAATAACACCGCTGGTATTCAATTAGAAGCACTTAGCGACAGACTTTCCTTTGACGTCATCGCCCCGATGCGTCCCACACACTTTCCCGACACAGTAGGGCAACGGCCCGACATCCTAGATATAGCCCTCTTAAAGCGCGTAAACCTCGGTATTCGCTCTATCGAGGTAATTCAAGAATTAGACTCAGATCACCGACCTGTGATCATTCAACTGGGTCCCCGAGGTGGTCCCTCGGATCCCGGTACTCCACCCTTAACTAAAACAATAACCGATTGGAGGAGACTAGAGGACCGCCTCAAATCTACCTCATCCCCCCAACTAGATTCAATCCCTGACTCCATCGAGACAGTCGCGGATACGGTGGCCGCGATCACCTCGCTCACCAACCATGTACAGTCCGTAGTGGGCGAATGCTCACGGCAGGTTCCGATGCTGGATGACCAGCGTTTGAAACTGCCGGACGATGTCAATGAGTTGAGGACCGAGAGGAACGCGGCCATCCGTGCCTATGACGCTTTTCCCAACGAAGCCAACCGTGCCCATATGCGCTCTTTGCAGAATACTGTAAAAAGACGTGTAGCTCAGGTACGGGAGGATCGCTGGGACAAGGAAGTCAGCGAAATCCAACCGTCTCATTTAGCCTTCTGGGCACTTCAACGCAAACTCAAATGCGAGACCACGGCAGCTATGCCCCCCCTAAATCGACCCAATCAAAGGCCGGCCTTTGATGATGACGAAAAAGCCGAATGCTTAGCCGACAGCTTGGAGTCCCAATGCACTCTCAGTACGCTTCCCGTAAGCCAAACTCACCTTGACAAGGTAAACTCAGAAGTAGAGCGTAGGTCAGCCCTCCCCCCCCCTAATAGATGACCCTGATGACCCGCTCCCACCGATCACCCCTGACGAAGTTCTCTCTATAGTCAAGGATCTTAAGCCCAAAAAAGCCCCTGGCGCAGACGGCATCACCAATAAGGTGTTGAAACGTTTCCCCGCCACCCTAATCGCTCTAATGACCGTCATCTTCAATGCGGCTTTTAAAAACAATATCTTCCCCCAGGCTTGGAAACAAGCTACGGTAATCGGTATTTCCAAACCGGGCAAGCCAAAAGCCGAGCCGAGTAGTTACCGGCCGATTAGTCTCCTCAATGTCTTCGGTAAAATCTACGAGAAGCTTATTTATAAGCGACTCAAAGATTTCGCCGACTCAAATAAACTCCTTCCCGACGAGCAGTTTGGCTTTCGTACAAAGCACTGCTGCGTTAATCAACTGCACCGCATTGTAGAACACATCAGTGCAGGCTTCGTTCGCGGTCAAATGACCGGTACTCTCTTTTTCGACGTGGCAAAGGCTTTCGATAAAGTGTGGCACAACGGCTTATTATATAAGCTGTACACTATGAATGTGCCACATCGTCTCGTGCTCATCATCCGAGACTACTTATCGAATCGTACCTTTCGCTATCGCATAGAGGGGGCTCTCTCCTCCCCCCATCCCATTCACGCCGGTGTGCCACAAGGCTCCGTGCTCTCCCCCCTACTGTTCACGCTGTACACCAGCTATATTCCAAAATGCGGTGCAGCCCGTATTGCCCTTTTCGCCGACGACACGGCAATCTATTACTCCGGCAGGAGCCATGTCGCTATTTCTCGTACCCTCCAATCCGCGGCCAACACCCTAGGTGACTGGTTCCGGAAATGGAGAATCGAAGTCAATCCCGAAAAAAGTGCAGCGGTCCTATTCGATAAGAAACCCCTGTCACAGTACCGCAAAGAATTGAACGTACCAGTTTCAATGTTCGGCAAACAGATCCCATGGCAAAGTAAAGCCAAATACCTTGGAGTGATCCTTGACCGTAGACTGACTTTCAGACCGCATATCCGCAAGGTGAAAAACCGTGCCGCCTTCGTCCTCGGACGTCTCCACCCCCTACTCAATGCGCACAGTAAGCTGCCCACTCCGCTCAAAGTAAGGATATACACCACCTGTATCCGCCCCATCCTCGCCTATGCTAGCGTTGTGTTCGCACACGTTAAGCCGGTGAGAATTCACATGCTCCAAACCATCCAAAACCGTTTCATGCGAAGGGCCGTAGACGCCCCCTGGTACTTACGCAATGTCCAACTCCACCTAGACCTCAAACTGCCGACCATCAAGCAGTTTTTCAAGCGTGCCTCTAAACGCTATTTCGATTCCGCTCCCAAGCACCCCAACCCCTTGGTCGTGGCGGCCACCGTCTACCAGCCATCTGCTATTAGCAAAATCCGACGTCCCAGACACACACTCATTGAACCCGATGACGATATTACACTCCTCCAGGAGTCAAATAAAAGTACAAGCACACTCCGACGCCGTCGTCCAAAATATCGTCCCCGCCGGCGAGGACCGACGCGACACACACACAGAATCCGAGAGTCCGACTCTCGAGAAACAGAAACACATGCCGACGCAGCACCGGCTGCTGGGGGGACCGGTGGCGGGGTCCCCCTGCTGCACCCTGAGTCGAGGTCCGAGCTCCCCCCTGGGGACGCCCTCACGGTGTAAGCAACCGGAGATAATCTCGTCACGCGAGACCGGCCCTATGCTCTAGAGTAGTTCCTAGGAGCAGGCTATTGCGTAGCCACTGTTTAGGTTTTAGGCAGGTCTTAGCCTCGCCGGCGAGGCTTGCCGCTTCACGGCGTTTAGCACGTCACCCGATAGAGACCGAAAGTCCGCTACTTTCGAGGAAACCAATTCGATGCAGCAACGGCTGCTAGGGGGACATAGGAACGGCGGGGTCCCCCCTGCAATGCCCCAGCGAGGTTCGAGCCCCCCCCTTGGGGGGCGCCCGCTTGCGCGGTATTATTATTAATACCGCGTATTAGTTTATAAGTTAGGGAAAAAACTTTCGGCGAATAAAGTCCCACATGGGACTCTCCGCCAACCAAGTCCGGTTAAGCAGAAATGGGACTTCGGTCCCACCTGCGAGAGCCCATTCGAAAAAAAAAAAAAAAAAAAAAAGCGCCAATGAACACCATTCCCGCTCTGACGCTCGCCCCGAGAGGTTGTTGCCCGCGCTCCGTCCTGTCGTGTCGAGTTCCGTGCTCGAATATTTCGCTACGGCTCACCGTAGCGCCCTCCGCAGTCGCCCCGCCGACTGCAGCCCGATAAGCACATTCGCTGTCTTTTTCAAGACAGCGGGCGCGCTTTTGTCTCTTTAGACAGAGTTTCGTCAAAACGTAGTGTCCCTTCAGGAATAAATCCACTTATTTACTGTGGTCCTCGGTGGATACCTAACGGTGCTAACGATCCGAGGGGCGTTGACCCGACACGCCAGCTGCGCTCCTTCAGGGCAAAGCAAAAATCGGAAGGAGCTAGGACCAGAAGGCCTTGGGGGATCTCCTAGTCGTCCCTAGCTTTAACCCCGTTTCGTCCTTCTAGCACTCTCTAGGGGTTTACACCCATTGCACACTAGAGATTCAGGGACCTGTTTGCACAATAAGACTGGCAAACAGGAGTACTAGCTTAGGGCTCACCAATAGGCACACAACCTCCCCGTCTATACCCGACGGGGAGGGTTTGAACACACTCCCGGGAACACCCACCCGGGATCAAACCCCCATGGTAGGTCGCCACTAAATTTTTCCCCTTTTTCATTGTTGCTAGGCGCTTGGCTTAGTCACCGTCTTTACGATGGTGTCTGATGCCGAGTTCCTTAGCATTCTAAAGAACGTCCTCTTCAAGGACCCAATCTTTATCGCCAATCATGGCGACTTGTTTGGCAGCGCTTTTGCCGCCAAACAACAACCACCACTTGACGTCCCCGACTCTCTAAAGTCGCCCGTTACCCCCCCACCCATAAGGATAAATTCCTTGAGGATGTCTAGGCGCCTCGCCCTCGCCCGCGCCCGTCCCGACAGCGATGAGGAGAGACCGAGGTCTCCACGTGGTCCGTCTAGGCGTTCAGCCAGCCTGGACCACAAGGACCGTACCCCCTCACCTCTCCCCACCCCAGCCCCCACTCAAAACCCCGAGTACTCCCCGATCCCATCGATCCCATCAGACCAAGAAATGTCTTCGGACAGTGAGGTCAACTCCGACGAGGCCGGTGCCTTTACCACAGTAGTGGGTAAAGGTAAGAAACGCGGCCGTAAAACCAACAAGGCCGAGGCTCTCGCCCCAAAATCTTTGAAACTTTCCGAGGCTAACTCTGCCCCGGCCCCTACCCCCCGTCCCGCCTCTTACTCCTCCTCGCAGGATAACAGGCCCTCCTCCCCTCATGTCCATACCTCATCTTCCCAGATGAAGGTACCCATCCCGCCTCCCTTATTCATTCAGGATAAGGCATACTGACCCAGGATCTCTGACTGGTGCAATCAGTCCAAGATTAATTTCACCAGTGCCCGCCCCACACAGCAGGGCATTAAAGTCATTGTCCCCACCCCCGGAGATTACCGCAACCTTACCAGGTTGTTGCGCGAGCGTAGTGTGTCTTTTCACACCTACGCCCTCCCGGAGGACCGACTCCTCAGAGTCGTAATCCGAGGGGTCCCCACCGGAGTAAGATGCGAGGAAGTACACGACGACCTCGTTCGTCAAGGAATCCCTGTAAAGGAAACCCACCGCATGTACCGCGGTAAACACGGTGACCCTTTCAACATGATCCTAGTAATCTGTAACCCTAGCGAAAACGCTAAAGACAACAAGATAAAGACCGTATGCCACCTATCAGGCATTACGATCGAGCGCCCCCACAAGTCAAACCAGCCTGGTCAATGCCACCGTTGCCAGTTGTATGGTCATTCCCAGCGTAACTGCTACGCAAAGCCCAGGTGCGTTAAGAGCCTAGGCGATCATGGGACCAGCGAGTGCGAGCGTCCCAAGGAGAGGGACCAGTGCACGGAGGCCCCAAGTTGTGTCCTTTGCGGCCAAGCCGGACATCCAGCGAACTATCGCGGATGCCCCAAAGCCCCCAAACTGCGCAACGCCAAATCGGCGAAACGCGCTTCCGACCGCGTTGCGAGGGAAGCCCCCTCCTACGCAGCTCCCTACCCCTATCAACCACCAAACCCTAGAGGCCCACTCGGGCCCTCCCCTAATTTCCGCGGCCCACTCGGGCCCAACCCCTGGTTTAAGGGTAATCAAAAGCCCCAATACCCACCTCTTCCGCCCTCTCGTCTCGCGCCCCCGGCCTCAGAGCCCCCCGCGCTGATGAACATACCCATTCCCGCTCCTTCTCTCAGGCCCAAAACTGCACCAGCAGCTAAAGCCCCCCCCCCATGAGAACCCCCCCTCAGGCTAGACCCCCTTCGGTAAACTCCCCCGGCCTTCTGCCGAGAGAATACCTCGAACCCCAGTCAGGGGAAACTCGCATTGACGCCTACTCTAGACTTTGGGCCTTTACCCAAGGCAACCACGAGCAGCGCCTTCAGGTACTTACCAAGTACCAAGACATCTTCAGAATCCTTAATTCCAATTATAATGTATAATACGGCCCCACCCAAAAGATTCAAACCCCGTTCCCTAAATTTAGGCTTTTTCAATGCCCGAGGCATTAGTGGTCAACGCGATGACGTAGCTGTCTTCTTGCGTGAGCACAAACTTGATATATTACTCGTTCAAGAGTCTTTTCTCAAACCCCATTGTCGTAATCCCAATATAGCCAACTATAGGCTGATCAGAAACGACAGAACGTACACCGCACTAGGCGGAACGCTCATCTATTACCGCAATTCGTTGTATTGCATCCCCATTGATCCCCCAGAGTTAGAATGCTTGGAGGCTTCAATCTGTCGCCTAGGCATGACAGGGCACCAGCCCATCACCATAGTCTCGGCCTATAGATCCTCAAATAAGCCCGCGAGCCTGCTCGAGGACGACCTCAAATCCCTACTCGATCTTAGTAACTCTGTAATAATAGCAGGCGATCTAAACGCCAAACACCGTTCATGGAGCTGTGTCTCCAACAACACCGCTGGTATCCAATTAGAAGCACTTAGCGACAAACTTTCCTTCGACGTCATCGCCCCGATGCGTCCCACTCACTATCCTGACACAGTAGGGCAACGGCCCGACATCCTAGCTATAGCCCTCTTGAAGCGCGTAAACCTCGGTATTTGCTCTATCGAGGTAATCCAAGAATTAGACTCAGATCATCGCCCTGTAATCATTCAACTGGGTCCCCGGGGTGGTCTCTCGGATCCCGGTACTCCACCCGTAACAAAAACGATAACCGATTGGAGGAGACTAGAGGACCGCCTCAAATCTACCTCATCCCCCCAACTAGATTCAATCCCTGACTCCATCGAGACAGTCGCGGATACGGTGGCCGCGATCACCTCGCTCACCAACCATGTGCAGTCCGTAGTGGGCGAATGCTCACGGCAGGTTCCAATGCTGGATGACCAGCGTTTGAAACTGCCGGACGATGTTAATGAGTTGAGGACCGAGAGGAACGCGGCCATCCGTGCCTATGACGCTTTTCCCAACGAAGCCAACCGTGCCCATATGCGCTCTTTGCAGAATACTGTAAAAAGACGTGTAGCTCAGGTACGGGAGGATCGCTGGGACAAGGAAGTCAGCGAAATCCAACCGTCTCATTTAGCCTTCTGGGCACTTCAACGCAGACTCAAATGCGAGACCACGGCAGCTATGCCCCCCCTAAATCGATCCAATCAAAGGCCGGCCTTTGATGATGACGAAAAAGCCGAATGCTTAGCCGACAGCTTGGAGTCCCAATGCACTCTCAGTACGCTTCCCGTAAGCCAAACCCACCTTGACAAGGTAAACTCAGAAGTAGAGCGTAGGTCAGCCCTCCCCCCCCCCCAATAGATGACCCTGATGACCCGCTCCCACCGATCACCCCTGACGAAGTTCTCTCTATAGTCAAGGATCTTAAGCCCAAAAAAGCCCCCGGCGCAGACGGCATCACCAATAAGGTGTTGAAACGTTTCCCTGCCACCCTAATCGCTCTAATGACCGTCATCTTCAATGCGGCATTTAAAAACAACATCTTTCCCCAGGCTTGGAAACAAGCTACGGTAATCGGTATTTCCAAACCGGGCAAGCCAAAAGCCGAGCCGAGTAGTTACCGGCCGATTAGTCTCCTCAATGTCTTCGGTAAAATCTACGAGAAGCTTATTTATAAGCGACTCAAAGATTTCGCCGACTCAAATAAACTCCTTCCCGACGAGCAGTTTGGCTTTCGTACAAAGCACTGCTGCGTTAATCAACTGCACCGCATTGTAGAACACATCAGTGCAGGCTTCGTACGCGGTCAAATTACCGGTACTCTCTTTTTCGACGTGGCAAAGGCTTTCGATAAAGTGTGGCACAACGGCTTATTATATAAGCTGTACACTATGAATGTGCCTCATCGTCTCGTGCTCATCATCCGAGACTACTTATCGAATCGTACCTTTCGCTATCGCATAGAAGGGGCTCTCTCCTCCCCCCATCCCATTCACGCCGGTGTGCCACAAGGCTCCGTGCTCTCCCCCCTACTGTTCACGCTGTACACCAGCGATATTCCAAAATGCGGTGCAGCCCGTATTGCCCTTTTCGCCGACGACACGGCAATCTATTACTCCGGCAAGACCCATGTCGCTATTTCTCGTACCCTCCAATCCGCGGCCAACACCCTAGGTGACTGGTTCCGGAAATGGAGAATCGAAGTCAATCCCGAAAAAAGTGCAGCGGTCCTCTTCGATAAGAAACCCCTGTCACAGTACCGCAAATAATTGAGCGTACCAGTCTCAATGTTCGGGAAACAGATCCCATGGCAAAGTAAAGCCAAATACCTTGGAGTGATCGGGGTCCCCCTGCTGCACCCTGAGTCGAGGTCCGAGCTCCCCCCTGGGGACGCCCTCACGGTGTAAGCAACCGGAGATAATCTCGTCACGCGAGACCGGCCCTATGCTCTAGAGTAGTTCCTAGGAGCAGGCTATTGCGTAGCCACTGTTTAGGTTTTAGGTAGGCGGCAAGCCTCGCCGGCGAGGCTTGCCGCTTAGCGGCGTTTTAGCACGTCACCCGATAGATAGACCGACAGTCCGCTACTTTTGAGGAAACCAATTCGATGCAGCAACGGCTGCTAGGGGGACATAGGAACGGCGGGGTCCCCCTGCAATTCCCCAGCGAGGTTCGAGCCCCCCCCTTGGGGAAAATGGGACTTCGGGGTTAAGCAGAAATGGGACTTCGGTCCCAACTGCGAGAATCCATTAGAAAAAAAAAAAAAAAAAAAAAAAAAGCGCCATTGAAGTTCAGTTTTGATCAAGCGATACAAGCGATAACATCGAAGCGATATTCGGAGCGATTTAACTAGTAACTTTGTGTGTTAATAGAAGCGTTTTACCTTACAATAAAACGCATATTAATTTACTTACCTTATTCGAAGCTTATTTAATTTGAGATAGGCACTACGTTTCCCGCCTTATATATATTTCTCTTTCTTTCATATACCCTTCCCTTTCTAACCCCACCACCTGGCAGAGTGGAGGCGAACTGAGTGAGCCGCCATCTTTATTTCTCATTGAGTCGAAAATCACCAGGTAGACTTTAAAGTATAAGCTTCGAATAAGGTAAGTAAATTAATATGCGTTTTATTGTAAGGTAAAACGCTTCTATTAATTTGACTTGACCGTTATTCGAAGCTTATTTAATTTGAGACCTGTTTGTTATCGCCTGGTGGTGGTGAGTGGTGGCACTGGTGACACAGACGCCAATGTGAACGATAATTGTACGTTTTTTTAAGTAAACTTATGAATAAAATTACAAATTTAGTGTTATTTGAATAAATCAAATGGATCTTGATCTTTTCTTTTTATTTGAAAAAGCAAGAAAGTTTACAAGTGTAGGTATCTATTGATACACGTCATATAGTCATATTTGACTATTGAGTTTATTATAATATTCGTTTTACCTTGTTTAATAATATAACATCAGAAATAAGAAATCAACAAAATCAATCAACATGATCAAATAACATGATAATAGTGGTATTTATAGATGAGGGTAGAACTGTTCTACTGAACTTGTGTTTTTAGAGGCCTCTGCAGAGCGAAAACTGCCAGGCATTGCAGTTATCCCCGTACATATAAGTAAATATTTAATCCACCATTAAATGATTGTCTTTGAAACAGATTTGACTTCCCCTCTTGTAGAAACAAACAAATTAGGGAAATATGCCGAATTTCTGCGATTTTTAAACAATTCGATTGTTATTTTAATCCAATACTGGATCCAAATTATTGCAATCTTAATTAGAATACAATCTTCAGCCCGACTGCTGGTGATCCGAAAAATTAGTATTTAAACCGAAAACAGGCCACAAGATAATAGAGTATCAGTTTGAATACAATATCCGAATCAGTTCTTAATAAAGTTGTGTATCCTTCGGCCAGAGCATAAAAGTAGGTTGCAGTATCTACGTATTTGCACTTGGAAAATATTCCCGTGTGCACAGTTATAACTATTTAGATATGCAGCTAGGCTATCTATGATCCAAATCGGTGGTTTAGATTTAATCGATTTCTCTAATGATATAATTTAGCACTTGTTCTGTTTAACTAAAATATGAGAACTAATTTGGCCGGCAATATCTGGATTACAAAGAGTGGAAATTGCAGATTTGTGCCACAAAATCGTATTATAGGATAGCTTGTGTACTAGATAAAGGTCAGATAGAAATCTAGCTACTTCTCTCCCGATAGGATTCTATTGAATAATTTAGTGTTGCTCAGACCAGGCTAGCCATCTTTTCTAAGCAACATCATAAGTTTTTACTGTAGAAGGCCCCATGACCTCTTCAGTAATTTTAGTTGGCTATCATTTCAATCTTATAGGTCCTCGGAACAACCCAACCTCTCCATGCTTCGAGGGTCAAGTTCTGTCTTCGGAGCTAGGAGTTCCGTTGACACGTCTATCAGGACTTCATCGAAATTCCGAAACGTGAATGGGGCTGCTAAGGCTCGGGCCTTCAGATCTGCCCGTCAATAGACTAGAACCCTGTGTGAAACTATCAGTTAGGTATATCCCGTCAGCACTGTTTAGATGGAAGAGTACTTTGGGAATCAAATAATTTGGGGAAAAACCCACGCCAGTTGGAAGTTGCACTGTCGAGAGAACGCGTTGTGAAACAACGCTTGGTGATCGTTTAGATCTAGAGAAGCATAACTCACAACTTCGTGACCTCGACTGGAGGCAAAGAGGTCTATCCATGGGATCACCCATTTGGCAGTCTCTGTGCATCTGGTCAAGAGACACCATTCCGGTTTAAGACGACGTCTTCTAAGTCACGACAAATAGTCAGCATGGATGTTGTCCATCCCGGGGATATGGAAAAGTTCAAGTGAATTTGGCATTCCTCTAGAATTTAGAATAACTGGTCAATCAGATAAATCAGTGGTGCAGATCTTGTGCCTCCTTGTTGTCGGAGATATGCGAATACAGTTTTGCTGTCGCATTCAACCAGTATTGTACTCAGAGTCTCCGACACAGGAGCTGAGAATGATCTTGTAATACTTTTGGAATGACAAGCATTTCTACCTGGAAATTGTAGTGTAAATGTCTCGTAATTTGCCCAAAGACCTGACAATGATCAATTATCTAATCGAACTCCCAATGTAATATCGGAGGCATCCGTTATTGGGTAAAGGGATAGCGGAGGTACATGAACTTGCAGTTCTGTAGACACCACGTTATGTTGTTCCTGGCTTCGATAAGAATTAAATGCCATTTCAGTGGGGCAATTGTGTAATGCATTCAGTTTGACATTAGCTTTCATTTTGAAATTAAAACAATATCTGTACGTGGTACGTAGTTGCCGATAACACGGATTCTCAAAACACACGAAGCAATGAACATTGAAATCCAGATGATTGCGATCGCGAGTGAGTTACGCAATTCGGCAGCTGGTTCAATTTCAACTTTTAGTTCAGAAGGCCTATAAATTCTTGTTTTAACCTTCGGGACAGCTTGGCAAGCAGAGAAGGCAACTTCTCTTGGGAAAGAAGATGCTTCTGATTCGTCCGTTTTACTGGACGCCCAAATACGCCAAAGCTTTTGACGGCGCTAGTATAGGCTTTTCGTAATTTATAATACACCCTAGTGTCTCTTAGTGTGTGAATGAGAACATTTGCATGTTCCTTTAAGATTTCATCTTCTTGATGAAATATAAGGAGTTGTCCAAGCTTGTACACCAGAATTCGTATTCCTCGTTTTTTGAGCATTTGGGCAACCCGATTTGTCACTAATGCGAAGGCCTTGGGTGCAGTATATACTCAGGCTACAAGGTAAACAAGTAATTTCCAAGAGCTCTTTCTGGTAAATAAGGCGTAAGCCTGTTCTGTGGCTGCGAGCCACGCAAATATGAAATTTTGTCGTATTCCTCGTTTCGAACTGATTGACGGCCCTCAAATGAAAATGGGCCGGGGCAGAGCCGACGCTTATGGAAACCAAGAACATTGATTATAGAGACAGTTATTGCTCGTTTGGTGATGCCCTAATCTCCCATTTTGTCGACGACGCTGGTCATTTCCAATGAGCAAGGAACCACCATGCCTTTTATTATGTTCCTTGGATGGATCAGTGGGTCTTTGACGAAAGGGTATGCGATACCCTGATATCATCTTTAGTATCACATCTGATACTCCAAATTGATCCCACTGAATTAAAAGGATTGCCAGACGACCTGATTTAAGTGCATCATGTCAATATTTTCGACGCTTACAGTCTCCATGTATTATTGGACGACGACAATGTTCATTTCTGCCCGGACATAGATTGATTTCCATGTTCAGGCTGGTTTCGTAATGAAATGTCCCACGATTATTCGGTGCGACCGAGTGTTCATCATAACAGTGAATTGTAATCACCCTGCGGGGGTGCTTGACAGTAGCCCTGTACACAGCTTTGAATATAGTATGATCAGTGTTGATAACCCTGCGAGGGTATTTTACGGGTCCCGTGCTCCTGCGAGGAGACACTATCGTTTATTTGTCTGTACCTGCGAGGTGGTTGTGTCAGTAGTCTTCAAAGGCCAAAAATATTTGCGTACTCCACCAGCCTTTTCCACCGCAGCTGTGAATCTTTTTGCATTGAACAAGTTTGAGGATGTTGGCGGCATCTTTCTTAGCGTAGGCTTCACCAATGGATCCTTCACTTGTTTGGTTATGCAATCTCGACGCATTTACAAAATCTCAGTGCGATGGCCACAAGCTAGCTGTAAAATATCTGTGGAAGTCTTGTAAATCACCACAAGACAAGCTTTGCCTATTTATTGTTAATAGTCTGAAGCGAATCTCTTTGCTTGAAAACGCACAAAGTTAAAGCAGCAAATGCTTTATTAGCATAGATCAAATAACGTGGAGACAGGAAGCCTGCAACCTCTTGACTAACTCAATATCAGTAAAACCAGGTTTGTGATTTACGCCTTCTGACTTTCAGAATATCTGATTTCATTCCAATCGCTACTATCTAAATGTTGAAGGTCACATAATTATAAGTAAGTTTCAGAGGTCTTAGGCATAGAGGGATCTTTTAATTTAGTTTGAATATTAAAAATAACTTCATTAGGTGGGTCGATATTCGACGCATGATCACCTAATTCTTCGTAAAGATTACCACTAATGCCAGAAAAAGCAGAAATGGAATCATTTTCGTTGAGAAAGTAATCACTGGCTTTAATTTGACAGCCATTATCCAGAGTGGACAAAAATGTACGAAGATCACGTACCTGTTTCGATAATTTACGTAACTATGTTTGCCCCCCTTCCTTTTCTTATGATGACCATGGCGACGCTTTGGGGAGCACGATAAGGACGAAAAAGAATCACAATCGCTCTGAGAACTGCTACTGCTTGAACTCGATCTAGTCGATCGTGGCTTATGCTGCATACCAGATGGTCCCATTAATGGTTCAGCCGCTGCATTTCGTACACACTTATTTCTCTCATCCATACTAAACAAGAGAGGCATTTAAATATAGGGTATGTACCAGGCCCCTCAGAAAGTATTGCGAAAAAAAGTTTTAATATATGGGAGACTGGCCAGTTATAATGTTTTTCGAAAATATGATTATTTATAAGTAAAAATAAGTAAGTTCCAATTTCAAAATTTCCCTCCACATTTTTTGCGAGTTAATTCAAAGTATTGTGTCTCACTGAAATATGGATCTGCGCCGGGAACATTTTAGAGCTATGATTTTATACGATTTCAAGTGTCGCCTGAAACCGGATGAATCGTACGATAGACTTCAAATGGCATTCATGGATGAAGGCCCTTCCAAGGCAACCGTGTATCGTTGGTATAACGAATTCAAGCGCGGTCGACCAACTTTGGGGGATGACGAAAGAAGCGGTCGCCCTTTGACGGCTGTTACCGAAGAAAACGTGCTAGCAGTGAAAAATTTAATCCAAGACAATAGGCGAATTACATATCAGGAGATTCAACACATATTGAAGATTGGATCGGGAAGCGTTCACGAGATTCTACACAGCCATCTTCGCGTGAGGAGGATAGTATCACGCTGGGTGCCGCACAACCTCACCGATGCTCAGAAGCAGGCCCGGGTGGAATGGTGCCGTGATATGCTTAACAAATTTGAAGCAGGCTCGTCTCGGCGTGTTTACGACATCGTTACAGGTGATGAGTCCTGGATTTATCAATACGACCCAGAAACCAAGCGCCAGTCGACTGTTTGGGTGTTTCAAAATGAGCCAACGCCTACCAAAGTGAAGCGATCTAGAAGCGGGGGTAAGATTTTGATCGCTAGCTTTTTTAATTTGACTGGCCACTTGGTATCAATTCCCTTACGGGATCAAAGAAGCATTAATGCCGAATGGTATACTACCAAATGTTTGCCAGAAGTTTTCTCTGTTATAAGCAACAAGCGACCAAACACAGGGCTCCGCGGGCTACTGCTCCACCACGACAATGCACCTGCGCACACCGCACTCAAAACGAGGGACTTCCTGGACAGCACGCCAGTCAAACTCCTGGGTCACCCTCCTTACAGCCCTGATCTAGCACCGTGTGACTTCTTTTTATTCCCAAAAATAAAAAATCAGCTCAAAGGGATACAATTTTCGTCGCCGGAAGATGCGCTGGCTGCGTTCGAGCAGGCTGTAAACGAGGTGTCTGCGGCGGACTGGAAAAAGTGTTTTGAAAACTGGTTTAGGCGCATGAATCTTTGTATAGAGGCTGGTGGAAAGTACTTTGAAAAGATTTGATAAAAATATATGTACGTATAGAACAATTTTTTTTAGTTTCGCAAAACTTTCTGAGTGTCCCACGTATAAACGAATTAAATACGGGCAAAAATCCCGCAACAAAAAAATTTTCGAACGGAAAAACCGTTAATACAAGTTGTTTGACTACACATTTAGTACAGACAACACTATAAAATACGGTTCAAATTACCGATAATGAAAAATAATTATAACGGCAAACCGTAAATAAAAAATATTTGACTACACGTAGTAGTATAGACGACACTTCATCATAATGTACATACACAGTGCAGTATAAAAAGTAAATAAATTGCATACCTGAAGACCTTAGGCAAGGTATCTGTGCGCAAATCAAATTACGCACATTGGGGTCAAGTGAAAAGAGACAATTACGATGATTTCACTTGTACGTGGTTATGAACAGGTTGACAGCATGTTCGCATCGTTCGCAACAAGCACAATACAATGCACGACTTACCTGGTGGGGCTGCTGTCTGCTGCTCAGGGTTAATCTTCTACCGGCGCCGGTGATCTCTGGCACATACACGTTATAAAAGTTTCTTGTGAACACAGCCGATCAGGTGGTGTAATACGCGCTCGCGACGAGAGTGCTTCCAGTGTACTGCGTGGTGTACTGCCTCTATTGTTCGGTCGGGTGGCGGTCACTATAATAACTTAAGGCATAGTACACACATCGCGTGATAGGGCAAGCCGCGCATTGGTCGGTTAAAAAACCGGCCGTTGTGTTTGGCTGAACTTGCAAGACAAGTGTCAACCTGCATTCAGTTTAGATACTGAAGTTTCGTTCGGGAGGAATTTACGTTGTGAGAACCTTACATCCCGCCTACCAAAATACATGCTTGTATTTTCCGATTAATAAAGATAAATAAAACAATTACTGCGATAATCCTATGTTACGATTTTTACTAATAACCTACTTGCTAAAATAATTGAACTGGTATATAAACGAGTTTAATCTATGCTGGTGGGTAACGGACAAAATTTCGTTAATGATCGCTTGAAGAGCGAGCCATTAGCTGTACGAACAGTAGCTACACGCACCACTCCGTCTGGGCCAGGATGCAATTCAACTACTCGAGCAATAGGCCAATGTAATGGGATAGTATTTTCGCTTTTGATTAAAACAACAGAATCTACGGCCAAAGGCTTGCAATGCTTGGTCCATTTGGCACGTTGAGTCAAAGATTGCAAATATTCGACTTTCCAACGCTTCCAAAACGATTGTTGAAAGCGTTGAATAAGTTGCCAACGACTCAGTCGATGTATTTTTAATTCAGTTAAATCGCTTTCTGGGATCGTTATCAAGGGTTCTAACGTTAGAAAATGTCCCGGCGTCAGGATGTTGAAATCGTTGGGATCTGAGCTAACCGGGCATAACGGACGCGAGTTTAACATTGCTTCGATTTGTACGAACACGGTATTAAGTTCCTGATGACAGTTTTCGCGGTGAATCGCGTCGATTATGAGGTAAGTAAGTTTAGAATCCCGAGGGAGCAATGCAGGGTGCATAAGTTCAAATTCTAGTCCAGATTGCGATAGCCTGCCGCCTACCCTGAGAATTCCACTTTCGTCAATGAATGGATCAAACTTACGCATTGATTTCGAAAGTAATTTGCTTTCTTTGAGGCGAGTGAGCTCTTCGCTGAAATGTACAGCTTGAGTACGTTGAACTAACATCTTCAAAGCTTCATAAATTTCCTTTCGGTTAAGACATCGATCAGAATGATCTGATGACTTTCGATTACGATTGATGAAACGTAGGCAATATGCTACGATACGTTGTATTTTACGAATTGAAGAAAACTTCTCGATAATATTATCCAGAGGATGGGGATCTTCGTGGACCAGCAGGGTAAGTACACGTTCTTCAGATTTTGCATCAGTTTCATTAGATTCTCTATTTACAGGCCAGAACTCCGGAAGGTGTGGAAGCCAGGATGGTCCCGCCCACCATAAGCGACAGTGGAGCAGTTCCTCAGGAAGCAAACCGCGAGATGCGATGTCGGCTGGATTGTCTTCTGTAGGGACGTGATTCCACTGAGCATTTGGTATCGCATCTTGGAGACGGCTAACGCGGTTCGCAACGAATGTTTTCCAGCGGGTGGGAGGAGAATTGAGCCATGCAAGAACAACGGTTGAGTCGGACCAGGCGAAGATGTGGGTGTCCGGGAGTGACGGTGAGTACGTTTCTATGACGAATTTCAACAGATCAGACAAAAGGACTGCTGCACAAAGTTCCAGACGAGGTAACGATACTTTCTTAACAGGGGCCACGCGGGACTTTGCGCAATCTGAGGTAAATACTATAGCATGTAAGCGAAATGACATTAAAAGTTCTACTATGTTCGCCTGAAGTTTGGGACCGATAAGTAACGCGTCGTTCAACGAGGAGCCACTAGCGTCCTTCGCGGACGCATCGAAAACCACACGGAGTTTCGTTGTGGCACTATCTGGGCGTATAATGCACTGGTGCGGTATGTAATATCTACCTTTACTTAACTCTTTGGTTGGTACTTTAGTCATGTGACCGCTGTCTATGTAATCCCTCATGAAGTCGTTATATTGCTGTCGTAAAGCAAGGTCCTTTGATAGTCTTCGTTCAAGGCCGTGGAATCTTGTAAGTGCTACATCACGTGACCCTGGAAATTCGTTACGTTCGGATTTGAAAGGTAAAGTTATTATGTGGTTCCCAGTTTCATCACGCTGATGTTCGTTAATGTATTTAGATTCACAAAGTTCTTTTACTGGTGTTAACTTCGAACAAGCTGGTATATTTTCCAATTCCCAGAATTTCTTGACACTGTCATCGAGGCGGGCATCGAGGCTGCTGTGTGCTCCGTCATTGCTCACAAAAAATGAATTGACTTCGTCGCGATAATCGTTGACATATTTGGAGTTTCCCATGAGAAGCCAACCGAATACAGAATTAAGTGCTGAAGGTTCATTTGGTCCTCCGGTGACACTTCCAGTAAGCAAAAGCGAAGAGAAGATCTCAGCCCCGAGAAGAATATCGATGTTTCCAGGCAAATGACATTCTGGATCGGCCAACGCCAAGTGTTGTACGTGATTCCATGACGCTTTGTTGAGTTTGATGGAAGGGATTTTACCGCAAATGTTAGGTAACGTAAGGGCCTCAACTTTGAAAAGAACCTTTCTACCAACCCCTATCTCAAGAGTAACGACACTGGATGCGGATAAAGAAGATTGACCTAATCCACTTATGTTTCGATGCGATTCGGTTCGTTCTACACCTAACAACTTTGCAGCTTGTTCTGTAATAAAGTGAGATTGACTACCCGAGTCAATCAATGCACGTAACGTTTGGAATTGGTCATTATGATCTTTTACTTGTATCTTTGCAGTTGAAAGAAGCACTAATGATCTGTTACTAAGCGTATTTAGAACCCGCGGTGTCTCTTGCTTTGAGATGGTTTCATTGTCATTGTCACGCTGCGAATTATCTAAATCATTATCTCGGTGTAGAAGACTATGATGTCGTTTGTGACATTTCTGACAACGGAAGATAGACTTGCAGTCTCGGAGTCCATGAGACGATTTCAGACAGTTGAAACACCAATGATGACTCTTGGCATAATCTAAACGTTCTTGCACAGACTTTTGTGCAAAAAAGAATATTTACTCAAAATAAAATTATAAACTTCAAAAAATCTTTAAAAGAAATTGAATGGGAGAAAATAATAGATATAGATAAAAGCATAAATACTAACTACAATATATTCATTTCACTGACGAAAAAAATATTAGATGAACACATACCTACACAAAGTATAAAAATAAAAAACTCCCCGGCCAAAGGATGGCTTACGACGGGCCTAAGAAACTCATGTAGACATAAAAGATCTTTAAAAATAATATTAAATGAAACAAATAACAACGAAATTATAAAAAAATATTATAACTTGAAATGAATTGACTTCGTCGCGATAACCGTTGACATATTTGGAGTTTCCCATGAGAAGCCAACCGAATACAGAATTAAGTGCTGAAGGTTCATTTGGTCCTCCGGTGACACTTCCAGTAAGCAAAAGCGAAGAGAAGATCTCAGCCCCGAGAAGAATATCGATGTTTCCAGGCAAATGACATTCTGGATCGGCCAACGCCAAGTGTTGTACGTGATTCCATGACGCTTTGTTGAGTTTGATGGAAGGGATTTTACCGCAAATGTTAGGTAACGTAAGGGCCTCAACTTTGAAAAGAACCTTTCTACCAACCCCTATCTCAAGAGTAACGACACTGGATGCGGATAAAGAAGATTGACCTAATCCACTTATGTTTCGATGCGATTCGGTTCGTTCTACACCTAACAACTTTGCAGCTTGTTCTGTAATAAAGTGAGATTGACTACCCGAGTCAATCAATGCACGTAACGTTTGGAATTGGTCATTATGATCTTTTACTTGTATCTTTGCAGTTGAAAGAAGCACTAATGATCTGTTACTAAGCGTATTTAGAACCCGCGGTGTCTCTTGCTTTGAGATGGTTTCATTGTCATTGTCACGCTGCGAATTATCTAAATCATTATCTCGGTGTAGAAGACTATGATGTCGTTTGTGACATTTCTGACAACGGAAGATAGACTTGCAGTCTCGGAGTCCATGAGACGATTTCAGACAGTTGAAACACCAATGATGACTCTTGGCATAATCTAAACGTTCTTGCACAGACTTTTGTGCAAAGGACTTGCAGTGACCAATTGAATGTTCTTCATTGCAGAAGGAACATTTATATACGCGTGTGTTAGATACTGATGAGCCAGCCACTGACGGCGACTTTTCGTTCGTGTTGGATAGAAACGCAGCAGTAGGCTTCTTAGTTGATGAATTATGATTCGGTTTACTGTCGTTTGATTTCACGTTTTGGTTACTCCGGGCTCGATTTACAGGATTAGACGTAAAATGCTCGTCACGGACAAGAGCTTCCCATTTGGAATAAAGAAACTGCTTTAGTGTTGCGAACGTTGGCAACTCGTTATTCGTATGCTCTTGTTCGAACTCGCATCGGGTAGCTGAATTCATCTTGGACAATAACTGGTAGCACAAGATGAAATCCCATTGATCAGTGGGTAGTTCGAGTCGTTTCAGAATAGCCAAGTTTTCATTGAACGTATCTAAAACACGACGGAGCTCATGAGCGTTGGTAGACTTCAAAGAAATTTGTTGCATTTCTTTCCAACACGTAAATGCTAGCTCACGTTTATCTTTGTATCTTGCTAAGAGCGCATCATAAGCTTCTTGATAATATTTAGCAGTAGCTGGGAAAATACGAATAAGTGCTAATGCGTCACCTGACAGGCTAGATACTAAATAATGCATACGCTCAGTGTCCGATAGGGATTCATTTTCGTGAATTAACGACGAGAAAATATCATAGAACTCTGGCCATGTCTTGATATTTCCCGAAAACTGAGGGAGATTAATTTTAGGTAGTTTTACTTTTACGTTACGAGATTGACTCTGATTATGTGATCTATCAAATGATTTATCGATATCGTTATCCTCAGTAAGACGCCGATGTATGGTAAGAATGTCGAAATAATTTTCATCGATTTCGCTTCGAAGTTCATCTTCCGATTCTTCCGAGGAGGGATCGATAAGACTAAGTATGTACGCATGAGCCTCTTCGAAACTAGCCACGTGTCGTTTCAGTTCAGAGAAATACGAGAGAAATTTATCTAATTGCTTTCCATCAGATTCAGCGAGCTTCGCAACTTCTAATGTTTTAGCTAAACGATTATAAGCCAAGGTACGTTTTCGACGTAAACTCGGTAAGTCTTCAGGTGTTTTGGTACATTGATCCATGTCGGTGGACTTTTTTGGTTTAAGTCGACGTTTAGTTAAATAAGACATAACCGTTATTAACGAAGAAAACCGTTACAATAAATAAAACGGAACCCTAAAAACGTTATGTTCTCGTACCTAGATTAGTTGTAAAATAAATACGTAGTTCGTATTTCAAAGCAATGTTTACGAATGGATACTATTACTTAGTTTACGTTATGACTTATGACTGATCCCCTTGTTCAATGTTTAACCTTGGACGATTGTCGGAGTGTTTAACGATGTTTACAATATTTCGTTGGTGGTGACAAGAAATAGTCGATTATATATGATTATATTGCACCGATAGGTAGCTACAAATTACGAATTTTAAAGAGAATATTTGTACTGATTTGCAATACAATCATAAGACAACACAATTCTTGTTACGATCCTAACCTTATCGCGTTTGGCCAATAGGTTGGTGCGTGTAGTGTAGTAGGTATACGTTAAGAAGCTACTTTCCTAGGTAGGTAGACCTCTTTTGGAAAAGTAAGCACGATAATGATTCTAAATGTTATAAAAAATGATGCAAGTACGTATTAGGTTAAAGATCGCTGTGTTTATGTTAAAAACGATGACTGTTTAGATTTTGAACGATGAAATATGTGCCCAGAGATTTTACGAAGTTTTGAAAAAGGCGGACGGTGAGAAGATTACGACAAATAGAACGAAATAGATAACGTTCCCTGGTTTCGGCACCATTAAATGTGCGCAAATCAAATTACGCACATTGGGGTCAAGTGAAAAGAGACAATTACGATGATTTCACTTGTACGTGGTTATGAACAGGTTGACAGCATGTTCGCATCGTTCGCAACAAGCACAATACAATGCACGACTTACCTGGTGGGGCTGCTGTCTGCTGCTCAGGGTTAATCTTCTACCGGCGCCGGTGATCTCTGGCACATACACGTTATAAAAGTTTCTTGTGAACACAGCCGATCAGGTGGTGTAATACGCGCTCGCGACGAGAGTGCTTCCAGTGTACTGCGTGGTGTACTGCCTCTATTGTTCGGTCGGGTGGCGGTCACTATAATAACTTAAGGCATAGTACACACATCGCGTGATAGGGCAAGCCGCGCATTGGTCGGTTAAAAAACCGGCCGTTGTGTTTGGCTGAACTTGCAAGACAAGTGTCAACCTGCATTCAGTTTAGATACTGAAGTTTCGTTCGGGAGGAATTTACGTTGTGAGAACCTTACAGTATCACTTGGTTAAAATTATATTTACTTACGTGTAGTTTTGCTATAAGTAATTATTTTTTCCTGTAGTTTCTTATTACTACACTTTAAAATAATTATGCTTCACACGAAAATAACAAGAGTTATTACTATTCAAGAGAATTTAGAAAAAAAAAAACAATATTATATTAAAATTGACAATAATGTGGTAGCGTTAGTGCTAGCACAACCGTACGCGGCGGGAAACTAGACGCCAATGAGAAATAAAGATGGCGGCTCACTCAGTTCGCCTCCACTCTGCCAGGTGGTGGGGTTAGAAAGGGAAGGGTATATGAAAGAAAGAGAAAGATATATAAGGCGGGAAACGTAGTGCCTATCTCAAATTAAATAAGCTTCGAATAACGGTCAAGTCAAATTAATAAGCGATTCAGTGTAATTGTTCAGTAATAAAGTGTTCTCTACGCATTTAATCGGCTTTCTATCTATATACGAACCCCCAGCTCGTAACACTACTATCGAAAAAGCGCAAATACAGAATTCCAGCTACATAACACGAGACGACGAAATCACAGGTTACGAAGATACAATAGAGCCAGCTATTGACGTCCCTACACAGCAACCTAATAGAATATCAATACAAACAAATGAAAAACTGAACCAAAACCATAATAAAACATTTCGTTACTGATCTTAACATAACATTCCAAAACATACAAGGTATAGGAAATAAAATAAGTTTACTTGAACAAATATTGTTAGATTCTAATATAACTATATTATCATTATCAGAGTTATGGAGGAAGTCTCACTATTGTAATTCAATTCAATTACCTGGATATAAAATAGCATCTATTTTTACTCGAGAAATACGTGAAGGAGGCGGAGTTTGTTTATTTGTCAAAGATACGATAGAATATATTGAAAGAAAAGATATTGTTAACTGTTCTAAGGAGTTTATTATTGAATTTAGTGCAATAGAAATAACCGAGCTGAATTGTATTATTATAGGATTGTATAGGGCTGATCGCCATATTAATATATTTTACGAACAGATGGAAAGAATTTTAAACAAATTAAAAACAAAAAATAAAAACATTATTATAGGAGGCGACTTTAACATAAACACTCTGGTAAAAAACTCTCGAGGTCAGGAACTTTTGAACTTTATGCAATCTCATAATCCATGTCAACTAATCAGAAAACCAACACGTGAAACAAAAACTACCTCTACTTGCATAGATCTTTTATTTACTAACTATAGACAAATAATAACGACGACCTCTGTGGTCTAGTGGTTCTAGTGTCGGACTGCTGATAACGAGGTCGTGGGTTCGATTCCCACAGGACACAAATATTTGTGTGATGACCATAAGTGTTTGTGTTGGTCTGGGTGTTGCTTCTGTATTATAAGTATGTATTTCAAAAAAAAAGTATATAAGTATTATATCCATTGTCTAGTACCCATAGCACAAGCTCTGCTTAGTTTGGGACTAGATGGTGCTGTGTAAAAATGTCCCAAAGATATTTATTATTTATAATAAACAAAGCATATGTACATGACTATGGCCTCTCCGACCACAAAGCCATAAATGTAACATTAAACTCATTAAAAAACCTACTCAATACTGATAATAAAATATGGCGTGTGCAAAAAAGAATATTTACTCAAAATAAAATTATAAACTTCAAAAAATCTTTAAAAGAAATTGAATGGGAGAAAATAATAGATATAGATAAAAGCATAAATACTAACTACAATATATTCATTTCACTGACGAAAAAAATATTAGATGAACACATACCTACACAAAGTATAAAAATAAAAAACTCCCCGGCCAAAGGATGGCTTACGACGGGCCTAAGAAACTCATGTAGACATAAAAGATCTTTAAAAATAATATTAAATGAAACAAATAACAACGAAATTATAAAAAAATATTATAACTTATTTGATAAAATTTTAAAACGCAGTATTAAACAATCAAAAAAACAAGAATATATGAGACAAATGAATAAATCTGATAATAAAACGAAAACAATGTGGAGCATAATAAACGCAAAAACAGGCAAAATCAAACCTAAACAACATAAAAACTTAACATTGGAAATAAATAATGACATAATAGAATGTCCGAAAACCGTCACAAACATATTCAATGATTTCTTCGCCACTGTTGGTGAAACTTCACCTACCAAGGTTACACGCAATCACACCAACAAAACCGGTAGACAAGTAATACACCCACCCACATGCTCAATGTACCTACGCCCTGTAGACCAAAGAGAAATCATTCAAATCATAAAACAAACAAAAAACAAAAGTAGTTGTGGTATTGATGATATCCCACCTATCTTGTTAAAACAATGTGCTGAAGAATTTTCGAAACCATTATCGTTTTTAATAAACCAAAGTTTCCAAGATGGTCAATTTCCAGACTTACTCAAAATATCTTTGGTAAAACCAATCCATAAAAAAGATAACATTAATACCCCCAGTAACTATAGACCTATAGCTCTTCTACCAACATTTTCAAAAATATTTGAGAAAGCAATGTGTAATCGATTATACAGTTTTTTAGAAAAATATAACATATTATATGACTCCCAAAACGGCTTTAGGAAATCCAGATCCACCACAATAGCAGTATACAAGTACATTCAAATGGCCCTTCAACACATAAACGATAAGAAATCTGCATTGGGAATATTATTGGACATGACCAAAGCATATGATAAAGTTTCATATGATATTCTCCTAACAAAATTATACGGCTCGGGAATACGTGGACCTGCATATCAATGGTTTATCTGAGAGCTGTCCTGAAAACCGTAATGGCCATATTAATCCTAATGAAACGTGGAAAGAGTTGAGAAACCTCAAATGTCGTAAGTCCCCAGGCTCTGACAACGTTAACAATGTACTCCTAAAACATCTACCACAGAAATCAATTGTTTATCTTACAAAAATCATTAACGACTGCTTGCGCTTATCGTATTTTCCAACTAAATGGAAAGCAGCAAAAGTTATAGCTATCAAAAAGCCGGGTAAGGATGATTCTATCTCTGTAAGTTACAGACCGATCAGCCTCCTACCTTCACTAAGTAAAGTATTTGAGCGTCTTATACTCAACAGACTCAACAAATTTATTGATAACCGGCTTATTGAGGAGCAGTTTGGTTTCCGTAAGTGCTATTCCACTGCACAACAGTTGGCGCGTGTAACAGAGCATGTTGCTCATGAACTTGGCAACAATAGTTGCACTGGAATGTGCCTACTAGATATAGAAAAGGCCTTTGACACTGTGTGGCACAATGGCCTCTTACACAAACTTATCGTGTATGATGTTCCATTAAGTTTTGTTAAATTGATCCAGTCTTACTTGCAGGGGCGAACCTTCCGTGTTCACGTAGAAAATATCATGTCAGATGAATATTCGGTCCCTGCAGGTGTGCCTCAAGGTTCAGTGATGGGACCGTATTTGTTTTTAATATACCTAAATGATATTCCTAAGCAGCCTCGAACGCATCTTGCTTGCTTCGCAGATGACACTGCAACGTTCACATCAGCACCTGACACCGACCTTGTAATAAGTCGTCTCCAGCTTTCTATTGATCTCCTAAGCGAATTCTTTAAGACCTGGAAGCTGAAGCTTAATGAAACCAAGACTGAAGCTATACTATTTACTCGCAGCCGAAAACAACCATTGAGAAAGTTGCACATTAACGGGCACAATGTCCCATTTCACAATTCTGTTAAATACCTCGGTGTCTTCTTCGATTCCAAAGTTAACTGGACTTTCCATGTAAACACGCTCCGCGTAAAAGGTATAAGGCAATTAAATGCCCTCAGTCCTGTTCTAAATAGAAAGTCCAACCTTAGCTCATTTACTAAATTGAGAATATATACGACCCTGATAAGACCATGCATAACATACGCCGCACCAGTATGGAGCAGCACCTGCAACACTAATTATGAAAAGCTTCAGGTTGTCCAGAATAAGGCGCTTAAAATAGCATTTAATACCCCATTTTATACCAACCTGCGGAACCTTCATGATAGTATTAATTATCCTACAGTTAAAAAATTTATACACAATCTGTCTGTTAAATTTTACCTCAAAACCAACCCTAAGCATAAGAATAGTCTGGTCTCGGGTATTGGTAGGTTCAAATACCAAAATTCAACTCACATCGACAACTGCAAATCTTATCGATTGCCATATCATTACGTCATTAGTCATGACTCCTCCATCCTACCATGAAACTCACGATATGGATTTTGTTGCGATCGTATCGTTCGTCACAGTTATAAATGCCGACTGAGTAGCAAGCTTCGCGTACTAACGACCGTAGCGATCCGCAATGTAATTGGTGCATCGCCGACGCTAGACCTGTTTTTTAAGGTGTTTCTATCGTTTCGCGTGGTATCAAAAATACAATCATGTTTATTTTGCCACTTACCCACGAGGTAATTTTATTAGTTTATCTATTTACTGTATTTTATTTTTTTAAATTGCCTAACTTTTAATCTAAAAGTGTTCTATAGTCGAATGGTGCACATATTATGTCTTGCTATTACTTTGTTTACACTCACTGTCAGTTGAAGGGAAAACATTATCTTACATTTACTAACTCGAAGCGTTTGACTCAGGTGGGTATGTTGAACATTTTTTCTCTGCAACTGATCGTGTGATAGTTATTGTTTACCTAGCCTAAATCAACAATATTTTAAAGTTTTATACAAGTGTTGTAGCTTAAGAAAACATCACAAACCATTATGTATATGTCCGCGCGTAGCTCAAGGTTTCATCAGGATTGATCACGAAATAAATTTCTCTTTACTAAAAATTATGTATTTTCCGATTATTACATGAACTGACCAGTAGAAGAAGTTTTACAACAAGAATGACAGCCCGCGCAAAGCACAGTGTCTCCATCTTTATATTACTACAATCAAATAGACCCAACGGAGTCACTAAATACATTTTAATTTATAAATGAACACTAAAATAATTAACCAGTCGTCGTGATAAAACTAATATTAATTTAGATAATCTCTAAACATTATATAAACCAACAAGTCATGCCAGATATTAAAATATGAAACAATATAAAGCGGAAGTATCAGAACCACAAAATTAAATTAACAACATTTAAATTAATCATTTCATTAATCTAATTAGAATATTCGAATTATAATTATCATAATATTAACATTATTTACAACATTAATTTAATTAATACGGATCATCAAATATTAAACTTTGCTAAAGAAAAAGGTATTTTCTTTGATCTTTGATGATCTTTGCAAAGTACAACAAATACAACTTTGACGATCTTTGCAAAATACAACAGCAAACTACATAGCAAATTCTAGAAATAAAGGATATTTATTTCAAAATACTTCATAATTCATTGTATAAACTAGTTACCTCAAAATGGCAATAGATTGCGCTGTAAGCATCGATATTCGATATAGCATAGACATTAATTGGTCTGAGTCTGAGTATAAATTAATATTTTAATGTTATAAGCTATGGAAAGCTATATTACTCTCAAATTAAACTAGAGGGCGCAATGTTCAACCAACGCCAGGAAGAAACATTCAATACTGACCAGAAATAAAGATTAATATATTAAGTTCTGTCAAAAAAGTGTAAACAAAATTTATGGCAACACTAGCGCGCCCATATATACTGGACTGTGTCTGGTTTTTGTATCAACTTATGTAAAAAAAAAATTATAATAAAGAACTTTTGAAAACAAAACAATGGTTTAAATCTTATTTGAGGTTTAAGACATTTATTCTCACAAAGAACTTACAGAGTTCACTTAACATGAGAAACTTAAAAATTTAAAATACAAAAAGTAGGTTAGTCGATGATCTTAAGAGCTAGTGTTAGTTTAGCCTTAATAGTATTATATAATTTGGATATAAAAAAAAAAAAAAAAAAAAAGAAGTAATTTAAATAAGTAGGTGTACTGATGACCGAACCGACATCCGACATCGCACACCTTAAAGTAAATCTAGGGTATCTATAGTATCTACATTCTATATATGAATTCTACGGGTTCATAATAATTTTTAATTCTTTTAATTTCTTCTTAAACATATTAATCGAAGCAATATTTATAATATTTCTGGGTATTTTATTAAATATTTGGGCCCCCTCATACATTAAATTTCTTTTACCATAATCCGTCCTTGGAAAAGGGAGATTTAGCATATATTTATTTCTTGTATGGTATCTGTGATTCTTTTTAGTAAATTGTATATTCGAATGAATTTTATTTGTTGTAATTTTTTTGATGAGAATGCATGTTTTATATTTGTATATTTGATTTATGTTGAAAAATTTAGTTTTGCTATAAAGTTCAATTGTAGGTGTAAGGTAATCATATTTGAATAGTGTTTTAATTGCTTTATTTTGTGCGATTTGTAATTTACTTAAATTGGTTTTTGCGGCACACCCCCAGACCTCGACTAGGTATTCAAGATGTGGTTTTATGAGTGCATTATAAATTGTGTGACAGACTGTAACGGGAATACATCCATTTGTTCTGCGAAGAGCGCCAGTCAGTGACACAATTTTGGACCTTACATGTTCAATATGTGCATTCCATGATAGCTTGCTATCCAATAGAAGTCCTAGATATTTTTCTTGGGAAGATTTCCTTATAATCTGATTGTTTAATTTGAGTGGAGTGAAGTCAGCAATTTTTTTATTTTTCGCACTAAATATCATATAAGATGTTTTAGATGTGTTTATTGTAAGGAGATTATGAGTGAACCAGTTCTCAAGTATTTTTAGATCACTTTGAGCCTGTGTGACAATATCATGGATGGAGTGGGCAAAATAAAAAAGACAAGTGTCATCTGCGTAAAGTGTGATTTGTCCTTGTAACCCAGCACTACAAATATCGTTGATATAAATCAAAAACATCAAGGGACCAAGAATTGAGCCTTGGGGAATACCATATTCTATTTGTTTAGGCTGGCTAGCGTAATTTTTTATTTTGACAACTTGGGACCTATTAGTCAGATAAGATTCAATCATTTTGTAAGCTATTCCGGTAATACCCATCGTTTTAAACTTTAGCAGTAGTATTTTATGACAAACGGTATCGAAGGCCTTTTTTAAATCGATAAATATGCCAACAGCTATGTGTTTTTTATCAATTTTGTTTTTTATTTCAGTTACAAGATCTATAGTTGCGGATAGCGTATTTGATTTAGGCCTGAAACCGTATTGATGTTCTGTTAAAAAATTTATGCTAATCAGGAAATCATTAAGTCTAGTATACAAAACTCTTTCAAATACCTTAGATATAATTGGGAGCACAGATATAGGCCGGTAATTGCTAGGGTCCGTTTTAGACCCAGATTTGTATACTGGAGTTACCTTAGCAACTTTTAGAGCATCAGGAAATATTCCCTCTGTTAAACATTTATTTATGCAGTCTGTTAGTGCATTTAAGATAAGGTTTCTAATACATTTAATACTTTTAGTGCTTATTTCATCAACACCAGCACTAGTGTTATGATCTAGGTCATCTATAATTTTTCCAATTTCATCAGATGTGCACAACTCAAAAACTGAGAGGATATTGTCAGTATTATTCTTGTGATGGCTCGCTAGAGTGTTAATTATTTGGTATCCGTGTTTTTTCCGTATGTCATTAGCTAACTGTGTACCAATACTAGTGAAAAAACTATTAAAATACTCACATATGTCTAAAGGGCTCGTTATAATAGAAGAATTAATAAGTAATTTTGGTGGACAACTATTTTCTACATTTTTATTACTTGCTAACTTGTTGATTATTTAAATAATAGAAAACAACTAGTACAAATTGAACACCATAATATTAAAAACCGCAAAATAGAAACAATAAGATCACAAACAAGAACCCTAATAACATGCTCAATACCACAGGGAAGTGTTTTAGGATGCGTCCTCTTTCTTATCTACATTAATGACCTACCAAAATTATTTGATAAAGATAAAATTCTACCCGTACTATTTGCAGATGACATCTCGATACTGATAAAATGCGAAGGTACTGACAATCCAGACCAACTAATACACAACACCTTGCAAACGGTTACGCATTGGCTAAAAGACCACAACCTAGAAATAAATTCTACTAAAACAAAATTAATACAATTTAGATCATACAAATCTCCCACTCTTCAAACTAACATCATCTTTCAAAATTCAGCGATAGAACAAGTCGAGACATTTAAACTGCTAGGTATAAACATAGATACGCATGTAAACTGGAAAACCCACGTAGAAGTAATAAAATCAAAACTCTCAAAATTCACATATGCTCTATTCCAGCTAAAACATAGCATAAATACCACAACAGCACTATCAGCCTACTATGCCTATGCCTACTCGTGGCTAAGATACGGGGTAATGTAGAAGTAATAAAATCAAAACTCTCAAAATTCACATATGCTCTATTCCAGCTAAAACATAGCATAAATACCACAACAGCACTATCAGCCTACTATGCCTATGCCTACTCGTGGCTAAGATACGGGGTAATGTTATGGGGAAATAGTACCAATGTATCCGAATTATTCGTAATGCAGAAAAAATGTGTTCGAATTTTAGCCCAAATAAACAACAGACAAAGTTGCAAACCCTATTTTATAAAATATGAACTACTTACGCTCCCCTCTATATATATACACGATATATGTAATTTTGTATTCAAACACAAGCACACATTCACTAAAGTACATGAAACACACAACATAAACACCCGCCATAAAAACCAACTATACCTACCTAGTGTGTGTGAGCGTGTTTGTGAGTGTGTGTGTGAGGGTGAGTGGGACTCGGACTGGGCTGGACTAGACTGGACTGGACGGTCTGAATGAAAGGATGGATGGATTGAACTGGACTGGACTGAATTAACAGGATCCGTCTCGTGGGTTTACAGAATTTAACGCGAGCGGAGCCGCGGGTAAAAGCTAGTACTTAATAAAATTGATAGAGAAGTATTAAAAGATACAGTGGATTTGTTCAATGAAGTATGTAAGTATGAACATATTGTAAATAAAAAAAGTTTTTTGGCCATGAGAAGATATGGAAATATAGGTATTAATAATAAAAGTGAAGATAAACATCCATGTAAGATTTGTGAAAAATTAAATAAAGGTACTCGATATCACCCTGAAGGTACATGCTGGTTTAGAATAAAAGAGGATGATAAGGTAAAGAAAAATAGTATCAAACATGTGAACAATTCAGTAATAGAAGACCACTGCACGCAATCTCACCTCACGGGACTTTACCAGCTACGCCAGCTGCGCCAACTACGCCAGCTGTGCCAACTACGCCAGCTGTGCCAGCTACACCAGCAGGCGTAGCATGACCACTGTAGACAACCGATTTGTCTACGGAAGAATCAACAAAACTACATTGTATAGAACTTTATCTGTCATTTTGTCTATTATTTCGTAGACAAAACGCTTGTCTACAGTGGTCATGCTACGCCTGCAGCTGCTGATCGGGCAGCAGACTACCCCGAGTCTTCTGCTCGCAAGCCCCACCTCCTGTAATTTTTATAGAGGTTTTCTTCCTCGCCGTCCGGGCGCTGAAGCCAAGACCCTCAGTCCCAAGAGGCGCGAGGACACTACTTAGCAGGCACTCCTGGGGTTACGATATCGACGAGGGCAGGGAAGGACAGTCCCCCGCTGCCTGCCCAGTGGCAGGGTGAGTGCACACCGGGCCCGCACCTGCTCCTCCATTATGCCCTCTGCTAGCATCAGAGGGACACGTGGAGCAACGCCCCACTGGGCCCACATCGGGCCCCTCCTGTGCCAGAATATTCGCCATAGGCAATAAGATCCCCCGAAAGTTAATCCCTCGAAAGGATTCTATTGCTCGTACCCAGGATGCACCGGCCTAAAAACTGCCATTCCCTCCAGACGTGTCCAGAGGGACAGGCAGCCGTCAAACACGTGAAGGTTTTCTGGCCAGCACCCGACCCAAAGCTGCTGGTCCTTCTCCATACGTCTGGAAAGAACAGCAGTTTGATGACCCGGTGCAACCCGGGCACGGGAAATAACTCTTTTTCGGTGTACTTTATTTTCCGTGGTGAATATTCTAGCACGAGAGGGACCGTATCTGGGCCAGTGGGGCGATGCTCCGCGGGTCCCTCTGAAGTTAGCAGAGGGCACAGTGGAGGATGCAACGCACGGTGTGGTCTCGATGTGCAACGAAATGGTCACCCATCCACGGACTGACCGCGGCAACTGTAGCTTAACCTCGCAGATCATACAACCCGCGCAGTTGCTATTGCTACTTAACCACGAGCCCTTCATAGCAACGTCACATTTCATTCATAAATTAAAAATTAATGATAGTTAAATTCATTTAGAAATATACCTATAGACCAAACCACGGACGGGTTAAATTATCATTTATTTAATAAAGAACCGTTAATACCTATTCAAACCTAACCAATAGAAAACTTTGTTAGAACGACTAGAAAAAAAAACACTACTGCAACAAGGTGTTGTATGGTCAATTCTGGACTATAATGACTGTTTTGAGAATACCAGCTACACTTAACAAAGCGGCACTCAAATTTTGAGCAATACTTAACTAATTTTGTGTTTCAAACGCCAAAAACTCTTCTGCTCAATCGTCCATCAACTAAGTATTTCTCAAACTCTGCCTGGGTGCAGTACCAACGTTCAGGGTCACACTTACCTTCACACTCAGCATCACACTCACCCGCACCCTTACACTCACCCTCACCTCACCCTTACCCTCACACTCACCATCACACTTACCCTCACCCTCCCACTCACGCTCACCCGCACACTCACCCTCACCCTAACGTTCACCCTCAAACTTACCCTCACATTCACCCTCACACTTACCTTCACACTCAGCATCACACTCACCCGCACCCTCACACTCACCATCACGCTCACCCTCACACTCGCCCTCACACTCAAACTCACACTCACCTTCACCCTCACCCTCATACTCACCCTCACCCTCACACTCACCCTCACACTTACCCTCACGCTCACATTCACCCTCACCCTCACACTCACCCTCACCCGCACCCTCACACTCACCCTCACCCGCACCCTCACACTCACACTCTTTGTGTTTTTTCATCATTCATCCATTACTATCCGCTCGTGCGAAGGAATTACGAATTTAGTTTTTTCTTTCTTTCTCAAAACTCATACCAGTTTTTAAGTCGGATCATCAGCTTTCAAACAAAAAAAGTTTCATCAAAATCGGTCCAGTAGTTTTAGCGTGATGCTCGAACAAACAAACAAACAGACATTTACAATTTTATAATAGTTAAGATCAAGAAGAAGAAGATAAGATAAGAAGAAGAAGCTAATTAAAAATTGTAGACTGATAATAATATTTTTTTACACCAAGATAATTTAATGCTTATTCGTATATTAAGATGGATACAATATAACAACGTTTAGGTACTTCTATTCTAACATAATTTTATTGCTTTTCATACAAAAAAATTGAGAAATTTCGCAATTTAGAGGTAGCTTCCGGTCCTTGTCTGTAAGTAGAAAGATTCCGATTTTCGGTTGGCTCAAAAGAGTGCATTTCCAAGACGGCACCACCCTCATACGACAGGATTTTTTTTTCTACCCAGTACAATTCGGCCTAACCAAAAACTTTTTAATGCAATTTCTTTAGCAACCGTATTTTGTCTATGGAGGCGCGCGCTAGAGCGCATGCGTGCGAATGACAGGTGGATATGAGCGCCTTAATGTATGCAAAAATTTGTAGAAAAATATAATTAAAAATCACCGGTTCCCGTCATCGTAGCGAGGTAAAATACATACCAGTTTTTAAGTCAAATCATAAGTTTTTAGTCACAAACAGTTTCAACAAAATCGGTCCAGTAGTTTTATCGTGATGCTGGAACAAACAAACAGACAACTGACATTTAACAATTTTATAATAGTAGTAGATGAATTCTGGTAAACCAGCCGCAATAAGATCCACCAAACTACCCGTGTCAATTGTTCTTCTCATATCTAATAAAAGTTTTTCTTTTCTCATAGGGTAATCCAACAATGAACCATCCTTGTATTTAAATAATAATGCATATGTGACTTGGTTCCACCCCTTGTTTGCAAACGATTCACAAAATTTGTTTTTCCATGTTGACCATTCTGAATTCATGGTTAATTTTATGATCATTGAACTAAACCAATCAACACAACTAATATACATAAACAATCTAAGTATTTCAATTTTCTTTTCATCTGTTGTGATATCAAAGCGTGCGCATTCTTTTTCAAAAATATCCATCCACTGGCTCGCATTGGAATTTTTGCTTGTAAACTTTTCAATCACAAACTTCTCTGCAATGTGTTTTAAGTTCTGCTGTTTATTTGCCTGCGTATTTTCTACTAACTTCTCAAATAATTTTTCTATTGTTCCTGTGTCTACCTGATGAGCAGTAGCAAGTTTTTCCTGATTGATTTCTTCTAGATATTGATCCCCAAATTGTAGATTACCATCCTCGTCTATGTAACATTTTGCGAGTTCTTCTGTCATTGTTATCCAAATTCTTCTTATCTGGTATCTTTTTTTAATACTATTTTTAACTTTTATATAAGCAGCTGTTTTTATTATTTCTTTATGATGACCAGCTGATTGTAGCTCTTCAGGTATTGCATACACTTTATGATAACTTGTGGCTATAGAGGTTATAGAAAAACATTTGATTTTCCATCACTTCCAGGTAGCAGTGTAAATTCAAAACGAAGTTTCTCCATTTTCAATTGAACTTTATAAACAAAAATGTCGTTTTATAAGACGTTTATCGTCTATTTTCTAAGGATTGGTAATTGAAATAAACTATAATGTGTTGCTCTGTAAACAAAGTTTTATTTTATTAGTTCTGTCTTGTAGATACAAAACTACAGTTATTACTAAAAACAATGGTTAAAACTCCTACCTGTAAACAAAGAAACGACATTTACCCCCTTATTACAAAACGTGGACTAAGGTGGTTTAAATTTTAAACCATGGTTTTGGTAAATTTCTTATTACAAAAGCAGGTTTATCTCATAAGCTTGGTTCTAGTACGGTACTAAAATTAAACCTACGCGACCCCTAGTTTAACGCTCTTAGTACCGTACAATAAACGTCAAATCCTCATTAATTTTAGGTTATGGTCAGTTTTGAGTAGATTATTATCTCACTTTTTATAGAAGTACCTTTTAATATGATTAATTATTATAGTTAAGCGATTTACATTAAATGTTCCTGTTTGTGCAACTAAGCAGCTATATAACGAAAAATTCTATGTAACGAAAACACCCGTGCAAAACTTTTATTTATCTAGATCAGCGGTACTCTAAGTGTGTTCCGCGGAACCCTAGGGTTCCGCGATACCCCTGTAGGGGTTCCGCAAGAATTTAGAAAAAATTACAAAACACCTCTCTCTGGTCACTGGTCGAACGTTTTGAATCCGCCCGCCGCGCGTATACTTGTGAGCGCGCAGTCCCTTTGATAAAAGCCGCCTCTGAATTAGACGGTATAGTTGTGAACAAGCGACTTTCGGCTCTATCTTCAAAAGCATAAAGTCGAGATTGTTTACAACGCATTTTTTTGTATTTATATTTTTATTTCCGCTTTTTGTTTATCAAAGGCGCCGACTCGAGTATTTTTGAGAATGTTCGAGTTCGAGTCTAGGACTAAGTATAAAAGCGCTATTATATAAAAAAAGTCGCGCCTCGTCAGTCAGTTGACGATTAGCGTTCGGAGCGATAAGTTCGTACCTACCTACTTACAAGCTGGCTAGCCTGCTGCCTTCTTGTAAGTTCTACTGCCCGCTGTATTCTGATTGTATCAGTTTTGTACATTTCTTCTTTGGACTAAACTTTGTCTCATAAACGCAGTAACGATTGTGCATTATTTTGACCCTACCATCCTGACGTGTAACATTATTAATAAAGAAGAATGGAACGTTGGCTTAAAGGTGTTAAACGTGTTGCAACGACATCTTCTAATGACGCTGAATGTTCAAAAGCAGTACGCGCGGAGAATACAGCAATTACCGATCCAGACGATGATGCCACGACGTCAAGCTCCACGGTTTCAAAGACGAAAAAAAGGAAGTATGATGAATCATATATCAGTTTCGGATTTGTTGATTCCAACGGCTCACCTCTCTGCATGTTATGTAGTAAACTGCTTCCTAATAGTTCCATGGCACCTGCCAAATTACGCAGACATTTAGAAACTGTACACCCCGAGTCTAAAGACAAGAATAAAGAATGTTTTGTTCGTAAAAAAGAACAGTTATTGGAAAGTCAAAAAAATATGATGCATGTAACACAAACTATCAATGAAAAGGCCACGGAGGCATCATATTTAGTTAGCTATCGCATTGCACAAGCAGGTGAAGCGCACACTATCGCTGAGAATTATATAAAGCCATGTGTGTTAGACATAACAAAATGTATGCTCGATGAAAAATCTGCAAAGCATCTTTCTACTGTACCGCTATCAAACGATACTGTTTCACGGCGAATCCATGATCTGGCAAGCTACGTCAAACAAGAACTAGTTGCACGTCTACAAAAAACACGATTCGCCTTGCAAATGGATGAGTCAACTGATGTCACTGGTCTGGCTATCTTGCTGGTTATCGTGAGATATCCATATGAACGTTCTTTTGAAGAAGACATGCTTATGTGTTCACCGCTGCCCACAAACACTACCGGGGAAGAAATTTTTAATAAAATAAACATATTTTTTAAAGAAAATAATCTTAGTTGGAACGATTGCATTGACATTTGTACAGATGGGGCCAAGGCGATGACAGGTAAAACAGCAGGATCAGTATCACGAATAAAAAGTAAAGCGCCTAATTGTAGTTCCAGCCATTGTATTCTGCATAGACAAGCACTTGCGATGAAGCAAATGCCGTCAAATCTAAAATTAGTTATGGATGAAGCGGTAAAAATAATTAATTTTATCAAATCACGACCACTACAATCCCGATTGTTCTCATTATTGTGTGAAGATCATGGCAGCAAACATAAAACACTGCTGCTCCATACAGAAGTGCGATGGCTGTCTCGGGGTAAAACTTTAACAAGGCTATTTGAACTTAGAGCCGAGTTACAAATGTTTCTTTCAGCAGATACAGTTTCTTTTAATTTGAAAGACCGTTTGTATGATAAAACTTGGTTGTTCCGATTGTCTTTTATGGCGGATATCTTTCAAAAACTGAACGAATTGAATTTATCATTGCAAGGTAAACAGACAACAGTGTTCCAGGCCTATAACAAAATAACTGCCTTCAAAAGAAAATTAGATTTTTGGATTATTTGCGTTGGTAAGAGAGAAATAGAAAGCTTTACGTCACTCAGTGAGTTTGTTAGCGATAACGACTCGGAAATGTTTCAAGATGATGTGTTTGAAGAATTGGTCCAATATCTCACTTCGATGCGCGCATCTTTTGTAAAGTATTTTCCCGAAGAACATAATACAAAAATGAAGCTGAATTCATGGATTCATAATCCTTTTTTACCCAACTTGCAAAAGCCCGAAAGTATGTCAAACGAGATATATGAATCTCTTTTAGAAATGTCATCAGACACAAGTATGGAGTCACTGTTCAAAACGACGCCTCTCAACGATTTTTGGTGCAGAATCCGTGATGAATATCCAATGCTTGGCAGAATGGCTCTGAATATTCTTCTCCCGTTCCCAACAACATATTTGTGCGAAACAGGATTCTCAACCTATGCAGCCACGAAAACAAAATATCGCAATAGACTGGACGCCGAACCTGATATGAGACTTCAAATGTCTTCTATCAAACCTGATATCAACCAATTGATGAAAAATAAAAAACAGTTTCATACCTCCCATTAGTTAAGATTTTTTCATTTTTAATATCTTCTATTATTGTACTTGGCATGTGGTTAAAGTAAGTAATAATTAGTAACTGTTACATTGTACTTTTATTATGCTTATATAATAAAGAATACACTTTTAAAAACTATTGTTTTATTGTAGGGTTCCGTCAAGTATTTTGCTTGTCAAAAGGGTTCCGTGACCAAAAAAGTTTGAGAACCGCTGATCTAGATTGTAATTACCTACATAATACACAAATGGATGTTATTAATTTAAATGATTTGGAAGATATTGATGACATGGAGCTAATAATAGGAATGCCTCGACGACCTAGCCGGCAGCGCAATCGAATCGATCCTTTCTTATTAAGTGATGAGGATTTCCGCTATAAATATAGATTTACGAAGCGATTCGGAATGAAAATTGTGGACTTGTTGAGGAATGACTTACTCCATGATACTCGGGGATGTCCAATTCCCCCTGAAATACAAGTTCTTTGTGCGTTGCGAAGTTGGGCGCGCCATGAGGTAAGTGCGTTATTGTCAAAGTTGCGTAATTAACAAATAAACAGTGCTTTGATCTCAGTAGTATACTAAAATACAGTTGTGTTAAACAACCTTATATTAATATATCAAAATAACTCATTTTTTATTATCCACATATTCAAGATGATACAGCTGATTTACATGGTGTGTCCCAACCAGTTGTGAGCACCATTTGTAAAAGAGTAGCAAGTGTCTTAGCAAAGACATCACACAGGTTCATAAAGATGCCTGCTAATATTTATCAACAAGAAGATAACATTCGGAAATTCCGCCGAATTGCTAATTTTCCAACTGTAATTGGTGCAATTGATTGCACACATAAACGTGTGAAAAAAAAAATTGTGACGAGGTCAATTATTTATAAATAGAAAAGGATTTCCATCAATCAATGTGCAGGTAATATTCTTTGTTATCTATTCAAATATTTTACAAAACTTGCATCCTAGCCTAGCTCTAGTCTTCTGCCTTTCTACCTACCTACCCAGGTACCTAAAATTTTATAAATTAATTAGAATAATTCATTTTGGAGTTTTGGTTGATGATGATGAATAGAATATTTTCATTTATATCTTACCCAAGTACTTGTCCATTTTCCTGGGATAAAATATGTTGTAAAATAGGTACATGGAACATCAGTGTGCTAAATTTCATTCAAATCCATTCAGCTGTTTATGCTTGATTGAGTTACAAAGGTCCAAATCTTCACAATAAATGTATATGTATGGGATTACATACAAGGTATATGTCCGCGCGTAGCTCAAGGTCTCATCAGGATTCATCACGAAATAAATTTCTCTTTACTACAAATTATTTATTTTCCGATTATTACATGAACTGACCAGAAGAAGAAGTTCTACAACAAGAATGACAGCCCGCGCAAAGCACAGTGTCTCCCATCTTTATATTACTACAATCAAATAGACCCAACGGAGTCACTAAATACATTTTAATTTATAAATGAAAACTAAAATAATTAACCACTCGTCGTGATAAAACTAATATTAATTTAGATAATCTCTAAACATTATATAAACCAACAAATCATGCCAGATATTAAAATATGAAACAATATAAAGCGCAATTATCAGAACCACTAAATTAAATTAACAACATTTAAATTAATAATTTCATTAATCTAATTAGAATATTCGAATTATAATTATCATAATATTAACATTATTTACAACATTAATTTAATTAATACGGATCATCAAATATTAAACTTTGCTAAACAAAAAGGTATCTTCTTTGATCTTTGATGATCTTCGCAAAGTACAACAAATACAACTTTGATGATCTTTGCAAAGTACAACAAATACAACAGCAAACTACATAGCAAATTCTAGAAATAATGGATATTTATTTCAAAATACTTCATAATCTAAATTCTTAATTCATCGTATAAACTAGTTACCTCAAAATGGCAATATATTGCGTTGTAAGCATCGATATTCGATATAGCATAGACATTAATTAGTCTGAGTCCGAGTATAAATTAATATTTTAATGTTATAAGCTATGGAAAGCTATATTACTCTCAAATTACACTAGAGGGCGCAATGTTCAACCAACGCCAGGAAGAAACATTCAATACTGACCAGTAATAAAGATTAATATATTAAGTTCTGTCAAAAAAGTGTAAACAAAATTTATGGCAACACTAGCGCGCCCATACGGCCAGACTGACTCAAGCGCGCTCTCGGCGCTTCTAAATTACCTAAAGACATTGAGTTACAGCTTGGCGTAAAAGAGTACACAAAATGGGGCAGCGCCACCAGTCGTACATTGAAAATGTAAAATATTCATATAAATTCTATTTGTGTTTCCAGGCACATTTTTTGCATGATCAAATACACAAATTGACACAATACCTACAAAGATAGAAAATTTGTTCGGTTTTTAGACTTTTTTGACAGACCGTATGTACATTGCAAAATAAATCACAACATCTTCTTTAATTATCACTTACTAGTAACATAAATATATATAAATCGGAAAATCTCAGTTCTCTCAATTTAGGTCTCACAAAAGCAATTTTATGGGTAACTATCATCTTCAACGTTTATTAAAAAAATTATTAATTAATTGATTATTTATCACAGGCAAACGATGTCACACAGCATAATAAAAATTATTATTCAATTATCTACACATTACCAAAAATGTAAAAATATAAACCCAAATATGTTAACCATAACCTGAGCTCAGTAACCATCTCTAGCCATCACCCACATCGGGATCAAGCTACCAAACCGTGGGCATCATCCATTAGGGCGTCTAGCCCCATAGGCATCACCCATCCTGGGATCTAGCCAAGACCGGGAATAAACCAGGATACGCTTGGTGGCCAACCAGCGTTTGAGAAGGGATGTTTGGATAGGTCTTTAAGTAAACACAACAACAACGACAACACCTTCAACATTTTTCTTTCTTATAGCGAAACAGTTGCTCAGATAATCTTTAATACCAGGGCATAAACAGTAGCATAAAATTCGGGTGGTAAAAAGCTGAATCATCAAAACTTTATGAGCGTATACACTCGCCCATACGGTCTTTGTTTTTTTTTGTTTTTTTTTTTTTTCATATTTTCTTGAAAATACCGCTCGACCATCCAATTCTTCCTTGCCATATTTTACAGAACAGATTAACAAAAATAAACAAGCAGTAATAATAATAAAAGCATACTCTGCTTTACTAGACGCTCTAGGTCATGCAACAATAATATCAGTGTGAAATGGCAAAATTAACCGATATACTTGTGAAACGCCACGCCATGCGCCATTCCACGGGCGCTCATTGAAATACTGATGAGAGTAGTGTATGCTCAATGCTCAGTTACGCTGCGTATAAACATGTCATTTTGAGGCTTAAATCAGACATATCAAAATATTATTATTACATAAAGAATCTACATGATTTAACGAGAATGAATCTCAAGCTCAACTTTGCTTGGAGTTATAATAATAACTAGTGAGGCCTCATAAATGACTCGACAGCACTTTTATTATCTTGTAAAATCATAAAAGTTCACATTTATTCATTCATTCTTTAAGCATAAAATTGTACAGGGGCCGACTAAATGCCTAAGCATTTAATGAAATATTAAAAGATTGATTGAAGATTGTGACAATGTGAATATAACTTGAATAACTGAAACAATTTAATTGATCAACTCATCATTTACCATATCAACAAGTTTATCGGTATGGCAATGAGAGTGATTTCAGTCAATATTACCTTTTTATGATGACAATAATAAATTATAATTATTGCATCCAATAGATTAAATTTAAGTAGTTCTACTTGTAATAGCAATTGTACTGAAAGTCTAACTAATTCATTTTTAATAATAATTATTTTAATATTTTATGTACATCCAACAATTCTGAATCACGGTTCTCACCAAGTAACAAAAATCAATTAATTTTCCAAAATTAATCAATAATAACCATTTGTCATATCAATATAATTATTTGGTTATTCCAGTTTGATTTATTATTATTTAGAAAAATGTAAACAGAACAAAACTTATTTGAAAAGTAAAGTCCCAATCAACATAAAGGTATCGCAACACTGATGGTGTTTGACTGCAATTTGATTAACTTTGAACATAAATGTAATACTCAGATGGCAATTAAAATAGGTATTTATTTCCATACAAATATAAACCTTTAAGCAGGTACCCTCTTAGAACATGTTTAGACACAGGCTCGTTTAAGCCAGGTCTAGCGTCAATCTCCATGGACAAAAAAAAATATGTGTTTAAGCCTGGCCCAGGATAATCCCATTGCCAGACCCGATTCTGTAATAAGTTGGATAATCTGGTAGATTTCACATGGCTCCACATAAAAAAATATGAAGAATCTTCTGAGAGTCTGATCAAGTGTTAACTTTTTAATTCAATAATATCAATACCTATTAGAATATTATTTATCAATCAATTGATCTATCAATCTATTGATTGCAAAGATGACTGCACCCTAAATTAGCTTTTCACTTATTAGGCACAAAATTAATAAAATTTTCAAACCGCATAAAATTACAGAGAGAATCACTGTTCTAATCACATGTTGTTTCCCGAACAAACGTGTAAAGAACCAACAATCACTTTAGAACTTTAATAATGACGTTATAAGAGTTCAAGTTAGCTTATTCAACGTACAACTTAAAAATAGAAGTTGTAAAATTAATAGTACCTACGCAAAAAATAAATATGTTCAAAATAAATAATAAATCTGATAATGTCAGCATGGCATATCAATTATTATCAGCAAACTCATTCTCATAACTTTATATAAAAATAAAACAAACGAAAAAAAATAAGCCAATTTCTTCAGCTTAGTTTAGAAGGATCAAATGATGCAAAGATGCACTCTGAATACTCTGATACACTGACTGTACCAGTTTAGAATCGCACAAACAATTTTTTTTTATTTTTTTATATAAAATAATTAATATCTTAATTAATTCCACATAGGCAAAGTATTTAAGCGTATTCAAATCGCAATTACAATTTAGACCAAATAAACTCTGAATAAATACCTGCAATCAGAGCCTTTACCACTACATGAAGCATCAGGCCTCATGCTTCATTCCTCTGAATAGAATAGAACCCACGCAGTGGTGACATACTCGGGTGACCATGCATCTGATCAATGGACATCAACAGAGTACCGGGATCCCTGGAAAAAGTATAAATTAGTTCTGTTTTCATTTGCTACCAAGCATGACCATTTCTTTCCATAGTAAAATATAATATAAAAAGCCTTCATGTAAAAGTTCATGTCAATATTGAATCTGGCTCTGGTTTTATCTAAATGAATACACAAGACCACCACAATATTATTATTAATAATTGTTATATTATTTCCTTCAATTATTAAATTTTTCAAATTCCTACATTTAAGTACCCACAATAGAAAGTTGATGAAATGGTTGCAAGCAATTAATCTATGAAAGGTCAGCTTTTTTTAAATTTAACAACCAACAGAATAAACGAAACTCATGACCTGTGAATTTGTGGTCTTCCAGAGATCTTGGTGAGCCTCCTCTGAATATTAATTTCCATTATGGTACTCCGGATTATTGGCATATGGGATCCCACCGCTGCTGTCCGCGCGTAGCTCAAGGTCTCATCAGGATTCATCACGAAATAAATTTCTCTTTACTACAAATTATTTATTTTCCGATTATTACATGAACTGACCAGAAGAAGAAGTTCTACAACAAGAATGACAGCCCACGCAAAGCACAGTGTCTCCATCTTTATATTACTACAATCAAATAGACCCAACGGAGTCACTAAATACATTTTAATTTATAAATGAAAACTAAAATAATTAACCACTCGTCGTGATAAAACTAATATTAATTTAGATAATCTCTAAACATTATATAAACCAACAAATCATGCCAGATATTAAAATATGAAACAATATAAAGCGGAATTATCAGAACCACAAAATTAAATTAACAACATTTAAATTAATAATTTCATTAATCTAATTAGAATATTCGAATTATAATTATCATAATATTAACATTATTTACAACATTAATTTAATTAATACGGATCATCAAATATTAAACTTTGCTAAACAAAAAGGTATCTTCTTTGATCTTTGATGATCTTCGCAAAGTACAACAAATACAACTTTGATGATCTTTGCAAAGTACAACAAATACAACAGCAAACTACATAGCAAATTCTAGAAATAATGGATATTTATTTCAAAATACTTCATAATCTAAATTCTTAATTCATCGTATAAACTAGTTACCTCAAAATGGCAATATATTGCGTTGTAAGCATCGATATTCGATATAGCATAGACATTAATTAGTCTGAGTCCGAGTATAAATTAATATTTTAATGTTATAAGCTATGGAAAGCTATATTACTCTCAAATTACACTAGAGGGCGCAATGTTCAACCAACGCCAGGAAGAAACATTCAATACTGACCAGTAATAAAGATTAATATATTAGTTATAAGTTCTGTCAAAAAAGTGTAAACAAAATTTATGGCAACACTAGCGCGCCCATATATACCTACATGATTTTACAACATCAATCCTAATCAGGGGTCAGAATAGGTAGAGTTTTTAAGTAGATTACAAGATCATGATGTAGATATGTATATATTGAAAATGCAGAGATCGTGGGATTTAAAATTTTAAGTGTAACAATAATTTAGATAAGCATCTTCCATAGAAATATTATTAAGAAATCATTAGCATGGTTACAAGTTACATTATGCATGTATGTATTATATAAACTATTATATTATATATAATATTTTTCTAGGTGGTGTGTGATGCCGATTTAAAAATTATGGACATCGTGACAAGATGGCGTGGCAGTGTACATGATTCTCGGAATTGCTCCTTGTAGGTCTTGATCGCCCTGGTAGCTTCCGTGACGAGACGTTGACGGTTGTTGACAAGAACAAACAGAGTGAATATCGCGTGTTTGCTCGTGCATCTTATCTGCCATAGCTGCAAGCACGTCGAGAGTGGCTTCTTGGTTCACAGATAGCACGGCGCGTATGGAGGTAATGTGATACGATTTTTAAAAAAAAAATTGTTTTCAGTAAAGAAGAAAACTAGTTCTGACTAGGGTGTCACGGCCAGGAACAACGCCTTGACTGAGTATTATAAAGCGAAAACCGGCCAAGAGCATGTCGGGCCATGCTCAGTATTATAGGGTTCCTTAAGTAGGTGTAATTACAAACGAATCAAATCGAATATTAATCATGACTATTTTAGTTTTTGCAATAATCGGCAGCATTCGCGACTCAGTGTGTTAGTAGCGCCATCTAGCGACAAATTCAAGAAGCCAAATTTAAGAAGTGTAAGTAATTTTCAAAGTTACTTTTTGTGATTTTTTCAAATAGAAAGTAGTTAAAGGAGCATTATTTGCTATGATCATTTTTCTCTAAGATCAATGACCTTTGAACTAGGACGTTTTAAGTATATTTCAGTTTTCTCTCTATAACTCAAAAAACTATAATCACATTATACTCAAAATAATTTTAAAAGAGAGTTTTCACAAAGGTCTATCAATGGGGAAGATTATAAGTTTCTACATTGCATAGTTTAGAAATGGCAGGGGGGGGGGACACATTGCAAGCCACTTTGGCGGGCTATATTTCGCAGATGGTACACCTGATAAAAAAGTGGTGTATGAAACATTACCTTCATTTTAGTAGAACTATTCAATGATAGCCCACACGAGGGGGTGCAGTGAAAAAAAAATTTCCATCCCCATTTCACATGTATGGACGCCACCCCTAAAATACGTAAAAACGATTTTTTTATTCTTTTAAAATTGAGATCTATATGTAGACTATTTTTTAACAAAATTTCATTTACTTATGTTTATAACTATAGAAGTTATTAAGCCGTAAAGGATTAGGACAGACGGACAGACGGACGGACATGACGAAACTATAAGGGTTCCTTGTAGGACTTCGGAACCCTAAAAAGCAATCTTTGGAAGCAACAAATGAAAATGTTTTATTATAAAATGAAAAAATAAACTTAGAAAATCAAAACATCAAATTAGAAAATGAAAAATTATAATTAGAGGCACTACAGCATATAATTGCATTATACAACAACAAATAATAAAAATAAGGCAAAAAGACGTATGTGGCGGTACCTACCTGCATAAGAACGAGAGGCAAATATTAATATTTAACCAACAGTGCCCACTGCACCTTGACAACGTAGTCATATGACCTCAATAATCTAATTTCGCAAGTCAATGACTTCACCATGAGTTTCACATTTCCTCTTCTAAGCGATAAATCATACTTATCAGTTTTTCAAATTAGTTACGCTCTTACATATTTTACGACTCTTTGAATAGTTTCCCAGATAAGGATTATCCCTTCTTACTTTTCATCGGTATATAAACCACTGATTTTCCAATATGAAATAATTTCCTAGTCTCGCCGTCTTAGTCTACTATTGTACGTTCACTTAAAATTTAAATCAGTTCAGAATTATAAAGTTGAAATCAAATTGAAGTTCGAGTACTTATTTCTATCGACGAATTACCTACGACACCGCCAAGCCACATCAAGTATATAACTGTCGCAGTCGAAAAGGATTCTTCGCAAGATTCATTGGTAACGTGTTCTCGCGAAAACAACCGCACTCCAGAGATCAAGATTCGTTAGTACTTGAAAGCATCGCATAGAAGCAGTCGAACACTTCAAGCAGAAGACCGAAGTGCTGATTGACCGTCAAGACGTCAAGCTCCGCGTCGGGTCTACACTTCAAAAATCATCTGAACATAGTGTTGGTAACGTAGAAACTTTGACCATAGGCGACTAGTAATCGGTAGGAGATATTTTTATATTTAGTCTCCTTCCTTAACAAACTTCATGTTTAACCCTCATCATCCGGGAAGAACGTGTGAGAGGCAGAGAATTCAATTCCATTCATTTATTTCGTTTTGTGAACCAAGGTATACAGATGTTATTTACAAAAAAAAAGAAGATCCTTGCTTGCTATGTCCCGCCAGAAGGCATACAAAACATTTAGGTATCAATACACTGTCACAATTTATATAATGTTTTATAAATTGTGACAGTGTATGTCAACAAAATAATAACGTCAAAATTTTAACTACAAAATTATAATAATGTCATTGAAATATATTTAAAATTGTCAATAAAGGAATATCAAATAAATTAGCTACATCTTCACTACATATACCTACATATAGATGGACACAGCTGGACACAAATAAAATATGTTACCTACTACAATTTGTCATTAAGATAATCATTATCAGAATAATAATAATAATATTTAATATGCTTTGTCATTCAATAATTTAAAAAGTTTACGTTTAAATTCATTTTTGTTCGTGATCACTTTAATTTCATCACGTAATTTATTATAGAACAATCCTAATTGCTCTCTTGACCTTTGCTCAAGATTTATTAGCAAAATTATAAGGATTAATACAAGAGTATAACTATCAATTATACATCTGTGAAGTGCAACATAACAATCAAGAAGCTAATAATAAACGCTAAAATATTAAAATTGTTAATAAAACAAAGTTTAACCGGATTAAATCGCGTATATTATTTAAATTGGTTTTCATTGGTTTGGTTATAATGTGTAGTGATCGCGAAAACCTAAGAAGTTATTATTAAAATTGTTATTTGTAAAATTTGGTGACACACTTATTATACAAGTCACTCAGATCCATCGTTCTGTTTAAACTGAGTTGGTGGCATACTTATTCACACAAGCCACTCAGATCCATCGTTCTGTAATAATATATTAGGTTGGTGGCAGACTTAAAGCCACTCTGATAGAATTTCCGTAATTGTTAAAATTTATATCCGGTTGGTGACATCCCGAAAGTCACTCAATACTATCTTCATAGTCAGTATATTGAAATAAAAATTATATTCGGTTGGTGACATCCCGAAAGTCACTCAATACTATCTGCATAGTCAGGATATTGAAATAAAAATTATATTCGGTTGGTGACATCCCGAAAGTCACTCAATACTATCTGCATAGACAGGATATTGTAATAAAAAAATTATATTTGGTTAGTGGCGTTAGTGGCATCACTGGCATCCCACATGTCACTCAATATTAACTGCAAAGCTCAGGATATTGTATTAAAATTTTATTAAAGTTTAAAAGAAGCATATTGTTATAATTGTATAACGGGTAATAAGGTTACTAAGAAGAAAAGTGTAAAGAAATTTAAAATGTCGGTCAAGAATGTAAAAATAATACCTTCCGAGGCTTCCGACGTAGTAAAATTAATTCCGCATTTTGATGGGAATACGAGGCAGAAAAGCTTATTTTTACGCAAGTGTGATTATGTAATGTCAATGTATAAGGGCAAGAAAGAACAAGAAATGTATAATCTGCAAGTAGTTACCAGTCGATTAACGGATAAAGCAGCTAGTTTAATTAGTGAAAGAGAGGATATTAAAACATACGGAGAATTTAAAAAAAAAAAAACTTACATTTCGGAGATCCGCGCAGTAAGGAATGCATTGCTAGGAAATTGGATACAGCTAGTATTAAACCAAACGAGAGGAATCTACAATTTTGTCATAGGTTACAAACAATTAGAAGCAATTTATTTAGTAAAATCAATAAAACTGCAAAAACTTCGCGAAAATAAAATGATTATTTACAATAACAACATAACATAAATCACGCCTGTATTTTCCCGAAGGGGTAGGCAGAGGTATACCTCTACATAGTACACCCACATTTCGCCAGTTATGTTATAGTCCCATGTAATAGGGGGCGAGCCTATTGCCATTAACCGGGCACAAATCCATACTCCGGGCTGCTACTGAGAATTTCCTAATGAAAAAACCCAATAACACTAAACACAAAACCGCAATAAAATTACAATACAAAAATAAAAAACAATTAATAAATTAATTTTATTTACAATAAAACCGCGCTAAATGTGTTTATGTGCAATTTGACAGAAGACATGGCTAGGGTTGTAAGACTCCAACATCCAGAAACATTGGAGGACGCATTAGAAGTTGTATTAGAGGAAGAAAACTTTCGGATGCAGTATAAATTAAAACAGACTTAATAATAATTCGAATAATCCACAAAGAAGGCAAACTTCTAACTTTCGGAATTTTAATCCTAACAATCGACCTAATTTTAGACCAAATGTACAACCATGCAATCTACCTCAAAATAATACTAATAATAATTTCAGTCGGAACAGGAACGAACAATATCGTCCTAACAACAACATCAATCAAAATCAAAGACCTAATTTTAATAATGGTTGGCGCCATCTAATAATTATACACCGCGCTATCCAAATTATAATAATAACTATAATTCCGCATCGCAAAACCCAAATTATAATCAGGTATCACGTAATCAAAACGGTAGCTCACCTTTGAACTTAAACTTTTATGATACCAACCAAGAAAACGGTGAACGCGCATACATGAATAGTAATGAAAATCATGTTAATATGGACAGACCCACAGAAAATTCGTCTAATTTTCACGTAAGGGCCTTAATTTCGTCCACACCCACATAAGTCCAAATACGGAACTTCCGTGTATTTTTATACCAGAATTAAGTCTACGATTATTATTAGATACGGGAAGCACAAGATCGTTTTTAAATAATGAAGTTGTAGAAAAATATTTCTCCAAACATAAAATATTAGAATCATTTGAAGTAGTTAGTACTCACGCAGCTACTCAGCACAATGGCGCAGTCATAATTAATTTGTTCAATACATTTAATACGGACAAAAAATGTAAATTTTATATATTTAATATAGAAGATATCTATGATGGATTAATAGGAAATGATATATTATTTGAATTAAAAGCAATTATTAATTTAGATAAATCCTAGTTGGTAACGGAAGACGCAGTCCATATATTTCCAACGAAAGTAAAACAATTATACACCTGTTACAATTGAGTTGTCGCCCAGAAGCGAAACGAAAGTGAAATTACCTACAGACCTATTTCATGGTCACGGAATTATTGAGTTTCGCGTACGAATGCCCAGTGCTATGGTACTTTGTAACAAAGGTTTTGCACACATGGCTATACAAAATACAAACGAACGAGAATTCACTCTCACTATTACATCACCATTTAAAGTAATGAAGTGTGAAACTGATAAGAAAAATTGTTGTGCAATAAATCATTTAAAATCGCAAATAAATTTAGATTATATTTTAACTAATAACTTAGAAAAACTTCGATTAGGACATATGAATGAGGAAGAACAGTCAAAAATATACAGAAGTGGAAAACAGAATACAAACGCTGACGCATTATCTCGCATCAAATTAAACATGCTGAGAAGTTCAGAAAATTTAAATGTTCCATCCATCTCTTCAGAACAAACAAACCAAGTAATATTAGATCCTGAAGAAAATAAAAATATTCAAGATTCAGAAATTACATTAACAGCAACTGAAATATCAAGTGAAAGTAGTTACGATAAAAATTAAAATATTCATGTAATAAATGAAGCGATAGATTCTAAAACTAATCAAATAATTGTAATTACTTGGAATAAAGATAAATTAGAAGTTACAGATCGTTCGCGCGAAAAGCAGAAAATATTTGAAGTAAGATTACCTTACCTTGTACACAAATAAACATTTTGATTGACTGACCTTTAAATAATGAAAAGTATATTAAAGAATTTTTAATTGAAAACTTAGAAAAGGAATAAATATCATATCTATTATGACAATAACTCACAGCGTAAATTATTTAATAAAATAATTTTTGATTTATTAAAAGATAATTCAATCATAATTGAATGTACCGAAAGAGTTATTTTTATAGAGGATAAAGAAGAAAGAGAAAATATAATATCTGCATATCATGAAGGAAAAACATGTCATCGTGGTATTAAAGAAACATATAATCGAATTAAAAGAAATTATTTTTTGCCAAATATGGAAAAAAACCCTATCCGCATTAATAAATAACTGTGATGTATGTAAAAAGATGAAATATGATAGAAACCCTATCAAACCGCAATTGCAATTAACGCAAACCTGTAATAAACCTTTCCAAGAAATATTTATAGATGTATTTTCTATTGAAGGCATATCTTTTCCAACACTTGTAGACTCGTTCTCAAAATTAGGGCAAGCAATCGAAATAAAAAGTAAAACTACTCCAGAAATAGTACGAGCATTAATAAAATAGTTCTCATTTTATGGTGTTCCTAACAAAATTAGTTGTGACCCAGGAACCGAATTTAATAATAACTCGATGAAAGAAACGTTAATATTTTATAAAATTGAATTACATGTCGATACCCCAAACAATCCAAATTCTATGGGAATTGTTGAACGATTTCATTCGACAATAATTGAAATATACCGAATAGCTAAGTACCAACATAAGATAACAGACGCAGCATCAGTAATGACATATGCCATAATGGCATCATCATTTCAGCCGAAAGACGTCCACTACTGGACATAGGCCTCCCCCAATTAAGGGGGGGATATGCCATAATCACCACGCTTGGCAGGCGGGTTGGCGATCGCAGTTGGTTGGTTAAATACTCAGAGAACGCTGCTGCCCATCCTCTGGTGAATCCCTTAGTCGCCTTTTACGACACCCATGAGAAGAGATAAGGGTGGTGCTATTCTTTAAGTCCGGTACCACACGGACCATAATGGCATACAATAATACAATTCATTCAGCTACGAAATTAACACCTTTTGAAGTTACTTTTGGATGTAATTCTACAAGTACTTTCGATGTAAATTTTGAACATGCTTATATGAAACAACTATTGAGAGAACATAAAGATAGAACTTCATTATTATATGAATTTTTAACGCAAAGGTGATAAAAGATAAAGAAAATAGACAAAGAACAGGTGAAAACCTTCAATTAAACGAAGGCGATCTTTTTACGGGTTTAATTAATAAGAGGCGAGGTAAAGATAAACCGCGTTACGAAAAAGCAATCGTGATAGGAGATGTAGAAAATAATATTGTACCGATTTATATAAAAGAACGAATCACAAAGGTACCAATTAAAAATGTAAGAAGACCAAATAAAGAATAAAAACTTTATTAATAAATCTTATGGCAATCGCATTACATTGTGGTATGGGTCTAAACAATGTATATAATATTTATATATTATACATAAGCAAAGGAAAGGATTAAAAAATTAAGGATATATGTAAAAGATTAAATGATTAAAAATTATCTTATAAAAGAGATCAAATGTTATTCCCTCCACTTTGATGATTATATCAGAAAAATTGTGTTCATTAAAATGTATAATATTTATAATAAGTTAAAATTGTAATCTTTATATTAAGTAACAATTGTAATCTTTAAAACTAAGAATATTTGTACTTTTCTAATTATATTGGTTGTACAAGCACTACATATATTTATGCTGACGCCCGCAATCACGCGTACCTTATAATACTTACACATTTAAAATCAGTACAATAAAGCTGCTCGGTGCACACAGACGTCGGTGTTTTCTTCCACATTTCACATAAGAATTCCCGATCCACAGACACCACAGCTACAGACCCCTACATTTTGGTCCTTCGATCCTAAGAAAGTGAAGTGTGAGTAAAAGTGCCTTCATCGATAGCGAATCGGCTTGACTGGCCTCCCACAAGCGGGTCTCACCGGTTAAGTTGAGAAGTCGCATATATTGTGAAGGATACCTACTCGCACCGAACTAAACAGACCAGTGGAATAACAAGTCCCCAACAGAAGAAACAGAACAGCAACAGTGATTACAACAGGCGATTTAGCTTGTTCTAGACATAACAATGGAAGGGCTAATACAAAGGCAACAAATAATCGCTGAAGCTGTTGACAAAATCAACAGAAACATTAAAAAAGATTCCGCCTACCGAAAAACAACAGTATACGTAAACAAACGCTTGGTGTCCCTAGAAGAGTTATGGGACGAATTTGAAGACAATCACGCCAAGCTGACATCAACAGGTGACAAGAAACATGACTATTTCCAGTCCGGCGCTTACTTCTCCGTGAAAGAACTGTATACGGCTACGTGTGATCTGCTGATGAACATAACACAAGCTCAGCCAGGAACTAGTAGCCAAGGTGAGGAACATGATACTGATGACACGGTGGAGAAGAACAAATTGACTAAGATAGACGAGCTGATAGGCCAACAAAGAACGAACTTTCGAGCTTTGTTAAGAGTTGTAAGAGGCGTCAACATTAACAATATTACAGAAAAGTGGGAATTAGAAGACAAACTACAGATGGTAAAGGCACGCTGGAGAACAATCGACGAGCTGCACTGGCAGATAGATAATCTTCTTATTGGTTCTGAAGTAGATTATGAGCAAGAGTATACGGAGCATGAACGAGTTTACGAAGCCATGAAGCGAGAACTTAACCAAAAGCTGAGTCATACATCGCACCAACATCAAACTATGCCGAAATTGGAGATTCCGGTATTTAGTGGAAATTACACCCAGTGGCCAACGTTCATGGATCTGTACTCTGAAGCCATACACAACAATCCCTTGATAAGCCCGACACAAAAAATGCAACATCTCAAGGGCAAACTCAGGGGTGAGGCAGAACGACTAGTGCAGCATCTAAATATCTCAGCCGACAACTATGTAGCCTGCTGGGATATCCTCACTCGCAGGTACAACAATATACAGCTACTGTTTACAACACAAATCCAGATATTTTTAAACCAGCCAGCCGTACACAAACATTCCGCACAAGAACTGAAAGGCCTCCACGATACGACCTTGGAAACCATTCACGCCATACATAACCTCGGAATCGATACAACTACATGGGATCCGATTTTGGTGCACATACTTACAGAAAAAATGGATCCAGAGACCTACAGTTCATACATGGAATCAAGAAAGGCTCCAAGAGATCTTCCTTCATTTGATGAAGTCATCACATTTTTGGAGGGCAAGTTTACAGCTCTGGAGCCGCTGAACAAGAAAACCAAGGCTCCCTACATGAATCCAGAAGTAAAGTGCAACAATGATGTCAAAGAATCGTCATCAAAATTTCACTCAAATAAATACAACTACAGGCAGTTCTCTCCAAAAACATTTCATGCCAGTTCTGAAAGAACATGTCCTTTATGTAAATTGGACCACATTTTGATTTATTGCAAATCATTCCAAAGTATGTCACCACAAGCGAAAATAAATACAATTTCGCAATTAAACGTGTGTGACAATTGTTTATACTGCCACAATGGCAAACAATGCATTTCGTGGAAAACGTGTAAGGTTTGCGGCGGTAAGCATCATACGACATTACATGACGCTATACAACAAAGGGCGCAAAACACAATGCCTGATACTAACCTGACACCAAAAGGCACACCGACAAATTCTCAGCCTAAGGCAAATCACGTTGCAGGGGACTTCCATGAAGTACTACTTGCTACGGTTGAACTTAACATTATGGCAATGGATGGAATGTCTATAAAACTTAGAGCTTTACTTGATCAAGGTTCCCAAATCAACTTGATTACGGAGTCGGCTGCACAACGATTGGGACTTCATAGACGGAAACAACAGGCAATCGTCTCGGGAGTTGGCATCTCAAATAATAAAAGCCATGGAGTCGTACAACTGAACTGCGAGTCGGTGTACGGAAACTACAATTTTACCATCGAGGCGCTTGTTATGACAAAACTGCTGAACAACTTGCCCAATCGTACATTTGAAAAGCAACATTGGCCACATTTAGAGAACATCAATCTCGCTGATCCGAACTACAATATTTCAAGACCGGTAGACATCTTACTGGACGCAGGAGTTTATGCCGAAATTATCATGGGAGGTCTCCTTCGAGGACCCATACATGCACCTATAGTCCAACAGACGAAGGTTGGATGGGTTATTTTAGGTAATACAAAAACATTTCACTGCCATGCGGTGCTTAACAACCTTGAAGAAATTTCTAATTTCTGGGAAACAGAAGAAATAACCGAGTCGACTACAACAATGACGTCAGATGAACAATATTGCGAAACTTTATACGCAAGTACAACTACAAGAAACGCTGACGGCCGATATGAAGTGAGAATACCCATGAAACAGGGATTCGAAGATCAATTAGGGTCTTCAAAGTCGCAGGCAACAGCACAGTTCATACAATTAGAGAAAAGACTGTCTAGAGATGAGACTGTTGCGAAAAGCTACAAAACATTTATGGCCGATTACTTACATCTCAATCACATGAAACAGAGTTTAATTCTTCGAGAACCAAGTTGCTACCTTCCACACCACGCTGTCAAGAAACTAGATTCTACTACAACAAAACTCAGAGTAGTATTTAATGCCTCAAACAAAACTACTTCCGGCCACAGTTTAAATGAATTGATGGAATGTGGGCCAAGCCTCCAACAGGATTTACAGTCATTGATTCTTCGGTGGAGAGGGTTCCAATACGTTTATTCCGCAGACATCGAAAAATTCTACAGACAAGTCGGAATACAAGAACAAGATCAACATCTACAAAAGATCCTGTGGAGAGATTCCAGAGAAGATCAGATCAAAGAGTATCAGCTTTCTACCGTAACATACGGTACTAAAGCGGCTCCTTTCTTAGCGATGCGCACAATAAAACAATTAATTACAGACGATGGTGATCAATACCCGCTTGCTGCTGACATGTTGGACAGTCAGCTCTATGTTGATGATCTTCTTGGCGGAAGCAATGACATCCAAGATGCCAGAATCACTCAACGGCAATTAATAGATCTATTGAAACAAGGTGGTTTTAATCTCCGCAAGTGGGCGAGCAATGATTTGCGAACGTTAGAAGACCTGAAAGAAGATCAAATCAGTCAAAACATGATCGACTTCAAGCACGCTGAAACTAACAAAACATTAGGAATTATGTGGAATCCCTGCACGGATCAATTTACATTTCACCACTCAGTTGAAACAAAGAATAAAGGTCATGTCATAACAAAAAGATCGTTGCTATCTGAATTATCAAAGTTATATGACCCACTGGGATGGCTTTCACCTGCAACAATAAAAGCCAAACTTATTTTCCAACAACTCTGGACTACAAATATCAATTGGGACGATCCCGTTCCGGAACATGTACAAAAACAATGGGAAGAGTTCAGGACCGACCTTAAATACATAGGTCAGATCTCTATACCCCGATGGATGGGAGACACTCAGAAACCAGTTGAAATACATGGATTCTGTGATGCTTCAGAGAAGGCATACTCATGTGTTATCTATTGCCGAAGCATCAAGGAAAATGGTCAATACATGACACGAATAGTGGCGGGAAAAACAAAACTCGCGCCAATAAATAAAGTAATAACACTACCCAGACTTGAATTATGCGGCGCATATCTACTATCAAGACTAATGAAAAAGGTTATAGAGTCACTAAACAAACAGACAGTTACAATACATGGTTGGACTGACTCTATGGTCGTTCTGGGTTGGCTACATGGCGACATGTCTCGATGGAAAACGTTCGTAGCGAACAGAGCTACAGAAATCACAAACATTATGCCGCCGTCGTGTTGGAAACATGTTAAATCCGAAGAAAACCCGGCGGATTGCGCTAGTCGTGGCTTGCTTCCGTCACAACTGATCATACACGATCTCTGGTGGCGGGCGCCTACTTGGCTAACAAAAAAAAATATTCCTGAGCATCCAATAAAATATGATGTTCCTACATTAGAACATAAAAGCAAGAAGCAAGTCTGTGCATCACAAACATCGTCATTAATTATCGAAGAACTTCTATGCAATTATAACTCTGTCACACGTATTGTGAGAATTATAAGCTGGATATTACGTGTTAGCAACAAAGGTCAAGTACGCCCGACTTACTTGACAACAGTGGAACTTGAGAACGCACACAATGCAATAATAAAGCATGTGCAGAATAAACACTTTGCTGAAGATATTGCTCATTTACAAAAACATCGCAAAGTACATTTAAAAAGTAATTTAATAAATTTAAATCCGTTTTTGGACAAACATGGTGTCTTGAGAGTTGGAGGTCGTCTAACAGAATCAGACTTGAAGATCTCGCAGAAACATCCAGTAGTTCTGCCTCACAACGATAGACTCACAGAACTGTTGATCAACAAAACACATATTGCAACGTTGCATGGGGGAGCAAGACTCACATTGACCATTTTACGAAACAAATACTGGATACTCAGAGGAGTCAAGACAGTTAAAGGTCACATTGTTAAATGTATCAGATGTCATCGCTTCAAGACGTCCACAAACAAACAGCTGATGGGAAACTTAACAAAACCACGAGTGACTCCATCGCGTCCATTTACGCACACAGGCGTAGATTTTACGGGACAAGTAGAAGTTAAGGCTAACAAGGGCAGAGGAATTAAGACAAACAAAGCTTACATATCAATATTTGTCTGCCTAGCAACAAAGGCTATTCATTTAGAATTGGTGTCAGACCTGAGTACTGCAGCCTTTCTCTGTGCATTCAACCGATTCTGTGCTCGGAGAGGAACACCAAGGTGTATGTACTCTGACAATGGTACTAACTTCGTAGGCGCCGCCAAAACACTTAAACAAAAACATATGGAGGCGTTAAAACATTACATTAATGAGGAGCTCTTGAGTGAGTTAGCAAACCTTGGAGTTGAGTGGAGTTTTAATGCTCCAGTCTGGCCATCTGCAGGAGGACTGTGGGAAGCTGCAGTCAAAAGCATGAAGCACCACCTAAAGCGCGTCATTGGTGAACAGAAACTCACTTTTGAAGAATTTTCTACGCTGATAGCACAGATTGAGGCCTGTCTCAACTCAAGACCATTGATTCCTTTGACAAACGACATCGACGACTTGGATTGCCTAACGCCTGCACATTTTTTAGTGGGAGGACCGATATTATCAAGCCCACTATCACCTGATGAGGACACCAGAAACATAAAAACTAGATGGCAACTCCTAGAAAAAATGCACAAAGACTTTTGGAAGAGATGGTCATCAGAATACCTTCAAACACTTCAAACACGTAGCAAGTGGCATCACCCAACAAAGAATCTAGGAATTGATGACATCGTCTTAATAAAAGAAGATTATTTGCCACCTTCTAAATGGCTCCTTGGAAGAGTTATTGGCACACATCCTGGCAAGGATGGACATGTGCGGGTGGTGACACTAAAAACAAAAAATGGCACTATCAAACGCCCTATTATAAAATTATCACGATTACCTATTGAACAAAGTGACCCAGGGTGCGAAGAGAATGCAGAAGATCACTCTACGACCAATGTTCGACAAACAACAGACTGATCAAAGCGAAAGAAGCCCGCAAAAAGATCCTTAAATATGAACTGAAAACACATCTGTTCATTCATTCATCATAAAACAAGCCGCATCAATCTGTGTGGCACAATTAATTATAAACAATAAAAACTTATCAACATGACTGTATCAAGTTGCAACGACAAGTGGATACCTACAGTTACACAATAACGGCGCGTGGCTCTACTCATGTTGCAAACAATGTCTAACTCGCACTTTTGCCCATATGGCACGTCTTCAAAACAAATAAACGCTACTGGTATGACTGCACTCGATCCTGGATGCATGCTGAAAGGAGACAACATTATAATTCACTCGCATAACAACTTTCACAGATACGAGTGAACGAAGAGAAAATGTACTTGAGAGAATCGAACTTAATTCATTACATTATCAAACTAATAAAAGGCTATCATGCTTACTTCAAACTACAAACAGACCAAATAAATCAAACCAGGAAAGATGCACCGGTGAACTACAACCACGGACAAGTCAAAATGCCTGCTGCGCGGTCAAGGTCGACAGAACAACTTCGCCAGCAAGCTGCTATTAGATATTAAGTGATAGTATTTTATATGTTATTGTATTAACTTTGTTTGTTACTTAATGTTTATTTTTACATATTGTTTTCTTTTGTGATTTGGGAGCATGTACAAGCACTACATATATTTATGCTGACGCCCGCAATCACGCGTACCTTATAATACTTACACATTTAAAATCAGTACAATAAAGCTGCTCGGTGCACACAGACGTCGGTGTTTTCTTCCACATTTTACATAAGAATTCCCGATCCACAGACACCACAGCTACAGACCCCTACATTGGTGAAAGGATTTTTATATCGGGAAATAAAACGTTTTATTGTAATATTAACTTTAATTAACATAACATTTTGCATTATATAATCTTAGGTAATAAACATTAAGTTGTGTAACCTTAAGAATTATACTTTGAATTATATAAGTTACTAACTTAATTAAGGAAAAATTCAAGTGCATCACTTGTAATTTTATGTAAAGAAACATTTTATTAATTTTAAAGAAAGACACGATATTGGGAATGATACAATTTTATTGAAATTCACCTTCAGTTAATTTCAATCTAAGAAGGGAGGAGTCATATGATCTCAATAATCTCATTTCTGTGGGAGTTAAGATTAACAAACCTACAACATTTGTAGCGTTGTGGATCTCATTAGTTTTAGTCGAGTGAAAGATATAAAACTTAACCGGTGTTGCGCATCCCTAAAATGTGTGCACAACACTAGTTATCGCGTTGGCCTCTGTCATTTTCAACACAGCAGCTTCCAAGGAAGTAACTATTCCCACAGAGTACATTTGTATATATGAGATAGAGTGATCACTCTAAAGATGTAGCACAGTGGCACCGCCTGGTGGTCGGAACAGGCAACTTTTGCTATTATATATAGCTATACATGCATATATAGTCTCTGCAGTCTACTGTACTTATTATGTTTTAATTTTATAGTACATAATCGGAAATAAAGGATAAACATGTTACCCTTGATTGCCAACTATGTACTATATTATTTTCCTTTATAGGCATGTAGAAAATAAAACAAACCGTTAAAAAACAATTATTTATTTCTTTAACCAATGTTGAGAGTGAATCAATTATAGGTCCTTGGGTGTGAGAGCCATGTGGGCCAGTACAGTTTGTTAACTCTTGTAAAGGTTTCCTTCTTAATGACTGATAACCTGAAACAAGTATAAAAATATAAATACTTAGGTAATATTTTTATAAAATCACTGCTGAAAGAGGGAGTGGGCCATAATTCATGTAGCCCCAGTGATGAATGACTCACATTTTAGTTTCTGTATTGCATCACTATTATAATCATTAAAATATATTTTTGCGAAGGTTGGTTCCTATTTCGCACTTAAGCAAAACATTACAGAGTGATGGAATAACAAACAGACAAAAAAATTACAGGCAATCTTATTTATTTTTATTGCCTTTTAAAAGATTGGTCACAGACTAGTGGAACGCAATTCAGGAATCTGATATACAAGTAGGAAATTGCTGAGGGAAATATGTATGTACCTAGTGCAATAATGAAAACATAGATTGACTTACGAGTTATGCAGCTTCGAACGCACCACTTTCTGGTCGACATATTAAGAAATATCAGAATCAAAACACTGCAGCACTGCAATGATCCAAACAGTCGTTCAGGAGTAGCTTTTTTCATAATATACAAAAGTACTCTGTGGTAGCAATTCCGCCAAAATCCAATAGTTTCCCAGTGCAGTTACGAAAAGCGGTATCGTCGAAGTCATTATCAGTAGCCGGATAGTCGAAAATTGTACATATTTGAAAATACTTTGTAAAATTAACACTAACACAGACAGGTTATACTTAGTGATGCGACTCGAGTCCAATTTTACTCGAGTCACATCGTATAAAACCGTACTCGAGTGAAAAAAATATCGACTCGATTTCACTCGGACTCGAGTATAGTTGTAAAATAACGGTAGACTACCGTTATTAAACAAAAATTTCCGTTAGCTACCAATAAACAGCCGGTTAGCTACGGTTATTTATCCGACTGCGACGTGAAAAGGGTGGTTATGTTGAACAGTTTTTCAAGCATGACTTATTTTTAATGCGTTCGTCTACGAATATTGTAGCTACTCAAATATAAATGTTAATCAAATGTAAATTTTACTATTTTTATTATTATTTTAATTATTAATACTTATTCAATAAATAAATTAATAAATATCTCAAATAAATAGATAAGATTTGATTTAATTAATTAATTAATAATGTGCAGTGATCGCGAAAACCTAAGAAATTAATAATTAATAAAAAATTTTTTTTTTTTTTTAATTTATAGAAATTATAATCGAAAACAGTTGATCATACGAAAAACTAAACTAGAAAGAGAGTATGTAGAAAAAATATTTATTATTATTAAATAATTAATATTTAATTTATTTAATTAAAAATAAATAAATAAATCTCTGCTGGCAAGATTACTGATGCATCCAACCTTTATACAGGATTTCAATAAACTTCACGAAAAAATGGATAAGATCAAAAAACTAACAGAAGCCTTTGGTTCGATTCCAGATAAAAAGGATCAATGGATTCACACCCCTGCCAATTTCTAATATCATAAATACAGGCAAAAACTATATCAAAACTTTATTCTCTTATCTCTCTCTGAACACCCACCCACCTAATCACACCAATCACTCCGATACAATCCCTTCTTTCTTTTGTCAGAAAATTCCAATGAAGATTATAATCAGTATTACTATTATTATTATTATTTAATTTTTGTTTTATTTTAAACTTGGTTGATTTTATTTGATTTGATAAATAGATAAGAGATATAAGTAGATTGTGTATGTTTGGTAGCGAGCAGTGGAAGTGTGAAGTGTTGTCATGTGTGATGATGATGACGACGATGATGATGACGATGACGATGATGATGATGATGATAATGAAGATGACGACGATGATGACGATGGTGATGACAATGATGATGGTAACGTTGAAGATGACAACGATGATGGCGATGGTGATGATGAAGATGATGATGATGATGAAAGCAGCTACTTTCAATGCTCCAATTCAATTCTGTATTTGCGTGAATATTGAATACTCCATATTCTATACTCCATACCAGAACAGCCGCTCCTCGAACCAATAGGAACTTTACTACCACTAGCAGCTTTACAATTTTTGTGTAAAAACTAACACGTATACAATTATGTAATTATCAACATGTCATATAAATGACAAGCACTATAAAGCACTTATAGCGAATATCCTATTATTGTCACACTTCGAATCAGTAATTTTTTTCGAACTTAACCACAAAATATTAAATAAGTACCAAAAAGTGCGAATTACTGGTACCTATTTTAAACAATTAGTTATACGGAAAGAGTATTTTATTGTCCTTCAAATACCCTGGGTTTGGTTGTGCGACATCAACTTTTGATGGGTAGACTAAGTGCCATACATTAGAGGGTATTGTCCTCTGAAAATATTTTCAATAAAACAAAGTAGGTATATCCATTATCTAATAATTGCACGAGGTGAAATTTCGGTTCGATAAATGAAAACATGTTATTAACCGTAGTAACCCGAAAAAGTGGTTAATAACCGTTAATAACAAAAGGAACCGTAAGCTACCGTTAGGTTAAAATCGTTATTAACCGGCTTTGCATCTGTAGACTCGAGTCACTCGCCCACCATTCGCCGAGACAAACAGGTTTAAACCTGCTCTTTAAAAGAGATACGTTAAAGTGCGTTGTTGTCGTGTTCGGGAAAGGGGGCCCCCAACCTCCGAGCCCGATTCCTCGCGCCCCTTGCGGGGCGCTGAGAAGAAGACCCGTTGTTGTCACACTTGTTTGCACTTTTTGCGTGTAGTGAACTCAAGTGAACTGTTGTGTTGAATGAATTATCGACGTTCATAAACGTAAATAAGATAGAAATTGTTTATAAAAGTGATTGTTTTGTTTCAAAATGAGTGACGATAATACAGCAGCTACAACAAAGTCACTAGTGTGGAATTATTTCGAAAGAAAAAAAAGTGATTTGTAAAATGTGTAAAAACAATTGGTAATATAACAAAGCTGATTACACATATACGAGGAAAACATCCACTTAAATACAAAGAAACTTAATAAATTCATAGATTGTGACAAGTGAATCGAGTGAGGTGAGTGACCGAGTGACTCGTGAACTACTTGAGTGACTCGACCACTCGAGTGGTACTCGAGTAAAACTGTAATATGACTCGAATGACTCGACTGGCAAAATCGGACTCGAGTCGCATCACTAGGTTATACTTTACCGGTGTTGCCAATGCAAGTCTTTAGGCGGCCGTGCACGTTCAGTAGAAAAGCCGTATTTGTATGGAAAAAGAATTAACGGTTGGCCGTAATTATAGAAATTTAAATAATAAGGTAATAGAAATGATATCTAATGTCTTTTTCTTCCGGAACGCATGTCGCCGGTTTTCCGCCACCAACACATAGATACGCAATTACGCCCACCATATTTCCAGCATTCAATATACAAAGTAAATTAAGCCTAAAAACAATTTCACTGTTAGGGACTTTACTCATGACGCGATGCGATGCGAGCGATATCGCATCGATTGTCGACTCGAGTTGTACGTACGTTCTAATTGATACCAAAAATATTTCCAACAGATTACTTGTTGCGAAACAGAAGTCGCTCATCGATATCCCGTACAGAGAATCGCATGCAAGTCGAAACAAGTGCCATCGCTCGCACGCCCACGTACATTTATTTGAAATAGGATCGCAGATCATTAGAACGTTCATGCAATTCGATATCGAGCAGATCTGTAAGCGATATCGTCAATCCATGCGATCTTGTCTGAAGACATTTGCGATTTTCAATACATTTTCTTCGAACACATGTTGTTGCGATATCTGACCGATATCGGTAATCGATGCAATTCTGCGTCTAGTCGCGCCATGAGTAAAGTCCCTTAGATATGCGACAAAATATAACTTTAGTGACTCTGCGTCCAAAACAGCACTGGTGATCAAGCAAACGATTCACGCACTGGGCTCTTATGAGACACCTATACGCGGCGACAAGTTCACGCACTTTTACCATTTCTATTACCTTATATTATTTTGATTTATATGGCAAAAATGAAGTACATTTCAAAATCAGCCAAATGGTGCTGTTTTTATGTTTTTTATGCAAAATTAATTGATCATCAATTACTCTTATTAGGTTTGAAAAAAAAGTAGGTATGACAACATTTAATTTTCAACGGGAATTCTAATCGGGAAATCCCCGTCCATATAACAGATAACTTTGCAAGGTTAGAATTCGAATTCACAAAGAAAGATGAACACACACAAAATGTATTTGGTTGGATACATGCAATGATATATTGATCAAATACATGATTACCGTCAAACTTGCTGAAAGCCGTAGATTTTGCTACGGCCATAGGGTTATAGCCATAGGCCGTGGATTTTGTATTTTTTTGGCCTGAAAACCGTAGAACACGATAATTTCCGTAGCATTGGCAACACTGTACTTTACTGATGTGCATCTATGGGTTGGCGGGAAAATTCGGAAAGATCGTGTTGTGGATTTTGTATTATCTAAATTTGTGTTTCTTCGAGTGTTAATGTGTAATAATGGTGGATTATTAAATGTTAAGTGCTTGTTAACGTGTACAAGTGTGGGTGAATGGTACAAAATTGAAAAACGTGACTTTCGTATTTTCTCATCATCCGCTCAAAAACCTGGTAAAGTTTCCATCACTTTACTAGGGTGAGTAAACTAAAGACTTGGCTGGAGGGTCTAAGCAACCAGGCCATAAAACTACTCACATATAATATAACAAATAAATGACTTGGCTTAAAGGTCTTAGCAACCAGGCCATAATAATTAAAAAAAAAAATGTGCATCTATCTATTCCGTTTTACGAAGAAAACATTATTTTAGTGTTCAAGTAATTTTTTTGTCAAGAGTTAAATTATATTAGAAAAGTTAAAAATGCGCTTAAATAAAAAAAAATCCATTGTTAAATATCATTAAATATTTAAAATACATAGTTTATACATTTTGTGAAATATTTAAAATTGAACAAAGCACCAACTAGCGGTCGGAACATGCAACTCTAGGATTATAACCCGACTAAATGAAATATTTTGACAGATAGAAGTAAAGACACTAATCTACTGACGTATGTAAATTTGTTGGTTTATAATTCACCCCTTTTCTTCTAAGTTATACCACCATGACTATTCCTTCTGGAATACATATTTTATCCCCAATCTCGGGTGAGTTCTTCATTAATCTAGCTAATATATTATAAACAGTGTATTAGGGAACTGATTCTATCATACGATCTTGTTAATGTTTAATTTCTAACATTTTCATGGCCGGCCATGCGGTCATGCTTACTTCCTGTCTCAAGAAGCTAAAATATGTGTAATTAACTGCTGCATCAGCTCTATGCTATGCCTTACAGTGTGCTGCAACCTATTTCATGTGCCATCAGCGAAGATCATTGTCCTTCTATATGTTTTGCACGCCTCGTGTCACTTAACCTACAATTATGCACCTGTCATACACTATGCTGTGACTGCACCCTTTACTGCCTGTTAACCGCTGCGATGTGTGAGCTTCCACTATCCTCCTTCATCACCGTTCCTTGTGTCACTAGAGGGCGGAGAAGCTACCACATCGCACGCGGTTGTATTAACCTGGCCGCCACTAACATGCGCACCCTTCTGCACGCTTCCAGGGTTCTACCTTCCGGCTGGACTTCTACGCTCCGGCTGAAATCCTTCCGGTTGGAATTCTACCTTCTGGCTGGACTTTTACCTTCTGGCAGTACTACAACCTTCTGGCTGGACTTCTACGTTCCGGCAAGAGGCGTACCCGCTGCAACCACGAGGCAGCGTCTACCTGCTGCCCGCCGGCCTGCCGTACCATCCACGTGGCGGAGACGAGGGACGGTACCCTTACCACCTTCCTTCCAAAGTGTGCGAACGCTCAGTGAACAATAGCCTTACCCGCGACCTAGCAGAGTGTCTTTCAATATATGTATTAAATTTTCAAGTGTTATCTATTTATCTCTCTCTCTTCCTTATGTTACTGCGGTGCCTAACACCGTAGTGACACCTATTCTTTTGTAGCGGTCTGCGCAGCTTACCTGCGTAGACTCTAACCGTCTCACATTAGTTAAAGCAATCGCATTGGCTAGACAAGAAGAGTTCAGAATTCTCAGAATTTTAACCGTCATATCATGCACCGCAACAACCTGAACCCCAAATTAAATATATATATATAACCCACCGTATACGCATACATAGCGCACCAGCAACGTCCGTTAGATTCGTTTAGTATGAGTACTACTAGTACAAATAATAATCAAAACTATCGTTACATAAAACAAGAGCCTAATAGTACCAATAGTAAGGTAGACTTTGGCAGTAGGTGACAAATGTGCTCAATTCTGAGGGGTCCGGCACGATCCAAACTCCAAAAGATTGGTCCGTTGTAAGTACTCACAAAAATAATTAGTAAGACACATTTATAGTAAACTTTGTAATATGTCCAGCAACTACAAAAGCAAGCTGAAAAAAAGTTGCTGAAATAAACGCGGATGCCAATGCAACCGGTGGAGGGCCCCCCGAGGAGGCTCATTGTCAGATATAGAGCAAATATTCTTGGCTTATGATAATTATTTCAAACAATGTTTCAGTAGGCCAATTCACGTAACAAAAGAAATGCAGTTGCGGCGCAGTTGCAGTTAAGTTTCGATCAAAACAACACTTTTCGTATTCTTTTATCTACGGCAATCGCTGTCAGAAACGAACTGCAGCGTCACTGCAACTTGATCGGCGCGTCATTAAATTATGTGAATTAGGGCCCTGGTCGCCCACTGGGCTCCATTAGACGAGGCTCGAAGAATTCTGTCACAGGTGGAGTTGCAGCGGGCTGCAGCTGACGCTGCTAATGCTCGTGCTCTCAAGCTGATTGGAGAGAACCTCGGTCTGGCTGGACAGAACCTCGGGCAGATTGGAGAGAACCTCGGTCTGGCTGGACAGAACCTCGGGCAGATTGGAGAGAACCTCGGTCTGGCTGGACAGAACTTCGGGCAATTGGACAGGGCATATGGCGGATTCCAGATGCAGCCGAAAGATATTTGTCGCATATTAACCCTCAATAAAGGTGTATACATTAATAGTAGGTAGTTGTTACAAATAATTTTTATTAGATTAATGCAGAGTTTTAGAACCATTCAGTAAACACAAACTTAAAATAAATAAATAAAACTAAACCCCGCCCTCCGAGGCTGTAACTCGGCAACCGGAGGAGATAAGTATATAGAATTTGGGGTCGTTGAAACCGCGTTTCCAGGGCACTGCCCAAATACTTGCACTACAGCAATAACGCGGGTACCGCACACCAGGTACCGAACTCCACTACCAAACCGCAGACCACCAGCGAGACACTACACAAGATCCCTATATTTGTGTTCACATAAATTGTTAATACTGATGAGTACAATGACCCCTTAAGCGGTTTTCAGTTATTTCAATAACACGTTGTATAACGATAGTACGAATACTATCATCATTTTTGATCTTAGAGAATGCATTCAAAGATAGTACCCAGCTAGTTAATAAAAACGATTGAGAAATATAGTTTATGTGTTGTCTAACGGCCAAAATTAATAACCAATCTATCTACGATTTACCCTACTAGAGATAGAAATTTGACATATTTTGTATGGAGCTTATGTCAAAATCCTATCTCTAGTAGGGCAAATCGTGGATAGATTGGATATTAATTTTGGCCGTTAATAATAAATGCCTCCACAGATACAACTTCAAGAGGCGTTGGTACCGTCACAGAGTCGATCACAGGAGATGAGAGTACCGTCGCCTACTGATTACATAGAATTTATACTGTCAAATGACCACAAATACGGAGTGTACTCGCCCCCCTGACACCTATCAATTCTGAAGCAGGACCTTCTTTCTACTTCAAGAAATGTACAGGAAGGTGAGTTGACTGAAATGACTGACATAGATTAAAAAGAGCTCAAAATCAGCTTATACGATTGAGAAATGTAGCTGTCTTAATAATAAATGCCTCCACAGATACAACTTCAAGAGGTGTTGGTACCGTCACAGAGTCAATCACAGGAGATGAGAGTACCGTCGCCTACTGATAACATAGAATTTATACTACCAATGACCACGAATACACTCCACTCGCTCCCCTGTAACCTAACAATTCTGAAGCAGGACCTTCTACTTCAAGAAACGTACGGGACGGTGAGTTGACTAAAATAACTAACAGATTAAAAAGAGCTCTTTATCAGCTTATTTTTGGTTTTTAAGTATGTACTATGTTTTCCCAATTGGTGTACAGTAAAATTATTGTAGTTAGTGCTATTACAATTGTTTCTATATTTTCAGAACGAGCATCTACTCCGATTCGACCGGCTCTTACCACCCCCTTGAGAGGACAATCGTTCAGCAGAACTGCACAAGGTAACTACTTATGTTTAAACGAATATAACACGCAAAACATAACCATTTTGCATGCAACCTAGATCACCGGTAGTTATTTTATTTTATAAAATTATCTACATTTGAATTAAGAATAAGAATTAAGAATTGTCTACATTTGTTTGCAGAAAGGTCGCCAGTGTCCAGTTATTCAAGTCCGCGTCGCCCCCGCCGTGTTGGACAGCAGCGCAGACATCGACAAGGGCCATTCGATCGGGCCACGAGTGAATTTGTGGCTAACGAGGAAAGTCGTCTGCGCCTGCAACGAGAGTCCAATGCAAGTCATCTGGAATTAGAAAGGGAGAGATTGAGAATAGATAGGAAACGTCTGAACCCCCTGTTTTCTTTGTAAAACCATCGGAAACCCTACCACCTGGGCATGTACTCCCGTGGTCAACTTGGAAGTCCTTAAATAGACTTCGGACTCAAGTTGGCAGAAGCAAAGATATCCTCCAAAAATGGGGGTTCACGGACGGTTTGGATGTCCAGTGTGAGTGCGGCATCACTCCGCAAACAATGGCTCACCTTCTATCTTGTACCGCGTGCCCTGTCACCTGCACGCGTGAGGAGCTAATGACCGCGAACCACAATGCAGAGCGCGTTGCGGAACACTGGGCCAGCAAAATTTGACAAAATTTGCCATCAACTCGCTAAGAAGAATTGAGAATAGATGCTCAACGCGTCGAACTGGAGGCGGAGAGGGTTCGAGTGGAAGCACAGCGTGTTCGGGTGGAAGAAGCACGTTTACAAATTGATAGAATGCTTCACGAAACAATACAAAAGTTTAATGATTAGGTAGGAGTATTAGTGTTTCGCCCGGATTCCGCTTCCTAAGTGGACTAGTATTCGAGCTTACTGATTAGTTATTTTTTGTGTTGATCAGTCTTTTAGAAAACTAGGGGTGACTGATTTGTTGATGTGACTGGTTCAAAATCGGTTCTACTGTCATTTTATTATGTCTCTTTCTAGCATGTAGATTTTTTCGTAAAGATCGGTATCTCAATCGCACACTGGGGTGGTGTTCGCGACAACCCTAAAAATGTGCGCGGCAAACCTGTTTCAGTGTTGTTTTCTACTGAATGACAGTAAAATCGCGAGTGTGATATTTCATTAAGTAAAAAGACAATTTAGAGACAGTAATAGTGAAATATTTAAGTAATTAGTACCATATACAGTAGATTCAGTGTTTGTGTAAACCTAAATTCAGTGTAAGTGCTGAAACACGTAAGTTTTCATGATATTTTATGTGCTTATTAGTCAGAATAGTGAATTTCATAGTTCTTCGTAGAACGCATTTGACCCATGCAAATGGCATAGAACAAGTTGCGCGGAGTACGCGTCTCGAGTGAGGGCGCTGCCTCCAGTATAATTTTAAATTACTAGTACAGAATCATAACTATGCACTTCATGAAAACTTATATCTTTGTTTAAGTTAATTTAAGTGTAATCTTTCAGAGGTGGCGTTGCTTATGTTCATTCTATATAGATTTATCCGTTTATGTAACATTTTAGCACTTTCACAGTAAAATAACAGTTTTATATAGAAAATTTAATATAAAAAAAACAGTTTTTTGTATGAAATACATAACTTTTTATAGTAAATAAAACATAAATAGAAGGAACCTAGTAGATAACGCTATATACTGCAAATATTATGTAAATTTGTAAGTTATTTAATAGTTTTAACATTGTTTAGAGTCATGAAATTTGTAAGTTTTTTATTGTGAAATTTAACATATATAAATAATAGGTAGGTTCGTGTCTTGCCAACTACGGCTAGAAAATACACATATCTATAGTATACCATCAATAGAAAAACCTTATCTTCCATAAAATTTTCCTAGTTTCGATAAGAAAAAGGTAAACAAATCGATAAAAAATGTATGAAAAATTCACCCGTTTCTAGATTATATGTACCTAGCCTAGTTTACTTCAAACAAACACTTTTCGGATTGTTTTTGATTAAAAGCCAAAATGATCGTGCCCGGATACCAAACAGTAAATAGTCCCAACCCTTATAACAAAAAAGTTATTAAGGGTGAAAGTAGTAAAAATCCCCTGACACGACTAGTTTTGCATAGAAAACCAAAACCTATGGATAATCTATGACACCTAGAATGATGAGTCATAGATCATTAGATAGCCTAGATTTTTGCCTATCCATAAGTTTTGGTTTCATAGAACAGATACAAATAGATACATAGATATAGACAGAAATGTAAAAATAAATAGATAAAATAAAGTTGGAAATGGCTTGAGGCGCCTGCGGCTCTCGTGCCGGTAAAGTTTAGTGCCGCGTTAGTAAACGCATTTTCTACCGATTTCGTAGCCAATCTACCATATAGTCAAGCCTTCAAACAAATGGAGTAAGCAGAGGCCTCAAGCTCTTCATGAACAGTCAAGTCGCTGTTTTCATTTCCTGAAAATTCTCCCGGTGTTCCCGTATCAAGAAATAATCCTTCAGTTCGGCGTGTGAAGTCAACCTATAGGTACAGGGCGTCAGCGGTTCATAAACACGGTATCGAGTTTCCGCCCGTCCGCTACAGGTGGTCTATTACGTCAGTATACAAATGTCTTTATGCAACACAATTTTTTTGACATCAATAGTTGTACTGTAACTGACTCCTTCTTGTCCACAGATCTTACATACACACTGGTGCGATAAGAAGCGTCTGTAAAAAATTTAGATTTCACACGTTATAGAAATACTACATAAAACCCACCAAGGTATTTTAAAAATATTCAAACCGGAGAATATTAACAAAAAATTACTTATTCTATGTATTTTATCTAACACCCAATCATTTCTGTCACACTAACCCCCACTTTCTGGAAGGCTGATCAATTTTTGATCTGTTGTCAAATCTCATGTCAGCTCCTGTGATTGGCCGGCAAAAATGTTAACAACCAATCACATCGCTTGACCAGAGATTTGACAGCTGATTAGTAATTTTTTGCGTTGACCAGCCTTTCGGAAACTGGGGGTTCCATCCATCCATAAATTATGCATTATTATTTTTGTCTCAACAAACCATGAACTAACAAGGCCTAGTGGGTCAAATGTGACTGATCACAAATAAAATACAACGCTTTGTGATCTGCCTGTTAGTGTCGTTAAAAATTGAAAATGCCAAACAGAAAAAACTACATAAAAATTCCCAAAGCCAATGTATGCCTAACATTTTAAAATAATCTTTCCTATTTTCAGACGAATTTAAACTATTATGTAACTTACTCACTGAATTATTACAGAAATGAGATTGTGTTGTTGGTGATGGATATAATGGAAGAGCCACAGGGCCTGAAACAATCCACCCAAACTTAGTCTCATGTAATTTAGGCTGGTTTTTGCCTAGGTTAATAGATGTAGCACCTAAGACATCTCAAAATACTTCAGCACCAAAAAGAATTATAGTTACGTCAATAAAGTCGAAATGAGCATAAATATATGCGCCAGCGCGAGCGAAGCGAGCTCCTACTTTTTTGGATTGTGCATGAAGAGTCGAAACTGTTGAGAATTGGACCAGCTCTCCGATTCAGAATCACACGATAACCAGTTGTCGACCGATTCGGTTTGTTATCTCTTTTTCTCTCGATGCGTCAATCATCAAACGAAACGAGATAACAAACCGAACCGGTCAACACTTTGACGTGTCAAATTGCTGTTTCATAAGACCCCCAGGGTGGAAAAAATCCATGAAGATTACAAATGATCCTTGGTTATCATATGTTTCACCGAATGCTTATTTTAAACAGGTTTTATATGTTGATGACTAGATGTCAGTCAAAGAAGAAGACCTCAAAGCCGAAGACCAAAATCGAGGCTAAAGGCTGTAGTGTATTTTGTATGTATGCAACCTTCAAGTTGGAATCTATGTCATAAGCCATTAGATGTTGTCTAATAATTAAAAACATTCTGCGATCGTCCGTGTTTAATTCAATACATTTCATTGGCGCAGTCGGAAAAAAATAAAATTTAAAATGGTTTTCGGTAAAATTGAGGCTTTTGACGTTGAAAACCATGATTGGGAGGCGTACTGCAGGCGTATCAAGCAATTTTTGGCGCTGAACAACGTCGCAAAGGAAATGCATGTGGCGGCTTTGATCACGCATGTAGGCACGGTATGTTATGAAATCATGTGTGATTTATGTGCACCAGAACTCCCCGAAAACAAAAAATTTGAAGAACTGGAGTCCATAGTTAGGGAACATCTACAACCTAAACGATCGGAGATTGCAGAACGGCATATCTTTCGGCAAAGAAAACAAAAGCAAGGCGAAACTGTAAGTGAATATTTGCACAGTCTAAAACATTTAGCTAAGACCTGTAATTTCGCCAATGTATCAGGCAATCCTCTAGAAGCTAATCTTCGAGATCAGTTTGTCTCGGGTCTGCAGAGTGATGAAATTCGGGCTAGACTTTTTGCCGAAAAGGATTTAGGGTATAGTCGAGCTGTGGAACTAGCCCTTGCACTGGAGGCGGCGGACAGGCACGCGATGGTGGCGGCGTCCGGTAGCAGTGCGAGCGCGCTTGCGCCTGAAATGGTGCATCGCATGGGGGCGGTGCAGCCAGCTAGGCGCTCACAGCTGGTGTCTACACAGCGTGACAGCAACGTCGCGCCACAGCGGCACTGCCCGCGCTGTGGAAGGGAAGGTCATACCGCGGCCAGGTGCCGTTTCAAGAATTATACTTGCGATCGGTGCGGTGTGAAAGGTCATCTCAAGACAGTCTGCAAGAACAGTGCGAATGTTGCTAAAACTAGCGACGTCGAGGCTCCGAGAGGTCAGTTTTTTTTTGAAGAGTCAAGTGAGATTGATTTGAACTTTTATCACAATGTGAGTAGTAATTATGACGCTCCATATTATATAAAAATGCAAGTGGAGAAACAGTACATTCTGTTTGAAATAGATACTGGTAGCAGAATTTCTGTTATTTCGAAAAGTTTATATGACAAATTATTTTCTTATATACCTATTGTACAAAAAGATTTACGCTTGAAAACATATACGGGCACAATCATAGAACCTTTAGGTTATATTGTTGTCAAAGTCACTCATGGATCGCAGACTAGTTGCCTTGAATTGTTTATAATTGATAAAGGGGGGCCCCCTTTATTGGGTCGTACGTGGATACGGCAGTTACAGGTAGGCGTTACAAGATGTCATCGTTTAACTGAAGGGAGCTATGATGAAGTAGCAAGTTTAAAAAAAAAGTTTTCAGAAGTGTTTGCTGATGGGCTTGGAACTTTTAGAACTCCAATTCGTTTATATCTGGCAGACCCTACGCCTGTATACGTAAAAGCGCGTCCATTGCCGATAGCATTGCGTGGGCCAGTCGAGCGCGAGCTTGAAAGATTGCAACATGATGGCGTTGTGTATAAGGTAGACCAGTCTGATTTTGGCACACCGATTGTACCAGTTATCAAGAAAAATGGGGATGTACGCATTTGCGGCGATTACAAAATCACCGTTAATCCGCGAATTAAAGATTTCCACTATCCGCTACCGCGTATAGAGGATATTTTCGCAACCTTGTCAGGTGGTCAGCAGTTCTCAAAACTTGACCTGTCAAATGCTTATCAGCAAATTTTATTAACAAAGGATTCACAAGCGATGACAGCAATCACAACACATGTGGGTACGTTTGTTTATAATCGAGTACCATTTGGAATAAAGTGTATTCCAGAAAATTTTCAAAAATTAATAGAGGAAACGCTTAGTGGATTGCCGTCAACGGTTGTGTGGATTGATGACATCTGTGTAACGGGAAAAGATAAAGCTACGCATATGGCAAATTTAAGAGCAGTTTTGACCCGCTTAAGGGATGCTGGTTTACGGGTGAATTTGTCTAAATGTGAATTTTTTAGAAATAGTGTAACGTATTTAGGCTATCGCATTGATAGGCATGGTCTTCACACAGATGAAAAGAAGGTGGAAGCTATTGTCACAGCTCCAATCCCTACTGATGTATCTCAACTAAAGAGTTTTTTAGGATTAGTCAATTTTTATGCTAAATTTTGTATAAATATTAGTGATATCTTAAAACCACTTTATAACATGCTTAAGAAAGGAGCAAAATGGCTTTGGAGTGAGGAGTGTGACATGGCTTTTAGAAGGATTAAAAACAAATTGGCCAGCGCACCCGTGTTAGCACACTATGACGAAAAATTGCCGCTAATACTGTCGGTGGACAGCAGCGCTTATGGATTGGGCGCCGTACTGTTGCACCGCTACCCGGATGGATCAGAAAGATTGGTCAGTTGTGCGTCACGTACGCTAAATGATGCTGAAGTTCATTATTCTCAATTGGATAAAGAGGCTTTAGCCATCATTTTCGGCGTTACAAAACATCATAATTTTTTGTTTGGGAGACGATTCTTACTACGGAGTGATCATCGGGCGTTAAGTTATATTTTCGCTGAAAATAAAGGTATTCCTCAAACGGCTGCTAGTCGTATTCAGCGATATGCAATAAGGCTTGCCGGTTACAACTTTGATATCGAATATGTGCCGTCGGCAAGAAATTGTTTTGCTGATTTTTTGTCTCGTTTACCATTAAAGTCGTTATCAAATGATTCAAATAATCAGGATTTAGCAGAGGGGAGTTACTTGAATTTTATTGAGGGTTCGTTACCAATTACATTTCGCGAAATTAAATTGGAGACAGCAAGAGATGTGTTGCTTAATAAAATAATCGGTTATATTAAATTCGGTTGGCCACAACAATGTAAAGATGATAACGAGAAACCTTTCTTTATTAGAAAAGACAATTTGTTTTTAGAACATGGCTGTGTAGTTTGGGGTTATCGCGTAGTGGTACCAAAAAGTGTTCGGAAAATGATGTTAGACGAACTTCACAGTGGTCACATAGGCATTGTGAAAATGAAACAAGTGGCTCGTAATTATGTTTGGTGGGAGCGCGTTGATGCGGACATTGAGCGTATTTGTCGCGAGTGTCCCCCGTGTGCAGCGCACAGAGATAACCCGCCGGTCGCGCCGTTACACTCATGGGAGTGGCCGACAGAGCCGTGGGGACGACTCAACGTTGATTTTTTAGGACCATATCATAATAGACATTATTTGGTTTTGATAGATGCTCACTCTAAGTGGTTGGAGGTTGAGAGTTTGTCCAGCACAGCTGCCGGTGGAGTTATTGCTTTTCTTCGGAAGACTTTTGCTCGCTTTGGATTACCCAAATGTATTGTTAGTGACAATGGTCCGCCATTCTCCTCAATTGAATACGATACATATCTAAGGAAAAATGGCATAAAGCGAATTTTGGTTTCTCCTTATCATCCGTCTAGCAACGGGGCAGCGGAAAATGCCGTTCGCACCATTAAACAGGTGCTTAAAAAGGCGACTACTGAACATGTTGACTACGATACGGCTTTGAGTAGGTTTTTGTTCAGTTACAGGAACACTGAGCATAGCACCACGAACAAGGAACCGTCGGTTGCTTTAATGGGGCATAGACTACGTGGACGTTTGGACTTAGTGCGACCTGACACGGGCGCTATAGTGCAAGAGGCACAACGAGCGCAGGAGTTGCGTCGCAGCGGTACGCTGCGAGAGGCGGACGTGGGAGACTCGGTGCTCATGCGTGATTACAGTATTAGTAATAGGGCTAAATGGAAAGAGGGAGAGGTTGTTAGGAGGACTGGTCCAGTGTCTTATGTTGTTAGAGCTAGTGACGACAATAATATTCATAGACGGCACATTGACCAAATTGTTAAAAGAATTCCTACACGGAAGTCACGTCATTCTTTGCCTGGTGTTGAACAGTCGGTTAGTGAGGAAAGTGTCGAGGAAGTTTGCTCAACTCTACCAGGTTTGTTTCCGCGGGCGGAGATAGCCACATTACCGGATACATCAGGGAATGGTGAGCAATCGGTTTCTAGTAAATCGGAAGTTACACCAGTCAAAAAAGTCAGTCACGTCACTCATGTCCCTCACTCCATGACTTTGCGGTCACATGTTAAAGATAGTCTGGGTATGAACAATTAATGTTTTGACTGTCTATTTTGTAGTTTATAAAGTTGATTTGTTTATTTTGTATTGTTATAGATGTCAATTAAAGAGGGGAAAAATGTAGTGTATTTTGTATGTATGCAACCTTCAAGTTGGAATCTATGTCATAAGCCATTAGATGTTGTCTAATAATTAAAAACATTCTGCGATCGTCCGTGTTTAATTCAATACATTTCAAGGCAAATCAGAGAAAGTTGTAGCTACTACCTCAATTCCGGCCATCAAAGATATTGTTGGTAGCGAGTCGAATTCCGAAACAGATACTTTGTCAAAGGGACCTAAAAAATTCAAGCGCAGCCACGTGATTTAAGACTGTTTCAATAATAAATCTAGTGTTTGAGATCTAGTCCAATCAAGCGTTTCAGATTCAAAGTTACTTGTAGACGAGATGTCTAATTCTGATCAACACCAACTTTAACATTTTAAAAACTAAGCGACATGTTTTTGTCACAAATATGACTCATGTTATTTTATAGCAATGCTTATAGGAGGAAGAGGCAGATCTTGAACCAGCTAAGACATCTGCACTGCATTTATCCCTGTCCAGAAGAATTGCATAGGGAAACTCCTACCAACATGACCTAAGACGGAGCAGTGATTATTATACTGAGCTACGTGTTTATAATTACAGAGAGATTGAAAAGTTGGAAAGAACCGCTGTAAGCAAGTGCTCCTAACTTATAAGGCACCTGTTTAGGCCGATTAACCGACTTGGCAAGCTAATTGTAATCTCGTGTCTGCAGCAAAAGCGTGCAGCCTGTTCTGGATCCAAATGATAATATTTGATAAATCAAAATACTTGTATTAAGTATACAACATGTTTTAAGTGATGATATTCTAAGTATGCGTCCCGAGTTTGCAGCGTATGTACAACATGCCGTTTTACCGGATGGACCGAGGGCTCAGGGACAGTTTAGATGATAAAGAATGTGATTATGAATCCTACGTGCCACCAACCACTGGGCAGGCTAATAAAGTTCGATCAGTGATTACAAGCTCTTGCTGCCAAAATATTTCAACAAAACGCTTCCGCAACTAACACTGGTAATTCAGACGCACAGGCCGATATGAAGGACGTAGGAGTCACAGCACCACCAGATACGCGCAAGAAGCAGCGTGGAAGGATATTTCGTAATGGTCCAAAAGGATCCGAAAATACCGCAGCACCACCACTTCCAGCACGCGATTCCAATGCAACTTCAGACGCACAGGCCGATATGAAGGACGTAGGAGTCACAGCACCACCAGATACGCGCAAGAAGCAGCGTGGAAGGATTTTTCGGAAGGGTTCAAAAGGATCCGAAAATACCGCAGCACCACCACTTCCAGCACGCGATTCCAATGCAACTGGGCCAAAACCCACTAGACTTTCGATGACTTCGACCAAACCACGTAATGAACCTATGTTCTCTGACATAGACATGATGGGGTTTCCCGGCGTTGCACCATACCGCAGGACAAATGAATTTGCTGTTACAGCTGAAGGGTTTATACTTCTTTGTGAGAAAGAGTACGACATTATTGCGACTCAACAGCCCTATTTTGCGAAAAGCGTACCAAAGTCCGCATGGGTGTATTTTGGTGTCATGAGCTTATATGCTCGTTTGATTACCCTGAAACAGGAAGAAGGGGGACTCGACTTATGACGAGGACTCTTTCGCAGGTCAGATCTTATCTGGCAACCACCAACTCCCTGCTCCGATTGAGGCTTACATTAAGGCTCTTAGTCATGTAGTAGACAGTACTTCTGTACGCTACAAACTGAGAATGCCCGCATGGCCAACTGAGACAGGTGATTTTGGCAGAGTAGCCGCCGACACACATTGGAAATATAGGGCGATGCCTAGTCCTTTAGTGTGTAAGCAGAGGATACAAGAAGATCTACGCGTCACTGGAACACCCGGCGTACGCGAATGGAACTTGCCCGCACAATTGAGATCAGTTGATCAGTTGAAGCAGGAGCAGGCTCTCCCACTAGAAATTGTCTAGGTTGGGCACGTGCAGCGACGTTGACAAACGACCAAGTTGCATTCCTGGAAAGCGCGAACATGGAGGATGCATTTCCTACCAAGTTTGCTAGATTTCAATACAACACTGACTTATATGAGAAAGTCTCGTTCAAAAAGTTGAAGATAGGACCTTCCAGGCGATTAATGAAATGCTCCTGTTTCCACTTATATGTCGTCTATTTGAATTTCCTTCGAATTATTACATAAAAATAGCTTATAGCGACGTGCGTTCGCCACTTGTAAGTTCCTGGAGACGCGCTGTCCTGCGCCGCCGTCGCTCCGTCCCGCGCGCGCGCATTTCCCCCGCAGAAGGCAGGGATGCACTCGCACCAGGGCCGTATTTAGTTGTTGTTGTAAACAGTACCCAATACCCCATACTCGTGGGTACAATAATGAATGATAAAAATATTATTGATACTATGACGGTGGATGTAGTGACAGAGTCCGACGCTGAATCGAGTGGGAAGGGAGCGGCGGCGGGTAAAGTGCCCGTTGTGATGCTCACTAAACAAGGTGTCGCTGGAGCCCGACGACGCATCAGAGGTGAGCGAGTCGACCGTCGAGAGTCGTGACAGCGCCATGAGATCCCAGCTGTGGCGCAAACGCTCACGCTCGGAGGTGGGGAACCTAGAGTCGGACCCAACCTTGAGTGGTAGTGAGGAGGCTTCGGCTGCCAAGATCACCAATGCCGGCCGTGGTAAAGGACGGTACGGGACCACGGGCCACTGGATTGGCCTGTCATAATCCCGAAATGAGTACGAGGCTGCCCAAAAGGAGAACAGACTCACAGACGACGAGCGAGAAGTCACCGAGCTCACCCGGAAGGTGAGGGCCGGAAAGGTGACTCAGCCTTCAGTGTCGTCTGAGGACGCCGTGGGTGTGGATCTGGAAGACATTTCCGCCCAAGCACTCGGCCAGCAGGCCTATGCGGTTTTAGCCAAAAGGCCCTTAAAGCGGCGACAACCTCTGTTGTTGAGGCTGCGGAGGCAATGCTGCAGCGCACCTCCTCTGAGGAGGCGACCAAACTGCAGGCAGAGCACAATCGCCTGGCGGCTGAAGTGGCCCAGCTCCGTATGGAGCATGACGAGCTCAGGACAGAGCTCAAGAAGGACAGCCACCTGCGCGAAGTCTCAGACCACTGTGTAGCATACGCAGGCGGTCGAGTCGGACCAGATCCGCAGCATGATCCAGGAGGAGATAGCAAGGTGGTACGACGTTTTCGAGGGAGGTCGTCATGCCGACCTTCAGCCACCCGACCTGTCAAGGCCCGTGACGGTGGCGCGTAGTGTTTAATGCGCGTCAGTCAAGAGGTGGGTCGGCCGGCCGCACGGAGAGAAGGGGCTCGCCTACTAGTGGCGAGTCGGGACCTGCCGGGGATGGTTGGGCGAACTGTTAAACTTTCTGTGTATCTATGACGTTTTTATTATGTATTTATACTATTGTTATATGAATGTTCTGGTATAAAAGTTATTTTATTGTTAACACAGCGGTTGGATATTACCCATAAACTCTGAAGTGAACGTGATAAAAGACATGTAGTGAACTAAAGTGAAATTGACAACAGACACTTATAGACAATGACGCGACTATCCCGTAGTTGTGAAAGGTCGGAGTCGGAGTCGTCGGGTAACACTCCTCCAAGAAAAATGCGGCGTAAGAAATCCAGGACACCGGAACTAGGCTCTGTTCCGGGTTGCGACCCTAGCAAGGAGAGAAGGTATGTGAAAGAGTGGATCTAACAGGTCGAGGACATCGCAACTGCTTGTGATTGGAGCGAGCGAAGAAAATTATATCGCGCGACCAAGGGTCTGTAGGGTGAAGGTAAGGCATCGTATAATCTTTGGTTACCGAAGAAGCGATTTTGGAGGCGATTTCAAAAAGATTTACTTATTTCGTAGCTTTAATAACTAGCCCACAGGCCGTCTGTAATAAGGGTTCAGCAGCAGCAACTGAATTATTTTACGAGGCAGTTAGACCTGAATGGTCCATATCAAGGAAGGTAATCCAACCTTATCTCTAGAGGCAGACAGTGAACGAAAAGTACGATGAAAAAATGTTTACGAATACTTCTGCCTCCAATGAAGTGGGCGTTCACTAGAGCTATAATATAACTAGTCCACCGGCCGTCTGTAATAAGGGTTCAAGCAGCAGAAACGGAATTCTTTAACGAGGCAGTTAGACCTGAAAGGCCCATACCAAGGAACCAACTTTATCTCTAGAGGCGGACCGTGAACGAAAGAGTACGATTTTTTTTTCTAAAAACTTCTGACCTCGAATCAAGTAATGTAAGTGCTGCTTAATAAAAGCGAACGAGAGTTAACTCAGCATAGCAACCTCTTATGCTGAGTATGCAGTGGTCGCCGACCAACATAAATGCAATAGCAGCTTAAGTGTCATTTCACTTGTAATTCTATAATATTGTTTTTCAATCAGTCTTATATCAGTCGTAAAACGAATATATTGGTATTTATAATAATTAAACTGTATTAAATAAATATTTTTAATTAGTTCCGATTGCCGTAACTTAACTGGCACAGTGACGATATTTAATTGATCGTCCGGCGCACCCTGGGCAGTCAGCCCCGCTACCAACTTGCTGACTGGCTAATTTTTTCCCCACGACATGAGCTATTTATTGGGAAATAGAGGCAATAATGAGAGAAGCAGTGTTCAGATAGTTGCTATATTTATTAGTGTTTTTACATTTTTTACACAAGTGACATGGTCAAGACAAAAGCCATTACTATACTTATTTTAAATCAGTGACAGCAATGTGTAAGTATGATTATTATATTCATACAGGCCAGTGCATACATATATGCGACCTCCAATACGCCCCCTTAATCTATTACACATGCGTATGATTACTTCTGTACTTGTCAGTACTCGGTACATAAAATTAAATAAATCGCTAACCCTTTTGTGTCCGACTGTACTCAAAAGTAGAATACAAAAAACCCACAAAAACAGAAGAAATCTAACAAAATAAAGCATGCATAACGAAACTAAATTTAGAAAATTATCTATTACACAAAACACTTATAAAACCTAACAACAAAACATCTAACTAGTCATCGCCCCCTTAATGGAATAATTTGACAGGGATAAATCCTTTAAAAAACCTCTAAGCTTCGGGCTATGAACACTTTTCGTTAAGATGTCCGCTATCATCTTATCAGTTGACATGTACCTTAGTTCAACTTTGTTAGCCAATACATATTCAGCGAGAGCTTTTCAACTGTAAGTTAGAGAATTTCGATTCTATGGAAAGTTACACATCCAAAATTACATTCCTGACACAACAATTGTCCGATATTGATGCTCAAATCCCTGATGATTGGATCATATCGATTTTGCTGGGTGGATTGACCGCAGAGTACAGCCCTCTCATCATGGCTGTAGATAATAGTGGACAAGAGATCACGTTAGAGCAAATTAAAATGAAATTGTTACAAGAAGGAAGTAGACAGAGTAAGTTGAACACAGATTACGAACAAGCCTTAGCTACACGTAAAGTACAGAACGATGCAAGATCTAACGTTAAAACTAACGATCGTAAGCAGAAGTTTGTCTACAAGTGTTTTAAGTGCCACAAGCAAGGACACAAGGCGTCCGAATGCAAGGAGCGGACCAAAACCGCGAATATCTGCCTGAATACGAAGCAGGGGATAAACAAAGATAAGTGGTATTTAGACAGTGGGTGTTCAAATCATATGACCCACGATAAAAGCAAATTGTTGTCTTATACACCTGAAAAGGGCAACATGAAGATCGCAGTAGCAAATGGCGAGAAATTATTGGTGAAAGGACGAGGAAATGCTAATCCAAGAGTTAGCGAAAACGAAAAATTAATTTTAGAAAACGTTTTACATGTTCCTGATTTATCCATGAACCTAATTTCTGTGAGCGATTTGACAAAGAAGAATTATTGCATGAATTTTTACAATGGAGGTTGCATGATTCAAAATAAAAATCAAATTGTTGCAAGATGTCAAGAGGTCGACGGTATTTATGAGTTGACAGAAAATAAAAATAACGTCGTGAATTTGACATTGTCAAAACAAAATGAAAATATTTCGAACATTTGGCATAAAAGACTAGCTCATTTATCGCGTAATTATATGTATAAAATGAAAGTTTTAGTAAGCGGTATGGAATTTAAGAGTACCGATTTGTGCGAGCCGTGTATTGCATGTATCGAAGGAAAGACATGCAAAAGTCCCTTTAAAAACCAAGGTACGAGAGCGAACGAGGTCTTACAGTTGGTCTTTAGCGATGTTTGTGGACCAGTCGAGGAGCCGTCGTTTGGTGGTTCGAGGTATGTTCTTCTATTTATCGATGATTACACTCGGAAGACTCATGTTTATTTTTTGAAGAACAAAAGTGAAACTTTCTATAAGTTCCGTGAATACAAGGCGGAAGTTGAGAATGAGACAAGTAAATCTATTAAATGTCTGAGATCTGACAACGGCGCAGAGTACTGTAATGGTAAATTTCAATCTTTTTTGAAGTCTGCAGGTATAAAACATCAGACGACCGTACCGTACACACCGGAACAAAATTCTGTCGCAGAAAGAGCGAATCGGACTATAATAGAAAAGGCAAGAACTTTACTGTCAGAATCGAATCTCAGCAAAAAGTATTGGGCTGAGGCTGTAAATACTGTTGTATACTTAAAAAACAGAAGCCCCACGAAAGCATTGAACAATGCGGTACCAGAGAAGCTTTGGACTGGAAAAGATGTAGATGTCAGTCATCTGAAAATCTTTGGTTGTTTGGCGTATAGATTGTTACCAAAACAAAAGAGACGCAAACTAGACATGAAGACGGAACCGATGATTTTTATTGGATATCCAGATAATCAGAAGGGTTATCGTCTGATGAATCCTAAGACCGGTAAAGTGACAACTGCGAGAGATGTTAAATTTCTGGAAAACGTCTTCCTCCAAAAAGAAAACGTGAACAATTCGGAAGTTGTCATTAACCTGAATACAGATTCTGGTCAAGACAAAAGCTGTACACGACGACTGTAATTGTAAATACCTAGAATTAGTAGTTAAGGTTTGATATTATGTTTTCTATGTCCCTTGTTGTTCTATGTTCATTATGTTTTCTGTGTCACAATGTTTTTATATGTTTTTATTTTGTTTTTTAATATGTTTTCCTTATGATTTAATATGTTTGCTACTATGTTAATATAAGATAAGCTCTTTGTCACATAAATACACACAGACCCATAGACGGGCGACCTAATAGAAATAGGTAAACAACAAGTAAGCGACGATGCATTACCTAATATGGTAATTTCGCTCGTCTATGGGCTCTGATTGGATAAACTGCAATTAGGTTTAAGGAAAAATGACCAGGGGTGAGGGGGTCGGGAGCGGGACAGCGTGGGCGGGTCCCTTTTAGCGAAAAAGTACTGGGAAGTTTCACCCACGCCCGCGTGTCCGCCGCATCCCGAGCTCCTTGCACGCCTGTATAAATATGCGGCATTTTGATATTGTAAAGTCAGTCCTAATCTAATCTCTGTTGTGAGCGGTAGCTCTGTCCGTCCGCCGCGCCAAACACTATTGTTCTATTGTGTAAAACTATGATAAGTACATAATAAGAAAGTGATAAGTAATAAGAAAAAGCCTTGAGTCAATTGAATAAAGTTTTGTAGTCGTAAAATCAGTGCATCATTTTATGGACCCTCAATACCATCCCCTAGAGTAGGTAATGCTCTTCAAGACCGGAATCTCTCCCTAGCTTTCGTACATTGGTCCTTCGAGCCGGATTGAAGACATTACAAGATGGTATTGACAAGGAGCTGCAACGGAGACGCCAAGACAAGGCAGTTGGCTCAGGCAGCAGAACAGGAGCAGGCCAGCGAGCAAAACAATGAGGAAGCGGCCAGCTCTAACCAGGAGTCAGCCACAGAGTCAGGTACGAGCAGCGGCACGACGGAGACGACGACGTCGGCAGAGACTATGACGACGGTAGAAACTGAAGAAACCGTCACCGCCAAAGGCAAGAAGACTGGCTCTACACGCAAGCCCGCTGACACTCGGTCACGTCGCTCAGCAACCTCACGCAAGAGACTCCTCGCGGAGTTAGAGGCGAAAGAGCGGCTGGCTGAGAGTAAAGTCAAACAGGCGCAGGCAGAAGCAGAGCTCCAGGAGCTAAGGGTGCAGAGGCTAGGATTAGAAGAGGACTCCAGCGACGTAGAGGAAGAAGATGACTTGGCCTCCGTCCGCATCGGTGCCTGGCTGGCACAGCCGGCGCCGCCACCAGTACAGGAGAAAGAAGATTCCCCGCCGTCCCGTCATGTTAGCGGCGAGGTGCAACCAGCGGATCCGACGCGAGTGAATAAAAATGTAGATAGTAGTAGGAAAGTAGGTAATAGTGAAGTGCGTGTTAGTGTTATGGATCACCCTTCGCCAGAGCTGAAATCGACTATGATCGATGTCGGTACGCTGGCCGCGGCCCTGTCGCAGGCTACCCGCAGCACCAGGGAACCTCCTAAGTACATTGTACAGTTACCGTTGTTCAGCGGTGACGCAGGTGAGTGGTTGTCTTTTAAAGCGGCATACAGTGACTCTCATAAATATTTTACATGTGTGGAAAATATAGCGCGTTTAAGGAGAAGCCTGCGGGGTACAGCTAAGGAGGCGGCTGGGTGTCTGCTACTCAGTCAGCCTGATCCCCAGGTAGTTCTAGATGCCCTAGAGCGACGATTCGGTAGGCCCGAATCACTCATACTCACCGAGTTAGAAAAAGTGAAATCATTAAATAAAGTGAATGATAATCCGCGTGATTTGTGTATTTTCGCGGGTCGCATAGCCAATACAGTAGGCACAATAGAAGCTTTAAAAAAGGTATATTATTTACATAATCCTGAGATGGTTAGAATAATTGTTGACAAGCTGACGCCTATATTGAAAAATAAGTGGTATGACTATGCGGCCCTAAGAAAAGCGGAAGATGTACCTGAAATGAAAAGGTTGTCGGCATTCTTAAATGATGAGGCCGACAAGTGCGGCGCCTACGCGCTCCCGGAGCGGGTCTACGATGACACCGGCAGCGCCCGTACGCGTAGAAAGATAGAGCGCACTTTTAACGTAAACAAACATAATAATATTGTATATAACAATTGTTGTCCCATGTGTAAACAGGTACATAAGCTAACAGACTGCGCGTTATTTTTAGAATTAGAGGTAGGCGCGCGCTGGGAAATTGCTAAGAAAAATAATATGTGTTTTAAATGTTTAAATAATAAGCACCGGCGCTTCTTATGTAAAGCTTCGCCGTGCGGTAAACAGGGGTGCAATATGAAGCACCACAAGCTATTGCACTATGATAGGAGTATAGAAAGTACATCTCAGTCTGTAGCTACAACCAGTTCAAGCCAGGAGACAGTGACGTCAGCAACAGAGATAATCACAACGGCAGTAGGACAGGAACGTCGCTCTTATTTAAAAATAGTACCGGTTGTGCTAAGCGGTCCACATGCTACAATAAATACATACGCATTATTGGACGATGGTAGCACGATAACATTGTTAGATGCCGCGGTAGCTGACATGCTAGGAGTAGACGGTCCCACGAAGCCTATGTGGATTCAGGGCGTCGGTACTGAGATGAAACACGATCATAGTAGAATAGTGAGCTTATCTATAAAAGGAAAATATTCTGATAAGCAACATAAAATAGAAGCAGCGCGTACAATAGATCGCCTTAGTATCTCAGCGCAATGTATTGATAAAAATGACTTAAATTCATGTGATCATTTAATCGATATTAGGGACGAATTAACGTATGAGCGCGCGCGTCCTATGATATTAATAGGTCAAGATAACTGGCACTTGCTTATTTCAAAACAAGTACGTACAGGTAGGCGTGATCAGCCGGTAGCTTCGCGTACAGAATTAGGATGGGTACTGCATGGCTGCCAGAGCTCAGTAAATAAAACAGTGGCCTTCTGTGGTAACATAAAAATAAAAGAAGAATCTATGGAAGATTTAATGAAAAACTTTTTCAAGTTAGAGTCATTAGGCGTAGAACCTAGGTTACCTAGGGACGATCCGGAGCAGCGCGCGCTCAACATACTCAAAGAAAAGAGCCGCCGACTGCCCGACGGTAGATTTGAAACCGGTTTGTTATGGAAAACCGATAATATAAAAATGCCTAATAACCGTTTAGATGCCGAACGAAGGCTGTATAGCCTAGAAAGACGTCTAGATCGCGATCAAGACCTAAAGTTAAAATATAACGAGCAAATGAACAATTTATTTACATCTGGCTATGCCGAGCGGACGGACAGAGCACCACAAGTAAACAAAACATGGTTTTTATCTCATTTTCCCGTCATAAATCCCGCTAAGCCACATAAACCGCCGCGACTAGTACACGACGCCGCGGCAAAGACAGCGGGTCTGAGTCTTAATGATGTATTGTTATCGGGTCCCGATCTTTTACAGTCATTACCGGGTGTGCTTATGCGATTTAGGGAACAAAGGATAGCCGTCTCAGCCGATGTTAAAGAAATGTTTAGGCAAATTAAAATAATAGAGGAGGATCGCGACGTTATGCGTTTTCTATGGCGGTCAGACCGGCGGGAGGGTCCGCCTCAAGAATATAGGATGACAACCGTATTATTTGGTACTACGTCGTCGCCATGTACTGCTTTATATATTAAGGATCGCAACGCGGAGGACTACGCGGAACAATACCCGGCGGCCGCGACCGCGATAAAGGTCAACCACTACATGGACGACTATTTACATAGCTTTGCAACTGAAGAAGAAGCTATACGGATAACCAAACAAGTAGATTTTATACATAAGCAAGCCGGCTTTCAATTGCGCGGCTGGGCTTCGAATAGGAAAAATGTATTATGTATTGATGACGCATCATCGAACTCTACGGTCAAGTTAGGTGGTGATGAAAGTGAGAAGACTCTAGGTCTGCGATGGGACGTTCAAGAAGATAACTTCCGGTTCAAAATAAATTCCAATAAGACTCCAATTGAGTTATTAGAATGCAGACGCCCGCCCACAAAGAGAGAAGCTCTCAGTGTGATTATGGCTATATTCGATCCATTAGGGCTCATAGCACCAGTCACGACGCCTGCCAAGCGAATATTACAGGACACCTGGCGATATAAGACTGAATGGGACAAGCCGCTACCAGAGGAACTACAACCTAAGTGGAACACATGGATGAGGTCGTTGAGCAACATAGAGCAACTACAGATACCCCGCTGCTACGACTACGAGCAAGCTGTGAGACGTCAGCTCCACACCTTCGTGGATGCCAGCGAGGAAGCGTACGCAGCGGCAGTATACTGGCGCATAGAGAGAACCGACGGCAGCATCCATACAGTACTAGCAGCCGCCAAGAGCCGCGTGGCCCCTCTGAAACCGGTCTCCATTCCCAGGTTGGAGTTGCAAGCAGCGCTACTCGGAGCCCGACTGGCTAGAACAGTGATCAGCGAACATAGCTACGAGATCGAACACACTGCTTACTGGAGCGACTCGAGAACAGTGCTAGCGTGGATAAGGGCTGAAGCACGCACATTCAAAACGTTCGTAGCACATCGCATCAGTGAAATTGAGGATCTCACGAAAAAGAATGAGTGGAGATGGCTTCCCTCACTTCAAAATGTTGCAGACGATGCGACGCGGACTACGCCGGACAATTTCAATTCGCAGCATAGATGGTTTCGGGGTCCTGAATTCTTAATGAAAACGGAGGATGAGTGGCCAAAAGAAAAAGCAACAGCCACTTTAGAAATTACAGGAGAGGAGCGCGTAAAATGTCACGTCACCACTCAAGAACATAAGAGTCACGGACACCTACCCGATATCAACAGGTTCTCTAAATGGACGCGACTAATAAGGACAACAGCACGCGTATTGCAATTCATACAGAAATGCCGACCCTCCTCAGAAACCGTAGCTTACAAACGAACTCGAAAGAATAAAGAAAAGGATCCAACGTGGGGCAAACAGAATAAAAACGCACCCACAACAATCGCTAAGAAGAAACCGGTCTTGAAGTCCACGCAGTATATACACCTGCCAGCCTGTCACCTAATAGCCGCAGAAGAATTATGGATAAAAGCGTGTCAGGAAGACAGCTTCAGTAAAGAAATAAGTGCTATGAAAAAGGAAAAGGCGCCCCCAAATGATGGCAGACTGTCAACACTCAGCACTTATTTAGATGAGAAAGGTACCTTAAGATTACGTAGCCGTATAGCGGCCGCTACGGAGATCGAGGCTACAATGAATCCACCTGTATTGGACGGCGGACACAGTTACTCACAATTATTTATTCAGCATACTCATGAAAAGTTGCATCACGGCGGTGTAGGGATAACAGTCAACGAAATAAGGCAACAGTTATGGTTGATACGACTGCGACCGTCCGTGAAAGAAGCTATAAATAATTGTCAAATGTGTAAAATTAAAAAAGCGAAACCCGCCGCGCCCTCTACCGGTGACCTGCCGCACTCACGTTTAGCACATCACGCGCGGCCATTTACCTTTACCGGGTTAGATTATTTCGGCCCTATAACTATTACCGTAAGTAGGCATAAAGAAAAACGTTACGGTGCCTTGTTTACGTGTATGACGTCGCGAGCAATACATATCGAATTAGTAAACTCATTGAGCGCCGACTCCGCGATTGCCGCCCTGAGGCGATTTGTAGCTAGGCGTGGTTATCCCAAAGAAATATGGAGCGATAACGCAACCTGCTTCAAAGCGGCCGACCGCGAGCTCGCTGATAGCGCGCTAGACGCCTTGCAGTTCGAGGCGACTGACCGACGCATAAAATGGAAGTACATCCCGCCCGCTTCACCGTTCATGGGCGGCGCATGGGAAAGAATGGTACGTTGCGTTAAAAACGCGCTATATAACACACTTGTAGAAAAGTATCCGACAGAAGAGACACTTTTAACTCTTCTTGTCGAAGTAGAAAATACAGTAAATTCACGCCCACTTACACATGTCACTGTTATGCCCGACGACCACGAATCTCTCACCCCTAACCATATATTGATAGGTCCCAATTGTCATGTACCTAGCCCTGGTAATTTCACAGAAAAAGACGTCACAGCTAAGCAACAGTGGAGGCGCGCCCAAGCCCTTGCCGACTCATTCTGGCAAAGGTGGGTGCGCGAGTACCTCCCGCAACTTCAAAACCGGCGGGAGCCCTACGGCAGTGGGGTCACACCACAAGTAGGTGACATTGTAATTGTATGTGACTCCAACTTGCCTCGCAATACGTGGCCTAAAGGGCGAGTTACACAAACGTTCCCTGGTGCTGACGGGGAAGTTAGAGTGGTCGACATTGTAACAAAGGGGGGGCACATCATGAGACGACCCAGTAAGAAACTCGTCGTGTTACCTGTAGGATCGCCTTCGGCGACGGCGGGAGAAATGTACACGACGACTGTAATTGTAAATACCTAGAATTAGTAGTTAAGGTTTGATATTATGTTTTCTATGTCCCTTGTTGTTCTATGTTCATTATGTTTTCTGTGTCACAATGTTTTTATATGTTTTTATTTTGTTTTTTAATATGTTTTCCTTATGATTTAATATGTTTGCTACTATGTTAATATAAGATAAGCTCTTTGTCACATAAATACACACAGACCCATAGACGGGCGACCTAATAGAAATAGGTAAACAACAAGTAAGCGACGATGCATTACCTAATATGGTAATTTCGCTCGTCTATGGGCTCTGATTGGATAAACTGCAATTAGGTTTAAGGAAAAATGACCAGGGGTGAGGGGGTCGGGAGCGGGACAGCGTGGGCGGGTCCCTTTTAGCGAAAAAGTACTGGGAAGTTTCACCCACGCCCGCGTGTCCGCCGCATCCCGAGCTCCTTGCACGCCTGTATAAATATGCGGCATTTTGATATTGTAAAGTCAGTCCTAATCTAATCTCTGTTGTGAGCGGTAGCTCTGTCCGTCCGCCGCGCCAAACACTATTGTTCTATTGTGTAAAACTATGATAAGTACATAATAAGAAAGTGATAAGTAATAAGAAAAAGCCTTGAGTCAATTGAATAAAGTTTTGTAGTCGTAAAATCAGTGCATCATTTTATGGACCCTCAATACCATCCCCTAGAGTAGGTAATGCTCTTCAAGACCGGAATCTCTCCCTAGCTTTCGTACAAAAGCCATTACTATACTTATTTTAAATCAGTGACAGCAATGTGTAAGTATGATTATTATATTCATACAGGCCAGTGCATACATATATGCGACCTCCAATACTATTATCATTATGTAGCTCGTGTCGACACGAAGAAAAAAAAAACTGGCACAGTCGGTAGGATCGCGACACTCTTTATTCGGATAAACTCTTCGGGATAAGAGTGACGGTTCTCAAATCGTTCCTTCGCGATCCGCAACGAACCTATCGTGCGCTCGGACACCTCTATGGGAAATCTCTGGAGAATTGAAGGATCCTGTTTGCTGCGACAAGACTCGACAGGAGATGCAGTGTCTGCTTCGGTAAGTGCTCTCGTTTTCCAAGCCTGCATGCCAAGCATTCTTGCTCTATTTCCTGCCTTATTTTATATTTTGTAGTTTATTTCTAGTGTGTGTTCTGTCTATAAGCTAGAATCGCGTAGAAGTATTTAAAACAGTTAATGATGCGGAATCCTCTTTCGTCCGAATCGTCGTCTAGTACAGACGTGTTGACCAAGTTTTTAACAAACCGTAATATACTCTAATTGCGAAAATAGTCCCTAAATTATAAGTGCATAAATTAGATAATTGGAAGTCATTGCGTGTGGAGCTCCCGCGTCAGAAGCCCCCCGAGCCTCGATCCGCGGGAAAGAGAGCGGTCTAATAATTGCCAACTCGCTCCTGCATCGCTGGGATCGCTGCTGGGATCACACGGACACGCACACAGCTGTATTTCGTTATCGCTTGCGCTCACTACGAAGAAACGTCAACAACTTAGAACCAGGGGGTCTACTCCCGTTCGACGATATTCGATAAATCGTACGATTCATCGCACAATTTGCTACTCCGGTCAACCATCGTTCCCTTATCGCATGCGATGATCGTGTTTTGACGTTTGTTTTTCTCATCTCCGGTAAATTGTTTACGACTATGAACCGTAGTCTATCTTAATTGTGCCTTTTTTATGTGCCTATCTTTATTATGTAAGTATCAGTCGGAACGAAAGTTCGTACTTCGTTTGTCTTTCGTAAAACGCGAGTAGACCTACAGTTATTCTATGGAAGTTGTACGGTGACACTGTACAGATTGCGGAATTAGCAGTTTTACTTAAATTCATCGGACGAGTCGTTAGTACCTAATAAGCGGTCTCCGCGTGTGCTCCCTCGCACTTTTGTATTCTTAACCTTTGGTCCATTAATAAATGAATTAAATGGTATTTTGAGTATCATTGAGCTAACTCCATAACTTTACATGGTCCTTCGAGCTATCGTGCGGGTCCTCGCGAGTTTAAGTATTCGTTTTTCTCCGTGGAGTGACGTGTATTGACTAACTTGTGAGTGAACTCGTGCAGAAATCAGCACATTGGTTTACAGTGTTACGTGTGAACTTTGAACATAGTTTTTAGCAGCAGAACTTTAGCATATCGTTTTGGACACAATACTCTAGCAGCAAAGGGTGGAGTTCCAGAACCTAGTTTCCACTAGCGAGTTAAAGGACATCCCGAGCATAGGGGTGTCAGCAGTGGGACATCAGCGCCTCAAGCACGAGGAAATCAGCATCCTGAGCAGCAGCACGTCGGTATTAGCAGCAGCAGCATCTACAGCAGCAGGACGTCAGTGTCCAGTATCAGCAGAGCTTCGGAAGACGGAGTTCGAAAACAGCAAAGCAGAGTCAGTCGAGAGCATACAAGTAAGATCTTTCCTTTTATAAACTAGCAAGCAGCGTAATGGAGGATCTTTACTATCAGCAACTCGAACTGATCGAACTTATCAAGAAAATACCGATTAATCTTAAAAAGGATAGCGCCGATAGGAAATCGGACGACTATTTTAAAAGGCGATTAGAGTTGTTGGAAAAGTATTGGTCGGATTTTCAAAACAATCATTTATCTATTTGTGAGTATGGGGTCAGAGATCATATGTATTTTGTCAATTCTGAGCATGAAGAATTGAGCAAGGTCTATACAGCCGCCAAGACTTTAATCAACGAGCAACGCCTTCAATTATCTAGCAAGCAAACGCCGTTAAAGGCCGTTAGGAGTACTCAACCAGATACCGAAGAAGCAGGGCTATCAGGTTATGAGCAGCAATCTAAGCAAAGCAGTCATCGTGTCATGGAGTCACGAGGCTCGACAAGCAAAACAGACGATATGATTCGTAAACAAGCAGCAAATTTTAGAGCATTTAAAAGATCAGCCGGTTTTATCGATCTGGACTCCATGTCCGAAAAATGGGAAATGGAGGACGCATTAAAAACGTTACAAGCGCGCTGGTCACAAATCGATTCCCTTCACTGTGAAATCGATTGCGAGATCGGTGGAGAAGATGAAGAATATGAAGCAATTTATAGCAAGCATGAGCAATCATATTTTCATCTGAAGAAAACTATCAAAAAAAAGCTTTGGAGTGTATCACATAGAGAGCATTCTACGCCGAAAATTGATATACCAGTATTTTCAGGCAATTATCAGCAATGGACATCGTTTAAGGATCTCTTTACCGAAACGATCCATAACAACCCTTCCTTGTCCCACGCGCAAAAAATGCAATTTTTGAAGGGCAAAGTAAGGGGCGAGGCGGAAAGACTTATACAGCATCTTCCCATCAGTTCTGATAACTACAGTACGTGTTGGGAAATCCTAAATCATAGGTATAACAACAAAAAGCTAATTTTTTCTACTATCATGAATACTCTCCTAGGTTTACCCAGTTCACAGCAGCAATCAGTGGGTAATATTAAAAAGTTGCATGACGTCGCCCTGGAAAGCTTACATGCCGTTCGGAATTTAGGGGTTGATATCAGCACTTGGGATCCGCTTCTCGTGCACTTATTAACACAGAAGCTGGATAGCGATACCTACGGAGATTACATCGATTCCTTGAAGAATTCGAGAGAGCTACCGGTGTTGCAAGAATTTTTGGATTACTTGGAGAGTAAGTTCACCAGCCTAGAAACTTCTCGCAGGAAGATAGATCAAGCAGCACCGAAATCTAACAGTTATACATCCAGCAATCATTATCAATCTGAAAATCAAAAGATAAGGCGATACAATCCTAATTTCGCCAAAAATTACAAGCCTCAATTGGAAACAAAAGCCTTAAACGTGTCAACATTTAGTTGTCAGCTTTGCGGTCAACAACATTCATTATTTAATTGCGTTAATTTTTTAGAGTTGCCTAATCAAGCAAAATTAGACACTGTTTTAAAATTAAAATTATGCACAAATTGTTTGTTCGACCATAATGGTCAGCAGTGCATTTCCGTTAGGCGATGTCGCAAATGCGCAGGAAATCACCACTCAGTTTTACATGACGCATGCTTAAAAAATATATCGCAAACAAGTAATGCAGCTATAATAACATCGTTAACGACCGACCTAAATCAAGCAGAACACGTGCCTATAACAGCACATGTCTCTCAAAACGATCCTGGTACGAGTGAAGTATTGCTGGCAACAGCATTAGTTAAAGTTTTAGCAAGTGATGGATCCTGTCACGTTTTAAGAGCCCTCATAGATCCAGGATCTCAAGTTTCCCTTATCAGAGAGAGTGCTGCACAAAAATTAGGATTACCAAGATCAAAGTTTAGCGGCATGATATTCGGCGTAGGGGAAGTCGAAAACAACTGTAAGGGCATGATCACAATAACTTGCAAGTCGACGTATAATGATGTTACGTTTGCCACCGATGTACTTATCATGAACAATTTACTGAAAGATATGCCATATAAATCGTTCGACACATCGGATTGGTCATACATAGAAACTTTAAAATTAGCTGACCCATACTTTAACATTAGCGGGCCAGTGGACTTGTTGCTTAGCGCGCAAGTTAATGGTTCAATATTATTAGGAGGATTGCTCAAGGGCGAAAACTCATCAAAGCCAGTTTTACAAGAAACTCAGCTAGGGTGGATCATATACGGAGGTGGTCAAGTGTCCTCATTACAATGTAACGTTGTCCTGAGCTACTTCGAGGATATTCAGCAATTCCGAGAAATTGAGGACATTAACGCAGCGTCAAACATATTGGTGGAAGACCAGAAATGTCTTGACTCCTATTTATCAACCACAAAAAGTCGTGAAGATGGGCGGTATGAAGTTAAGTTGCCATTGAAACCTGACATTCATGAAAAGTTGGGATCATCTGAAGAAATGGCTACAGTACAGTTTCAAAATTTGGAACGTAAATATAGCAAGCAAACTAATTTAGCAGATCAATATAATGAAGCATTTATAAGTGAGAACATAGCCTTAGGTCGTATGGTGCCGAGTAATTATATAAACAATAAGCTAATACTATCATGTTTCTTGCCGCATCAGTCCGTGCCCCGCACGGAATCTGCAACTACGAAGTTACGCGTCGTGTTTAATGCGTCAGCAAGGACGTCCAGTGAATACAATATGACTGACCTAAAAGGACATAATATACAGCAGGATCTACAAGGATTTATATCTAAAAGGCATCAGTATCGGTTTGCTATCACTTCTGGTATCAAAAAAATGTATCGTCAAATATTATTGAGTGAAACAGACCAACAATATCAGCAAATAATGTGGAGATATGTACTGGATCAACCTCTTCAAACATATTCTCTTACAATTGTCACTTATGGCACAAAATCAGCGCCAGTCTTAGCCATGATGATTCTGAAGCGCCTGGCCTCAGATGAACGACTTAATTTCCCTGAGGCAGCTAAAATATTAGAAAAATCCTTTTACCAAATACGAAGCAAAACAAATGAGTCATCTGTGGTACTGATTGTTTATAAACCAAGATTAGTACATGTTTCCAAAAGCATATCTTTGCCCAGATCAGAGTTAAGTGGGGCATATCTATTAGCTAAGTTACTGAATAAAATAATTAACTATTCAAGCGAGCTTGATATTCGGATATATGGGTGTACGGACTCAATGGTTGTTCGTGGGTGGTTGCAAGGTAAACCTAGCCGCTGGAAACCCTTCGTTTCGAATAGAACTAAAAGCAAAATTAAAATAATGAAGCCAAGCTGCTGGCAATATGTCAAGTTGGAAGACAACCCAGCAGGTGCAGCCAGCAGAGGAATTTTAGCCTCTCAGTTGAGAAATCAAGCCCTGCGGTGGCAAGGACCACAGTCATTAAATAATGTTATGTTTCATGAAAGATTGGAGAATGAACGAATCAGCTACACAACTAATCAAGAAACAAAGGCCAATTTCACCTCAAGCAAAGTTAATTCTGTGCTAATTAATAGCAAGAAAAAGCCTGAATCTAAGAAGAAAACCAGCAAAGCCAGATTTAATTTTGTCTCGGTAGGAATATCAATAATCTTATTTGCTTCTTTGATAACATTATCTCGAGCAGCGTTTAACATATCAGTTCCACCTAGCAACAATTCTTTATATTTTGAGTCGATAGACAACATGCAAGTAATTCGAGATAAATGGAATTTGATCGTTTACTATGACATGGAGCCCTATTGGGAGGGAAATACTGCTGCAACTAAGTTTTTAAATTATTTGGATAAACTCTGCTCATCCATAAGCGATAAAGGTCATTGTAGTATGATTACACATCAATTAAATCACGACTACAAAGAATTGCAGCACTATAACCAACTTATGCTGAATCAACATTTTGACGCTCGTAGCAGACAGCGTCGCGGACTTATTAATGGTATAGGTTACGTAGCGAACAGCCTTTTCGGCGTATTAGATGAACGATTTGCGGAACAATACAAAAAGGACATCCAACTTATAAAACAAAATGAGCGGCATCTTACTAATCTTATAAGAAATCAGACCTCAGTCGTCGAGGCTGAATATAACGTTTTAAAACGTACCGAGCAAACTATTCAATTTCAACATAAAACAATAAACAAACACTTAAATCAGTTAGATAATGCTGTTATTACAATAAAACAAGAAGTTGAAAGTTTGGCCAAAACGCAAGATTTTACCTTATCAGCACTTACAGCTATTAACTTAATTCAGAACCTTAAAAGAATTCAAGACACCCTGCTGGACACTATCACGGATATTTATCATGGGAAGTTTAACACTCACCTGTTGACTCCAGAGCAGCTACAACATGAGCTACAGTTCATCTCGGGACAGTTAGCAAAAGATTTAACTTTACCCGTGGACAACATACAATCCGATTTAAAACATATTTATAGTATGCTTAAAGTTAAAGCAAGAATGATGGAAGAATACTTCATATTTGAGATTACTTTTCCTTTGACCAGCAGAGATAACTACAAAATCTACAAGATCTTGCCAGTTCCTCGACAAGTCCAGGATGATAGGATCAGCGTCCTACCAATATCTGAATTCATTGCTATCAACTTAAGAAAGGACTCTTTCTTCATCATGTCGTTTTTGGAGCTTCAGTTATGCCTGCATAGTGAACACTCTTATCTGTGTCACATCAATAAACCAATTAATCATTTATCTATAGATGAAAAGTTTTGCAAGCTTGACAGCCGATTAAAACAATGCATTGTAACTAGATCTCCGTGCCAAGATATGTGGCTAGAACTAAATGGTCCATCTCGGTACTTTTATTTTTGCTGTAATACGTATGCAGTCAGGATAATTTGTCAAGATCAAGTTACTACCAAACAACTATCAGGATCTGGTATAATTGACCTGGAACCAAAATGCGTCATAAAAAGCAAAGATTTTACTTTATTTTCACACGCTCAATCGGCGAATACAATTAAATCCAGCTCAGAGATCTTTACCACACAGATAGCAGAGATAAATCACATTGTGAATATATCGTTATCTCACTACACATCTACACAATCTGTCGACCCATTGAACAGTACATTAGTTAATCTGGGAAAACAAATAGAGCAATTGAAATCCGCCAATTCTATTCCACCAGATGACACTTTATCTACGCATGACATTCATCAATATGCACTTTGTTACGGCTTGCTAGGTGTGGGCCTTGTAGTGGCTACATACTTTCTGTGGAGGAGGAGACGAACAGCTTCGTCAGGAGAACTACCGCAGCCTCAAACTGCGACAAACAGTGTAGTGTTTTCGCGAAAGCAGAGTACGGCTGACCGTCAGCCTAGTGAAGTGGATGTCAGTGCATGCACTAGTATTAAACGAAATAAAGCTACATCTCCTGTTACTAAAAAATGTAGCTTTATTTTAGAAGATGTATAATCTCTTTTTATCTTTTTGTATCTTTTTGGCCCGGGAGCATGTACGGTGACACTGTACAGATTGCGGAATTAGCAGTTTTACTTAAATTCATCGGACGAGTCGTTAGTACCTAATAAGCGGTCTCCGCGTGTGCTCCCTCGCACTTTTGTATTCTTAACCTTTGGTCCATTAATAAATGAATTAAATGGTATTTTGAGTATCATTGAGCTAACTCCATAACTTTACAGAAGTATAGAACAATTCACTAATCGCTCCACGCCAGAACTGTGAGTTTATTTTTTATTTTCTATATATTGCTGCCTACGGAATATGGAGCGTACACCACCGAAGTCTCTGTCAGTCTCGGATCCTAATATAAACAGAATAGAGTCCGAACATTTAACACCCAGTCAGAACGTCACTGTGAGAAATAACTCTAAAAGGGTGCGCCTAGAGGATAATGTAATAACTGACAAATATGAACAATTCAAGTTGGATATTATGGAAATGCTTACATCAATGATAACTCCCCTGAATACGCGGCTGGACAGTGTCGAAAAGAGTTTATCTAACATTACACAGCAAAACTCAGACATTATATCGTCTAACATTGAGATAGAAAAGACAATCGGCTTCTTAAAAGATCAAGTTATTGAGTCTGAAAATAAAATTTGTAAACTAGAGAAAGAGATTAATAGTACACGAATCTCAATAGAAGATATTCAGGAAAAATCGGAGAACCTTGAGAGATTCATTAGAAAAACTTCCATCGAAATTAGAAGCGTTCCCAAAATGAAAAAGGAAAATAAGCCAGACTTATTAAACTTAACTACTAATCTTATGAAGTCAATAAGTTTTGAATCATCTAACGAAATAAAGGATGTATACCGTCTTCCTTCCAAAGAGAGTGCCACAACATCGACCGTCGTAGTGGAGTTTTCCAATATTTTCGTGAAGGAAAAATTCCTAAAGAGTACGAAAATGTATAATACTGAACATAAAACTTGTCGGCTTAACTCCTCCCACCTAGGTCTTGTTGGCACATCAACACCACTTTACTTCTCTGAACATCTCACGAATAAATCCAGGAGGCTGCATTTTCTCGCTCGCGACTTTGCTGCAGCTGAAAATTATCGCTTTTGCTGGATCGCAAATGGCAGAATTTTTCTCCGAAAAGAAGAAGGAGCTAAATATATTCTTGTCAAAAATGAGAGCACACTCCTTCAACTGCGTGGGAACTAATTGTAAACTTTTACTGTTTAGTGTAACCAATTGTACTTACCTTGTTATAGTAACTAAACCATCCCATTGTAATGTAAAATACTTTTGCCTTTTAAATTCATACTTTAAAGTAACTAAAATAATTATAATTGTTATACACAAACTAAAATCACAATATTCTATTTGCAAAAAAAACATCTACTCACTAACATACACACATCACTGCAAAATGACACACACCTACTTTTCACCTACTCTCGCGCGTAAAACTTCACATTTTTACACTACTGTAATATATACAAATTTAATAACAACACACACAAACTACTACATATATCCATTAAATAAAGCTGTATCACACTTGGCTCCCATGGCAACGACACTAATAAATATCTATTACTCGACCAAAATAAGAACAGTTAACAGAATCATAATATTTCTAACTAATATTACTAATGGCTAATCAAATTAGCTTAATTAATGATATTGACGGCACCGATATATTTATGAGTACTAAACATAACCACCCAGAACAATGTATGAAGGACTTAGGTAATGTTAAAAATCAGCTTACCATTGTAAATCAAAATATACGGAGTATACGGAAAAACTTTGATAACTTCACGGTATTCCTGTCCAGACTTAATTTCTTGCCTGATATTATCATACTGACCGAATGTAGACTTGATGAAAATACTCCAAAAGTTCAACTTAATGGCTACGAATGCCACTATTCTCAATGCTATTTAAATCAAAACGATGGCCTAGCAATCCTTTATAAATCTGAACTAAATGTCGCTATACAAGAGCCGCCATTTAAAGATGCGAATTGCTTAGTCATTAATGTGGGTACGGAATTTACAATTTTTGCTATCTATAGGTCGCCCTCAGTATATAACACTCGTAATTTTTTCGCATCCTTAGATAACCTCCTTCAAACCAACAACACATCATCCATGGCAATAATAGGGGACATAAATATCGACATTAAAATAGATACAAAAGACACACGTGCTAATGAATACCTCGATATCACAGGATACCATGGTTTTTATCCTGGACACAAATATCCGTCACGAGCACTTTCGTGCCTCGATCATGCCCTAATCAAAACTAAAAAAGACGCTAAAGTAGTGGTATGTGAATCATCTCTGACTGACCATGATACAGTGCTTCTGGGTATTTGTAAGGATACAGGAAGACAGGCACCTTTTTATGGGCAAACTAAATATAAGCTTAAGTTAGATTATCCTAATCTACTCAAAGATATTGAAAATACAGACTGGAGCCCTGTATTAAACATCCATGACGTGAATATGGCAACGAATGAGTTTACAGAAAAATTACGAGATATCATAAATCGGCACTCCAACAAAGAAATTTTGCGTAATTCTAAAACCATTAGAAGACCCTGGATGACTAAAAACTTACTTAAATGTGTACGTAAAAGAGACACACTTCATTCTGAAACAAAAAAAGTGGAAAATATGGACAATTACTCCCTGCAACAAAAATATAAAAGCTACAGAAATAATTGTAACAACATTATACAAAATCTTAAAAATGCCTATAACAAAGGACTGTTAGACAATTCTAAGGGTGACAGCAAAAAAACCTGGGCGGCTGTTAAAACAATATGTGACTTTAAAAACAAAAAATCTAACAGTTTAACCTTACTAAATACAAATCCCGATCCGGTGGCCTCACTGAATATTGCCAATCAATTCTTTGCCGATGTAGGAGAACAACTTGCTGAACAGACCTTGACTAAACTAAACAAAACAGAATTAGAATTGGCTAATTTAGTACTTACATTAGATGGCACTGATCCATATCTCTCAGAGTCCTTCTTCATGATTCCAACCGACGAAACAGAAGTTAGTGCTATCGTTGCCAACCTTAAATACGATTCTGCTCCAGGATGGGACGGAATTTCAAATCGTGTACTTAAACTCGCACAGCATTGTCTAGTCACTCCCATCACTCACTTATGCAACTTGAGCTTGTCGTCAGGAACAGTTCCAGCTAATCTGAAAATAGCAAATGTTTGCCCGATTTTCAAGGCAGGTGATGCGACACTCGTATCAAATTACAGGCCTATATCCCTTCTTACGTCACTGTCAAAAATACTAGAGAAACTGGTGAACAAGCGACTATTGACGTACTTAGAAAAGAAGCAGCTACTATCGCCGAACCAGTATGGCTTCCGAAATGGCAGGTCAACGGAGGACGCAGTCACTAACCTGGTGGACCATGTTATTGGCAAACTTGACAGTGGGAAAAGGTGTGTCGGCGTCTTCCTTGACCTTGCCAAGGCCTTCGATACCGTCTCAAGGCCTATACTCCTCCAAAAAATGGAACGTATGGGTATTAGGGGCATTGCACTGGATTGGTTCAGCTCCTATCTTACCGACCGCGAACAAAGAGTTTGCCTGGGTGACTATCAGAGCATTTTTGCGAAGGTGACTTATGGGGTACCCCAGGGCAGTGTCCTTGGTCCTACTCTGTTTCTCCTGTACGTTAATGGTCTCTGTTCACTAAATTTGGAAAATGCTCAAATATCCGCTTATGCTGATGATACAGCTATAATTTTCCACGGTGACACTTGGGAAGAAGCCTATAGTGCCGCGGAAGCTGGAATGCTGATAGTTGCTAATTGGCTACAACATAATTTACTCACCTTGAACATTACCAAAACGAAGACGGTAAACTTCTCAGTCAACATAACAGGAACAGCCCCTAAACAACTCACACTTAAATTCCACCTTTGCAATAACATCTTAAGGGGCAGCTGCAGCTGTCCTGTTTTTGAACAAGTAGACTGCATAAAGTACCTTGGTATTAATATAGACAAACACTTGAAATGGGGCTACCAAATAGAATCACTAAGTACTCGCGTTAGAAAACTTCTATACATATTTAAAAGACTTCGATCAATAGCAGACCACAAAATTCTCAAAATTACCTACTTTGCCTTATGTCAGTCGATATTAAGCTACTGCATAGTTTCATGGGGTTCCGCTGGTATGACTTACATTATAACTGTAGAACGTGCACAAAGAGCTATTTTAAAAGTCTCATACAAGTTACGAATCCGATATCCGACAAACTTGCTATATCAAGAGACAGGAGTGCTAACAGTGCGCCAACTTTACATTCTGTCAGTGATTCTGAAGTTTCATAAAACTGCGATTGCCACACAGGTTAAGGACCAGCGCTCGCGTAGGAATCCTAAATGGAACAGAGCTTTCTGCAATCTTAAATTCAGCAATAGAGGGTTTTATTGCATAGGGCCATACTTGTACGATAAAGTTAACAAAAGGTTGAATATCCTACCCTTGACCAAGTTTTCTTGTAAAAAACAAGCGACGAATTGGCTGCAAGGTCTTAGCTATATGAAAACGGAAGACCTTATCACTACTTCCGTAGACAAATAAACTTAATATTCATCAATGCTGTTTTTCAACACTAATACGGTCATACTCGCGCGCTCATCATTCCCACCACCCACATACATACTCCATACTCACCCCCACCCCACACACACACACACCACACACTCTCACTACACACACACCCCACACACATTCAGTTATTTATTATTATTGTATTAGAATACGCAACTAATTGTGGTAAAACTAATGTCATTTCCGACGTGTCGAAAGAGACTGGATCCTGCAACACAGGGTATCCTAGTGTGGGATCCAGTGTCACATTTATAATGTAAAAACATGTTTTCTGGAAAATAAATAAATTTCAAATTTCAAATTTCAAATTGAAATTTTACGCTAAGCATGATATTAATCCAACTCCACCTTTTGATGAATCACGTTCTTCAATCAAAATTCCTACTACTGAATATACTGTAGATAATACTGAAGACACTACATATGTACCAACAAGAGTGGCTCGCAATACTACTCCCCAATACACGTACACACCATCATCAGTCGCACCGCGTACTTCATTTCAATTTCATGAAAGTCCACCAGCTGAATTTATAACAAAGTCCCATACAACTAAACATATAACTTCGAATACAGACAATCCAACTATGCAAGGCGCAGCACACACTGGCGGAATGCCCAGCTTGGGCCGCGCAGCGCCGCATAGTGGATCGTCCCCATAGAAGAGGTTGGACACAGGCAGGTTGAGAAATCAAAATCGATATTTTAATTATTTTTTATGCGATCGTATTTCTTTATCAAAAACCTACAAATATTGAAATGAGACTTTTTCTAATTGGATTGATGAAAGTACTTGAATATCACAGTTGATTATCTAACGGTATTTGGATTACAACGAGTTACCATATATTGAGCAGAGTAATTGGGGTACCTACCATTATCAATAAAAAGGTGTTATGAATAAAATTAATAAAAATCGATTGCTCCAATAAAACTAGAAACGATCATAACATAAAATAAACATTTATAAATTATACTTATTTTAATAAATAATGCAAAAAATCTTTTCAAAAAGAACTTTTCAACTAAATTAGTCATATAGACTAAATAAACATTAACAATAACAATATTAACAAGTACAAACTTGCCTCTAGCTTGGTGATTTATACAATAGCTAATTACGATGAAACAATTAGCGTGATAAACAATATTACGTATCTGCTCTCTGATTGGCTGTTCAATAACAACAGCTTGGTGAGCCACCCGCTACTTTCGAACCTTTTATTTGCAGAATAGTGGCAACGCCTAATTATCAATTTATAATTTTAACAATTTCTTCCAAGCGTGTTGTTACTATGTTTTTCCGCGGTTTTACTACGTACCTTGATCTCTATGTTGCTTTACGCCACCAAGACGATTTTATAAGCCGTGATTAATATTCGATTTGATTTGTTTGTAACACCTACTTAAGGAACCCTATAATACTGAGCATGGCCCGACATGCTCTTGGCCGGTTTTTTAACACTTTTTCTTCTATATGAGTATTGTAGGCAATTATTAATTGTCAAACAAAAACCTTATATTTTGTAGGCATGAAAAAAAAGGCGTGTAGCTAGTGTGTCTGAGACTCAGTGGAGTATTTTACTCGAGTTCCTGGAGCGAACGTGGCATGGACTCAAGATACAATTACTGTTGCCGGGGTAGAGTAGATTTTCATAACTTCAGCAGGAAACCTGAAACTATAAAAGTGTTGTTTATGCCAATGGTTAGTAGCAAAGAGAGTATAAGTAGGTACCTACAGAACTTATAAATGTAACACCTATGGATACACATGAATGCAATAAAAGTTTGAGTCTGAGGGGATATTAGATGTAGGTATATGCATGTAATCTCTGTTTTTGCTTACTTGTCTTATTTAGTAAACAATATTGGTATGCCTTTTTAATGCAATTCGTCAATAGACATTATGTTAACGATTTCACACACTAAATAACATTTATTAACCTACAAGTGCAGAACTAGTAAATATATTTTATCAGTAGTTATTTGAATAAAGAGACGTTCCAAGATTGTTTACTAAATAAGACAAGAGAGAAATAACAGAACATACATATGTTTTAAGCAAGCTAGGTTTGGATTCCTCATTTAGACACTGTTAGTTACTTGTAGTAACTTATTGTAACTTACCTGTTTGATTTCATTTCATTCTTCTAGAGTTTGTAGAAAATGAATATTTTCTTTTCCTTCTTAAGTGGTCATTGTTAAGAGCTACTATCACAGCCCTCCTCACACAGTAAGAGACACTAACTTGGTGCATTTTGTGGTGTGAGGTGGCTTCTATAGACCTCCTGATACGAACCAGAGGCATACATGCACTTAACACCTAAAACAAAAATAAAATATTGTATTACCTATAGTCACAGACATAGTAAAAAATATAGACGAAGTGCTGCGAACAATCATAGTGAAGCCAAAAAAACTATACTTCTTCATGTACAACCAGCGTTTACGCACACACGTGGACTTCAACCCTCCGTGTTCCGTGTCCAACCCTCTTAGTACACATGTCGCGGCATCATCCAGTAAGTATCGCGAAAACAAATATCCTTCAGGTGCATAGTATGTGCGTGAGCGCTGGTTATACACGAAGGAGCATAGTTTTTCTGGCTTCATTATGATTGTTGACAGCACTTCATCTATATTTTTTACTATATCTGTGCCACGGAATTGAATAAGAATGGAATTGGTATAGTACACAGTTTCTTCGGAAACCCGTGTCGCCTTACTCTCCCACTATCCTTCTCACTACTACATAAGCACTGTGTCTAGCTTGTATCTAGATATCTAAACGCATACGCGTGCAAGAAATACTACACTGAACGCGGCCCTACTATTAGCTGTCACGTCTGTCACACATAAACGTCGACCATGTGCGAACGCACCACTACATTCGAACAGGTCGTTAGTGATGTCCATGTACAAAAAACTAATTTTATGAATGTTATCGATATTTTCAACGATTTTCGCATATGGTCTTGGAATAAAAATAATTTGTCCTACATAAGGAATTGGAAAGTTACTGTTTCATGATATACTTAATTATTGAAAATAACTTCTGACGTTTTAAAACAAGCAGCGCGAGGTATGGCGAAAAATAAAAAGTAGTTTTTCGATTTTTAACCTACTTTAAATTTGTTATAAGACCTGGTTTGGTGTTTTGCGTAAATAAGATATACAATTCTGCATATTTACGGATTGGTTTTCTTTTTAAATCGTAACTTATAAAATAATTACTGCCCAACATACAAAAGTCGTCAAAATTTGTTAGTTTTTTGTAAACTTTTTGTTTTTTAACCGACTTCAAAAAAAGGAGGAGGTTATGTATTCCGCGGGTTTTTTTGTATTGTATTGTATTGAAAACTAAAAATAAAATAATATGCCCCTTATTACGAAAGTTTAGACCACGTTTAAGGGGAATATAGCAGCCAAGTGGCGCCCCAATCAGTAAACAAATTATTACTCGCTGAATACAAGTAGGTACAGGTACTGTAGTTTAATCAGAAACTATTAACTCTGTAAATTATACTTCGCTGTAATTGTACATAGAAAAAATGCGAAAAACGGCCACTTTTGGCATTTTTTCTATCTACAACTACAGCGAAATATATTTTACAGAGTTAATAGTTTCTGATTGAACTGTACTTCAACTTTTAAAAACGAATTTTCGATAAATTATGTATTCAGCGAGTGATATTTTTTTTTACTGACGGAGGCAACACTTGGCTGCTACATTCCCCTTAAGCACTTGTTAAAACCGGGTGTAATCCAAACTCCATACATAACAAAGGTATTTAACCACCAAAACGAAGAGGAGAGGATATGTGTCGAACAACCAATAGGATTGCGTTATTTTCATATTTCACCGCCTAGCTTCAACATTATTTATTTATTTAAACTTCATACAATACATGTACATAGGTGGACTTAATGCCTTTGGCTTTCTCTCCCAGTCTACCAGCTATTCTATATCTAACGCAGTCTTATTGGTGGCTTGCGACACATCTCGTCACATCTCGTCTCTGCGTTTTGGTGGAAACCGAGCCTAAAACCCGATTTTAACCGACTTCAAAAAAGGAGGAGGTTCTCAATTCAATTGTATGTTTTTTTTGTATGTTTGTTACCTCAGAACTCCGTCATTTATAAACCGATTTCGAAAATTATTTATTTATTTGAAAGGATATACTTCCAGATTGGTTAAATTTTCATCAAAATCCAGTTTTGATGATGGGATCCATGTGAAATTGAGGTAACTTCTCAAATATTATAGGCATAGCGATTTTGGTATATTCATCAACAAGTCAAGCATTTGCATTCAGAAAAAATCATTTGGTGAAGATCTGATGAAGGTCATAGTAGATAAAGAGGGAACTCTTCAATGGATGACAGCAAATTATCGGGGATTAGAGCAATCGCTTGTCTTTCTATTGTTAATTCCACTCAAAATAATAAACTAAAAAAAAAACGACTTCAACAAAATAAAAAAATTTTTTTTTTTTTTTTTTTTTTTCAGTTTTTTCTTAAATCTATCCGAATCAAAGGCACTTACTCCCTAAACTGTTTCAAACAAATTTTATTTTTTTATTCTTTTTTAAGTCGGTTTTTACTTTTTTTTATTTATGTTTATGATAATTGATAAATATCAAAACTCGAAATTGCGAATAAACAATTTAAAAAAAAATCTACCTAAAAATAAAATTATTATACATTTAAAATAATAAAAATGAGGAATATTTATTTTGAAACAGAAAGTATACACCGAATTAATTATATCGATAATGCATTCAATACGTTACTACACTATCGATACACGGGGATTTTGGTGACAGTCAGGCAAATAAATTGAAGGCGACATCGGAAGAAACGCAATACATTACGCGGTTACTCACGTAGTGAAAGTCGATATCCATGTTTTATAAGCAATGTATATTTTTTTATCAGTTTGCGATAACATCGTTTTTGTCATGAATCACATAATACTAAGAAAATATTTGCAAATATCACAACTAATTAAGAGGCTGACAACACCTAAAAAATCAGACCTCTGCGGTCACTGTCGTTTCGTACAGAACTGAAAGAGAGGCAAAGAGCCGAGGGACGTCGGATACGCCGCTCAACTTGAATGAAAATTAACAATATATTTTTTTAATAAAAAACTAAAAGCTTATTTGAAAAACAGAAACAACAAATGTTTAGATTATTGTCTTTCTCAAATGTTTTCTTAATTTTATTTATAATATTTAGTAAATAATAGAGATTGTTTGCTTTAAAGCATGTTTTAAGAGGTTAGTTTACAATTATTTTCTATCGAGAAAACTTCAAGAAAACGTGTTTTGAGCACAATACAGTTTCAGAAAATACGATCAAGATTAACATATATTTTTTTCACTGCCACAAACTGAATAGATACAGCTAAAAATGTTTTTAAAAGAAGCCTATTTGGGGTATTTGGCTGTTGTCAGCGTCTTAAAGGTTTTTAGACTTACCGATGAAAAGAAATCCTTCCTTTAGTTAAACTACACACCTCGCTTCTTTTTCGGCATGATATAATGGCACAAGACGGCATAATTATTATTTTTTCGCACAGCAACGTACTCTGTCACAGCCTGGACGCAATGTCGCGGATTTTGGTTACATTGGCGCGTCTGCTCAAAAGCGCGGCGCGCCTATCCCGCCCACAATTCCCCTCTATTATATTCATTTCCTCTATGATCTGTGCCTATAGTATAAGTATTAACGAAATTTTACGTTTGTTATTGAGAGTAGTTAAATCTTTATCAAATAGTAATGAATGATGGCTGGAACTTAGAGCCTTTTCATAGAGATTTGTTTGTTTACATCAACGGAGAACTAGGTCAATTTGTACTTAGGCACCTAACATAAATAAATCCACTATTATGATTCTTTCACTTACCCTGGATATGTTACACCTTAACGGGTGTGTAAATAATTTTCCAAGCTCCTTAAGATGTTAACCCACCCACACACTCTTTTATTTAATCTATACAGTCCAACAAACTCTGCATCACAAAGTTAGTCAGTTAGTTCCATTTACCGAAGAGCTAGACTTCGCCAGTTATATATAATTCTCTCCATAACACGCGCATGTTCAAGGACATTCTCGTAAAGGCCTAAATCTGCCATTATTAATTTATTTTTCAAAAAGATCGTCGATATGAACCGCAAGATGTTGCTCTTGAGTAACTTCTAAATAAACAGCAATTTGACACAAAAGCAATTCCTATTTTGTCGACCATTTTACGAATTTCCATAGGAATCTGTCAAACAGATGTATTGAGGAATATGTCTCGTTCGCGTTAAATATTATGAATTGTCCTAAGTGGCCATTTTGTGATTTTTAACATGAATCGTATTAAGATAATATTATGTTTTCACCAAAGTGGCCTTTTTAGCCCCCCAGGAGATCTTAAACAAGTGAGTCAACCTACTGTTTCACGAATAGTGAAAAAAAATCCCGTCTCTACGTTTGAAGATTCAACAATTTGTTAGTGTCAGATTTCCAAACAATCTTGATATGACAAAGGAACAATTCTACACACTCGCACATTTTCCTGGCATCATTGTTGCTGTTGAACAGAATCCTGGTGGAACAAACGCCGGAGTGTTCAGAAAAATAAAAAAATGAATTCTATAAATACACAAATTGTGTGCTCGACTTACAGATATATGATATTGTTGCTGACAGACCTGGGTATGTACCTACATGACAACATAATTTTTGAAGCCTGTGCCCTGAAAAGAAAGTTCGAACAAGGTGTCATACAAGGTACACTTGAGATGGTGGGTATGGCTGTCAAAAGTATTTACTGACACCAGCTGGGCATCCAGAATCACCTCCTGACGAAAATTATAACAAAGCACAAATAAAAACTAGAAATACTTGGGCAAATATTGCCATATGTTGTATTTTATTGAACTAATTAGCATAACTTCAAATACAGAACATTGGTGCCGATTCTCTTGTCACAAAATTCTCTAAACTAGACTAAAAATCACCTAAATTTAGTTTAGTCCTGTCAAACGACGTTTTCTATTCTGAAATTCACTTTAAAACTAATTTTTGGTTTGACAGGACCAAAATTAGTTTAGTTATTCAACTTAGTAAAAATTGACATTTTGCTATTCTGTAATTGACGTTTTTCACCTAATATTAGAAATTTCAACCTAAATCTGACTATTTTTAGAAGGCATCAAAATACATGTCGACTATAATTAGTTATCAACAACTAAAATTGCAAAGCTTATTTTATTCATTTTTATAGTTTTTAGGTAGTTTAAAATAAATAATGGATGCCTACTATGTGGTTGCAGCTGTTGTAGATTCAGCAGAAAGGTAAATTGTTCATAGAAATATACAATGAAATTTATAATTTCGATAAGAAGAGGTTCCTATATAATAAAGGATAAGAAGTACATAAATCCATACAATGGGAAAAAAAAATCTATGTTTGACATTCAATTCTATCATTTTATGCTAATATGTGTCCCTAAAAAGCCTGAATTCACAAACTTTCCCTCTTTTGGGGAGAAAGTCTCCAAGTTTGTAATCCTGCGCGTTACTTTTTGGCTTATATATTCTAATTTAATAATTTATTCAACTTTTTTGAGAAATTTCGTGTCCTGGGTGCTAGAACTTTTTAACCACGTCTTTAAAAAGGGAAATTCCAGCTTTTTCAATTAAAGAAATAGTTTATTATTGTGATTGCCCATGGAATTCAAAGGTCCTTGCGTTTTTTGCAAATAGCTCTGTTTCTCGTTGTTTAAGATATACAATATGATACGCTGCAATAATAACAATATATCTCCTTTGATAGGTACTCTTAGGCCCGTATTACAAAAGGTTCCTCAAGTACAGTTTAAACTCCAATCACCTGATCACTACTTAAGGATAGAATCATTACATGAGTATCGGTCTTATTCCAGAACGGTAATTATTATAAACTTTAATTCAACAACATTACACACGAATTTGACCTGAATTAAAATAGAAATCTCTACTCAAGCGTAGTCTGGACCACACTAGAGTGATTGATTACAGATCAAATCTCTGCTCAAACACCGAAACAGGTGACAGTATAAAATAAATCTAAACTCAGCTGAACTGTGATCAATAAATCTCTGCTTGAGGTACGTTCTAAAATCAAAGCTCAACTCAAAACTAGTTTTAAACAGTGATCAACGCTTGAGTATCGTTCTGTAATACGGGCCGTAGAAAATAATAACCTAGCTCTTTAATCTGATAACATTATTCCAATTTATATATTTTATTGACAATATAGAACCAAAAATGTACTTTATTTCGTGACATGATTTTTTCTTCTTAATTTTAATGATAAACTAATAATTCCAAATATAATTATTATTTAATTTCCTTTTGTTTTTGCACAAACCAGTAGAGGCTTACTGGTCTGTGTGTTTTTGTGAACTTTCGGTCATTCCATTCACTCTTTAATAATTTTTTTAAGATGTACTGGTAACACCGCCAATTCAACTTAGATGCGTCAAACTCAATTATTAGAGCTGTCAACAAGTTTTCTAAAATGGGAAAAAGATAAACACAGAATAAGTTTTATGATTTTCTAAACTAAAATTTGTAAATTTTAGTTATAGTTAGGTTTAGGTGGGTGTACAAGAGAATCGGCACCATTGTCGTACATCATTGAATTAAACCTATGGAAGTGGCCCATTCTTCTATATCCACCTAGTTTATACAGATATCTATTAAATCGTTATTAAATTATGAAACTATTCTTTGTCTCTTGTTAACCAACATGTTATGTCGTCTGGTGAAAGAGATCGCATGCTATTTGTATATTCTCTGTTTGGCAACATCTTTACGGGATGTCAAAATACCTACGCCGCGTGGCAACCCCGCTTACCCCGCAATGTGGCCCATAGTACATGAGCTGTCAAGTAAACAAACTAGGGCTGTTGATATTTTTTAACATAACATAACATAACATCACGCCTGTATTTCCCCGAAGGGGTAGGCAGAGGTGTATAGTACACCCACATTTCGCCGGTTATGTTGTAAGTCCCATGTAATAGGGGGCGAGCCTATTGCCATCAACCGGGCACAAATCCAGACTCCGGGCTGCTACTGAGAATTTCCTAATGAAAAAACCCAATAACACTTTGCCCGACCCGGGAATCGAACCCAGGACCTCACGCTCAGCAGTCGCGCTTGCAACCACTAGACCAACGAGGCAGTGATATTTTTTAAATATCAGATTTTCGATCTATCGATATTTTTAAATATACAATCGGAGTTCGATATATTGAAAAAAAAAAGATATTTCGATATATTGGCCAAATTTCATGATTCTAGGTTAATGCGAAGTACCCTATAGGTTTTTATGTGAGTTTGCGAGTATCAAAATGTGACATAGCCGTATGATTGCCTTGAACTAGAAGCTTGATTTTTTATGTCCTAGGGACAGCCGAACTTAGTATTTGATATAATTGCATTATTTATTACTACTTGAAAATGATTTTAATCAGCACACATCTTTGGTACGAAACACGAGCATCGATATCGATACTTTTTAGTTTTGATTACTTACTTCCCTAGCTATGGCCACCATAACGGTGGCCCGGATATTGTAGGTATACACGCTTATTTCGTAGGTATTACTGGTCCATAGGTATAAGTCAATGTCGTACATGCGTATAGGTTATCGATAGCTGTCAAGCTTCCTTAGTGTTTCTAACGTTTGTTACTAGATGTCGCTGTTACAAATCTAATTCTGTTTTATCAGTCTGTACCCGCCATTCTTTTTCTGGTTGATGAACTGCTTGTACTGTGTCCGCAATAGTAAAAATAGTCTTGTCGATAAAAGTGCGTTATTTTCGAATCCAAGCAATCCCAGGGCTCCCAGTAATCGCCCAATACTGTCGAAAGAACTATAGGCGGTCTGGATATATATCAATACAGGTTACATATCAATGCTGCCACCTTAGTACTTTCGGAGTTACATCTGGCGCTTTGTAGGACACATAACATAGCGCCTATTTTTCCCTATTAACTCCTAGCGGAAAATCTGGCGAAAACTCAAGAGGAGGTTAAAGCCGTCATCTTCAAAACTATAAGATGGTCAAAACGTCTGCCCTCACTGCGACATTTATGTCGAAGTCGATGGTGTCACGTCAAGTCATATATTGAAAGGCTGATGGATGAACAACAACAGCTGCTCAATAAAGATGCCCAAAAACTGGCACCAAATTCAAATAAGTTGCCCAGGAAGAGAAAAAGTTCCGTAGGATCATCATCGTCATCATACATTGTTCGAAGAGGTCAAGGCGGCGCTAAAGGGCGCTATCTTATTAAAATGTAAAGATGTCCAAAAACAGGCACAAAATTCAAAAAAGTTGCCCAGGAAGAGAAAAAGTTCCGTGGGATCATCATCGTCATCAAACATTGTTCGTAGAGTTCGAGGCGGCTCTAAAGGGCGCTATCTTATTAAAATGTAAAGATGCCCAAAAACAGGCACAAGTTTTTAAAAAGTTGCCCAGTAAGAGAAAAAAATCCGTAGGATCATCATCGTCATCATACATTGTTCGTAGAGGTCGAGGCGGCACTAAAGGGCGCTATCTTATTAAAATGTAAAGATGCCCAAAAACAGGCACAATATTCAAAAAAGTTGCCCAGGAAGAGAAAAAGTTCCGTAGGATCATTATCATTATCATACATTGTTCGTAGAGGTCGAGGCGGCGCTAAAGGCACGTTACCTTATTAAAATTTACATTCATGAACTGAAAGACAGTGAAAGTGAAAATGATTTAAGTGACAATAACAATGCAAATGTAAGTGTACAATATGTGGTTCGGGATGTAATAAAAAGGCAAGTGCCTAGAGCAGTAATGGGTAAAGTACGGCCCGCGGGCCAGCTCCGGCCCGCGAAAGCATTTCATCCGGCCCGCCCAGAGAAAAAAATAGTTTCAGTCTGTCAGCTTATCGCAAAAAACAGTAACAACGCGAATTGATGCCATTTCATCAAACTTGTCGACTCAATTTATACAACGTATAGAAAACTTTAAATAAAATCGAATAAAAGTTAAATTGTAATTTTTAACATTTGTGCAAGTGTGTAGTGCTGTACTAATGTTTCTATATGATTAGAAAGATTCATGCAATGCATTTTTCCTATAATTCTGGCCCTCTTCTGAAATTTCTTAAACTTCCTAGCCCCTCATCAAGAAAGTTTGCCCACCACTGGGCTAGAGGGTCGTATGTGGAATACACTACAAAATTTGATGGAATTGACATTTCTTCTGATAGCTGGAAGGACATTATGCAGGTAGTGCCAGTCTCAACCTATGTAGTAGCAGAGCCAATCCCAGATTAACGAACGGTATGAAAAAATTTAGACTGTGGCTTCTAGAAACATCATTTTATTCTATGAATTGTAGCGTTGTGGATCTTAATAGATTAGTCGAGTGAACGATATAAAACGTAACCGGTGTTGTTCATCCCTAAAATGTATGCGCAACACTAGTAATCGCGTTAGCCTCTGTCACTTTTAACACAGCAGCTTCCAGGGTGGTAACTATTCCTTCTGGAACACATATTTTATCCTCAATCTCGGGGTTCTACCTTCCGGCTGGAATCCTACGTTCCGGAAGGACATTCTACGTCCCGGCCCGAATTCTACGTTCAATTTCATATGTAAGGACCTAATATCATTATTAAAGGTAACTAACCTTCAGTGAATTTGTCTTCTTCATTTAAAACCTACATTGTTCTCACACAATTCTTTCCAAATCATGTAACAAATCATTGTACTGTTATTATTTGAAAAGAGTATATCCATGGAGTTTCTTGCCGGCTCTTCTCCATAGGACCAACTTTTTGGAACAGTGCAACTAGATTCTTAACCTTTTGAAAGTGCATGCTTATTCAAAATAAAAACTTTTGAATTTGAATTCTTACACAGTTAGTTTAGTCAGACTAAGTACCCACAGACCAGTAAATTTAACTCTGCATTGAAATGGTAAGATCATTACAGAGATTTTGATATTTACTATTTGATTTTGATATTTACAGTGTTTCCATACCATTTGATATTTCCAAGTAAATAGTAGTAAGTAGTGATTAAGTTAGAATTATAAGAAAATTAATTTAAATAGGTAGCATTTAAGATAAAATGTGATAAAGGAGCAAAACGCAATGACTTTCATTCCAATTAAGGTTTAGTAACACCCATGAGCTCGACATTGAAGATAGGTTTTGTATGGATGAAATAGTAAAAGCGTTGAACAGAATGAAATCAGGAAAGGCTCCAGGGTATGATAGGATTTCAGTCGAAATGCTGAAGGCTGGACAGGGCGTGGTGGCTAGTCTGCTGTACCGTCTTTTCAACTTGTGCTGGAGTAATGGCCTGGTACCAAAAGACTGGTGTAAGGCCGTGATTGTGCCGCTCTACAAAGGAAAAGGGTCACAGCAAGACTGCAAGAATTACCGTGGCATTAGCCTTTTAAGTGTTGTCGGCAAATTGTATGCAAAAGTTTTGATTGAAAGAGTGATGAAAGTAACTGATGAAAAAATATGGGATGTGCAAGCGGGATTTAGGAAGGGCATGGGGTGTACGGATCAGGTCTTTTCCTTGCGATGCATAGCTGAAAAATGTTTGGCCAAAGGTCAAAAAGTCTATTGCGCTTTCGTGGATTTGGAAAAGGCCTACGACAGAGTGATGAGGAATGAACTATGGTCTGCTTTGTCTATCTATGGGGTGAATAGCAACCTGATTCAAGCGTTGAAATCTCTCTATGCGGATTCTAGCGCTTGTGTCAGGATTAACGGCGCCTACTCTGACTGGTTCAGCATCGATAAGGGTATGAGACAGGGATGTGTAGCGTCGCCGTGGCTATTCAATCTATTCATGGACAGTTGTTTGAAAGATTTGAAAGAGAGTGAAAATGGTTTAGAAATGAATGGGTTACTTGTCAAATGTCTCCTCTATGCCGATGATCAAGTTATCCTTGCATCGTCGGAGGGGGAGTTACAGAAGATGGTAACAATTATGGATGGTGCTTTGAAGAGTAAAGGAATGAAAGTTAATGTTAGTAAGACAAAAGTTTTGGTTTTTGAAATGGAAGAAGTTATGACAGAGTGCAATATTTTGATAGGTGACGAAAAGGTGGAACAAGTGAAAGATTTTGTATACCTGGGTTCCATGTTTACGAGAGATGGCAAGCATGTGAAGGACATTGAAAGGAGAGTGAGTGCTGGTAATCAGGTGAATGGGGCACTACACACCTTCATGAACAGCCGCAAAGTGTCGGAAAAGGCACGGCTGGCTGTTCATGGGGGAGTGTTAGTGCCTACACTTATGTATGGTAGTGAAAGTTGGGTATGGCAGAAGAAACATGAAAGCAGAATAAATGCAGTAGAAATGAGAGCTTTGAGAAGTATGTGTGGTGTAACTTTGAGAGATAAAGTAAGGAATAACATGATAAGGGAGCGTTGTGGAGTGAAAGAAGATGTAGTGACAAAGATTGAGAAAAGTATGTTAAGATGGTTTGGACATATAGAGAGGATGGACGAGAGGAGATTGACGAAACAAGTATACGAAGCGAGTGTGGATGGAAGAGTTGGAAGGGGACGACCTCGGCGAACGTATCGCGATCAAATCGCGGATGTTCTCAAAAAATGCCAGGTTAAGAGTTCTCTAAACCGACGAGCATGCATGACGAGGTTAATGGACGTAGATGAAGCGAAAGAGGTGTGTCAGGATCGTAGCAGGTGGAAATCCATAGTCTCTGCCTACCCCAATGGGAAACAGGCGTGATAATATGTATGTATGTATGTATGAGCTCGAAATCAAATACTTTTTTATGGACATTCGTTTTTATTTTGTACCAGCTGAAAGCATCAACAGCGCTGCCGAAGACTGTGCTGTCCTGCTAGGTGAGGAACGCACAGCACGGATTACTAATAAGGTATGGGCAAAGAGTAATATAAGTAAAATTAATTAAAATAGGTAGCATTTAAGATAAAATGTGATAAAGGAGCAAAACGCAATGACTTTCATTCCAATTAAGGTTTAGTAACACCCATGAGCTCGAAATCAAATACTTTTTTATGGTCATTCGTTTTTATTTTGTACCAGCTGAAAGCATCAACAGCGCTGCCGAAGACTGTGCTGTCCTGCTAGGTGAGGAACGCACAGCACGGATTACTAATAAGGTATGGGCAAAGAGTAATATAAGTAAAATTAATTAAAATAGGTAGCATTTAAGGTAAAAAATGTGATAAAGGAGCAAAACGCAATGACTTTCATTCCAATGAAGGTTTAGTAACACCCACGAGCTCGAAATCAAATACTTTTTTATGGACATTCGTTTTTATTTTGTACCAGCTGAAAGCATCAACAGCGCTGCCGAAGACTGTGCTGTCCTGCTAGGTGAGGAACGCACAGCACGGATTACTAATAAGGTATGGGCAAAGAGTAATATAAGTAAAATTAATTAAAATAGGTAGCATTTAAGGTAAAATGTGATAAAGGAGCAAAACGCAATGACTTTCATTCCAATGAAGGTTTAGTAACATCCACGAGCTCGAAATCAAATACTTTTTTAAGGACATTCGTTTTTATTTTGTACCAGCTGAAAGCATCAACAGCGCTGCCGAAGACTGTGCTGTCCTGCTAGGTGAGGAACGCACAGCACGGATTACTAATAAGGTATGGGCAAAGAGTAATATAAGTAAAATTAATTAAAATAGGTAGCATTTAAGGTAAAATGTGATAAAGGAGCAAAACGCAATGACTTTCATTCCAATGAAGGTTTAGTAGCAGCCACGAGCTCGAAATCATCAACAGCGCTGCCGAAGACTGTGCTGTCCTGCTAGGTGAGGAACGCACAGCACGGATTACTACTAAGGTATGGGCAAAGAGTACTATTCAAATTGTTTTTATTCAAATAAAACGCAATGACTTTCATTCCAATGAAGGTTTAGTAGCACCCACGAGCTCGAAATCAAATACACTTTTATGGACATTCGTTTTTATTTTGTACCAGCTGAAAGCATCAACAGCGCTGCCGAAGACTGTGCTGTCCTGCTAGATGAGGAACGAACAGCACGGATTACTACTAAGGTATGGGCAAAGAGTACTATTCAAATTGTTTTTATTCAAATATACGTAATTGCAAGGCGCTTATGAATAATCGATTAAATATAGTTGCACGGTTCCAAATGGTGAGTCCTACGCACGGCCGTAGCTAGGATGGGAGGGAGGGAACTAGGGGTGGGGAGGGGCTACCTTAAAAATACTATCAATTAAGACAATATGCTGAGTAAACTGTTTGTTTTATAGTACCTATGAATGGAAAAAAACCGGCCAAGAGCATGTCGGGCCATGCTCAGTATTATAGGGTTCCTAAGTAGGTGTAATTACAAACGAAATCATCAAATCGAATATTAATCATGGCTATTTTAGTTTTTGCAATAATCGACAGCATTCGCGACATTATTTGCTATGATCATTTTTCTCTAAGGTCAATGACCTTTGAACTAGGACATTTTAAGTATTTTTCAGTTTTCTCTCTATAACTCAAAAAATTATAATCACATTATACTCGAAATAATTTTAAAAGAGAGTTTTCACAAAGGTCTATCAATGTGGAAGATTATAAGTTTCTACATTGCATATTTTAATGGCAGGGGGGGGGACACATTGCAAGCCACTTTGGCGGGCTATATTTCGCAGATGGTACACCTGATAAAAAAGTGGTGTATGAAACATTACCTTCATTTTAGTAGACCTATTCAATGATACCCCACACGAGGGGGTGCAGCGAAAAAAATTTTTCCATCCCCATTTCACATGTATGGACGCCACCCCTAAAATACGTAAAAACGATTTATTTATTCTTTTAAAATTGAGATCTATATGTAGACTATTTTTTAACAAAATTTCATTTACTTATGTTTATAACTGTAGAAGTTATTAAGCTGTAAAGGATTAGGACAGACGGACAGACGGACAGACGGACGGACATGACGAAACTATAAGGGTTCCTTGTAGGACTTCGGAACCCTAAAAAAGGAATATACTACTTGCGTAGGCCAAGATCGTACAGCAAGCCAACTAGCAAAGTATGGGCAAAGAGTAGGGTGGGGGTGGCAACAGTGAATCAGGTGGACACAGTGAATCAGGTGGACACAGTGAATCACTATAGGTAGCTACTCTATACAGCGTTGCCATATTGTGCAGTTTGCGTGAATTGGACGCTCCCCGCACCCTGATCCATCGCCCTTAGTCGCTCGGGACTCCCGAGCGGTGGCTCCCGAGTCGGGAGCCACCGTTGTGATCGGACGCGCACGGACGTTTTTTTTTGTTTTGAACTAAAAAAGTAATAAAAACACGTGAGTATCTTTTCTTCTTTACTGTTTTTGTATTACAGACATCTTATGGCTTATTAATTTACCGTTTGGAATGTTTTAATACGCTTATTTTAGCTTAAGAATTTAAGCGGCTAGGCGTTTCTGTTCGTACCTACATAACCTTTAACAAAAATTTGCAGGGGTGGTGCACAGTGGTCAATTTCTAAGGGTACACAGTGAACCATGGTTCATTGTGTACCCTGAAACACACAGTGAACCATGGTTCATTGTGTACCCTGAAACACACAGTGAACATGGTTCATTGTGTAAAGCTTTATGTATGATATGACTCATAAAAATAGATTGGATATAAAACTGAAAATGTAAAATATTTGTTTTAGGATGAGGAGACACACACTGGGCAGGGAAGCACGAAAAAAAGGTACACATACATCTGAAGAAATTCAAAAAGGTATTGACATGCACCGTCGCGGAATGTCCATACGTAAAGCTGCTCAGGAAACTCAGGTTTCGTACCCTACGCTTCGAAGATATATTCTAAAATATAAAAATGATTCTAACGCTAGATTAGTCCCTAACTATGAAGTCAATAAAGTTTTCAACGATGAACAAGAGGCATAATTGAAAGAATACGTAATTTTGAATGTGCTGACAAATTTTATGGTTTGAACTCAAAAGAAAGTCAATAAAGTTTTCAACGATGAACAAGAGGCATCATTGAAAGAATACGTTATTTTGAATGTGCTGACAAATTTTATGGTTTGAACTCAAAAGAGTGCCGCCGGGTTGCCTATCAGATGGCAAAGATAAATGAGATAAAGATCCCTGAATCATGGCACAAAGAAAAGATTGCTGGCAAGGACTGGTTGAAGGGTTTTAGGATGAGACACCCAGATTTATCAATAAAAAAACCTGAAGCCTGTTCTTTGGCAAGAGCCACATCTTTCAACAAAGAAAATACAAAGATTATTTGCAAAACTTAAAGAAGCTATGAATCGTCATCCATCTTTTGGAAATGGAAGCCGCCTATATAATCTGGATGAAAAGTTTTGCTTTGCAAGTCATACACGCAGTGGCGTGCATTGGCCAACTTCATTTGAATTTAATTGTGTTCTAAGCTATTGATTTTTTTATGTAGGAAGATTAAGATTAAATTAGCATTAATAGGTCTATTAAAAGATAAAAGGTGAATTGGAATGAAGAAGGCGCTGGATACTGCCTAATTGCCTATATGCAATGCACGCCACTGCATACACGAGCGCATGCCAGGCGCTAACTGGATGTCGCCGTCGGCGGACACGTCGTGGAGGACATCATCATCATCACTTACTTTGCGTTATTGATTTTGCTAGTGTTTTTTATAACGTTATTTACCGTATGAACATATTTTTGCATTTTTGATCTCTGTTTGTGCATTTCATGGTTTTTTTGTTTTATTACAGTGGATTTAAGATAAGTATTGTTTTTGATCTCTCTTTAGATAATTATCATCCACATTATTATTTAAGTGATAACAGATTTTTATAGTACCTAAACTTTTTTACTATGTTTAGTAACCAGTTTACTTTTACAAGGTTAATGTGATATTGAAATGATGCATCTAATGTTAGTAACAATAATTAAAATTGTCACATTTTGTCTGATTGTCATATTTTTTTTATTATAAAGCTAAGTTTGTTTGTCGTTGCACTGAAGAAAATGCTCATGAGAAATAAACATATATTTTGTTAATTAACTTTTCATAGTAAATTAAACTCTGTTAAAGCATGGTTATTAAACACCCTAAATAATAATCAAATATATTTTATTTAGCTTATAAGTTGAGACATCTAGCTTATGAATCACTGTAAACTTCATCGGTACATTGAGTACCACCCCCCGGTTCATTGTGCACCAGAGGCAGTACACAGTGAAACATTTTCCAAAATTAAAAAAAAAAAAAAAAAAAATCGTGATAAAAAATATACAAAAACATAGTATGTGTGTTTAAACTAAAACTTTATTAAATTTCCTAGCCTTTGGTGTGATTAGTTCAATATAGATCGCTTTAGAAGTGAAGTTATAACTGCTCTAACTTTTTGTGGTTCATTGTTGCTAGAGGTGTGTAACTCAGCTCAGAACCGGTTCAAATATGCAGATCAATAAGCTTGAGCTGTTGAGCTGCAGCTCAATGACAAAATACGCAGCTCACGGCTCAAAGAATAGTATCTATCTGTGCGACAACGTTCGTTGCACGAAATAAAAACCTGACCTAAGATGTCCATATCAATAAAAACCTGTTTGAACCGGTGAGCGGGAGCGGCGACAGATCGGCGGTGAGCCGCAGAGTGAGCTAGTGAGCGCAGCTCAAACAGATCGAACGCTCTGTAAGCTCAGCGACTCGCAACACAGATCATAACACGAAGTAAGCAGATAAACAAATTGAGCTGATCTGTGAGCCGGTTCACAGCTCCGGCTCACTGACCTGAACCGTGAGCTGAGCTGCAGCTCGTGCATTTTTGTTGAGTTACCCATGTCTAATTGTTGCCACCCTACCCTACTATTCAAATACATATACCTAAACAGAAAATATACCTAATTGCAAGCGCAGGACCGGTCGTTGTAGCAATGCTTTGGGGAGGCCGATGTCCAGCAGTGGATAGATATCCATTTCATTTCATTTGAGATGATGATGATGACACAAACGTGTAAGGATAGGTTTAGGTATGCTGGGGTGCTGGCCAGAAAACCTCCACGTGTGCCTGACGGTTGCTTGTCCTTCTGGACACGTCTGGAGGTGCATCCTGGGCACGGGCAATAAAATCCTTTCGAGGGATTAACCTTCGGGTGATTTTATTGCCTGTGGCGAATAATCTGGCGCGGGAGGGGCCTGTTCTGGGCCAGTGGGGAGTTGCTCCACGTGTCCCTCTGCTGCCGACAGAGGGCACAGTGGAGGAGCAGGGGCGGGCCCGATGTGCACTCACCCTGCCATTGGGCAGGCAGCGGGAGGACTGTCTTTCCATGCCCCCGTCGATCTCGTAACCCCAGGAGTGCCCGCTGAGTAGTGTTCTTGCGCCTCTTGGGACCGAGGGTCTTGGCTTTACCGCCCAGACCGCAAGGAAGAAAACGTCTATAAAAAATTACGGGAGGTAGGGCCTGCGAGCAGCAGACTCGGGGTAGTCCGACCAGCAGCTGGCGTGGCTGGCACAGCCGGCGTAGTTGGCGTAGCTGGTAGAGGCCCATGAGGTGAGGTGGCGTGCAGTGTTCCGTGTGCGCCGCCTAGGAGGGTGCGGCCAACGTTAGGACGCACCGGGAGAAGGGGCTCGCCTGCTGTGTGGCGGGCCAGGACCTGTCGGGGGTGGTTGTGTGAATACTCAGGGGTTCCCACGCCCCCGGCTAAGGTAGTTGAAGGAACACCGTGGTGGTTTTAGTCGGAAAGAGTCCGACACTGGCTCCGCCTACCCCGGGTGGAGTGCGTCCAAGGGGATTTCCCCAAGGCTAAGTTTAGGTATGCTTTTGTAGGAGTTTATTTTATTATAGCCATTTATTTATCCATAATAAATTAGACATAGTTAATATAATCTCATTCATAAGCTCTTGACCTATCAGTAGGTAATAATTCATGTATTTTTGAATGAAACTAGAATACCAACAATATTTATAATCTTTCGTAAATGAACTCAGTTAGATAATTTATAAGTAGGTATAATTTATCACATTTTTTTAATGAAATTTAGAATTTAGAATATTAACAACATTTATAAAGTTTATTTGTAATTCATTCGATAAAATCTTCAAAAAATAAATATGCTTGTTTATTACCGAGGTCTTCAACCAGTGCGTCTTGCCTGACATGACTTACGGCACCGAGACGTGGACACTGACAGTTGGGCGAGTCCACAAATTTAAAGTCGCTCAGCGAGCTATGCTTGGAGTTTCTTTGAAGAATAAAATCCGTAACGAGATTATTCGGAGAAGAACCGGAGTGACCGACATAGCTTGTAGGATCAGTAAGCTGAAGTGGCAGTGGGCTGGCCATGTCTGTCGAAGGACCAATGGCCGCTGGAGCAGACGAGTCCTTGAGTGGAGACCGCGAATTGGCAAACGCAGCGTAGGGCGCCCCCCGCCAGTTGGACCGACGACCTGATAAACGTGGCTGCGGGGGACTTGATGCGGAAGGCAGAGGACCGAGTGTTGTGGCACAACTTGGGAGAAGCCTATGTGATAGGCTGAGTTGATTACTGAGGTCTATATCTTCGAGTATAGTCAATTCGATAGTTTTTTTTTTATGTTTGTTACGTCAGAACTCCGCCATTTATAAACCAATTGGGTTTTTTTATGTTTATTAGTATTAGTCGTAACAGGGGTCATAGCACCACATATCTGATCTAAACTACAGTCTGCTCGTGACCACGGCCAATGCAACTTGACCGAAACGTCGAGGTTAGTCAAAATGTTTGTTATATTTTGATTTAATTGTGCGCGACAAGTCCCGTAAACTTAGTTCAATATCTATGAGATGGCAAAAGTGCATAGATAACAACGGTGCATACTTTGATTATTTAAATATACATGCTGAAATGTGAATCGCTTATTTCCTGAAAAGGGGTCATTGTACTCATCATTATAAACAACTTTTACTATGGGACCAACACTGAAATCTCGAAAAAAAATCAGTTGCTCCCTACATTTGTGTTTACTTAAATCAATAAAATGTAGGGACCACGATTTCAGTGTTGCTCCCATGGTAAAAGTTGTTCATAATGATGAGTACAATGACCCCCTTTCGGGAAATAAGCGATTCAAATTTCAGCGTGTATTTACCAAAAAAAAAAAAATTATATTCCTCCCGTACAAAACGCCAATTTCATATGTAAGGACCTAATATCACTATTAATTAGTTACGTTCAGTGAAATTGTCTCCTTCATTTAAAACCTACATTGTTCTCACACAATCCTTTCCAAATCATGTATCATGTATCATGTAACAAACCATTTTACCATTTAACATGAAAAGAGTATTTCCATGGAGTTTCTTGCCGGCTCTTCTCCATAGGACCAACATTTTGGAACCGTGCAACTAGATTCTTAACGTTTTGAAAGTGCATGTAAACGCTTATTCAAAATAAAAACTATTGAATTTGAATTCTTACACAGTTGGTTTAGTCAGACTAAGTACCCACAGACCAGTAAATTTATCTCTGCATTGGAATGGTAAGATCATTACAGAAATTTTGACATTTACTATTTGATTTTACAATTTACAGTGTTTCCATACCATTTGATATTTCCAAGTAAATAGTAGTAAGTAGTGATTAAGTTAGAATTATAAGTAAAATTAATTAAAATAGGTAGCATTTAAGGTAAAATGTGATAAAGGAGCCAAACGCCTAAAAACTGCATCAACAGTTTGCCGATTCTATTTTAATGTACTTACTTTGAATGTCTTGTTTAATAAATAAAAAATAAAATTCCACTGCAGAGTTAGTGTGGTCAGACTTTACAACAAAAACATTCTACTACCATGAGAACATTTACAAACATTTAAATTAACAGTATAGCGTACTAATCATCAGTTCAGGTGTCTGAGTTCTCCTATCCCCATGGTTTCCTATCAAAGAGCGAAGCCTACACCACCACAAACATCATCCTCCGCGCCTTTTCCCAACTATGTTGAGGTCGACTTCCAATCTAACCAGATGCGACTGAACATCAGTATTTTACACGGAGCACCTGTCATCAGTCCCCCACAATCCATTACTGGGTAATACCAACATTCAGCAACATAACCACAAACAACAATAAGAATTAATTTATACCACACCTCGACTATACACCCCATCTCAGCACTCCATAGACGCCTAAATCAGTGTAATAGGGCTTATATAGGTTGTCACATGAAAACTTTAAATCAGTTTCAACCACTTATGTGAGCCTTCAAAACTTCAACATCAGTGATCAGCCAATAGCCACCTTGGTACCTACCAATCGGATTACAAAACCCAACTTCCCCATATATATTGGGCTATATGGTTGATGATACCATGACTGCATAACAAAAATTCCAATGTCTATCGAGCCATGAATAAGAACCCCCACAGACTACAAACAAAACTGGTAGCATATAGTTGAATGTTATAATTTTAGTATGCATAACCAGGTCTGCCAGCATGCTCATTACTCAAAACTTTATTGCATATTTACACTCTCATAAGTCCCCATACTGAATAAAACCGACTTAAGTATGCTGCCTGCAGGGGTAAGAGATAAGACGGACCAAGAAAATGGCTGTGGCTGTAGATGTATGGAAGAAAATGACATTCTACACCAACCCCAAAGAAATTGGTATGAACAAATGTGGAAATGTTGCAAGTTGTTGGGTTGCTTATGTAACCACATCACAGTAGTTACTGGGAATTATTCATCTGCTTTAATTATGTACCTCTCATTGTACAGAAAGCCTATACAATGCGAGGTCAGCTTATACTGGAAATGCTTGATATGTAGTTACAACAATTAATTCCAACAAAATGGACCACCTACTTAGATTGCTGTATACCAAGAACTCGGACCAACTATGATCTGAGACCAAGAAGAGAAGCAATACATTTTACGGACTCACAAACTGCAACTGAAGATCGAGAACCTGACATGACAACAACAAAGTTAAAAAGCAGCAGTCACAAATTGAATTTATTGAAAAAACCAGATCGCAAACGGTACATCAATTTTCAATCACAAAATGAGTTGACGCGATGTAAGTCAGTAAGTCTATATACTTGGCAATTCTTGTAATTATTCGTGAACGCCATTTTATTAACTTAATCGTTCACATTGGACAGGTATTTCAGAAAACACAACAAATTAAAATTTCAACACTTCAGAACCCTACAACAAACAACGACAGGACCACCGCCGGTTCACTTCCATAGAAAATATTTTTGCTGTAGAGCGAAGGGGGAAAATAGAACCGCGTCCTCCGCGCACCGCATTCCTCCCCCGCGGTGGCCTGGGTCGCCGCCATCTTTGACTGGTTGTAGTTAGCTGTCAGTAGTAGCGTCAGTTAGTTATTTTTTCTCCTGTGAGTAAATAAATTCCGTAAATTCTGTTGTTTTCGTCGAGTTTTTGTAATTGATTTTCCGAGGATTTAATTAAAGTCGTTTATTTTTGGTGCAAAACTATAAACGGAGAGCAACAATTATGCGGACACCAAAGTGCTGTGTTGTTGGTTGTAGTAATAAGCGAGAGGACGCATTTTTACATTATTTCCCCGTGAGTGATGATGTTAGACTTAATAAGTGGTTGGACTGTATAAACTCTGAAAATCTCAAAAATGTACCGAAAGTAAAACTTGCTAAACTCTCGGTTTGTCACATACATTTTGAGAAAAGGTTTACCAGGCCGAATTCCCGACTGAGGTATGGTGCCTACCCATCATTGTTTACACCTGAGGAAATTACCAATGGGGTTCCCGCACTACACATTGATGATATTTGTAAGTAGCCTAAAACGATATTAACTGTTTTTTTTTAAATATTGTTCATGCTAATTCAATATAAAATGTATAAGTCAACTGTCTTTAATCCCATTTCAGCCAACAAATGTGAAGAAATAACCAAGAAAAGACATTCAGACCATTCCTATTTCAAAGATGAAGAACCAATTCCAAAGGTTGCGAGATTCAGTGGTAAGCCACCAAGAAATACAGATTAAATATAAAAAAAACACTAATACTTATGACTTATACTAGTATAATAATTATGGCAATGATGTATGTATATGTTGTTACAGCTTCAGCCTCCACATGCAAGGACTCTGGTCATCACTTTGTAGAAGAATCACCTTACATTACTCATCCATTGACCAGCTCTCAAGCAAAAGGTTGGTTACTTGTAAATGTCAATTTTGCCATGTGTCATTTTTTGCACAGAAGTATGTAGTAAATGTGGTCTTAATGTATGGTATTTATATGTTTTTACAGCTTCAGCCTCCATATACAAGGACTCTGGTCATCACTCTGCAGAAGAATCACCTTATAGTGCTCATCCATCTACCAGCTCTCAAGCAAAAGGTTGGTTACTTGTAAATGTCAATTTGCCATGTGTCATTTTTTGCACAGGAGTATGTAGTAAATGTGGTCTTAATGTATGGTATTTATGTTTTTACAGATTCAGCCTCCATATACAAGGACTCTGGTCATCACTCGGCAGAAGAATCACCTTATATTGCTCATCCATCTACCAGCTCTCAAGCAAAAGGTTGGTTACTTGTAAATTTCAATTTTTGCCATGTGTAATTTTTTTGCACTTGAGTACATAGTAAATGTGGTCTTAATGTATGGTATGTATATATTGTTACAGCTGTAGCTTCCATATGCAAGGACTCTGGTCATTATTCACCAACAGAATCAATTTTAATTGCTCATCCATCAACCAGTTCTCAAGCAAAAGGTTGGTTTCTTGAAATAAGTTTTTATTATTATTGTACTAAGTTTTCGACATTTTATATTGTATAAAAGTGTGTTAGTGTGTGTTTGTTAGTGTTATTGGGTTTTTTCATTAGGAAATTCTCAGTAGCAGCCCGGAGTATGGATTTGTGCCCGGTTAACGGCAATAGGCTCGCCTCCTATTACATGGGACTATAACATAACTGGCGAAATGTGGATGTACTATACACCTCTGCCTACCCCCTCGGGGAAATACAGGCGTGATGTTATGTTATGTTATATTGTATAATTGTTATACTGGATAAAGTAGCTTTCTAATAGTGAAAGAATTATTAAAATCAGTAGTTTTAGAGTTTATCGATTACAAACAAACAAACAAATCTTTCTTCTTAATAATATTAGTATAAATAGGCTTGTGTTGGACCACTATCTCACAAAGTATTAAGCAATGAAATGGTTGACAATAGTGCATGCTTACCTAGCTATTGAATGCTACTTTAACCTAATCAATTGAAACTTGAAGACTCCTTGGTTTATGAAACACACACACATAACACATAATATCACGCCTGTATTTCCCCGAAGGGGTAGGCAGAGGTGTAATAGTACACCCACATTTCGCCAGTTATGTTATAGTCCCAAGTAATAGGGGGCGAGCCTATTGCCATTGACCGGGCACAAATCCAGACTCCGGGCTGCTACTGAGAATTTCCTAATGAAAAAACCCAATAACACTGCCCAACCCGGGAATCGAACCCAGGACCCCACGCTCGTCAGTTGGGCTTGCGACCACTAGACCAACAAGGCAGTCAGCAACTGGTAGCTGTTTATGAAACACTGACTCCAAATTATAATCTCAAATGAATATTGATAATGAGATGAAGTTTTTTTGCAGGCCCAGGTTTGATTCTCCTAAAAACACCAAAGGCATCAAGAAAAAGACTAATAAGTAAAATAAACCAATTAACACCCAATTGTGCAAAGCTGTATAAGATATACAATAAATCTAAGCACCAAATTGATTATCTGAAGAGGGCAAAAAGGGCACTGAAATTTTCTAAGGAGAACTCTTTTGAAGAGCTTACTTGTAAGATGAACCCATATGCTAAGCAAATAATGCAGATGCAAATAAACCTTTGTATGAAAAAGAAACAGGCCCACAGATTTACAGACTCTGAAAAACTAATTGCACTATCTATTATGAAACAGAGCCCAAAGTGTTACAGATTTCTACGGAAAATATTCATCTTACCTTCAAAATCCACATTGAATAAGCTAATATCACAGCTGAATATTGAAGTTGGGATAAATTCTGTGCTTATTGAAGTAATGAAGAAAGAGGTATGTCATTTTCAAACTTATGTGTATAGTGTGATATATCCCACATGTGTGTAGTGCACAATGAAAAAGTAACATTTATTTTGTTTTCAGGTTGCCACATGGAACACTAACAAAAAATTTTGCTCCATAATTTTTGATGAGATGCACCTTGATGAACGGCTAAGTTTCAATCAAAACAAAGATAATATTAATGGATTTGTGCACTTCGATCAAAAACATAAAGAGTTTGCAGACCAAGCTCTTGTCTTTATGTTAAGAGGAGCTGTATATAAATGGCAGCAACCATTTGCCTTTTACTTTTGTAAAGGTGCAACTAATCCAGCTGAGCTGAAACGCATAATAAAAAAAGTTGTCACTGCATCCATAGAGATTGGGCTTAGGCCCATTGCTACAATCTGCGATCAGGGATCGACATTTCGCAGAGCTCTTGGGGAGCTTCAACAAGAGACAAGGCGAGCACAACTCATTGCAGATCTGCCAACAGGTTGGTAAAGAATACACATACTACTCATGCAAATAAAGAATGGGATTGGAAATGGCGGCACTTTTACTGTTCTATGTGCCTCTCACTCTCACAATACTATATGTGTGAGCGAGAGGCGAATACAAATGCTACTATTTTCAGTCCCATTCTTTATCTGTGCCAATAGCACATACATAGACCATACATCAGGATATCATAACATTAAACATTTTTTGTTGAATTTTAAATTCCAATCTAATTTATAATTATTGTCTTTCAGATGACACTGTGGAGTTATGCGGACTAAAATTAAACATTATCTACGACCCCTCACACATAATTAAGGGTTTCAGAAATAACTTCCTTAACAAATGTATTAAATTGGATGGAAACATTTCCAAATGGCAGGATATTGTAGACGTGTATTTGACAGACTGTAACCATGCTGACTCAAGACTTCTTCACAAACTCAATGATCATCATGTCATTCCTGAGAAAATGAGCAATAGAAATAAAATGAAGGTTTGTATTTTCTTTGCATTCCAAAACAACTTTAATACTATTTATAAATGAACTTCTCACTTGACCTAACTGTCTCATTTTGGAATGGTAGTATGTTCCTGTGATGCTACTGTTGATTTGGAAACCTAGTTGCTTGGTCAATAATTAAGTATATGCCATGCTAATAAAAACGGCCAATTTATACTGCACAGTAAAATGATGTAGTGCACGGTATTACTAATAAACACCCAGTTTATTGTTTACTGCATTGCTTTTCAGATTTGTAAGCATTAATTGAAATGAAAAATTTGCAGGTCAAAACTGCCGCGCGTGTGTTCAGTTCCACCGTATCTGCTGCCCTTTCGTATACTTCACAGTTTTGTAAGTTTTTTTTTCTATACTATTAAAAAACTATCTGAGCCATATCTTGTTAAAGATATATTTGAAAAACTGATAAGATGTAACATAAGCTGGGGCCTGGGGACCTTTGAAGGGGTGAATGTACTTATCATAAAGAACAACTTTTTCTATGGTTTGTGCTAGGGCTACTGTTTCCTACAACAGTCATCAATGTTGCTCGACAACATGTCAAAACAGCAGATTTTTTGTTTTCACTTTATTTTTTTCATAAATCTATTATTACATGACAGACCCTGTTTTTTTTTTCAGATGGTAAAAAGTCATATTAATTTTGTAATTGGTTAGGTGGGCTCCTATTCTTCTTTTCTTTATTTTGACTATGATTCTATGATATACTACAAACCTTAAATATAATCATTTTCTATTTCCAGCTCACTATGCCGATGGAAGACCAGTGAGTGACACCATGCCAAACACAGCAAAAACAGTGAAGTTTTTCGACAACCTATTTGACAGCATCAATGGTGCTGCCCTCCACCATAAGCATACAAAAGGAAAGGACCTGCGGAGGGCAGTTACTTCCACAACTAAGCACCATTCATTCTGGAAGGACGCCATTAACATTTTAGAAAAAATTCAATTTCTGGATGAAAAAGGCAACACAATATCAGTGCCCACATTAAAAAGCTGTGTTACTACCTTGAAAAGTTTAATGAGGCTGTGGCAGTTCTTTCAAGAGCAGGGTCTAAAAGTTATGCGTCCTCGCTATTTCAACTCTGATCCAGTTGAAAACTTTTTTGGGCAAGTGAGGGCGTATAACTTCAGACACAATGACCCAGACTGCTACAGCTTCATTTGCACATTCAGATCACTTCTGATAACACGGATGATCAAATTTCACAATGATACATTTAACTGTGAGGATGATCGGGCAGACCAACTTTTGAGCATGTCTCAAATTTTAAAACTGAAAACAAGTTCCACTTTTGAAGCCGAATGTGAGACTGAAACAACCTCACCAACTTCACCAACTCGGTCAAAGTCAAATTTGCCTGATCATCCTGACAATGTGAATGAAGTTGTCAATCGGGCAAGACAACAACGCCTGGAAGTCCATTCTCGGGCGTACACTGCCGGATGGGTAGTGAGAAAAGTGTTAGAAAGAACTCCCTGTGACGAATGTAAAAATTTATTGACATCTGAATCACCTCTTCAAATTCATGAATGGGTGAGTCACAGGGAGTACAACCAATGTAAAAAGCGACTAAGCTACCCATCTGAGAAAGCAGTTCGGTGTTTCGGCACAGTTATGGAAACGACAAATAATTTTCTGGAAAATAGCCCTCACATAAATTATATCTCCAAAACTATTTTAAAAGAAATTAAATCAAAAATGACGTACGAAATAAACTGCCCGAAACACCGAAACAATCAATTTGCATTAATTGTTGTGAAATTTGCCATCCATAACTGGTGTAACACAATTAATAAAATTTTAGGGGGAACCGATATTGTGCGGCTCGAAAAACGAGTGGGGGTACTGCCGCAAATTCAAAAAATGGCGTATGAAAAATATATAAAAAAACTGAAAAATAAATCAACTAAAAAATGTTCTGTTGTTTAAATTTTAATATCCCAGACACAGTCCAGTACTGTACGTACCTAACAGTATGGGTATAAAGGTGAAATTCATTAGGTGACATTTTTGGCAAAAATCAGTTTTTTTTTCCATCCAATTCCCTATCAGCCGAAAGTGATGTATATTTTGCTAAAAATGTCACTTAGTGAATTTTACCTATAAGCCCACGTAAATATAATAAAACATTTAGTACCTACCTATCTATACACTAGTATCATTTATACCTATCTACCTATAGATATATAGATACTGAAAACCTACCTACTTGCAAATGTCAAATTCTATTTTCCCCCTGCTACAGATTACTTAATCGATGAAAAAATTTCAAGGCAGTCGTCCGTCTGATACGTAGTATCTTCTAAGTAGTCTGTGGACAGGACACAAAAAAGCAAGAGATGAAGAGCAAGAAGCAACCAAGTACCCCTAGTATACCAGTCTGGTATAGTGGTGTGAACCGGTTCTCGAAAAACCGGATAATCACCGCTTAGAGTGAGTACCGGAGACTAATCGGAGATTGCACTAAACTACCGGTTATTTCATTTGTTGCAGAAAGCACCCAAATGTGCTGTGAAATGTGCCTTTTTTTTTTTTTTTAGCGTGTTTTTTCTTCTCATATGTATAGATTTACAGTATTTTGAATAACCGGAGAATATCCGGATAATCTCCGGTGATTCAATAAAATCTCCGCATAATCTCCGGAGGCTGAAAATGCCTCCGGTTCACACCACTAGTCTGGTAGTCTGTGGAAGCAACTTCCCTTGATTTACATTTACAATATTTTGCTTACCAGTGTGACCGTTTATAAAAAAGGTAATCAACTAAAAAATAATGTTTTCAGTACTAAAAATACTATTTTTTTTAAATATAATATATCAAATTTCAATTTGAATTGTGTTCTAAATATTTTTTTATGTATTCTTATAAGACATTCATAAATTAAACAAAAAAACAATGTTTCAATTTTATATGTTTAGTACGGAAGGAATTAGGTAGGTTAATGAACTAACGGCCAAAATTAATATTCAATCTATCCACGATTTGCCCTACTAGAGATAGGAATTCGACATCAGCTCCATACAAAATATGTCAAATTTCTATCTCTAGTAGGGTAAATCGTGGATAGATTGGATATTATTTTTTGCCGTAAGGGACGCCGGTCCCTTGGATTATCCAATACAATGACAATTAACGACCAAAATTATTATCCAATCTATCCACGATTTGCCTTACTAGAGATAGGAATTTGACGTAAATACGTCAAATTTATATCTCTAGTAGGGCAAATCGTGGTTAGATTGGATATTAATTTGGCCGTAAAACGTTGTTATTTAAAAACTTCCGATACTTTGTCTTCATTCAAACATCGATTATTTTCCCATTTCATTATATAAACTAGTACAATATCTGTGTATTTTCCTTTCCTCAATTATTTCCTTAAAATTTTGCAAAAAACGATATTTTCCCCAAAATTACGAAACCAAACTAACCGATCTTGCTATAGCACAATTTGTGGGAGTACCTAACCGTAAACTATTTGTACATACTACTTTAAAAAAGAGACAAATTATACAGCTGTGATAAGCATCAGACAAAGACAAAACTAGGTCAAGAATGAAAGTTAGTACTGCCAGAAAATAATACCAAAAATACGCTATAAAAAGGTTGTCAAGATAAAATTGTACCAAAAAATACCAAAAACTGAAATAATACCAAAAAAATACTAAATCAATTTTGCGGAGGCCAAATTATACCAATTTGATATTGAAAATACCAAAAACGGTCACACTGTTGCTTACTCAAATCAATGCAAAGAAAATGTAACGTAGTGATTACTTTACTTTCTCTGTGAAAGAAAAAGGCACAGACTTACTAGAGATGCTACGCATCGTATCGTATGCATCCAACCACAGACTAAGAAGTGTACTACGTACATCCAACTTTAACCAGTACACCACAGACTACTACATAGAGATACTCAGTGTTGCTAACAATAATTTTGAAATTCCGTTAAAAGTGTTGTGTGTTTCCGTCAAATTCCATCAAAATAGAAAATTCACCTCGATGACAGCCTTAATTTTTTTTAATAATGTATTTATTTAGAGGGTTTAGTTATAATTTACGATGAAAAAATCACCTATAGCTTGGCAATCCGCTTTCTGCTCTTTTTTGCCTGAGACATTAATAACCATTGAGCACAGTGGACTGCATTTAGCAATAGTGACGAAGTAACAAAAAATTAAAATATGTTCATAAATCTGACTACTACGTTGGAAGATAATAATAGACATGAAAACTAAGGCCCGTATTACAGAAGCTTCCTCAAGTACAGTTTAAACTCCATTCACCTGATCACTACTTAAGGATAGAATCGTTATTTTAATATCGGTCTTATTCCAGAACGGTAATTATAAACTTTTTTCTACACTAGTATCGCAAAATTCGAATTAAGAACTCGAAAGTAATGACATAATGACATACTTTATGCACATGCACCTATAATAAATTTAAAAAGTTTCATTACGATACAGTTTGCTGAACAAAACAATGAGGTAATTTTTTTTTTTTTCCATAACCGCACACTTCAGCCCAACTAAGGAGTTTTAAATGCCACTTCGACCCAACCAAGGAGTTTTCAAACCTTTTTTTTAGTAGTCGTACAGTTTGGCACCAATGAGTACACAAAATTCAGGGTGGCGCCACTTGTCATACATTGAAAATTTTTATCGTTTAAAATCGCGTTTTTGGCAGAACTTTGGATTGACTTGAATCCTGATAAGGATAGATAATTAGTTCCGAGTATAATGTTTTCGCCAGACTATATTTTATTATCTGTGTAGGCGCGCGGCAGCGCGCGTGCACGGCCACGCGCCACGTCCTACTGGATTTGGTCATCGTTACTTGTAAATTTATTGTTATTGTTTACGTTATTATTATGGTTTTGTAAGTCGAAAGTTTTATTCTGGGCAAAAATATCTGATTACAGCAGTGATACTGAACTGAGGAGAATATGACCCCGCCTGAATTTCTGGATGCAGCAACGTAAATGACGAACAATCTTTTACCAGAGAAATCAAGAAAAACAACGACAATGTTACGAAGATTTTGACTTTGGGTATTTTATTTAAAATTGTATGAGTTTAGATAAAATAGTGTATGAAACTGACATAATTAGGTATTAAAACAGTCGTGTGATACTATTAAAAACCTCGCCTACGGCTCGGTTTTTAAACTCACACTCGTGTTTTAATAACCCCTATTATGCAACAGTTTCATAAACTACTATAATTCTACAACATAACACACGAATTTGACCTGAAATATAATATAAATCTCTACTCAAGCGTAGTCTGGACCACGCTTGAGTGATTAGTGATTACAGATCAAATCTCTGCCCAAATACCGAAACAGATGACAATATAAAACGAAACTAAACTCAGCTGAACTGTGATCAACAAATTTCTGCTTGAGGGACGTTCTAAAATCAAAGCTCAACTCAAAACTAGTTTTAAACAGTGATCAACGCTTGAGTATCGTTCTGGAATACGGGCCCTCTTTATTAATCTGAGAGAGATACCATAGTGATTAACTGATTCATCTCTACTTGGTCTGTGAACTGATTATACTCTTTGAGAGATACGCAAAGATAATATAATCACGATCACTAATAGCCACAGACTAAGAAGTGTACTACCACAGACCAAGTAGAGATGCTTGTACGTACTACGCTAATAGCTAGCTATTAATATAGTAATCTGTGATCACCAGTGTTGCCAACCCGTACGATAATTATGGGGGCGTACGATAATTTAGCCATTGGTACGATGTACGATAGCGAATATCTAAATTACGTTAAACCTACGATAATTTTGAGTAGCTAGCTACTAATATAGTAATCTGTGATTTTGAGCATTGAATAAAAACACATCAATGTGCATAATATGCATAAGACGCTAGCAAAACGCATTTTTCGAATGGGAAAATTAAACACCAACAATACCAATAGGCAAGTTACTCACTCCCTCACTCATATTATGCGTTTGTGTTTTTAAAAACGAGAAAAATATAGCAGCTCACTCTAGCCCAGTTGCTAGGACCTTTTAGCTACATCTTTGGTAAAGCACACCTTATTAAAATGATGGTATCCTGAGGGATTGATGGTTTCCTCGTATGACTATCCAATGTTCTGCCAGAAAACTGATTTTTAAGTTAATATTTTATAATATATGACTACTATTAGCACTAGTGGCTCCCCTACACTGCACAATTTATAAAAAGTAAGGCTTTAATAGAGTCATGGATTGCCTGTGCGACTGACTCAAGTGTATAAGATGACAGACCGTCATTTATTTGTTTATACAGTACCATGGGTATACCCCTGGAATGGGCCTACCAGTCTTGAACCCTACCTGCCATCCATACAGCTGGATAATTATGCAAAGCTTAAGTACTATTGTATTAAATTGTAGAAAATTTTACGTAAACAAGTGCTCTTTACATCCAAAGAGTACCAACAAGTTGAAAAAGACGTTTTTCCAAATACGGCAGTTAGGAACTATTAAAGTCAGCTAACAGCCTTTTATTTTTATCAGATTCTTCATTAACAAATACAAATCATAACAGTTCTGTTGTGGAAATAGAGTAAGAAAAGCCAAGTAAAGGAAAACAAAAGAGTTTTATGAGGAACAGAGTTTACTTAAACCTAACTTGAGTGTGTGAATCAGTAAATTAAATCTGCCCAAGGGAGGTAAGAATATAAAATAGATAATAATACTAGTATAGAAACGAAACTCCGGCCCCAGACGCGTTCAAATCCACGTTAGTAGCCTACCGTCTAGCGTACCTTTAAAGAGAATGCACAGTCGGGGTCACAGAGTACTTTTTAATATACTGAAAGTCGGGGTTTGCGTCGCCTCACGCTTGCACGCGCGTGCTGTCAATTGTGGTCATGGCGCCAAAATATTGCGATATATTTGGGTGTAAAATTAACTCAAAAACCACGCCAGACCTTAGTTTCTTTAGTTTGCCCAAAAATGAGGAAAAGTAAGTGATATTTTCAATTGTGATTTATTTTTTACATTCTCAAACATAAGTACCTATATAAATTATGTAGTGTCACTCACGTGCCACCGTATAAGATTAGTGTAGTAGTGTAATCGAAAACAGAAATTACCTAGCTCTCGGACTATACCGACATTCGATAAACATGAATGAGTATTATAAACGATTCTCGCCACAGAGTGTTTCTGGTTAGCACGTGTGTCAGGGATATTTCGTTGTTTTTGAGTGGATTTGTGTCTTTTGTGACGTATTTTTGTTTAAGTGTGTTGTCCTTGTGTTTGTTATCAGGTTTGTATTGTGTGTAACTAGAATAACGGTGCGCTTTAAGGAGAAAAATGGATAAAAATAAACCGCCTGATCCTCCGGATATTTCATCCTCGGCTCCTCCCTCAACCCCTCCATACTCTCCTTTCTCCCCAAATCCTAACCCTCTATCGCAATTTGCGGATGATGTTTGCAGTGTTTCTGACTCGCAGAATACATTACAGCATAGCTCACACAAACGCCCCGGTGACGACGAAAGTACGACAACTAGTCCCCCAACAAAACAACCTAAAAGTCAAGTTGGTCGTCAAAAGTACTCTGCGATTGATAAGGCTCCGTTCATCGTCAACGTCTCTCGAGTAGAATCCCAACCTAATGCCGGCACCACCCTTCACCCAGTTACTTTTGGCTTGTTTTTATATAAAAATAACATTGCGAACATTGTTCGCGATGGTATTAAAAGGATTGGCAGGAACCGTGTGTCAGTAGAGTTGGCTTCCCCTCAGGATGCTAACTCTTTCTTAGTTAACAGTCTTTTACACAAAAACAATTATATTGCTGCAATCCCCTCGTTCAATATTACCCGTATGGGTGTAGTTTCGGGGGTACCAAATGACATGTCGGAAGAGGAGGCTAAAGTATACTTATCTGTGCCCTCAGGCTGTGGGCAGATACTTAAAGTGCGCCGCATTAATAGAAAAGTTTTGAGAGGCGGGGGTGTTGAATGGAAGCCTACGGAGACCTGTGTTATAACCTTCGATGGACAAATTCTCCCAAAGAGGATATACTGCTGCTATACTTCTCTCCCTGTCGATCAGTACATATATCCTACCATTCAATGTCGTAAGTGTTGTAGATTCGGGCATGTTGAATCACTTTGTAGATCAAAACCACGCTGTATTAAATGTGGCCACGATCACCCCGGTGATGGTTGCAGCATTTCTGAGGCTGAAGCTTTTTGTGTGCTGTGCTCGGGGAATCACTTTGCTAATAGCAGGTCTTGCCCGGAGTATGGTAGACAGAGGGCTATCAAGACGGTTAAGGCTGAGAAAACTATCTCATATGCTGAAGCCAGCACATCTATACCTGTAGTTTCATGCAATTATGCCAACGTTACCAAATCAACTTCCCCTGTCATACCGAAAAACTGTGTTTCTTAAGCCTAAGACCCATGCTCCTCTTTCCCCCTCATATGATAAAGCTGCTCATCAGCAGATCATTAATTCTCCTCAACTTTCACAACCTAATGGCTGTGCTCTAAATAACCCTTTCTTAGAATCACCCAACAATTTCTCTTCTGTAATTGAACTACTCATTAAATTTTTGACAACTGTTATGTCATCTTCCAATCCTTCCCATTCTTCCCAATCACCGTCCAACGTTGCTGATCACCTTATTAATATTTTATTAAACATTAAAAATGTCGTCTCGCCAAGTTTTCCTTCAGTGGAATGTGAGGAGCGTGTTTCATAAGAAGCACGACCTCATATTTCTTTTAAATAAATATAAGCCGCTGGCTTGCTCTATTGCTGAGACTTGGCTAACGCCAAGTCTTAGTTTTCGTATACCACAATTTAACATACTAAGGCCCGTATTCCAGAAGGATACTCAAGCGTTGATCTCTGTTTAAAACTAGTTTTAAGTTGAGCTTTGATTTTTTGAACGTCCCTCAAGCAGAGATTTGTTGATCACAGTTCAGCTGAGTTTAGTTTCGTTTTATATTGTCACCTGTTTCGGTATTTGGGCAGATATTTGATCTGTAATCACTTAAGCGTGGTCCAGACTACGCTTGAGTAGAGATTTCTATTATATTTCAGGTCAAATTCGTGTGTTTTGTTGTTGAATTAAAGTTTATAATTACCGTTCTGGAATAAGACCGATACTCAAGTAACGATTCTATCCTTAAGTAGTGATCAGGTGATTGGAGTTTAAACTGTACTTGAGGAAGCTTCTGTAATACGGACCTTAGATGTGATAGATCCGATAGCTATGGAGGGTCGGCTCTCTTCGTCAATAATCGCATCCCTATTTCGCCCCTATCTTTGCCTTCACTTGGGGAGGATATGAGTGTTGTGGCAGGGAGAGTGGAGGGCATTACGGTGTTCTCCATATATATAGCCCATCCTCGCAATAACTTTTTACCAATTTTACGGAACATGTTTGAAAATATTGATGGTCCTATACTGGTCATGGGTGACTTTAATGGTCACCATTTCAGATGGGGGTCTGATCGTTGTGACGCTTTTGGTGAGGGTTTGGTGGAGATTTTGGATGATCTAAACCTCTGTATCCTGAACAATGGTTGTCCAACTCGTAGACCAATTCCTGGACAACGAAAAAGTTGCGTGGACCTAACCTTTTGTTCAGTTGAGTTAGCGCCATCGATGCATTGGGAATGCACTACTTTGTCGCATGGCAGTGACCATTACCCCATTATTATATCTTTGGCTAATAGGACTTTTTTAGAAAAATCTTCCCCTCCACTCTTGAAATTCAATTTGTCCAAACCAAACTGGACAAAGTTTTTATCATCATTGGAGGATAAAATTGATGATCTTCCAAATTTAGATTCAAGTTTTTCAGATTCCTCTGGTCACTCCCATGCTAAGAGTTGTTATGAAGGTTTTGTTGCAGCTATCACCGCAAGTGCGGATTCTTGCTTTCCGTTAAAAAATAGTGCACGTAATAAAATCCCCTCTCCTCCATGGTGGGACCATGAATGTACTTTGGCCGTCAGAGAGAGAAATGTGGTCGAAAAGCGTTACAACGATGAGATGACCACTGACAATCTAATTTTATATAAACATGCCTATGCCAAATCTCAACGGCTTCTCCGTAGGAAGAAACGTGCAGGTTGGCGTAAGTTCTGCAGTTCCTTCTACTCCTTTATCAGTAGTATGGAAGAAAATCAATAGATTTAGAGGAGGTTGTTCATCATCCATCTCATCACCTATTACTAGGGAAACAGCTGAATGTTTTTTTGATAAAATTGCTCCACCTTATGTACCACTCTCAACAGAATGTCTTCACTCACCTGTGAATACATCAGAAGATTCAGAAGATCCTTTCGATGTGCCATTCACAATAGTGGTGTGAACCGGAGGCATTTTCAGCCTCCGGAGATTATGCGGAGATTTTATTGAATCACCGGAGATTATCCGGATATTCTCCGGTTATTCATAATACTCTAAATCTATACATATGAGAAGAAAAAACACGCTAAAAAAAAAAAAAAAAAAAAAAAGCCACATTTCACAGCACATTTGGGTGCTTTCTGCAACAAATGAAATAACCGGTAGTTTAGTGCAATCACCGATTAGTCTCCGGTACTCACTCTAACCGGTGATTATCCGGTTTTTTGAGAACCGGTTCACACCACTAATTCACAATGGATGAGCTGAATGTGGTACTCAGACATGTCCGGGACTCGGCTCCTGGCATAGATGGTGTGCCATATTCGTTTATAGTTCATTCTGGTGATAAGGCAAAAAAGTATTTTTTGAACATTATTAACTTTTGTTATTGTTTCGGTTGGGTTCCAGATCAGTGGAAGTTGCAAATTATTATTCCTCTTTTAAAACCAGGCAAACATGCGGATGATCCGAATGGGTTTAGACCAATTGCTTTATCTTCAGTCCTTGCCAAACTACTGGAACACCTAATTAAAAATCGACTAGAGTGGATAGTAGAATCCAGGAAATTACTGCCGACTTTTCAATTTGGTTTTAGGAAAGGGCTCAGTACAATGGATAGTGTGGGTGTGTTAGTAACGGATATAAGGTTATCGCTTTCCAAAAACGAATCTGTTGTTGCTGCCTTCCTCGACATCTCCGCTGCATATGATAACGTCCTTCTTCCCATTCTCAGGCAAAAATTGCACCAGCTGAGACTTCCGGTTAAGATGGTACAGTGCATATGTAGTCTAATTATGTCTCGGTCTCTGGTTCTGAGAGTCCAGGGTGAGGAATTCGACGTGAGGCGAACATGGAAGGGACTACCACAAGGCTCCGTCCTCAGTCCTTTGCTGTATAATTTGTACACAGCTGACATTGGCACTTGTCTAAACAGTAATTGTCGCATTTTGCAGTATGCTGATGACATAGTGTTATATGTGACGGATCCCTCCATCGTTGACGCCGTATCATCTCTGTGCTTGTCCCTGGATTCTTTGAACCAATGGTTACTAATGCATGGCTTGAACCTATCTGCACCAAAAAGTTCGGCAGTGATTTTCTCCCGCAAAAGACAGCTTCCAAGAGTTACAGTAGACATTCAAGGTCATAATATCCCATTAGTTAATAAAGTGAAATTTTTAGGTGTTGTTTTGGATTCTAAACTGACTGGATTGCATCACATAAACTTATTAATTCAAAAATGTGAAAAAACAATTCCAATTTTAAAAGCTCTTGTCTCTTGTAATGTCTGGTGGGGTGCCCACCCTTATACCATGAAATTAGTTTATAACGCCTTAATTCGCAGCATTTTAGACTATGGCACATATGTATTGATTCCGTGTAATAAAGGTGCTCTGACTCGACTGGATGGGGTCCAGTCTAAATGCCTTCGGATCATCCTGGGTTGTATGAAGTCCTCGCCTATTAACGCGCTGCAGGTCGAGTGTGCTGAACCTCCCTTAGCCCTGAGGCGGCAATATCTGGCTTCTCGTTTTGTGTCTAGATTAATGTCTAAAACTGCACATCCCCTCTTACTAAAGCTTAGTGATCTAGATGCCATGTGTAGAAGCTCAAGTTATTGGAAGTATAAAGAAATTCCCTTGATCTTAGAATCATTTCGTCTTCTCCAAAATTTAGAATGTCCTACTATAGTTCAGTATCCCAGGTTACCCCTCTTCAGCTTTGAATATGATGTTTTATGTTTTAAGCTAAATATATTTTTTGATATTGGTATTTCTAAAAGGTAAAGGTAAGGTAAAGGTAGGTAAGTCCAACTTCGAGAAAGAGGTCAATCGTCGAATCCGACTCGGTTGGGCAGCGTTCGGGAAGCTACGCAATATCTTCTCGTCCAAAATACCGCAGTGTCTCAAGACGAAAGTCTTTGACCAGTGTGTGTTGCCAGTAATTACTTACGGTACTGAAACGTGGTCGCTCACAATGGGCCTGATAAGAAGGCTCAAAGTCACTCAAAGGGCAATGGAGAGGGCTATGCTCGGAGTGTCCCTGCGTGATCGAATCAGAAATGAGGAGATTCGCAGGAGAACGAAAGTAACCGACATAGCCCGAAGAATTGCCAAACTTAAGTGGCAGTGGGCGGGGCACATTGCTCGCAGAACGGATGGCCGATGGGGCAGTAAAGTTCTGGAGTGGCGACCGCGTACTGGAAGGCGCAGCGTGGGTAGGCCCCCCACAAGGTGGACCGACGACCTGGTGAAGGTCGCGGGAATCCGCTGGATGCGGAAGGCACAGGACCGGTCGTTGTGGCGATGTTTGGGGGAGGCCTATGTCCAGCAGTGGACGTCTTTCGGCTGAAATGGTGATGATGATGATTTCTAAAAGATCTCCTTCAGCCAACTCGACTTTTAACGCCGCTGTAGGTGAGAGATGGAATGGTTTTCAAATATTTTTTACGGATGCGTCAAAATTATCTAATGTTAGTTACACGGGTGCTGCGGTTTATTATCAAAATTCTAAAATCATTTTAAAATTTAAATGTCCGAAGGAATCTTCTGTGTTCACAGGCGAGTGCGTAGCTATATTAGAAGCATACATTTTTATTGAATCGCATAATATTGATTATGGCGTAATTTTTACAGACTCTCTCAGTTGTCTTCAAGCTTTAGTCCAAAACCCATTTAAGAGTAAATTGCATAGTCCCCTCATTTTAAAAATTAAAAAGACTCTATTATCTTGTGCCAATAATGAAAAAGATGTTCAGTTAGTTTGGATACCTAGTCATTGCGGAATTAAGGGCAATGAATGTGCTGATGTGCTGGCTAAGGATGCTATCACGTCCGAAACCGCAGATCTAGCGCATTTCCGTAATCAAGGATATGATTTGCTGAGCCTTCCAAAATTCAGTCTAGAATCTTCATGGCAGGAATTGTGGAATGACACAAGTAAAAAGAAAGGTAGTTTTTATTATGCAGTACAACCAACCATAAAAACAAAACCTTGGTACTTCCGGTACAAAAAAGTTTCAAAAACAGTTGTTTCGGTTCTCTGCAGAATTCGTATAGGTCATTGCTGTTCTCCTGTCTTTTAACGTAAAATTCGTGTTCGGGACTCATCTCTCTGCGAATGCGGGTTGGATGAGGGTACCCTAGATCATATATTTTTTAACTGTTCGAATAACATCCCACCCCTAGATTTATATAGTCACCTCCCTGAATTAAAGATTCCTGTTCCAATTAATTTCTCTTCTCTACTAACTTATTCCTCTCCAGAGTTACTCCAGGCACTGATGATTTTTATCTGTCACAATAATATTAAATTATAAATTTATGACGCATTTCGCAATTTTCCTGTTTATGTTTTTAAAACACATGCTTTTCCATTGCACATCTGACATTGGCAGAATTGTCGACATCGGCATCGCTTGCCATATATAAAGAATAGAATAGAATAGAGTATTATAAACGACGTCTATTGATTTCTCTCTGTCATGGTCGGTCAATTATAGGTACTTAACTTGTTTCATTGAGTGCAGGTCATCTTATGTAAACTAGGTACCTACCTAACTTAATATAAAAAATAATGTATGTATTAAGTAAATAAAAAATAATTTATATCTAAAACTAGGATAAAATAATGATTTCATGGTAAAGAAAAGTCTAAAATATTGTTTCTTACTAAACCGACAGATAACGCTTTAAATATTTAGCAGCTATCAGCCCTGGCAGCACGCGCGGACGACAGAGGGACGTTAGAAGCTGAAGGGGGAAGTAGGTATTTATAAGGCGACATTTGGGGTCGGTATGAAATAGATTCTCTTCTATACTAGTATTATTGTCTATTCTTATGGTAAGGACTAAATCTGGTCATGCTGTAGATAATGCCTAAAACTGCTTTAGAATACACTAAAATACAATACATCGTATTGTATTTTAATAAATATTCGCTCTTGCGCTGCTATCTTGTAGCGCATGTGCGCTATTCGTTGGTCCAGCCCAACCAGTTTCAAAACGTTTTGGATATACTTTAAACTCCTTTTAAAATGGTATGATGTTTTTGCAAACTCCAAAAAAAATCTGCAGACACTTCGCTCTTGCTACTGTGCTTTTGTAAATTTTTCCATGATGAAAAACACAATTAATTTAGGTGCTGTCATAACACACATAAAAAGCTCTGATGTTTTCAGAAACCCCCAAAAAAAATCGCGCTCGCTCCGCTTCTATTACCTACGGGGAATTGTCCCCCCCCCGATTAGGCCAAAAGCTAGGTACAGTACGTATCTAAAAACACGGAAAAATTTAAATTCTGCTATTAAAAACATTACAACAGTCGTCGAAATCCTGCCAAAAAATCAAATGACATTTCAAAAGTGGTCAAAAATATCATTTTTTTTTCTATTACAGATTGTACGATAATTTTGACGCGAAAATGCGATAATTTTAACTTTTGGAGTTGGCAGCACTGGTGATCACTAATCACGAATAAAGTTAATAAGGTCAATGAAATTACACCTATGTTTGCAAACTGTCAGTGGTCAGCTATAAGTCGCGGACGTGTCCTTGATATGACCTTGAGCGCTCAGACGTCTGACGAAAATCTGGCTCGCCGGATGTTTCAATAAGTAGCGGACGTCTTAGCCGCATGTGCACAGTGATCGGTCGCACAGACTACTTAGAAGATACTCTGTCAGTCGCCAACAGCTGTCACTGCCACAGAGTACATTTGGTCACTGCTTTGACGAATATTGTATGTTTTTTACAGTATTTTGCTTTATTTTGTTGTTTAATGCATCTGATTAACGTACAAAAAGTTATTAATAACTAGTCAGTACTTTATAATTTTCTTTTGTCATAATAATAACATGTAGAAGCTAGTATCTCTATGTAGTCTGTGGTTCCGTGTAAGACGATTCATGAATCTATATAGTAGGATAACACACTATGTGACTAAAAACGAGCCGAGCGAGAGGTCCATAAAACTATTTCATTTCTTTCTACTAGGGTGTCCAAATAATATTTATTCGTGGATTTTCTCAAACTTAATGTTATCGTTTCGAAAACTAAGAGGGGTCATTGTACTCATAATGAAGTAGATTATATGCTTTGACTTTATTTATATATTTTTCTTACCCCGAGTAGAATCAGTATATCAAATCCGTTCAGCGTTTCAGTGTTATGGAAGAACAAACTAACATCCATACTTTCGCATTTATAATATTAGTAGGAAGTAGGTATGGACATTGTCAACACGGCCTGCTGGTTTACGGTAGGCAAAGTCGATGTTTTATTAATTTTATTTTCATAGATCATTGATGTCAATTCTCTTGTTCACGCTACTTCAACAACTCAACTATCGCTCTCTTTTATTAATAGTAGATACAAGAAAGAGATGGCAACAATTTTAGAACTGTCAAATTAGTTTACGTGTTACATTTCACTGTATTTTAGTGGGCACGTTCCGAAATCACGACTAAACTTGTATAGAAATTTAAATTCCGACTAATTTGACAAAGCTTAAATTGTTTCCATCCATTTCTGGTATCTCCTATCAGTAAAAGAGAGCGATAGTTTAAAATAATTTTAGTTCATGAACAAGAGAATCGACACCATTGCCAACTTTGCTAATTCTACGTGTGGAAAGATATTATACAACGTCTAATTGAAATAACTCAAAACCTCTTAAGGGGTCATTGTACTCATCAGTAATAAGCTGTTCCCTGCATTTGTGTTCACATTACACGACAAAATGTAAGGAATAGTTGTGTTTTCGCGATTTCGGGGTTGCTCCCATTATTTAATTAGCATCCCGGGAAACCTCGAAAACGACACCCATATTGATTTTATTTAAAAAGTCACGTCTGCCATCTTGGGTTTCAAAAAAGATGTTATATTCATAATAGACATGGGTGCCGCATTGAAAAATGTCGGCGGCGGCGTGCTGAAGAATTTCAGTCGGCGGCAGCGTGGCGCCGGCGGCGTGGGATTTTTTTAAAGAAATTTTAAAGACTATTAAATAGAGCCTCCACGAGTGACGATATTTAATTGATCGTCCGGCGCACCCTTAGCAGTCAGCCCCGCTACCAACCTGCTGACTGGCTAATATTTTTCCCGCGGGATGAGCTATTATCATTATGTAGCTCATGTCGACACGATAGAATAAGAAGAAGATTTTAGTAGTAGTAGAGCTCCTTTGTGAAAGAGCTCGTCCGGGGAAGTACTACCACCGTGCCTACTTCTCCGCCAAATAGTGATGCTTGCATTGCTGTGTTTCGGTCTGAAGGGTACGGTTGCCGGTGAAATTACAATCACATGAGACTTTCCACCTTCATGTCTCAGTTTGGCGAACCGACTTGCAGTACCATTTAGGTAACAGCCTAAGTGGTATTGCAGTTGTTATGGGCAAAGGTAACCACTTAACATCAGGTGGGCCTTTAGCTCGTTTCGCCATCCTATACCATAAAAAAATAAAAATAAAAAAAGGCTTCGCTTTGCACCTTCATTTGTTATGTCAATGCTGTCTCGGGTAATTGACAACAGATAGGCGACAGGAGTGCAATTCTCGGGGTGCTGAATCAAAAAATCTCTTCTTGTGGCTGCTGGTCGTTTTCGATACGTTTCTAGACGAACGGAACAGCAGTTAGTTGAGCCGGTACATCCTGGCACTGGCAGTGACTTCTACGGGGAAACCTATTGTTCGTGGTGAATATTCTGAAACGAGGGGTGGATCTGGGCAAGTGGAGTGAAAAGAACGGGAACTTGGTGGGACGGAAAACCTCACCATGACACACTGCCCTCTGGCACCTCGGCACAGTGTAGGAACAGGGATGGACTCATTTACCCTGCCACTGGGTAGCCAGAAAACCTCCTCGTGTACCTGACGGGTGCTGGTCCGTCTCGATAAGTCTTGAGCGAACAACAATTGTTCAGCCGGTGCACCCTGGGCACGGGCAATAACTCTTCTTTGAACCGGGGGATCTTTTTGCCCGTGGCGAATATTCTGGCACAGGAGGGGCTCAATCTGGGCCAATGGGGCGTGACTTCACGAGTCCGCTGAAATTAGTAAAGGGCACTGTGGAGGATGAGAAATGAGGAAGAAAACCTCTATATAAAATTACGGGAGGATAATAGGGCCTGCGGGCGGCGGACTCGGGGTAGTCGAGGTAGTCAGCCAAAGGTATTTGGAGGAACACCATGGTGGTTTTGGTTGGCATTGGCTCCGCCGTCCTTGGGTGTCATGCGTCCATGAGGAATTCCCCACGGCAAAAAAAAAGAGAGAACCACTCTCTTATCTCGCAGGAGATGGATTGGGCGTCGCAAGAGGGTGTACGCTGACCTCCAGCCATCCTAAAAGGGGGCCCGCTGGTGTCGGACTCGGGGTAGCCCGACCAGTCAAGGCCTGTGACAGTAGCGCATCGTGTTCCACACGTGCCAGTCGGAAGGGTGCGGCCGACGTTAGGCCGCACGGGGAGAAGGCAGAATCAGTAGAGTGGTTTGGACCAGAATGGCCGCATTGTCGCGGTCTGAAGAAGCATCCAAAGCCATAAGCATTGTGAGAGTCGGTGGTGTCAGGAGATCTTCGCGGCTCTGGTGCAAGCGCTGACGATCTGAGCCAGTGCACTCGAATTCGGACTTGGCTTCGGGTAATGAGGCCCTTAAATTCTGGCCCCAACAATCATGACCTCTGAACGTGGTAAGGGCCGACCCACATCAGCGAGAAAGTATGAGGGCCTGACAAAGGCCAGGAGAGAGCTTATAGCTGTTCAAAAGGCAGCTGAAAAAGTGGAGCTCATTCAGAAGGTGATAATCGGAATATTGACTCTCTCGGCACTGCCCTTTGCGGATGCCGAGGACGAAAAGTCCACCCAGGCGTTCAACCAGCAGATGCAGGATGCCGTGGAGGCCATTAAAAGCTTCTCCAAGATAGCCACGGACCTAAGCGAAATGAACCAAAAGACCCTTACCCTTAATGTGGCAAATGCCTGTATTGTTAAGGCTGCTGAAGTGCACCTCGGAGGAGATGGCCAAACTTCAGGCCGAGAACTCCCAACTAGCAGCTCAAATGGCTCAGCTCTATAAGGAGTACGATGAGCTTAGTACAGAGCTGGAGAGAGACCAACGCCTGCGCGAGTAGTCTGATCTCCCTGCGCCCGCCATTGTCGACATACCAAGAAATGTAGAGCAAGCGCGTGCGACATCATACGCGACGAAAGCCGCAACGATGCGCTTGCCTAAGGCGCCGAGTCAGCCAGCACCGTTAGCTTCGACCACCTCAGCCTCGGCAGTCCCAACCCAGACCCTAGAGCCCCGAGGTTCAGAACGGAAAAGGTGAAAAATCCACTCAAGTTGATGCCATTGCCGCAACTGATTGGAAGCGCCCAACGACGTCTAAAAATGGGAAGGTGGTTAGAAGACCACCGGTGCCAAAAAAACAGGAAGAGGGCGATGCGCTCCACTAGGAAGGAGGCTAAAGCAGCGAAGGCCGAAAAAAGGCCAAGCTACGTGCCCCTTAATCTTAATCGGTGGCTGTGGTACTCACGCTGCAGCCAGGTGCGGCAGAGGGGCGTGAGCTACGGCGCGATTATTTCATATAAGCCTGATATTTTTATATAAGCCAAGGAAAATGTGTATACTATTCGGGTGCAAGCCGAACTAACGAGCGAGCACGACACCTACCACGCGTGCGTCTCTGCTCTAGATAGACATACGCCGCGGACAGTTGGCGGCGGCGGCGGCGGCGTGCCGGGCAGACTTGGCGGCGTCGCGCCGGCGCAGCGCCCACGTCTAATTCATAATCAGCACTCCGGGAAACCTCGAAAACGATACCCATATTGATTTTATTCAGAACGTTGCGTCTGCCATCTTGGATTTCAAAATGGATGTTATATTCGTAATTAGCATCCCCGGAAACCTCGAAAACGACACCCATATTGATTTTATTTAAAAAGTCACGTCCACCATCTTGGATCTCGAAATAGATGTTATATTCATAATCAGCACCCCGGGAAACCTCGAAAACGATACACATATTGATTTTATTTAAAAAGTCACGTCCACCATCTTGGATCTCAAAATAGATGCTATATCCATAATGGGAAACCTCGAAAACGATACCCATATTGATTTCATTTTAAAAGTCGCGTCCGCCTTCTTGGATCTCAAAATAAATCTTATATTCGTAATCAGGACCCCCGAGAACCTCGAGAACGATATCTTTGTTTTTTTTTTTTTTTTTTTTTTTTTTTTTTTTTTTTTTTTTTTTTTTTTTTTAATGCGGGCCCGACACGCACCTGCTCTGTGTGGTTTGCGCTTTAGAGTTCCTAAGACTGTGGTACAACCATGGGCATATTCAGAATTTTGTCATCATTCAACGTAAATAGGAATAATCTACTTTTTCTTTGATTTGAATGAATGAGTTTTTTTTTTTTTTTCAAAATACACGTTAAAGACTTTGTGGGATTCCTGGGAATTATTTTTTCCCGATCTGTCATTCATAGTCATCTTTGGGATCCAATAAAAAAAACCAAATACATTCGTGCATACACATGGTCACCCTAGTGTGTCAGTGCTTTGTAAATATGAAAACACTTTACCTGTGAAAAGATAAGCCACAGCCAGGATAAGATTCTTTTTTACAACCACGTACGCAACAAAAAATCACCATTTTATAATAAAATATACTGAAAATTCAAAAACATGAAAAATTACAATAAACCGCCATAATTGTTGTCAATATGACAAATCAGTGTTGACATTTAAAGGTTAAAGTTTACACCAATATTATTTTATAAATTCAATAAGAATACGTAACAAAATAGTACGATCTACTTTTATTAATGGCTTACATCACTATTACGAATTTCACATTATCGTGTTATAGAAGTGCGGTAATAACGAATTTTACAAAACTATAATTTTGATTTAAAAACTACTATAGAAATTTTTATTTTTCGTTGGCAATTTTTTAGACAGGGACACACAAGTCGCTTCTCGGCTCTCCCTTTCTTTTGGTTTTCTGCTTACATCGCTATTACATGAAAATAAACCTTAAACCATTGACTTAAGGTATAGTTTTGTATTGATAAAAATATCTAGTACTTTGTCCAGGAATGTATGTAATACATACATATATAATGTTCTTGGGGTGATTATATTACAGCGTTGCCAGCACGGGTATTTTTACCCAATTTTGGGGTAATTTGCCTTCAGTGGTTCTTGGCGGGTTACGATGACTGCCGGGTAATTTCGGGTATTTTTGCGACAATCACAAAAAAGAGTATGTCGAATCCCCTTCAGTGTTATGAACTGGGTAATTCTGAGTCCCCCCATCATTTTATCATGTGTCTTTTGCCAACTGTAATATTCATTACAGTGATTGTAGGCACGCGGGACAGAGATGATACTCAATAAAAGTCAGTGGAGTAGGAGAATTCCTTCTGAACGATCTCTTCCGGGGAAGTGCTACAACCGCACCTGTAGCCTTATTCACAACCCGCCGAAAGTGCCGTTTCCGAATCCGAGAGGAAAGTTACCGAACGGATCCTCTAAACGCTATTCACAAATCCGAAATCGAAATTTTTTGACAGTTCTAGACGAATCAAAGACGTCAAGTTACGGAAACTCTCCCGAGAGCTATTTGCTGTCGGGAACAATGTTCTTTGCTCGGAAAGCACTCGATGTGTAAATTATAAAAAACATTTTTTATGTTCTGTTGGATTAGAAGAGGTTCTTTTTCGATAATAAATAATTATAAGGGCTTTATACCTATCTGTAAGTATATCTACCTACTTTATTTTAAGTTTTAAGAATGTTTTGGCTGCTGCTGCATTTAATCCCTAATGAAGGTGTTCAATTATATTTAATTGGTTTTTACTTAGTTATTACCTACTATCTATATATATCGATTATTCTCACTAAAACATATAGGTAGCTACCTAATATGACAAAAATCACACAGCCTTGATACTGCCGTTTAATTTTAATATGTAAATGTATGACTATCAATTAACTAACATTATACACTTCTCTTAGGTTTTTGCAGCCCTCCATTTTTATAGCCAAGGAACCATCAAAAGCCATAGGGATGCATGCCTGTATTAGCCAAGTCAGGCATCAGTATCAAGCGCTATAAGCCAAACAACAGTGGCTATTAACTTACCATAAGTACTTTGTAAATGGATAAGATACCAATGTGAAGTGAATGAAAAGCAAAAAATAATACAAAAGTAAGTACCTAGGTCCAAATTTATTATTTCTAACTTATCTTTATAGTGTGGCAGCGCGTCCTCCGCGCACGCTGCCTAGCATCGCAATGGCACTCCGTAGTTTGTCACCAATATTTATAACCTCGGGTTTCAATCAAAACTACGTCATCAACTGCGAGCGCGCATGCCTCTTCGCCATTGGTCAATTAAATATTACCTATTTGTTCTGTGTGTTTTCTGTAACTATTATTTAGTACTTAAGTAGGGCAAAATATTATTAAATTATGAGGACCGTCGCGCGGTCCACCAGTGCGCACGCGTATTTTTGCTATCGGTAATCTTCACACGTCGTACACCGCTCGGACCGTTTCCGCCGACCCGTTGCCGCCGGTGTGTATGCAAATACACGCCGCACGGTCGCGGTAGGCCGCGCTCCTATGGCGCCTTCGCCCGGTCCCCGTGGCCCTTCACAGGGCCCGGGGCCGAGCACAAAAGGCCCTTCTAAGGGCCAACAACAACATCCACCGCCGCCTCAACAGCAGCTTCACAGGACCCTGTCGAACCCGGAGTTTCGTGTCGCCGGTGCCGATGGCTCGTTCGCTCATCACACGGCGAGTGACGTAGCGGCCATGCAGCGAGCCCCCGACCCCGGCGGCGCGTCAAAACAACCAGCAACACATCGGCAACAGCGCGATCCGCGCCTCGCCTCACGCACAGCTACCACCTCAGTGCGCCAAACACCGGCCCCAACTCCTGTGCCTAAGGAGGTTGCAGGCCCAATCCCATCCACCTCGCGTCACGCAGCTACCGTTACAGCCGCCACACGCTCCTCTGCCCGCGCCCCGCCTCGCGCTGCTCCATCGGCCCGCCCGCCGGTGTCGAGCGCGCCCGCGAGTGCCGCAAAGACACCAACTTCGCGCTGTTCGCCAAACCGACCGTTTGTGCCTAAGTCGGTCGCGAACATAGCGTCACCCGCCCCACCCCGCGGTTCCGCACCGGCATCTCCGGCGTCCCGAGCGATGTATTCGTCGCTCGTAGGCTCGGATGCATCGTTCGGATCAAGTGAATCCGTCGCGAGTGACCACAGTGCCGCCACCTCGGATTGCAGTGTAACCTTGGATCGCAGTGCAAAGGATCGCAGTGTACTGGATTGCAGTGTCTCGGATATACCCAGGGCTGCGCTGAGAAAGACCCGGCCCAGCCCAAAGGACCAGCAAAGAGCACCGTCGATGCCGGACCTGCAAACGCAGGCCTTCCCGGAAGCCCAGGTAAGTGCAGTGACATTTGACCTGGACTACGATTTTAATTTACCTCGCCTAGCACAACGACGTCAGCGCAGCCCCGACGACGACGCGGTGGAGGAGGCAAAGCGCCCGTGTGTTGCTGCACCTCAGCCGCAGAGGCCTGCACGCCCACGCGCTGACAGTGACACCACGACTCGCGTGAGTACACAGTCCTTCGCGCAAGCGGCTGCACAACAGCAGTCACCAAAGGCCTCAACCACCAGCAGTCAGGCAGCCCCCACGCACGTTACACCCACAGGTAACGTTGCAAAAGGAAAGCCGGTGAAGAAGCTCCGCTTCCCACCGCTGGTAGTAGAGACGATGCCACAGTGGGCGCGCCATTTCAAGGCGTTAAAAGATAGACTGGGCCGGGCACCAAACGCGCGCCCATTCGGAAAGGGGGTGAAATTCACCCCCCAACACGAGACCGAGTTCCGTCTAGTACAGAGCTACTTGACGGAACTCGAGAAACAAGAGAACGTAAGTTGGTTCTCGTACTCTCTACCGGCGGAGAAAAGTGTAAAGGTAGCCATCAGGGGGCTGCCCGTGGACACTACGCCGGAAGAAATCGAGGAGGAACTACATGCGTTAGGTTTTGAGCCGGAGTTTGTCCGCCACATAAAGGCGAGACAGGGACGACCCGGCTGCATCTTCCACGCCGTCCTCAAACGCACTCCCGAGACCATACCGGGCATATACCACGTCACCGAGATGATGTGTATGCCCGGCGTGAAAATCGAGGCCTGGCGTGGGAAAAAGAGCCCAGCTCAGTGCCATCGATGCCAACAGTTCAGGCACTCGTCCGCTCAGTGCCACCGCCCCCTAGCATGTGTGAAGTGTGGCGGGCCGCATCGTGCTAAAGAATGCACTCGCACAAAGGAGGAACCCGCCACCTGCATAAACTGCGGGGGCCCACACTCGGCCAACCACTCTAGATGCCCTGTTCTGGCGAGGGAAACCAGAAACAGGCGAGCGGGCACGGTCGCCATCTCCGGGGACTCACGCCGGCCTCCAACGGAGGCCACCGAGAGGCTAAACCCCACCCCGGAAGGTGAACCACCCTCAACCACACTGATGGCGGCCGCAAATGGGCCCCAAAACCAAACGCATAACACAGCCACTAACTCCTCGGGGCGGAGGAAGCGTGGCGGTAAAAAGCGAAAGAATAAAAACGTCGCTGGAAACCAAACCCAGACCGGTGAACGGAATAAAACCGGCGACGAAACGCACACGCCACGCTACGCTATAGACAAAATAGCGAACAAAAACAAGGCCGACCAATCCCGCCCGCCGACCAATCACAACCACCTGTTGAGCCAAAGCAACATGCAAGTGGCGCACGGTCGAACGGCAAAAGCCGGTACTACAAAAGTAGGTCAACAGCAGTACGCCGCACCTACACCAGGGGGCAGTGCAAGCGATGTAAACAAAGATGGAAACACGCACAGCACGGCCCCCGGTGCACCCAGAAAACCACGACCGGCACCAAACGCTTTGGGGTCGGCGGGGGCATCCCGAGAGGTAAATTATACCCAGACTCGGGATGCCAAAAATAATATCCATGGCACAAATAACACCAACATGGATATCATAGAGGTCGCCATACAGGTTCTGCAGGACGTACTGTACGCCCTGCGGAGAGGAGAAGATCCTGTACGCGCGGTCCTCAACGGCATGGCCACCTTGATTGGCCAATCGTCGGCATTGCAATGACCAAGCCGTTGAGGATCATACACTGGAACGCCAGCGGCCTCAAGGGAAAGGTCGCCCTCCTCCGCCCACTCTTACAACAACAAAACATTGACGTGGCGCTTATAAGCGAGACACTCCTGGGACCCACGGACAAAGTCCGGCTCCCGGGGTATCTCGTTTATAGAAAGGATGAGCACTCGGGAATTGGTATATACCGCGGTCTGGCGGTTATAGTAAAGAGGAGAGTCGTCCACCAGGAACTACCACTACCTACACTCAGCTCCATGTACGCGCTGGGTGTGCAACTTCACGTCGCTGGCGATCATCTGTGCGTGTACGCGGCCTACAAGCCGCCACTAAATAGACTGAGCGTAGCCGACGTGCACGTGCTGCTGGCAGCGCCCCATCCCACGGTTATCGCCGGCGACTTCAACTGCAAGCACCCGGCGTGGAACTCTCACACCACAAATATCAGTGGACGACTGCTCTTCAACGACGCAGAGGCCCGCGGATACGAGGTGTTCGGGCCCGAGACGCCCACACACTACCCACCAACAGCGCACCACCTGCCAGACGTCATCGACATTGTCGTACATCGCGGGCTGAACTGCCAGATCGCGCAAGAGACGCTGGATGACGAGCTACAGTCTGATCATCAGGCAGTGCTCGTCACCCTCACAGGACAACCCACCCGACTTGCTCACGCCGCGCCACGTCAACGCACGGACTGGACTGCCTTCACGGAGAAGCTGGAGACCACCACGCCCACTCGGCCCATCGCAAACGCCGATGACGTCGATGAGCTGGCGAACGAGCTCACCGCCAGCATGCAGCTTGCCTTTAAATCGGCGACAACCACACCCACAGCACCCCAGGGACGCTACGCCACACTCCCCACTTATTTCGTGCGAAAGATCGCCGAAAAAAGGGAGCTGCGCAGGCGGTGGCAAACCACGAGGGACCCGACACTTAAAACCCAGCTCAATCGAGTCACAGATAAGCTCAAGGCCGAGCTACAAGACCACACCACCGAGAGTTGGGAGAACTACATTGAATCCGCAGAGAGCGACTGGGCGTCGGTGCATCGCGTATGCCGACGCCTTAAGAACACCCCAACTCCGGTGAGGCCGCTATTAAACAGCGACGGGGCGTTACGCTACACTGCAGCGGACCGGGCAGAGATCTTCGCCTCTCACCTGGAGCGTCAATTTTCACCAAACCCGACCGATGACACGGAGCACGTCGTAGCGGTCGAGCAACACCTTGGGGAGTACCTCAACACGCCGGTAGCCACCGAGGAAGAACCTATCTTCTTTTCACCGGGCCAAGTGCGACGTGCGATTCTCCGCACTAAGCCAAAGAAGGCCCCCGGTGTGGATGGAATTACAAACGCCGCGCTACGTCACTTGCCACAACGCACAGTGGCCGCACTAGCGCGGCTTTACACAGGAATACTCCGCACCGGGAACTTTCCACAGTCGTGGAAAGTGGGGAGAGTCGTCATGATCCCAAAGCCCGGGAAAAACCCCAGGAAGCCGGAGGGCTATCGGCCGATCACCCTCCTCCCGACCACCTCCAAGGTGTTCGAAACGCTCCTGCTACGGCACATGACACCACACGTGACGCCGAGACCGGAACAATTCGGATTCCGGTCCGAACACAGCACGACGCTCCAGCTGTCGAGGGTACTGCACCATCTGACAGCGGCCATAAATAAGAGGGAATACGCAGCTGCAGTATTCCTCGACATGGAGAAGGCGTTTGATAGAGTCTGGCACACCGGTCTGCTCTACAAACTGACACACACAACAACGCCCCGCCGCATTGTACAGGTGGTCTCCTCCTTTCTACAAGGACGAACATTTAAGGTTGCGGTGGAGGACCAGCTCTCCGGCGCTCGCCCCGTTGCCGCCGGAGTACCGCAGGGGAGCTGCATCTCGCCTGTGTTATACTCTGTATATACCGACGACATTCCCGCCACGCACACATCGACACTCGCGCTGTATGCTGACGACGCCGCGTACATCACGACGTCACTGAACGCCGACCACGCGGCGATCAAAATGCAGCGCGCCCTGGACACCCTTCCCGACTGGCTCAGCAAGTGGAGACTGTCGGTAAATGTAGGTAAGACACAGGCGATGATTGTAACGGCAAGAAGCCGTTCTTACCCACCCAACCTTAGGTTCCAGGACGCCGACATCGAGTGGACCCGCACGGCTAAATACCTGGGGGTCACGCTCGACAGCCGGCTCACCATGGGCCCACACGTCCGTAGTACTGTCGCGCGGGTGCGATCCACCCGCCATCTGCTTCGCCCCGTGCTCTCGTCGCGCCTCCCGCTACGAGTTAAGCTGGGGGTGTATAAAACATACATACGCCCCCAGCTCACCTACGCCGCCCCAGCATGGCTCGCCCTCACGTGCGAGACACACCGCAAGAAGCTCCGGGCGCAGCAAAACTTAGTGCTGCGCTCCATAACAAAAGCCCCTCGCTACGTGAGGAACGCCGTTCTCCATAGGGACCTGCACGTCGAGAGCATCGACGACTTCGCCGAGGCAGCGGCGGAGAGGATGTTCGCGCGTGCCGACACGTCCGCCTGGGCCCATATTAAGGGCCTGGCGCCATGGCACGCGCGCCCCCCTGACGCCAAGCGCTACCCGCGCGACCTGATTGCGGACGTGACCGCCCCACCACCGGACTGACGCCTGAGCAGACCATAAATCACGTTACACGTGGTCTGCTCACACAAAATGACTCCACAACGATACTCGCACCCACTACGCATACTGCTACTAAGTTCTCTTAGGCGCAAATATGCGTAGCACACACATGCATTCACTTTACACGCTAAGGTAAATACTGACGTACACCGATTACGTCTCACGGGCGGGTGAGCGTATGATAGTGTATACTCACAGAGCGACGTACTCACACCTCAATGTCGCTCACACACACATATTCGTCCCGTGACTCGGAACGCGATCGGCTAGCTCTGAGAACGCTGTGAGTCACGGAACAATCACTATCTGTGGACAGGCGCCAAACAAAGCCGCTGCCCTTGTAGCTGATCGTCCCTCGCCGGGCCTCCCTCAGGTAACTGGGGGTCTCACCTAGCGGGGGACTGGTCGCTCGGGCAGCGTGAAACACTTCAGGCGCCCCCACAGACACAAAACAAAAATACAAGTTGCCGCGGAGAAATCCCGCGGCCTAGGGACCGAATTTTTAATCCGGCCGCCAGCCAAAAAGGGTTTAAATAAACCCAACCCAATTACCGGCCCATAGTTATATGGACCGCGAACCTGAAACCTCAGGAAAGGGGGTCCCACCCCCGAGCCTGATTCCTCGCGCCCCTTGCAGGGCGATGAGAAGACCCCGAGGCTTAAATTATGACACCGGTCTGCTTTACAAACTGACACACACAACAACGCCCCGTCGCATTGTACAGGTGGTCTCCTCCTTTCTACAAGGACGAACATTTAAGGTTGCGGTGGAGGACCAGCTCTCCGGCGCTCGCCCCGTTGCCGCCGGAGTACCGCAGGGGAGCTGCATCTCGCCTGTGTTATACTCTGTATATACCGACGACATTCCCGCCACGCACACATCGACACTCGCGCTGTATGCTGACGACGCCGCGTACATCACGACGTCACTGAACGCCGACCACGCGGCGATCAAAATGCAGCGCGCCCTGGACACCCTTCCCGACTGGCTCAGCAAGTGGAGACTGTCGGTAAATGTAGGTAAGACACAGGCGATGATTGTAACGGCAAGAAGCCGTTCTTAACCACCCAACCTTAGGTTCCAGGACGCCGACATCGAGTGGACCCGCACGGCTAAATACCTGGGGGTCACGCTCGACAGCCGGTTCACCATGGGCCCACACGTCCGTAGTACTGTCGCGCGGGTGCGATCCACCCGCCATCTGCTCCGCCCCGTGCTCTCGTCGCGCCTCCCGCTACGAGTTAAGCTGGGGGTGTATAAAACATACATACGCCCCCAGCTCACCTACGCCGCCCCAGCATGGCTCGCCCTCACGTGCGAGACACACCGCAAGAAGCTCCGGGCGCAGCAAAACTTAGTGCTGCGCTCCATAACAAAAGCCCCTCGCTACGTGAGGAACGCCGTTCTCCATAGGGACCTGCGCGTCGAGAGCATCGACGACTTCGCCGAGGCAGCGGCGGAGAGGATGTTCGCGCGTGCCGACACGTCCGCCTGGGCCCATATTAAGGGCCTGGCGCCATGGCACGCGCGCCCCCCTGACGCCAAGCGCTACCCGCGCGACCTGATTGCGGACGTGACCGCCCCACCACCGGACTGACGCCTGAGCAGACCATAAATCACGTTACACGTGGTCTGCTCACACAAAATGACTCCACAACGATACTCGCACCCACTACGCATATTGTTACTAAGTTTCTCTTAGGCGCAAATATGCGTAGCACACACACGCATTCACTTTACACACGCTAAGGTAAATACTGACGTACGCCGATTACGTCTCACGGGCGGGTGAGCGTATGATAGTGTATACTCACAGAGCGACGTACTCACACCTCAATGTCGCTCACACACACATATTCGTCCCGTGTCTCGGAGCGCGATCGGCAAGCCCTGAGAACGCTGTGAGTCACGGGACAATCACTATCTGTAGGCAGGCGCCAAACAAAGCCGCTGCCCTTGTAGCTGATCGACCCTCGCCGGGCCTCCCCCAGGGAACTGGGGGTCTCACCTAGCGGGGGTCTGGTCGCTCGGGCAGCGTGAAACACTTCAGGCGCCCCAACAGACACAAAACAAAAATACAAGCTGCCGCGGAGAAATCCCGCGGCCTAGGGACCGAATTTTTAATCCGGCCGCCAGCCAAAAAAGGGTTTAAATTAAACCCAATCCAATTACCGGCCCATACTTATATGGGCCGCGAACCTGACACTTCAGGAAAGGGGGTCCCACCCCCGAGCCTGATTCCTCGCGCCCCTTGCAGGGCGATGAGAAGACCCCGAGGCTTAAATTATGAAAATCCTGATCAGTGTTTCTTTGTCTTCCAAACTAACTCAAAGGCTAGTTCCCTAATGCTAAAGTGGTGACCCGAAACAGAATGCCGAAGAATTCTGAACCAACCGATATGGAGTCAGCAGCAGCAGCAAGCTCAGAAACCTCACACGACGTTTTGATGTCCACCCAGCAAATCGCCGGGATTTCACTATCACTACGAGTACCACCGTTTTGGCGCGATAAACCTAGACTATGGTTTATAAGTTTTGAAGCAGCTACTCGCGATCTAAAGAAGAGTGAAGCACAGAAAGCCCAGATGGTAATCGCCCAGCTTCAAAAAGAAGATATCGAGCAGATAAGTGATTTACTGTACAACCCACCAGCTGATGGTCAGTATACCACCATAAAATATCGTCTTATTTCTGTTTATGAAGAATCAGATAGCAAGCAGTTACAGAAGCTACTATCCGACATGGAACTAGGCGATCAAAAGCCCAGCCAATTATTACGTCGCATGAGAAACCTCGGTCACAAGAAGGTACCTGACAACACACTCCGGCTCATGTGGATAAACTTATTACCAGCGCATGTCCGCTCAGTGCTTGTAGTGAGTGACACTATAAGCAAAGATACAGCACTCGAGGAATTAGCCAAGCTCGCCGACAAAATGCTCGAACAAACAAGCGAACCTCACTCAGTCGCAGCAGTATCAACAAGTCAACAAGCACAAAACCAACCTGTGGGAATCCAATATCTCGTCGAAGAAATCAGGAAATTACACATGGAGATCGCTGAAATAAAAACATCGTGTCACAGTTGCAGCTACAAGAACCGCGACCGCTCGCGCTCGTCGCCGCCGCGGCACTGCAGGCGCAACTCGTACCGAGCTCCATCAACGTCTCGCTCCCGTTCGCGCTCAGCCACCCCGTCGCCGTATTGTTTTTATCATCGACGTTTCGGCAAGAATGCAAAACGATGTACTACACCGTGCAGTTTTAACAATGATATGAAGACGGAAAACTAAAGGAGGCGTTGGCAGTGGCGGAACCTGACGTCAACAAAAAATCATACCGCCTATTCATCACGGACAAGACTACATCTACGACCTTTTTGGTAGATACGGGTGCCAATATATCCGTCATACCGAAGAGAAAGGGAATCACATCGACGCCGCTTCCGTATCAATTATACGCAGCAAATAACACAGTCATACCTACCTATGGCGAGAAGACACTGGAACTCGACCTAAATCTTCGAAGACCATACAAGTGGAAATTCGTAGTCGCCGCAGTCTCGAAGCCAATCATTGGAGCAGATTTTCTCGGCTATCACAACATATTAGTCGATCTACGTAAACAACAACTCATTGACAGCACAACAAAGCTCACCTCCAAAGCTCCTGGCCGTTATACAAGCACGCCTACAATATGCAGCGTCGACTCCAAACAGACGTATCACGCCATACTAGCAGAATATCCAGGAACTACTCGGTTATCCGCAATGACTCTCAACCCGAAGCACAAAGTAGAACATTTTATTGAGACCACCGGACCGCCAATACATTCAAGAGCACGACCGATACAACCGCATCTCTATGAACGAGTGAAAAAAGAATTTGAGAACATGATCACCCAGGGACTGTGCAGACCGAGTAAAAGCCCTTGGTCTAGTCCGCTACACATCGTACCGAAGAAAAACGGAGATTTACGAGCCTGTGGAGACTTCAGACGACTGAACACTGTAACAAAACCTGATCGTTACCCTGTTCCAAGGATCAAGGACTTCACCTATCAGCTCAGCGGCAAGCAAATTTTCACCACCATAGATTTGAACCGTGCTTACCAACAATTGCCTGTTCGTGCAGAAGACGTGGAGAAGACAGCAATCATCACTCCTTTTGGATTATACGAATTCCCGAGAATGTGCCCTGGTTTGAAGAACGCTGGACAAACATTTCAGCGGTTTATTCATGAAGTACTGCGAGGACTCGACTTTGTATATCCATTTATCGACGACTTGTTACTAGCTTCAGACGATGAAGATACACACAGACAACATATTCGTACTGTATTGCAACGACTTGAAGAGTACGGCATAACAATTAATCCTGCAAAGTGTGTATTCGGCCAACGTGAAGTGAAATTCCTTGGCTACACAGTATCACCAGAAGGTATCAAGCCACCAGAAGACAAGATCAAGGTTATCAGCGAATATCCAAGACCAAAAAACATCGAAGAACTACGACGTTTCCTCGGCATGCTCAACTTTTACCGAGATAGCATTCCGAACGCAGCCGCCATTCAAGCACCACTACATACATACCTGCACAATACAAAGAAGCGTGATAAGACTATTATACAGTGGAACGGAGATACATCTCAAGCGTTTGAAAACTGCAAGAAATGTATTCAGGAAACGACATATCTGTCGCACCCACATCACTCTGTCCCGCTTGGACTGATGTGTGACGCATCCGACTACTGTGCTGGAGCCGTACTACAGCAGCAAATAGAAGGGAAATGGCAGCCTCTTGGCTATTTTTCAAAGAAGTTTACACCAGCGCAGCAAAACTACTCGACATTCGACCGAGAACTTCAAGCAATTTACATGGCAGTAAAGCATTTCAGAAAAATATTTGAAGGGCGCGCACTCATCATTTTCACCGATCACAAACCGCTAACGTACGCTATGCAAAAGATTTCATCAGATTCTGAAACTCCACGACGACGAAGACAACTGTTATTCATCAGTGAGTTTTCAAACGACATACGTCACATAAGTGGACGACAAAATGTAGTTGCCGACGCATTATCCCGAGTCGACGCAATCAACTGTCCCAGCCCTATTAATTACGAAGCACTCGCTCAAGCACAATCAAATGACAAGAACATTGAAGAACTTCTTCGTCAGTCAAACATACAATTGAAGAAAGTGACGTTACCTGGCACAACAGAGCAAGTTTACTGCGAAACTTCAACTGAAAGCGTTCGTCCATACCTACCAGAAGAGTTCCGTATTATAGCATTCAACGCCATCCACGGACTCAGTCATCCCGGTATACGAACAACCAGAAAATTAATGCTAAGAAGATTTTTTTGGCCATCAATGAACACAGACATCAAAACATGGGTTCAAACATGCATCGCCTGCCAACGGTCAAAAATACAACGACATACATCAAGTGCCACAGCAACTTTTGAACAATCACAACGGTTTGAGCACGTCCACGTAGACATTGTCGGACCACTACGGACGTCACCTACCGGACATCGCTACGTGATCACAATGATCGACCGTGCTACACGCTGGCCCGAAGCATACCCTGCGAGCGATATCACTGCTGACACTGTTGCCAAGACCATTTATGAAGGATGGATTGCAAGATTCGGCTGTCCAGCAAGAATGACAACAGACCAAGGCCGACAGTTTGAAAGCCACCTTTTCATTGCTCTGACCAGGCTATTTGGGATCAAGAAACTCAGAACTACACCATATCATCCCCAGAGCAATGGCATGATAGAACGCTGGCATCGATGTATGAAAACTGCTCTCACTGCCCGTCTCAGTACAAATAGCTGGACTGAAGAATTGCCCACAGTACTACTAGGACTCCGTGCTGCAATAAGAACCGACTCAGAAGTCAGTGCTGCCGAGTTAACATACGGTCAAAATCTACGACTACCTGGTGATTTCTTCATGCCATCACAACCTAACACCATGGACAGCAGCTATGTCGAAAAACTGAAGACAGCTATCAGTAATACTCGCCCAGTACCCACACAGTCGCATCATACCAATCGCCCTGTGTTTGTTCATCGCGATCTACAAACATGCAAGCGTTTGTACGAGTCGACGCGGTAAAGAAACCGCTACAGCCTCCATACGACGGCCCGTATAAGATTATACGCAGAGATAGCAAGACCTTCACCCTGCAACTACCGGGAAGGACAGCAGTTATCTCGATAGATCGTCTCAAGCCAGCCTTCACCATCGTAGAAGCAGAGGAAGCCCCATCAAAAGTTCCTGCAACGATCGCACCCGAACCCGATGTAATCAAAACATCGCGCTCAGGCCGCGTTATCAGACGACCGGTACGCTTCGCTTGAGGGGGAGCACTGTGGCAGCGCGTCCTCCGCGCACGCTGCCTAGCATCGCAATGGCACTCCGTAGTTTGTCACCAATATTTATAACCTCGGGTTTCAATCAAAACTACGTCATCAACTGCGAGCGCACATGCCTCTTCGCCATTGGTCAATTAAATATTACCTATTTGTTCTGTGTGTTTTCTGTAACTATTATTTAGTACTTAAGTAGGGCAAAATATTATTAAATTATGAAAATCCTGATCAGTGTTTCTTTGTCTTCCAAACTAACTCAAAGGCTAGTTCCCTAATGCTAAAATAGTATCAACATTCCAAACAATTTAACATTTAGGTACATAGTTAAAAAGAATAATATACAGAAAAGTAAAAACAATGTAAATTAAATCAAAACTTGTTTCTAAGTAATCATCCAATTCATTAATTGAATTAAAAGATTATAGTAACCACAAAATGTATGTAAACTAATAATGTTATTGGGCCAACCCAGTGTAGCTACATAACAAAATACCTACATAATGTACTTTCATAACTATTAGTGACAATAAACACTTTTTTTATTTAGAAATCAACAATTAGGTATTCAAGTTTTAATGATTCACTGTTTTATAACAATTTTAGAAGTTAATTAAACATTCACAAAGATACTTTACACCACATTTATCCTTAACACAAAATGTTTATTTTTCAATTTTGGAGTCGCTCTTATATTAGGATATTGTAGATGGATGGCACATGCATATTAATAATAAACTATATCTTCATTTTCAGGAATGCAACAGTGACTTGCTGATACCAAATATATTATCAAAATGCCAATATGTCTTGATTATCGGATCCACTACAAGCGCTTGCCTTAATTTTCATCATTGTAAGGCATTTAGCCTTAACATCACACTTCCAATCTTGTCAAAACTGAAATACAAATAAAATTATTATAGACTATTAATAATTTTCATTTGCAAAAATGATAAATAATTATAAAAATTATAATATCTTACTTTGAGGCATTTTTTTGGATACTTATTAGTAGGTACCCAATCACGGTTTTTTCTATCATACTGCGTCAGGGCCTGAAACTCAGCCCATGCCAAGGTCATCCTAGTCCAGCATTAATGTGAATAGCTACTGCTGGACTGCTGCTGCTCAAATGGCTTTTCTGCAAAATTGCACTGTAACAATCAACATATGTTAACATATGGAAATTTTGTTTAGCACGGAATTAAACGATACTGATAAAATACTTTGTACACTTGTCTAATTTATTTTCGTTTCGCTTACTAAACTTATTAGTTTCAATTCATTTAACGTTGGCTCCAATTATTTTACAAATCTAAATATTAAACTCCATTTGACAGTCAGTGTTGTCAGCACTTAAATTTTGGTTTCATTTTTTTTATTCAATCATAATCGTTAATTTTCCCCTAAAACTGTAAAGAACAAATTAAAATGTTTTGCGTATATTATTATGTTTTTACTTTCTTACTAACTTTATGCAACACAACACAGCAACAATAACTGTGTTTATTTGCTGTCTTGTTTTTGTCATTTGCTAACTAATTAGTATGTAAGAAAGGCAATTTATGCCCTAGGTTTCATTATCAACTCAGCCTATCGCAGTCCATTTAGGTTTAGGTTTCATTAGTTCATCATAAATTCACTAACAAAGGTTTTGTTTTAATACCTCAAAAATAACCTGGGGATCAATAAATACCCTAAGTATAGAGGATAAAACCCTAAGCTGACAACACTTTTGACATGGGATATCTTGTATAATATGTTCAATGATTACGACTGAAGGACATGTATCCAAGGTCATGAGTAAATATATAAAAAAAACTATCTGTTAACATTTACAAAGTAAGTTAGTAAGATATAAGGTGAAATAACAACTATAATTAATAAAACGTTATTTTATTCTTATGAATTTGTTACGCAATGTATATATTTATAAATGCACTTATGATATTTAGCGAAATACGTAATAAAAATAATATATTTACCACTTTACGATTTTCTACCACACTTAACAATTTTCTACCATTTCTTAGCGTTCCCCGTAAATACACCATCCAAACGGATTATAAAATTCCCTTCCGATAGACAATGTGAATAGCGTTTTCGAATCCGTTCGGATCTCAAATCGTCTTTCCGATCAACATTCATTTCGGAGACGGAAAATTTCCCGACGTTTGTGAATAAGGCTACTGTTTCTGCCGGCAAACGAAGGGTACGGGTGCCGGCAAAATCAAAATCACATACTTTCCATCTTTATGGCTCAGTTTGGCGAACGCAATTTTAGTAAAAAATAGTTGTAATTAGTTTTTTATTGATGGATCCAGAGATCAAAAGACAGTTCTTTAGGTTGCTTTATCATTCTACATCATTCTGCTTCTTTAATGTACTGCTCGGATATTAATATAATTTAATGAAGAATAAATATTTGAAATGCATAAATCTTTGTGAAGCGCTATCTCACTTTGTTCATGCATAGTCCAAAAAAATCCTTTTTAATTATAATCCTTTTTTTTATAATTTTTTTTTTTGACTGAGCGGGTAATTTCGATAAATTTCTTATGCGGTTTCGGACTTTTTCTTGTTTGATTGCTGGCAACACTGATATAATCTTTGATCACGAATTTCACGATACGTTTGCGTTGTTGCCATGATATATTTTTTGGCAAATTTTGTAGTTTTATTGCTTTTTTTTTTGTTGAGTTAAGTGATTTGATTTTGGGTTGCGGTTGCCGTTGCTAGCCCCAGCCAGGCCAGATTTAATGTCTTCAAATCAAATTAAAAGTTCTCTTCGTCGTTTTCTTTTCATCAGCGTTCAGCGCTACCATGAGTAAACTAATCAAAATAAAAGTCGGATTGTTGGTATTTCAGACTAGAAGGTATTTCAAAAACCATATTCATGAATTCGTTGTGATGTGGAAGTTGCAGCAATAATAAAATAGAATGGCATTGTGAGGATGCTTAGATTAATATCACATGTGTATTTATTTTATGTAAGGATGCTATCTTGTGGAAGGTGTATTCTCGAATTGATCTGTCTAATTGCTATTCCATCAGTAATCAGTTTAAAGTGAATAGTTGAGTGGTGATCTAAGGACAGTAGTGTAAAAACTGTCTGTTAGGCTTGTTCTTGGGTGCCCCGTTATAATCTTATTTACATTTTAAATACATTCTTGGGTCAGCAGACTTAAGAACAGAAGGTGGTCAGTGTCAGTGACTGTATTGGGGTATTTTCGACGGGAGAGATGACTGGAGGTTTTAGTTTTATCAATAACTAGAGACATGCCCGGCTTCGCATGGGTACCAATTATAGTGTATAACCTTAGATAAGCCATTTTTCTATTAGTGAAAATATATATGAAAATCTGTACAGTTTAAGAGTTAAGCATGAATAAAAAAACTGTGTGCGGTGGAGGACTTTATCTAGTTATGATAATTGAAGTCATAGCTATATTTTCCAAAGTGGCCCCAGGGCAGAACTAAAGTTCTAAGCTATTAAAATGTTTTATCCCTTTGAAATTTGTTTCTAGGATGGTTTTTGTCTTATAAATTATACTAACAATCTTCTTTGTTCAGGTAATTTACACTTATACACTAGAAAACATAATGATTATAAATGTCACATCAATAAATAACTAAAACAAAAACAATGATAGCAGTCAATTTTATTTATTAAAACATGTTGGCTAAATAAGGATGGAGTAAATAAAATAAGGCAGTTGAATGCTTGCCTTCCATGCAGGAGGGTGTGAACATTCGTCAGGCTGGCCCGGCCCCGTGGCTAGGTTGAGATGTGTATTATACGAATGTAGGTACTCTTCTTCAGAAGCATTGATACTTAACACATTTTTAATGTACTGCTTTAATACAAAAAAATTAAGCATTTGTAGGGGGCTGGGCCAGCCTGATGTTTACAGCCTGGCCCCATCCGTACCATGACAACTACCAAACTTGCCTAGAATGTGGTGCCACAGAATGAATGTACTCCGTAATAAACATACATAGGGCTTATTTATTATATTCTTTATTGTACATAGACCAAACAAAAACAGTAGTTTACAGATAGATTGTGTAAGTACAATGGGTGGTCTTATCGCACAAGGCAATCTTTACTTAATATAATATTAAAACCTAATATTTTCGGAGATATTAAGGTGGATATGGGGCTGGGCTAAAAAATGTAGTGACAGCTTTGAACTGGAAACCACTAAACCCATAAATCTTTATCCTTGTGCGAAACAGTCTCCGGCAACATTTGTGTTCACCGAGATAATGTAAGGATCAGCTGACATTTTTTTCGCGATTTCAGGTTTGTTCCGAAAGTAAAAGTTGTTCATATTGATGAGTACAATGTCCCCTTTAAGGCCCGTATTACAGAAGCTTCCTCAAGTACAGTTTAAACTCCAATCACCTGATCACTACTTAAGGATAGAATCGTTACTTGAGTATCGGTCTTATTCCAGAACGGTAATTATAAACTTTAATTCAACAACAAAACACACGAATTTGACCTGAAATATAATAGAAATCTCTACTCAAGCGTAGTCTGGACCACGCTTGAGTGATTACAGATCAATAATCTGCCCAAATACCGAAACAGGTGACAATATAAAACTCAACAAAGTTCAACAAATCTCTGCTTGAGGGACGTTCTAAAATCAAAGCTCAACTTGAAACTAGTTTTAAACAGAGATCAACGCTTGAGTATCCTTCTGGAATACGGGCCTAAGAGGTTTTTAGTTATTTTAATAACACATTGTATGCAAGACACTGAGTTAGATTTACTTTAATCTGGTAGTTCTTCTTCTTCCTGTGCCATATCCTCATCGGATGTCAGCGACCACCGCACGGTATTCATTTCTATCTTGTGCCAGTCTGCATAGACTGGCAGCGTCATTGATGTTGGTCCAGCTCTTGATGTTGTCAATCCAGGCTAATTCGGTAGTTGACTATACTACTAATATCCGGTAGTTGACTACTGTCAAAAAATACCAAATTTTTTATATTATTGAAAAAAATTACAGAAAGGACAACATTGTAGAAAGAATAGACAATATCCATAAAAAAAAAAACCTGCCGCATACATAACCTCCTCCTTTTTTTTTGAAGTCTGTTAAAAAATAGGAGAGATACACGCTTTTTAAGTTTTTGGAAGGGGTATTTTCTGTCCTTGTTCGAAACGGACATTGTTCAGAGTGATGTCAAGTTACTATGAAGGTTTTGAACAATGACGTCATTCTTTAATAGTGCTGTCTCTGTCTTGTGAACAAATTTAAATCGCTTATAACTTGGACAATTTATTAAATATTTTATTGGTGTTTTCACTGTTGCTTATTTTTCTTGAAAAGGTTTCGAGATTTTTAATAAAAACTTATTTAAGAAAAAATAATAAATATGAAGGAACTCGCAGAACGGATGGCCGATGGGGCAGTAAAGTTCTGGAGTGGCGACCGCGTACTTGAAGGCGCAGCGTGGGTAGGCCCCCCACAAGGTGGACCGACGACCTGGTGAAGGTCTCGGGAATCCGCTGGATACGGAAGGCGCAGAACCGGTCGTTGTGGCGAGGCTTGGGGGGAGGCCATGTCCAGCAGTGGACGTCTTTCGGCTGAATTGATGATGATGATGAAATGTGGGATAAGTTTTTTTTGTTACCGTGTCCTATGTCAAAAGTATTGGTAAATATCAAAATCAGTGACGCTTAATAACCTATAAACTGTACTTTGTAATAAAATATTACTAGATATCTAGTTTAGTTGAATGGGTGTTTCGTCATCAATTTCTATAAATACTAGGTCGGACAGTTCGTAAGTCGTTCTAACATACCCATCACAAATTTCACCATCAATTATTTCCGAACATTTTGATTCTTCTTCATGCAGTAAGGACATAATTGGCCATAGTTAAACGGAAAGGATCCAACCCACACAGAGGTAGTTTTGAGATTTTCAAGTTCAGATCGTATTTCGTCTTTGATTCTCCACTTTAACTTTCAGGGGTTGGTTTTAACTAACGGATAAACATATAAATTTTAATTTTATAAATCTTAAGTCCGCCACCGTGACATATTTTTCGAGATATTCGCAAAAACATGACGATGGATCCTTTTCATTGAAATAATATTTCAAAAGCGCAGGGTAATAAACATATTTAGCCATAAGGATCCAAGCTTTAAAATAGCATAAAAACACTAAATATTAAAAGGAAATGGCTGATTTGAAATGGTTTAGAAAATAAAAAGTGTTATTATTTTTAATCTAGGAATCTTGTTTAGTTGAATGGGTGTTTCGTCATCAATTGCTATAAATATTATGTCGGACAGTTCGTAAGTCGTTCTAACATACCCATCAAATTTCACCATTAATTATTTCCGAACAGTTTGATTCTTCTTCATGCAATAAGGACATAATTGGCTTATCCAGTCCCCCTATACCTTCATCAGACAGAATAATAATAATTAAAGGTAAATAAGGACATTTACGTTCCCTGTGTTAGCTTTTTAAACAACGTCGATTATTGTAACTGCACCCTCTGGGGTACCATCAGTCACCTCGTTGTAGGGGTAGACAAACGAACGAACTAAGGAATTCGCGCAAAGGGTATCCAGAGTTACCTAAAAAATAAAATATTTTGATTTATTTGTCTGGTTTTAATATACGTGGGACACTCAGAAAGTTTTGCGAAACTAAAAAAAATTGTTCTATACGTACATATATTTTTATCAAATCTTTTCAAAGTACTTTCCACCAGCCTCTATACAAAGATTCATGCGCCTAAACCAGTTTTCAAAACACTTTTTCCAGTCCGCCGCAGACACCTCGTTTACAGCCTGCTCGAACGCAGCCAGCGCATCTTCCGGCGACGAAAATTGTATCCCTTTGAGCTGATTTTTTATTTTTGGGAATAAAAAGAAGTCACACGGTGCTAGATCAGGGCTGTAAGGAGGGTGACCCAGGAGTTTGACTGGCGTGCTGTCCAGGAAGTCCCTCGTTTTGAGTGCGGTGTGCGCAGGTGCATTGTCGTGGTGGAGCAGTAGCCCGCGGAGCCCTGTGTTTGGTCGCTTGTTGCTTATAACAGAGAAAACTTCTGGCAAACATTTGGTAGTATACCATTCGGCATTAATGCTTCTTTGATCCCGTAAGGGAATTGATACCAAGTGGCCAGTCAAATTAAAAAAGCTAGCGATCAAAATCTTACCCCCGCTTCTAGATCGCTTCACTTTGGTAGGCGTTGGCTCATTTTGAAACACCCAAACAGTCGACTGGCGCTTGGTTTCTGGGTCGTATTGATAAATCCAGGACTCATCACCTGTAACGATGTCGTAAACACGCCGAGACGAGCCTGCTTCAAATTTGTTAAGCATATCACGGCACCATTCCACCCGGGCCTGCTTCTGAGCATCGGTGAGGTTGTGCGGCACCCAGCGTGATACTATCCTCCTCACGCGAAGATGGCTGTGTAGAATCTCGTGAACGCTTCCCGATCCAATCTTCAATATGTGTTGAATCTCCTGATATGTAATTCGCCTATTGTCTTGGATTAAATTTTTCACTGCTAGCACGTTTTCTTCGGTAACAGCCGTCAAAGGGCGACCGCTTCTTTCGTCATCCCCCAAAGTTGGTCGACCGCGCTTGAATTCGTTATACCAACGATACACGGTTGCCTTGGAAGGGCCTTCATCCATGAATGCCATTTGAAGTCTATCGTACGATTCATCCGGTTTCAGGCGACACTTGAAATCGTATAAAATCATAGCTCTAAAATGTTCCCGGCGCAGATCCATATTTCAGTGAGACACAATACTTTGAATTAACTCGCAAAAAATGTGGAGGGAAATTTTGAAATTGGAACTTACTTATTTTTACTTATAAATAATCATATTTTCGAAAAACATTATAACTGGCCAGTCTCCCATATATAAAAACTTTTTTTCGCAATACTTTCTGAGGGGCCTGGTATTTTATAAGTGTAGAGGATTCAGGCGCAGGGTTCAATTTACAGGCATTAAATCAAGAAAAGAAATACGAGTCTTGTATGATTATTAAAAAGATTTAAATTGTGGAAAAAAAAATCGCTCACGAGCAGGATTTTTCTTTCCACAATTTAAATCTTTAGGCTTCGCTTCGCATGCGTAAATGCGTTAAAAATAAAAAATAATTTTTTACCTAATTTAATTTTCTTTGATTCCATGAAAATCAAAATCAAAATTTATTTTTTATTTTTTTATGACTGATATATGTTGATGATATGATGATTGATCATTATCACATTAATAAAACAACCTATGTTTGGGTGTGGACGTCCTCTCCTTTCCTTTGTTTACACAATTTGATTCAGCCGTGGGCTAATCTTATCAATCGCTTTCTTATAGCGAACTTTCCTTGGGTGTAAGTACACCCTTTCCTATAACCTACAGCGCCTACACCAAAACAAATTAATCAGTTGTTTCAATGACTATTTATAACTCGATGCTAAATAAGTGGAAAAAATATTAGGTATATAGTTGAGGTAACATAACAATAAAAAATAAATATTTTGTATTAAAAAATAGGTTATTGTAAGTAACAGAACTATTAAAAATTTCCATTTTTTTTTTCAAAATATAAGCATCTCTAGCCTATGCCTTTCTTTGTTTTGCAGTATTTGTTGCAATATTTTCTTGCGCTCGAAATTAGCGTTCTGACACTTCTTTTTAAAATAGATTCGTTTCATTGTTCTGATGAATTATTTCTCGGAGGCTTTTGTAGAATAACAGGAACTGAAACATTTGCAAATATGTATGTCATTATTACTATCTTATCATCACAAACACTGCCTAGCGTAGTATGAAACAAAAATACCCTTTTGTATCGTTTCCATGTTTTGTCTTCAATATTTTTCTTTTTACTAAATTGGGATAGTCTTTACAAAAATCTGTTACATCTGCATGTCGAGTCAGTCACCATTGGGTAATTCTCGCACCTGGTAATTTCAGCATAATTCAGGTTACCATAATCTAAAAAAAAAACCACTCATCACATAGATATGTGATGTTATGTTCTGTCTAATATAATTTAAAATTACACTAAAAGTGAAATTCCAGTACTGCTGTAAGTAAGCCAGCTGCTGTAAGCTGCTACTTACTAGATTGTTCGACCAATTCTATAAATTGATTTTCAATTATGTTGATGTCATCACAAAAACCTATTTCGGGGTACTTTGAATGTGTTGGTTCTAATACGTTCGTAGCATCTAAATCAGTAAACAGATCAATAATTTGAATAGGTATGTACTTTTAAACTTAAAAAGTTAAACACTCCTATGTTTTCATGGTTATCATCATCCTCCGCGCCTTTTCCCAATTATATTGGGGTCGGCTTCCAGTCTAGCCAGATGCGGCTGAACATCAGTATTTTACACAGAGCGACTGCCATCAGACCCCCGCAACCCAGTTACTGGGTAATACTGACATTCGGAGGTTAGACCAGTTGTCAGACTTTCAGGCTTCTGACTACCCGTAACGACTGCCATAGATATTCGTATGACATCCGGGACCGACAGCTTAACGTGCTCTCCGAGGCACGGAGGGGTCTCGATGTGTAACGAAACGGTCACCCATCCACAGAATCCTACTGATGTGATGTATTCAATTTTCTGAAAACCCAAGATATCTTTATATTTAAAAAAAAATCACATAACTAGATGAAACTTCATCATTTTGAGCTCATATCAACCCACTGTCTGGACATCTCTCTCACAAAGCAACGTACTGACTAATTACTAAGTAATGTGTGTCTTTTTTTTTCACCAGAGGATGGGCAGCAGCGTTCTCTGAGTATTTAACCAACCAACTGCGATCGCCAACCCGCCTGCCAAGCGTGGCGATTATGGCATATCTACACACACGACCACAGCGGGGTAGGGGGGAGCGATAAGTGCCGACATAATCATGATCATGGTCATGCGCTTCGCGCGACCGATCGATTGTCGGATAAAAAATAGTTTCACTATCTTTAAACTTATTCATAAAATCTATAAAAGACATGTCACACAGTTGACGTTGATATATACGTTGCACTGCTTTTATATGTGTATGATTTAACGGTAAATACTTCCACTGAGAACTGAACCAAACACTATTATTAAACACATTATTTATTGGCGATGTTGGAAACCTCCAAAAGAATTCCAGTAACTTATCTCCTTTACTTCTTTTTGCACCTCCTTTATGCTGGACACCTGCTTCAGAGCCATGTTCTGGATTTTGTTCACTTGTATTTGCACCGGATCGACATTGGAAGTCGTCAAGAACAACATTTTCGTTTCCGCGTGCTTCCACCAGTTTTTCTTGTCTAAGCCGCTGATTTTTGCGAATGGATAAATCTCGAGTTTTATTACATTGAGTCCACATTCTCCCGGCGATTTCAAAGTGTATTGCTTCCCGTTCGCCTGTCTCGAAATACACTGCGAGATTGAGCCAGTGCTCGCTTGTACATTCTGAAGACCGAAGAAGTCTTCGATTAAGTCTGGGCTCTCCGCATTCACGACGGATTTCACGGATGCGCTGACATCGACAGGAACTTCCGTTGTAGGCACAGTCGTGGACGACATGCAAGTGGTCGTTTTCGTGATTGGTAACAAAGAAGATACTCCCTTTGAAGCTACGACCGGAGCTACCTCTTTGTTCGCATATTCGTGAAATATTTCGATTCCTGTACTGGACATTTTGAATTGTAAACACGTCATGTACAACTCGGAATCGCAGAGGATTGTTTTGAAAGCACTCCATGATAAATCGTCGCACTCTTTCACTCTCAGTTTGTGGACGATCAATTTCAACACTGTCTTCCACAACGAGATCAGATTGGTAAACTCCCGCTTCAGCACTAAACACTTGTCGGTCATTGCTCGTTTCTCTCCAAACTTCAGTCTCTCCATCACTGTACTGTAAATGTTGGCCGTCCAAATTAACTCCAAAACACCTAAGAAACTTTCTGGCGGGGGATCCGGCAGAGTCTTCGGAATCTTCTTCTGTGGAGAATTCTTCTTGACCGCTCCGGAAGACGCGGAACGACGTTTCTTCGCGGTCGTCTTCTTGGTGACCCGTTGCTCCGCTTGCGCTTCCATATCTTCCACTATTGCTTGTGTGTCCGCTCCAATGTTGTTGCATTGCTCCGTCTCGATTAAGTCGATTGTTGTTTGAAGTTGGGTTTGCGAAGATGTTTTCATCTGGAGGAATTCGCCTAACTCGTTGTTCGGCTGCTGTAGTGATAATGTCTCGTTGTCGCTTTCCTCTTCGCTCGATGTACCCGGTGATATTGTTTGGAAATGTACCGATAAATTCTTGCCCGAACGACTGGTCGACGTCGACGCCACCGGTGAACTGATCGGAGTCTTCATCGCTACTGCTGTCACTACTTAATCTGTTACGCCCTCGATTATGATGCATACTGACGTTCCTCATCGCTGCGTCCGAATTTATACTGCTCAAATCCATTATCGGTCACCCGCTCACCCCGCTCGGTAAAATTCTAAGAACCGGCAGGCCTGCCGGTTATCCTACTACACACACGACCACAGCGGGGTAGGGGGGAGCGATAAGTGCCGACATAATCATGATCATGGTCATGCGCTTCGCGCGACCGATCGATTGTCGGCACTTATCGCTCCCCCCTACCCCGCTGTGGTCGTGTGTGTAGTAGGATAACCGGCAGGCCTGCCGGTTCTCCGTTAGTAATATGCCTCAAAAAGCTTTATATTACAACTTACACGATCCAAGATACACTACGGCTGAAACCTTCGCTGGAGTCGATCAAAATTTGGAAAGATCAGTTAAATTGGTCGAAAATGAAGAAGAACCTCAACTTGAACAATCAACCGGCATTGACTTATCGGAATCAGTCTACACAAACAGACATAACCAGTATTCGAAACCGTTTAATTATGATTCCCCAGCTTTCAGGACGAGACAAGCAACAAAGAGAAACTCCAGAGGTAATTCTTCGAAAAGGACCTCTTCCGCCTACACATCAACCAGCAGAGTAACTGCCGAAGATGACTTTGAAATTGTGTCTAGTGATGGTAGTGACATGACTCATATAAATAAAAGGCTGATAAAAATGTAATAAATTTATTCAGATTCAGATTCATCAGTTGTTTCATTTCTTCCATCTATCTTATACCCTAAATCATTAATAATATTATAAAATTGAAAAAGTTTTGGTAAAAAAAAAGGATACAATTTTTTTTTACATTTCTTTAAGGAATCGCATGGTCGCCATGTATATGAGAACATACGAGTCCTGAAAGCAGTATCTTTAGGAAAAATATCATTATTGGATAACACAATACAAGGTGTTCTATTAACTATAGCATCATCTTGAAACTTAACTTTAACATTCAATGTGTCACCGCCAAATAGCATTTTAATAGTTTCAAAAGCAGAAGTTTCACAATGAGGTTCATTCCATAAAATAATTCTACGATTAACACACTCCATCAAAGGAAATGAATTGTACTTGTTAAAATTCCCTATTTGACCAAAATTTAAAAAGTAATGAATTACGGCATCAAAAAAATAATTTTTACCAGCATTAGGCGGTGACAGTATGAACATACAATTTTTCTTAGGAATATTCCTATCTAAAATATTATATAAGTTTAAAAGAAATTCCTTAACTCTATCAGAATTCTGATTAAATTGAAAATTTAATAAATCAACTGCAATTCTTAATGATTGATCGGTGGTATAATAATAATCATTTATATCTCTAACTCCACAATTATAAAAAATAGTTTCACTATCTTTAAACTTATTCATAAAATCTATAAAAGACATGTCACACAGTTGACGTTGATATATACGTTGCACTGCTTTTATATGTGTATGATTTAACGGTAAATACTTCCACTGAGAACTGAACCAAACACTATTATTAAACACATTATTTATTGGCGATGTTGGAAACCTCCAAAAGAATTCCAGTAACTTATCTCCTTTACTTCTTTTTGCACCTCCTTTATGCTGGACACCTGCTTCAGAGCCATGTTCTGGATTTTGTTCACTTGTATTTGCACCGGATCGACATTGGAAGTCGTCAAGAACAACATTTTCGTTTCCGCGTGCTTCCACCAGTTTTTCTTGTCTAAGCCGCTGATTTTTGCGAATGGATAAATCTCGAGTTTTATTACATTGAGTCCACATTCTCCCGGCGATTTCAAAGTGTATTGCTTCCCGTTCGCCTGTCTCGAAATACACTGCGAGATTGAGCCAGTGCTCGCTTGTACATTCTGAAGACCGAAGAAGTCTTCGATTAAGTCTGGGCTCTCCGCATTCACGACGGATTTCACGGATGCGCTGACATCGACAGGAACTTCCGTTGTAGGCACAGTCGTGGACGACATGCAAGTGGTCGTTTTCGTGATTGGTAACAAAGAAGATACTCCCTTTGAAGCTACGACCGGAGCTACCTCTTTGTTCGCATATTCGTGAAATATTTCGATTCCTGTACTGGACATTTTGAATTGTAAACACGTCATGTACAACTCGGAATCGCAGAGGATTGTTTTGAAAGCACTCCATGATAAATCGTCGCACTCTTTCACTCTCAGTTTGTGGACGATCAATTTCAACACTGTCTTCCACAACGAGATCAGATTGGTAAACTCCCGCTTCAGCACTAAACACTTGTCGGTCATTGCGCGTTTCTCTCCAAACTTCAGTCTCTCCATCACTGTACTGTAAATGTTGGCCGTCCAAATTAACTCCAAAACACCTAAGAAACTTTCTGGCGGGGGATCCGGCAGAGTCTTCGGAATCTTCTTCTGTGGAGAATTCTTCTTGACCGCTCCGGAAGACGCGGAACGACGTTTCTTCGCGGTCGTCTTCTTGGTGACCCGTTGCTCCGCTTGCGCTTCCATATCTTCCACTATTGCTTGTGTGTCCGCTCCAATGTTGTTGCATTGCTCCGTCTCGATTAAGTCGATTGTTGTTTGAAGTTGGGTTTGCGAAGATGTTTTCATCTGGAGGAATTCGCCTAACTCGTTGTTCGGCTGCTGTAGTGATAATGTCTCGTTGTCGCTTTCCTCTTCGCTCGATGTACCCGGTGATATTGTTTGGAAATGTACCGATAAATTCTTGCCCGAACGACTGGTCGACGTCGACGCCACCGGTGAACTGATCGGAGTCTTCATCGCTACTGCTGTCACTACTTAATCTGTTACGCCCTCGATTATGATGCATACTGACGTTCCTCATCGCTGCGTCCGAATTTATACTGCTCAAATCCATTATCGGTCACCCGCTCACCCCGCTCGGTAAAATTCTAAGAACCGGCAGGCCTGCCGGTTATCCTACTACACACACGACCACAGCGGGGTAGGGGGGAGCGATAAGTGCCGACAATCGATCGGTCGCGCGAAGCGCATGACCATGATCATGATTATGTCGGCACTTATCGCTCCCCCCTACCCCGCTGTGGTCGTGTGTGTAGTAGGATAACCGGCAGGCCTGCCGGTTCTTAGAATTTTACCGAGCAAATATGTTTGATTCAGATTTTGTAAAGTGGTTTAAAGGCGATTTCACATTGCCAGGATATAAGTATTTAGGACCTGGAAATGATTTGGATAAAGGAGATCCTACAAATGACGCAGATTGGATAGCTGCAAAGCACGACGCCTTGTATTGGATATCTCAGTCAAAGGAAGATATATATGAAGCAGACGAAACAGCAATTAAAGAATTTTCGGACGAATTCTTGGAATCTGAAAATATATCGGCATTTGTAGGAGCTACAGGGTTGACTTTGAAACATATTTTTGAAAAATACATATATAAAGATTCAGTGTACCCTAACATGTCTAAGAGACCGCACGCGGGTCAGGAGGCTTATTCAAATATTCAAAAAGAATTATCGAAAGCATGGAAGGAGCATAAAAGTGCACATGGTGCTGCAGCTGGTACGTGGAATGACTTCATTCGTGGTGACGCTGCGAAGGCGATCAGACGTCAATTTGCGAGACCAAAACAAGTACGATTTAATGAAGATAATAATCCTGCTGTTGCTGGTACAAGTCGTGACCAACTTAACTCTCCCGCCGAAGATTCCGACAGAAACTCCGGAGGAGCCGCCATACCCGATACCCCAACCCACGCCGGTGAACCCAGTATTGGAAGTGACGTCCCCGACTTGGATGATAGTTTTCTTGCTGCTATGGATATCGACATTGGTAATATTGGTGGTCAGCCGCAGGGAATGGCTAATAGAAGTGGCCCATCAGGCGTGGGTGTGGGTTCTAGTGCTGCACAATCGGATTCGGCTATACGGATTCCTCGCAGTATTATGCCGAAGGCACAGATATATACATTTAAGAAATCACGAATTTGGAACTCCTATGGATACGCTATGAAAGCGTTAGATATAACAGCAGACGATAAAGGAGTATGTACACCATTCATGAACTGTTTAGTAGATTTTATTCCTTCTTATTTGACTTCTGCTGAATGGTTCAATTTACCGAGAACTGCGTTGGCTAAAGAAGTTCGCTGTAAGATAACATTGTTAGGTTGTCGTACAACCTTTGGAGTCGGTGAAACATTGTCTGGTAACGCTAACACAGAACATGTCCCAATCGGTTTTGTGGCTACAAATTTAAACACTAGTACTTACGGTACAAACGTCAGTTACGAAAGTGCAGCGGATAAACCCATGATACCTACAAAAGCTGTTGTTCCAAATATGGAGAATGCCATCAAGAAAATGTATTTGGATGTACCTTGTCAAGCTTTAGGTGTTCCACGTAAAAATTCCATATATTGGTGGTATCGGGACGATACACATGCTACACACGGCATGGGAAATATGTGTTTAGATACTATCTGTGATCGATTCTTGATTAACTCTATGATTGGTCAACAGGTAGCGCAGTATAAGTATAATCCTAAGAATGGATTGTTAACACCTAACAGAGTACACGTCACTCCTAAAACGTATCATAATAAAGCTATGACTATGAATACCGCAGCCTTTATTAGTAAACGTACTATAACCAAAACAGGATACACTTCAGATAAATATTCCAAGTTGGGGGATAAAAGTGACATGTTTGGTAATACATTGTCAGATCAGTGTTCAGTGACCTACGGCACGACCGTCGAATATAGTGCAGTTTTCAATCCTCGAGATCCAGTTTATAATGCTACAATGCATCCCCAGCCGCAGTTACACGTCGGTATATCAGCGATACCGCAGATTAACCCAGCCACAGAATTTGAAAATTTTCAAACTACCATGGTGTACTGGTTATGTGAGTACGAAATGGATGTGTCTGTTGATTTGCATAGTTATTACAGTTATGGTACCGTTAGTAATATGCCTCAAAAAGCTTTATATTACAACTTACACGATCCAAGATACACTACGGCTGAAACCTTCGCTGGAGTCGATCAAAATTTGGAAAGATCAGTTAAATTGGTCGAAAATGAAGAAGAACCTCAACTTGAACAATCAACCGGCATTGACTTATCGGAATCAGTCTACACAAACAGACATAACCAGTATTCGAAACCGTTTAATTATGATTCCCCAGCTTTCAGGACGAGACAAGCAACAAAGAGAAACTCCAGAGGTAATTCTTCGAAAAGGACCTCTTCCGCCTACACATCAACCAGCAGAGTAACTGCCGAAGATGACTTTGAAATTGTGTCTAGTGATGGTAGTGACATGACTCATATAAATAAAAGGCTGATAAAAATGTAATAAATTTATTCAGATTCAGATTCATCAGTTGTTTCATTTCTTCCATCTATCTTATACCCTAAATCATTAATAATATTATAAAATTGAAAAAGTTTTGGTAAAAAAAAAGGATACAATTTTTTTTTACATTTCTTTAAGGAATCGCATGGTCGCCATGTATATGAGAACATACGAGTCCTGAAAGCAGTATCTTTAGGAAAAATATCATTATTGGATAACACAATACAAGGTGTTCTATTAACTATAGCATCATCTTGAAACTTAACTTTAACATTCAATGTGTCACCGCCAAATAGCATTTTAATAGTTTCAAAAGCAGAAGTTTCACAATGAGGTTCATTCCATAAAATAATTCTACGATTAACACACTCCATCAAAGGAAATGAATTGTACTTGTTAAAATTCCCTATTTGACCAAAATTTAAAAAGTAATGAATTACGGCATCAAAAAAATAATTTTTACCAGCATTAGGCGGTGACAGTATGAACATACAATTTTTCTTAGGAATATTCCTATCTAAAATATTATATAAGTTTAAAAGAAATTCCTTAACTCTATCAGAATTCTGATTAAATTGAAAATTTAATAAATCAACTGCAATTCTTAATGATTGATCGGTGGTATAATAATAATCATTTATATCTCTAACTCCACAATTATAAAAAATAGTTTCACTATCTTTAAACTTATTCATAAAATCTATAAAAGACATGTCACACAGTTGACGTTGATATATACGTTGCACTGCTTTTATATGTGTATGATTTAACGGTAAATACTTCCACTGAGAACTGAACCAAACACTATTATTAAACACATTATTTATTGGCGATGTTGGAAACCTCCAAAAGAATTCCAGTAACTTATCTCCTTTACTTCTTTTTGCACCTCCTTTATGCTGGACACCTGCTTCAGAGCCATGTTCTGGATTTTGTTCACTTGTATTTGCACCGGATCGACATTGGAAGTCGTCAAGAACAACATTTTCGTTTCCGCGTGCTTCCACCAGTTTTTCTTGTCTAAGCCGCTGATTTTTGCGAATGGATAAATCTCGAGTTTTATTACATTGAGTCCACATTCTCCCGGCGATTTCAAAGTGTATTGCTTCCCGTTCGCCTGTCTCGAAATACACTGCGAGATTGAGCCAGTGCTCGCTTGTACATTCTGAAGACCGAAGAAGTCTTCGATTAAGTCTGGGCTCTCCGCATTCACGACGGATTTCACGGATGCGCTGACATCGACAGGAACTTCCGTTGTAGGCACAGTCGTGGACGACATGCAAGTGGTCGTTTTCGTGATTGGTAACAAAGAAGATACTCCCTTTGAAGCTACGACCGGAGCTACCTCTTTGTTCGCATATTCGTGAAATATTTCGATTCCTGTACTGGACATTTTGAATTGTAAACACGTCATGTACAACTCGGAATCGCAGAGGATTGTTTTGAAAGCACTCCATGATAAATCGTCGCACTCTTTCACTCTCAGTTTGTGGACGATCAATTTCAACACTGTCTTCCACAACGAGATCAGATTGGTAAACTCCCGCTTCAGCACTAAACACTTGTCGGTCATTGCTCGTTTCTCTCCAAACTTCAGTCTCTCCATCACTGTACTGTAAATGTTGGCCGTCCAAATTAACTCCAAAACACCTAAGAAACTTTCTGGCGGGGGATCCGGCAGAGTCTTCGGAATCTTCTTCTGTGGAGAATTCTTCTTGACCGCTCCGGAAGACGCGGAACGACGTTTCTTCGCGGTCGTCTTCTTGGTGACCCGTTGCTCCGCTTGCGCTTCCATATCTTCCACTATTGCTTGTGTGTCCGCTCCAATGTTGTTGCATTGCTCCGTCTCGATTAAGTCGATTGTTGTTTGAAGTTGGGTTTGCGAAGATGTTTTCATCTGGAGGAATTCGCCTAACTCGTTGTTCGGCTGCTGTAGTGATAATGTCTCGTTGTCGCTTTCCTCTTCGCTCGATGTACCCGGTGATATTGTTTGGAAATGTACCGATAAATTCTTGCCCGAACGACTGGTCGACGTCGACGCCACCGGTGAACTGATCGGAGTCTTCATCGCTACTGCTGTCACTACTTAATCTGTTACGCCCTCGATTATGATGCATACTGACGTTCCTCATCGCTGCGTCCGAATTTATACTGCTCAAATCCATTATCGGTCACCCGCTCACCCCGCTCGGTAAAATTCTAAGAACCGGCAGGCCTGCCGGTTATCCTACTACACACACGACCACAGCGGGGTAGGGGGGAGCGATAAGTGCCGACAATCGATCGGTCGCGCGAAGCGCATGACCATGATCATGATTATGTCGGCACTTATCGCTCCCCCCTACCCCGCTGTGGTCGTGTGTGTAGTAGGATAACCGGCAGGCCTGCCGGTTCTCCGTTAGTAATATGCCTCAAAAAGCTTTATATTACAACTTACACGATCCAAGATACACTACGGCTGAAACCTTCGCTGGAGTCGATCAAAATTTGGAAAGATCAGTTAAATTGGTCGAAAATGAAGAAGAACCTCAACTTGAACAATCAACCGGCATTGACTTATCGGAATCAGTCTACACAAACAGACATAACCAGTATTCGAAACCGTTTAATTATGATTCCCCAGCTTTCAGGACGAGACAAGCAACAAAGAGAAACTCCAGAGGTAATTCTTCGAAAAGGACCTCTTCCGCCTACACATCAACCAGCAGAGTAACTGCCGAAGATGACTTTGAAATTGTGTCTAGTGATGGTAGTGACATGACTCATATAAATAAAAGGCTGATAAAAATGTAATAAATTTATTCAGATTCAGATTCATCAGTTGTTTCATTTCTTCCATCTATCTTATACCCTAAATCATTAATAATATTATAAAATTGAAAAAGTTTTGGTAAAAAAAAAGGATACAATTTTTTTTTACATTTCTTTAAGGAATCGCATGGTCGCCATGTATATGAGAACATACGAGTCCTGAAAGCAGTATCTTTAGGAAAAATATCATTATTGGATAACACAATACAAGGTGTTCTATTAACTATAGCATCATCTTGAAACTTAACTTTAACATTCAATGTGTCACCGCCAAATAGCATTTTAATAGTTTCAAAAGCAGAAGTTTCACAATGAGGTTCATTCCATAAAATAATTCTACGATTAACACACTCCATCAAAGGAAATGAATTGTACTTGTTAAAATTCCCTATTTGACCAAAATTTAAAAAGTAATGAATTACGGCATCAAAAAAATAATTTTTACCAGCATTAGGCGGTGACAGTATGAACATACAATTTTTCTTAGGAATATTCCTATCTAAAATATTATATAAGTTTAAAAGAAATTCCTTAACTCTATCAGAATTCTGATTAAATTGAAAATTTAATAAATCAACTGCAATTCTTAATGATTGATCGGTGGTATAATAATAATCATTTATATCTCTAACTCCACAATTATAAAAAATAGTTTCACTATCTTTAAACTTATTCATAAAATCTATAAAAGACATGTCACACAGTTGACGTTGATATATACGTTGCACTGCTTTTATATGTGTATGATTTAACGGTAAATACTTCCACTGAGAACTGAACCAAACACTATTATTAAACACATTATTTATTGGCGATGTTGGAAACCTCCAAAAGAATTCCAGTAACTTATCTCCTTTACTTCTTTTTGCACCTCCTTTATGCTGGACACCTGCTTCAGAGCCATGTTCTGGATTTTGTTCACTTGTATTTGCACCGGATCGACATTGGAAGTCGTCAAGAACACGATAAGCGATTTTGCCGACAATCGATCGGTCGCGCGAAGCGCATGACCATGATCATGATTATGTCGGCACTTATCGCTCCCCCCTACCCCGCTGTGGTCGTGTGTGTAGTAGGATAAGAGTAACATAACATAACAACATAACATAACATCACGCCTGTATTTCCCCGAAGGTGTATATAGCACACCCACATTATGCCAGTTATGTTATAGTCCCATGTAATAGGGGGCGAGCCTATTGCCATTAACCGGGCACAAATCCAGACTCCGGACTGCTACTGAGAATTTCCTAATGAAAAAACACAATAACAACAACTGAGTAGGAGCCCAATATTCGTCTCTTCTGACTTTTCAACCAACTGCTGCAACTTTGTGTATATTTTTGAGTTGCCTAGCCAAAAGGCATATTCTGCATAATTAATGTGTTTGCCTTCGCTCATTTACCACCTAAGAAAATAACTCTCAACAATCTTGGATAAAACTTTCAATAGTCTAAAACTTATTTAGGTACATACATTGCTTTCACCAATATGTTTCCGCGCTTTCTGTTTCATATTATCATACAACGCGACCACTACAGCAATTGCTATTATATTTGTCCGTAATTGCCTTCCATGCATCTTTTTTCATTGGATAAAAATCCCTCCTGTTCTTTTGTCTTCAATTATGTGTTTATACCTAAAGGAAAATTAAGAAATAAGCAAGTAGAAAATCGCTAAAATCTTCGGCTAACAAGTTGTCACAAGCCGCTATCAAGCACCGTGTAATGACTATAATTGATCTGGCAGTCATATATTTTTCGTAGCTCATTGATTGGTTTGCATCGTCAAAGGGTTTTAATATTTTTATTATTTCGGCAAGTAATAGCCACTCTTCATTAGTAATTATTTTCTAATTACTACAACGGTAGACCTGATATGTTCTAGTTCTATATAACGTTGTATCATGTGGAAGCAGGAGTTCCAGTGCGTAGGAATGCAATTGGGTTGGTCATCTGTCTGGGCCTTTAGTAATTTTTCTAAGACGGTGCTGCTGGTTTTGAAAAAAACACACAGTTGTTTACCTTTCGAAATGATGTGACTTAGAGTAAGGTTGACATGAAGATTTCACCGGATAATCGATTTTTACAACTAAGAGTAGACTCCCAGAGCAGTGAGCGGAATAGTACTGCTACCGTGTGAACGCAAGAACAGTTATAGTGCTGCGACAGAACAGTTACAGTGCTGCGACAATACAGTTACTGTTCCGGCGTTGACACCGTAGACCATAGAGCCGTAGACATACTGCTCGTCCTCGCCACAGATCTAATAGGGATACTACGTATCAGATAGACATGTGTCGAACAACCACAGCAGGACATAGCCTCTCTGTTCTGATTGGTCAACAGAAAACGATACATGACATTTTTTTTTCCTCTATGATCAACCATATCAAGCACTATACAGGCAAAGGAAATTGACTTACAGCCACTTGTATGTTTCGGTCCGTTCCTTATTACTCTAATTATTTCATTTTTTTTAAGAGATCTCTCAAATTTATTAAATCAGTTCATAATTATTAACTGATTTAATAATTTTCGAGAGATCACGATCATGTTACAGGGAATTAATAAAAGACAACATATTTCTAAATTATTTATTTCCTTTTCAATTTCTTCTTATATTTATTAAAAGCTTTGTATAACATATTTGGTAAATTTTTCCAGGTGGAAAGTCTCATTACGTCTGTCACTTTTAAAACTTTATTTATTGTATTACACCAATTAAAAATGCATAATTTAATTGTAAATTGAAAAAAGGCGTGAATTACTGCATCTTTATGCTCCTCGCAATTTATAAAATCGAATTTTATGGTGTTTAAAAGAGAACTTTTAATTTGCTGGCTTACCCATTCTGTGTGGGCATTAAATTGTAAAAAAGTATTAGTGGACTTGAAAATTTCTCCGAATAATATTATGGCTTGCTCAGAAGCATAAGTGAGTTTCATCTTTTTCACAAGATTATATTCTCTTTGGGAAACCCACTTATGCAGGTCTGACGCTTGGTCCACTGTCAAACCAGTTTTACAATCTTTACAATTGTTCACTGTTTTTAATACTTTTCTCACTACCCACCCAGCAGGATAAGCCCGGGACTGTATATTTAGTCTTTCACGCCTTGCTTCATCTACAATATTATTATGCTCAACAGCAGAAGACTCTTCCACTTGAAGTGTTTCACCATATTTGTTTACGTTATCTGAACATACAATTTCACTGAATAATGATTTTATTTTATTATTTGTTTACTGGAATCGTTTTCACAATTAAATGTTGTGTGGTGAAACTATGAGTCCTGTTATAAACAATGATTTTATTGTGTTAGTGAAGCTGTGGCAATCTGGGTTATTACTCCTATAATTGTAGGATCTCACTTGACCAAAAAAATTTTCAATCCCATCCGAGTTGAAAAACCTAGGGCGCATAATATTTCGTTTTTTTTCTTTAAAAAATTGCCACAGCCTCAAAAAACTTTTTAATGTTGTAATCCAATTTTTGATGCTGGGAACAATTGTTTCACGGTTGTGGGTATCAATAAATTTAAAATTTTCTAATTTTAAAATTGCCCCTCCAAAACTCTTCATGGGTAGATTTAGCTGTAACTGCTGTCCGTAACAATTTTCCTCTGTTCTTTTTGTTGAAAATGCAAACACCATTTACACTATCGAACAGGCTGTCTAGGAAAGACACTACTTCTGCAGTGTTCTTCAGTGAATCACTGACAGGTCTCCCATCAACATATCGTGCTGTAACAATGAATAAAATGTATTAAATTATAATACTATCTCAGAAAACCAGGCTCGACCGGTATTTTCTTCCTGATTTTGATAAAAGATTTTGGACCTTATATGAACGGGATATTATTAATTTTTGAAGTTCTTAAATTTCTCTGTCCTCATACTATCTTGGGTAAAAATTATTTGGTTACCACTGACGTGCGGTCGACCGTACAATATTATGGTAATAGCAAGCTGATTTGATGATGGACGTGAAGTATAGACAATGGAACTCGTCAATTAATAGCAGTAGAGTGATGGTGTTTGGGCTAATTTTGATCAGCTTACACTACCAATTTTACAGTCTTCCAACCGTATAAACCGTAGTATTGTTATCATTTGAGAGGAATGTGTCGATTTAGTTCATCAAGTTTATCGCGAAGTTTCCGTTCGGGGCGAGTTTTTTGTGCACATGCAAAATTACTTTATAGGTTATTTAAATTCAATGATATATTCATGTTATCAAAAATAATTGAACATACATAGCTATAAAGAATATAATAAATAAATAAATCCAATTTACATATTATTTGACATTGACATTATACAATGTGTTATTGAAATAACTGAAAACCTCTTAAGGGGTCATTGTACTCATCAGTATGAACAAATTTTACTATGGGACCAACCCTGAAATCACAAAAAAAAACAGCTGATCCCTACATTTTGTCAATTTATGTGAACGCAAATGTAGGGATCAGCTGATATTTTTTTTGTGATTTCAGGGTTGGCCCCATAGTAAAAGTTGTTCATACTGATGAATACAATGACCCCTTAAGAGGTTTTCAGTTATTTCATTCAATAACAAATTGTATAATAAAATACTTATTCATACACTCTCATTGTTCTATAGTTGTATTATTTAGTAAATAATCTTGGCATATCTCTTTACTTCAATTTGTAATTAATAATTATTGAAGACATTTTTTACTAGGAATGTTACATACTACTTTTTTTTTTTACCTAATTGTGTGCAGAATTAGTGATTATATTTTTTCAACAGTTCTTACTGTTTATTAAATAAGACAAGGATAGAAAAACAGACTGTACATTTTACTCACCAAATGAAGGTGTATACAGCAAAGCTCCTGCCATAGTGTTGCTAAAAACCCTGACACAGTTTTTCACCTGAAATGCCAAAATACTGTTAGTTGGAAAAGTAGATAAATAACCAAAAATATGTTGTAAACAAATCATATATTTAATCAGTTAAACCTTCATTTTCTTTATCTTTTCTGGGATTATGTTTTCATCATTATACGTCCGATTTGATTTGTTTTGAGTCCGTGTGGTGCCGGACTTAAAGAACAGCATCACCCTTATCTCTTCTCATGGGTGTCGTAAAAGGCGACTAAGGGATTCACCAGAGGATGGGCAGCAGCATTCTCTGAGTATTTAACCAACCAACTGCGATCGCCAACCCGCCTGCCAAGCGTGGCGATTATGGCATATCCCCCCCTTAATTGGGGGAGGCCTTTGTCCAGTAGTGGACGTCTTTCGGCTGTAATGATGAGTTTGGTATAACGATTGGCACTACATATTTACTAATGTAGGCACACCTTGCTGTCACGAAAAAAGGCGAACCTAGGTACGTACATAAATAATTTATCCCATCCATGGTCCATTAATAAACTCGCCTACCTAATCATCTTCTAATACTTTTAATAGTTCTTCATTTGTCATTGGTCTCAATCTATTTTCTTTAACTTTTATCTTATCTGTTCTGGTTTCCCTTGATACTCTGAAATTTGCAGGTTCATCTAAAATAGGTCCTTTCTTTAATGCTTTTTTGACCATTAATTGTTCCGATTCTTTAAAGCTTCTTTCATTTTCAGCTTCAGCTGCATCTAAAATTGGTCTGTTTTTTATTTCCTTTAGGGTAGTAATATTTGCAGGTTTAACTTCGCTCATAGGTTCTATTTTTAATTCCCTTGTATATCCTCTTTCTTCTTCAATATCACTTGAGATTCTATTTGCAGGTTTAATCAAGACGTTTGATTGGATTACAATTTTGGGTTTGATACCATCAGAGTTTGGTTTACTTTTCTTAATTAACTTTAAATCTTTGGCTTTGTTCTTTTTCTGTATAGTTTCAGCTTGGTTTTTTTCCTTGAGTAATTGTTTCTCTTTGGCTTTCTCTAGTCTTTCTATTCGTTTGTTCTCCTTTTCTTGTATCTCTTTCATCTTTTTTTGTTGTTTTTGTAGTTCTACAGCTTCCCAATCTTTACTAGTCAAAACAAATGAGCGATGTTCTGTACCAGCTTTTTGTGTTTTAATTGGAGTCTTCGGTAACTTTAAAAAATCGTTTATATTTTGTGCCTTTGTAGGGACTTCGATTGGCATATTATCCACCAGTACCCATTTTCCACCAGTACCCATTTTCCACCAATCAGCTCTACACTTTGACGACTGGTGGATGGAATAGGTATTAAATTTATTGGCGTTATTGACTGGTTTTCTCTTTGAAATTCGGAAATAACGTCAACCGTTTGTGCAGCTTCTGGTATTGAATCGTTTATTGATGAATAGATTGTACAGAATTCTAAAGGTAATTTTTCAACCACCTGATACTGAAGTTCAACATGCTCTCCACCTATTTCGTGTCCTGAGGTTTCTGAATAATCGACAACCATCGTGTTTGCTTTAGATACGCTAGTGTCTTCGGATTGAGGTTCATGGGACAGTTCTGGTTCATTTAGCAAAAGTTCTACTTATGTTGGCATTGTCGTTAATTCATTAAAGGCTGCCATTGTGTTCAAATCTTCTGAACCATCGTTGTTTTGTTCATTTAAATTGCTCCTGTCCTTGTGTTGAATTAGTTCCATAGAAGTTGTCTCTTGTTCTGGCTCTTGTGTTGAAATTTTTGGTACGAGATATTTATACAAGTCATAAAGCTTTTTAGCTTCTATTGATTTACCTACCATCTGATTCTTCATCTTTCGGACTAGCTGTGGTCCAACAATTTCTTCAAATGTCTGGTAGTTAAGACTTGTAGAACAGTTGTCATCCAACATTTCTTGTACTGGTTTAGAGGGCATTAAACATTTAGCATAGTCTACTTGATCTGGATTAAATGGGCATAAACCACAAGCTTCAAAACCGTTCTTTAACGTCGTCTTGTTTAATTTAGGTAAAAGCTTCTCTAATGTAGGAGCAACATCTGTTTTTAGTAAGGATTTCGTTAAGTTATCTGTACGCCATTCTAGGACTGCTTTACGCCACATTACTTTTATTGGGCGAAATGCCGCTACGTCTGCTGGTTGCAAAATCCGTGTCGCGTTAGGGTATAGAGCTATAAGTATTATACCAAGATTTTGACAAAGTTGAGTAAGCTGAAGTGTTGTGTGGCTTTTATGCCCATCAAAAAAAAGAATTACTGGAAAAGTGATATTCCTCTTCATTAGCGCTGGATGCAGAACATTCTGTATGTACTGAATGAAAAGCTCGGCCTTCATCCATCCATTATCTGACAAGCCAATGCCCCACTCGCTAGGCACAGACTTTTGAATCTCAGGTCGCATTCTCTTTAAGGGGTAAATAATCATAGGAGGTGTTGTTACACCATCCGCCGAAAATGTAAACATTACGGTAACACACGATTTAGACTGAGCGTGATCTACCTCATACACATTTTTGGTTCCCCTTAAAGCGATAACTTTAGTATTCTTTGGGCATAAAATAAAATTAGTTTCATCCCCATTGTAAACTCTAGATGGATCACTCAAAATATTAAAAAGATCATTTTCTTTCAGATATTCTACTTGTTTAAACCAATTTCTAATTTGCTTCTCTGACAACTTTGAGCTTGCTGAAGTTACAGCCTCTGATGTTCGTATAGAAAGCTCAGGATGCCTCTTCAAAAATAATTTATACCATCCATCGCCTGGTGTATTATCTATAAAACTGTTTGGTCTGGGATTTTCGTCCAAATACAGTTTGACACTCTTTATGACGTCCTCTTTACGCCGTGGAAATCCTTTTCTACAAGCTGAAATTATCCATTTAACTACCTCTTTTTCTTCTGCATCAGTCAGAACTGTATCTGGACCAGGTCGACTTTTAACAAATAAGTTGGATAGGCGAAACTGCAAAGTTGCCCGTGGGATATTAAATTTATTTGCAGCAGTTTTCTTACCCATTCCATTTTTTATGGCTTGCAAGGCTTTGTCTACATCTTCTTCTGTATATGCTTTTGAATATTTTTTTCCAACCGTAACCTTCGGCATCTTAAAGCCGTCTAAGTACCTGAAAGTGATGAAAAGAAGAGGAAACCTTAGGTGGATATAGTCATTGGCACAACAAAAAATATATAATGATTGGCAGTGCCAAGAATTGGAATAGAAGCGAAATAAAACTTATTTAGCAACCCAATATGGTCTATTTTGATGAAAATGTAATTTAACCAACAAATACATACACATGCCACCAAAAAAAAAAGTACAATCATTGGCATCCGTGCCAATCACTGTATCACTATACAAAAAAAAATACAGTGATTGGCACGGATGCCAATGATTGTTCGCTTATTTTTCAACACTGAAAACAATAAAAATAGCAAGATATACCCTAATTTAACAATATCAAATATAAATTGGCGTAGAAACTTACACAAAAATCACTTTTTCACGTGCACTTCTATCCTCCAGCACTACACTTTTTACTATAAAATCAACACGATCACGACCTCTTGATTTCCGTTAAAACTCACAAACAGCTGTGAAATAAAAATGGCTGACAACAGTGTTGCCACTATAGAAGATTAGATATTCTACCCAATAAGGTATTGCAGCCGTAAATAAACAGAAATTGTCTCTTATTATCTGGATTTTTATATCAGAGTGCCAATCACTGGGGGGGTGCCAACAATAGTATGGTTTACCCTACTACGGTAAAGGAATTGGTTGCAGTAAACTCTTTACTTGTATGATTATCCAATAGGATTTGCTCTCTTCTTGTGTCTTGCTGTAAGCTCTTCAGAGCTGATTGGAATGAGGATCCTTGATCTGATATTACAGCAATTGGAACAAGGCCTGTTTCTCCTACAGCTTTTTATTACACATTTTAAAATATTTTTCAATTCAGGTCCTTTTGTTGAACCTTCACAAAAGTAATAGGCTATTACTTGCTGCCATTTATGGACTGCTCCTTTCACCATAAAAACCAATGCATGATCAGCAAAATTTGGGGCTCTTTGTGATAAATGTACAAATCCATTGATACTGTCCTGATGTGCGTTAAATGTTAATCCAGGTTCAAGAGACATTTCATCAAAAATCAGACTGCAATACCTTTTCTCATCTGTCCAAGATGATACCTATAAAAAATATTCATAATATAAATAAGTGTTAGGTATAAGAGAACAAAATAGACCAATTTTATAGATTGTAGGGCAAACAACTGTAAGTGACATTTACCTCTTTCTTTATGCATTCAAAAATCTGAGGATTTACACCTGGTTGTACACTCAATTTTTTTATTAAATTTTTGAGAGTTGTTGCAGACATATAAATATATGCTGGAGAAATTTGTAGCACTTTGGGCCCTGCTTCATGATTGCTAGAGCCACCAGTTTTTCCTCCAATGTAAAGCGTCTCCCTTTTTTTTCTTTTGTATGCAATTTCACTTGCATCCACATTATTTGTTTTGCCATTGGATTCATTTTTGTCGTCAACTTTTCAAAAGAGTTTTCTGTACTAAATTTCAGAGCTTTTTTCGCTCTGTAATGAAAACTCAGCACCTTTCGTGACTTTCTATATTCTCTGTACAGTCTCTTGCAATTAGGTGTAAGTGATCCAATTTTCGGCATTAACCGCTTCCTTTTTTGTGTTGTTACACAAGTTTTGTTTGAAACTGCTGTACAGTGCTGAACATTTTCAAGGGAAGACTCCACTGGCACTGCAATTGATGACATTTCATCAATAACAGTGTTGATTATAGGCTCTGTCATCTTGGATGTTGAAGGCATTGGATCTGTAAAAAAGATAAGAATAAGTTTTAGGGTTCTGGCAAGGCTACAACCTACAACAGTATAAGATTTATGATGAGGAGGAAAGTGGTACATGTCCATGAAAGATGTACACACACAGAGTAAAGTGCTTTTTATTCATGTTGTTGCAATTTTATTATGATTTATTTATTTTTTATTTATTTATTTATTTGGAAACATAAGAACAATAGTTTACAATAACCAGTTGGACAATTATAGACTGCTTGTAGTTTCACCTACATACTGAAATAAAATATAGCCTATGTTACTTTATTAAAACCGGTTCAGTAGTTTTAGAGTTTATCGATTTCAAAGAAACAAACAAACAAACAAATCTTTTCTCTTTATTTTTTTATAACTAAGGATTGTTTATGTTCCGTGTGGTGCCGGACATAAAGAATTGCACTACCCTATCTCTTCTCATGGGTGTCGTAAAAGGAGACTAAGGAAAAATGTAAGGGAGAATGGGCAGCAGTGGTCTCCTAGTATTTAACCAAACAAATGCGATCACCAACCCACCTGCCAAGCGTGGCGATTATAGCATATCCCCCCTTAATTGGGGGAGGCTTATGTCCAGCAGTGGACGCAGGGGCGGATCTTGAATTTGTGGGGCCCTGGGCTAATACTGCTTAGAGGCCCTACCTAATTACTCAACTAATTGCCAATTTGACAAGAAACTGTTTACTGTAGTGATGTAGGTATATGTAATGTAATATATGTTAAGTACAGGAAGAAAATAGGAAAACAAAATATTTTATTTATTTATTAAAACATTATTTATTGCAAAATAAATTGACAGGTTATAAATAGTTATGTTATATAAATTATAAAGCAACCTTTCTGCATTTTTGTGATGCAAATTCTTTTTTTTGGTCATCGCACTGTAGGTCCTTTGTTAAATCGCCATTTATCGAAAGAACTGATAAATGATTTAGTCGATAGTTCGACATTGTTGTCCTGTATTTGTTTTCTATATACGACATCCTGGAGAAAGAACGCTCCGCTTCACAGCTAGTGATCGGCATCGTTAAAAAAATCTTTAAGATGGTATAGCAGTTTGGGAAAACATCAACAAGTTTCTTTTCATAAATTAGCCAAAAAAATTCACTGCAAGAGGTGTAAGACTCTGTCTTAGACTGCAGTAAGTAAGATTTCAACTGAATGCACTCATTCACTAAATGTTCGTCTACGTCATTTGGATAATAATCAATAATATTACGTACACTTTCCAGATCTATGTGTTCTTGATTTTGTCTTGCAAATCCATTAAAAATTTAAATTTTTAATGGATTTGCAAGACAGCATCAAAGTGACAAGATCATCTGGTCTGGCTTAAACTTTTTAACGTAAATTTTAGTTTTGTTTCACGATTTAACAGTTCCCACCGGTCGAAGCAGAGAAGAAAACGTATATTTGTTGCACTTTTCCAAAAAAAAATACAATTTCGGTTGCAACCTTGACGGATTCTTGACCAACTAGGTTAAGGGAATGCGCAGCACATGGCACGTAATCCGCGATTTTATTTTTTTCTTTTAGTAGTGCTTGTACACCATTGTAGATTCCGGCCATATTAGCAGCGTTGTCATATGACTGTCCACTGCAATTATTCAGTAGTAGTCCATTTGTTTCCAAAAAGGCTTGTAGAATATTAAATAAATATAAGCCAGTATGACTACTAATTTTAATGAAAGATACACATCTTTCATACACTTTTCCCCGAAAACAGTATCGTAATACAATAGCAAGTTGGTCATCGTGAGACAGATCTGGGGTTGAATCCATCATAATTGAATAATACTTTGTGTCGTCGTTATTTATTTCAGTTATAATTTGTTTAATTATCTGTTTACCCATAATCTCAATTATTTCCTCATATACTGTTTTTGATAAATATGATATTACAGGGTTTGGTCGCAGCTCTCGTTGTTCAATATGTTCACGTATGAATGGGTCGAATTCTGCCAATAGCTCTAGAGCACCCATAAAATTACCATTATGTGGAGAACCAAATACTTCCTCGGAACCTCTAAGTGCTAAGCCTCTTATACTCAAAAATTTTAGCACTGCAATAACCCGTTTTAGAACATTGTGATAATATTCTGTTTCTTTATTTAATTGCTCCTGAAGCTGCTTGTCTAAAACAGACTTATTTTCTTTTCATGTCAACCACACTAACATTGAATTCTTATGTTCATTAGAATTTTCGTGATTTTCTAAACAAAATCCTATGTGTTTCCAATCAGAAAATCCGGTTGTGTATTGAGATGGAGTTTTAGAAAAAAGTTTGCAAGTCAAACAAAAAACAGTACCAACCCTTTTTGAATAACATAACCAAGATCTTTCCAGTAATTGGCCATTTTTCATTTTTCTAGTGATATACCTATTTGAAAAAGATCTGTTTTGTTCTTTATATTTCTTCATTGAAGCTAAATATATATTCTTCGGATATTTATTTTGAAAGTCAGTCATTTCATGTGAGAGGACGAAATTAATAAAATCATTATTTAGCAAATCTGGCCACAAGCCCACGTCAACATATTTCTCAAACTCAAACTTAATATTTTCTAAATTTCTTTCCACCTCGGTATCGGTATTACCTTCCTTTTGCTGAACACCAATTTCGTTTTCAGAGGAACCAGAGGGTTGCTGGAAGTCAAGATATTGCACATTTTCATTGTTGGTATTTTTTTTCTGGTTTTCAAAATCTTGCATATTTTCATCACTTGTATTTTTTTCCTGGTATTTCGATGTTTTGCTTCCTTCGGTTAGATTCTCTTCGCATAAAATACCTTCCTTTACGTTTTTTAATGGATTTATAGCTATTTCATTCGCGTTTATTAAATATGTTCGGTGGTGCCGGACTTAAAGAATAGCACCACCCTTATCTCTTCTCATGGGTGTCGTAAAAGGCGACTAAGGGATTCACCAGAGGATGGGCAGCAGCGTTCTCTGAGTATTTAACCAACCAACTGCGATCGCCAACCCGCCTGCCAAGCGTGGCGATTATGGCATATCCCCCCCTTAATTGGGGGAGGCCTATGTCCAGTAGTGGACGTCTTTCGGCTGTAATGATGAAATATGTTCTAATTTAAAAATGTTTCAATTTTTGCGCATTTATTTCTTTCTTTTTCTCGACCAAACTGTATTTTTATTTTTTCAGCTCCACTTTTATATTTTCTAGCAGACATATTGTAAAATAAGATGTTTTTCTGAAAATAAACAAAGAACTGGATAGAAATTTTAATTTTAATACCTACTTTGTAATGAGTGTAGCAATTCACAAATTATCATTAAATATCGAACGAGTTCGATTAATTTAGTTTTGAAAACGCAAATAAAAATAAAAAAGTCATGTTTTATAATTCTTTTTACTTACCTACTGCCTATTAAAAGCAGGAAGTCTAGTTATGCTGAATACAAAATTGCGTCGGACGATAAGCGGAGGGAAGTCCCCAGTAATGGACAATACACGGAATAGAAGAAAGAAAGAAAGAAAAATTATTTATATATAAGACGACATGCGGTAGGTGCACATAAAAAATACTTAATTAGGTACATTTCTTGAATCATTTTATCAATGTATGATACCTACCTTGCATGTCGTAGCTGCGGCAAACTGGTCAACACTCAGCATGATGCTGTGTTGTAACCACCGACCGAAAACAAGCGACAGGGAATTCCCCGTTCCGTTTGATAGATGCGCACACGGGTTGATTGATCGCAGTGTTGCCCACCTTATGATCGGATTTTTTTTCATTCTAGATAAAAAAAAATATTGACAATATCGTCTATTGGTTTCAGTTCGGTTGGGGGCCCTCTGTATTCGCGGGGCCCTGGGCTGCAGCCCAAAAAGCCTTTAAGTAGATCCGCCCCTGAGTGGACGTCTTTCGGCTGAAATGATGATGATGATGATGAACTTAGGAGGGCAAACAAAAATGCGGGTCACCTGATGGTAAGCAATCTCCACCTCCCATGGACATCCGCAACACCAAGGGAATCGTTGATGCGTTGCCTACCTTCTTTATAGTATTATTATTAGTATAGAAGTAAATATAGATAGATAGACAAAATTATACCTGCTAATATATGTGACCTGCCAGCTGACTCGCACTGCACTCCAGTGCATGCATATGTATGGTCAACATGTTCATTTTTGGAGTAATTATGTTCCAGATTAGGATTTATATTTTCTGAAAATAAAACATCAACAATTATCACTTCATCAAACACTACATAGTATAAAAATTCCATCTAGTAGTGAGTCTATCTGTTCATAATTTTATTTGGGTATTCACTAATGAACAGTGTTTCAAGAGGAACTTAAGGTATGTAATATAAAAACATTCTTCGCGAATATTAGTGGAGATTTTGAATAACATTCTGTGATGAAGTTATGAGAAGTCTTTGTGAAGCCAGGGTGGGTCAGTTAATAATAAATCATATCCAGCCAGCATGTTCAAATCAAAATTATAATAAAACTTACCGGTCTCCTTGAGCGAACTTAATGGCACGCCACGAGATATCTCTTCAGAAGAGATAAGAGTAGGATATGCACTACCCAGCAAGCGGCCTTTCTTTGTAACAAATCTAGCTTCAAAGTGCTCATGACATACAAGGAGTTTGCTGAGATCCAATGCGCTCATAGTCTTTAGAGAACTACAATTAATTAAATCTAACCACTTTTTGAGTCTTTTCTCACAACATGGGAATTCGTGCAACATAACGTCCTGTCGTAAACTATTGCATCCCGGCACACAACACTTATCGTAATACATTCTGAAACTCGCGAAATCACTAAGACGAAAAGGTATTACGAATATTACTGCTTATGTGGACTGGAAGTGTACGGAAATTAATCAACGTAACCACGACTATCAACAGCATAAACAGTAATGGCGGCAATGCCCGGCTGACATTGTCAAATCACAATGGACGACAGAGGGGGTGTTTGCGGGATGAGCGGGGGATACAAATGTCATGTATCGTTTTCTGACACAGATAATAAATATAATTGTATGTCCAAACTTTTTTCTATGAACATTACGACCCGTGGTCCTCGCTGCCCTGCCCTCTTGTGCAATAGGCATTACTGACAAACAGGTAATGTTTTCAGAAATCATTTATTTGTTCAAAACATGAGTATACACACACAGGGCATTAGACATGGGTAACTCAACAAAAATGCGTGCGAGTGTTTTGGCGCAACTTGGGACAGGCCTATGTCCAGCAGTGGACTGCGATGTGCGGGTTCCGAAGTCCTACAAGGAACCCTTATAGTTTCGTCATGTCCGTCCGTCTGTCCTAATCCTTTACAGCTTAATAACTTCTACAGTTATAAACATAAGTAAATGAAATTTTGTTAAAAAATAGTCTAAATATAGATCTTAATTTTAAAAGAATAAAAAAATCGTTTTTACGTATTTTAGGGGTGGCGTCCATATATGTGAAATGGGTATGATTTTTTTTTTCGCTGCACCCCCTCGTGTGGGGTATCATTGAATAGGTCTACTAAAATGAAGGTAATGTTTCATACACCACTTTTTTATCAGGTGTATCATCAGGCTTGCAATGTGTCCCCCCCCCCCTGCCATTTCTAAACTATGCAATGTAGAAACTTATAATCTTCCACATTGACCTTTGTGAAAACTCTCTTTTAAAATTATTTTGAGTATAATGTGATTATATTTTTTTGAGTTATAGAGAGAAAACTGAAAAATACTTAAAACGTCCTAGTTCAAAGGTCCTTTGAGACCTTAGAGAAAAATTATCGTAGCAAATAATGCTCCTTTAGCTACTTTCTATTTGAAAAAATCACAAAAAGTAACTTTGAAATGACACACTTCTTAAATTTGACTTCTTGAATTTATCGCTAGATGGCGCTACTAACAACACGCTCTGAGTCGCGAATGCTGCCGATTATTGCAAAAACTAAAATAACCATGATTAATATTCGATTTGATTCGTTTGTAATTACACCTACTTAAGGAACCCTATAATACTGAGCATGGCCCGACATGCTCTTGGCCGGTTTTAAATCTAGGATCCAAAATGGTGCCAATGCAGGCAGCAGTGCGATTTTCGTAAGCAAGAAGTCTTTTTGTAATTCCTTTTCGTAAGTTGTCAATTAAGGTCTCTCCTTCTGGGGTCTTGTAATTAATAGAACTGAGTTTATTATAGAGGCCGTGTACAGCCGACTGTTACTGTTACTTCACAATTTCCATGATAATACCGATATTATCATGGAAATTGTGAAGTAAGTGTCTCCTGAAATTTATTCAATGGCATCTAAAAATGGAGATAAGGCTGCAACCATATTTTCCATCAAAGATAATTCGTCTGGACTAAGTGGCTGTGAGGAGCTTTAGTATTGCAATTTCCATGATAATACCGATATTATCATGGAAATTGTGAAGTGAGTGTCTCCTGAAATGTATTCAGTGGCATCTAAAAATGGAGATAAGGCTGCAACCATATCTTCCATCAAAGATAATTCGTCTGGACTAAGTGGCTGTGAGGAGCTTTAGTATTGCAATAAAGCGCTATAGTTACTTGGTCATTGATAAGGAGAAGTCTCTGTATCATCAAGAACAAGCTGTTCCATCGAGTAGAAATTTCCTGGATAACTTTTAGGACCGGTTTGTTTTGGTCTTGTTGTATGGATTTTAACTTCTCATACGCTTTTGGACTATACTTGAAATAAGCTACAATGCTTTTGCATTTAGTAATGACATTACCAAGTGCCTCTGTGGTGTTAATGGCACCTTGAACCAATAAATTTAACGTGTTGGCTAAACAGGGTATTTTTGGAATCTTGGGTAACTCACAGGCATTCACCATATTTGTCACATTGCCAGTTACAATTGCGAGCACTGAGGTTAAGAGCTGTATGACTTTCATTAAGATGGACAGTTTACCGTACCACAGACCATAAATTGAAGTCCAACAATCAGTACTTAGAGCAACAAACATAATATTATCCAACATAACCTTAATTTGCTAATTTATTATAGCATTTATTTGCTGCGCTAGGTATTTCGTATCATGGTTAGAACCACTCATTAACAAATTCTTGAAATCTTCCTACCATATGATGGTGTATAAATATCATCATCATTATCATAATTTCAGCCGAAAGACGTCCACTGCTGTACATATGCCTTCCCCAAGCATCGCCACAACGACCGGTCCTGCGCTTTCCGCATCCAGCGGGTTCCCGTGAACTTCACAGTGATTATCGATTAATAAGTGATTATCGATCGTACTTTGGACTATGAGACATTATAATAGTTACAAAATAGGTAATGGATTATTAGAATAGTTTTACAATATAATAGCTAATAAGACAATAATCTAAAATTAGATATTTGCAATGACCAAATGCATAAAGTATTGTAGTGGAATGCGGACAGCGCGATAAGAATAATCATAGCTTCTTGATGTTTTCGCAGATCTCAGCGAAATGTACGTGTTGATAAGTCACGGGTCATCGCGTCGTTGGAGATTGTACCGGTCGCAGCACTAAATTGTGTGCGACAGTGGGTACGACCTTTCTGGTTCCAAACAAAGACCGGCTGCAGCACAGGCAGTGCGCAGCAGTGGGTCTTTCACGAACTTGTCACGAACAAGCGATTATTCATAAGCGCCTTGCAAATACGTACAAAAAAATATATATTTGGAAATTAGGTATAAAAACTATTTGAATAGTACTCTTTGCCCCTACCTTAGTAGTAATCCGTGCTGTGCGTTCCTCACCTAGCAGGACAGCACAATCTTCGGCAGCGCTGTTGATGCTTTCAGCTGGTACAAAATAAAAACGAATGTCCATAAAAGTGTATTTGATTTCGAGCTCGTGGGTGCTACTAAACCTTCATTGGAATGAAAGTCATTGCGTTTTGCTCCTTTATCACATTTTACCTTAAATTCTACCTATTTTAATTAATTTTACTTATAATTCTAACTTAATCACTACTTACTACTACGAGGCATGCCTTTTAAGTTTTGTCGTTTGAAGAAAAAAACACAACTAGAACCTTATAGTACTTTTTATTGTTTTTCAAAGTATTCACCACGTAGCTTAATACACTTTTCCATTCGCTCAAACCAGTTATTATAAAATTTATTCCACTCTAAAGTGGGGGTGTTCAAAATGGCTGACTTGAAAGCGTCGACTGCTTCTTCACCGGACTGGAACCTTTGACCACGAAGACTTTTCTTAATTTTAGGAAATGTAAAGAAATCGTTAGGGCTTAGGTCAGGACTGTATGGAGGATGGTCAAGAATTTCTACTTTTTCCTGCTTGAAATACTCAATCGTTTGCGAGCGCTGTGTGAGCTTGCGTTGTCGTAGTGCAGGATGATGCGTCGCTTTGAGTTAGATTTTCGAAGTTCGGCGATGACTTGTGGTAAACAAACTGTGGTATACCACTCTGCGTTAAGCGTTCTACGATCTTCAAGTGCAATAGTCGCAACAAGGCCGGTTTTTCCAACGAACGTGGCTACCATCTTCTTTAAGTGCTTCGAGAATGAACAACTTTAGTCGGCTTTGGCTCGTCTTGAAAGACCCAGATTGTAGATTGTTGTTTGGAATCAGGATCGTAGGCATAGATCCAAGATTCGCCACCACTGATGATGTCGTAGACGTGATTTGACTCTCCTCGGTTGAATCTTTGCAGAGTTTTCTTACACCATCTGACGCGGGCCGCCTTGTGATCGTCGGAAAGCAGATGCGGTATCCAACGGCAAACTAGCTTTCTCACACCAAGCGCTTCATGCAAGATCTTCTGAATGGTTGTCCCTGAGATGCCTAATAGAGCCTCTATCTCTCGTTACGTCACATGACGATCTTCGAGAATTAGTTGTCTCACAGCAATGATGTTATCTTCAGTGAAGGCGGATTTTGGGCGTCCTTCGCGACATTTGTCACTAACACTAGTATGTCCACGCTGAAATTCTAAATACCAGCGTTCGACTGAACACAGATGTTAGCTCTTTAAAAACACTGAAGCCGTGTCAGGCCTCTTCTAAAGTTGTAGAAAATTATTGCACGTAAATTTTCCTTAGAAAGATTCATTTTCGTACGTAACCTGACAGATTTCAATTGACGCTGTGACTAAACAATACCTAGCATTAATCCTAATACTTTCAACTGTTTTGAGATTCAAAATTTAAACACATTCGAATATAGAACAGTTCCAAATTCAAAGTTGCCGGGAAATACGGAAACGACAGAACTTAAAAGGCATGCCTAGTACCAGTCAGATTTAATTTAAGCGCCACTAAGAAACACGGCACTAAATGCGTTCGTTTGTTTACGATCCATTTCTTTGGACTTTATTATACTTGGGCACAGATTCCGATAATGTCCCGTTTGTTTACATTTGAAACATTTAATTATTTTTGATCTTGACAGTTTGCCGTTTTTACTGCTACCTTTCTCTATGGATCTGTCATTTTTCTTATGTTGGCTCGACTGGTTTTGCGTTTTTGTAAAACACCAAAGGCAGCACTGTCTCGATTCCATGTATAATAATTTGGATTTAATGGCGTCCGTGGTAATCGACATTCCCTAATGTTCTATGGCCATTACCAAGGAGATTGTTGGTGCCAATGAGAATAAAGTGCCAGTTAAATGTAATGGAAATGTGCAGATTACTACCTGTTGTAACGTTGTACGTTATATCCTAAGTTTCTAAATATTAGATGTTAGTATTATTCTATCAAAAAGTACATTCCAAATCATTATGTATAATTTAATGAAAAACTAACCACTAAGTAATATATTTACAAACAATTTTATTAACAAATCAATATGTACAAGTCAACGAGCCGCGCGAACGCGACGGTCTGGTGCTTGAGGTCGCAGGCCACTACAGAAACGAAAAAAATGTATACAGGTGTCCGTATCGTAAAAATTATAGCAGTGTTCCCCAAGGAACTATATTGGGGCCACTGCTATTTTTACTATACATTAATGATTTACCCAGTGTAACTTCCCACAAATGTATTTTATATGCTGAGGATACAGCCCTTAGTATTGAAAATAATTACAATAATCCCGCTGAATACGAACAAGAAATGAATGAGACCCTTTGTAAAATTATTATATGGCTGAAAAATAATTATCTACATATTAATATCAGCAAAACCAATATGATACAATTTCAAACTTATAACAGTAGACGTCGAGAGTTGAAAATAAAACATGCAAATAATGCGATCGAAGAGGTTCTACTAAATTCTTAGGGATAATCGTAGACAAAAATTGCAACTGGAAAGCACATATTGGTGAACTTTGCACAAAGGTTGATAGATTCGTCTTCGTTCTATACAAAATAACACGTGTGGTTGGTGTTGATGCGGCATTGTGTGCGTACCATGGTTATGTCTCATCTATTTTGCGTTATGTCATAAAAATATGGGATAATTCTGTTGAGTTTAAAAAAATCTTTAGAACACAAAAAAAGGGTATTCGTTCAATTTGTGGTGAACACCCATTAGACAGCTGTGTTCCATTATTTAAGTAATTGAATATTTTACTACTTCCGGCACTTTATGTATTTGAAATTTGCAAGTTTGTACGGAAAAATATACATTTATTTGAGTTGCAAAATGATGTTGTATCCAGAGCCAGTCGCAATACTTATATGCTTTATTTATACATCTAAACAAACAATTCAACTTTATTATTCCAATATTGTATTCTGTATGTCAATCCGTATCTATTCCAAACTACCCAATGATTTTAAAACTCTTAATTTTAGAACTTTCAAGTGTAAACTTTTGAATAAGTGCTACTACTCAATCAAGGAATTTTTGGATGAATTTAATTGAAACAGGTTTTTGGTCGGCTACGTCATGCGCTTCGAGTCGCATGTTCACGCAAACCAGTGTTGCCAGACGTGCGATAATTATCGTAAATTTACGATGATTACAAGTCCTTTGCGATAAAAAATATAGCAAGGTATCGCACGATAGTTTGTTTTACTAATTCATACGATAATTTAAAAAACACTGCGATAATTTTGAGGCAGAGTAACAACGACCAACACTAACAATAAGCTTAGGCATAAATTCTCGTCTCTTTCACTCACTATGTGTGACACATACGACAGACTGAACAAGATGCACAAAAAACACCAAAAAATCCATGTTATCTTTTCAACTGCATAGCTGCGTCCTTTTCTACTCATTTAAGAATAAGAATAATTTATTTCGCAAAAATACGGGTCCAGACAGATGGATAAAGAGTCACAGTTAGTTTCCACATATTTTGCCATAATGGCACGCAAAAAATTTATAACAATAATAATTAAAATCAGATTAGTTTGGCATAAAAGAGTGTACAAGGCGCCACTAGTCATACACTAATTCGGGTCAGTCCTCATCGTTTATTTGGTTTGATATGTAGGATATGAAAGATTTATGTTTTGTACCTGGTTAGCTGCTTACGGTTTAGCTCGAAATCTTCCCTTTTACGTAAAGGTCGAAAGAAATCACATGAATCCTTTTGAATCATATACATTACCTAATCTTACCTAGCGTAGTGCAGAAACTTAGTTATTTTTTGAGTAGGGTATCTACTTTGGCGTGGCATCTACTACTACATCCATCCCTACTTCAAGAAATGATGACGAAAAATGGAAGTCCCCGCAGTCCACCCCGAGACAATTCGTGCAGGGATAGGGCCTTAATACCAAGTGGGCGGGGTTTGTGTCATCACGTGACTCATTAGCGAATCACATCTTATGGCTGCATTCAAACTTATTCAACAAATAGGATGAAATACAACAAACTACAGAAGACGTATATATCACCACCCTATATCTTCTCATGGGCGTCGTAAAAGGCGACTAAGGGATTCACCAGAAGATGGGCAGCAGCGTTCTCTGAGTATTTAACCAATCAATTGCGATCACCAACCCGCCTGCCAAGCGTGGCGATTATGGTATATATTGGGGGAGGCCTATGTCTAGCAGTGGACGTCTTTCGGCTGAAATTATGATGATGATGACAGTAGACGTAATGGATCTAAGTCTAAGCTAAGATGAGCCGAACGAAAAGTTCCCACCATACTAGTTGCGTTACTCCCAATTTATCTCGAGCTATATTCTTTGTACTAGAAAAAAGCCGGAGGGATCGGCTGTAGACGGATGTAGTTGTATTGTGCAAAAAAGGTTTTAGTAGTAGTTTGTTTTTTTATCTCCAAAGCATTTTGGAGAACCGTTGTAGGTTGAAATGTGTCTTCAAAAGGTTTTGAAGTTTCTGGTTTCTGTTCTGTGTCATTATAGCAGGCGGTGACTCGGTGACACGACGTATAGCAGTAGCACAAATAAGAGGAGGTATTATAATAAAATAACGAAATATTTTTAACATTAATACATTTATTTTAAATAGGCGAATGAGCCCGCATTCTCTCCATCTCCGCTAGTGCGTCTGTATTGCATGATGTTTTATCTGTCAGCTTAGAACATTATAGCTCTTCAATCTGGAGACCACAAGTGATTTTACTCAACTTAGGGCCACATACGTCTGTCCAGCCGCAAAAGTACGGGACCCTAAGTACCGTAGCTATACTTGGCCGGGAACTGGATGCCTTTAGGCTAGACATGGGTAACTCAACAAAAATGCGTGAGCTGCAGCTCAGCTCACGGTTCAGGTCAGCCGGAGCTGTGAACCGGCTCACAGATCAGCTCAATTTGTGTATCTGCCTCGAGATCTACTTCGAGTTATGATCTGTGATGCGAGTCGCTGAGCTAAAAGATCGTTCGATCTGTTTGAGCTGCACTCGCTCGCTCACTCTGCGACTCACCGCCGATCTGTCGCCGATCCGGTCACCGCCACTCACCGGTTCAAACAGGTTTTTATTGATATGGACATCTTTAATCTTTCGTGCAACGAATGTTGTCGCACAGATAGATACTATTCTTTGAGCCGTGAGCTGCGTATTTTGTCATTGAGCTGCAGCTCAACAGCTCAAGCTTATTGATCTGCATATTTGAACCGGTTCTGAGCTGAGTTACACACCTCTACTTTAGGTTGAATTAATGTTTTTCTCAAAAGTACTAGCTCTGCCTCGTTGGTCTAGTGGTTGCAAGCGCGACTGCTGAGCGTGGGGTCCTGGGTTCGATTCCCGGGTCGGGCAAAGTGTTATTGGGTTTTTTCATTAGGAAATTCTCCGTAGCAGCCCGGAGTCTGGATTTGTGAAAAATAACACCTGGTTTTTATGCTGTAATTATTAGGGTCAATAATAATGATGATGAATCTCTACTACAAATATTGTATCTTAGATTGAAGGAAAACCATGAAATCTAACATTAGCTAGGTACATTTAAATAAATAAGGTGTTTTTGAATAAAATTTGCTGACTTTAAGGTGTTTTTGAATAAAATTTGCTGACTTGGTTGACACCAAATCTGCGATTTTTATTCAAAACACCTTATTTTATTTACTGTTAGTTCTTACTTCATGTACTTCCTTTAATTTAAGACGCTATGTTTGTAAGAGAGATTTGATCCTCTTTATTGACCCTATCGATGCCTATCAGCAGAAGCTATAAAATACAGGATGGAACTTAACTTTGATTCCCGGCTGAGGCAAGAGATTTTTTAATATTCTGTGAATGCAGAATATTTTATTAAAAAAAAACCGGCCATGTGTGAGTCGGACTCGCGCAGTAAGGGTTCCATACCACCCATCGACCTGATACCCCATATAAACTGATTTAATTTACGAGAGTTTATCTGAAGACATCAACGCACAGGCGCGAAATATGAATTTTTGCATCTCTGTCTTACGCAGGTACCACCATATATGTCTATATTTGTCTTATTTTTAGTATTTGTTGCTAAACTACATAATATGCACTATAATCTGATGAAGTTTGACGCTGATATGTATAACCGTTTTGAATATAGAGCAGGAACAAAAACGTTGAAAAAAATGCATGTTTTTTGAGGTTTCTTGTATGCCCCCCTTTGGTTTAAGACTTTTTTTGTTTTTAGTATTTGTCGTGAAACTCCTCATAGCAACACATTTTCTGTGAAAATTTCAACTGGTTATCTATTACCGTTACAAAGATACAGCCCTGTGACAGACAGATGGACGGATAAGTATATAAGATAAGGATAAGGACGGACAGTAATAGGGTCCCGTTTGGCACCCTTCGGGTACGGAACCCTAAAAAATGAAATGAAGTCTCCTTTAAGGTGAATGCTACAGGGTAGCCCGCGAAATTCAAAATTTTTGGCGTTTTTTGCAAATTGTAGCTTTATTTCGCGTAGTATATCAGTCAAAATATGATTGGCGGAAATAATAGCAATATATCTACTGAATAATACTCATAAAAAATATTAACCTAGCTCTATAAGCTGTATTAGCTCGATAATATTAATTTACGATCAAATTATCGATTTTCGAGCTTGTAGAGCTTATAGAGCTAGGTTAATATTTTTTATGAGTATTATTCAGTAGATGTATTTTTACTATTTCCGCAAATCATATTTTGACCGATATACAACGCGAAATCAAGCTACAATTTGCAAAAAACGCCATAATATTTAAATTTCGCGGGCTACCCTGTAGCATTCACCTTAAGTAAAATTTTATATTTCCAGTATTTAAAGTACTTTCCCTCCATGAAGCATAGCGATGGGACACCTTGTATTAAAAAAATTAAAAAATACATACAACGTGTTATTGAAATAACTGAAAACTTCTTAAGGGGTCAATGTACTCATCAGTATGAACAACTTTTACTATGGGACCAACCCTGAAATCGCAAATAAATCAGCCGTTCCCTACATTTTGTCGATTCGTGTGAACAAAAATGTAGGGGACAAGGGCGATTTCAGCGTTGGCCCCGTAGTAAAAGTTGTTCATACTGATGTGTAAAATGACCCCTTAAGAAGTTTTCAGTTATTTCAATAACACGTTGCATAGACACATAAATAGTTAGTATATTTATATAATACATATGATTCATGGTGAAAGGAAATGCTTTTTATAAATTCTAAATTGGAATTGTAAATTATTACGATCACGTTACAAGCTAGGTCGCTAACTTATTTTACAGTAGTCCTGCCGACACAGTCACTTCAGATTTGTATTGCTTGTTGTTCACATCGCCAATCTGTGGTTAATGTTCGTGAACTAGGATTCTCATAGAGTCGGCAGGAAGAAGATAAATATTATCAGTCGCCAATGGTGATTAACAATGTAATGTAACGTGGCCGGACGCTGATACGAGCCCTTATCAGTTCCTCATTTTTGGATTTTCAGTCATTGTTGAATCGGTTGTCGCAGTGGTAACTGTCTACTTTGTTTCGAAAGTCGCAAATTTTTCTGTTGCTTCGTTTGTGGCGGTAATAACTAAATCTACTTCGCCTATTTCGGAATTTCTATTATTTTTAAATGTTTCTTATTTTCTATTATTCGTAAATGTTTCTTTTGCGTCTGTTTTGATGGTAGTATCTGTATCTACTTTGTCTATATCTTAAGCATTAAATGTTTCTTTTGGATCGGTTGTGGCGAAAGTGAACGTGTCCGTTTCACAAGTTGACAATGTTTCTCAGTTTTAGCAGTTGTAAATGTGTTATTTTGCATCGATTATGGCTTGTCCGTTTAGGAAGTAGGTAATCAAGGCTTTTTTGTGTCAGTGTTGGCTGTAGTAATAATAATAATAATATATTGATAATAATTTATTTGTCAAAAATATTAGTAGTTTTTACATTTCCTTAAGAGAGTAGTAGCTGTATACTTCCGTAAATGTTTCTTTTGTGTTGATCGTGGCAGTAGTAATTGTGTCCGTTTCGCAGCCAGTCAATGTTTCTCAGTTTTAGCAGTTTTAAATGTGTCTGCTTTGAAAGTAGTCAATATTTCGTTAGCGTTGGTTGTGGCGGAAATAACTGTATACACTACATCTGTTTTGAAAGTTGTTAATGCTGTTTTCGCGATGGTTATGGCAGTAGTAACTATTTCTGTTTCACAAATAAACAATATTTATTCTACGTCCGTTTTAGCAGTTATTGTTGTGTCTGTTCGGAAGTCGTAAATGCCTCTTCATAAACAGACACAACTGCTAAAATGGAAGCAAAAAGGTAAATGTAACTACTGCCTCTTCTGCATAGGATTTAGCAGTGGAAAATGTGTCTGCCTCGAAAGTAGTCATCAAGGAGTTCCATAGACTTTTTACTATAGGGTTTTCTTAGACTTATTATGTAAGGGTCCGAGGTGTACAAAAGAGTATGTAGAACGTTTTCATTAGTGGCTATTCTAGAGCATTTTCTAGCATGATGAAGCCTGAATCGTTTATAGTCTTTGTTCCTTGATTCCTGGGCATCTTCAGAGAGTTGTCCAAGAGGTAACAGAATAATGCCGAATTACACTTTCCCCATGAATTAGATTATTTTGAACAGAAGAGGGCATGTAATTATACAGTTTTAAGATATTACACTATTACTTTGTGTTTTTGTTAATATTACATGTTAATGTTGAGTAGGACACGGTTTTAAAATGAGTTTGTAAGAGTAGCCTCTTTTTTGTAATGAGCCAGTACAATGTCCCACTTCAAAAGAGGCGAGGCGTTTTGAACCTTGACGGTGCACGGTACAAATGAGGAGAGACTATAAACCTTTTCATTTCGTACATGCGAGTTGAATCTTACAATTGTATGACTTTTTACCCGACTGCGCCAGAAGGAGGGTTATGTTTTTCGAGTGTATGTATGTATGTATGTATATTTCTTTGGCACGCTCTGTAGCCTAAACGGCTTGATGGATCTTAGCTTGAGAGGTGTCGTTGGATTCGTCTTAATTGTGAGAGTGACACTAGGTATATCAAAATTATAAAAATCAAAATGGCCGCTTTTTGGAGCCATTTTATGTGACTTCAAAAATATTTTTTTGCTCAAAGCCTATCGAGTGGGGTATCAAAATAAAGGGTTTTATTAATGGTTTACGAAAATATATACAACTTATATGTTTAAATGTAATTTGGAATGCTAAAAAACAACAAAATATTCAACGTTAAAAATGAATTTGACTTTTAAAAAAAAACATTAATAGTATGATAAATAAAACATGACAAAAGTAAAAAAAATCAAATAAAAAAATTTATTAACAAAAACAAAAAACCCGACTGCGTGTAAAAATAACAGAAAAGATATAAACAAGACTTATCAACACGCAGGCGGAGGCTACCTATGAACTATTATGTAAATCATGACCAAAAACATACGTAGCCTCCGACTGCGTGTTGATAAGTCTTGTTTATATCTTTTCTGTTATTTTTACACGCAGTCGGGTTTTTTGTTTTTTTTAATTAAGAATAAGAATAAGAATGTTTATTTGCTAGAAATGAGTTACATATAGTTGTTATCATAAAATAAAAATCCGTCATTTCGCCTAGTTGGCATGCAACATTATAAGTAAGCTATCAGTAGTGTCTAACATATTTTAATAAATTATACAATAATTAAATAGTAATTCTAATAGTATTATCAAATAAATAATAATGTAATTATATTAATTATGAAAAGAAAATTTAAATATTATTCAAATTTTTTACTCGATATTTGAGCTGCAGATTAAATAATTATATTACAGTTTTAACTACTATCTACATCAAGTTATAATTTTTCATTTAGAAACTCTTTTATGGAATAGTAACATTTCTCAGATAACCAAGTATGTAATAACTTTCTACATTTTTTATAAGGTAGTGACGTAATTTTAGTTGGAATTTTGTTAAATATTGTGATACACATCTGAAAGCAATTATCCATGTAAAGATTCGTTTTACATCGTGGTCTGACAAGTTTTCTAGGGAATCGCGTATTAAAATTACAAACATCACTTGTAGTAGTAAAGAAGTCAGGATACTTTTTTGCAAACAGAGTTACTTCTAATATATATAAGCTAGGCAGAGTCAATAATTTTAAGTTTTTAAATAAAGGTTTACAAGAATCCAGGGGCCCAACGCCACATATTGCTCTCACAGATTTCTTTTGGGCAATAAAAGCTTTGCTGATGTCCACTGAATTTCCCCAAATTACGAGGCCATATCTTAATGTAGAGGCAATATACCCATAATAGGCGGTTAGTGCAATTTTTAACGAACCTATTTTTGATAGTCTTCTAAGAGCGAAGACAAATTTATTAATCTTTTTTGTCACTTTATCGATATGGGCTTCCCACGAACAGTTTTTATCTATTAAAAGACCCAGGAATGTTGTGTTTTCGCTTTGTTCGATTTTAACGTCTTCGTATGTCACACTGATATTTAAAGGTTTACCTCGTTTATTATGGAATTGCATGAATTTAGTTTTATTAATATTTACCATTAGTCCATTCTTGTGTAACCAATCAACTATATTAGATATTGTCGAGTTGATGTCATTTTCATAAAAGGTGTCATTATTTGAAGTATTCTTGAAAATTATTGAAATGTCGTCTGCAAATAATATGGATTGGTGAATTGTGGTATCAATTATGTCATTAATATAAAGTATAAATAATAAAGGTCCCAGGACGCTCCCTTGTGGAACTCCGCATGTATTCTCCACGTATGAGGATTTATAACTCATTAGATTATTTTCATCTGTAAAATTGGTAATTTCAACGCATTGCTTCCTGTTTATCAGATAGCTCTCGATCCAATCCCTAGGTGTTCCTCTGATACCTAATCGCTCTAATTTATTAAGCAGGTTTGAATGGGGTACTGTGTCGAACGCCTTGCTCATGTCAAAGAACGTAACTGATGTATTTATACCTTTATCTAAAGCTTCAGTTATACTTTTTACAAGTTTAAAGATTGCCAATATTGTTGATTTTCCCTTTTGAAATGCATGTTGATTGGGTTTAATTAGATCAAATTTATTTGCGAAGCTTGTGATTCTAGTGTGCATGGCCTTCTCAAAGATTTTTGATATTATCGGTATTAAAGTTATTGGACGATAATCACCGGGGTTACACTTGTCCCCTTTTTTAAAAATAGGTTTAACAATAGATTGTTTTAATTTACTTGGGAAAACTCCTTGAATAAATGAGAGATTAATTAAATGGGATAAAACAGGTGCAATGATGGAAGAAACAGTTTTTAGTATTTTGGTTGAGATATTATCATATCCCACCGTGTTTGTATTGTTTAAAGACTTAATTATTTTAATTACCTCTTCACTATCACAGGGGAATAGAAATAAAGTATTGTCATTAGTGCTATATTTCTGTATATCTTTTTTAGGAATCTTTAATTTATCATTTTTTGTTATTTGAATAAAATATTTGTTAAATGCTTCAGCTACTTTAAGAGGACTTCTAATTATTTGAGGCCCAATTTTTAGTTTCTCAATGTTACTTGGCCGTAATAGTCTATCTTGTTTGTTTTTTATAATATCCCATGAGGTTTTACACACACTTTTTGAATTTGTCACAAGTTTTTCATAACAAATTTTACGTGACTTGACTATACACTTTTTTAGTAGTCGTGAATAATTTAAGTAGATAAGTTTGTCATTCTGCATTTTTTTATGATAATAATTATAGCGAAGTTTCCTTTTAATTTTAGAAGAGATTTTAAGTCCACGAGTTATCCATTCTGGTGTTTTTGACTTGTTAGTGATTCTTACTTTTATTTCCGGAAAACAAAGTTTGTAAAATAATGTGACTATATCATGGAATTCACTGAACGCTTTATTTGCATCAAGTTCATTAAACACATCACAGAAAGATATGGCTTTTAATAATACGCTATATTTTTTAATATTATCTTTGTTATAATTTCGTTTAAAGATATACCAGGAATCTACAGAGTCTTTGTTTTTAATTAAAAATGATAAAGTTTGAGAAGTATTATGATCCGATAAATCACATTCGTGGACATCCCCTGCAGCGTCCGTTATGTTGCTTACAAAGTGGTCAATGCAAGCCTTTTTTCGCGTTGGCTTAGTTATATTTAGTTTAAGGTCAAAATTATTTAAAATATTTTGGAATTCAGTTCTATTTTTATTTATTTTTAGGGTGTCAATATTGAAATCACCTGTAAGTATAATTTTATTATTAGGCTTAGGATCAATACGGTGCAGAAGTAACTGCAATCTATTGAAGAAGACCTCAATTTTACTATTTGGCGTCCTATAAATGCATACGATAATACAATTTAACTTTGGTAATACAATTCCACAACATTCAAACGTGGCTTCAGATGCATAATCTCTAACGTAAATTAGCTCACTATATTCAATACCCTTTCGGCAAAGAATACCAACTCCCCCACGCTTTTTTTTTCGGCAGAAGGATGTTGCCAGTGTGAAGTCATGAAGAGACGCATTAATTTCATCCCCAGACTTAATAAATGTTTCGCTAAGGCAGATTACATCAATGAGTCGATAAGACTCCGAAACTTCATTTGTCCATATTTCAAACCTATCTTTCTTATTTAGAAAACCAGCGATATTTTGGTGCAAAATAGTTAGGTATTGTTGATGTTGATTAACGAAAAAACGACTTATTCGATTTATCTTCGATTTCTTCTGTTTGAACTTTCGACTTATTCTTATTTATAATTTTAAAGTAATAGGGTATAGTGCCTTTACGAATTACAGTTTTAGGGCAACATGTTCCATCCGTTGGACGCAAGATTTTAATAGGTGTGTTAAGGTTTTGGCTCTGATTTTGAGCAGAGTGTATTAACATGTCACTAGTTACAATATCTTTTCCATTACATTTATTTTTAATCGTCCATTTAAGATATTTCGAGTTGTAATCAAAGGTGTCTATGGTTTTATTTATGAGTTTACATAGCGCTCTTTTTTTTAAATTAATGCAATCAATGAAGTGACAGTTTTTAAAATTATAACAAAAATTCTCCAATGCATTATTTAATTTGCATTCATTTAGATGTCTGCCGTTTTTAACACTAAGAATAAGGATACTACATTGTTCGAAAAATTTCACAGCTGATGATAGTTCATACAGTAATTTAGTGGGATTCGAGTCATTTTCCCCAACACTTATAATAATTTTGTCATCTTTCATTATATTCTGCTGCATATGGGCACAATAGCTCAGGATATCCCTAGACACGGCATATGGTTTAGTCATGGACTCGATTTTATATTTTTCATAGACGTTTCCAATTCTTGAGCGTACTAGGGCTGAAGCCAGTCCTGTACACTGTTGTCCTCCAAATATATAAACGTTTTTCAATTTGTCTCGATTAATGTTCATATCACCTGTTGTAGGTTGCTGTTCATTTTGTGTAGTAGCGTGTAGCGTTGAGGGCTTAGTATCAAACAGCAACTTAATTTCAGTGTTATTCGATAGTTTAGGTTCCTTTTTGTTGGAAAGTATGTTTCTCTGGTTTCTTTTTTGAGTACTTAGCCTTACACTCTTCGGTGTATCTAAACTTTGAATATACATTTTCTTAAATTGTTCCTTTGAAACAGTCATTTCCTCAATTAATTTTCGGTGGCGAGTGTTTTCTAATGCAAGTTTATCTATTTCAGCATGTGCACTAGCTAATTGTTTATCTTTTTCTTGTAGTTCACCCTTTAGTTTCAAAATTTCATCCGTAGAAGCATGCGTGGATAAGTCTATCATGCTTAACGCAGTATCAGAATCAGGTGATTGTAATAAAGAGTTCTCCTCTATGCCCAGTGATTCAAAAGACAAAGTTTTCACCAGGCGCCTTCGTTTCGATCGTATGGTAATATTCCGTTCTTCCGAATCCATTTCTTTAGTTTTATGTTGTTTAAGTAAGATTCCGATACCAACACCTGTATATTCAAGAGTGTGCTAATAAATACACTTCTTTTTTTTTTTTTTTTGTATTGTAGGTAGTTAATTATATTTTGTTCAATATCAGATATCTGTGTTCAAGTGTTCAATGTCTCTTTTGATGTTTGAAATTTTCATTTGAACTTATAATCAGTCATCAAACATTACAAAAAGTCTCTATAATATTGTGGTGGTTTACGAACCCGCGTCACACTAGTTAGCAATCCACTGTCGTTTCCACTAGACCAGCGGTTCTCAAACTTTTTTGGTCACGGAACCCTTTTGACAAGCAAAATACTTGACGGAACCCTACAATAAAACAATAGTTTTTAAAGTGTATTCTTTATTATATAAGCATAATAAAAGTACAATGTAACAGTTACTAATTATTACTTACTTTAACCACATGCCAAGTACAATAATAGAAGATATTAAAAATGAAAAAATCTTAACTAATGGGAGGTATGAAACTGTTTTTTATTTTTCATCAATTGGTTGATATCAGGTTTGATAGAAGACATTTGAAGTCTCATAGCAGGTTCGGCGTCCAGTCTATTGCGATATTTTGTTTTCGTGGCTGCATAGGTTGAGAATCCTGTTTCGCACAAATATGTTGTTGGGAACGGGAGAAGAATATTCAGAGCCATTCTGCCAAGCATTGGATATTCATCACGGATTCTGCACCAAAAATCGTTGAGAGGCGTCGTTTTGAACAGTGACTCCATACTTGTGTCTGATGACATTTCTAAAAGAGATTCATATATCTCGTTTGACATACTTTCGGGCTTTTGCAAGTTGGGTAAAAAAGGATTATGAATCCATGAATTCAGCTTCATTTTTGTATTATGTTCTTCGGGAAAATACTTTACAAAAGATGCGCGCATCGAAGTGAGATATTGGACCAATTCTTCAAACACATCATCTTGAAACATTTCCGAGTCGTTATCGCTAACAAACTCACCGAGTGACGTAAAGCTTTCTATTTCTCTCTTACCAACGCAAATAATCCAAAAATCTAATTTTCTTTTGAAGGCAGTTATTTTGTTATAGGCCTGGAACACTGTTGTCTGTTTACCTTGCAATGATAAATTCAATTCGTTCAGTTTTTGAAAGATATCCGCCATAAAAGACAATCGGAACAACCAAGTTTTATCATACAAACGGTCTTTCAAATTAAAAGAAACTGTATCTGCTGAAAGAAACATTTGTAACTCGGCTCTAAGTTCAAATAGCCTTGTTAAAGTTTTACCCCGAGACAGCCATCGCACTTCTGTATGGAGCAGCAGTGTTTTATGTTTGCTGCCATAATCTTCACACAATAATGAGAACAATCGGGATTGTAGTGGTCGTGATTTGATAAAATTAATTATTTTTACCGCTTCATCCATAACTAATTTTAGATTTGACGGCATTTGCTTCATCGCAAGTGCTTGTCTATGCAGAATACAATGGCTGGAACTACAATTAGGCGCTTTACTTTTTATTCGTGATACTGCTCCTGCTGTTTTACCTGTCATCGCCTTGGCCCCATCTGTACAAATGTCAATGCAATCGTTCCAACTAAGATTATTTTCTTTAAAAAATATGTTTATTTTATTAAAAATTTCTTCCCCGGTAGTGTTTGTGGGCAGCGGTGAACACATAAGCATGTCTTCTTCAAAAGAACGTTCATATGGATATCTCACGATAACCAGCAAGATAGCCAGACCAGTGACATCAGTTGACTCATCCATTTGCAAGGTGAATCGTGTTTTTTGTAGACGTGCAACTAGTTCTTGTTTGACGTAGCTTGCCAGATCATGGATTCGCCGTGAAACAGTATCGTTTGATAGCGGTACAGTAGAAAGATGCTTTGCAGATTTTTCATCGAGCATACATTTTGTTATGTCTAACACACATGGCTTTATTAAATTCTCAGCGATAGTGTGCGCTTCACCTGCTTGTGCAATGCGATAGCTAACTAAATATGATGCCTCCGTGGCCTTTTCATTGATAGTTTGTGTTACATGCATCATATTTTTTTGACTTTCCAATAACTGTTCTTTTTTACGGACAAAAAATTATTTATTCTTGTCTTTAGACTCGGGGTGTACAGTTTCTAAATGTCTGCGTAATTTGGCAGGTGCCATGGAACTATTAGGAAGCAGTTTACTACATAACATGCAGAGAGGTGAGCCGTTGGAATCAACAAATCCGAAACTGATATATGATTCATCATACTTCCTTTTTTTCGTCTTTGAAACCGTGGAGCTTGACGTCGTGGCATCATCGTCTGGATCGGTAATTGCTGTATTCTCCGCGCGTACTGCTTTTGAACATTCAGCGTCATTAGAAGATGTCGTTGCAACACGTTTAACACCTTTAAGCCAACGTTCCATTCTTCTTTATTAATAATGTTACACGTCAGGATGGTAGGGTCAAAATAATGCACAATCGTTACTGCGTTTATGAGACAAAGTTTAGTCCAAAGAAGAAATGTACAAAACTGATACAATCAGAATACAGCGGGCAGTAGAACTTACAAGAAGGCAGCAGGCTAGCCAGCTTGTAAGTAGGTAGGTACGAACTTATCGCTCCGAACGCTAATCGTCAACTGACTGACGAGGCGCGACTTTTTTTATATAATAGCGCTTTTATACTTAGTCCTAGACTCGAACTCGAACATTCTCAAAAATACTCGAGTCGGCGCCTTTGATAAACAAAAAGCGGAAATAAAAATATAAATACAAAAAAATGCGTTGTAAACAATCTCGACTTTATGCTTTTGAAGATAGAGCCGAAAGTCGCTTGTTCACAACTATAGCGTCTAATTCAGAGGCGGCTTTTATCAAAGGGACTGCGCGCTCACAAGTATACGCGCGGCGGGCGGATTCAAAACGTTCGACCAGTGACCAGAGAGAGGTGTTTTGTTTTTTTTTTCTAAATTCTTGCGGAACCCCTACAGGGGTATCGCGGAACCCTAGGGTTCCGCGGAACACACTTAGAGTACCGCTGCACTAGACCAATTCGTATGTTAGAAACCGAGTGAAAAATCGTGACTGCTTCGTGCAGTTTTGTTTACCAGGTGAGAAGTTTGATTTGATTGGTTGAAAGTTTTAACCTGAGATCGTCACACAAAGTTCGAATAAAATTAACGGTTCGGTTTTTTCACACTTTATAATTCACTTGTTTAGCAGTTTTTAAACACTTTTTTCACTGTTTATTTGCCGAAATATTGTAGATATTATAACTTAGGTTGCGGTTTATAAGTTTTTTTTTTTTTTGGGTTTGTATTCACTATTTGCTTGTAAACACTGTCCAATATGTTGATAATGTTTCACGTGAATATTTTGTCTTCTAAAATAAATATTCTTCCACCAACGATAGATGATAATTATTAGATTTAAGGTAACTGATATATAACACATTTAGACTTTAAAATTAGCTTAAAGTATTTTTATCAAATTTAATAGCACGGAGCTGATGTTAACACGGCAACTAGCTACTAACTAATTAATTTATAATGTACTGAACTTGACTTTGGAATTTTTGATTATAGAAAACGAATACTAATGAATGAAGACAATTATTTTGAAACGTTTACGTCCGAAATAACGTCTAAAAACTAAACATTTTTTAATCTTTGTCAGTCCCTGTTTTATTATTCTATTCTATGAATGAGTCTGAATACACTTTATTGCATCTATAATTACTATAATTATCCAAAAATCTAGTGCCCGCTACATGTAAACATTATTATTTTATTCATTCATGCATGACAATGCGCGTCGTTCATCGTCCTGTCCCACTCATCATGTAGTTATTGTAGCGAAATGAAGTCGCAACCGTCGACTGGTAGATAGAACGCGACGCTTTCCTCTTTCGCTCTCATCTACTCACTCACCTTACACACAGAACAGTAGAGCAGCGCGACAAAAATATTGAAGTGGTACATTTTATAAAGTTGAGCCGTCAGTACAATTTTCTGTCATGTACGGGACAAATGTACTGCCTCTTGTAAGTCCTACTCAACACTATTACATATGAAAATAACAAAAATCTATTAATCCCCTACATGTAATAGAAAAAAAAAAATTACATGCTTCAATTTAAATATCTGAGAGGTTCTTGACTTCGTCTAACAGTTCCTTGGAAAAAGTGACTGATGGTTTTCAAATACTTGGTATGTATGGATCTGAATTCTGATGTAAATAGAAGACCATGAAGTACGTCTTCATTCGTTGCGGACCTAAAGCACTTTCTAGCGTGATATAATCTGATATTTTTGTAATCTTTATTACGAGATTCTTGGACATCCTCAGATAAATTACCAATAGGCAGAACAGCAAAATGTCTAATTATACTTTCCCCATGTATTAGTTTCTTATGTACTGAAGAAGACATGTTACACCACATATATTTTGTTACGTAAAATTGTTTAATAGCGCAAGTATATTCACCAATTTTTTTCTGGATTTACAGCAATACCGGATGCCAAAGTCTGAAGAATAACATATAACCTTTTAATAAGATCCTCATCAACTCCTGTAATTTCAGAAGAGCAATAGTAGTTCTCAAAAAATCGTCGAGCTGTATTGCCGTCAATGCTGTTTCCACTTCCTTGCCGGGGTTTATCAACGTGCAATCCCATTCGGTTTCGAAATAGACTGTACGAGTTTCTTCTTGTCTTCTTTACTTTTTATCTTCCGGAGTCCTCGCAGCAGTGGCGTGCATTGCATATAGGCAAATAAGCAATGCCTACCTCGTTACAATTCAATATTAACTACTACTAAATCAATTATTAAATAAAAACAATTAACATAGGTATTCAATAATAATGTATGAATTCAATGCGAAACTTCATACTAGGTGCAGGCATTAGGCAGGTCAGCCGCACGAATGCCTGTAACTTCACACACAATCAAACCATTTGGCGTAACTATATACACACGCACACTACTTTAGCGACGTAATACGACAAAAACATAAACCACGTTACGGCCATGCGTAACACACTAACATTTGACGATTCGCAATTTATCCGCAATATCAGCTCTACAGGTGTAGCCTTGTCGACTCGTCGCGTCATGGGTAGTTCGTAACGTTTTTCACACATAACCCTTTTGTGTGTAACTAGTTATTTCCATACAAACTACAAAGTGATCGTTATAATAAAACTATACTCAACATTAGAAAAATAATGGCGAAGTAAAGATAGTAATTGTTTTATATTATTTACATTTAAGTGTAAATGGTAAATATATTACAATTTTTTTTTGTACAGTCGATTGCATGACTGGTAACACTTACAAAACCATCCTTACTGCTTACGAAATAAAGACGCTGTCAATGTCGAAACTGTTACCACTGACATGCGGTCGACCGTACATTGCTACACATTTATCGTAAAATAACGAAACTTAGTATACGCGTATATCGAATTATCGATGGCGTTATAACGTTATTTATCTAATGGTATAATGAATTGAATTTAATAATTGTGTAAAATCTGTTGTTTTCTTGCTCCGTAAATCTATTTTGTAACTTTGTTCGTAAATTAATCTTTACATTACTACATCCACAAAACTACTATTTACACAAAACGATTATCATCACCCTCGTAAGCATTTTCTCTAACCGACGTTAAATAACGCCCAACTCTAATTTATTGGCAGTTGACATTGACACATGACAGTATTTGACATTCTTGTTTCTATTTGCGCGGGTGAATTCCGTAAATCGTGTATTAATTAGTTTTCTCCGTTTACAATTAATTAGGTAGTTCGTTTTATTGTGATTTTTGAAGGTTTTTTGTAAAGAAACTTATGTAAACATGGATGAATTACAGTGCTCGGTATACTTGTTTAGAGAAATTACGAGAAACCCTTTCAGTCAGTTTTAGTTTGTTGACAAAACAAAAAAAGTGTATATCAGTAGACAAATACGAAATCTGTCTTTGACTCAAGAAAAGGTAAAATGTTATGACTATTACACGTTAATACAACTGTAACTGGACTAACTGGATACCGTCATTCAAATGTAATGGTCTTTTACCAGTGTCTCTTACTTTAAAACGTCATTGTTAAAACGTCTCGTTTTTTTGTTTGTTTTGTATGAAATATGTGTAAAAGATTTTTTAATTTTATACTAGTAACTTGCTGTCTGTTTAGTGCCTGCCTACCTAGGCCGAAAACCAATGCACGCCACTGCCTCGCAGCCCACTTTTGAAACGAAAGATTATATGAAATACGTAAAATTAACTCCATGCACCTAATCCACGCATGCAACGTAGACAAACCGTACTCGTAAGCAATCATATTATCTGGCTTTGATTCAATCTTCTGAAAATTATTCATCTCGCTTGGTTTAGCCCCACACACCATACACACAGCTCCAGAACGTGTCCGTTAGAACTTGTGTATTTTTCCGTCCACCATCGTTAAGAATAGTTCGTGACTTATTTCAATTACCGTCCTTCTTGTGTTTAAATAAATGAAAAATATCAAGAACAGATAAAATCTACTTTACAACAGTAATTATCACTTCGAAACAAAACAAAATGACTGAACCAACGAACGCGGTACGAGAACTTGAATTATACTGAAAATGTGAAAAAAATTAATGAACTAGTTAAAGTCAGTGTCAATAAATCAATGACTTTCCTTGACGAAGACATAGTAGAAAAAATCGAAAACAAACGACGCTTAAAATAAAAAATCGATTTCTAAATAATCGATTTTTCTCGAAATAATAATCGACCCAAAAAATCTATTAAAAAACAAATATAATCGATTTTTTTAATAATAGATTATTTTTTCACATCCCTAAATGTTAAAGACACGCCATGAAGCTCAGGGTCTTACCACAAAAATAATTTAAAACAAGCTTTCGATGCGTGTTTGGCGAGACAGTTTTTAAAATTTAAATGCGCAGTGACCGAGTGTTTCATTTCTTTTACCACAAAACGTTGTCTAACATCTGTTTGCTTAGGCGCTGCTCTCAGAACACGGAAACAAAGGACGCACGCACCCCTACTGCGCGCGAGCTTTGTTTCCGTGCTCTTAGGGTTTACCACCGTTTTTTAGGGTTCCGTAGTCCTACAAGGAACCCTTATAGTTTCGTCATGTCCGTCCGTCTGTCCGTCTGTCCTAATCCTTTACAGCTTAATAACTTCTACAGTTATAAACATAAGTAAATGAAATTTTGTTAAAAAATGGATTAGATATAGATCTCAATTTTAAAAGAATAAAAAAATCTTAACGTATTTTAGAGGTGGCGCCCATACATGTGAAATGGGGATGAAAATTTTTTTTTCGCTGCACCCCCTCTTGTGGCGTATCATTGAATAGGTCTACTAAAATGAAGGTAATGTTTCATACATCACTTTGGCTTACAATGTGTCCCCCCCCCTGCCATTTCCAAACTATGCAACATGGAAACTTGTAATCTTCCACGTTGATAGACTTTTATAAAAACTCTCTTTTAAAATTATTTCGAGTATAATGTGATTATAAATTTTTGAGTTATAGTGAGAAAACTGAAAAATACTTAAGACGTCCTTCATAGGTCATTGACCTTAGATAAAAATGATCTTAGCAAATAATGCTCCTTTAGTTACTTTCTATTTAAAAAAATCACAAAAAGAAACTTTGTGTTATATTGATGATACAAAGTAACAGCGCACCTAGCGCTAAATTTAAGAAGTGTGTCATATCAATATATCTTAAATTTAGCGCTAGGTGGCGCTGTTTGCAAAAACTAAAATAGCAATGATTAATATTCGATTTGATTCGTTTGTAATTAGACCAGTAGGTCCTAGGGTTATAGGGTTCCTTAAGTATAAGGAACCCTATAATACTGAGCATGGCCCGACATGCTCTTGGCCGGTTTTTATGCAATACGGTTAACCCCGGAAAGGTTTCAATGCAGCCAGTTGCAGGTAGATCTGGTTTGATGAAACAAATATATTTTGGCGTGAAATGTTTCATTTTAGTAAATAAATCATTAATAACAATGTCAATTAAGTACTTTTGTAGGCTTATAAAGTTGTTTCTATTAATAAAAAGACCTTGGAGCACAAAATAATATATTTTTTGTGCAAATTAACGTTTGATAAAACTACAGCCACTAATAACATTCAAATCGTAACTAATACATTATTATCAGAAAATTATGAAATGACCACAAGCGAATTTTAGGGGTTAGACAAGGGCAAGACACTTTAAAACAGACGTTCTGGGCTGTTTAATATAAACACGCACCGGCAGCGTATTTAACCCAAGGCGAGTGAAAGACGTGGATTTGTAGTAACAATTTTCTGAAACACCTGTTGGATACATAACTAAGACGTGGTTAAAACTTTTGTGGTAAGACCGTCAATGTGGTCTGTTATCGGCACGGACTCATGACGGAAAGTTGGTAGTCGGTTCGAATTGACTCCGTTTAGCAGAAATAGAACACGCCTTGGTTATAGACTAGTTTCTTTGACCACTTTTTATTTTTACCTCGATAGAAAGACAGCAGTGAAACTAGTGCATCAATAGAATCATCGCTCAGTGAGCTGTGGTTTTTCTACGCATTTCATTTACGCATTACACACAACGGTATTTTGAAGCCTTAATCAACACAAACACGCGGCTAGCGGGAGAACGGTATGTACGTATCGTCTTCTTTGGGTTTTAGACTAGTTTCTTTGACCACTTTTTATTTTTAACTCGATAGAAAGACAGCAGTGAAACTAGTGCATCAATAGAATCATCGCTCAATGAGCTGCGGTTTTTATTACACATAAGACTCGCTGAAGAAACCGCAGCCGATATTTTTTCTTTTACATTTCTCTACGCATTTCATTTACGCATTTACACACAACGGTATTTTGAAGCCTTAATCAACACAAACACGCGGCTAGCGGGAGAACGATATGTACGTATCGTCTTCTTTGGGTTTTAGACTAGTTTCTTTGACCACTTTTTATTTTTACCTCGATAGAAAGACAGCAGTGAAACTAGTGCATCAATAGAATCATCGCTCAGTGAGCTGTGGTTTTTCTACGCATTTCATTTACGCATTACACAACGGTATTTTGAAGCCTTAATCAACACAAACACGCGGCTAGCGGGAGAACGGTATGTACGTATCGTCTCCTTTGGGTTTTATACTAGTTTCTTTGACCACTTTTTATTTTTAACTCGATAGAAAGACAGCAGTGAAACTAGTGCATCAATAGAATCATCGCTCAGTGAGCTGCGGTTTTTATTACACATAAGACTCGCTGAAGAAACCGCCGCTGATATTTTTTCTTTTACATTTCTCTACGCATTTCATTTACGCATTTACACACAACGGTATTTTTGAGCCTTAATCAACACAAACACGCGGCTAGCGGGAGAACGGTATGCACGTATCGTCTACTTGTGCGAGATCGACTGAGGCTATGAGGCGATATTTAGCTCCTTTTGTACGTTTCATTTTGGTGCGCTAGTAACGTATCTACTTCTTTTAATATAATATAATATCACTGAGCTGACCACTGCACAATGCGATCTCGTGGCAGTCGGTCTCTAGCTGGGAGCTGTTGTTCAACACCAGTACCCAGACCCACAGAGTACATTGAATAGACTGAGATAGAGTAGTCAGTCTAACCTTTTTAGTTGCAGCGCCATCTATTGTCAATTTAACGAGTTACACTACTCTACAACATACCTTGGTGCACATAATTATATAGATGGCAAAACGTAACGTAATACGTAATTACCTATACTACCTATATACCAGGCCCCTCAGAAAGTATTGCGAAAAAAAGTTTTTATATATGGGAGACTGGCCAGTTATAATGTTTTTCGAAAATATGATTATTTATAAGTAAAAATAAGTAAGTTCCAATTTCAAAATTTCCCTCCACATTTTTTGCGAGTTAATTCAAAGTATTGTGTCTCACTGAAATATGGATCTGCGCCGGGAACATTTTAGAGCTATGATTTTATACGATTTCAAGTGTCGCCTGAAACCGGATGAATCGTACGATAGACTTCAAATGGCATTCATGGATGAAGGCCCTTCCAAGGCAACCGTGTATCGTTGGTATAACGAATTCAAGCGCGGTCGACCAACTTTGGGGGATGACGAAAGAAGCGGTCGCCCTTTGACGGCTGTTACCGAAGAAAACGTGCTAGCAGTGAAAAATTTAATCCAAGACAATAGGCGAATTACATATCAGGAGATTCAACACATATTGAAGATTGGATCGGGAAGCGTTCACGAGATTCTACACAGCCATCTTCGCGTGAGGAGGATAGTATCACGCTGGGTGCCGCACAACCTCACCGATGCTCAGAAGCAGGCCCGGGTGGAATGGTGCCGTGATATGCTTAAAAAATTTGAAGCAGGCTCGTCTCGGCGTGTTTACGACATCGTTACAGGTGATGAGTCCTGGATTTATCAATACGACCCAGAAACCAAGCGCCAGTCGACTGTTTGGGTGTTTCAAAATGAGCCAACGCCTACCAAAGTGAAGCGATCTAGAAGCGGGGGTAAGATTTTGATCGCTAGCTTTTTTAATTTGACTGGCCACTTGGTATCAATTCCCTTACGGGATCAAAGAAGCATTAATGCCGAATGGTATACTACCAAATGTTTGCCAGAAGTTTTCTCTGTTATAAGCAACAAGCGACCAAACACAGGGCTCCGCGGGCTACTGCTCCACCACGACAATGCACCTGCGCACACCGCACTCAAAACGAGGGACTTCCTGGACAGCACGCCAGTCAAACTCCTGGGTCACCCTCCTTACAGCCCTGATCTAGCACCGTGTGACTTCTTTTTATTCCCAAAAATAAAAAATCAGCTCAAAGGGATACAATTTTCGTCGCCGGAAGATGCGCTGGCTGCGTTCGAGCAGGCTGTAAACGAGGTGTCTGCGGCGGACTGGAAAAAGTGTTTTGAAAACTGGTTTAGGCGCATGAATCTTTGTATAGAGGCTGGTGGAAAGTACTTTGAAAAGATTTGATAAAAATATATGTACGTATAGAACAATTTTTTTTAGTTTCGCAAAACTTTCTGAGTGTCCCACGTATATATATATATTTTCTGTTTTTCTTACTTAAGTTGAATTACTCGAGTCATTTTCATTACACCATGAGTTTTCAAGTGAAAATCACATACAAATGGAAAACATGGTGTAATCTTCTTCTTCTATCGTGTCGACATGAGCTACATAATAATAACAGCTCATGCCGTGGGGAAAAGATTAGCCAGTCAGCAGGTTGGTAGCGGGCCTGACTGCCCAGGGTGCGCCGGACGATCAATTAAATATCGTCACTCGTGGTGTAATGAAAATGGCTCAAAATAGGTAAAAGAAAACAATCATAGAACAATTATTATTTTTTATTTCTTTTCATATAATATTGGCGAGCCATTTCTTGTACTTTGTCATCAACATCGTAATCGGTTCTAACACACCTTTTATAATTTTATTTGTGTCCTTACACCAATTACATAAGAAAAATCTGCACAACAAATCTTGCATTTCTGCCACCACCAGACTTTTGTGCTCGAGGCATTTAATAAAATTATAATCACAAACAGCACTTAACACAGTCTTAATATAATTTTTTATTTGACCAATAGTCCCATTGTTTTTTATAATATATGTAATCATGTCTTGCTGTTGCGAGAAACATTCCATGGCTTCTTCAGTAGGGTATGTCAAATACTTATTATCTATTGAGTAATCTCTCATTTGAATATAATTCAAACCATCTTTATTTTTTGTACAAAAACAAGCATTGCACATTTTGCAATTTTTGAATTTTTTTTTTAATTTTTTTACAACGTACCCTGTCACATAAGAAATTTGCGCCTTAATTTTAACATTTTGTATTTTGTTTTTAAAGTCCAACATGATATGATCACTATTTATAAAAATATTAAAATCAATTTCAACAGGAGCACAAGTTGGTTTATTATTAAAAAATAATCGGCCTAATGTATGAAACAAACTGTCGTTGCACATGTCTTTCTCGCAAATAGAACCTGCAGAGTGCACGCTATTTAAATTATTTATAAGTAAAGCAGCAAAGGAATTTTCAAAGCCTGCACTCGTCGGGTTTGTGTTCCTTGCCCCATGACTACGAACACAGCCAAAAAAGTTTTCCAAAGGATCCTGGTTAAAATGTCTGAGCCATATGGACCTACACTTGTGCTCCTGGAACAATTTATTGGTCAAATATTCAAAATTTTCTAAAGTCATTATCCAATTGGAGATTGATGGCACAACACAAGTTTTGCCACCTTTTTTTGTCACAAATTTCATAGTTTTCATTACTCTTTTGGCTTCTTTCCAGACATTGAAGTGAGGGGAATTTGGTCTCACTGAGTGCAATAATACCTTCCCTGATCGCTTTTGTGAATTTTCATAGCTTCCATTAACAGAATCGAATAGGTCATCGAAAAATACAAGTATTTCAGCTGTGGCTGTGGCTTCTTTAGGCAATATTCCGTTTTCTGAAAAGTAATACTGTCATATAGTACAACAATTATTGTCTTTTGGTAAAAAAATAACATAACACGACTGGATCTCTGTTATCTTATAAATAAATTAAATTATTATTATATCAAAATCATTTATTTGTGATTCACAGGTAACAAAAAGGTCTTATTTAAATATAAATTAAGTTCATTCTGTGATCAGCCTCATGGGCATACAAATGTCATAAAAATACATACTTAACTTAAAATGTCAATATATTGCAATAATTCATTATCCATATCAATGTTAATATAGTCAATCGGACATCAACACATTAAAAACTCGTTAACAGAGTAAAAAGAGTGCTCAATGAGGAATTGGAACAGTTTATTTTTGAACACACGGATGTCTCTACAGTCCTTAATGTGATTAGGGATCTTATTATAAATCTTTGGCGCCATAACAAACACACTATTCCCATATAGGGTATATAGGGTATAACAAAGGTGAATCATTGTTTTTATAATAATTGTAATAATTCGTTTATTTATAAGATAACAGAGATCCAGTCGTGTCAGTAAATACATTATAAAATGGTTAGTACATTCGAATACTAATAAATTTACAGTAAATTTCATCAAAAAAGAAAACTACAATCTGTTTTTTCTTACTTGTCTTATTTAGTAAATAATCTTGGTAGGTCTCTTTGTATTGTTGATTTTTTAAATAACTTCTGATGTAATATAATTACTAATTCTAGACATGTAAAAGAAAAATATAATGTATTTTAAGAGGTCCTTCACGTTTCGTAGCCATCTCACTCTAATTTTAAGCCAAAAAAGGCTTAAAATTAGAGTGAGATGGCTACGAAAGATTTAAAGAGATTTTAGGCGAAATTGAAAAAAATATTTTATAAACATCCTTCAGTGTCATCAAAAATATTTAAACAATGGTTTTATTTCCATACATGATTTATATATAAAGAAAAACAAAGAATATTTTTTTCTTTCTCCTCCTCCTTCTAAGCAACAAATCAAGACAAAAATGTGTTTCAAATATTCGTAATGTTACCCTGAAGGATGTTTATAGAACAAATTTATCAATTTCGCCTCAAATCTCTTGAAATATTGAAAAAAAAAGTGCTACAATTAGAGCAAGACGGCTGTGAAACGTGAAAGGCTCTCTAGCCGAGAAAAATAATTTGACTGTCTCCCACCTGAATAAAGCATTTTTTTATCGGTGTGATTATTGGATCAGGTCATAAATAAATAAAACCGGCCAAGTGCGAGTCGGACTCGCGCAGTAAGGGTTCCGTGTCTCTCAACGACCTGATACCCCATAAAAACTGATTTAATTTACGAGAGTTTATAAAAAGACATCAACGAACGTACGCGAAATGTGAATTTTTGCATCTCTTTCTTACGTAGGTACAACCACATATGTCTATGTTTGCCCTAGTTTTAGTATTTGTTGCTAAACTTCATAGTATGCACTATAATCAGACCAAGTTTGAGGCTGGTATGTATTACCGTTTTGAAGATAGAGAAGGAACAAAAAAGTTGAAAAAAATGCATGTTTTTCGTGGTTTCTTGTATGGACCCCCATAAGTTTAAGACTTTTTTTAATTTTTAGTATTTGTCGTGATATACACCATAGTAACACATATTCTGTGAATATTTCAACGGGTTATCTATTACCGTTACAAAGATACAGCCCTGTGACAGACAGACGGACGGACGGACGGACAGCGTAGCGAGAGTAAAAGGGTCCCGTTAGCACCCTTTGGGTACGGAACCCTAAAAAGCCTTAGGTGTTAGAAAATATTTTTTGTTAGCTAGTGTAATTATTATGTTTTAATTATTATTTAAAAACGAATTTCATTAAAGACATGCCAAGATTGCTTACTAAATAAGACATGTGTAAAAAATGGACTGTAGTTAGTAATAATATTATGAATATTCAATAAATAATAAAGCTCACCTGCTAGATACCCCATAGCTATAGCAAAAGATTTGCTGAAGACTTGGGTTGCACATTTCACCTTCATCTTTTTAATTTTATCAGGTATAACATGCTGGTCTGTTAGTTTAGGCAACATTCTCAAGCCCATAAATGATGGATTTTCTGCGTGTAATTTAATGAGGAAATCCCATTTTGCAGTTTTTTGCACACCATTCTTAACATATACGTGGGACACTCAGAAAGTTTTGCGAAACTAAAAAAAATTGTTCTATACGTACATATATTTTTATCAAATCTTTTCAAAGTACTTTCCACCAGCCTCTATACAAAGATTCATGCGCCTAAACCAGTTTTCAAAACACTTTTTCCAGTCCGCCGCAGACACCTCGTTTACAGCCTGCTCGAACGCAGCCAGCGCATCTTCCGGCGACGAAAACTGTATCCCTTTGAGCTGATTTTTTATTTTTGGGAATAAAAAGAAGTCACACGGTGCTAGATCAGGGCTGTAAGGAGGGTGACCCAGGAGTTTGACTGGCGTGCTGTCCAGGAAGTCCCTCGTTTTGAGTGCGGTGTGCGCAGGTGCATTGTCGTGGTGGAGCAGTAGCCCGCGGAGCCCTGTGTTTGGTCGCTTGTTGCTTATAACAGAGAAAACTTCTGGCAAACATTTGGTAGTATACCATTCGGCATTAATGCTTCTTTGATCCCGTAAGGGAATTGATACCAAGTGGCCAGTCAAATTAAAAAAGCTAGCGATCAAAATCTTACCCCCGCTTCTAGATCGCTTCACTTTGGTAGGCGTTGGCTCATTTTGAAACACCCAAACAGTCGACTGGCGCTTGGTTTCTGGGTCGTATTGATAAATCCAGGACTCATCACCTGTAACGATGTCGTAAACACGCCGAGACGAGCCTGCTTCAAATTTGTTAAGCATATCACGGCACCATTCCACCCGGGCCTGCTTCTGAGCATCGGTGAGGTTGTGCGGCACCCAGCGTGATACTATCCTCCTCACGCGAAGATGGCTGTGTAGAATCTCGTGAACGCTTCCCGATCCAATCTTCAATATGTGTTGAATCTCCTGATATGTAATTCGCCTATTGTCTTGGATTAAATTTTTCACTGCTAGCACGTTTTCTTCGGTAACAGCCGTCAAAGGGCGACCGCTTCTTTCGTCATCCCCCAAAGTTGGTCGACCGCGCTTGAATTCGTTATACCAACGATACACGGTTGCCTTGGAAGGGCCTTCATCCATGAATGCCATTTGAAGTCTATCGTACGATTCATCCGGTTTCAGGCGACACTTGAAATCGTATAAAATCATAGCTCTAAAATGTTCCCGGCGCAGATCCATATTTCAGTGAGACACAATACTTTGAATTAACTCGCAAAAAATGTGGAGGGAAATTTTGAAATTGGAACTTACTTATTTTTACTTATAAATAATCATATTTTCGAAAAACATTATAACTGGCCAGTCTCCCATATATAAAAACTTTTTTTCGCAATACTTTCTGAGGGGCCTGGTATCAGGTCCTTGTTTAGTAAATTATTTCTAATTCCTTTGATGAGGTGTGGTGCATCAAATAGGGGCACAATTTCTTTTTCATCAATTTCAAATATATTTCTTTTGTTCCAATCTTTGTTATTTCTTAAATATTTTTCTTTTGTTTCTTTTATTAAATAATTTATGGCACTTTTGTTCGAAGCCCCTTGGTCACAAACAGTGGCCAAAACATTGAGGCCTGTTGAATTTAAATTCCGGATCACTTCTTTTATTTGGCGGACCAATTCTATTTTTGCTGTGCTCCCTGCACATAAACTGTATGCTACTGCCTGTTTATAATTTTTTGATATACCTCTAATCATAAACACTATTGCATGGTCAGCTATTTTTTTATCAATATTTTTGCCACTATTTACAAAGCCAACTAATTCGTCCTTTCTTCTATTGTAGTCGAAATGAGGTGCAATAGAAATTTCGTCAAACATTAACAAGCACAGTTTGTCAGTCTGTTTCATTTTTTCTACTCTCATTTTTAAATTTTCAAAAATGCTTTCATTGATGCCTGCTTTCAGTGCAGCTGTTGAAAGCAATCTGCTTAGTGTCAATGGCGATGGCAGTACAAAAATATTCCTTAACCAACGATATGATTTAGGTCCTTGTTTATACAAAGCTAATGCCATAATTTTCTCGTTTTTGGAGAATCTGCGGCCCATCTTTTTCTTATTAATTTCCCTAAACTGCAGCATTGTAAAAATAAGAGCAAACGTCAAAAACTTTTTCAATGCTCTCTGGAATGTTGAATTTTGGGCCAAATTTTGGGCTTTTTTAAGTCTGTTGCTGTAATCTTCATTTGCTTTCTGCAAGCTCCTGATTTTTCGTGACAGAAAACTTGTCTCTGAAGAGTGAACAACTGAATGTCTCTGCTTTCGTTTGGGGCCTGAAATATAAAATATATTAGAAGTTTATAATTTTTGATATTGGAGAACAATAAAACTTATAAAAATTTAAATTGTGGAAAGAAAAAATCGCTCACTAGCATGATTCGAACCTGCGACTCTTGGCTTTTGCTTTTGGCTGGTTTTTAGGATTTTTTATTTCCACTATTTAAATCGTTAGATTTCGCTTCGCATTCGCGGGTCCGACCCGACCCGCGGCCGTCCCGCACCCGCGTTGTGTGTGATTTGCGCTTTGTATTTTGTTATGTGGAAGTCAATAAAGTGTTTACTATGTTACTATGTTACTATTCTGAATTTAAGTATAGAGGTCAAAAATGTATGATTATCAAGTTAAGGCGCTAAACCGAACTTTCGATAAATTATGTACTCATCAAGTAATTATTTGTTTACTGATGGGGGCACCACTTGGCTAGTAGCGCTTTAAGATATAATTTTCGATAAATGATGTACTCATCAAGTAATTATTTGTTTACTGATGGGGGCACCACTTGGCTAGTAGCGCTTTAAGATATAATTTTCGATAAATGATGTACTCATCAAGTAATTATTTGTTTACTGATGGGGGCACCACTTGGCTAGTAGCGCTTTAAGATATAATTTTCGATAAATGATGTACTCATCAAGTAATTATTTGTTTACTGATGGGGGCACCACTTGGCTAGTAGCGCTTTAAGATATAATTTTCGATAAATGATGTACTCATCAAGTAATTATTTGTTTACTGATGGGGGCACCACTTGGCTAGTAGCGCTTTAAGATATAATTTTCGATAAATGATGTACTCATCAAGTAATTATTTGTTTACTGATGGGGGCACCACTTGGCTAGTAGCGCTTTAAGATATAATTTTCGATAAATGATGTACTCATCAAGTTATTATTTGTTTACTGATGGGGGCACCACTTGGCTAGTAGCGCTTTAAGATATAATTTTCGATAAATGATGTACTCATCAAGTTATTATTTGTTTACTGATGGGGGCACCACTTGGCTAGTAGCGCTTTAAGATATAATTTTCGATAAATGATGTACTCATCAAGTTATTATTTGTTTACTGATGGGGGCACCACTTGGCTAGTAGCACTTTAAGATGTAACTTTCGATAAATGATGTACTCATCAAGTTATTATTTGTTTACTGATGGGGGCACCACTTGGCTAGTAGCGCTTTAAGATGTATTATAGTAAAAGCTGTGAAAACAGCACATACCTGCAGAAATCTTTGGCTGTTGTGTTACTGCTTTCTCAGTTACTTGGACATTGTCACTTTTTATAACATCTTTCACACCAGCAGAAGTTGAAGGCTGGACTTCAGGATATTTGCAACTTTGATTGGTTATATCTCTCATTACTTTTCTTTTCTGGGTTCCTGGAATAGATAAGTAATTTTTACATAACTAACCATTAAAACAGAAGAATCTCCACAAAAAAACATAAACAGGATTTTGTAGATCTGATAACATATTGTTGCAACAATAAACTTGGCAGAATGCATAATAAATACATAGGGTAGAATGCCCTAAACCCGGCCCCCGCCTAAATTCGTCAGTCTTGTCGATAATCTTCCATAAACTATTACACATTTTATTAGTAACTGTGGTTTTATACATGTAATAATTATGATCATTACTGTTATACTTATGTCTGTCTGTAACTTTGTGTAACACATTTTATTATCAAACGCGTCCGCGGCCAGAACGACGACAGATTCATACTTTTAATAATTGTTTTTTTAAATACGGTCAATCACATGTCAATAGTAACAAAACCACCACGCAGCAGACGGAACTGATTTAGTATTTAAGTTTCATACTGGATTACACACTTCGCTTATACTGGTTTTGTTACCATCAAAGTGTGGTTAACTGAACATCCATAATGTAGATAGTGCATAAAAAAGTGTAACACGATTGAAAAGTCAAAATTGCTTAAGGTGCCGACTTTAGGGCATTCTACCCTACACATTTTTGGATTAGGCAGAGACTATGGATTTACACCAGCTTCGATCTTGACACACCTCTTTCACTCCGCATCCATAGTATCTGCCTACCCCAATGGGAAACAGGTGTGATAATATGTATGTATGTACTAATTTTTCCTTATGTACTTGCTCATTTGTATAATTTATATGTTGTTCCTGTTTACTACTATTTTCATGGTGTACAATAAAGTATATTCTATCTATTGATCTCATTGCCTAATTAACTACAGATTATTGTATGGACTTCATAGGTAAAATACTAATCAAAATGAAATTTATTTTGAGTGAGAATTGGGCCAAGGTGATTTCTGTGAACCCCAAAGGGCACTTGGTGTAATAATGGTGATAGAAGATGTAATATTGCACATACCTGCAGAAGTCATTGGCTGCTGTATTTTTGCTTCCTTGATACCAGATGTACATGTAGAAGTTGAAGGCACTTCTGGATTGTTGCGACTCTGATCAGTTGTAACTCTTCTTGCTCCTCTAATAACAGAGAATCCTGGAAAAGGTGATGAAATGAGAGATTTTCCACAGAAAACTAAACAAAAATATTTGAAGATTGATTATAATTTGATAATAAATAAAACTTTGGAGGAGCCATTATATCAACTCTCTGTGTGCAGACACAGAGAGTGTGTGGAGTGTAGTGCAAACTTTTCAAAAAGATATGGCCCATTCTCTTAGGAGCTTTAGGCCCCCCAAAAAAAATTGCTATGTCACGGCAGTTTTAGTGTTATTTTGTAGACCAAGAATTATCTTTTCTTATTCTACAAACAATTTAAATTTTTTCACCCTGGTTTAAGAGAAATATTTTTTTTTCCAACTCCATAACTGAATGATAAGTACGCTTTGTGCATAATTGGGCGATATAACTGAACGCACCCATAAGGACATCCAGACAACATGTATGGTGTTGCAAGATATAATTATTTTGTTAATCGATTTTGTATGTATTTTTAAAATAACAGTACAATCTTTTCAAGTTTTTGGGTGTATTCATTAATATCGATTTTATAAGTAATATTTCAGTTAATTTAAAATGATTACAACAATATTTAAAATAGATGCATAGGTATTTTAAAGCCAAGACTCATCTTATATGTCTGTACAAAAAAGTTGAAAAAAATATGTTTTATAATTTCTTTTGATTTGACGTCATGAGTGATTATTTTACTATTGATGTCATATGAGTGGTTCTAATGCATTTCAAAATATGTAATGCAAACCGGTTACTATTATCACGGATGAAACCGAACATCAAATCTTAAAAACAAATAAAGTCAGTTTGCCACAATGTCATGTAAAACAACAGTTATGTCAGTGTTAGACTAAGGCTCCAGAACTTAATGAACTAGATTGACCTTATTTTTGAGTTTGGAAATGTGAAAAAATCACACAAAAATAACCTAATTTTAAATAATAATGTGATATTTAACATTTTTAAGATGTCAAACTGGTTCTTGGAATTCTAAAGTCTAGTATAATAGCATCTAAAACACATTAAAAGTGAATTTATAGAGGTATCGCTATTTAGAATTGATTCTGATTATTTGTTGAAATAGTCTGATATCTGGCAACATTTACGTTCGATTTGAATGGAGGATATACTACAATTCGGTTTAATACATATTTATTATGTATTTTAATGCTAGGGTGAAAGAAATGTTGATAAAGAACAAATAAACATGAAAAAACAATCAATGATTTAATTGTGCGCGACAAGTCCCGTAAACATAGTTCAATGTGAATTAAAAAACAAAACATAATTTTTGAATAACATATAGTTTGAACATGTGCCAAAAAGTGGGCCCATCCGAGGGCAATCTCCTTTGTAGATAAAATAAATTATAAAATTTAATTTATAAAAAATTCAATGCTTTACTCAGGCTGTCAACTTACGGCTGCTGTTCTCATCTTAGAAAGTATAGAATAAATAAATAAATTCTTTATTGACATAAAACTGGTACAAACATAGTATGACCCTGACTCCAGAGCTAGGCCTAGACCTATGTTTCAGGAGTTAGTGTCTTCATCCTGCTAAATTATAATTTGCAAGGTTTTAGGCAACAAATATATAAGATTAAATTAAAGATAAAGTGTAGAAGAATGATATTTCAGAAAACCTACATTCTAAGTAGTAGTTGTAATGTGCCTTGGGAGAGTGTGTTATGTTTGTGTGGGGTGTGTGAGTTTATTTACTTATGAATAGACCTATTAATAGTAAATTAATCATCATACTTGTGGTAACTTCTGTCATACAACAAGTATCAGACATTCAGAAAAAAGATCCTGATATGTCCTTTTTTAACATTTTACTGCCACATCTATGTCTAATCATAAAAACTACCTAGCAACTGACCTGGCACAGCATTAGCACTAAGCCGCTTACTCCGAGTGTGATATATTTCTTCAAAGTGGCAGTCACACACTTTCCGATACTTCAATATTTTTTGGTTGTCCAAGTTTAAAATATCTCCTCCAATTGTATACAACCATGTTCGGAATCGATCTGCATCATTATCAGGGTCAGGGAACATATGAAGAGTCACATCATCAGAACCTATAAAAGGAAGATCACTATTAAATGCACTATTGAATGCATTATTTAGTTAAGGTACCGATAGGTCATCGTCGCCACCTGGGCTGTTGAAATATTTTACATTTCACAAAGTGATGGTACAAAAACCAGTGATCTTAGTATACACAGTAGTTTAATAGTTTGGCAAAATGAAAAAGTTCAGATGTTATTCGATTTAAATATTCATTAGATTAGACAAAGACTATGATGCAAGAATAATACTATATTAGTTACTTACGTGACTTTCCACAGCCAGGAACACAACAGATTTTGTGAGCCATCGTATTAATACCGAATCGCAAGGTAGAAATCAAGAGTCCGGTATACAAAGCCACAGTCAAATAGAAAAAGATGAATCGTCGGAGTCCAGTAAACAATGCCACAATCTAATAGAAATACTTGAATCGTCGGAGTCCAAAAACAAAAGCCAATAAATACAACGTAAAGATTCAATAAAATACCACGGAAAAAACACAAGAGCATAAGAGCGTTTGAGTTTTGACAACTGTAAGAAAACAATATGGCGGTCAGCCATTTTTGTTTCGATTATGTTTCGTTCCACTAATCACCAGTATGGATTTTTTTTTCTAACAATAACACCAACAACTCTCAGAAGTCTGAATTAATATTTTAATATAAAATATCTTCAAGATAAAAGTCATCAGGTAACTATTCGGGGATTATATAATATTTGTTTGGGGAAACGCACTAAGCATACTGCTTGAAATGGAACGTATTAAAATCGTCAATGCAGTGTTGCCCTTATTAAATATTATACTAGTGATACCATGTTTTGGTAATTAGTTTAATACAGTGCCATCTGTTGTTAATTTATCAAATATACAAAGGGTCTTTGGTCACGTGACATTGTAATATTTTACGAACAGTTTTCTTCTGACTGAAACGCCCGTGCCCAGACCCCTGTTGCGGTTGTGGTGTGACTTGGTTGCTGGTTATTGTATTGATATGTAATACAATCAATTAAATCATCCTAGTTGACCACAATCTTTGCACAATGCGATCTCGTTGCTGTCGGCCTCTGGCTTGGAGCTGTTGTTCAACACCAGTACCTACACCCTGTTGTGGTTGTGGTGTGGCTTGGTTGCTGGGATCTCCTTCAGTATCTACACTTGGCATATTAGGTACTGGCCGATTTCTGTTGCAGAAATTATGCAGCACAGCACAGGTATTTATGATCATACCAACGTGTGATGATCATTAATGGTTTAAATGGTTTATAATGCAATACTCTGTGTGCCAGTAAACATCTCCAACGAGCATATAAAACCCCTATGCAGCGTTCCACAGTGTTCCTGGACAGACATTGAATATTTGTATAGTGCTTATCTGCACTATCAGGTTCAGAATTCACAATTGGAGTTAAAAGCTATGGCCTCAGTGGATATCCAGAAATTCCAGAATCACCTGCAATGTTAAAATTTATCTATTGGTTAAGCAGCAAATAATTTATTGCAGAATAGTCATAACTCTGAATGTTCTAGCCACCAGTTAGTCTCTCCTCTACTGTGTAGCTCTTGGAGATGCTCCGGTATCCCACAGATTCTCCAAATGTAAGCATCATGAGTTACTTCACCAAATGATGCATCAATATTTATAATATTTGAATCACATTGATTACATACATACATTGATACATAGCTAAAAAAAACTTTTTTTTAACCGACTTCAAAAAAAGGAGGAGGTTATTATGTATATAGGTTCCTTGTACTGGATGACATAATCAAACGATATAAATTATACGATTAATTCAAAACCTTTGTAGTACTTACTGTCTGAACATTCCTAGAATGGTTGTTTTCTATTAAAGAACCTTTCTGCATGGTCCGTGGGTTGAATTTGAGCTACATGAGTCCAATCAAGGCTACCAGGAAATCCAAATTACAATATTTGAAAACCTAAAAAATAATTAACTTTTAAATCTCCATACATAACATTATAAACATTTGCTCACATAGTACACAACTTTTGTTAAAATAAGTATGTATTGTTGCTTACCCATTTATAATTGTGTTTCTTTCTTGTTGTGTTTGAGGGAAACGAATAGTAAGTAAGTAAATAGTAAATTATTTATTCACCAGAAACTTAGCCTATAGTTACATCAAAATCTTATCAGCTATAGTGAATGTTAAAATACTATGTGTAACGTACAAAACGGGATCGGTGGACCGACGTTACAAACCCTGCTAGAATCTACTACGTATTACCTACTTACCAGTTCACGTGCATGTGCGATCTTGGGTATCGGGTCACTAGTCGGTCTGTACATATATATACGTGGGACACTCAGAAAGTTTTGCGAAACTAAAAAAAATAGTTCTATACGTACATATATTTTTATCAAATCTTTTCAAAGTACTTTCCACCAGCCTCTATACAAAGATTCATGCGCCTAAACCAGTTTTCAAAACACTTTTTCCAGTCCGCCGCAGACACCTCGTTTACAGCCTGCTCGAACGCAGCCAGCGCATCTTCCGGCGACGAAAATTGTATCCCTTTGAGCAGATTTTTTATTTTTGGGAATAAAAAGAAGTCACACGGTGCTAGATCAAGGCTGTAAGGAGGGTGACCCAGGAGTTTGACTGGCGTGCTGTCCAGGAAGTCCCTCGTTTTGAGTGCGGTGTGCGCAGGTGCATTGTCGTGGTGGAGCAGTAGCCCGCGGAGCCCTGTGTTTGGTCGCTTGTTGCTTATAACAGAGAAAACTTCTGGCAAACATTTGGTAGTATACCATTCGGCATTAATGCTTCTTTGATCCCGTAAGGGAATTGATACCAAGTGGCCAGTCAAATTAAAAAAGCTAGCGATCAAAATCTTACCCCCGCTTCTAGATCGCTTCACTTTGGTAGGCGTTGGCTCATTTTGAAACACCCAAACAGTCGACTGGCGCTTGGTTTCTGGGTCGTATTGATAAATCCAGGACTCATCACCTGTAACGATGTCGTAAACACGCCGAGACGAGCCTGCTTCAAATTTGTTAAGCATATCACGGCACCATTCCACCCGGGCCTGCTTCTGAGCATCGGTGAGGTTGTGCGGCACCCAGCGTGATACTATCCTCCTCACGCGAAGATGGCTGTGTAGAATCTCGTGAACGCTTCCCGATCCAATCTTCAATATGTGTTGAATCTCCTGATATGTAATTCGCCTATTGTCTTGGATTAAATTTTTCACTGCTAGCACGTTTTCTTCGGTAACAGCCGTCAAAGGGCGACCGCTTCTTTCGTCATCCCCCAAAGTTGGTCGACCGCGCTTGAATTCGTTATACCAACGATACACGGTTGCCTTGGAAGGGCCTTCATCCATGAATGCCATTTGAAGTCTATCGTACGATTCATCCGGTTTCAGGCGACACTTGAAATCGTATAAAATCATAGCTCTAAAATGTTCCCGGCGCAGATCCATATTTCAGTGAGACACAATACTTTGAATTAACTCGCAAAAAATGTGGAGGGAAATTTTGAAATTGGAACTTACTTATTTTTACTTATAAATAATCATATTTTCGAAAAACATTATAACTGGCCAGTCTCCCATATATAAAAACTTTTTTTCGCAATACTTTCTGAGGGGCCTGGTATAGTCGGGAAATGGGGCATCCCGAAGAGGACACAATTAAAATGAAATATATTAAGCTACGTTAAAATTACGGGATACTCAATAGTCTGTCCAGATGTGAACCCAACACCACGTTCGCCGCGTGGCGCCACCTCGGGTTTTGCGCCGCGTGCCACTACACCTCGCCAATACTAAAACAGTTTATACCGCGGGACACTGCACAATAAACACTTCGCGACACGAAAATACTAGCAGATGCACTCGATTTTGAATTCCAATTCGCGATCGTCCGTATATGACCGAACATACGATTCACCGATGCACGCAACGACGCAACTCCAACTCCCAATTGCTACTAATATTAATAATATGGCGGCGATGCCTCGCTCGCCAGTCTTCTAATAATAAAATCAAGATGTGCGGGTACTTTGGTTGTACTTGAACCAAAGTTACCCACACCTTACATTATATTCCGAACAGTCCCCCGCCTCAGCCAGGCGTAACCTGGCTAAGCCTAAAACCGGAGGGTCAGGATCTAGGTTAAACTAACTAACTGGAAGGCGTGACAAGCTTGCCACGGCTCTTTTAAAAACGGAGTCACCCACCAGGCAGTGGCGTGCATTGGTTTTCGGCCTAGGTAGGCAGGCACTAAACAGACAGAGCAAGTTACTAGTATAAAATTAAAAAATCTCGTACACATACGTTTTAAAGAGACACTGGTAAAAGACCATTACATTTGAATGATGGCACCCAGTTAGTCCAGTTACAGTTGTATTAACGTGTAATTGTCATAACATTTTACCTTTTCTTGAGTCAAAGACAGATTTGATTTCGTATTTGTCTACTGATATACACTTGTTTTGTTTTGTCAACAAACGAAAACTGACTGAAAGGGTTTCTCGTAATTTCTCTAAACCCATATACCGAGCACTGTAATTCATCCATGTTTACATAAGTTTCTTTACAAAAACCTTCACAAATCACAATAAAACGAACTACTTAATTAGTTTTTCTCTGTCTACGTAATTAATACACGATTTATGCAATTCACCCGCGCAAATAGAAACAAGAATGTCAAATACTGTCATACTGTCAATGTCAACTGCCAATAAATTAGAGTTGGGCGTTATTTAACGTCGGTTAGAGAAAATGCTTAAGAGGGTGATGATAATCGTTTTGTTTAAATAGTAGTTTTGTGGATGTAGTAATTTAGCGATTAATTTACGAACGAAGTTACAAAATAGATTTACGGAGCACGAAAACAACAGATTTTACACAATTATTATATTCAATTCATTATCACATTAAATAAATAACATTATAACGCCATCGATAATTCGATATAAGCGTATACTAAGTTTCGTTATTTTACGATAGATGTGTAGCAATGTACGGTCGACCGCATGTCAGTGGTAACAGTTTCGACATTGACAGCGTCTTTATTTCGTAAGCAGTAAGGATGGTTTTACGGTGCCGAGACGTGGACACTGACAGTTGGGCTAGTCCACAAATTTAAAGTCGCTCAGCGAGCTATGGAGCGAGCTATGCTTGGAGTTTCTTTGAAGGATAAAATCCGTAACGAGATTATCCGGAGAAGAACCGGAGTGACCGACATAGCTTGTAGGATCAGTAAGCTGAAGTGGCAGTGGGCTGGCCATGTCTGTCGAAGGACCGATGGCCGTTGGAGCAGACGAGTCCTTGAGTGGAGACCGCGTATCGGCAAACGCAGCGTAGGGCGCCCCCCTGCCAGGTGGACCGACGACCTAAAGAACGTGGCTGGGGGGGACTGGATGCGGAAGGCAGAGGACCGAGCGTTGTGGCGCAATTTGGGAGAGGCCTATGTCCAGCAGTGGACTGCGATAGGCTGAGTTGATTGATTGATTGAAGGATGGTTTTGTAAGTGTTACCAGAGACATGCAATCGACTGTACAAAAAAAAATTGTAATATATTTACCATTTACACTTAAATGTAAATAATATAAAACAATTACTATCTTTACTTCGCCATTATTTTTCTAATGTTGAGTATAGTTTTATTATAACGATCACTTTGTATTTTGTATGGAAATAACTAGTTACACACAAAACGGTTACGTGTGAAAAACGTTACGAACGACCCATGACGCGACGAGTCGATAAGGCTACACCTGTAGAGCTGATATTGCGGATAAATTGCGAATTGTCAAATGTTAGTGTGTTACGCATGGCCGTAACGTGGTTTATGTTTTTGTCGTATTACGTCGCTAAAGTAGTGTGCGTGTGTATATAGTTACGCTAAATGGTTTGATTGTGTGTGAAGTTACAGGCATTCGTGCGGCTGACCTGCCTAATGCCTGCACCTAGTATGAAGTTTCGCATTGAATTCATACATTATTATTGAATACCTATGTTAATTGTTTTTATTTAATACTCTGATTAATTTATTTAGTAGTAGTTAATATTGAATTGTAACGAGGTAGGCATTGCTTATTTGCCTATATGCAATGCACGCCACTGCACCAGGACCTCCGCAACCCGCGGCTCTTTTAAAAACGGAGTCACCCACCAGGACCTCCGCAACCCGCGGAGTACCATCAGTACCTGGGAATAGCCTCAAAATTCGACCCCGTCTCCAAGACAAGGGTGGCATATTCATCTCTTTTACCAGGACGAGGTCACCAAATTTAGGTGGGTCTGTCTTATCAGACCAACGGACACGCTGCTGCAACAAATGAAGGTACTCTAAATTAAATCTCTTCCAAAAACTCTGAGAGAGCTGTTGCAATAGTTTAAAACGTGAAAGCCTATGGACCGGAGTGTCAACGAAGGTATACTCCGGAAGAGCTACGAGAGGACCACCAATCAAAATGACCTGGAGTCAAAACTTCCAAGTCATTTGGATCCGACGATACTGGACACAGCGGTCGCGAGTTGAGGACGGCTTCAATTTTACAGAAGACCGTGACCAATTCCTCAAACGTGAGAACCGTCTCACCTATAACTCGACGAAGATGTGTCTTAGCAACTTTCACGACTGCTTCAAATATACCTCCCCAAGAAGGATAAGTGGGAGGGCTAAACTGCCATTTTATACCACGGCGAGAAAGCGCAAAATCAATTCTCAGACAAAAACTTATACACTTCGGTAAGATAACGATCACTTCCCTTAAAGTTTGTCCCGCAGTCGGACCGAATCAAGTTCGGTAACCCACGACGACTGACAAAACGAGACAAACAAGCGATAAAGGCTTCAGTGCTTAGAGCGGAAACTACCTCTAAATGTACGGCCTTAGTAATGAGGCAAACAAAAACGCACAGGTAAACTTTAATCACCTTAGCATTCCGTAACGGGGACACCTTTATCGAAAAAGGACCTGCATAGTCCGTACCAACTCCAGAAAAGGGCCGAGAAGCCCTCACGCGATCAGGAGGCAAGTCTCCCATCTGAGGTTGCGTGATAGCAGACTTCAGCCTGTAACAAGGAATGCATCGAAATAATACATTCCGTATTGCCTTTCTGGCTGATAAGATCCAAAACTCTCGATGAAGGATGGCCAGTAATGTATTCAATCCAGCGTGAGAGTTCTTCAAGTGTCGATCGGAAATTATCAGCCTGCCGAGAGAACCTTCCTTAGGCAGTAAGAGTGGATGCCGTGTTTCATACGGCAACTTAGAGTGACGCAACCTACCTCCTACTCGTATTAGACCCTGTTTGTCAATAAAGGGAGTCAGACTAGCAATGGTGCCTTTCAGTTTCAAACGACCATTCATCAAATTTGAGAAGACTGACTCCAAATGCTCAGCCTGAACATAGTGCATCCTGTCTTTCTTCAGGTGATAGTACTGAAGAAGATCGTCTGCTAGAAGGATGTCTGGCATTGTGGATAAATCTATGCATCCAGCCAGTTACACCTATCAACTTATCAAGGGAACTAAACCGATTTAGTAGGCTATCATAATTCCGAGAACGCACTTGTACCACTGCAAGAGCCTTCAATCCTGGAAGAGGCTCCACAGGTTCTACGGGGAAGTGAGGCCAACTACCTTCAGGCTGAGAAAGCCATGTTGGTCCCCACCACAGTCGATGTTCCAGCAGAACCGGTGACTCACAGCCCCGAGAAGCGCAGTCTGCAGGGTTCCATTCACCGGGAACATGTCTCCAATTCAATGCAACCTTCGATTGCTGGATTTGAGAAACCCGATTGGCCACAAACACTTCCAATGCGTGCACAGATGCTTGTAACCATGACAGAACAATCTGACTGTCTGTCCACGCAAACACTTTCTCAATGTCCACAGTTTGACCCAAGGTCGACATAACGTAGTTGAGAAGACGAGATAAGAGAGCAGCTCCAGATAGTTCCAACTTAGGAATGGTAATACGTGATCTAGCAGGAGCGACTTTGCTCTTAGCCATAACCAATTTGACAGCCACGGCTCCTGAACCATCGACAGTACGAATATAAACTGCAGCTGCATAACCACATTCAGAGGCGTCACAAAAGCCATGAAAACTAATTTTACATCTACCAGGGGGTAGTATGGCCCTGTTTATGTTAATCTGCTGAATATCGGAAAGAGATGAGACAAACTGAATCCAAGCATGCAATAAATCACCAATCAAAGGGGCGTCCCACGTCAATCCTTCCAACCAGAGCTTCTGCAAGAAGCATTTTGCCCAAAACACGACCGGAGTCAACCACCCATTGGGGTCGAAGATCCGTGCTACGGTCGAGAGAACCAGACGTTTTGTCCAAGTTTTGTACGTCCAAATCTTGCACACGAAAAAATTCAAATGGGACCAACTTCGAGATATACCCTATCCATTAAAAAAAGAATTATCAAAATCGGACTACTCTGTAAAAAGTTATGCGTGGTCATACATAAAAAAAAAAAACAAAGGTACACGTCGAATTGAGAACCTCCTCCTTTTTTTTCGTCGGTTAAAAATATTCAGAACGTCTTCGTTAGTTGCTGATCTGGAACACTTCCTAGCGTGATGTAACATATATTTCTTGTAATCTTTATTTCGGGCATCTTCGGATAATTGTCCTATAGGCAAAACTGCATAATGCTCTATTATTTTAGCACCATGTATAAGTACTTTATGGACCGAAGATGGCATGTAGTACCAGTTATATTTGCTTACATATAATTGCGCGGTTATCAATGTATACTGGCCGAATTTTTCTGCGTTTATAGGGAATCCCGATGACATAGTTTGAAGAATTAAATATAATCTCTTGATTAATTCTTCATCAATTCCGGTTATCTCTGCAGAACATTGGTAGTTTTGGAAAAATCTCCTTGCCGTATTTCCGTCATTGCTATTACCGGAACCTTGACGTGGTTTATCAATGTGCGAACCAAGCACTTCTCGGAAACGTTTTTGGACATATTTTTTCTTGTCTTCTTTAAGTTGCTTGAGCAACTTTTCCATCAATCATTATCATAAACAGTTGATGTTTAACTTGGATGACTTTATCGTCTATTGACACAAGAGTTTGAATCAATTGATTAATTTTGGCTTCAATTTCACTGACAACTGCTGTAGTTTTTCAGGTGTTTCTTTTGCAAATTCTAATGAAATTGGTCTGCAATATCTAACAGATGAGCAAGTAGGGTTCTTCCATATAACTGCAGAAGTTTCTTCGTCTACTAGTCGCAGTGGTACAAGGGACACTATAAACAAATTAGCATCCAAAATTTGTTCGTTTTCTTCCGGTAGAGTTTTTTTATACTCACTTTGCCCGGATGATGATGATGTAATGTTTTTTATGGTGTACAATAAAGCATATATAAATAAATAATGATCCATCACATCCCCATTTAGTGAACAGCTTGAGACGATTGTAATTTGTCGATCCTGACTTTATCTTTATAATACGGCAGACTGTATGGTCTAAGAGATCTTGCAGATTGATTTTTGAGCTTATATTTGTCACCGTTATGCAGGATGCAGGTGGATAGCAAGCCTTTTTTGCTTCACTTAGTGTTTGATACGAAGGCAATACAGAACTTAAATTCTTATCAACGAGCCTTTTTCTTAGGTACGCATATTGGGCTTTGGTTAGATCTGTTTCAATACACATACTCAATGCCTCCTCTTTTGTAAAGGAAAGTGCATTATCTGAATTGAGTATTGTATCTGAGTTTTGTATAATAACTTTTTTCTCTTCTTTTTCCTTATTTCTGATAATAGTCACAATCGACGCTTCGTCATTTTCACCCATGGATCGTAAACCTTGCACATAAGCGTTACGGACATGTCCCTTTCCATACTCCTGGACCAGTTCCATATTTTTTCGTTTCTTTGTGTTTTCCGATCACTCGTCATATGGTTTTGTTGGTCTACCACGATCACCAGAAGTATTCAAGCCAGAATTTTCAGATGTTGAGGTACTGCAAGAATTCAATGGTACTTTAAACTCACTATTTAACCAATTAGACTCTCGAACCTGTTTGGCTTTCTTTGAGCTTTAGTCCATTTCTGGTTGCAACTTGATGTTAGATTTTTTTGAATACTCTCTATTACAGTATTAACGTCAGTTTCCGATGATTGAAAGTTGTCCAACAAATAGTTTTTGAGGTCTGAAGTACTTTTTCCTCTTATTACTTGATCACAAAGATCGCGTCGAACACAAACGAATTCACTCATTGTTAGATAATATATGTTTTTTGTCTGTTAATTGTTATTGAAAAGATGTATCTGAACACTTTGATGAATAGTATGCTAAAAACACGGGTATATAAAGGACCAATATTTTAGTGCCTTGTGAAAAAACCATGGGACAATTGATTATGACAGTTCTTATCGAAATAGTGTAATCAGTTCTGATTGTAATTAATTACCACAACAGATAAATACGTGGGACACTCAGAAAGTTTTGCGAAACTAAAAAAAATTGTTCTATACGTACATATATTTTTATCAAATCTTTTCAAAGTACTTTCCACCAGCCTCTATACAAAGATTCATGCGCCTAAACCAGTTTTCAAAACACTTTTTCCAGTCCGCCGCAGACACCTCGTTTACAGCCTGCTCGAATGCAGCCAGCGCATCTTCCGGCGACGAAAATTGTATCCCTTTGAGCTGATTTTTTATTTTTGGGAATAAAAAGAAGTCACACGGTGCTAGATCAGGGCTGTAAGGAGGGTGGCCCAGGAGTTTGACTGGCGTGCTGTCCAGGAAGTCCCTCGTTTTGAGTGCGGTGTGCGCAGGTGCATTGTCGTGGTGGAGCAGTAGCCCGCGGAGCCCTGTGTTTGGTCGCTTATTGCTTATAACAGAGAAAACTTCTGGCAAACATTTGGTAGTATACCATTCGGCATTAATGCTTCTTTGATCCCGTAAGGGAATTGATACCAAGTGGCCAGTCAAATTAAAAAAGCTAGCGATCAAAATCTTACCCCCGCTTCTAGATCGCTTCACTTTGGTAGGCGTTGGCTCATTTTGAAACACCCAAACAGTCGACTGGCGCTTGGTTTCTGGGTCGTATTGATAAATCCAGGACTCATCACCTGTAACGATGTCGTAAACACGCCGAGACGAGCCTGCTTCAAATTTGTTAAGCATATCACGGCACCATTCCACCCGGGCCTGCTTCTGAGCATCGGTGAGGTTGTGCGGCACCCAGCGTGATACTATCCTCCTCACGCGAAGATGGCTGTGTAGAATCTCGTGAACGCTTCCCGATCCAATCTTCAATATGTGTTGAATCTCCTGATATGTAATTCGCCTATTGTCTTGGATTAAATTTTTCACTGCTAGCACGTTTTCTTCGGTAACAGCCGTCAAAGGGCGACCGCTTCTTTCGTCATCCCCCAAAGTTGGTCGACCGCGCTTGAATTCGTTATACCAACGATACACGGTTGCCTTGGAAGGGCCTTCATCCATGAATGCCATTTGAAGTCTATCGTACGATTCATCCGGTTTCAGGCGACACTTGAAATCGTATAAAATCATAGCTCTAAAATGTTCCCGGCGCAGATCCATATTTCAGTGAGACACAATACTTTGAATTAACTCGCAAAAAATGTGGAGGGAAATTTTGAAATTGGAACTTACTTATTTTTACTTATAAATAATCATATTTTCGAAAAACATTATAACTGGCCAGTCTCCCATATATAAAAACTTTTTTTCGCAATACTTTCTGAGGGGCCTGGTATCAGGTCCTTGTTTAGTAAATTATTTCTAATTCCTTTGATGAGGTGTGGTGCATCAAATAGGGGCACAATTTCTTTTTCATCAATTTCAAATATATTTCTTTTGTTCCAATCTTTGTTATTTCTTAAATATTTTTCTTTTGTTTCTTTTATTAAATAATTTATGGCACTTTTGTTCGAAGCCCCTTGGTCACAAACAGTGGCCAAAACATTGAGGCCTGTTGAATTTAAATTCCGGATCACTTCTTTTATTTGGCGGACCAATTCTATTTTTGCTGTGCTCCCTGCACATAAACTGTATGCTACTGCCTGTTTATAATTTTTTGATATACCTCTAATCATAAACACTATTGCATGGTCAGCTATTTTTTTATCAATATTTTTGCCACTATTTACAAAGCCAACTAATTCGTCCTTTCTTCTATTGTAGTCGAAATGAGGTGCAATAGAAATTTCGTCAAACATTAACAAGCACAGTTTGTCAGTCTGTTTCATTTTTTCTACTCTCATTTTTAAATTTTCAAAAATGCTTTCATTGATGCCTGCTTTCAGTGCAGCTGTTGAAAGCAATCTGCTTAGTGTCAATGGCGATGGCAGTACAAAAATATTCCTTAACCAACGATATGATTTAGGTCCTTGTTTATACAAAGCTAATGCCATAATTTTCTCGTTTTTGGAGAATCTGCGGCCCATCTTTTTCTTATTAATTTCCCTAAACTGCAGCATTGTAAAAATAAGAGCAAACGTCAAAAACTTTTTCAATGCTCTCTGGAATGTTGAATTTTGGGCCAAATTTTGGGCTTTTTTAAGTCTGTTGCTGTAATCTTCATTTGCTTTCTGCAAGCTCCTGATTTTTCGTGACAGAAAACTTGTCTCTGAAGAGTGAACAACTGAATGTCTCTGCTTTCGTTTGGGGCCTGAAATATAAAATATATTAGAAGTTTATAATTTTTGATATTGGAGAACAATAAAACTTATAAAAATTTAAATTGTGGAAAGAAAAAATCGCTCACTAGCATGATTCGAACCTGCGACTCTTGGCTTTTGCTTTTGGCTGGTTTTTAGGATTTTTTATTTCCACTATTTAAATCGTTAGATTTCGCTTCGCATTCGCGGGTCCGACCCGACCCGCGGCCGTCCCGCACCCGCGTTGTGTGTGATTTGCGCTTTGTATTTTGTTATGTGGAAGTCAATAAAGTGTTTACTATGTTACTATGTTACTATTCTGAATTTAAGTATAGAGGTCAAAAATGTATGATTATCAAGTTAAGGCGCTAAACCGAACTTTCGATAAATTATGTACTCATCAAGTAATTATTTGTTTACTGATGGGGGCACCACTTGGCTAGTAGCGCTTTAAGATATAATTTTCGATAAATGATGTACTCATCAAGTAATTATTTGTTTACTGATGGGGGCACCACTTGGCTAGTAGCGCTTTAAGATATAATTTTCGATAAATGATGTACTCATCAAGTAATTATTTGTTTACTGATGGGGGCACCACTTGGCTAGTAGCGCTTTAAGATATAATTTTCGATAAATGATGTACTCATCAAGTAATTATTTGTTTACTGATGGGGGCACCACTTGGCTAGTAGCGCTTTAAGATATAATTTTCGATAAATGATGTACTCATCAAGTAATTATTTGTTTACTGATGGGGGCACCACTTGGCTAGTAGCGCTTTAAGATATAATTTTCGATAAATGATGTACTCATCAAGTAATTATTTGTTTACTGATGGGGGCACCACTTGGCTAGTAGCGCTTTAAGATATAATTTTCGATAAATGATGTACTCATCAAGTTATTATTTGTTTACTGATGGGGGCACCACTTGGCTAGTAGCGCTTTAAGATATAATTTTCGATAAATGATGTACTCATCAAGTTATTATTTGTTTACTGATGGGGGCACCACTTGGCTAGTAGCGCTTTAAGATATAATTTTCGATAAATGATGTACTCATCAAGTTATTATTTGTTTACTGATGGGGGCACCACTTGGCTAGTAGCACTTTAAGATGTAACTTTCGATAAATGATGTACTCATCAAGTTATTATTTGTTTACTGATGGGGGCACCACTTGGCTAGTAGCGCTTTAAGATGTATTATAGTAAAAGCTGTGAAAACAGCACATACCTGCAGAAATCTTTGGCTGTTGTGTTACTGCTTTCTCAGTTACTTGGACATTGTCACTTTTTATAACATCTTTCACACCAGCAGAAGTTGAAGGCTGGACTTCAGGATATTTGCAACTTTGATTGGTTATATCTCTCATTACTTTTCTTTTCTGGGTTCCTGGAATAGATAAGTAATTTTTACATAACTAACCATTAAAACAGAAGAATCTCCACAAAAAAACATAAACAGGATTTTGTAGATCTGATAACATATTGTTGCAACAATAAACTTGGCAGAATGCATAATAAATACATAGGGTAGAATGCCCTAAACCCGGCCCCCGCCTAAATTCGTCAGTCTTGTCGATAATCTTCCATAAACTATTACACATTTTATTAGTAACTGTGGTTTTATACATGTAATAATTATGATCATTACTGTTATACTTATGTCTGTCTGTAACTTTGTGTAACACATTTTATTATCAAACGCGTCCGCGGCCAGAACGACGACAGATTCATACTTTTAATAATTGTTTTTTTAAATACGGTCAATCACATGTCAATAGTAACAAAACCACCACGCAGCAGACGGAACTGATTTAGTATTTAAGTTTCATACTGGATTACACACTTCGCTTATACTGGTTTTGTTACCATCAAAGTGTGGTTAACTGAACATCCATAATGTAGATAGTGCATAAAAAAGTGTAACACGATTGAAAAGTCAAAATTGCTTAAGGTGCCGACTTTAGGGCATTCTACCCTACACATTTTTGGATTAGGCAGAGACTATGGATTTACACCAGCTTCGATCTTGACACACCTCTTTCACTCCGCATCCATAGTATCTGCCTACCCCAATGGGAAACAGGTGTGATAATATGTATGTATGTACTAATTTTTCCTTATGTACTTGCTCATTTGTATAATTTATATGTTGTTCCTGTTTACTACTATTTTCATGGTGTACAATAAAGTATATTCTATCTATTGATCTCATTGCCTAATTAACTACAGATTATTGTATGGACTTCATAGGTAAAATACTAATCAAAATGAAATTTATTTTGAGTGAGAATTGGGCCAAGGTGATTTCTGTGAACCCCAAAGGGCACTTGGTGTAATAATGGTGATAGAAGATGTAATATTGCACATACCTGCAGAAGTCATTGGCTGCTGTATTTTTGCTTCCTTGATACCAGATGTACATGTAGAAGTTGAAGGCACTTCTGGATTGTTGCGACTCTGATCAGTTGTAACTCTTCTTGCTCCTCTAATAACAGAGAATCCTGGAAAAGGTGATGAAATGAGAGATTTTCCACAGAAAACTAAACAAAAATATTTGAAGATTGATTATAATTTGATAATAAATAAAACTTTGGAGGAGCCATTATATCAACTCTCTGTGTGCAGACACAGAGAGTGTGTGGAGTGTAGTGCAAACTTTTCAAAAAGATATGGCCCATTCTCTTAGGAGCTTTAGGCCCCCCAAAAAAAATTGCTATGTCACGGCAGTTTTAGTGTTATTTTGTAGACCAAGAATTATCTTTTCTTATTCTACAAACAATTTAAATTTTTTCACCCTGGTTTAAGAGAAATATTTTTTTTTCCAACTCCATAACTGAATGATAAGTACGCTTTGTGCATAATTGGGCGATATAACTGAACGCACCCATAAGGACATCCAGACAACATGTATGGTGTTGCAAGATATAATTATTTTGTTAATCGATTTTGTATGTATTTTTAAAATAACAGTACAATCTTTTCAAGTTTTTGGGTGTATTCATTAATATCGATTTTATAAGTAATATTTCAGTTAATTTAAAATGATTACAACAATATTTAAAATAGATGCATAGGTATTTTAAAGCCAAGACTCATCTTATATGTCTGTACAAAAAAGTTGAAAAAAATATGTTTTATAATTTCTTTTGATTTGACGTCATGAGTGATTATTTTACTATTGATGTCATATGAGTGGTTCTAATGCATTTCAAAATATGTAATGCAAACCGGTTACTATTATCACGGATGAAACCGAACATCAAATCTTAAAAACAAATAAAGTCAGTTTGCCACAATGTCATGTAAAACAACAGTTATGTCAGTGTTAGACTAAGGCTCCAGAACTTAATGAACTAGATTGACCTTATTTTTGAGTTTGGAAATGTGAAAAAATCACACAAAAATAACCTAATTTTAAATAATAATGTGATATTTAACATTTTTAAGATGTCAAACTGGTTCTTGGAATTCTAAAGTCTAGTATAATAGCATCTAAAACACATTAAAAGTGAATTTATAGAGGTATCGCTATTTAGAATTGATTCTGATTATTTGTTGAAATAGTCTGATATCTGGCAACATTTACGTTCGATTTGAATGGAGGATATACTACAATTCGGTTTAATACATATTTATTATGTATTTTAATGCTAGGGTGAAAGAAATGTTGATAAAGAACAAATAAACATGAAAAAACAATCAATGATTTAATTGTGCGCGACAAGTCCCGTAAACATAGTTCAATGTGAATTAAAAAACAAAACATAATTTTTGAATAACATATAGTTTGAACATGTGCCAAAAAGTGGGCCCATCCGAGGGCAATCTCCTTTGTAGATAAAATAAATTATAAAATTTAATTTATAAAAAATTCAATGCTTTACTCAGGCTGTCAACTTACGGCTGCTGTTCTCATCTTAGAAAGTATAGAATAAATAAATAAATTCTTTATTGACATAAAACTGGTACAAACATAGTATGACCCTGACTCCAGAGCTAGGCCTAGACCTATGTTTCAGGAGTTAGTGTCTTCATCCTGCTAAATTATAATTTGCAAGGTTTTAGGCAACAAATATATAAGATTAAATTAAAGATAAAGTGTAGAAGAATGATATTTCAGAAAACCTACATTCTAAGTAGTAGTTGTAATGTGCCTTGGGAGAGTGTGTTATGTTTGTGTGGGGTGTGTGAGTTTATTTACTTATGAATAGACCTATTAATAGTAAATTAATCATCATACTTGTGGTAACTTCTGTCATACAACAAGTATCAGACATTCAGAAAAAAGATCCTGATATGTCCTTTTTTAACATTTTACTGCCACATCTATGTCTAATCATAAAAACTACCTAGCAACTGACCTGGCACAGCATTAGCACTAAGCCGCTTACTCCGAGTGTGATATATTTCTTCAAAGTGGCAGTCACACACTTTCCGATACTTCAATATTTTTTGGTTGTCCAAGTTTAAAATATCTCCTCCAATTGTATACAACCATGTTCGGAATCGATCTGCATCATTATCAGGGTCAGGGAACATATGAAGAGTCACATCATCAGAACCTATAAAAGGAAGATCACTATTAAATGCACTATTGAATGCATTATTTAGTTAAGGTACCGATAGGTCATCGTCGCCACCTGGGCTGTTGAAATATTTTACATTTCACAAAGTGATGGTACAAAAACCAGTGATCTTAGTATACACAGTAGTTTAATAGTTTGGCAAAATGAAAAAGTTCAGATGTTATTCGATTTAAATATTCATTAGATTAGACAAAGACTATGATGCAAGAATAATACTATATTAGTTACTTACGTGACTTTCCACAGCCAGGAACACAACAGATTTTGTGAGCCATCGTATTAATACCGAATCGCAAGGTAGAAATCAAGAGTCCGGTATACAAAGCCACAGTCAAATAGAAAAAGATGAATCGTCGGAGTCCAGTAAACAATGCCACAATCTAATAGAAATACTTGAATCGTCGGAGTCCAAAAACAAAAGCCAATAAATACAACGTAAAGATTCAATAAAATACCACGGAAAAAACACAAGAGCATAAGAGCGTTTGAGTTTTGACAACTGTAAGAAAACAATATGGCGGTCAGCCATTTTTGTTTCGATTATGTTTCGTTCCACTAATCACCAGTATGGATTTTTTTTTCTAACAATAACACCAACAACTCTCAGAAGTCTGAATTAATATTTTAATATAAAATATCTTCAAGATAAAAGTCATCAGGTAACTATTCGGGGATTATATAATATTTGTTTGGGGAAACGCACTAAGCATACTGCTTGAAATGGAACGTATTAAAATCGTCAATGCAGTGTTGCCCTTATTAAATATTATACTAGTGATACCATGTTTTGGTAATTAGTTTAATACAGTGCCATCTGTTGTTAATTTATCAAATATACAAAGGGTCTTTGGTCACGTGACATTGTAATATTTTACGAACAGTTTTCTTCTGACTGAAACGCCCGTGCCCAGACCCCTGTTGCGGTTGTGGTGTGACTTGGTTGCTGGTTATTGTATTGATATGTAATACAATCAATTAAATCATCCTAGTTGACCACAATCTTTGCACAATGCGATCTCGTTGCTGTCGGCCTCTGGCTTGGAGCTGTTGTTCAACACCAGTACCTACACCCTGTTGTGGTTGTGGTGTGGCTTGGTTGCTGGGATCTCCTTCAGTATCTACACTTGGCATATTAGGTACTGGCCGATTTCTGTTGCAGAAATTATGCAGCACAGCACAGGTATTTATGATCATACCAACGTGTGATGATCATTAATGGTTTAAATGGTTTATAATGCAATACTCTGTGTGCCAGTAAACATCTCCAACGAGCATATAAAACCCCTATGCAGCGTTCCACAGTGTTCCTGGACAGACATTGAATATTTGTATAGTGCTTATCTGCACTATCAGGTTCAGAATTCACAATTGGAGTTAAAAGCTATGGCCTCAGTGGATATCCAGAAATTCCAGAATCACCTGCAATGTTAAAATTTATCTATTGGTTAAGCAGCAAATAATTTATTGCAGAATAGTCATAACTCTGAATGTTCTAGCCACCAGTTAGTCTCTCCTCTACTGTGTAGCTCTTGGAGATGCTCCGGTATCCCACAGATTCTCCAAATGTAAGCATCATGAGTTACTTCACCAAATGATGCATCAATATTTATAATATTTGAATCACATTGATTACATACATACATTGATACATAGCTAAAAAAAACTTTTTTTTAACCGACTTCAAAAAAAGGAGGAGGTTATTATGTATATAGGTTCCTTGTACTGGATGACATAATCAAACGATATAAATTATACGATTAATTCAAAACCTTTGTAGTACTTACTGTCTGAACATTCCTAGAATGGTTGTTTTCTATTAAAGAACCTTTCTGCATGGTCCGTGGGTTGAATTTGAGCTACATGAGTCCAATCAAGGCTACCAGGAAATCCAAATTACAATATTTGAAAACCTAAAAAATAATTAACTTTTAAATCTCCATACATAACATTATAAACATTTGCTCACATAGTACACAACTTTTGTTAAAATAAGTATGTATTGTTGCTTACCCATTTATAATTGTGTTTCTTTCTTGTTGTGTTTGAGGGAAACGAATAGTAAGTAAGTAAATAGTAAATTATTTATTCACCAGAAACTTAGCCTATAGTTACATCAAAATCTTATCAGCTATAGTGAATGTTAAAATACTATGTGTAACGTACAAAACGGGATCGGTGGACCGACGTTACAAACCCTGCTAGAATCTACTACGTATTACCTACTTACCAGTTCACGTGCATGTGCGATCTTGGGTATCGGGTCACTAGTCGGTCTGTACATATATATACGTGGGACACTCAGAAAGTTTTGCGAAACTAAAAAAAATAGTTCTATACGTACATATATTTTTATCAAATCTTTTCAAAGTACTTTCCACCAGCCTCTATACAAAGATTCATGCGCCTAAACCAGTTTTCAAAACACTTTTTCCAGTCCGCCGCAGACACCTCGTTTACAGCCTGCTCGAACGCAGCCAGCGCATCTTCCGGCGACGAAAATTGTATCCCTTTGAGCAGATTTTTTATTTTTGGGAATAAAAAGAAGTCACACGGTGCTAGATCAAGGCTGTAAGGAGGGTGACCCAGGAGTTTGACTGGCGTGCTGTCCAGGAAGTCCCTCGTTTTGAGTGCGGTGTGCGCAGGTGCATTGTCGTGGTGGAGCAGTAGCCCGCGGAGCCCTGTGTTTGGTCGCTTGTTGCTTATAACAGAGAAAACTTCTGGCAAACATTTGGTAGTATACCATTCGGCATTAATGCTTCTTTGATCCCGTAAGGGAATTGATACCAAGTGGCCAGTCAAATTAAAAAAGCTAGCGATCAAAATCTTACCCCCGCTTCTAGATCGCTTCACTTTGGTAGGCGTTGGCTCATTTTGAAACACCCAAACAGTCGACTGGCGCTTGGTTTCTGGGTCGTATTGATAAATCCAGGACTCATCACCTGTAACGATGTCGTAAACACGCCGAGACGAGCCTGCTTCAAATTTGTTAAGCATATCACGGCACCATTCCACCCGGGCCTGCTTCTGAGCATCGGTGAGGTTGTGCGGCACCCAGCGTGATACTATCCTCCTCACGCGAAGATGGCTGTGTAGAATCTCGTGAACGCTTCCCGATCCAATCTTCAATATGTGTTGAATCTCCTGATATGTAATTCGCCTATTGTCTTGGATTAAATTTTTCACTGCTAGCACGTTTTCTTCGGTAACAGCCGTCAAAGGGCGACCGCTTCTTTCGTCATCCCCCAAAGTTGGTCGACCGCGCTTGAATTCGTTATACCAACGATACACGGTTGCCTTGGAAGGGCCTTCATCCATGAATGCCATTTGAAGTCTATCGTACGATTCATCCGGTTTCAGGCGACACTTGAAATCGTATAAAATCATAGCTCTAAAATGTTCCCGGCGCAGATCCATATTTCAGTGAGACACAATACTTTGAATTAACTCGCAAAAAATGTGGAGGGAAATTTTGAAATTGGAACTTACTTATTTTTACTTATAAATAATCATATTTTCGAAAAACATTATAACTGGCCAGTCTCCCATATATAAAAACTTTTTTTCGCAATACTTTCTGAGGGGCCTGGTATAGTCGGGAAATGGGGCATCCCGAAGAGGACACAATTAAAATGAAATATATTAAGCTACGTTAAAATTACGGGATACTCAATAGTCTGTCCAGATGTGAACCCAACACCACGTTCGCCGCGTGGCGCCACCTCGGGTTTTGCGCCGCGTGCCACTACACCTCGCCAATACTAAAACAGTTTATACCGCGGGACACTGCACAATAAACACTTCGCGACACGAAAATACTAGCAGATGCACTCGATTTTGAATTCCAATTCGCGATCGTCCGTATATGACCGAACATACGATTCACCGATGCACGCAACGACGCAACTCCAACTCCCAATTGCTACTAATATTAATAATATGGCGGCGATGCCTCGCTCGCCAGTCTTCTAATAATAAAATCAAGATGTGCGGGTACTTTGGTTGTACTTGAACCAAAGTTACCCACACCTTACATTATATTCCGAACAGTCCCCCGCCTCAGCCAGGCGTAACCTGGCTAAGCCTAAAACCGGAGGGTCAGGATCTAGGTTAAACTAACTAACTGGAAGGCGTGACAAGCTTGCCACGGCTCTTTTAAAAACGGAGTCACCCACCAGGCAGTGGCGTGCATTGGTTTTCGGCCTAGGTAGGCAGGCACTAAACAGACAGAGCAAGTTACTAGTATAAAATTAAAAAATCTCGTACACATACGTTTTAAAGAGACACTGGTAAAAGACCATTACATTTGAATGATGGCACCCAGTTAGTCCAGTTACAGTTGTATTAACGTGTAATTGTCATAACATTTTACCTTTTCTTGAGTCAAAGACAGATTTGATTTCGTATTTGTCTACTGATATACACTTGTTTTGTTTTGTCAACAAACGAAAACTGACTGAAAGGGTTTCTCGTAATTTCTCTAAACCCATATACCGAGCACTGTAATTCATCCATGTTTACATAAGTTTCTTTACAAAAACCTTCACAAATCACAATAAAACGAACTACTTAATTAGTTTTTCTCTGTCTACGTAATTAATACACGATTTATGCAATTCACCCGCGCAAATAGAAACAAGAATGTCAAATACTGTCATACTGTCAATGTCAACTGCCAATAAATTAGAGTTGGGCGTTATTTAACGTCGGTTAGAGAAAATGCTTAAGAGGGTGATGATAATCGTTTTGTTTAAATAGTAGTTTTGTGGATGTAGTAATTTAGCGATTAATTTACGAACGAAGTTACAAAATAGATTTACGGAGCACGAAAACAACAGATTTTACACAATTATTATATTCAATTCATTATCACATTAAATAAATAACATTATAACGCCATCGATAATTCGATATAAGCGTATACTAAGTTTCGTTATTTTACGATAGATGTGTAGCAATGTACGGTCGACCGCATGTCAGTGGTAACAGTTTCGACATTGACAGCGTCTTTATTTCGTAAGCAGTAAGGATGGTTTTACGGTGCCGAGACGTGGACACTGACAGTTGGGCTAGTCCACAAATTTAAAGTCGCTCAGCGAGCTATGGAGCGAGCTATGCTTGGAGTTTCTTTGAAGGATAAAATCCGTAACGAGATTATCCGGAGAAGAACCGGAGTGACCGACATAGCTTGTAGGATCAGTAAGCTGAAGTGGCAGTGGGCTGGCCATGTCTGTCGAAGGACCGATGGCCGTTGGAGCAGACGAGTCCTTGAGTGGAGACCGCGTATCGGCAAACGCAGCGTAGGGCGCCCCCCTGCCAGGTGGACCGACGACCTAAAGAACGTGGCTGGGGGGGACTGGATGCGGAAGGCAGAGGACCGAGCGTTGTGGCGCAATTTGGGAGAGGCCTATGTCCAGCAGTGGACTGCGATAGGCTGAGTTGATTGATTGATTGAAGGATGGTTTTGTAAGTGTTACCAGAGACATGCAATCGACTGTACAAAAAAAAATTGTAATATATTTACCATTTACACTTAAATGTAAATAATATAAAACAATTACTATCTTTACTTCGCCATTATTTTTCTAATGTTGAGTATAGTTTTATTATAACGATCACTTTGTATTTTGTATGGAAATAACTAGTTACACACAAAACGGTTACGTGTGAAAAACGTTACGAACGACCCATGACGCGACGAGTCGATAAGGCTACACCTGTAGAGCTGATATTGCGGATAAATTGCGAATTGTCAAATGTTAGTGTGTTACGCATGGCCGTAACGTGGTTTATGTTTTTGTCGTATTACGTCGCTAAAGTAGTGTGCGTGTGTATATAGTTACGCTAAATGGTTTGATTGTGTGTGAAGTTACAGGCATTCGTGCGGCTGACCTGCCTAATGCCTGCACCTAGTATGAAGTTTCGCATTGAATTCATACATTATTATTGAATACCTATGTTAATTGTTTTTATTTAATACTCTGATTAATTTATTTAGTAGTAGTTAATATTGAATTGTAACGAGGTAGGCATTGCTTATTTGCCTATATGCAATGCACGCCACTGCACCAGGACCTCCGCAACCCGCGGCTCTTTTAAAAACGGAGTCACCCACCAGGACCTCCGCAACCCGCGGAGTACCATCAGTACCTGGGAATAGCCTCAAAATTCGACCCCGTCTCCAAGACAAGGGTGGCATATTCATCTCTTTTACCAGGACGAGGTCACCAAATTTAGGTGGGTCTGTCTTATCAGACCAACGGACACGCTGCTGCAACAAATGAAGGTACTCTAAATTAAATCTCTTCCAAAAACTCTGAGAGAGCTGTTGCAATAGTTTAAAACGTGAAAGCCTATGGACCGGAGTGTCAACGAAGGTATACTCCGGAAGAGCTACGAGAGGACCACCAATCAAAATGACCTGGAGTCAAAACTTCCAAGTCATTTGGATCCGACGATACTGGACACAGCGGTCGCGAGTTGAGGACGGCTTCAATTTTACAGAAGACCGTGACCAATTCCTCAAACGTGAGAACCGTCTCACCTATAACTCGACGAAGATGTGTCTTAGCAACTTTCACGACTGCTTCAAATATACCTCCCCAAGAAGGATAAGTGGGAGGGCTAAACTGCCATTTTATACCACGGCGAGAAAGCGCAAAATCAATTCTCAGACAAAAACTTATACACTTCGGTAAGATAACGATCACTTCCCTTAAAGTTTGTCCCGCAGTCGGACCGAATCAAGTTCGGTAACCCACGACGACTGACAAAACGAGACAAACAAGCGATAAAGGCTTCAGTGCTTAGAGCGGAAACTACCTCTAAATGTACGGCCTTAGTAATGAGGCAAACAAAAACGCACAGGTAAACTTTAATCACCTTAGCATTCCGTAACGGGGACACCTTTATCGAAAAAGGACCTGCATAGTCCGTACCAACTCCAGAAAAGGGCCGAGAAGCCCTCACGCGATCAGGAGGCAAGTCTCCCATCTGAGGTTGCGTGATAGCAGACTTCAGCCTGTAACAAGGAATGCATCGAAATAATACATTCCGTATTGCCTTTCTGGCTGATAAGATCCAAAACTCTCGATGAAGGATGGCCAGTAATGTATTCAATCCAGCGTGAGAGTTCTTCAAGTGTCGATCGGAAATTATCAGCCTGCCGAGAGAACCTTCCTTAGGCAGTAAGAGTGGATGCCGTGTTTCATACGGCAACTTAGAGTGACGCAACCTACCTCCTACTCGTATTAGACCCTGTTTGTCAATAAAGGGAGTCAGACTAGCAATGGTGCCTTTCAGTTTCAAACGACCATTCATCAAATTTGAGAAGACTGACTCCAAATGCTCAGCCTGAACATAGTGCATCCTGTCTTTCTTCAGGTGATAGTACTGAAGAAGATCGTCTGCTAGAAGGATGTCTGGCATTGTGGATAAATCTATGCATCCAGCCAGTTACACCTATCAACTTATCAAGGGAACTAAACCGATTTAGTAGGCTATCATAATTCCGAGAACGCACTTGTACCACTGCAAGAGCCTTCAATCCTGGAAGAGGCTCCACAGGTTCTACGGGGAAGTGAGGCCAACTACCTTCAGGCTGAGAAAGCCATGTTGGTCCCCACCACAGTCGATGTTCCAGCAGAACCGGTGACTCACAGCCCCGAGAAGCGCAGTCTGCAGGGTTCCATTCACCGGGAACATGTCTCCAATTCAATGCAACCTTCGATTGCTGGATTTGAGAAACCCGATTGGCCACAAACACTTCCAATGCGTGCACAGATGCTTGTAACCATGACAGAACAATCTGACTGTCTGTCCACGCAAACACTTTCTCAATGTCCACAGTTTGACCCAAGGTCGACATAACGTAGTTGAGAAGACGAGATAAGAGAGCAGCTCCAGATAGTTCCAACTTAGGAATGGTAATACGTGATCTAGCAGGAGCGACTTTGCTCTTAGCCATAACCAATTTGACAGCCACGGCTCCTGAACCATCGACAGTACGAATATAAACTGCAGCTGCATAACCACATTCAGAGGCGTCACAAAAGCCATGAAAACTAATTTTACATCTACCAGGGGGTAGTATGGCCCTGTTTATGTTAATCTGCTGAATATCGGAAAGAGATGAGACAAACTGAATCCAAGCATGCAATAAATCACCAATCAAAGGGGCGTCCCACGTCAATCCTTCCAACCAGAGCTTCTGCAAGAAGCATTTTGCCCAAAACACGACCGGAGTCAACCACCCATTGGGGTCGAAGATCCGTGCTACGGTCGAGAGAACCAGACGTTTTGTCCAAGTTTTGTACGTCCAAATCTTGCACACGAAAAAATTCAAATGGGACCAACTTCGAGATATACCCTATCCATTAAAAAAAGAATTATCAAAATCGGACTACTCTGTAAAAAGTTATGCGTGGTCATACATAAAAAAAAAAAACAAAGGTACACGTCGAATTGAGAACCTCCTCCTTTTTTTTCGTCGGTTAAAAATATTCAGAACGTCTTCGTTAGTTGCTGATCTGGAACACTTCCTAGCGTGATGTAACATATATTTCTTGTAATCTTTATTTCGGGCATCTTCGGATAATTGTCCTATAGGCAAAACTGCATAATGCTCTATTATTTTAGCACCATGTATAAGTACTTTATGGACCGAAGATGGCATGTAGTACCAGTTATATTTGCTTACATATAATTGCGCGGTTATCAATGTATACTGGCCGAATTTTTCTGCGTTTATAGGGAATCCCGATGACATAGTTTGAAGAATTAAATATAATCTCTTGATTAATTCTTCATCAATTCCGGTTATCTCTGCAGAACATTGGTAGTTTTGGAAAAATCTCCTTGCCGTATTTCCGTCATTGCTATTACCGGAACCTTGACGTGGTTTATCAATGTGCAAACCAAGCACTTCTCGGAAACGTTTTTGGACATATTTTTTCTTGTCTTCTTTAAGTTGCTTGAGCAACTTTTCCATCAATCATTATCATAAACAGTTGATGTTTAACTTGGATGACTTTATCGTCTATTGACACAAGAGTTTGAATCAATTGATTAATTTTGGCTTCAATTTCACTGACAACTGCTGTAGTTTTTCAGGTGTTTCTTTTGCAAATTCTAATGAAATTGGTCTGCAATATCTAACAGATGAGCAAGTAGGGTTCTTCCATATAACTGCAGAAGTTTCTTCGTCTACTAGTCGCAGTGGTACAAGGGACACTATAAACAAATTAGCATCCAAAATTTGTTCGTTTTCTTCCGGTAGAGTTTTTTTATACTCACTTTGCCCGGATGATGATGATGTAATGTTTTTTATGGTGTACAATAAAGCATATATAAATAAATAATGATCCATCACATCCCCATTTAGTGAACAGCTTGAGACGATTGTAATTTGTCGATCCTGACTTTATCTTTATAATACGGCAGACTGTATGGTCTAAGAGATCTTGCAGATTGATTTTTGAGCTTATATTTGTCACCGTTATGCAGGATGCAGGTGGATAGCAAGCCTTTTTTGCTTCACTTAGTGTTTGATACGAAGGCAATACAGAACTTAAATTCTTATCAACGAGCCTTTTTCTTAGGTACGCATATTGGGCTTTGGTTAGATCTGTTTCAATACACATACTCAATGCCTCCTCTTTTGTAAAGGAAAGTGCATTATCTGAATTGAGTATTGTATCTGAGTTTTGTATAATAACTTTTTTCTCTTCTTTTTCCTTATTTCTGATAATAGTCACAATCGACGCTTCGTCATTTTCACCCATGGATCGTAAACCTTGCACATAAGCGTTACGGACATGTCCCTTTCCATACTCCTGGACCAGTTCCATATTTTTTCGTTTCTTTGTGTTTTCCGATCACTCGTCATATGGTTTTGTTGGTCTACCACGATCACCAGAAGTATTCAAGCCAGAATTTTCAGATGTTGAGGTACTGCAAGAATTCAATGGTACTTTAAACTCACTATTTAACCAATTAGACTCTCGAACCTGTTTGGCTTTCTTTGAGCTTTAGTCCATTTCTGGTTGCAACTTGATGTTAGATTTTTTTGAATACTCTCTATTACAGTATTAACGTCAGTTTCCGATGATTGAAAGTTGTCCAACAAATAGTTTTTGAGGTCTGAAGTACTTTTTCCTCTTATTACTTGATCACAAAGATCGCGTCGAACACAAACGAATTCACTCATTGTTAGATAATATATGTTTTTTGTCTGTTAATTGTTATTGAAAAGATGTATCTGAACACTTTGATGAATAGTATGCTAAAAACACGGGTATATAAAGGACCAATATTTTAGTGCCTTGTGAAAAAACCATGGGACAATTGATTATGACAGTTCTTATCGAAATAGTGTAATCAGTTCTGATTGTAATTAATTACCACAACAGATAAATACGTGGGACACTCAGAAAGTTTTGCGAAACTAAAAAAAATTGTTCTATACGTACATATATTTTTATCAAATCTTTTCAAAGTACTTTCCACCAGCCTCTATACAAAGATTCATGCGCCTAAACCAGTTTTCAAAACACTTTTTCCAGTCCGCCGCAGACACCTCGTTTACAGCCTGCTCGAATGCAGCCAGCGCATCTTCCGGCGACGAAAATTGTATCCCTTTGAGCTGATTTTTTATTTTTGGGAATAAAAAGAAGTCACACGGTGCTAGATCAGGGCTGTAAGGAGGGTGGCCCAGGAGTTTGACTGGCGTGCTGTCCAGGAAGTCCCTCGTTTTGAGTGCGGTGTGCGCAGGTGCATTGTCGTGGTGGAGCAGTAGCCCGCGGAGCCCTGTGTTTGGTCGCTTATTGCTTATAACAGAGAAAACTTCTGGCAAACATTTGGTAGTATACCATTCGGCATTAATGCTTCTTTGATCCCGTAAGGGAATTGATACCAAGTGGCCAGTCAAATTAAAAAAGCTAGCGATCAAAATCTTACCCCCGCTTCTAGATCGCTTCACTTTGGTAGGCGTTGGCTCATTTTGAAACACCCAAACAGTCGACTGGCGCTTGGTTTCTGGGTCGTATTGATAAATCCAGGACTCATCACCTGTAACGATGTCGTAAACACGCCGAGACGAGCCTGCTTCAAATTTGTTAAGCATATCACGGCACCATTCCACCCGGGCCTGCTTCTGAGCATCGGTGAGGTTGTGCGGCACCCAGCGTGATACTATCCTCCTCACGCGAAGATGGCTGTGTAGAATCTCGTGAACGCTTCCCGATCCAATCTTCAATATGTGTTGAATCTCCTGATATGTAATTCGCCTATTGTCTTGGATTACATTTTTCACTGCTAGCACGTTTTCTTCGGTAACAGCCGTCAAAGGGCGACCGCTTCTTTCGTCATCCCCCAAAGTTGGTCGACCGCGCTTGAATTCGTTATACCAACGATACACGGTTGCCTTGGAAGGGCCTTCATCCATGAATGCCATTTGAAGTCTATCGTACGATTCATCCGGTTTTAGGCGACACTTGAAATCGTATAAAATCATAGCTCTAAAATGTTCCCGGCGCAGATCCATATTTCATGAGACACAATACTTTGAATTAACTCGCAAAAAATGTGGAGGGAAATTTTGAAATTGGAACTTACTTATTTTTACTTATAAATAATCATATTTTCGAAAAACATTATAACTGGCCAGTCTCCCATATATAAAAACTTTTTTTCGCAATACTTTCTGAGGGGCCTGGTAGAACTTAGCAGCAATATAGTTTATCATTCTTGTGGTTAAGGTGATCACCGCAAACAAAAGTGCCATGGGAAGATTCTTTCAAATATAATAGTAGTCTATTAATTTGTTAATGTAAGCTTCTATCATAGAAATGGAAAAAAAAAACAAGATAGACATCAAAATATAATAATGAAATATAATATTTCATGGTAAAAAAGAAGAACCGTAATTTTCGTGGATTTTTTATTTTCCCCCGATTGACATTATTGCTTAAAATCACCAGTGGCGCAAAAGACGCGCATTTTTTTTTTAAATCTTCATATTACTGAATAGATAAGGTCTCTAATAGAGTGATTAACTTGACACCGGCAGCTTTCGGCAACAAGGAAAACTCCTATTGAATGAAATAAACAAAAACGAAATTTTCTTTACTTCACTAAAAAAATCTCTTGGTGGAGTTTTTTGCCAACCTAGCACTACAGTGGAATCAGTCCATAGGTATTTTTTAATTATATTATAATTTAATGACTCCATTACCTTTGCACATAAACGAGCACCTAACAATGTACCACATAGTACCAACCGCGGTATAGTGGTTGGATTCATAGGAGCAACTCGTGCTTTAGCGCATAACAACCTAACTGTAATCCTTTTCGCAGCAAGAGTCTATTTTTATCGAAGTTTTCATGTCTGGCAGAAGAATACACTCTGAGAAAGAGTCAGCGTTATTAAAAAACTGTAATCCTTTTCGCAGCATGAATCTATTTTTATCGAAGTCTTCATGTCTGGCAGAAGAATACACTCTGAGAAAGAGTCAGCGATATTAAAAAAGTATCTAGGGTTGGTGTTCTTAGGCTTGAAATATATGGATCTGATGTAAATAGTAATGAATGTAGAACATCTTCATTAGTTGCTGAACGAGAACACTTCCTGGAATGATGTAATCGGTATCGTCTGTAGTCTGTAGGTTTCGCGCTTCCTGTGCATCTTCAGACAATTGGCCGATTGGTAAAATAGCGAAATGTCTTATAACACTTTCCCCATGAATAAGGATTTTATGGAGAGAGGATGGCATATAATAGCTTATTATCTAGTGTTAGTACCGATCACCCTCCTTATAAACTGCTTCACAACAGGAGAGCCGAAGCTCTCAGCTAGTTTTCAGGATGCTGTTGCCACTGTCCCTCACTCTCTTCAGCAGCGAAGCTGTTTTTTTGCGCATAATCGCGTAGAAGCCGTCGGTATGGGCTTGCGCAAACATCTCCGACGCACTGCAGTAACGAGGCAGTCTCAACAGCATCCTGAAAGCATTATTATACTGGACGCGTAGGACATCCAGCGATCTTTTGGTATAATTGACCCACAGATTGCTCGTGTACAGACTCTGGCAGTAAGCCTTGAAAAGTGTAATTTTTACTAGGTCTGTACACCGAGAAAATCTGCGGGCCAACATATTACTCCGGACCGCTAGTGCCCTACGCTCCCTCTCAATGTCCACATCGTCCCTAAAGTCGTCGGCAAGAAAATGCCCTAGATATTTAAAATTGGACACCCTATTAATTATTGAGCCGTTCACACGTAACTCGGGTCCATCTTCACGGCGTTTGCCGCCGACCTTAAAGACGATGTATTCACATTTCTTAACATTATATATGAGGCCTATAGGAGGCCTATGTCCAGCAGTGGACGTCTTTCGGCTGAAATGATGATGAATGATGATGAACATTATATATTAGTCCATGTGCGGCAGCGTAGGCTTCACACGTTTTTAGTAGCTCTCTGATTGCCCCCGCCGACGGACCCAGCAGCACCATGTCATCTGCATAGCTGATGTTATTAATGCTAACCCCACCAACACTACATCCGACACGCATGCTGCTGAGTCCGGCTATGAGGTTATCTACGTAAAGGTTGAAGAGCCTTGGAGACGTCAGACCTCCTTGTCTCACCCCGCACTCCAACCTATACGGCTCAGAGAGTGTACCGATATATATTGGCTGAACATTGGTAATTTGAAAAAAATCTTCGTGCTGTATTACCATCATTACTGTTACCAGTTCCCTGTCGGGGTTTGTCTATATGGAGGCCAAGTTCATTTCGGAACCTACTTTGTACACATTTTTTCTTCTCTTCTTTGCTTATTTTGTTTTCTGGAGTTATTGCTGACCATTTTTTAAACGAAAGATTATAAGAAATATGCAAAATGGTTTCCATAAATCTAATCCAGGCATGAAGAGTGGAAAGACCATATTGGAAAGCATCTTCGTTTTCGGGTTTAGAAGAAACTTTGTTTAGATCATTCATCTCTCTGGGTCTTGATCCACATATAGTACACACAGAACTAGATGATGTATCTGTTAGCACTTGAGCAACTTTTCCATCAATCATGGTCAGCAATAGTTCATGTTTGACGTCAACTACAGTGTCATCTTTGCTTATCAGTGATGGAGTAAGTTCATCAATTTGTCTCTTGATATTATCAACAGTCTCTTTAGTCTGCTGTGGAGTTTCCTTGACAAATTTTATAGAAATGGGTCGGCAATAGCGAACAGAAGAGCACGTAGTACTTTGCCAGACTACAAGATTTGTTGATAAGTCAATTAGTTTTACAGGCACAAGAGAAGCAATGAATAAATTGGCATCTGATATTAGCTGGGTCTCACCTGACAAGGCCTGTTTAGATTCACTTTGACCAGATGATCCGTCACAGCGCCATTTAACGTATAGCTTCAGATTTCTGTATCCTGGTTTGTATACCGAATTAATTTGAAGAATCCGAGATATAGTATGATCTAAAAGGTCTTGGAGTTTGATAGAAGCTCCAATGTCATTGATTATAACATCTTGCTTATAATATAAATTATTGTATTTGTATTTTTTATAATTACTTCAAGCTTTGCGCTTTCTAAAAATGTATAACACATATACAGGGTTATTTGTAAAACACCGGTAACCTCTCAGGACTATGTTACTAACATCATAATCAACAACTTTTGTTCTATGACTTTTAAAAATTCATCGTATTTTAGTTCATCAGATTTCCATACAAAAATAAAAATATTTAAATTGAACGCTCTAAATGTTACGAAGTCAAAGCGCGATGGTTAAATAGCGAGGGGAGCGGGGTGAGGGCGGCGGGGGCGCTTGCACTTGACCTATTTACGGGCGGCCGGTGCACTATGGGCCAGAACCGTGCGTACCGTCTCAAAAATCTGTAACTATGTTGTTGATTGAAGTAAATAGCTGAAATTTGGTACATAGTATCTCTAATGTATATACTATCAAAAAATGTTACATTCGATATTTTTTTATTTATTTATAACAAATAAAAAATTATATAAAAATAAAAATTACACTTTTTCATACAAAAACACATTTTACTTATTGAATCTCATTATAATTATACAGTTTTATGATATTACACTATTATTTTGTGTTTTTGTTAATATTACATATGAAAACAACATATAATAAATGACAAAAACCTATTAATCAACTACCTACATGTTTTTTTTTTTTTGTAAATACTTCAATTTAAATATCTAAAAGGTTCTTGGCTTCGTCTAACAGTTCCTTGGAAACAGTGACTGACGGTTTTCTGATACTTGATATGTATGGATCTGATGTAAATAGAAGACCATGAAATACGTCTTCATTCGTTGCGGACCTAGAACACTTTCTAGCGTGATATAATCTGATATTTTTGTAAACTTTATTACGAGATTCTTGGGCATCCTCAGATAAATTACCAATAGGCAGTACCGCAAAATGTCTAATTATACTTTCCCCCATGTATTAGGATCTTATGTACTGAAGAAGGCATGTTATACCACATACGTGGGACACTCAGAAAGTTTTGCGAAACTAAAAAAAATTGTTCTATACGTACATATATTTTTATCAAATCTTTTCAAAGTACTTTCCACCAGCCTCTATACAAAGATTCATGCGCCTAAACCAGATTTCAAAACACTTTTTCCAGTCCGCCGCAGACACCTCGTTTACAGCCTGCTCGAACGCAGCCAGCGCATCTTCCGGCGACGAAAATTGTATCCCTTTGAGCTGATTTTTTATTTTTGGGAATAAAAAGAAGTCACACGGTGCTAGATCAGGGCTGTAAGGAGGGTGGGGTGCTGGCCGGAAAACCTCCACGTGTGCCCGACGACTGCTTGTCCTTCTGGACATGTCTAGAGGGATCGGCAGTTGTTTGGCCGGTGCATCCTGGGCACAGGCAATAGAATCCTGTCGAGGGATTAACCTTCGGGGGATTTTATTGCCTGTGGCGAATATTCTGGCGCGGGAGGGGCCCGTTGTGGGCCAGTGGGGAGTTGCTCCACGTGTCCCTCTGATATCAGCAGAGGGCACAGTGGAGGAGCAGGGGCGGGCCCGGTGTGCACTCACCCTGCCACTGGGCAGGCAGCGGAGGGACTGTCTTTCCCTGCCCCCGTCGATCTCGTAACCCCAGGAGTGCCCGCTGAGTAGTGTTCTCGCGCCTCTTGGGACCGAGGGTCTTGGCTTCACCGCCCGGACCGCGAGGAAGAAAACCTCTATAAAAAATTACGGGAGGTAGGGCCTGCGAGCAGCAGACTCGGGGTAGTCTGCTGCCCGACCAGCAGCTGGCGTAGCTGGCAAAGCCGGCGTAGTTGGCGCAGCTGGTAAAGGCCCATGAGGTGAAGTGGCGTGCAGTGTTCCGTGTGCGCCACCTAGGAGGGTGCGGCCGACGTTAGGCCGCACGGGGAGAAGGGGCTCGCCTGCTTGTGGCGGGCCAGGACCTGTCGGGGGTGGTTGTGTGAATACTCACGGGTTCCCACGCCCCCGGCTAAGGTAGTTGAAGGAACACCGTGGTGGTTTTAGTCGGTAAGAGTCCGACACTGGCTCCGCCTACCCCGGGCGGAGTGCGTCCATGAGGATTTCCCCACGGGAAAAAAAAAAAAAAAAAAAGGGCTGTAAGGAGGGTGACCCAGGAGTTTGACTGGCGTGCTGTCCAGGAAGTCCCTCGTTTTGAGTGCGGTGTGCGCAGGTGCATTGTCGTGGTGGAGCAGTAGCCCGCGGAGCCCTGTGTTTGGTCGCTTGTTGCTTATAACAGAGAAAACTTCTGGCAAACATTTGGTAGTATACCATTCGGCATTAATGCTTCTTTGATCCCGTAAGGGAATTGATACCAAGTGGCCAGTCAAATTAAAAAAGCTAGCGATCAAAATCTTACCCCCGCTTCTAGATCGCTTCACTTTGGTAGGCGTTGGCTCATTTTGAAACACCCAAACAGTCGACTGGCGCTTGGTTTCTGGGTCGTATTGATAAATCCAGGACTCATCACCTGTAACGATGTCGTAAACACGCCGAGACGAGCCTGCTTCAAATTTGTTAAGCATATCACGGCACCATTCCACCCGGGCCTGCTTCTGAGCATCGGTGAGGTTGTGCGGCACCCAGCGTGATACTATCCTCCTCACGCGAAGATGGCTGTGTAGAATCTCGTGAACGCTTCCCGATCCAATCTTCAATATGTGTTGAATCTCCTGATATGTAATTCGCCTATTGTCTTGGATTAAATTTTTCACTGCTAGCACGTTTTCTTCGGTAACAGCCGTCAAAGGGCGACCGCTTCTTTCGTCATCCCCCAAAGTTGGTCGACCGCGCTTGAATTCGTTATACCAACGATACACGGTTGCCTTGGAAGGGCCTTCATCCATGAATGCCATTTGAAGTCTATCGTACGATTCATCCGGTTTCAGGCGACACTTGAAATCGTATAAAATCATAGCTCTAAAATGTTCCCGGCGCAGATCCATATTTCAGTGAGACACAATACTTTGAATTAACTCGCAAAAAATGTGGAGGGAAATTTTGAAATTGGAACTTACTTATTTTTACTTATAAATAATCATATTTTCTAAAAACATCCACCAACCAACCATCACAACCCCATGTGGTAAACAATTTAAGATTTCTTCTTGTTGGGTTGTAAACATTTTCAATTTTTAGTATACGGGCTGTAGTGTGATCCAGCAAATCTTGTAGATTTAGCGCCTGTATCGGTTATTTCAATGCTGGAGGGTGGAGGATAACACAGTTTTTTTGCGTTTGTCAATATATTATATGACAGCAATATATCGAAGTTTTTGTTAATCACACTTGCTCAAAGTAATTTGTATTGTGATTTCGAAATATCTAAATCAGCAAAAAGACTTAAAGCTTCATCTGCTGTAAAATATGTTGCATTGCGAGTTTCATGTAACAATTTTTCCTTTATAATCTTTTTTTCACTTCTTTCACAATTCCGCATCATTGCAACAACAGAAGCTTCGTCGAATTCTCCTTCAGACCGCAATCTTTGGACGTATGCGTTATGTATATACTCGAGTCCATATTCTTGAATCAACTCCATATTCTTCCTTTTTTTCGATTTCTCTGATAGATCTTCATAAGACTTTGGTGGTCGTCCACGTTCTCCAGATGTTGTAGGTGTGATATCCATTGGTACTTACTCGAATTGTACATTAAATTCGCCGTCCAACCACTTTGTGTTTTTACTAAAGAAACGTTCTTTAGTTCGGTTAGATTTGGTCCAGCGATCGCTAAAAGCTGATTAAGAGATTTTTGAATACTTTTCACAACAAATTCACTTTTTGCAGACGAAAAATGGTGGTGTTCTAAGTATTTTTGAATATCTTCTGAATTTGTCCTGTTTGGTCAATGAAAAATACGCATAATACTCGTCGAGGCACAACAAATTCACTCATTTTGTTGTATAGGTAGGTACTTCGCAAATATTGTTTTTACTGAGGATGGTGAAGACTGTATGTCGAAGCACAATAAAGTACTGGTAAATGACAATGTAAACCTATAAGTTTTATAGATAAATTCCGTGAGAAAAATATTATTATCTGCGGGGTTCTGCGGGTATTTATCACGTTCCTAACCACTATCTATGAAGTTGGTTAGTAGTACTGATAGGATGTGCAATAACAACTTTAACCACCATTTCCTCCCTTTTCCTTCACCTAACTTAGTGGAAAAGTACATATGTTCGGTACAAAACAGTGTCCAATAGAACTTTGAGTAAACCACACGTCTTTTATTTAATTTTATAAACAAAATACCAAAAAAGCAAACTTCAACCTTATCATCAAAACATATGGTCCTTCGAGCCGGATACCAGTGCCCGCTACCTGCGTTGCCGGCCGCCCGAGAACAAAGAGATTGCGATAAGACGACCGCGCGACCCAACTTAAGTGATTTTACATTACGTTTGTTACGAATATTTAAGTTATTACGTTCTTACAATGGCTACGGAAGTGGATAAATCGTTGAATGTTGTCGAAAACATTGCACATACTTTGAAGAAGACCCACAGTAATCTAAAGAAAAGTCCAAAGGCTAGATTAACCCGTAATTACGTGGAAGCTCGTCTGAAATGTGTAGAAGATTACTGGAGTGAATATAAACAAGCCTACGGCGAAATAATACGCAACGTACCGAGGGAGAAACGAGACCAAGTACCGTACATAGCAAAGGAGGAGTTTTATGAACATGAAGAGATGTACATCAGCTTGACTACCGACTTGAAGGATTTGTTATTGTCACAACCAGTTAGTGTTAGTGCTTCGCTGCCAATACCTAGTGATTCTCCACAAACACGAGTGATTTTACCTAAAATACAACTACCTATTTACAGTGGACAATATGAAGAATGGTTGTCGTTCCATGATTTGTTTATTACACTTGTACACAATAATGTATCGTTAAATAATGTCCAAAAATTACATTATTTAAAAACAAGCCTTACGGGGGAAGCTGCAACAATATTAAAACATATACAAGTGACAGATTCTAACTATGAACAAGCATGGAACATTTTGAAAGCAAGGTATGGCAATAAACGAATCAATATCAATGCAATTTTGAAAAGATTATTTTCTCAGAAGAAAATCAGTGTTAATAATTCAAGTCTCATCAAGAATTTGCTAGATACAACATTCGAATGTTTACATCAACTTAATAACATGAAAGTAAACACTGAAAATTGGGATCCTTTGATAATATTCGTCGTAGTGCAAAAACTGGACAGTGAAACTCATAAAGATTGGGAAGAACATGTGAGTAGAAACTCCAAGGAGACTGACAGTCTGCCTTCGCTAGATATGTTTGAAAAATTCTTAGAAAGCCGATTTCGTACGTTGGAACTCACAGAACCAACAAAACAGAAGTCAAGTACTGTTCATGTGCGAGAAAAGTCATTTCACGCAACAACCAACGTTGAAAATAAGAAAACATGTCAAATATGTACAGAAAATCATACACTTAGCCATTGTAAGGAGTTTGGAAAACAATCACCAACACAAAGAAGTGAGTTTACCAAAACCAACAACCTGTGCTTCAACTGCCTTGCACCTGGACACTCTGTGAGGTATTGTCGCATTCCAACATGCTGTAGAATATGCAAAAAACGTCATCATTCACTTCTTCATGAAAATAAGGATAGCAGTACATGTGACATAACGGGCAACACTGAGAATGAACAAACAAAACAACCCGAAGTGGCACTACATACAAACATGGAGAAGACTGAAGAAAAAGAAGAAGACGTTACAATGGTGACATCACACGTGTCAACAAAACAAAGCACAGCATTATTAGCAACTGCAATCGTACAAGTGAGAAGTGAAGATAATAACACAATGATACTTCGAGCTTTGATTGATCAAGGCTCGCAAGCCAGCTTCATAAGTGAACGAGCTGCACAACAACTCATGGCCAAGCGGTACCCCATTAGGGGTACAGTAGTCGGTGTGGGGTCAACGAGAGAGGACATTAAACAAGTAGTTCAAATCCGCGTCGAATCAAGATGTGAAGCTTTCAACCTGGAAGTTAGATCGTATGTTTTATCGAAGCCATTGACTACCAAAATACCATCCCACACTATCAACACAAACAATTGGCCTCACCTAGAAGGGCTAGTCCTGGCAGATCCAAACTACTGTCAGCCAGGTTCAATTGATTTGCTTCTGGGTGTAGACGTGTACGCACAAATTGTACAAGATCAACTAATCAAAGGTCCACCAGGGTCACCATGTGCTCATAAAACAAACCTTGGTTGGATCCTGTTCGGGAAGGTAGAAGACAGAACACAGCAAACAGAGGCTGTTCTTGTTATGCATCACCAGATCATAGGAGAAGATTTATTAAAAACCCTTTGGGAGATTGACCCAGATTCAAACAGAAAACAAACCAAAGAAGAAAAACAATGTGAAAGTTTCTATGAAGAGAATTATAGAAGAAACAGCAATGGACAATACATCGTGAAACTCCCATTCCGAACCAAAGAACCTATATCACCGGATGGGAATACAAGAGAAATCGCAATGAAACGCTTAATTCAGCTAGAAAGAAGACTACAAAAAGCACCTGAATTGAGAGCAGAATACGATAATGTGCTAGAAGAATACCTTTTAATGGGTCACATGGAAGCCGTTCCAGAAAAGGAAGTGAACAATCGGTGTGTTTACCTATCACATCACGCTGTTGTTCGAAGAGACAAAGAGACTACAAAAATCAGAGTAGTATTTGATGCGTCATGCAAAGACAATAATGGCGTATCTTTGAATGATGAGCTCATGGTTGGCCCAGTACTGCAAGAAGATATGCGAAGTGTGATAATGAGATGGCGCACGCATAAAGTGTGTTTCGCAAGTGACGTCACCAAAATGTATAGAATGGTTCTTCTGGATAAGAATAGTACAGATTACCATAGAGTGCTGTGGCGTGGCACAGTCGAAACCAAGAACGAATCAAACTGCCAACCAGCTGAAATCAAAGACTATAGATTAAAAACAGTTACGTTTGGTACGGCATCTGCACCTTACCTTGCCATTAAAACTTTAATCAAACTCGCAGAGGAAGAAGGTGAACAATATCCTGATGCTGCCAAAATTATTCGTGAAGACTTCTATGTCGATGATCTGACGTCGGGCTGCGATACAACAGAACAAGCAATCCGTGTTAGCAAGGAAATTACAAATATTCTGAAACGAGGAGGTTTTGAACTTCAAAAGTGGGCGTCCAACGACACGAACTTTCTAAAATCTAAAGACGTCAACAAAGTCACCACAAAAGCCTAACTAGACCTTAAACTAGACGGCACCATCAAAGCTCTTGGTCTGTCATGGAATCTCGGAACAGACGAATTTCATTACCAACTACAACTTGAACCTATATCATCAAACATAACAAAGAGAACAATCCTATCGGATTTACAGAAGTGGTTTGATCCACTGGGTTGGATAGCACCAGTTATCGTAACAGCAAAAATGTTAGTACAAAGATTGTGGCTGGAAGGAGTTGGATGGGACCAAGAAATCAGCGACGAACTAAAACATGAATGGAAGTTTATTAGAAGAGATTTAGAAAATGTCAATGAAATAAAAATCAGGCGTTGGCTGAACACTCTCAGCACAGAAAAGGATCGAACAACACTCCATGGATTCTGCGATGCGTCTGAAAAGGCATATGCAGCTGTAGTTTACTGCCGTGTGCAAACTAAGGGTGGGGACATAAAGATAAAACTTATAGCGTCAAGAACAAAGGTAGCACCTTTGAAGACAATTTCACTACCGCGACTGGAACTGTATGGAGCAACACTGCTAGCTAAATTACTGTCCAAGGTAAAGCAAGCCATGAGAATCCCTACACATAATGTATTTGCATGGACTGACTCCACTATAGTCCTAGCGTGGCTATTTGGAGAACCAAACCGATGGAAGCCATTTGTTGCTAACCGTGTGGTGGAGATACTAGAGCAAACAAGCAGCACCCAATGGTTCCATGTGCAGTCAGCACATAATCCAGCCGATATAGCTTCAAGAGGATCGTCAATATCAGAGCTACAGCAAAAATCGTTATGGTGGAATGGACCGACCTGGCTTCTAAATGAACATATTGAATATACAAGACCTTCAATTTCAACCACAGATTTAGAAAGAAAGAAAAATATACAGTCCTACTTGAATGTAACAGGTGTAGAGAAAGATATTAAATTTGAACAATACGAGGCACTTACTGAGCTATTGAGAGTTATAGTGCATTGTAGAAGATTTTTTTAAATGAAGAGAGAATCAAACAACCGAAATCAATCTCAAACTTATGTGCGTTACCAATTTGTAGTAAAAATTTGTTTTGTGTAATGATCATTTGTTTGTAAAATAATGCCAATTAATTAGCCTAATAATTAATAATTATAATAATAACAATAATAATAGCATAATTAGCCTTTAAGCCTTTCGTTATTTCTAGTTTATTTTTAAGTACTAAAGTTATGAAGTCATCTTGTTTGAAAGCATTTAAAATTTGGTCAACTCTGTAACATTACATTTTAATTGATATCTGTTATAGTTTACTACCTTGTGAATTTTTGTGTTGCATTGTAATATATACTCACTTTTATTTTTGAAAAGGCCTTAAGCCCTTTTGGTGGCCGGTATGTTCGGTACAAAACAGTGTCCAATAGAACTTTGAGTAAACCACACGTCTTTTATTTAATTTTATAAACAAAATACCAAAAAAGCAAACTTCAACCTTATCATCAAAACAACATAAACTACATGAGAATTATTTAATTCACACAGTCATAACAAAAATTAACCACATCAGACCGAATGATAAAAATAAAATTAATACATTACCCAGTATTCCCTAAACTTTAGTTTATTATAAATATAAAAACACAATATTAGTTATTTTTTATTACACTTGGCATTAACGCATGCTAAACATTATTAAAGATCTATACAAATGGCGAAAGAAAAAGTGGTCTCGATAGCTTAGTTGGCTAAAGCGTCTGGTGTATTTAACCGGAAAGTCGCAGATTCGAACCCTGCCTGAGATCGATTTTTTCTTTCGCTAAAATTTGTATCTTAAATACTGTAATATATTATATATTTAATAATAAAATGTCAAAAATAATATATTTCCCAAAAATCTCATGAATCAAATATTAAAATAAATTTTGATATATTTTGCATTTTCCCCCCATCAGGCATTTTTCGTCTCATTTAAAGGGGGGCAGATTCGGGCAATTTTATTTTTTTGCCTTGACTATTATATGAGCTGCTTTATGTGATGTTATCAAAATTACGACATCGGCAGACATCGCTAACTGTCAAAAGTCTATTTAAAGTTTTTAATAAGGATAGGATATTAGATACTGTATAAAAAATTGTGTACCTCTCCAGTTTTTACATAATAGTCCAGTTATTTTTTTTTAAATAAAGTACTTAATAACCATTCTAACCATATATGACACTTATACGTTTGCATTGAAAATAATTAAATATGACTATGTAAACTGGTGGAATTCTGTTCTACATAATCGACATTATTTTGAGCGTCAACTTGCGAGACAAGTTTTATTAGAAAAATATGCGAAATAATCTATTTTAAAATCTATATAATATGTATTAGTCATTCAGTTAGATATGTGCATTAACAAAATATTCAATATCGAACATTCCCAAAACTTATTTTTGAGACGGTACGCACGGTTCTGGCCCATAGTGCGCCGGAACAAGCTCCCGGGGGGAAGCGCTGGCTGCTTCACAATTGAGTTGCAACGGGGAGAGGGCATATGTTGTTGTATGCCCTCTGGATGACTCCCTTTTTGGTCTGGATATCGGCCACCCTGCTGATGCCGTCTGGGCCTGGATGCAGTTTTGTGACACGGCCGAGCAGCCATAGCAGTGGTGGTTGGATTCGGTCTCGCACTAGGACCATGGATCCTAATTTCAGTCCATCGCCTGCTGTGTCCAATTTCGATTACTGTTGAAGTAAATTTATGTAGTCATGTGAGAACCGCTGCTGTTTTAGCTTCTCAATCCTACCGAACCGCTGCAGTTTGTTCATGGCGACTTCGGTGACAGGAGGATGAGGAACCGATATGAGCGTTCGTCCAATCAAGAAATGAGATGGAGTAAGGCAAGAAAGGTCTGAAGGGTCTGTGGAAACTGGTGTAAGGGGCCGAGAGTTGAGTATAGCCTCTATCTGTGCCAGGCACGTCGACATCTTCTCGTATGTAAGATGTGTCAGGGAAAGTATTCTCCTGAGGTGATGCTTGACCGACTTTACAGCCGCTTCCCATAACCCACCAAAGTGTGGAGTATATGGGGGTATAAATTTTAAATCAATACCTTGTACACACTGCTACACATCAAGCTGTACATTAACAGTATAAGCTGACCTCGCATTGTATAGGTTTTCCTTACAACTCGAGGTCAGCCTTTACTGGTTTTGTACAGCTTGATGTGTAGCCGTGTGTACAACATTTCTGATTGAATATCATCTGAATATTTACTAAAAAATGAGATAATGTCGTTGCTTGCACCGACAAATGTTGTCACTTATTTGAGGAAATTGTCTGCGGCTTGCCACGGCGACTCATGAATTATACCATGATGTGGTAAGAAGAAGTTGATTTTCTGCTCTGTGTTCTGCTTATTTTCAGTCATGTGACCCAAGGATTGATACTCAGCCATAAAACGTCAGTACTCCTCTTTAAAAAGTAGATCACGTGACAGTCTGCGCTCCAGTGAGAAGAAACGTTGCTTCGCCATGGAGTATGAGTCTCCAAGAACTTCAGGTGAGCCTTTTAATGGTATTGTAACAATAAACTTACCTTCAGTGTCTCGTCGGGTACTCTCAGCTCGTTCCTCCGGGGATAAATTGTGCCTTGAGGACACTGACTGTTGGGGTTTCACCAGTGGTCGTGAAAGGAAAATGCGGACTGTACTAAACATGCTGGTAAATGTATTAAATATTAACAAAGGTATGTGTGCACTGGGCGGTGGTCCCGAGCGAAGAGGTCGGCCGTAGCGATCGCGCGCGCCTCGTCACCCGCCGCTCTCGCCCCGCAGCCTGCGTCTCCGTCGTCCACGGGCGCGGTGCCGAGCCGGCTGGTACGCCGCGCCGCCACCGCTTCAGATGTCGAGGGTCGGGTTCGATTCTCGACATATTCCCGCCCCGAATGAAGAATCAAAATTAATCTTGAGCTGGAAGAGGGCAAATATTATTATAAGCTCTTTTGATAACGCCTTTCTTCGTCTTCACTTCTGCAACACGCGTGACCCCATCGAAACCGGGGTACACCTTTACGATTCTTCCAAGCAACCACAATAATGGTGGGTGAGTTTTATCCTTTATCAGGACTAACTCATTAAGCTTGAGTTCGCTGTCTGATGTCGTAAGCCACTTCGTCCTCTGTTGTAGAGTAGAAATGTACTCGTTCGTTTTTAAATCGGGACCAGAAATGTTGCCTGATGTATTCAATTCCCTTGTAACGGTCAAAGCTGGTAATTTCCCTTTCAAATACTTGTGGGTGTGGATTTGACGTGAGTGGTCGTCCTATCAGGAAGTGGGAAGGGGTGAGAGCAGTGAAGTCAAGCGGATCATTTGATAGGTAAGTAAGTGGGCGAGAGTTTAAAATAGCTTCAATTTGAGCTAGACATGTGGCCATCTCCTCATACGTAAAGTGGACCCCTTGCAATAGTCGCCTAAGGTGATGTTTAGTCGAGCGGACAGCCGCCTCCGCCATTCCATTGAAGTGAGGGCTGTAAGGAGGGGAAAATTTTAAATCTATACCTTCTTGTGCCAAGTCATATGTTATGTTGGACTCGGCTAGGAATCTGTGTAAACCATTACATGCACCAACAAAATTAGTGCCATTGACAGATAAGACGCTTTGTGGCTTCCCCCTGCGAGCAATGAATCGATTTAACGCGGCTATGAATGCTTCTTTTGTGAGTTCTGTAACAAGCTCCAAGTGAATGGCCTTAACGGGGATAGACACACAAAAATACATAGGTAGGATTTCAAGAGCCTGCAACCTCGACCTCTGCGATCAGCTATCAGCACAGGCCCTGCGTAATCGACACTACAATGCAGAAAGGGAAATTCTAAATTAGTTCTATTACAAGGAAGTTGGCCCATAATGGGTTGAATAGTGTGAGCTTTATGTCTGAAACAAGTCAAACATTTTTTAATTGTAGATTTAGCTAAATTTCTACCTTTTAATGGCCAATATGTTTGACGTACATTTGACAGTAGCAATTGTGGCCCACCGTGTATTAATTTAATGTGATACATAAGAAATATTAATTTAGAGAAGTGATGTTTGCTGCAAATTAATATAGGATGCTTTACGTCATAACAATACGGTGAGTTGTCTAACCTGCCGCCTACACGAATAATTTGATTTTCATCAAGGAATGGTGACAAAGATAAAAGTCTATTTTTGCTCGGTAGAGCCTTGCCAGCCTTTAGAATAAGATATTCAGTAGGAAACATCTCCAACTGAGCCTGGCGAGTAATAAGATTTAGCGATTTTTGTAATTCTAGATTTGTAAGATTATTAGTGAGTTTATTTTTATTTTTTAAGTTATGTATAAATCTCAAGATATAAGAAACAATTCTTTGTAATTTATGAAAATTAGAGTATTTTTGTATTAAGTTCGAAATAACGAGTAAATTATCGTCTTGATCATCACAATTTGTGGTGTTATTTGTAACTAAACATATTTTTTCGTCACATTCTATATTTTTAGAGGTTTTATTTGTGTTTGGTGCCTTAGGCCACAGAGAATCGCCTGATTTTAAAAATTGAGGCCCAAACCACCACAAAGATGAATTAAGTAATTGATCTGCTGATAAGCCACGCGAAACCAGATCAGCTGGGTTCAACTTGGAGGGTACGTAGCACCATGTGTGAACAACAGTTTTTTTCTTGGATTTCATTTACACGATTCCTAACAAAAGGTTGAAACTGGTTAGACTGTGATGATAGCCACCCCAAGACTACTGTCGAGTCACACCAGAAGCGACATGTATTAATCTTCAAAGTAAGTGCGGACATTACTTTAATAAAAAGTCCTGCACCCAATAGGGCACCACACAATTCCAATCGCGGAATGATGATCTTTTTTATGGGAGCAACCCTATTTTTTGACGCAACTAAATGTACATGAATTTGACCTAAAATGTCAATGGACCTAACATATAAACATGCACCATATGCATTTTCTGATGCATCTGTAAACACGTGGATTTCAATCCTCTCAATATCCTGACAAACAACCCAACGTGGTATTTTTAAACTGTTCAAATAAGATAATTTATGAGAAAAAGACACCCATGAATCTTTTATTTCATTAGGTAATTCTTGATCCCAGGAATACTTTTTTACCCATAACTTTTGCATAATAATTTTTGCATCTACTACGCATGGGCCGACTAATCCTAATGGGTCAAAGATTTGACTAATTACTGATAAAATATTCCTTTTTGTAACTTTTTTACTAGTGTCTATATTTATGGAAAATTGTAGGAATATAACTGATTGTGTATTGTGGTACTAAACTATATTTATAAGTGAGATTAAAGAAAACAATTACTGGGAACTTGAATGACTTTTAATAAGGAGCGATTAAACATACAGCAGTTCTATATATAGTAATCTAGGCTGTCATCTGTCATCATAGTGACAGCTGACGTATTGTTGAAGGTTGCGTTCCATTTCAACACCCTCTCCAGAACGCAAACCCATTGCTCTTGAGCAGCAGTTGTGCTTGTTACGGTAGAGGCCCTTGGTGAGTACATCAGCAACCATGGCATCGGTGCTCAGGTAGCGCACATCAATCTCTCCGCTTGAAACCTTTTCACGGATGAAGTGGTACCTCACATCTATATGTTTACTTCGATTGTGGAAACCATCGGTACCTGAAAGTCTAATTGTGCTTTGATTATCACAAAAAATTACCAAAGGTGAAATGGCTTTGTTGAACCATAGCTCATGATCCAACTGTTTAAGCCACAGTGCTTCTTGCATTGCCGACGTTAGTGACATGTATTCAGTTTCTGTTGACGACAATGCAACGGTTGGTTGCCTTTTAGAGTTCCAACTTATGGCAGCACCCTGAAATAGAAAAACTTGGCCCGAGCATGACCTCCTGTCCTCAATATTTGATGCCCAGTCTGCGTCACAATATCCAGTTATACTTTCTTGTATTTTTTCATACGTAAGCTTCATATATAAAGTACCTTTTAAATATCTCATCACTCTTTTAAGTGCAATCCAATGATCTTTGGTGGGCCTGTTATTAAACCGACTTAAACTGTTTACTATAAAAGCAATATCGGGTCTTGTACATTGAGATAAGTACAATAAACATCCCACAGCCTCATGATAAGGAATGTTGGTTAAGACTTCAATTATCATCTTTTGCAGGTACTAGTTTCATATTGACATCACAAGGTGTGTGCACTATTTTGCAGTCTGACATGCCAAATCTTTGTAGGATTTTCTCTATGTACAAGGACTGATCCAATGAAATTTTGTCTTTACTTCTAGTGATTTTCATTCCAATGCAGTATTTTGCTTCACCAATATCTTTCATGCTGAAAATACTTATTAAGCTATTTTTCATAAGAGTTAAAGTTTCTTCACGATTATAAAAACAAAGTAAGTCATCGACATAGACTGCTATAAAGAAAATGTCAGATTCATTCTTAATAGAATAATAAACACAGGGATCTACTTTACATCTCAATAATCCTATTTCCAAAAGGGCTTTATTTAGTTTTAAATTCCACTGCCTGCTGGCCTGCTTCAGGCCATAGAGTGATTTTTTTAACAGACAGACTTAATTTCCATCCTTTTCATACAACGGTGGCTGATTCATATATATTTCTTCCTCAATATCCCCCAGTAAAAATGCAGTGACAGCATCCATTTGATGTATTTTTAAGTCATATTTTACTGCTAGCCCAATTAAATATCTGAGAGAGGTATAGCGAAAAACTGGTGCAAACACTTCATGATAATCAATATTTTTCCTTTGTTTAAATCCTTTGATTACCAGCCTCGCCTTAAATCTTGAAATCTCCCCATTTTCATCAGTTTTTGTTTTATACACCCACTTACAAGGTATAGCCTTTTTACCTGTAGGCAGATTGGTTAAGACCCATGTTTGATTTTTTAATAAAGACTCATATTCTTCATTCATGGCATGTTTCCACTGTTGGGCTAAATCACTATCTAACGCTTGTTCAGTGCTCTGTGGGTCACAATTTAGTAGGCTCATTGCTGACTCATTGTTAAAACACATCAAAGATACAGGATCACTTCTCACCTGTCTCCGAGTCCTCACTGTCACATTCTCATGTGACAGTTCTAATGACTTTTCAGGTAAGTATTCAGAATCATTAGGATCCTCAACATCTTCATAAGAACTGTCATCGCTTGATATTGAAACAGGAACCACATCATTACTAGCTGTATTTGACTTTATGTTACTATCATTTAAATTTATTTCTACATTTTTCTTTGATGAAATGCATGTATTATTTACACTTGAAGACATGTACTCAGGGCAATTAACATGAACATGTGTTTTTTTTACAGTGTTCTCCAGGAAGACAACATCTCTACTCATTATGGCTTTCTTTGTTTTGGAATCAATAAACCTATAGCCTTTTGTTGTTTCACTATAACCAACAAAAATTAACTCACGTGATTTCATGTCCCATTTACGCCTCCTTTCTTTTGGTATGTGCACCATTGATTTACAGCCAAAAACCTTGAGGTGACTTAAGTCAGGTTTTGATCCTGTCCATTTTTCATATGGAGTGATTCCAGCAAGTGCACGAGAAGGAGAACGATTAACAAGATATGCTGCCGTCACTGTTGCTTCTGCCCAGTATTCTTTCTGTAAACATGCATTAAAAATCATACATTTTGCCCTCTCCACAAGAGTTCTGTTCATGCGCTCAGCGCGACCATTTTGCTCCGGAGTGTAGGGATTGCTAGTCTGATGTGTTATGCCGGATTCCTTAAGATACTTTTCAAAACTATGATTAACATATTCTTTGCCATTATCAGACCGAAGAACTTTTATACTTTTACCTATTTTATTTTCTACCAGTTTCTTAAATTCTCGAAATTTTTCTAGTGCCTCACTTTTGTGGGCCATAAAATACACAAAAACCTTGCCGGAGTAATCGTCAATGAAGCTCAAAAAATACCTGGCCCCTCCTAGCGATGTAGTCTCCATTGGTCCACATACATCGCTATGAATTAGTTCTAGCAAATCCTTTGCTCGGGAACTCACATGTTTGAATGGTTGCCTGGCCTGTTTTCCTTGTAAACATGACGTGCATATCATGTCCTCTTTGGTTGATGATAACTTTATACCAACAGCACAATTTTGTAGTTTGTACAAATCATTAAAATTAATATGAGCTAATCTTTGATGCCAGAGAAAATTATCTTCATCAATAACTGCAGATAAAGCTTGATTATTACACATATCAAGTTTATAAGTTCCATTTACACAGACAGCTGTTGTCACTTGTACACTTTTATTATTTAAGACACGGCAGCCATCTTTGCAAAACTCAATTTTACAGCCATTCTCAATTATTTTGCTGACAGACAGTAAGTTAGTGGCTAATTCCGGAACATAAAATACATTGGTTACCTGTATTTTGTTTAAAATGCCATCCTCACTCTTGACTGTTATCTGTGCGTTTCCACATGATTCAACTTTGAGCATCTTGTCATCAGCTATGCGGACATGACTTTGTGATGGTTTATATTCTTCGGATAACCATTCCCTGTTTCTGGTCATGTGTACCGATGCTCCGGAGTCTATGTACCAGTTGTACTCATCATTAACTGAAACTGCTGAAAAAGCTGCTACAAAACCAGTGTTAGTATTTTTATCAGAGTTCTGTTTCTTATTTCTGCAGAACTTGCCTAGATGGCCATACCGATTACAGCTATAACAGCGTGGACCCTTTGTTTTTCCTTTGTTATCGCTATTATTATATTTATTTTTAAACTTAGGTGTAAATAATGCAGAAGTTGTGTCTGTGGGTTTCACATCTTGTAAAATCTTAGTCTTGACCAAGTCTGCAGATATGGTGACACCAGAATTTTCCAGTGCCATGAGCATAGGCTTGTAAGACTCTGGCAACCCTGTTTAGCAGATGTGCATTCCTGAATGTGGACATAATTGATCGGGTCCACCAGTAGGATTATTTTGGATTTTGCCTTTTTGTCCTTTTTTGGGTCCACGTTTGTCCCTTCGACGCATTCCCAGAGTTCCTCGTGGTCCAAGAAAGTTTGTACTGCAAACTTCCATGTTGAGTAATTATCTCTGCCAGCTAACTTTTCAATGTTAAACGTACTATGCGATGAATTTGAAGCCATCATTGAAAAATATGTTTGCCACGCGCCTTGTTGCAAATGGATTCCGAGCCGGCCGGCAAAAATTTGTATCCAACAATATTCTGACAATCCGTGATATTTCCTGAAATAAAATGCGCAACCACGCTCTGCTACCATGTAGGAATATAACTGATTGTGTATTGTGGTACTAAACTATATTTATAAGTGAGATTAAAGAAAACAATTACTGGAAACTTGAATGACTTTTAATAAGGAGCGATTAAACATACAGCAGTTCTATATATAGTAATCTAGGCTGTCATCTGTCATCATAGTGACAGCTGACGTATTGTTGAAGGTTGCGTTCCATTTCAACAAAAATGATAAAGTATCTGTACTAGGCTGCCAACTTAAACCTAATGTTTTTGATACTCCTGATTTATGATCTGTAAAATCATGAACCGTACATGATTCAGAACCAGATATGGCCCTCAAAATTTCATTGTTATTTGACTGCCATTTTCTTAGGTTAAATTTAGCGTCTGATAATACTGAAATTACACTTTACATAATTGAATTGTAGACTCGATCGTGGAACTACCGCTCAAAAAATCGTCCACGTAAAAATCATGCTGAATTGCATTTCTGACGTCATCGTCACCTGCGTTAGAAGCTAAACTAGTCAAACATTTAGTGGCTAAGTATGGCGCTGATGCCGTGCGTAACCGTATTTAAAGTATATGTTTTTAGTGGTTGCGTCGAGTCATACCGAAAAACTATTTGTTGTAATGATCGTTGACCTTTATTAATTTCTATAGCTCGGTACATTTTTTCAATATCACCGGACACAACAAATCTATGCTGACGAAAACGTATGATAATTGATAAAAGATCGTCTTGGACAGTTGGTCCGATCATTTGCAAGTCGTTTAATGAGACACCTGTTGTGGTTGCAGCAGAGCCATCAAATACTGTACGTAACTTTGTAGTCGTACTTGACTCTCTACCGACCCCATGATGAGGGAAATAAAAGTTAATATTAGAGCTATCCTCAGAAGAACTATCTTTATTTTCGGACATGTGTCACAAAGTTCCGTACTCTAGAATAAAACTCATATATTTTTCCTTAAAGTTGGGATCGCGTATGAATTTTCGCTCTAATGAGAAAAACCGAATTTTAGCTAATTTAAATGAATCACCGAGGACGCGTGGATCACGTTTTAGATTAGCTAAAATTCGGTTTTTCTCATTAGAGCGAAAATTCATACGCGATCCCAACTTTAAGGAAAAATATATGAGTTTTATGCTAGAGTACGAAACTTTGGGACACATGTCCGCACCCAAAACCGGGTAAGTTGTGAGTCTTCATGTCCGCACCCAAAACAGGGTAAGTTGTGAGTCTTCATGTCCGCACCCAAAACAGGGTAAGTTGTGAGTCTTCATGTCCGCACCCAAAACCGGGTAAGTTGTGAGTCTTCATGTCCGCACCCAAAACCGGGTAAGTTGTGAGTCTTCATGTCCGCACCCAAAACAGGGTAAGTTGTGAGTCTTCATGTCCGCACCCAAAACCGGGTAAGTTGTGAGTCTTCATTCTGAGTAAGATAACAATTGTTGTGTTCTATATTTTTAAATGTCTGAATCTGCGCCCTCTGGTGGCGTCAGCATAACGCCGCCCTCTGGTGGCGTCAGCATAACGCCTGAACAAATATTATTATTATTATTATAAAGGACTATGCAAATAAGACTTTTTAACAAAAAATTGAACCGACGAAAATAGAAACTGAAAAGCGAAAAATAAAATGAAGCTTTTAGTCTTTTCCTAACTAAACTAATTAAAATAACAATTATGAGTCGGCGCCAAACAAACAAGCAGCGATCTAGTAACAGTAACAGCGATCTAGTAACAAACGTTAAAAACACTAAGGAAACTTGACAGCTATCGATAACCTATACGCATGTACGACAATTGGTCTGTGTTTAACGTTACGCTACTTAGGGCCGGTCTTTCAATCGTCAAGTAAGCTTCTTACTCTACGGTTAAACAGTCAAGTAAGATTTATTCGACAGTTACGAGAAATTTGAGTTAGTTTCAGAGCCAGTTAGGGCTATTACTCTCCTGTTAACAAACGTCAATGTCAAACTAGCTGACAGAAACTGGAGTGTATAGTCAGCTGCAAAAATATGTACTTATACACTCCACGAAACCATAACGTGAATTTTAAAAAAAGTTGTTGATAAATATTCACTATTCACAAACCAGGTATTTTAATGCATCAGATTTCACTACTTTTGAAGCGAAGCTTGTAAGGCGTCGTTGTGCGTTCGGCCACCGAGGAGTAAATCGATAAAAAACATCACCGTTAACTCACACGCGTGTTCTATCCACGCAAGAAAACGCGTAGAGACTTCGCTACTTTTGAGCGTCCGCCGACGCCATCCAGTTTCTATTTCTTAAATTAACGTATTAATTTCGCAGTGTATTCATTTTTTTGCAGCTGACTGTACCTTTGTTGTATGAAAAAATTAATATTTGATTTTGATGAAGATCGCCTTGCACACCCTTCCCTACACTTCAACCATCCCTGTTGATCAGGATATTTACCTACCAAATGTATTGCACACACACAAGCCACCAGATTCATTTCAGATACCCTGCTTACTATCTTGCTGGTCATCATCATCATGTTATAAATGAAGTTGATAATGATGATACCCTACACAATATACTTATAGAAAATTATAATACCCTTCAATTCAATGTATTTATTTCGCCAAAAAACAACATTACGATATCAACAAAAACAATACAAGTTCTAAGCTGCTTCCTTGTCTGTACTGTTGCGTACGTTTTTCAACTATGTTTTTGTATAGGTTAGTGCCTATTATTGCTTCTGTTATTGGAATTTACAGTCCTTTCTCTTTTTCGTTTTGTTTTCACTCTTTTCGAATAGAAATATAAATAAATCAGCTCAATTGAAAATATTTGAAAATAACAACAAGACGACCCAAGTGACAGATATGTAATGTCAAAATGAAGTTTTGCATTTAATTGCATAAATATCCGAGCCAGTCTCAATCGTTTGATTACAGGATGGCTATATTGATTTATTTCAAGTGCAGCAAGGACACTAACAATATAATGCTAAACAAAGACTGTACAGTCTCTTGTTAGACTGCACTTCCTTTGATGAAAGAGATGAAATGTTTGATTGATTGAAAGAAATGCTATGGAAGGTAATGAACTGAATGAACTGTAGGTACGTGAGTGGAAATGATTTTGCTAATACGCGACACTTGTTAGTCACGTAAAATGTGAGAACGCGCGGCTTACTTGATCGCTCGTCGCGAACTGGTCTAAATATTAAAAGAAATTCATGAGTCGCGTAAAAACGCTGACCTAAGAAAATGTACGGTTGCATCGTACAAAGACATTTTGTAAAGTCCCTGAACCACCGCAAATAAACCTCAGTTAGCTAACTGTCCAGTAATTTCAAATTGAAAGACCCTACCAAAGCAAAGCTACCAAGCCGATAAAGGATCAGTTAAATTTACTCATTGAATAGCTAACTGTCCAGTAAAGTCGCAATTGAAAGACCGGCCCTTATTTCAATAAAAATTACAATAGATGGCAATATTTGTCCATCTATAACTTATTATTCTACACTTGAATGCCGAATGCACATCGGATGTGAAATAGTCTTCTCTATCTTGTTTACATAGTAACTTGTGACGTTTCGTTGTCGAATGAACAATCAACTGATTACTAGCAACATTTACATTACAAAAAGGACACTCGTACACACTATAGTGACGAAGTGTTACCACACAACTGAGATCTATTCTATTTTAATAATCATTGTATAATTATATTTTTTTTATCTATTCTATAGGATTACGTTCTAGTCTCAGTAACGTCTCACATATTTCCTTAAATGCAAACCCGGAAGTAGGTCTGCCATACCACACCCACAACAAAAATACCCGCCTGGCCTCCCTGTTTGCCTCGGCAACATGCTTATTCCATCTCCCCCACACAACTGCCTTGTTTGTGTATTCGCTCTATACAATTTTCGTAGGTACAGTTGTCTCCAAACTACATTCCATAAGACTATCACAACATTTACCAAGTTCGTGTGGAAAGTCGATTAGTCTCAATCTCTCATGACATTCTTTTTGATAAGATTCTATCTAAATTTGACTTTTCTCCACCCACACAACCGCCTTGATTGTGTTTTCGCTTTATACAATTTTCGTAGGTACAGTGACAACTGTTTTTTTTTTGGGGGGGGGGGGGGGGGGGTTTGGACGGGTCATGGTCCAAACCCCCACCCAAAACAGTTGTCTCCAAACTACATTCCATAAGACTATCACAACATTTATTAAGTTCGTGTGGAAAGTCGATTAGTCTCAATCTCTCATGACATTCTTTTTGATAAGATTCTATCTGAATTTGACTTATCTCCCCCACACAACTGCCTTGTTTGTGTATTCGCTTGATACAATTTTCGTAGGTACAGTTGTCTCCAAACAACATTCCATAAGACTATCACAACATTTATTAAGTTCGTATGGAAAGTCGATTAGTCGCAATCTCTCATGACATTCTTTTTGATAAGATTCTATCTGACTTTGACTTATCTCCCCCCACACAACCGCCTTGTTTGTGTTTTCGCTTGATACAGTTTTCGCATGTACAGTTGTCTCCAAACTACATTCCATTACCAAAGGAAAGTGGTTAGACCATAGCACGTCATGTATTACACGTACATTCCTAGCAGAGATAACAGCTGCTTCTGTTACTATGCAGTGATAGAGGCACCGCTTAGACCCATGAGCCTCACTTACGAATGTATGTGTTTGACTGTATTCCTAACATTTCCGTATACATGTCCATTTGTGGTCAGCACAATACCCGGATAACTCATCATAAAAAAAATCAGACGGGTGCGCATTAAAGTCTCCCAACTGTACACATAATTTATATTCCAGTGCGTGTCGGGCCCGCGTCGGGTGGAGCGCGGGAGCCGCGCGTTTTTCCCACCACTACAGACAGAGCACGGGCCGCACGTGTCGGGTAGCGATGGAACGAATCGTATTTTTTTGGAAGTGATCGTTGATTCGAATTACGATTCGAGTTGATTCGACTCGGTCGGCAGTATCAAACACTTGGTGCAATTGCGACGCGTATGTTCTAATGTATCGAGCCGACTCGAGCCACCGAGTTGACCACAAACAGCGGGCCATCCGAGTCAGCGAGCGGCGTCTTATGGAGGCCAAGTTTATTTCGGAACCTACTTTATTTTTCATCACTTCTATGCTTAATTTCGTTTCAAGAGTTGTTGCTGACTATTTTTTAAATGAAAGATTATAAGAAATATGTAAAATGGTTTCCATAAATCTAATCCAGGCATGAAGAGTAGAAAGGCCTTATTGGAAAGCTTCTTATCCCTTTGTCTTGCTCCATATATAGCACACAGAACTAGAAGATGTATGTGATAGTTGGTGTGCCTAATAGTAAGTAAATAAATAAATAATACTTGAGCAACTTTTCCATCAATCATGGTCATGTTTGACTTCAACTATATGTATACCGTGTCATTTTTGCTTATCAGTGATGTAGTAGTTCATCAATTTGTCTTGATATTATCAAAAGTCTCTTTAGTCTGCTGTAGAGTTTGTTGACAAATTTTATGGAAATGTGTCGGCAATAGCGAACAGAAGAGTACGTAGTGTTTTTCCAGACTACAGATACAAAAAAAATATGTAAAAGTTGTTCATAATGACACCTTTTCGGGAAAGAAGCGATTACAATTTCAGCATGTATAGCATTTATAGTAATAAAACTTCAAGGTGTTCCAAAGTTCCCATAGATTTTCCTTCTTTTTCATTTCTTTTTTTCTGGAATCACACATTGATCAGTCAATCGGTGTAATATTCTTGATTCACCATGTTTACAAGCAGCATTGTAAACATCCACAATATCCTGCAATGTCGTCCTTTTCCCTTCAAAGTCCATGTCTTTTGAGAGGATTTTTTTTTTCTGGAATTACACATTGATCAGTCAATCTGTGTAATATTCTTGATTCACCATGTTTACAAGCAGCATTGTAAACATCCACAATATCCTACTTTGTCGCCCTTTTCCATTCAAAGTCCATGTCTTTTGAGAGGAAATTATTTCGAATACCTTTTATTGTGGCGCGTAATAAACCACACATACCCCCAGTTTCCGAAAGGCTGATCAACACAAAAATTAACTAATCGACTGGCAAATCTCAGGTCAAGCGATATGATTGGTTGTTAGTTTTTTTGCCGACCAATCACAGGAGCTGACATTAGATTTGACAATTGATCAAATTGATTAGTCTTCCAAAAACTGGGGCTTAATGAATAACCACTTAAATGAATAGTATTATCTGAAAAAAAAAAACTATTGATTATTTTAATAAAAACTGTTACTTATCTTACTAACATTAGTAAATATTGTTATACCACTTGCCTACATTTTTAATACAACTTATCAACTTGCTCTTCAGCACGCTACTGATCCCTTTTTGTCTCTTCTAATAAGTCAGTCATGGCAGACTGGAAACTGGAGCCTTGATCAGACACAAGAGCTATTGGTTTTAGACCAGTGTCTGTGACAGCTGCAATTATGTCCTTTATTATTGCTTTCAATGGCAGTCTAGAAGTCGCTCCTTCGCAAAAATAAAAAGCAAATGGTTGTTGCCATTTACAGACTGCACCTCGTAGCATGAAGACCAGTACATGTTCTGCAAACTGCTTGCTTTTCCTATTTAAATGTACAAAGCCAACAATACTGTCTTTGGTAGCTGAATATGTGAATGAATATTTAAATTGTGGCAAGAAAAAATCGCTCACGAGCAGGTGCATCTTTCCACAATTTAAATCTTTAGATTTCGCTTCGCATGCGTAAAATGCGTTAAAAATAATAAAATAATTATGTTAATGAAGTTTCCAGTGCCATCTCATCAAATATAACTAAACAATCGTTTTTTTAGAGTGGGTGTGTTTTTATATATTCACGATATTTTGTTTAAATTCAAGGTCTATTAGAACAAAGGTCTACGAGAGTCACAGGTCTATAATTCACAAGTCACATAATACAGAATATAATTTATGTCATTTACCTGATTTTTATAAGTTCCTAGATTTGTGGATTTATGCCAGGTCTGGATATAGATCCAGTTAGCTTATAAGATTCTTCAAAGTAGTTTTTGAAGGAAGAATGAATATTTTTTGGAGGAAATTGTAATATTTAGGACCTTGCTTGTTAATTGAAAGAGCAATGCTTCTCCTCTGTTGTGAATATCTCCTAGCTTTTTTATTTTTGGTACAAAGTTCAACTTGTATCCACAGAATCTTTCTTGACACGGGGCTCATACTTTTTGTGAGTTCTTCTAAAGACTTTTCTTTACTAAAGACAAATGCACATTTAGTTCGGGATTTATAATTATTTTGAAGTCTAGCCTTTTTATACTCTTTGTACAAAAGTTTACACCGTGATGTTAGTGATCTTCGCATCTCTAATTACCCGTTTTTTATTTGTCTTCTTGGAGTTTTACAAGATGAACCTAAAACAAAGTTTAATTTGAGAAAAAAAATATGTTGAGGATGCCTACATAATTATATTTTAAAGGTTCCATGTAGCATTTATTATAGAACAAAAACCCTTCTAATAATTTAAACTATTTATCACTCCATTATCAGAAAAATATATTCTCCATAGTACTAGTAAAATAAGTATTCTATATGATTTTAAATGTCTCTAGGATTCTATTTGGAGATGTACAACAGTAATTACCTGCCACATTAAGCGCTGGATTACTGACTGTGGTGACAGATTCGACTGTTGTTGGCATCTTGTAAATATCTGAAAACAAAGTACATACACATTTATTATTTTAGCTCATTTTAAATTTGAATAAAGTAAATTACCTGATGTATTTGCAGTGTGTTACTCGGAGACAGGGCATGGGATGGGATGTTGCATTACTTTGATGGCTCGAAGTTGATGGTTGGACAAAAACATCAAAAATATAGTACAAAGACTTATAATATGGTCAACATGGCTAGGGGGGTAGATTTCAACAAAGTACAAATTATCGTAAACTCATAGGTATACGTGGGACACTCAGAAAGTTTTGCGAAACTAAAAAAAATTGTTCTATACGTACATATATTTTTATCAAATCTTTTCAAAGTACTTTCCACCAGCCTCTATACAAAGATTCATGCGCCTAAACCAGTTTTCAAAACACTTTTTCCAGTCCGCCGCAGACACCTCGTTTACAGCCTGCTCGAACGCAGCCAGCGCATCTTCCGGCGACGAAAATTGTATCCCTTTGAGCTGATTTTTTATTTTTGGGAATAAAAAGAAGTCACACGGTGCTAGATCAGGGCTGTAAGGAGGGTGACCCAGGAGTTTGACTGGCGTGCTGTCCAGGAAGTCCCTCGTTTTGAGTGCGGTGTGCGCAGGTGCATTGTCGTGGTGGAGCAGTAGCCCGCGGAGCCCTGTGTTTGGTCGCTTGTTGCTTATAACAGAGAAAACTTCTGGCAAACATTTGGTAGTATACCATTCGGCATTAATGCTTCTTTGATCCCGTAAGGGAATTGATACCAAGTGGCCAGTCAAATTAAAAAAGCTAGCGATCAAAATCTTACCCCCGCTTCTAGATCGCTTCACTTTGGTAGGCGTTGGCTCATTTTGAAACACCCAAACAGTCGACTGGCGCTTGGTTTCTGGGTCGTATTGATAAATCCAGGACTCATCACCTGTAACGATGTCGTAAACACGCCGAGACGAGCCTGCTTCAAATTTGTTAAGCATATCACGGCACCATTCCACCCGGGCCTGCTTCTGAGCATCGGTGAGGTTGTGCGGCACCCAGCGTGATACTATCCTACTCACGCGAAGATGGCTGTGTAGAATCTCGTGAACGCTTCCCGATCCAATCTTCAATATGTGTTGAATCTCCTGATATGTAATTCGCCTATTGTCTTGGATTAAATTTTTCACTGCTAGCACGTTTTCTTCGGTAACAGCCGTCAAAGGGCGACCGCTTCTTTCGTCATCCCCCAAAGTTGGTCGACCGCGCTTGAATTCGTTATACCAACGATACACGGTTGCCTTGGAAGGGCCTTCATCCATGAATGCCATTTGAAGTCTATCGTACGATTCATCCGGTTTCAGGCGACACTTGAAATCGTATAAAATCATAGCTCTAAAATGTTCCCGGCGCAGATCCATATTTCAGTGAGACACAATACTTTGAATTAACTCGCAAAAAATGTGGAGGGAAATTTTGAAATTGGAACTTACTTATTTTTACTTATAAATAATCATATTTTCGAAAAACATTATAACTGGCCAGTCTCCCATATATAAAAACTTTTTTTCGCAATACTTTCTGAGGGGCCTGGTAGCTTATGTCGACACGATAGAAGATAGAATAAAACGCTCTGAATCCAAATTTACTCTTAACGCATCTAAAGCTACTAGTGATAGTTTAACCAACGGGCGTTACATAATTTTTACGTTTGTTTATGTAACGTGTACAGTTGTACACCCATGTACATTATACAGAGCACTACTACAGACTTCAATCGATACAACCATCATGGAATTTATCTCTTCTAAACTAAATTTATTTTTAATGTATCCGTTAAATCATCATTAATTTGCTAATTTAATATCAAATTTTCATCAGTCGTAATTATAGTTATGCCAGCCAGTTCAGTAAATGTATGATCTAACAACACTGGACAGGATACTTAAGCTACTTCAGTTGCAGCAGGAAACCCTTGAACCGTTAAACTGACAATTGATTTAAGAGCTAATCAAAGGCTTTAACCGAATGCTTTAAAATCTCTTTGTGAGTACACCGACTTCCAGGATCAACATAGAAAGTCATTGGTTGCAAAAAATGTATTTTTTATCCAAGGTGCTTGCTAGTTTTGTTTCAGATAGCGCCTTGTCACCGTTTTTATTGTTGGTATTATAATTTTCGCATCATATGAGCCGCCTACTCGAAGCTGACTAATGTCCAAGTCTGTCCAATCAATTCAGATCAATGCAAAATGAATTTATTTGTATGAAGTAGGTAGATTGCATTAAATGCATTATTATCACTTGAATAATCACAAATTGATACATGAATTATTACAAAATTTTCTTTAACACTTTTTTTTTTATAAAGTTTTATTTGATTTTAACCTTCGTACATTAAATACTTCGAAGATTTTATAAGTGTAATTTTTCACAGCAAGAAAAATAACCATCTTATTGTTAAGAATTTCACACCGATAGCAAGGGATTATGTAGGTAGTACAATAATTATAAAATTTTCGTACCTTAATTTCCGTAACTTTACTGTAAAAAAATAAAATAGTTAAACTGTATTATTTTTGGATTAACGAGATTATCCGGAGAAGAACCGGAGTGACCGACATAGCTTGTAGGATCAGTAAGCTGAAGTGGCAGTGGGCTGGCCATGTCTGTCGAAGGACCGATGGCCGTTGGAGCAGACGAGTCCTTGAGTGGAGACCGTGAATCGGCAAACGCAGCGTAGGGCGCCCCCCTGCCAGGTGGACCGACGACCTAAATAACGTGGCTGGGGGCGACTGGATGCGAAGGCAGAGGAAGGAAGGAGGAGAGGAAGGGAGAGGAGGTTGTGGCGCAACTTGGGAGAGGCCTATGTCCAGCAGTGGACTGCGATAGGCTGAGTTGATTGATTGATTGATTTTTGGATTAGTGAGTGTAACGCCTTAGCCTTCTCGTCCTGAGAAGAGGCCCGTGCCCAGCAGTGGGACAGTAATGGGCTGAGTGAGTGTAGATCTATTAATTAAATGGTATGTTATTTAGCATTCACCCACAGTGTTTTACAATCAAAATAAAGTTGTAATAAATTACATTGAATGACTCAAATTGATTTTGAGTGTTATTTATTCAATTTAGGCTATAGCCAATTGCAGCTCAGAAAATGCAGAATGATATACATACCAAAAACTTCTACATTGTCAACTTTATTAGCTATATGCCCAATAGGTAATGTATATGAATGATCGATGTGGCGCTTCCTTGAGTAACCAGTGTCAAGGTGGACTGACAACACAATTGTGTTTTTGCGTGTGGAGGAGCCTTCCTGCGTGGCATGAATTGTTTCATAGAAAAATCTCGTTTCATCATAGACCTCATCCGTCACTTTCCTTAAGGCAAGGTAGAGGTCAAGATACCCCATACATAGATAGAGGTCATTCAAGAATATAAATAATAAAAAACCTCAACATAATTGCATTTTGCAGTCAGCTATTTTAGGTTAGACTTGAGATACGTTCACAACCATTGTATAATTGAATGACTATAGTTGTTTCGACTATGATGAACTAAAAAATAATATTAGTTAACTAATATGTTAGATAGTTTACCTGTTTGCACTACACTGCTGTAGCAACAATTAGTTGAAGAAGCTTTTTGGTTTTCCTCAAAGTTATGCCTTTCTCAAACCATGGGGACTGCCACTTCCATACTCCATAGCATGTCTCCACAGTATTGCGAGTGGCAATTTGACTTCTGTGTTATGCTTCTTCTGCGTGTGTTCGTGGTTCCAAAACAGGAGTCAGTAAGTAGTTTTTATTATAGTAGCCGCCGTCTCCTAACAATAAATAATTTCTGTACGTACCGCTTTCAAAATTCGAGACAATGTCTACGATGCGAGAATCACCCCCCTGGACTTTTATTAAGAAATATCCTTTTCTGCGTCGCAACATTAGAGCAAGGAACCCGCCTCTGCTTATAATTTTAATGTGTGTGCAATCTAGGGCTCCCACTACACGTGGAAATCCTGCTATTTCATAAAAATCTTCAGCAACCCTTCTTAATTCTTCCCTGTCTGGCATTCGAATAAAGACAGGTGCGAAAATAGCAAGCTTCAGAGTTACCTTCTGTATTATTCGACAAATCGTCGATTTGTGGACACGGGTCAAATCACCTAATACCTGCTGAAAATATCCCGTGGCAGAAAATCTCAGGCAAATCAGCAGCTGTTGGGTTTTGCCATCGATGGCCTTATTTCTGTGTGTCACTGGCTCCAGATCAAGCTGGTCTCATATTCGAATATCTGCTTCTTTTGAAATCCTGTAACGGAGACGAAAATTTTATCCATCGTATTTTGAGAATATTTATCTTCTCTGTTTGGGATTTGATGGCGACGGGGAACATATTCTTCTGCGTCAGACAATGATGACAGATGAATGATGATGATGGCTCGACAAAGACATCGTATAATCCATGAATAACTTTAATTAGTAACTGGAAACTTACTTTAATTTACCACTGCTTTTTAAATAAAAATGATACAATAAAATAACCACGAACTGAACGAAATAACACGGCAGCAATTTCCATCATGACAATAATAGAAAATGCTGGACAGTTTTTCATTATTATATATTAGGTTTTTTAAGTACACTCTAACATATTAGGTAGGTGTTTTTAGGTACACGATTTATTATTTTAAAGGCTGAATGTGCATTTATTTTCAAATGTATAAAAAATAACAAAGACCACGCGCGGTAGAACTGGCGCGAATGAAAATAAGATACTTGTACTGTTGAATTAATTTCCTCGCAAATTAGAGAAAACTACACTGCGGTTAAACAATTGTAATTGGGATTGAAAATGGCGGTATTTGTCTCTCGCTCACACGTACGGTATTGTGAGAGGTACATAGGACATCGAAAGTGCCACCTTAGGTCAATCCCATTCTCTATCTGCGCGAGTAGGATACCGGTATTTGTATTTGTCTCTCGCTCACATGTACGGTATTGTAAGTGAGAAGTACATAGGATATCGAAAGTGCCACCTTAGGTCAATCCCATTCTTTATCTGCGCGAGTAGGATACCGGTATTTGTATTTGTCTCTCCTCACATGTACGGTATTGTAAGTGAGAGGTACATAGGACATCGAAAGTGCCACCTTAGGTCAATCCCATTCTTTATCTGCGCGAGTAGGATACCGGTATTTGTATTTGTCTCTCGCTCACATGTACGGTATTGTAATTGAGAGGTTCATAGGACTTAGAAAGTGCCACCTTAGGTCAATCCCATTCTCTATCTGCGCGAGTAGGATACCGGTATTTGTATTTGTCTCTCGCTCACATGTACGGTATTGTAAGTGAGAGGTACATAGGACATCGAAAGTGCCACCTTAGGTCAATCCCATTCTTTATCTGCGCGAGTGGGATACCGGTATTTGTATTTGTCTCTCGCTCACATGTACGGTATTATAAGTGAGAGGTACATAGGACATCGAAAGTGCCACCTTAGGTCAATCCCATTCTTTATCTGCACGAGTAGGATACAAGTATCGGCCGAAGCAATTAACGGCCACTATGAAACTACTAGGTTTCGCCTCGTCCTTCCAATATTACTCGACCGTCAATTGCTTTATTTCAGGCCATGACTGGAGTTATGTTTTTGGGAAACCAGGCGAACGATGTACTGTTCCCTTGTCCATAATAATTAACTAGAAAACATCTCGTAATCTATACATATGTCGGAGAATAAACACTTTTATCGAGTCAGGATTTAATAAGAGTTACTTTACCTTTGCAAATCATAGCCAGTGTCTGCATATCAGAGGGGCAAAGCGGGTATGTTAAAGCATAGTCACATTAAGACTCTCACTAACTCGAGAGTACTGTAATTTCGACACGTCCTACGTATACCGCTGTATGTGCCTGATACACAAAATTGTTTTTATTGCATTTTTGAGTTCTACGTACCCGAATCTATAATATGAATTCACACATTTTTTTATTTTCCCATCAGAACATATTTTTTTCACGTCACGTTTTCAAACGTATAAGTATTAACCTGCATTAGCGGTTCAAAACGCACAGCGAACAAGCTTGTATTTTCCAGTTATAGACTTTTACGCAGGGGAAACTCAGCGTGGGTTGCGGTCAACTGCCACTCTCTCACTTATTCTACGGACAGTAAGTGGCCTGCGCGTGCGTTTCTTAATAATATTTTTAGTCACCGCAATATCAAGTAATCGGTATAAGTTCTTATGGAACTTAAAACATATGCTTTCAAAAAAGTAAAATTGGTAGACATAAATGTATAAAGTACATCAAGGCCAGGTAAGGAGTAGTAAAATAAGCTTTAATTGTTATAATTATAATACATTTCTGTGTATAGGTCTAAAGTAGAGATTTAAATTAGTAATAGCGCTGTATTACAAATATTTAAAACACATTACATGAAAATAGTACATAGTTCTTGAAGATTTTTCGTATATTTTGCTTTGTTGACGTACAACTATGCAACTACGCATGTACACACTTATTCGATGTGATTAAGTTGTAGCCGTATACACATACTTACTGAAAATACCGATACCAACCAATACGACCGATACCTTACCAGAAGAAAACCATACCACAGCATACCTTACCACCTGGATCTTCAGAAGGAAGACACATGCAAAACACCAACGTTATGACGTCACTGACAAGAAATATGACGACGACTTAGAAACGAGACAGTTGTTGTTAAACCTTTACGTCTTGATAAAGACGGTTTACGAGGAATAACACTGCGTCTTGAAAAAGACGATTTAAATCCACGTGCCGCCTCATCGAAGTACTCTACGAGCACCGTTCACGATCTTCAACTGCACCACGGATCACACACATAGAGAGACACATCATGAAGCTTATTCGGTCTTCGGAGCCACCCAGCAACAGCACGTATGAACTACGAGACGGCGCGCAGCGAAATGGACGAACGCGCACGGCCACGACTATTTTATGGACTGCGCGCACACACGGACGCTGGAGTGGAGAGATGAAAATATTCGCACAACGCCGCGACGCGCATTAGCAGATCAGTCAATCAGTAGTTGTAAATAAATGTAAGGATTTCAATTGGTCATAGGTTAAGAATTGTACATTATAAATAACGTAGGTTTTACCAATAAATTATTCATTCAATCATTCAGTCACTAGTCAACTGCATCGCTTGAGTTTCATTACAATCCTGAAGAAACCGTGGAGGATCACTCGCCCTCCAAAAAGTATATTCACAAATTCTATCTAGGCACTTACACATTGTTCATTGAAAAGTTGATCAATCGAAATTAGTTATCTAGCACGTACATAATTATTCATTGGAAAGGTTTTTGGTCATAACTTTGTATTTGTATCTGTACACTTACATAGTTATTCAATATTTAAAAACATGTCTTATTCAAAGAAAATCAGGTATTTCTGTCCATGTACCAAACCAACCTAATTTAATATTTTTTTGATCTCCCACTGGAGATCCATCTATACATTAAATTAATACAAGGACACTTCTTTCTAAGATTTTACTTACGATGCTACCTTACCGATTATAGGAAATAATTGAGGACAGCAATGATGAACCTTTAAATGCAGTAGGAAATGATCCTGAACCCATGGAATGCTCTAAAATAAGTAAAAATGTTCAACAAAAATACTGAGATTCAGAGGGACCTGCTTTTTTACCCGACTGTGCCGAAGCCCGAAAGAAGAGTAATGTTTTTAATCCGTGTTAGTATTTATGTATGTATTGTCGTCCTCCTGAAGACTTCATAAGTGAACGGATTTTAGAAAGCTATAATTACATATTGGTAGTATTTGTGGGGTTAACATGTTTTTTCGTTTGAGTGGTTTTATTAACACGACTCAAGACAAGTAGGGTTTTTGATTTTTTGATTTACATCTTTTTCTGATAGATGGAAGTATTGATTCACCATTGGGATTTCATCACTAAGTACTGCAATAAAATTCCAAAGCGTCGTGTTACAACTGAAACGGTTTTTAGAAGAGTATTCACTCTAAATTATTATTTACCTGTAAGCCCAAATGTCGACAAGAATGTTCCATCAGAATCTCACTTGTCGCCTAGACTACAGGAACCTCACCTAATGTTATGTGATCATTCTGTCGACGATGGAGTACGCTTGCTTAACAAAAACCTTTTCATTCGTGACTTAAAGACTACCAGACTAAACGGGAAACAGACAAGGGAGACAATGAATTCTACTCCTTAGTAGTACGCATATTAAAAGTGTTAGAAAAATGCTTCGTGCGTAAGGGTGGAACATCAACCGTAGATATAAGGGTAGCGTACTGCCGTCTGGTCGTCCGAGTAAATGGGCTAGGGGAATTAAGTTATACAATTCCAAGGCATACTCACCAAAATGCATCTGATAGAAGTCCGATAAGCTAGCAATTCTGCGTTAATGTTCAAGGCTTTACAGTTAAGCACCGACCAGCGCATCACCAATGTGCCTCTTGGCACGCCTCTATCGACTCGAGTGCGTCAAGCTGCTATTTTGCTGAACCATCCTAATAGTTACAGCAGTACTCCGTACACAACCGAACTTGGGCTTGATACAAATTAAGCAATTCTTCCGGAGTGAAGTATCGTCTCACCATAGACCGAATGCTTAACTTTTAGCCTTGGACTCGATGTGAGAGCCAAAGTTGAGGGCAGATGTTAGCAATACGCCATGAAGCTCAAGTGGTCTGTTATCGGTACGGGCGCATCTTGAAAAGTCGAAGTCAGTTCAAATTAACTCCGATTAGCAGAAAAAAGACACACCTAGGTTTTTGCAGAAGAAGACATACGACGTATTTGATGCAAGGTATTTTTAACGTAGTTTTTTAGATGTTTTTTTATTAAATTGATAACAAACTGTGTTTATAGTAAGGAGGTTATACCTAAACTGGAGAAAAAACTGTGTATTGATAAAATTTATCAAGTTAACAAGTATTTTGTATGAGAGTCATATGCAATATTTATTTTGTGTTTTTATCTATCTTTTTTTCTTGATTATATCGCTTAAAATCAGGTGAGGTGGCCGATAAACGTTAGTTCGAATAAAAAAAATGATACAGCATGAATAAATGAGCACACCTACAGAGACTGTTTTGATAGTAGTTTTTGCAGTTATTTAGTTTCTCGTAGGACGTGTCGATTTTAAGAATCTTTTTTTTATTAGTTTTTATTTTGTACCCAATATTCGAATCATAAAGTAATAAATAACAATTATTTTTTAATCAAAAGAAAAATCAACATTACAAAGGTCGTCAATGTGTACACATGGTTGCTGCCAAATCCAATTAAAATCGGCTCCCGTATCCTATAAGGGGGGATATTGAACTGTTCGGCCCGGTTTCCACCAAAGCGGAGAGGAGATTTGTGTTTAATTAACCATTAAGGCCCAGAACGCCCGCGCGCTGACTACAGATTTCAACCCCACTTCCTCAACGCCTCGCCCCTACAATAAAATTCTACACGATTCTTGCAATATGCGTAAAGCTATATTCTGGTCGGAAAAGCACCATCTATCTAGAAAGTAGATAACTACAATTGATTCCTAAAAGCTCTACTTGTGACCGCCATCTATACATAAACTTAAGAACTACGTTTGTAACACAAGTTTGCTGATACATAGGGTTGCCAACCATACTTTATAATAAAGTATCCTACTTTATTTTTGGTAAACAAATATTATACTTTTGCTTAAAAATAAAGTATGTGAAAATACTCTCATTTCCAATCTTTACTGTAATGAGTAAAATGAAACACATAAATGGATAATTACTGAACTATTATCGATACTTTTAAGTTAAAACAGAACGCAATTGTGTACGATTAATATAATTTTAAAAATATAAATTCATTATTGAACTAAACGTTAGATGTCATTGTCAATGTGACAAATAGATAAGTTATCTGTCTAAGGTGACAGTGACATCTGTCTCTGATGTCCGTCACCGACACCGACGCACAGTGGATGAAAAGTCGCGTTTCATAGACATAGAGACTTGAATTTTGAAGGGTCCACAAGTTAATTGTTTCCTTATGTAATACCTTTTTATTTTTTGTTGCCGTGGGGAAATCCTTATGGACGCACTCCGCCCGGGGGTCCGGGGTTGGCGGAGCCAGTGTCGGACTCTTACCGACTATAACCACCACGGTGTTCCTTCAACTACCTTAGCCGGGGGCGTGGGGATCCGTGAGTATCACAGACCAAGTAGAGATGCTACGCATCAGACGACAATCTCCGAACAAAAAATTTGGTCAATAGGGAACCAAAGAGTAACCTCAATAATAGAAAATGACAAGCACAGATAATACATTTTTTTCAACATCCAACCAAGCAAAAGGTTTTTAAATTTCGGCCTTGGATACAAGGCTTTTGCCTCTTATTCATGCGTAGGTAGGTACCTATACATGCATAGCTAATATTTTATTTTTTATAGTGAAAGTGAAATAAAAACCATTACTTTTACATAAATCTGTTTATTTTTCAATTTTTTCCTATAAACATTGTTTTTTTTCAGTTATTTCTAATCAGAATAAAATTCTACATTTTCTTGTTTGATTTGCATCCACAGGATCTTCCTAGCCACAGGAGTCATCGTCTTCAGTGTTGAAGGGACTGTTATTTGATTGTACATTACCTGCAAGGAAAATTAAGGCTTTTAACTACTTGGTTTTACATTAATATCTACAATGTTATCATTGCATTTACATAAATCAAACAAAATGAAAGAAAGAAATAAAATAATTATTTTAAACTTGTTACAGGCGAGAGAAAAAATAACACATCAACAATAAAATTAAAAATAATATGCCTGTAAAAGACTAAAAAGGCCCCCATATCAGCATATGCTACAACACCGAAATGTTGCAGCACTGGTTTTCAGATGGGTCCCGGAATGAATATTATAACCTAGTAATTTAAAGTATAGCCTAGTGGTTGAATGCTTGCCATCCTTGCAGGGGGATCTGATTTCGTACCCGGCGCACACCTCTGGCTTTTCGAATTCAAGTGCGAATCAGAATTTCATTGTCACTTTTTACTTTAACGGTGAACGAAAACATAGTGAGGAAACCTACCCACTTGAGAGTGCTTCATACAATTCTTGATGGTGTTTAGTCCACCAACCCGCAGTAGGCCAGCATGGTGGACTCAGGCCTGAATCCTTCTGAGAAGAGGCCCGTGCCCAGAAGTGGAACAGTAACGGGCTGATAATGATGAACCATTTTTTAATAGAAATATCTTTAGAACTTTACCCTGCCTAACATCATGCTCAAACATTTCTCAGTTGATTGTGACATTCACACACAGCTTACTTTGTTGAGGCCAACTTATAATATTATTATTCATATTATTTTGTTTTTAAATATAAATACCATTAAAGAAAATGAAAAAAGCTGTTGCTTACCTCATTTAACAAATGATTTCCAACAACACTGTATGTAGGCGGTGGCATCTCAGTATCTGAAATAATAAAAATTAGTTTTACAACAGCATTAATATTATTAAGATTCCACACCCGAAGGGTCCAAATGGAATCCTATTGCTGTGGCCAAGGGCAGATCCAGGATTTGTTTCGGGGAGGGGCACAAGGGAGATAGGCAAGGAGTACTTAGAAGTGTCCCCTATAGTATTGCATTATGTGTGATATTTTATGATTTCCAACTTGCGGTAGCATGTAGTATAGTTATGTTTGCAAAAAGAAACAAATAATATTCAAGCGGTATTGTATTAATCTCCCAACTCCTAGTTTTATTTGAACCATCTGGTGGGAAGGGCTTGTTTCCCTGTGTGTCAATTCATTAAGCTTCGTTTGGCCCCCAGAAGCCTGAAATAATCGTTTTCTGTAGTGTGTACTGCATGCAGATTGAAAAGTTCATTGTCAAATATTACACTTTAACATTGAAATGAAATATATTATTATTTGCTTACCTGATGTGATCATATAACAGTGGCTTGATGTGCTAGTGGCTAGTGGCTAGTAGTAGGCTTGTTTGTTGGGCAGACGTTAACAAACATTTCGTAACCGTAATTCGTAATGTACGTTTTTATTTAGTTATATTAAACTATGTAGAAAACTGAATAGTATATTTCAACTTTTAAATGGGATAGGTACATAGTTTAGACTACCCATTTTACAAAGAGTTAATTGGAGTTAATTACAAAGACAATTACTTCAATAATTGAGATTATACATGTACACTACACATAGGTATATAACAACAATAATACCAGTGTTGCCGGCAATCAAACAAGAAAAAGTCCGAAACCACATTAGAAATTACCCGAAATTACCCGTTATGTCAAAAAAAAAAAGTATTATGTTTTTTACCTCTTCGTTTATAGTTTTAAATCGGGTATCTAAGGGGCGTCGCGCCACACTGACGTTATAGAAATATTAGGGGGCCTGAGGTGGCGGTTTTTTTTATATAATTTTCAAGAATGTCAACCTGTGTGGATTCGGGATTTTGCTTAACCAAGATTTTTTTGGACTATGCATGAACAAAGTGAGATAGCGCTTCAAAAAGATTTATGCATTTCAAATATTATTATTATACGAGCAGCACATTAAAGAAGCAGAATGATGTAGAATGATAAAGAAAACTAAAGAACTGTCTTTGATCACTGGATCCATCAATAAAAAACTACAACAATTTGTTACTAATATTGCGTTCGCCAAACTGAGCCATTAAGATGGAAAATATGTGATTGTGATTTTGCCGGCACCCGTACCCTTCGTTTGCCGGCAGAAACAGGTGCGGTTGTAGCACTTCCCCGGAAGAGCGCGTTCACAAGGAATTCTCCTACTCCACTAACTTTTATTGAGTATCTTCTCTGTCCCGCGTGCAATTCCTACAATTACTGTAATGACCTACATATTACAGTTAGTGACAATTGGCAAAGGACACATGATAAAATGATGGGGGACACAGAATTACCCAGATCATAACACTGAGGGGGACTCGAGATGCTCTTTATTGTGATCGTCGCAAAAATACCCGAAATTACGCGGCAGCCATCGTTACCCGCCAAGAACCCGCTGAAGGCCTTAATTACCCGAAATCGGGTAAAAATACCCGTGCCGGCAACGCTGAATAATACAGACCAGAAGGGGTACGTTCAGTATTATCGTCGGACGACGGCGGACGACGCCCGGAGCGTTGTTTGGTCGTTCAGTTACTCGGAGTGATCGTCCGGGCGTTCACACCAAACCGTTCAGTATTATGAGCGGGCGTCGTCGAGCGTACGCACCGGTCACCCCGTGAAATAGTAGGGTAAAAGACGCCCTGCTGTCATGTTGACAGATAATAGTATGAAATGACAGATAATTTGAGGTTTCGATCGTCATAATTGTCAGTGCTTCATTGTTCTAGTGTCAGTTTCATAAAGTCGCCCGAAGTCGTTCAGTAATTCTGAGAAAATCGTCAATGATCGAGCGATATTCACACCGGGTGACTTTCACACCGAGTGCGTTATAAGTGAACGTAGCCAAGGGGTAGGCCGAGGGGGACGAAGTAACTGTCAAAATCTATTATTGAACCCATCTAGAATCATAGACATAACGTTGAAAATTTTTGTTCTAAGATTACTACCCGTGGTGAGTATTCACACAACCACCCCGACAGGTCTTGACCCGCCACAAGCAGGCGAGCCCCTTCTCCCTGTAAAATACAGCGCCATCTATGCCTTACTCTAAAACTAACATGGCTGTTTTTGGTAACAGTGCCATCTATGAATGCATACATAAACCAGGTAGTTTGCCACTGGGCTTGTTATCGATTTAATACTATGCTACCTAACTATTGTACTAATTAGTAACAAGATCCGCCGCTCCAGGGCGCTTATCAAAACCTATAAACTCACTGCAAACCCAGCCGACCTCACTTCACACTAACGATCATCCTGTAACAAACCAACAATATATTCAACCATCCAGGAGAAGGTTCTAGTTTTCTTTCACGTCCCTTAGAGCAAGATTTTACATGGTGACCCCGACGTGATCTTAAATTAAGCGGAAAAACAAACGGGACGAGGGTGTAACCTTGGGTCGACACAAGGTTGCGATTCGGCCACGTGGAATTTTTTTCTCGCACCGTCCGATATTCGAAACTTCAAATAATCAGCTTCCAAGGGATCGGTTGAAGCGCAAGAAGACCCTGGATCTGGATCAATCGCCAATAAATCGATAAGTACCTACCTATCACGTAAGTGAGTTGGCATATTACCTATATCTTAACCGTTAAAAATATTTTTTCAAGGATCGGTCGTTTTTTAAAGTTACCTACCTACCTACTTAAAATTAATTATATTTTGGATAAGTAACTATTTGTTGTACCAATTAAACCTATAAAATGCCTGGTGATCAACCAAGATTAGAAAGCAAGGAGCTAAAGGAGTTAATAAGGAAACGTGGGATAATAAAGGGAAGATTAACGTTGTTTAAAAAATATGTGTCTGCACTTATTAGCCCACTATCCGCGGAATTGACAATAGATTTAGAGATGCAGGTAGAGAAAATTCAATTAGTATTTCATGAATACGAAGCAATACAGGATAACATTGAAACCTTATGTTCGGATATTGATTCACAATTATTAGAAAGAGAATCATTTGAAAACATTTATTACGAAACTGTTTCGGTAGCAAAAACATATGGTAATGAAATTGTGAATCTGAATTCCAACGCACCAGTTAATATGACAACCAATGATCGGGCAACAGAAACCAATGAATCAATTAAATTCCCGGACATATCATTACCTTCATTTAATGGTGACATCACAAAGTGGTTGGAATTCAGAGACACATTCGATGCCCTTATCAATCAAAGCAATTTAAAACCAATTCAAAAACTTAAATATTTGAGAAGTTGTTTAAAAGATGGTGCTCTAAATGTAATAAGTTCATTAGAATACTGCGAGGACAGTCATGCCATCGCTTGGTAACTTCTGTGTGAGCGGTATAATAACCCTAAGAAACTTGTCACTAACCATTTAAAGGAACTTCTAAGAATAGATAATATTCCCGCAACAGCCAGTGCACTAAGAGAACTGGTGGATGATATATCCAAACACTTGAGAGTCCTAAATAAATTAAATATCTCAACCGAGAATTGGGATATTTTATTTATATTTTTATTAGTTCCAAAATTAGATGCCCAATCCCAAAGAAAGTGGGAAGAAAAAACGAACCCTAGTGAATTGCCTACATTACAGAACTTCAAGTCATTTTTGCGATCGAGGGCAGACCTCATGGAATCTCTGAGTTCCGGACTGCCAAGCGATCAAGGACAGTTGAGGATGTACTCGTTCAGGAAGGCTATGGTAACCACGTCTAAACCTGACTCAACAAGTAAGGTAACAAAGCAATTTACTACTAATAACCGATGTCCGTATTGTGAGGAAATACATTATATTACCCAGTGTCAAAAATTCCTAGCATTGAGCACAAAGTCCCGTATTCAGACAATTAAAAACCTACGTCTTTGCATTAATTGTCTGAGGTCAGGACACATGATATCTAACTGTCATGTGAGCCATTGTCGAACATGTAAAGGTAAGCATCATACTCTTCTACACATTACACAACCAACTAACAGTAGTTCTCCATCCAATTCACAACCAACAACCCTATACAACCCCGAGGCGAGTCAGTCAGTAAGTTTACATACTAATCAACACGTGGTCGATGCTATAACTAACCAAAACAAAAAGGTGATTTTGTCTACAGCATTGGTGAAAGTAATTGACATAGATAATCGATTACATACCCTTAGGGCCCTCTTAGACTCGGGTTCCCAATCTAATATTATAACCGAAAATGCGTTTAAAAAACTTAACTTGCAAAAAATACCAGTAAATATGGAAGTTTTGGGTTTTAACGAAAATATTACTCCTATTAAACATTCAAATAACCTAACCATTCAATCACAAAAAAGCACATTTTCTACAACAATGTCTTTCCTTATTGTACCCACTATTTGCTATTTAACTCAAAATACTGCTAATATTCAAAAAATTGAATTTCCTAAAAAATATAAATTAGCCGATACCTCCTTTTATGAGTCGACCGATATCGACATTCTATTAGGAGCGGAGTTGTTTTATGATATTTCATGTAATCGGCAGTATAGGTCTGGTAAGGGACTCCCAATCCTACAGAATACTAAGTTGGGCTGGGTAGTGTCTGGCTCAATTACCACACCTATAGTCGTAAACAAAACCCGTTGTAATTTTGTTCAAACAAATGAACTACGAACTTTTTGGGGACAAACCGAACATAACAACATGAAACTTCCACATGATGATATCACAGAGTGCGAAAAAATATTTAAGACTCACACTCGGAATGCTGATGGAAATTTCGTGGTAAGCATACCACTCAAGGCACCTTCATCGGTGCTTGGGCAATCTAGACCTACAGTCTATAAAAGATTTATGGCATTAGAGTCAAAATTTGGTAAAAAACCTAACTATAAGCAGCAGTATATTAGTTTTATGAGTTAGTCGAGCCAAAAACTCGGTCCCTCCTTGTCTCGCAAGGGGGTTCCTCCGTTTAGGCCCGCGGCCATCTTGAAATTGGAGCGAGAAGCAAGTAATTGTGCGACAGTGACGTTAATTGTGCGAAAGAGACGCCAAAATAGTGAAGTGACAGGTGACAGTGACAGTGACATTAGACGTCGCCTTGACAGGTTGACGTCGCCTACGGTGACTGGGACACTTAAAGTCAATAGTGACTTGGTATAGTATTTCGGCCTGGATTTTGACCTGGATTTTCCGGTCTTAATTCCTGCCTGGATTTTTAGATCTGACAGTTGGTTTTGTTTTGGTCTGGATTTCGGTCTGGATTTCGGCCTGGATTTCCAGTCTGGAGTTCAGCCTTAATCTAGGCCGTTCCAGAAGCGGGGTCTGAATCTTGGTCTGGATTCCCAGTCTAAATTTCTGCCTGAAGTTCGGCCTGGAATTTCAGCCTAGGCTGAGGACATCGTCCAAAACCAATTTGTCCAAATTCTTTAGACTTGTAAAAATGTATGTGAATAAAATTTCAAAGAAACTCCTTGGCTTACACAGTACTAGTGGTGTAAACCGACGAGTGGACTCGATCGGTCGATCCTCTGTGACGTGTTCGTGTATCGAATTTTGGCCAATTTTTTGTCCAATAAATTTGTGCGTGGGGGGTTGTAGAGGATAAGAGGGGATGTCGGACGACGACGAGGGGATGTCGGACGACGACGAGGGGATGTCGGACGACGACGAGGGGATGTCGGACGACGACGAGGGGATGTCGGACGACGACGAGGGGATGTCGGACGACGACGAGGGGATGTCGGACGACGACGAGGGGATGTCGGACGACGACGAGGGGATGTCGGACGACGAGGGGATGTCGGACGACGACGAGGGGATGTCGGACGACGACGAGGGGATGTCGGACGACGACGAGGGGATGTCGGACGACTACGAGGGGATGTCGGACGACGACGAGGGGGTGGACGGAGAGCGGGAGAGCTTTTGCCAGGCCATTGACGAGGAGCTGGCCAAGAAGGAGGACGAGTTACGAATTCTGCAGGAATTGAGGAAAGGGATCGGGTTTGCGCCAAAGCGGTCACTTCTGCGCACTCCGCCGTCGAGTTTTAGTGCGGCACCCGAACCAGCCCCGGTATCTCCAGTGCGGGACGATTTTATGTCTCCCGCACCGGTAACTGCACCGGTTCAGAAAGGGAAACGGCCACTGTCCTCCCCTCAGGAGGTTCAGGAACCACTAAGACGGCGGGTCGGACTACTTTCCGGGGAGGCGCCGCCCATCAGTAGCATTCAGTTGGCTCCAACAGCTGGGACAGTCAGCATGACTCCACCTCGGGGCAGCTCGCCACCGGGTGCCTCCAGCACACCGGATAAACAAGGTCTGTCAGCGATGGGGAAGACTGAGTTGATTGACCAGGTATACCAGGCGGTCAAAAAAATCAGCGGGGTGGCAAACGCCACCAACAAGCTGAACATGGCCGATAAGGGCACGATCGCCGGGTATGGGCAGGACATCCTGGCAGTCGTGGCGGCCCTCAATGTGCGTCTGGCAGAGTCAGAGCACGCGGTGACAGCCATGAAGCTCAGGGTGGCTTCACTGGAACTGCGGCACGCAAGCGAAAGCACAGTAGCCAGGCCTGCCGCAGCTACGGCTATGATGGACTACGCAGCAATATTGAAACTGCCGAAAGGGAAACCGCCGATGACGGTTGAGCAGCGCGGACCAGCTGTCCTGTTCTATCCAAACAGCGAGGCAATTAAGTCGTCAGAGGCGACAATGAAGGAACTGCGGGAGAAGGTGCAGCCGGGACCTCAGGGCATTCAGGTTCAGGGGGTGAGGAAGGTGGGCAACGCAGGCATCGTCGTGCAAACGGCGTCGTCAGCGGCTGCCCTAAAACTTAAGGAGGCGGCGCCACCGACATTAAGAACGGCCGACCCGAAGGCACGTAGACCCCTGGTGGCTCTACGGAACATCAGTGGGGACCCGAACGCAGACCAGGTGCTGGTAGACCTACACAGGGTCAACCTGGCAGAGGACGCGGCATGGTCGATGGATCGGCTTAAGAAGGAGAGCAGGTTTGCGTTCAAAAAAGGGCGCCGGGGAGGTCGTACCACTACAGTAGTGTATGAGTGCTCGGCTGCACTCAGGGACAAGCTGGTCGGACTAGGACGGGTATACATCGGGTGGGATGCGGTGGAGGTATGCGACTTTGTCAGGGTCACCTGCTGCATGAAGTGTCAGCAGTACGGGCACCCGGAGAAGCACTGCAGGGCGGAAGCCATGGTATGTGGACGGTGCGGGGAGAGTGGCCACAAGTCACAAGAGTGCCAGTCGCAGACGCAATGCTGTGCTACATGCAAGCGTTTTAAGAGACCCGAAGCAGGGTCGCACCACACTGCAGCTTATGACTGCCCAGCTCGTGTATATGCGGAAAAGCAGGCTGTTAATATGACGCAGTATGGATAGACGAAGAATAACCATGAGAGTGGGACAGTTGAATCTCCAGGGTTCAGAAGCAGCCACGAAGGAATTGCGGGTGATTGCACGGTCGCTGGGGTTAGATCTCGCATTGGTCCAGGAGCAATATTGCGATACCAGGATCATCCAATGCGGACCTGACTCCATGGCGGGCATCCTAGTGGTTAACCCAGGGATCGCTGTAACCCTCTTAGGACACCTCAGCAACGACCATTGTGCGGTGGCCCACATCAGTTGTCCAGTCTCAAAGATCGACGTATACGTTATTTCAGCTTACTGTCAGTACAGTCACGACATCGCGGTCCACCTGCAGCACCTGACCCAGGTACTAGACCAACTGGCGGGTCGGCAAATATTGGTGGCTATAGACAGTAACGCTCACTCGCCGCTGTGGCACTGCGAACGCCGTCAATATGTAGGCAGAGGAGCTGACACAGAGTACAGAAAAACACAGATGGAGGGATTTATACTAGGACGTGGACTCATCATCCACAATGTGGAGGGTCAACCGCCTACATTTCACGGACCAAACGGCTATTCGAATGTTGACTTAACGTTAACTAATAGAGGGGTAGCGGTGTCACAGTGGAAAGTACACGAGGGGATCAGTCTTAGCGACCATCAACTGGTAACCTTTGAGATTGGTACAGGTACCGCACAGACAGTAGGTCGGGCTGAGGAGCAAGTTGTTGTCACGACGATATCTTTCCGCGAAAAAGGAGTAGATTACGAGCGGTTCCGCAATGTGCTCCACAATAGGATGGGTAGGCTTCAGACATGGAAGCCGGCACAGGAGATATGCGCACAGTACTCGGAGATAGTTACGTGCGCAGCGGAAGCCTGTCTCGGTAAGCGCGGGAAGAAAGATACCGGTGGATATGAGTGGTGGACACCGGAGTTGGACGAATGGCGCCACAAAGTGTACAAAGCGCGGCGAGCCTGGCAGCATGCGCGTAAGAGCAAGGACGTTGGGGAGGAGGATTTGCTCGAGTCCTTGCGTGGGGTCAGGATTCAGTACAAAGCTGCTATGAGAGAAGCGGAAGAGTCCTTCTTTCGTGACATTGCAGAATCAGGGAACGACGATCCATGGGGGTTGGCATAAAGAGCCGCGTCGGGCAGAGTGCGCCCCCCACCCAATGTCATGCATGGAGTGAGACTATTAGAGGGCTATACCACGACTGCACAGGGTACCGCAGAGGGCCTTCTTGGGGCCTTGTGCCCCGATGATGACCCCAGCAAGGACTCGACTTTTCACCTGCAAGTCAGGGTAGCAGCAGCATGCGCGCCGACGGGTCAGGACTCTGATCCACCCGGCGGTACGGCACTGGGCCGCATAATCAAGAACCTGCCAAATACGGCTCCTGGGTTAGATGGATTCACAGCTAGAATCATTAAGCACGCGTGGAGAGTTAGCGGAGCGGAAATGCTACTTATGTACTCCGCGTGCATGAGTGAGGGCGTGTTTCCAGACATTTGGAAGGTAGGCAGGTTGGTCGTCTTGCCAAAGGGCAACGATCGGCCGCTCTCGGATCCCAAGGTGTACAGACCGGTTACTCTTCTCCCGATTTTGGGGAAAATACTGGAACGCCTCATCATCACGTGCGCTCCCTGTCTGTATCGTGGCATTTCGGAGTCGCAGCACGGCTTCTCGAGGGGCAAGTCGACGGTCACGGCGCTGAACGCGATTCTGGACCGCACGGCGAACTCCTCTGAGAAGTACGTTCAGTTAATTCTATTGGATATCTCTGGGGCTTTCGACAACGCCTGGTGGCCCATGGTCCTGACGAAGGCGAAGCAGGGTGGATGCCCGCCCAACATTTACAGGACCTTGGTGAGTTACTTCACCGAAAGACGCGTCGGACTATTCATGGGCGACCAGGCGGTGTGGAAGCGGTCCACTATGGGCTGCCCTCAGGGATCAGTACTCGGACCGACACTCTGGAATCTCCTGCTAGACGATATCCTTAAGCTGCCGATGCCAGACGGCGTCAGCATGGTGGCTTACGCGGACGACATAACGATCGTGATCGAGGCGCCGAGTCGGGCGGCGATTGAGCGTAACGCCCAGTCGTCGCTGGAGGCGGTGTTCGCGTGGGGGACACGGAACCGTCTCTCATTTTCAGCTGCAAAGTCGCAGACCCTCGCTTTAAGGGGTAAATTTCAGCGCCCCCCTACAATTCGCATGGACGGCGCCTCGATCGCGCACGTTGTGCAGGCCAAGCTGCTGGGCGTTGTAATAGATGAAGCATGCTCCTACGTGCCGCATGCTAGTATTGCCGGCCAGAGGGCTGTGAACGCCTTCGGGAAGATGACGAGAGTATCCGCATCTTCCTGGGGCATAAGGTACCGAGCCCTAAAAGTTCTGTACTCAGGGACTTATGTGGCGATCGTAACTTACGCTGCGGCCGTATGGTGGCGGAGTATAAAAAGATATGCAGTGCGGCGTGCGCTGCTCCGTACGCAACGTCCGGCACTCATACTACTGTCTAAGGCGTACAGGTCGGTCAGCACCGCAGCGTTACCTGTGCTGGCGGGAGTTTTACCGGCCGACCTGGAAGTTTGTCGCGCAGGAGTGTTCTGGGTTGGTCAGCAGGGAGCGTAAGGTGGCAATCGGGAAGGTGAGAGCGGAGGTCGTTGCTCAGTGGCAGGAACGATGGCAATCCTCGGGTGACGGTAGGGAACTTTACTTGTTCTTCCCAGATGTGGAGGCCCGGGTGTCGTACCGATGGGTGGAACCGGAGTACGTCGTGTCACAGCTCCTAACAGGACATGGGAGTTTCAGGAGTCGCCTACACGCAATGTCGCTATGCGACACTGCAGAATGCTACTGTGGCCAGGCGGATGAAACTCGGGACCACGTCCTGTGGGACTGCACTCTGTATCACGACGAAAGGACGGAAATATTGGAGGACTGGAGTAGGGAGGAGATCGGTCCGGTCTACCACCGTGAGATGGTAGCCAGCGTGGAGGGCTTTAGACGGTTGAGGTCATTTGCTCACAGATGGCACAAAAAGCGCAAAGAAATGGAAAGGGATTGAACAGAAATGCCAAGAAGTAGGAATGCTCGGGCGCGAAGTCAAGTATTTGTGGTGTTTCACGGCCCAGAAGGGGGAGAAGTGAAAGTAGAGGGACGGAAGGGAAAATACAGAATGTATAGGAGTTTACAAACCACACCCTGGTAGAGTACGCTGTAAACACATACGCAGCAACACAGGTGCCAGGGTGTGTCTCCTCTGGTTCGTATGCCGCAAGGCGGGTAGAACCAACAGTGGTGGGAGACCCCAATCACACCGAGGAGAATGTCATCGAGAGGATCAGCACGGCACTCGATTTTAAGAAAACAGGGGCAAAGGTCAGCCAGGTGCGTAAAGCTCGAAACCAGAAGGTGGTTTTGAGTTGTGCCAGCAAGTCTGACCTGCACCTCGTAAAGCAGCAAGTACAAGCAAGTAAGGAGCTCTCGGTAAGGGAACCAAAGCCAGGAAACCCCCTTGTATGTGTCAAGGGTGTGCTGTCCAGTTACACCAACGAGGAGATCATAGATCTCCTAAAAGCGCAGAACAGCCATCTTCTGCAAAGCGTTGATGTAGCAGGACAGCACATCAGAGTCAAATACAGAAAAAGGGCACGGAATCCGCACGAGTGTCATCCGGTGCTAGAAGTCTCCCCAGCGCTATGGAAGCAAGTTACACAAGCAGAGAGGTTGCACGTCGGCATAAAGCGCTGCACAGTTGTGGACCAATCCCCCCTCGTCCAATGCAGCAGATGCCAAGCATATGGTCATAGCAAGACCATATGCAAGGTTGCAAAAGAAGTTTGCAGCTACTGCAGTGGCACGCACACCTGGAGGGACTGTAAGTCCAGAGCAGCAGCTGAACCACCGTCGTGCATAAACTGCAAAGTAGCGCACAATACGGGCTGCGAACAAGAGCATGCAGCAGTAAGCGAAGAGTGCCCCGAACGCAAGAAATGGGACTATATAGCAAGGCTGAGGCTCTCATATTGCTAAGGGCACCCTGCCGCAACCCTTGGATACCCCATCATCCCCCCAACACCAAACAGGATCGAGAGGCAGGCTGAACTTCATCCAAGCCAACCTACAACGCTCAAAACTAGCAACAGTTGAGCTCCACCATGTGGCGAGAGAGAGAGGAGTTTCAGTTGCACTAGTCCAAGAACCCTACACAGGGGCGACTGGTGTAATGAAACAAAGCCCCGGCACGAAAGTCATCCAGTGCACTCTCAATCGCCATAAAAATGTTAAGGCGGCCATTGTCGTTTTCGGGGACGATCTGGAGGTCATCCATACCCTCAGTTAGTCACCGAAAACGTTGTAGCCGTATTAATAAAGGTGGGCCAAATGATGCTGGAAGTGATCTCGGTCTACTTTGTGGGGACTGAAGATCTGGGCCCGTATCTAAGGCAAATTGAAGCAAGCATCGATAAACTAAAAACATCCAACATATTGGTGGGAGGGGACGTAAACGCCTGGAGCCAATGGTGGGGGAGTGTTAGCGAGGAAGCCAGGGGGGCGGAATATAACGCCTTCCTAAATGAGCGGGACCTTCAGATTCTGAACATGGGCCAGACCCCGACCTTATTACCAAATAATATATGTATTGTAATTTGATTTTAAATAAAAGGTTTGATTGCTTTGGATTATCCACAATGAATTTATTAACTTTTTTACAAGTAATTGTTCGTACTATTGCACTAATACACGGACCACAGATAAAGGTTATAAATGTAGAAGACAATTGACATAGATAATTAATAGCTACTAATCGATACATATCGATTAGTAGCAATCGATACATATCGACTACATAGTCGACTAAAATAAATCTTAAACATACACCCCCACGCTGACGAAGTCTGAATATAATAATAATTCGACTATAAATGAAGTTACAAATTGGTGTGAGACGTTAAACAATTTACGAGAAATAATGAGGCAGTAGCCCTAAAATAAATGCAGTTTAAGACTGAATATGCAAAGACTAACACACACTAACACTATAATTATATTGTTTACAAATTAAGTGGAAATTAAATGTTGTTAAAACTAAGTGTGGATTTCTTATTTTCTAATACATTAGGTAGTATATCTTAGATCTAGACTAATGCTAAATGGTGTTATGTATCTTTTAGCACTAACTTTATCCTAGGTAGGATTATAATAGGGCAATAATATATATGATTCTAATTAGATAGGTACTTTGTTTTGCAATTGAGCTTGCAATTATAATTATACAGAATTACTCAATAGGTAAAAGAACAAGTTTGTGTATAGGGCGCATATATTGTCCCTTCGTTGTTTTAACTGTGACAGACCGGGTTAGGTGGTCGTCAGATATGTTTACATTAATTATTCTGCCAACAGGCCAAGATGCTGGAGGAGTACATTCATCTTTGATAATTACTAAATCTCCTATTTCTAAATTACGAGATTCTTTAAACCATTTTTGTCGGTTCCGAATTTCAGATAAATATGACTTGTAAAATTCTTTCCAAAATTGTTGTTTAATTGAAGTTATTCTTTGCCAAATGTTAAGTTTATTGTCTGAAATTTGGATTAGGCTAGGTTCTAATAAGGTTGAACCTATAATAAAATGACCTGGACTAAGGTAATTTAATTCATCAGGTAAATCTGAAATAGCGCACAGCGGTCTGGAATTCAGAATAGACTCGATTTGACACAATAAAGTATACAATTGACTGTAAGTCATTCTACAATTACCTAATTTCTTTTTTAACAAATGTTTAGTATGTTTTATACAAATCTCATAGACTCCACCCATATGACTAGCGAGTGGAACCGTGAACTTCCAGTTTATATATAAGTTATTTGTGTAATCCATGATTTGACTGTATGATGTCTCATTCTTAAACATTTTGTATAAATCATGTAATTCATTACTAGCACAATGGAAATAACTAGCATTATCGGAGTAGATTGTATTACAGACACCACGTCGAGCACAAAATCTTTTTAAGCAAGCGATGAAAGATTGTGTAGTTGTGTCTTCTGACAATTCTATGTGTATACTGCGACTGGATAAACAGGTAAATACGCATATAAAGAAGCGTGTATATTTAGCATTACGAAGGGTAGATGATTTTATATAAATAGGTCCACAAAAATCAACACCTACCTGAAGGAACGGGCGTTCTAAATTTACTCTATGATAAGGTAAGTTAGCCATTTTCTGCTTCAAGTTTGACCACGATATCTGGTACACACTATGCACCTGTAGACCACCTTCTTAACTTCTGCTCTTGCATGTATAGGCCAGTAAACTAATCTTAAGTTTGACAGTGTATTTTGTATGCCTGAATGAAACAGGTCTAAGTGAAACTTTCCAATGATAAGAGTAGTTATATGATTCTTGTTAGGTAGTATTATTGGAAAATTGAATATTAGCATGTTTGATTCTACCTCCTACTCTTAAAATACCATCACTATCAAGGAAAGGTGATAATCTTTTAATAGGGCTAGATGAATAGGTGTAGGTCGCGGGAATCCGCTGGATGCGGAAGGCACAGGACCGGTCGTTGTGGCGATGCTTGGGGGAGGCCTATGTCCAGCAGTGGACGTCTTTCGGCTGAAATAATGATGATGATGATGAATAGGTGTAGCTGCTTTTGTTTGATTTTAATTCAATCAACTCTTTCTTAAATGTAGACGATTGAACAATTTTAATGATAAAATTATGACTGTTCTTTAACTCTTCAGGTGTAAGAGGTCCTAATGATTTAGAATGGTTTTTTAAGTTGTTACCAAATCTATAACATTGAGCAATAGTGTTTTGTAATCGTTGAAAACTTGAAAATCTTTGAATAGTGTTGATAAAGTAATCTATATCATCGTCATTATAAAATTCTGAAACTAAATTAGCTGTTTGTGAGCTAACTTCTTTAGTATGAAAGGATTCTAAATGAATATCTTTAGGGTTTATGGCACCACTATTATGTGGTTGCAATAATCCCTATTTATGAGTGCTGCTCCTGCTGGTCAAGAAGGCTCAGGGTTCAAGGAAAGTCGGACGAGAGTTAACCGAATATATTTCGCGTTAAAAACCCCTTCAGAGAACCGTTCACTTGGACCAGTGCGCAGTCACTGTCCGTTCGTGCATACGTCTCGCTCGCATACATTTTAGCTTACCTTGCACTCTGCCTTACGTACCTACATGTGTCCCTACACTACTTCCCCCCAAAATTTTTACAGAAAATTTTCTTAAAACTTAGTTAATCATAACATGAACCATGCATATTACAATTCATAACATAAGATACACAATACAAGTTATTTCATTACACATTGCGATAAGCACTTCCTATCAACACAATAACATCATCCGGTTGGCGGATTACATTACGCGTAGCTGGCTGCAGGTGGCTGCTGTGGGACCGAACGTGTCTCCATGCGTCCTGGCCACGTAGCCACTACACCGGATGCGCTGTTGATTTCTTTGTGAATTATTTTCTTCAGGCGATGACGACATTGCCGACTTAGTACAAACAATACAATAAGAAGTACTGTGGTTGCCATTATTGCGAAACCAATCTCATACTTCGTCACTTTTGATTCTATTGCGTTATTTTGGGCTATGATAACTTCTTCCTTGCTGTAAGACTTGCCCATTGTTACTGCTTTTAAAGTATAAATGAAATTACTAATGCGTAGGTATCGCTGCTTGAATGGTAAATGAACCCTTAGATATTTTCTAAAATATTTTAAAATAAGTGCTTATTGCAGTATGCATCAATATGAATACTGACTAGTTAGGTATCGGTAGGTACCTGTATCAGCAAACTCAAAGTTCATTTGCTTCGATATTATAGAGTTTATTGCGAATTTAGCAACATTTATTTTACTGCGAACGAAAGTAGGTAGGTATTAGTGAAGTTTCACTTTACATTAATTATTCAATTATGTACTTATGCTTAAAATAACAATTCTAGGTAAGTGTAAAACAAAATCAGCAGAATTGTTATACTAGTTAATCTACAGGGTGCGGTCATCTATTTTTCAAGAGCCGACTTAATAGTATTCCGTTTGCAATACATTTTCTTATAACTAAAAATTAATGGTAGTTGCCGTAACTTCCACTCTGCAATATATTAATAACACCATAAAGGCCGGCAGCTTCCGTTACGGCAACGCCAGGCAAAAAATATTATGGTATCATGACCATCGTGCTGTATTATTTATTATTCTTTAGTGTAAGACACACGGGTTCGGAAACATATTTACTGATTAAATCTTACTGGTGGTCTAATAGTGCGACCACTGCTACTTTTCTTTAACACAGACTCTTTATAATTAAGGTTCGGTGGCATTATTACTGGGCTTTTGTCGATGCTTGTATCGTTACGAGAATTGTTTAAAATTGTGCTAGATTGTTGGTTATTACATTCCTCATTTAGTACATATGCTGGCTTCAATCTATCGATGGACACACTAATTTTCCTGTTTGGAAGCTGAATTATAAATACTTTGTTTTTTCTTTCCAAAATGTGATATGGACCATCGTATGTAGGCGTTAATGGTTTACGTATTGCATCGTTGCGAATAAATACGTAGTCGCATTTATTTAAATCACTATGAACAAACAATGTACGTGAGTCTCGCAGGTCCCTTGATACCGGTTTTAAATTATTCATCGTTTCCCTCAAGTGCTTTACAAACTCATGATCATCACAGCTTCGTTTATTGGAGATGCTGTAGAAGTCTCCCGGTAAACGAAGTGTTTGCCCGTACACGTATTCTGCGGAACTAACGCCATTGTCGCTCCTGCCTACTGAACGTAACCCTAGCAACACTGTAGGCACTTCATCACACCAAGAAGAGTTGTTAATGAGACGAGCTGTTAACGCTGATTTCATGGATCTATGCCAGCGCTCCACGATACCATTACTTTGCGGGTGGTAGGGTGTAGTGCGTAGTTTCTTAATACCTAAATGCTTCATTAATTGCGCAAATAACGCGCTCTCAAATTGGCGGCCTTGGTCACTTGTCAGCTTGTCTGGACAACCGAATCTGCTAATCCAAGTCTCATAAAATACTTTTGCTACAACCTCCGCGGTGATTTCTTTTACGGGAATCGCTTCCGGCCAACGCGTAAATTACGTAGTTGGCCGTTGGGTAGGAGTTTCAATAAGGCAATTTGTGTCCTTTTTACAAGTTTTAATTATAATAATTATTACATAAGATTTACTAATATTACTTAATTCTAGCACAACCTCTAACTACAGCGATTCGAGCGAGATTGTTAACGTCTCTGTCTGTTCCCCTGCACTTATACTAACGCACGCACAGCACTTCACTTCACCATAAGTTTGGTATGTTATGTTCGGCAGGTCATAGGTTACACCTCCCCTCCTGGATAAGCAACTATTTGCGCAGATTTAACGCAAATATTGCGGCTTGATGAGGCTTTGATTCGGTCTCAGGGCTCGGTGGTGAAGTTTGCGGGATTGACATCAACTTAACGTCGGCGTTCCCACGTACATTGTCATTGGCGTTATTTAAGGAACGTAACAATGTGGTGCTGACTGTCTAATTCCAGCACTTCCAGGAGCACTTCTTTGAAGAGTGGTACGGTAATGGGGCAGCATAAGTTTTCCTTTTCTTGCTATGGAGTAGGTGATAGATAACATCTATGCGTACGTCTTTGATGAGAAACTTTTTGGAGACAGATGTACCAGATGTCGATCTTCGGGCATTCAGCCTCCATATACGCAAATTCCTTGGGGTCGGTCGCTGTGTAAGGGAATGGGCGCAAGATAACTTGGGAATATTTGTTGGGAACTGGACAAAGTATATACATTAAAGACTATTGTTACTAAAATTGGGAACCTAAGAACAATCCCTATCTTATCATTTAAATAATAATTATGATCCTAGTCTAATAAGATTACAGTAATACCTAATATCTAACTGTAATATAAACATGAAAACAAAATTAAAATCCGAATTGTAGGTATAAAGTTTTTAATTTGCTTATCTAGAATAATGTTCACTTGCTGAAAAATAACAATATAATAGTGTATAGAACTAGTGCGACTAAAAGCTAAAAATGTTGTCTAACCTAATTATTTCTAGATACCAGGCTGTCGGCTAGTGCTCGGTCCAGGATCATGATGAGGGTCATTATCTAGCAACAATGTCGGTTTTTTAGTTAATTTAGGTCTTTTTATTCTAGTCTTAGCAACAGGTCCTGATTTCTTTGAAGTGTATATGTGTATGGGTAGGTTCGAAATGACTTTATCTTGAGTGTAACGAGAGGCGAGCTTTTGTCTTTGCGCTATCGGATTTCTAATGTACACATCTTGACCTTGCTCATAATCTGTTTCAGGTTCTCGGTCAAGGTTTCGTCGGGTCATTATAGTCTTTCGTTCTGAGTAAGATGAGTCGTGTATTATTTTATATACTACGTCCATTTTATCACGGTGGTCCTGTAAGTATTGTTGAAATATTTGTTGCGTCAAGTCTAAGTCTGTCGGGTCTCTGGGATCAAAATGTCCACTAATGAGGTCAAAGGGCCTGCATTTTGTTACGCTATGTATTGAACTATTGTATGCAATTAGTGCATAAGGAACTAAATTTTGCGCTGCTTCGCTTCTATGTTGCAACTTTAATAGACGTAAGTGTTCTAATAATGTGCTATGAAAACGTTCGATCATGCCATTTTCGTGTGGCGAATCAACTGCAATAAGATGATGCTGAATTTTATGTAATTTAAGAAATTCTGTTACTAGTTGATTTGTGAATTCAGTTCCCCTGTCAGTTGTTAAAGATAGTGGGAAACCATGGTGTGTGCAATAGTTTAGAAGGGACTTTACTACGTTTGGGGCCGTGCAATCAGACATAAGATATGCTTGTGCGTATTTGGAGAATGCATCGATAATAGTTAAATATTTTTCCTGTTCTATTGTTAGGACATCCACGTGTGCAAGTGTGAAAGGCTTTGTGGGTGGCGGAACAATCTGAAATTCGGGACGTGGGGGAACGCGATCATATTTAGCGCGGTTGCAAATAACGCATTCGTTAATTAAGTATGTTATTTGTTCTTTCAGTTTCGGCCAAAAATATCTTTGTGATAGCGACAAGTAAGTTTCATTGATTCCTCTATGATTAGTTTTCCCGGTGTGATATTTTGAAATTATGTCTTGTTGCTCAAGGTAATCTGAAACATTCATAATTTCTCGTTTTACCAAAATTATATTTATAGACGAACTTTTTAAGTTTTGCTGGAGAATAGGAACGATAGTGTACATTTTCTCAGCTGGTTGTACTAAAATGGCGGTACGTAACATAGGATCGATTAATTTTTGTACAATCGATACAATTTCTTGTTTCAAATTATTTTCAGAAACTTCGACAGTCGTTTTCCTGAAAGTTTCAAAGGGTGTCGTAATTTTTGGCTTAGTTTTAGATGGTCTGTTAGTGCATTTAATAACCAGTTGTCGCTTAAATTTATTCAGGGGTTCATCAGAGGTAGGTATTTCTAGGATGGGATTTTCATGTGACGTGTGTATTGTTTCAGTGTCACGTATGTCTATGTCAGGGGTCGGACTGTTTAATGCTCTTAAGGTATGTGCGGTGTCAGTTGAAGAGTCACTGATAATAGCTCTATCGTCAGGTGCTGTTATTGTCGATTCTGAGTCAGAGACATTTACTATCATTGAGGGTGATTCTTCGTTATAGATTTCTATCCGGGACAATGCATCGGCGTTAGTGTTGGCTTTTCCTTTTTTGTAAATTACTTTATAGTTGTATTCTGACAATTTAAGTTTCCATCTAGTCAGGCGTGAACTTGGTTCTTTGAGATTCATCAGCCATTGTAGTGGCTTATGATCGGTAACTATTGTAAATTTTCGACCAAAAAGGTAGGGTCTGAAATATTTGACAGCCCAAACGATGGCCAAAAGTTCTTTCTCAATCGTTGAATAGTTAATTTCGCTGTCGTTTAAAGTTCTTGAGGCATAAGCGATTGGTCTATCTGAACCTATTTGACCTTGAGACAGAACGGCTCCTAGCGCAACGTTCGATGCGTCTGTCGTGAGAACAAAATCTAAGGAAAAGTCCGGGTATTGCAAAATGGGATCGTTAGTTAATAAAGTTTTACAATGTTCAAAGCATTTAATGTATTCGGGAGTGAGGTAAATTTTTGCTCCTTTTTTTAAACAAGAAGTCAATGGTTTAGCCACGCGTGCGAAATTTGGTATAAAACGTCTATAATAGCCAATTAAACCTAGAAATCCTTTTATCTGTTTTTGAGTTTTAGGGATAGGGTATTTTAAAATAGCTGAAATTTTATCGGGGTTTGGTTTCACTCCTTCCGTCGTAATTATATGACCTAGATAAAGGGTTTCATGCTTTAAAAATTCGGACTTATCGAGTTGTAATTTAAAATTCGATTCCCTAAGTCGGTTAAAAATTTTGCGCAAATTAACTATATGTTCTTGAAGAGATGTTGAAAAGCATAAAATATCGTCTTGATACACGATGCATATCTCGTGCTGCAAGCCTCTAAGAATGTTGTCCATGACACGTTGGAACGTGGATGGACTGTTCTTGAGTCCCATAGGCATTCGTAGGAACTCATAGTGACCATTTCCGTCGGCTACACTAAATCCTGTTTTGTGGATATCATCTGGGGACAGTTCCACCTGATAAAATCCACTGGCTAGGTCCAGGGTCGTGAAGTACTGACAACGTCCTAATTTGTCTAGAATGTCCGTAATATTAGGGATAGGGTACTTATTGTCTATTGTTTTTTCATTTAATTTACGGAAATCAACAACCAATCTCCATTTAACTTTACCAGATGCATCAGGTTTTTTCGGGACTATCCAAATAGGCGCGCTCCACGCTGAAGTTGATGGTCTAATAATACCTTGTTCTAACATTTTTTTTATTTGCTCTTGTACTTCCTGCCTATGTATGTAAGGATATCTATATGTTTTAGAATGAACTGGAATTTCATCAGTGGTATTAATTTTATGTTTAATTTTATTTGTGAAGGTCAAGGGCTCGTTTTCTAAATAAAAAATGTCTGAAAACTCTTTACATAATGAATTTAAGTTTGCTTTTTCTTCGGCGTTAAGGTGATCTGTCCGTAGACGCGATAAGACTTCTTGAAACCTTGCGTTATCACTATCGCCGAAAGTTATTGCTTGTTCGTTAAACATAAGTGCACTTATTGGTTTGTCAAGACTAAAAATTATGTCATTATTAGTGGGGTTAGAAATTTCGATAAGGCACTTACTATTTTCGACTGTTGACAGGCACTCTGTTAGATTACAGTTATGAATAGATTGTTTATCTATAATTACGTCACCGTGGGAAACATTAATAGGCAACTTAAGTAGTTGAGTAGACTGTGAAGGAATAATAGTTTCAAATAAGTTTAATGTTTTAGAGTCATAAATTTGAATGTTATTACTGGTTAATTTAGTCGTTAATGTACGTGTCTGAAGGTCTATTTTTGCTTGCCAATGTTCTAAAAGGTTCCATCCGATTAAACCATCAAAATAGTCATGAAATTTATAAATGAAGAATTTTATAGAATCATGTCCTTGAAATTCTTGAAATAAAGGAACTATTATAGAATATTCATTTCTCGTAGATGCGTGAATATTTGACACTATGAATGGATCTTCGTATATTGGTAAATGTGCGAAGTACTTATCTACTATTTGAGGGCTAATAAACGACTGATTAGCGCCAGTATCAATAAGTAATTTTAAAGGTGGATTTTTAATTTGAATATACGGGAGTTGTCTTTTGCCTTGTAAATTCAATTCTATCCTGGGGTATTGGAATTCTGATCCTCCTGAAAATTCTGATTGTCATTTTGTTGCACATTTTCAGTTTCGTGGTAAGGTGAATAATTATCCGGTAAGTATTGAGAGTAGTCAATGTCATAAAATTGGTCATAGTTACAATAGTCAGCTGTCTCATTTATATTCACTTGTCTATGGTCAATCTGTCCTGTTAAAGGTAAGTTATGAGCTACGGGGTGACTTATGCCACTCATAGGTACAGAAATGTTTTGTCGGCCTTGCTGAAAATTACTGCGAGGCGGAATTCTGAAACCAGTTGACATATTTGAGCGAGGCAATGCTCTCATAGCCTGTTGAGTCCTTGAAGGTCCTTGAAATTGGGGCCTAAACATAGGTGAAGCTTGTGGAGTAAAGTTAGAATGATGAGGATTCTGATTATTAAAATTAGGATTTAAATTAGGGTTGAAATAAGGCCTAATTTGATTCGGAGACTGAAGGAAATTACCTTGCGGTATGTTGTTGAACTTTTGATGACTAGTAGGTACTTGAGGCGTTTTTATAGAATTACCTAGCTGACAGTTCTTATTCTGAAGGTACGAAACGTTTATTTCCTCTTTCGCGAATTGAAGTGCCTTTTCTAAGGTTTCTGGACGCATGCACCTAACGCGTGATCCAATGGGTTCCTGCATCCCTCGCATGAAAGTTTTTAATGCTAATTTGTTATATAATTGCCTCTTAGCTTCTACAGTAGTTGAAACGGGATCATGAAGTTGGACATAGGCCATAATTATACTAAGAATGTTCTGTACTCGCTCGTAGAATGCGTTAACAGAATCGGTGCCTTGGGTAAGTTGTGACAAATCAGTAAAGAGAGAACACTCATCTCTATGATCCGAAAAACTATTTATTAATGTATTACGGATTCCTTCCCAATTATTTGGAATACCGTTAGTGGCTAGTGTGCGGGCAGCTGATCCAGTGATTTTATTAATAATGCCGTTAAGTAGGGCTGAGTTTACAAGCTGATTATCTGTCTGTACATATTCTAATACTAGGTTATCGCAAATATCTAAAAATCTAACCAGAACGTGAGAATTTCCGTCAAATTCTGGTACTAACCTAAGTGCTTTCCAAATTCTATCAATATTAACACTATTATCGGCTTGAGCCATTTCAGATTAAATTTTAGTCTACTGTAATATGCCGTTGAATCGGCCTAATATACCTATTAATTTTTTTTTCAAGGACAAAATCTAAGTAACTAATAACTAAGCTAATTGGATAAGGGATGATCTATTACCAGGATCGGGAATAGCAACCGATAGGAATTACGTAACTTAAAATAACTCACAGCAGGTTCTGCATCTCAAGTCTCATCAATGTTTGGATGAAGTCTTCCTCAGCAACAGCAGGTTCTGTAGACTCCGTCAACGGCGCTGCTCGTAGATTCGTAGAGATAGTCGACCCGTCGGCAATACGACTATCAGGCGCGAATCGAAGTTGGACTACACGCACTGTTTCGACTATCCTACCGACTGCGCCAATTACGTAGTTGGCCGTTGGGTAGGAGTTTCAATAAGGCAATTTGTGTCCTTTTTACAAGTTTTAATTATAATAATTATTACATAAGATTTACTAATATTACTTAATTCTAGCACAACCTCTAACTACGGCGATTCGAGCGAGATTGTTTACGTCTCTGTCTGTTCCCCTGCACTTATACTAACGCACGCACAGCACTTCACTTCACCATAAGTTTGGTATGTTATGTTCGGCAGGTCATAGGTTACACGTACATCGGTCGATCATGGTGATAAGGTACTTGTAACCCTCGTGCGATGTTGGTAAGGGCCCTACGATATCAATGTGTACATGTTCAAAGCGGTCACACGCTTGAAAATGTTGCAAGTCTGATATCGTGTGTCTGTTTACTTTTGATTTTTGACATTGTAAACATGTTTTAGCCCATCTTCCGACATCGCGATTCATCCCTTTCCAAAAGAATCGTTGTGCGACCAATTTACGCGTTGCTCGAATGCCAGGATGACTGACGTCATGAACTGAATTAAATGCGAGTTTCCTAAAGTTATCTGTTAAGTACGGTCTACACGTGTTAGTTGAGTTTTCGCAATATATTTGTGCTTCACTATTTGGAATGTTAATTTTTTTTAAACAAAAATTGTTATCTGTTTCGCTCAACAGTTGTGCAAGCTCGGCGTCACTCTCCTGTGCTAGCGCTAATTCCGAGAATTCAAGTACGGTTGGACAGTGTATTGTTTCAATACGTGATAAGGCATCCGCTACCGGATTATTTTCGCCTTGAATGTACCTAATGTCCGTTGTAAACTCGCTAATAAATAACAATTGTCGCGTACGTTTGGGAGTTTCGCAGTTACTTTGTATTTTTGTCATTGCGTAAATTAGCGGTTTATGGTCTGTAAAAATTGTTAAATGATTTCCCTCAAAAATAAAACGAAAATGTTTAATGGCCATATAAATTGCTAGCAATTCCCTATCATACGTAGAGTACTTTTGTTGAGCTTTAGAAAGCTTCTTCGAAAAGTATCCTAGTGGCTGCCATGCATTATCAATTTTTTGCTGCAGCACAGCTCCTGCACAGGTGTCTGAGGCATCGGTCATAAGGGCTAAGGGCACGTCTGCTTTCGGATGTGTCAACTTAACAGCATTTTTTAAGCCTTGTTTACACTCCTCGAAAGCTTCATTTGATTTACTGTCCCATGGAATAACGGTCTTATCTTTCTTTTTAGCGCTTTTTAAAAATTCGTTAAGACTAGCCTGCTGGCGCGCGGCGTTAGGTATGCTCGCTCTGTAAAAGTTAATCATACCTAAAAATCGCCTCAATTGATCTACCGTTTTTGGTTTTGGATATTCTAAAACTGCCTTGATTTTATGATCGAGAGGTTGGATGCCGCTGGTAGAAACCTGGTAGCCTAAAAATTCTACACTTGTTTTTCCAAATTCACATTTAGACAGATTAATAGTTATGCCAAACTCTCTACATCTTTCAAAAACCTTTCTTAGATGCATTTTGTTTTCCTCTAATGAATCACTTGCTATTATTATGTCATCGACAAAATTAAATAGAAAATCTAATCCTTGCAATACTGTATTGCTCATAAAACGTTGGAATGTTTGACTCGCGTTTCGTAGACCGAAGGTCATACGCGGAAATTCAAACAAACCAAAGGGTGTTATGATTGCCGTTTTTTCGATATCCTCTTTTGCGACCTTGACGCAGTGATAAGACTTATTTATATCGAGTTTTGTGAAGATTTTCTTACCTGTTAGGACATATGTGAAGTCGTGCAGCCGTGGTACTGGGTATCGGTCCGGTTTCGTGATGGCGTTTAGACGCCTGAAGTCACCGCATGGTCGGATGTCCCCATTCTTCTTCGCCACAACATGTAGCGGGCTGGCCCACGCGCTCTTGGATGGTCTGCAAATTCCCATCTCCTGCACTAACCTAAATTCCTCCTTGACCTTGTGATACCTGTTGGGAGGAAGCGGTCTGGCTCGCGCATGTACGGGTGATCCCGTTGTCTCGATATGATGCAATACCTTATTGTTATCGTCATCAGCGTCATCGTCCCTATATGGCATAGGTTTCGTGCAGCGACAACACAGCCCCTAGACGGATATTGTTGAATTTAATGCGTACAAACAATTCTGCCACTAGCTGAGGTATGAGGAAGCGGGGTACAGCGATCCGGTTGGCCCTGACAATGTCATTATGTCATAGAAACTTCAAACTTTGTAGGGTTAGAGACGAGACAGATTTAGATTCAACACAATATAATATCGATAAAATATTATTTTATCGATATTATTTTTATGTAATACTTAGTATTAATTATAAGGATTTTAGCTTCTTATTTCTTTTAATATTATTTAATAATAAAGTAATTAATATACTAATAATAATAGTAAGTATTACAAGTAGGGAGGGAGTCTTTCAAAATTATCTTAATTTTGAAAGTAAGACGGGTGCTCTGTACTTTCAGAATTAAGATAATTATATCTTTAAAAATATCTTTATGTATTTATTTGGTGTTGAATATGGAGTTAATATTTTGTAAAGCGGATATTTTAAAAGAGGTAATTGTCCGTTTACATAGTAAATAAATATTAAATAATTAATTTAGTAGTAGTATTATATTATTTATTTTACCCAGCAATATTACACAAAATGTTACATTAACATACTAGGTACTACGTCTAGGTATAAATATTATTGGACCTACTTAACATTTAAAAGTGAACACAGCATGGAACAAAAACAAATATTATTGCAAACTATAACAGCTAATTAGTACGTAAATAAAACGTTATTCAAAAGAAAAGAACCTACTCAAAAATAACTTAAATTTAAAGGAAAAAAAAAAAAAAAACTTATCACCACTAATCATTTTTTAAATAAATTAATTTTATATATGTATAGCCTTCGAATAGTGCATTTGTAACTTTGAGCTTTTATAATAAAGCCATTATAAATACCATTCGATATAATCAAATAAAACAAATTTTGTGACTAATGAATATAACAACTAATAACTGTAATTTGTTTCTAGTACTCGCTAGCAGCTACCGCGGCACCACTCACTTCGCTCGCTCACAGTTCTAACCTTACCTAACCTATTTGATATATTTCTGATTGTTTTTATATAAACAATGTTGAATTAGACAGTAAACTGTACAATTGTCGTTAATGTAACCTCAAATTATGCGACTGCTCAAGAGGTCTCTTTTGGATATTGAAATCTTTTTTATTATTTTATTTTAGTAGTAATTGAAAGCGAAATTCTGATAGTACTAAGTAATTTTTTCAGTGTTTACGTGTCAAACCACGTTTGACAGTATTATTGTGATATTTAATAGGTTTTAACAAAACCAAACATTTTCAGGGATGTAATAGTGCGATTGATTTTAATTGAGGATTTTTCTCGCAAAGAGGCCTTCGAAAGAAGTAAAAGACCAAGTAGCTTCATGGAGAAATATTACACATCCGTGCAAATCTTAAATAAAATCGAATGTGACACAAAAGTTGTTATTTTACTAAATTATTCATTCCTAGCTGTGCTTGTGACCCTGTCCGTGTGGAAGTTGTAAATTAACATCGTGGGCCTTACTCCCGACTGGTTCAAGCTCTGAACCAAATCGAGCTAATTTCAATTCCTAGAAAAAAGCAGTACGATTTGACACTAACTCGAATTCAAATTCGATTGATACAGCACTCGATCCAGGCGGGGTCAGGAGTAAGGCTTAGAAGTGGGTAGCTACTCTAATAACTAGCTAAATAGCGGCTATTCAACAAATAGCCATGGCTACTTCGATCAATGGCTACGATATCTGTCTACACGATAGCTAGCTATTGGCTACTGCTTCGAATAACCAACAAGTTTACGGTGTAGCGGGCAGCCGCCGCGCTGCCGTGAGCTGACCAAGTAAAATAGCTATTGGCTATTGGTAGCTAGCTAGCGACTTTCTTTATTTTTACGATTTCTAACTTAACTTAGTAGTCAATTAGGTTTAAAATCGTTTGAGATCTATAATTTTGTTTGTACAACAAAAGAAGGGTCTTTTGTTGTAGTTTTTACTGTAATTTTATTAGTTAATTTTAAATTTTCAATGTTTTCGACAGTTAAATATGTAGTAATTAGTAATACGTAATAAATGTAAAAATACGTACGTACGAAGGAAAGTCATTTTTTTTCAACAATACAATACAAATACTATTGTACACAAAAGAAGATAGCAACATATATGACTTATATAGAACACATGTACAATGGGCGGTCTTATCGCTCAAGGCGAATTCTTCCAGACAACCTTAGGATGGACAATATGGGCAAGTAAAGAGAGGGGTAGTACGCAGTGTAACAACATAATAGAATACATATACTACATAACATAAATACTATACATATATCTATAACAAAACTACATAAATATAAGATACAATAAACATAATAAATACAATACAATATGTCTAAATATTACATAATGTACCTGCCGGAAATTACAGTGATGATAGGTAGCGATCATTTACCAGTTTTTTGAATATTGGCAAAGATTGAGTACGCCTCACTTGTACTGGCAAAGCATTCCACAGGCGAGCAGCCTGAACTGTAAAAGAATTACCAAAGAAATTTGTGGAATGCGATGGTATCGCCAACGTGAGGTTTTCTGATGACCTTAAAAGCCTCGAATGTGTGTCACGAAGGAACACTAACTAACTAAAGGACTAACTAAAGGAACTAACTAAAGGACTAACTAAAGGAGCATTCTTTGCTAAGATCATTTTTCTCTAAGGTCAATGACCTTTGAACTAGGACGTCTTAAGTATTTTTCAGTTTTCTCTCTATAACTCAAAAATTTATAATCACATTATACTCAAAATAATTTTAAAAGAGAGTTTTTACAAAGGTCTATCAACGTGGAGAATTATAAATATCTACGTTACATAGTTTAGAGATGGCAGGGGGGGGGGACACATTGCAAGTCACTTTAGCTGGCTATATTTCGCAGATGGTACACCTGATAAAAAAGTGCTGTATGAAACATTACCTTCATTTTAGTAGACCTATTCAATGATACCACACACGAGGGGGTGGAGCGAAAAAAATATTTTCATCCCCATTTCACATGTATGGGCGCCACCCCTAAAATACATAATCACGCATTTTTTATTCTTTTAAAATTGAGATCTATATTTAAACTATCTTTTAACAAAATTACATGTACTTATATTTATAACTGTAGAAGTTATTAAGCTGTAAAGGATTAGGACAGACGGACAGATGGGTATACGGACAGACGGACGGACATGACGAAACTGTAAGGGTTCCTTGTAGGACTACGGAACCCTAAAAAAGGTACATATATCATTTATCGTGTACGTATCGGTCGGAACAAAAGTTCGTTTATCGTTGAACGGGAGTAGACTCCCTGGCTGTTATAGGTATATAAAGATTGAATGTTTGAAATCGTAGTTTTTTTTTTTTTTTTGTAGATTGCAAAATATTCTACTACCTATATTTTTCAATTTCGTTGATAGTATGGAGAACTTTGTTTCATCGATAACAGATTTAGTACATCACTAGTTACATTGACAATTAAATAGAGGGAAAGAGATAGTGTATTAAGTGCTTGCGTAAGAAAGAGATGTTTTGTAAAAGACATCAACGTGCCGTCTGCACCTTTGGTGTCCGTTGCGAATTAACCAGTATAAGATGAACTCTCATTAAATATTAAATCAGTTGAAAAATCTAATTGGATAATGACATTATTAACTTAACGATGAAATGTTATGCCGTCTTTCTGGACACTCAAAGTCTTGCTGTTTTTACAACACAATCGTACTGTGCAAGAAGTCATTATAACATTTATTTGTAAATTTTGTGTTCACTAACACGGAAGTGTCAACGGCTCACAGCAGTGGTCATAACTAATTCAAATTGTTTGAGTGGCGGCTTACATACAGGATTTTTCCCTTATGTGTGATAGAAATCGGTCGCCTGTTATGTGGCGTCTAGGGGCTGTGTCGTCGCTGGTTTCGTGATATCTGAGAACTCCGATAACAGCTCGTGAAAAGGGTGATTACTGTCTACAATGCTGACTGTGGTTTCCGCGCATTTGACAATGTTCCCTTTAGTTAATAAGTTAGACTGCTTATCTACTAATTTTTGTGCATTCAAATCTACTAACAACCTATGATGGCGTAAAAAATCTGCTCCTATGATAGGTTGTTTAACATTCGCAACGATAAAGGTCCACCTATACGATCTCTTAAAATTAAGATTTAATTCTAAGTCTTTAGTGCCATACGTCTTAATTTCCGAGCCATTTGCTGCATACAATCTAAAATTAGAACAATCACTTACATTTAATTGTTGTTTTTTTACCGGCAATACTGATACATTTGCACCAGTATCTATTAAAAAACGCAAGCCTGAGTTGATGTCCTTGACACATAAGCGGTGGTTTGATGAGTCGATGCAGTGGTCCGCCGTTTCCTGCATCGCTGCTGGTTTCCCGCCTCTCGTTTTCCTGCAGTTGTCGTTGTGTTACCGACGTTCGCTAGGTAGTGATAGAGGTTGTCGGGGATACAAAGGTCCTCAGGCAATAAATCCTGGCATTTCCCAGTTCCCAACTTCCTTTCTCCGTTCCCTTGAGCTAGGTCCATAAGATAGGATTGTCCTCTATTGAATATATCGCCCATTTTGGCTTCCATGTTTTCTGACTGTGAGACACTCGGGTCTTCCAACGTCATGCATCCAACCATATTGATTGGTATAAACATAGCATTTGCAACAAACGTGTTATATGAACTGTCTTCTTTCATGACTGAGTTCTGCCGCACAACTATCAAAACATCATCACACTCATACACCAGAGCTCCTTTAAGTTCACTTGTGAATAGTAAAGCTGTATCTGTTTTCTTAAGTGTCTCAATAGTCAACAGCCCAACCCTATCCGTTGGTTTACGGGCATGCGATGATGCTCTAATCACCAATCCAGAACACAACCTTATCCGTCCCTCAACACCTTCTTCCCTTTCCTGGAAATTAGACATTTGGGCTATGATAGGAAAAATCGCTATGTTCTGTCTGTCTTTGTTTGTTTCGGTTACTCCTTGGCTGTAGGCCCCTCCCAATCTTGAATAAAAATTGACGACTTTTGATGTCATTAGCGCTGCCTTAGATTGAAGTATGGTCTCTACTATATCCGAAGTTCCTTTTTCTACTATCACTGCAAGCGGATGACCATCAGTTGGAGGTTCCTTCATTAATTCACCGAAAGGAACATGGGTCAAGTGTAAATCATGTTTCTCTGATAGGCCGCACAACATTTCTTCATACCAGTCGGGGTAAGTACATGACTTTACTCCTTCATTCTCTGGTTGCTTCATCCCCTTTACGTAATTGCCAAATGTTTTCTTTTTGGCTCCGATTCCTAACGCTAGTTCTATTTCTTTGTGTTCAGGACAATTGCTTCTACTGAGGAAACTGAAGGTAGATTTACCCGAGCACTCCCAAGTTTTCAATATGCTTGGCAGTACGTTCTCAGTTAGGGTGCTCTTGTCACTGAAATTCTGCCTGGTCACTTTTGTAACATTTTCTAACTGGGCTTGGATTACGTTTACCAGTTGATCCACACAAGAGGAATCTTCCCTAGTGTCGACTTGTACGTTCTGCACCAATCCCTCTGGCATTATTCTTCCTTTATAGTACAGTTTGTGCTTCCTGGTTTCATTCTCCTTAAGATCGTCTAAGTCTTTGAGCAAGCCTTTTGCAGTCACTGAAGACGGAGGGGCTTCTTGCACATACATATCACTTAGGGACCAGTGTTCAAATTGGTCTGCAAGTAGATCTTCTTTCCAAGTTAGTACGCACTCGTTCAACCATTTACTAGGAAACACTGATTTATGGTCGTTTGGTTCCATTTTGAAGTAGTCATTGTGTATCCCTAAAGACTCCATAACTATACGCCTTCTAATTAGGAAACGATACACCTTTTCTTCTCCTAGTGCTTTAGCTCCAGTGTTGTCAACCCACTCACCCTTTTCTTCTCCCCATTCGACAACAAATAACATGCAGTTGTGCGGTACCTCTATCTTGGCTCTATAGTACTTATCTATTGCTCTCTTCTTGTCACTAGCATATCTCACCATAACAAACTTCTTTTCAGTCTTGTCGACTAGGTCCCACATGGTGGTTGGACTGTCAATTCCCCATTGGGATGCAACATCGTTGATAGTTGTCTCTCTAAGTGGCATGTAATTGAGCATTTTGAATCTATAATTCTTGTCAGCTTCCATTCCAGCTAGCTCTACCAATATCTCGTCTTCGCTTGATTCGTGTGAGGAATTTGATTTCTCAGTGCTGGTCTCTTTGGAAATCCCGGGTTCCGGTTCATTTTCGTGGGTAGAGCTAGGTCCTTCTACTCCTGGATCTAATCTCCTTCTTTTCTGATCGGGTGTCGGTTCTTCATCCTTGTCCTTTTTCTTTCTTTTTTCTGTCTTGACCAATTCCTTATTGCAAAGAAGGATACACATGTGGATATGTAGAAGCAGCAACTCTTTTTCTCTCCAACTCATTATGTGCCATTTGTGATGCCGAAAGCCCATTTCTTTAACAATCCTATTGTCGTACAGGTCTGCTTCGTTTATAATTCGGCTGAATTTGTAGCGGCAGAGCCGTATTTTGTCCCTTCCCGCCCTGACTGGGCAGGTGACGTGGACGGTTCCGTCGCCATCATCGGCACCGCGGCACCCCTCTCAGTTAAAGAGAGGGGTTCAGGATATGTTGCAATAGCTTGGGGAGACGTTACACTCTTCGGAGTATACTTCTCCCCTAACAGAAGCCTGGCCGAGTTTGAGGTCTTCCTCGACCAACTCGGAGCCTCGATTCGGCGAGTGACGCCAGGTCATGTAATGGTTGTGGGGGACTTCAATGCGAAATCCACTGCGTGGGGATCCCCCAGGACCGAAGTCAGAGGAGAGGCGGTTGAGGAGTGGGCAGCAGCTACAGGCCTCTGTCTTTTAAACAGAGGCACAGTAAATACCTGCGTCCGACGGCAGGGGGGGTCGATAGTTGACCTTTCGTTTGCAACCCCTGCCATCGCTGCATGCGTCCGGGATTGGCGGGTGTTAGAAAGCGTGGAGACCCTATCTGACCATCTTTATATCCGTATGGATGTCTCGAACTCGCAGGGCCCCGGGGTGGTTCTGGGCTCTAGTGCTCAGCAGTTCCCGCGGTGGGCGGTAAAGCGGCTTGATAGGGACCTACTTGAGGAGGCAGCTATTGTCCAGGCGTGGCTGTCATCACCACCTCCCACAGAGGGGGTTGACATCATGGCTGAAAACTTTCGCGAAGCCATGACAGCTGTCTGCGATGCAGCCATGCCCCGCACGAGAAGTCGGCCCCCAAAAAGGGAGGTCTACTGGTGGTCCCGGGAACTGGCAGATCTCCGTGAGGTTTGTGTTAGTGCCCGGAGAATTTACTCACAAGTCCGCAGATTGCGCCACCGCAATCAGGAGCTGGAGACACAACTGCATGAGTCCTACCGAGGTGCCCGGGAGGCTCTAATGTCAGCGATTGGTCAAGGGAAGACACAGGCGAGGAGCGAGGTGCTGGATGGGCTAAACCGTGATCCTTGGGGGCGCCCGTATCGTGCGGCGCGGAATAAACTCCGCGTCCAAGGCCCCCCATTGACGGAAACTCTCCGGCCTCAGTTCCTTACTGAAGTCGTGGAGGCCCTTTTCCCAGACCGGTTGGAGTGCCTACCCCCGACCATGGCTCCAACAGAAGGCGACCAGCACGTCGAGTCAGAGACTCCTCCGATCACGGATGCAGAGATGGGGGCGGTGATTCTGCGCGCGCGGGCCAAGAGGACTGCCCCAGGGCCAGATGGAGTGCCTGCAAAAGTGCTGGCCCAGGCGCTGAGTGTGATGGAGGATAGGCTTAGGGAACTATTCGACGCCTGTCTGGTGTCGAGGCAGTTCCCTAAGCCCTGGAAAGAGGGTCGCCTGGTGCTGTTGCAGAAGGCTGGACGGCCTCTGGAGTCTCCTTCGGCGTACAGGCCCATAGTCCTGCTGGATGAGGCGGGGAAGATGCTAGAGAGGATTCTCGCCAACCGCATCGTCCAGCACTTAAACTCTGTGGGCCCGAATTTGTCGGACGCTCAATACGGTTTTCGGGCAGGGCGTTCCACGGTTGACGCCATTGTGAGCCTGAAGGCCAAAGCTAAGGAAGCAGTTGCGCAAGGAGGGGTCCTGTTGGCGGTGTCACTAGACATCGCCAACGCGTTCAACAGTCTGCCATTCAGCTGCATCGCAGAGGCGCTCCGTTTCCATGGGGTGCCCATGTATTTAAGGCAGCTGATGGCAGACTACTTGCGGGGGCGGTGCGTCAGCTATCAGGGACGCGATGGCCAAGTCGTGCGTAGGTCCATCTCGTGCGGTGTTCCGCAGGGGTCGGTTTTGGGGCCACTTCTGTGGAACGTAGGTTACGACTGGGCCTTACGTGGCGACCTCCCCCCCGGGCAGGGCGTCATATGTTACGCTGATGATACCCTCGTCATAGCCCGGGGAGGAAATTATGAGGAGGCAGCACGCTTGGCCACTGAATGTGCGTCCCTTGTTATCGGTCGTATCCAAGCACTGGGTCTCAAGGTGGCGCTTGAGAAAACGGAGGCCCTGGTATTTCATGCGCCCCGACGTCGGCCACCAGCTGGCGCTCACATCACCATTGGTGATGCTAGTGTAATGGTCCGCATGCGCATGAAATATCTGGGCCTGGTCTTAGACCGAAGGTGGAATTTTGGCGAGCACTTTGAGCAACTTGCCCCCAAGCTGATCGGCACAGCGTCCGCACTTAGCCGGCTGTTGCCGAACCTGAGTGGACCGAGTGTGAGCTGCCGACGGCTCTATACGGGGGTGGTGCGCTCGATGGCACTCTACGGGGCGCCAGTGTGGGCGGAGTCCCTGAATGCCCAAAATAAGGCTCTGCTGCGAAGGCCGCAGAGAGTCATGGCAGTCAGGGTCATACGCGGATACCGCACAATATCTGCGGAAGCGGCGTGTGCACTTGCAGGCACCCCCCCGTGGGACTTAGAGGCCAAGGTGCTCGCCGAGATCTATCGGCAGGGAGTGGACCATCAGGCAGAAAGTGGCAGACGCCCGCTGCCTGAAGTCATAAAAACGTGGCGCAGGGAGGCACAGGCTGCCATAATGGTGCAATGGAGGGAGAGGCTGGAAACGCCCAGTGCCGGTCGTTGCACTGTGGGGGCTATCCAGCCGATCCTTGAGGAATGGGTACGGAGGCGACATGGAACGTTGTCCTTCCGTCTGGTGCAGGTGTTGTCGGGGCATGGTTGCTTCGGCAAATACCTGCATAAAGTGGCGAGACGGGAGGCTACTCCCATGTGCCACCAGTGCGGCTGTAGTGAGGACACGGCCCTTCATACCCTTGCATACTGTCCTGCTTGGGTGTTGCAGCGCCGTGCTCTCACTGCAGCGATTGGAGGAGACGTATCGCTGCCAGCCGTGGTCAGGGCCATGGCTGACAGTGTGGAGGCGTGGGAGGCGGTCGCATCTTTCTGTGAGGAGGTTATCTCGCAGAAAGAAGCGGCGGAGCGGGTCAGGGAAGAAGACTCCTTCGCTGATCCAATCCGCCGCAGGAGGACGGGTCGGCGCAGGCGGCTTTACGCCGAACTGATGCCGCCCTAACAGAGGCCAGCGGGCGATAGACTGGGGAGTCAGTCGTCCGCATTGCACGGCCTTCTAGTTGTGGTGATGTCCCAAGTGTACCCGGACATCACCTAAGGAGCGTCACTACAGAGAGAGGGACCCGAAAATGGGCCGCGCTGGATGGGTCGCGAATGCCATGCATCGCAGTTCTCGTGGCTCATCCACCAAGGCGAGAGTAGGTACACGGCGGAGTTTTTAGTGGGTGCAAGCCCCACATAACCACGCTACCTCCCCGGGGGGCGTGACATGCGATAGGCATTTTCTCCGCCTAAAAAAAAAAAAAAAAAAAAAAAAAAAAAAAAAAAAAAAAAAAAAAAGGTCCATAAGATAGCAGTTAAGTACTGTACACATGGAGTGTTGGAACATTGAGAACGGTAAACGGCGATCAAGCCGGGGGTCAATGCCTCTCATCGTCTCATACGACCGTTCTACTTGGTCGATATAACCAGAAAACTCAAAGTTTTGCGAATAGTTCTCCTGTACAGGTATAGAGCTGGAGTGGGGTCCCAGGTCGTAAAGGGGTTCGTCGACAGGAGCTGTCTCCTGGACGGCTTTGAAATTGTAGGCAGATGAGGCATCATCCTTCTTCTCTATTCTGCTACTTTTCTTCTCTTGCTGGCGCTCTCTCCACTGTTGGCTTCTCTGTGTTTGGCCTCTTGGTTTGGAGGGCCTCTCCTCAAATTCCCGCGCCTCGGACCAATCAGTCTCAGCAACCTTCTGTTGCTGGAAGTTGTAGGCCCTTCGTTGGCTGCGGGTACCGGTATTGGGTCCTCGGTTATTTTCACTTCCGCTAGCGGGATTACCGCGCTGGAATCGGATAGTGTTTCTTCCACTATTATGGGTAGACATCCTGTCTGAGTATAAGATCAACTTGTTAAGATCTGTGACTTCGCTGATGGCCAACACTGTACGAGCTGAGACTGGTAAGTGACCGAGCCACAGGATGCGCAGGGTGTCTTCTGGAAATTTCTCCCTTGCCAATTCCTTCATCCGCCGGAGTAATTGTGATGGCTTTTGCTCGCCTAGGTCAAGTTCTGCTCCTGCTGGTCAAGAAGGCTCAGGGTTCAAGGAAAGTCGGACGAGAGTTAACCGAATATATTTCGCGTTAAAAACCCCTTCAGAGAACCGTTCACTTGGACCAGTGCGCAGTCACTGTCCGTTCGTGCATACGTCTCGCTCGCATACATTTTAGCTTACCTTGCACTCTGCCTTACGTACCTACATGTGTCCCTACAATCTATAATATCATTATTTTCTAATGTATCATTGCAACGGGGCCACTCATTTGGTGGTAATAATAGATAAGTAGGACCGTGCCACCATAATGTATGATTTTGTAAATCTTTAGGTTGTATGCCACGTGTTAGCAGATCAGCTGCGTTATCATGAGTTCTAGTATGATTCCATGAAGCTGAGTCTGTGTTTTGTAATATCTGTGATATCCTATTTGCTACATAAACTTCCCATTTCTTATAAGGGGACCTTAACCAATTTAAAACAATGGTAGAATCAGTATAAAAATACACAGAATCTATTTTAATTGCTATTTCTAATGCAGGTTTTATCTTTTGCATTAATTTAGAGAGTAATACTGCTGCACAAAGTTCCAATCTAGGAATGGAAACTGTTTTTAATGGAGCTACTCTGCTTTTACTAATTAATAAGTTTGAAGTAGGTTGTTTGTTAGGATAATCTGCTACAATGTAAATACAACATCCAAATGCCACAAGTGAAGCATCACTATAACCAACTAAGTAAACCTTATTAGGTATGTCTGAGAAACAGTATCTAGGTATGGTAATATTGTTTAGAATGTGCAGATTATTATAACATGGTAACCATTCTGTTAATAAATGAGAAGGGAGGGGTGTATCCCATTTTAAACTACTTTCTTTCCATAGACGTTGCATAAAAAGCTTTAAATTTATTGTAACTACTGCTAAATAACCGATGGGATCATAAATTTTAGCAATAAATAATAACACTGTTCTTTTAGTAAGCTGTAATGTTTGTTGTTGAGAGGGAATATTAACTTTGAATGCATCGGTCACTGGATCCCATTTGAGACCAAGTGTGCTCGTTTCATCACCGATGATTAAGCTATTTGGTGAATGTTTGTCTTCATTTTGAATAACACTATGTAAAATTTGTGGATTATTAGCTGACCATTTGTGTAATTGAAAACCACCTCTTTGGAATAATGATGTTAACTGGTTGCATGTTTCTATAGCTTCAGATAGTGTATTAGCACCACAATGTACATCATCCATAAAGGTTTGGTATTGAATGCAGTGCGTAGCAAGTGGATAAAGATGTCCATCTTGTTTTGCAAGTTCAAATAGTGTCCTAAATGCTAGATAAGGAGCACATCTAGTTCCATATGTAACGTGTTTAATCTGATGACACAAAGTTCATCATCAGGTGTTTTCCTCCACAATATACATTGTAAATTGCAATGTTCTTCCGTCACATTGATGTTTCTAAACATCTTTACTATATCACAAGACAATACAAACTTAAAGGTTCTAAGTCTTATGATAATATCAACAATATCAGTGTAAATATTTGCACCTTCATATAAAACCTGGTTAAGAGACACCGAGGTGGATGATTGGCTGCTTCCATTGAATACAACGCGGAGTTTGGTTGAAACACTTTGTGGTTTTTGGACCGCATGATGGGGTAAGAATAACTGTTTATGTTTCTCCTGTGTGTATGGAGAATAAGGTACATATAAGGCATGTCCTAGTTTTAAGTATTCTTCAATAAACTCAGAGTATTGTTCATGAAGTGTGGGATTGTTAAGAAATCTCTTTACTAATGTTATAAAACACTTTTGTGCGATGCTGTAGGATTGACCTAGCTGATCTATTTTATCTTGTATAATTGGAAGGTGTACTGTAAAGCGACCTGTTGGTTCTTCTCTAGTAATAGTACTTTTGTACAAATCTTCGCAATAAGTGTGTTCTGGTGTGCAAATTGGGGAAGAACTGATTTCTTCTTGCTCCCAAAAGCGTTTTAATAACTGATCACAAGATTGTTCACAGTTAACCTGAGCCAACATGACTGTTTGTTTGTAAGAGTTTGACTCTGAATGACAGTGTTCTGTATGATTAGATATTTGTTTATGTTGTGATTGTATAGAATGATTAGAATGATCTGTTTCATTATATAAAGCTTGCATGGATAATTCAACATCACCTGTAACTACCCAGCCAAAAACTGTGTTTATGAGCGTGGGTTGGTTCTTACCTAATTGTACGCTACCCTGTAGTAAAAGAGTATAAAATAATTGACCGCCTATTAATAGGTCTACGGTTTTGGGTACATAAAATAATGGATCTGCTAAGTTGCAATCTCTTGGTAATTTGAAATTGCTCAATGGAATGTATCTTTGAGGCAATTTAGTAGCAATCTGTTCTGTAACTACACAGTTTATTATTGTTTCAAAATTGTCACTACATGATGCTATTTTGACTTTTACAGATTTAGATGATACTGTAGGTATTGTGCCTATACCTTGTATGATATATTTAGTTTGTTCAGTGAGAGGCAGCTGTAGTTTTTGTGCTAAAGTGTTTGTCATTAGACAAACTTAGCTTCCACTGTCTAAAAGTGCTCTGCAAGTAGTCCATTGACTATCGTTTTGTTGGACTTTAATTAATGGTGGATAAATAAACTTCAGAGTGCTTAGTATGTAAGTGCATGACTGATGCTTGCATATTATTATCTTGATTCACTCTAGTGTTAGTAACTTGACTACCAGAAATCGATACAGATGAACTCACTTTGTCTGTTGACGTTGAAATAGGTGCATCAGGTACCAAAGTCAAAGCAGAAGTAGGGTTATTAAATGTTCTGTGAATTGTCGAATGATGTTTCTTGCTACAGATGGAACAAACATTTTTCGAGCAATTATGTTGAAACTTATATGGTTTAAGACAATTGAAGCATAGTTTCTTTAATTTTACCATTTCATTGCGCTGGATGGGTATCAATGCACCAAGGCACCGTAAGTCATGACATGAAACATGAAAGACATGCCTAATATATCTTTAATAATGTTTCAGTGCTATTTTTTTATTGTACCCAATTTTTATTTACAAACGCGAAACAAAAATGATTCAAAAAAATTGGAGAAAACAAACACAAGTCCAGCTAGCAACGCGGATCACCGCGGAATGAGAGTGAGCGCGAGGCAAAATAGGATGGCTGGGAAGGAGTAAAGCGGCATGAAGTGAAGCTACTTCGAATGAAAATGTAATAAGCGACTTATTAGAAAAACAATAATTACCCAGAAATTATGTGCATTTTCAAAAATAATACTTTTGTAAAACATTTCATAATAATAAATCAATATTAAGGTGAAATATCATACCAAAATACTATTAAGTGTACGATATATGTACGAAACTGTTAATTATCAGAGGTATTTTTGAATATTTTTATGGTCGAGTCAAATAAGTGCATTCGTGTTCTAAACTCGGTCATATTGTCTCGTATATCCTTGAGTATCATGTCTTCATATTTTAAAAGCACATTCAGGGCATAGCATAGAACAACTTTTACTATGACCAACCCTTTAATCGTAAAAAAATTATCAGCTGGTCCATACATTTTATCGAGTGACATTGATGATTTTATACGGAACAGCTGTTTTTTTGCGCGATTTCAGGGTTTACCCAGTAGTAAAAGTTGTTGGACAGCATTCCCTGAATGAGCTCTTAAAGTATGACCACGCATTTCTGAGACACGTTGAATATCCATTTATACATTCCATAGAGACTGGCTTACCTTTATTCCTTTTTTTTAGTTGAACAGGATTCACCTGTGCTGAAAGTTTTAACATAACATAACATCACGCCTGTATTTCCCCGAAGGGGTAAGCAGAGGTGTATAGTACACCCACATTTAGCCAGTTATGTTATAGTCCCATGTAATGGGGCGAGCCTATTGCCATTAACCGGGCACAAATCCATACTCCGGGCTGCTACTGAGAATTTCCTAATGAAAAACCCCAATAACACTTTGCCCGACCCGGGAATCGAACCCAAGACCCCACGCTCAGCAGTCGCGCTTGCGACCACTAGACCAACGAGGCAGTCTGAAAGTTTTAACCCCAAGTAAAGTTTATAAGAGACGACCGACTTGTAACATTGAAGACGAAGAAGAACCAAATGAGTCTGGTGCACAAATATATTTTGAAACACCTAAAAAAAGGAGAATAAGTGGAACTGGTGACACTGCAAAGTGCAAGAGGTTAAAAATGAGTCTAAATATCTCTTCTAAAATGTTAAAAAAAGAAAAAAGTAAATTAAAGAGGCTGAAAATAAAAACATGTGGAAATAATATAGTAAACTTAGATAAGCAGCACTTTAAAACTGAATCTTCGAAAATAATTGCACTAATGCAATTTAAAAAAAAAAAAGGAAATGGAATGAAAATTAAATAAAACTTTTTAACAAAAAATTGAACCGACGAAAACAGAAACTGAAAAGCGAAAAATAACTAATTATAAGTCGGCGCCAAACAAACTTTTAACAAGCAACGTGCATGCAAGTTGCAAGTGGCCGAGCGGAGAACGATTTTTTGGAAAGTTATTGTTTATCGTTGAAAATTTCACGTTGTATTTGATGTTACGTTGTTTTTATTATTTATTTAAAGTAACTTAATGATCTTCGTTGATTGTTTGTTTGGCGCCGACTCATAATTAGTTATTTTTTGCTTTTCAGTTTCTGTTTTCGTCGGTTCAATTTTTTGTTAAAAAGTTTTATTTTTCATTTTTTTGTGGTTAAAATCTATCTCCAGGTCTCCATTATGTCGTAGTGTCTATAACTATATTTATGTGTGTCTAGTTTCAACAGAATCGGTTAACATGTAAGAATTCAGTGGGTGAACAAACACTCATCCCCTATTTTACAACCCTTAGGGGTGGATTTTGATTTTGAAATTTAAATGGGACCAACCTCGAGATATACCCTATCCATTAAAAAAAGAATCATCAAAATCGGACCACTCTGTAAAAAGTTATGCTTGGTCATACATAAAAAAAAAAAAAAAAAAAAAAAAAATATATATATACGCGTCGAATTGAGAACCTCCTCCTTTTTTTCGTCGGTTAATAAAAATTGTGTAATTATATTATAAATCCCCTACGGCCTACAAACATTTATTAAATACAGGTGTAGTGCTAGCTGCACCGACCACCATTCGCACTGGCTTCAAGAGACAAATTATTTGCCAGGCCTTAACAACGAAATTTTTAAAAATATTGAAAAGAAATTTTCTGATCAACCAATTAAAGATAGGGCCTGTTGTACACAACAGATGCCTAGATGAAATAAATAAACTACCACCAAAAATAAAAAATGACATAACACGAAACAACATAAAATCTAAACTTAAAAAACATTTTAGAGGAATTAAAACCTAATAATGACTTATAATTATATAGCATTAAAAAAAAAAAACATGCTGTATTTTTGTAAGAAATTTGCTATTGAGAAGTAATATAAATTAGTTGAGGGTATTTGAGAATTTTTGCATGGGGCGAGCGAGCGCGATGCGTCGTGTTCACCCACCCACATCTTGTTGTAATGAATGTCAACGGACCAAGCGGTGTACAGAAAAACCTAAACTGGTTTATGTTCTACACTGTATCTGCCAAATGTATGTATTTTGTTTTTTTTGTGGAAATAAATAAATAAATAAATGAGTGTAATGGCTGATTTAGAATATACAAAAAAAAATTGATTTCATTGAAGGTTTTGAGATTTTGGTGAAGGTGAACGTTCCCCAAAAGAAGCGAAATATGCTTTGGTTTATGTTGCCAGAGGTATTTATACCAACTGGAAAATGCCTCTGGCCTATTTTTTGTCTAATAAAAATGTGAACTCTAATAAATTGATAGTGATCATAAAAAAAAAAAAAAAATTTGTTTCTGTGTGGTTTGCTACCGAAAGTTATTGTATCTGATCAAGCTAACACTAACGTAAAGGCTATAAAATCCTTGGGGCCTACCAAAAATGAACCTTTCTTTTTTATTGACGAGCGCAAAATATTTGCTATTTTTGATGTGCCTCATTTGATAAAAAATGTGAGAAACAATTTACTCGAAAACAATTATTATATAAATGGTAGTGAAATTTCATTTAAAGACATAATAGACGTGTATAATATAGACAAAAATAATAAAAGCAAGTCACTAAAAAAATTGACCCCAGTACACTTAAAACCAAATCATTTCCAGAAAATGAAAGTTAAATTTGCAATGCAACCCAAATTTGCTGTCATTCCGTAGCGGCAGCAATTAAGACAGCAATAGAAAGTGGAGAACTGAAAAGCGATACGGCAAAACATACAGCTGATTTTGTAACAGTCATAAATAATTTATTTGACTCATTAAATTCAAAAAATAAAGGACATTGCCCATTCTCTTAGGAGCTTTAGGCCCCTCAAAAAAATTGCTATGTCACGGCGGTTTTAGTCTTATTTTGTAGACCAAGAATTATCTTTTATTATTCTGCAAACGATTTTAATTTTTTCACCCTGGTTTAAGAGAAATCTAATTTTTTTCAACTCCATAACTGATTGACAAGTACGCTCCGTGCATCGTTGGGCGATATAACTGAACGCACCCATAAGGACATCCAGAGACACCATATATGGTGTTGCAAGATATAATTATTTTGTTAATCGATTTTTGAAATCGATTTTGTACTATTTTTTAAATAATAAGATTGCAAGCTTTTAAGTTTTTGGGTGTATTAATGAATATCGATTTTATAAGTAATATTTCAGTTAATTTAAAATGATTATATTAATATTTACAATAAATGCATAGGTATTTTAAAGCAAAGAATCATCTTATTTTTCTGTACAAAAATATTTTAAAAATATGTTTTGCAATTTCTTTTGATTTGACGTCATATGCATATTTAAAAGATATGTCGGAAGCTTTTAAAATGATAAATACTGATTTAGCCCGTATATCTGAATGGAGTACAGCGCACGGGATAAAGATTAACCCTACGAAAACTCAAGTCATTGTTGTCGGCAGCCCTTGGCTGACTTCCAGAATCGACTGGTCACAACTTCCTCAAATTATATTTGATGGTACCACAATACCTCTAAGTGACTCAGTCAAAAACCTCGGGATCCACATTGACAGAAACCTCTCTTGGGGTCATCAGCTGCAAGAACTCGGTCGCAAATTGTTTGCGTCAGCGGGATCCTTAAAGAGATTACGCAATTTCCTCCCAACTGCTACCAAAACTGCGCTTGCCCAATCCCTTCATCCAATCCTTGACTATGCCGATGCCAGCTATCTAGATCTTACACAGGCACAATTAGACAAGCTTGAGCGACTCCAATTTTTTTGTATCAGATTTATATTTGGCTTGCGCAAATATGATCACGTTTCCGAATTTCGCACTAAGCTCAAGTGGCTTCCAATACGGCTTCGCCGGAATACTCATATTTTATCACTTCTCTACAGTACTCTGTTTAATCCTAAAACCATTTATCTCAAAGAACGTTTTATGTTCCTTCATGACACATGTGGGCGCGGAAGAATTTGAAATTAAATTAATTTAGATATATGCTTTTTATTTGATTATAAAATGTATTTTAAACGATGTATTTATTATTTAAGAATAAGAATAATCTTTATTTTCTAAATAGTTTACAGGTTTACAATTCGCATAAAGCTAGTTTTACAAACTTTACTTATATCTAAGGTAGAGCACCTGTTACAGATAGTAACAAAGACTTCCTGCACTAGGCTAGGCCTGTATCGCAGGGAGCTTAATTTATTTTTCCTGAATTCACAACTCATAATACCTATTGTGCATTAAAAAAAAAAGATTATTTGGTATGAAAGAGCATGTTGAGCATGCATAAACTTAGAAATAGGATATAATAATTTAGTTCGAACTTAAAAGTAGCTACTTATGTATCTAATGTTACATAATGAACTCAAAACACTTATAATCGTAATATAATATTTATTATGTTTATTACTATAAAATGTGAGATCATGTTAAACTTCTAAGGTATAAAGTAAGTGTTTTAAAAAGTCCTCTGTTTTGTCGAATGTCCAGGTTAATAATTCTTTTAAAAGTTTCGCCTTTGCTTCACGAACTGATAGGTTTCTTAGGTCACAGATTTTGTTTACATTGTTAAATACTAATGGCTTCATGTAGGCGCAGAATCTTTTTGCAAACGTAGTCTTGACGGGGATAAGAGGAAGCTTGAAATTACGCTTTTTGACCATATCATTGTAATCACCCGAGTTGAGTACTTCCTTGTGGGTTAAAAGAGCAATTTTTAAAATGTAAAGTCTTCTCACGCTGAGTAATTGTGTTTCTTTAAAAAGTAGAACTGTTGGAAATCGGAGAGGTTTTTTGAACATCGTTTTAAAAACTGCGCGCTGTGATCGCTCTAAGCCAGCGGTACTCTAAGTGTGTTCCGCGGAACCCTAGGGTTCCGCGATACCCCTGTAGGGGTTCCGCAAGAATTTAGAAAAAAAAAACAAAACACCTCTCTCTGGTCACTGGTCGAACGTTTTGAATCCGCCCGCCGCGCGTATACTTGTGAGCGCGCAGTCCCTTTGATAAAAGCCGCCTCTGAATTAGACGCTATAGTTGTGAACAAGCGACTTTCGGCTCTATCTTCAAAAGCATAAAGTCGAGATTGTTTACAACGCATTTTTTTGTATTTATATTTTTATTTCCGCTTTTTGTTTATCAAAGGCGCCGACTCGAGTATTTTTGAGAATGTTCGAGTTCGAGTCTAGGACTAAGTATAAAAGCGCTATTATATAAAAAAAGTCGCGCCTCGTCAGTCAGTTGACGATTAGCGTTCGGAGCGATAAGTTCGTACCTACCTACTTACAAGCTGGCTAGCCTGCTGCCTTCTTGTAAGTTCTACTGCCCGCTGTATTCTGATTGTATCAGTTTTGTACATTTCTTCTTTGGACTAAACTTTGTCTCATAAACGCAGTAACGATTGTGCATTATTTTGACCCTACCATCCTGACGTGTAACATTATTAATAAAGAAGAATGGAACGTTGGCTTAAAGGTGTTAAACGTGTTGCAACGACATCTTCTAATGACGCTGAATGTTCAAAAGCAGTACGCGCGGAGAATACAGCAATTACCGATCCAGACGATGATGCCACGACGTCAAGCTCCACGGTTTCAAAGACGAAAAAAAGGAAGTATGATGAATCATATATCAGTTTCGGATTTGTTGATTCCAACGGCTCACCTCTCTGCATGTTATGTAGTAAACTGCTTCCTAATAGTTCCATGGCACCTGCCAAATTACGCAGACATTTAGAAACTGTACACCCCGAGTCTAAAGACAAGAATAAAGAATTTTTTGTTCGTAAAAAAGAACAGTTATTGGAAAGTCAAAAAAATATGATGCATGTAACACAAACTATCAATGAAAAGGCCACGGAGGCATCATATTTAGTTAGCTATCGTATTGCACAAGCAGGTGAAGCGCACACTATCGCTGAGAATTTAATAAAGCCATGTGTGACATAACAAAATGTATGCTCGATGAAAAATCTGCAAAGCATCTTTCTACTGTACCGCTATCAAACGATACTGTTTCACGGCGAATCCATGATCTGGCAAGCTACGTCAAACAAGAACTAGTTGCACGTCTACAAAAAACACGATTCGCCTTGCAAATGGATGAGTCAACTGATGTCACTGGTCTGGCTATCTTGCTGGTTATCGTGAGATATCCATATGAACGTTCTTTTGAAGAAGACATGCTTATGTGTTCACCGCTGCCCACAAACACTACCGGGGAAGAAATTTTTAATAAAATAAACATATTTTTTAAAGAAAATAATCTTAGTTGGAACGATTGCATTGACATTTGTACAGATGGGGCCAAGACGATGACAGGTAAAACAGCAGGAGCAGTATCACGAATAAAAAGTAAAGCGCCTAATTGTAGTTCCAGCCATTGTATTCTGCATAGACAAGCACTTGCGATGAAGCAAATGCCGTCAAATCTAAAATTAGTTATGGATGAAGCGGTAAAAATAATTAATTTTATCAAATCACGACCACTACAATCCCGATTGTTCTCATTATTGTGTGAAGATTATGGCAGCAAACATAAAACACTGCTGCTCCATACAGAAGTGCGATGGCTGTCTCGGGGTAAAACTTTAACAAGGCTATTTGAACTTAGAGCCGAGTTACAAATGTTTCTTTCAGCAGATACAGTTTCTTTTAATTTGAAAGACCGTTTGTATGATAAAACTTGGTTGTTCCGATTGTCTTTTATGGCGGATATCTTTCAAAAACTGAACGAATTGAATTTATCATTGCAAGGTAAACAGACAACAGTGTTCCAGGCCTATAACAAAATAACTGCCTTCAAAAGAAAATTAGATTTTTGGATTATTTGCGTTGGTAAGAGAGAAATAGAAAGCTTTACGTCACTCAGTGAGTTTGTTAGCGATAACGACTCGGAAATGTTTCAAGATGATGTGTTTGAAGAATTGGTCCAATATCTCACTTCGATGCGCGCATCTTTTGTAAAGTATTTTCCCGAAGAACATAATACAAAAATGAAGCTGAATTCATGGATTCATAATCCTTTTTTACCCAACTTGCAAAAGCCCGAAAGTATGTCAAACGAGATATATGAATCTCTTTTAGAAATGTCATCAGACACAAGTATGGAGTCAAAACGAAAACAAAAAAAAAAATCAAAACGACGCCTCTCAACGATTTTTGGTGCAGAATCCGTGATGAATATCCAATGCTTGGCAGAATAGCTCTGAATATTCTTCTCCCGTTCCCAACAACATATTTGTGCGAAACAGGATTCTCAACCTATGCAGCCACGAAAACAAAATATCGCAATAGACTGGACGCCGAACCTGATATGAGACTTCAAATGTCTTCTATCAAACCTGATATCAACCAATTGATGAAAAATAAAAAACAGTTTCATACCTCCCATTAGTTAAGATTTTTTCATTTTTAATATCTTCTATTATTGTACTTGGCATGTGGTTAAAGTAAGTAATAATTAGTAACTGTTACATTGTACTTTTATTATGCTTATATAATAAAGAATACACTTTTAAAAACTATTGTTTTATTGTAGGGTTCCGTCAAGTATTTTGCTTGTCAAAAGGGTTCCGTGACCAAAAAAGTTTGAGAACCGCTGCTCTAAGCTAATAAGGTGAGTGGTGGCAGTGCCACCCCAGGCCAGGATACAGTATGACAAGACGGACTGGCATAATGTGACGTAAACCCTCTTTAGCAAGCTCATTGGGGCAACGTCCCTTAGCTGTTTCATTACATATATAATCTTTCTTACTCTTGCCGACGTAGCGGCAATATGCTTGCCAAAGTTAAGTTTTTCGTCCATGATGACCCCTAAATATTTTGTGTGCTTAACTTTGCTTATGTAATTACAATTACAGTATGTTTGTGAAAAATTAGCTATTGTGTTGCAAGTGTGCACAATTAACTTCAAGTCAGGTGGTGGGGCTGTTTTAGTAGTCTTATGGAAGCAAATGAAGTTGGTCTTTGATGTATTTAATGTTAACAAATTACTGTTAAGCCATTCTGCCACGCCACGGAGACCAGTTTGTGCTGCAGTCAGAACTTTATCCCACGTTCTATCATGAAATACTATAATTGTATCATCTGCGTAATTTATAATATTTGCGTTTTCTATGAGTTTTGAAGACAAGTCGTTCAGATACACGAGGAAAAGTGTAGGTCCCAAAATGCTACCCTGTGGTATTCCAAAAGCTATTTTGTGGGTGTTACTTGTGAAAGAGTCCGTTTTTGTGCACTGTTTTCTGCCCGTTAGGTAACTGCTGAACCATTCAAGGCAAATACCGCGGATCCCAATAACTTCCAGCTTTCTCAAAAGAATTGGGGTGGACACTGTATCGAATGCTTTCGCCAGGTCCAGGAAAACTCCTATGCACGATGATCCTCCATCGAGGTGACCCGAGATTATACTTGTCAATAGAGTCACAGCATGCTCGGTGGACCTGCCCTGACGAAAGCCAAATTGCTGGTTCGATAAAACCTCGTTTGATTCTAAATATCGAATGAGTTGCTTATTTATAATTCTTACAAGCATTTTGGAGAAGGTACTAAGAAGAGAGATTGGTCTGAAGTTATTGGGATCATCAGTGGTACCTCCCTTATGGATAGGTGACACCGCAGCAACATTCCAGATGTCTGGAAAGGTTCCGGTAGAAATGCTCAAATTGAAAATGAATGTTAAAGGTTCTATAATAAATTTTTTAATGTGTTTAACTAATCGGTTATTAATACCATCCAAGCCTGGGGCACTGCTGTCCTTAAGTTGAAGTATAAGAATTTCGACGTCAGTTGTACTTGTGGGATGCAAAAAGAAGGAGCTTAAAGGAGAAACAGGAATATTAATTTTAGAAGCCAGAGAGTCCTGAGTTACATTCAGACGATTTAATATTTGGTCAGCAAGGCGCTGTCCTACGTTAGAAAAGAATTCGTTGCAGTAGTCAAGGGAATCGATTTCATTTTCTTTGATTTTGCACAGGTTGTGTGTCTTACTTTTGGCGGAAATTTGGTTTGTAATGCGTTTGATCGTATTCCACAGTTTGTTAGGATGATCTTTATGGTGTTCTAGTTCCTCTCTATCATATTGGGTTCTTAATTTGCGTAGTAGATCCTGATAGAAGTTTCTATAGCGCTTGTATATTAAGGTTTTAATAGGGTCATCTTGGTTTTTTCGTGCCTCCATATGTAGCCTGTCCCTATGTAATGAGCATCTGATCAAACCTGGAGTCATCCAAGGTTTGAGAGTGAATTTGGTTCGACTAGTTCTTAAAAGTTTCGAATGACGGTCTATTGTAGAGGACAAGCTAGACGTAAATGCAAGAGCAGCATCATTAGGGCAAGATTTTTCAGTAACCACCGACCAGTTTGTGTTTTCTAACTCAGACTTAATTGCTTCAAAGTCATATTTCACTTGAAGTCTTTTTGGACGCGGAGTTTTGGGAGCTTTTGTACTTATTCCGACCATGATAAGATCGTGATCCGTAACCGCTGAGGAACAGACGATGGACTCTACTGCCTGATGACCTTTTGTCTTAGTGAATATGTGATCGAGACATGCTTTGTTACGGGTTGGCTTGTCAATGGCCGCTCTAAACCCGAGTTGCGCCATCAGACATACGTAATCGGAACAAGACTCGGGATGTTGAATGTTTATATTTATATCTCCAGTTATTACGTTACATGGGCTTTTGGTCATATTCATTGCAGTTGTTTCAAGTGAGCTAATAAAATTATCTAAGTTCTTGAAAGAGGGGGAACGGTATATCCCCAAGATTGATATTAAGTCAGGAATATGAATCTGCAAGCAGTCTGCCTCTAGTAAGTCAGGTTCACTTACAATTGGAGACCAACAGTTCTTGACGTAGATCACAACACCACTTGCTTGGTTAATGTGTTTTGTAGACGCAAATGATGTGAAATCTTCTATTTGACCTATCGTTGTTTCATGATTTAGCCAACATTCAGTAAGTATAATGAAATCAAATTTTAAATTTAATCTTTTAAGGGTGACTAGAAAGCTATCAAAATTACGTCGCAGGCTTCTTATATTATATGTTAGAATTTTAATGTTGTACTTATAAATTATGTTACTACATCGTTCAGCAAATTCTACTTTGTGGCATACAATATTAAGTGAATTGTCAATGTTATCCATAAGTTCCGTGGTAGTCATTATAAAATTTTTGTTTAGATTGACACACTAATGGTGGCTTAAATATTAATAATTCAATCATTTTTGCCACTAAGAAGAAGAAGCTGAACTTATGTACATAAAATTGCAAAACTATTGTATAAGTTTTTCTGTTTGTTTTGATTTTGAAGTGAAATTTGACATAGAAAATAGTATTTGTAAAGCAATCACAAGAATTAACATAATAACTAAGAGCATATAATATTGACTTACTGAAGTTAGGACGTCTAGTATTTCTAATTATTATTAGAGCTATTAGGAGTACCGAGTATGGCTGAGGTGGTTTCTTCAGGACCGATGAGTTTGTCGATATCTTCACGGGAGCGTATGAACAGTGCGTGATACTTCTTCTCCTTGGTGTTTGCTGCTTTCTTTGCGTAAATGCAACCATTCCGTACCCAGCAGAAGCGAAAGTTATGTTGGTTGGCTCGTTTCCTTGCTTCTCCAAATAACTTTCTGTTAGCGCTGGATAGGCGTTCATTAAAATAGAGAGTATTAGATGTGCCGCTGATAATGTCCGTTGAAGTAAAATCACGCCGCACCCTCGCTGCTGATAGAAGTTCATCTCGTTTTGCCTTGCGAAGTAGTTTAACAATAATGGGTCTAGATCAGCGGTACTCTAAGTGTGTTCCGCGGAACCCTAGGGTTCCGCGATACCCCTGTAGGGGTTCCGCAAGAATTTAGAAAAAAAAAACAAAACACCTCTCTCTGGTCACTGGTCGAACGTTTTGAATCCGCCCGCCGCGCGTATACTTGTGAGCGCGCAGTCCCTTTGATAAAAGCCGCCTCTGAATTAGACGCTATAGTTGTGAACAAGCGACTTTCGGCTCTATCTTCAAAAGCATAAAGTCGAGATTGTTTACAACGCATTTTTTTGTATTTATATTTTTATTTCCGCTTTTTGTTTATCAAAGGCGCCGACTCGAGTATTTTTGAGAATGTTCGAGTTCGAGTCTAGGACTAAGTATAAAAGCGCTATTATATAAAAAAAGTCGCGCCTCGTCAGTCAGTTGACGATTAGCGTTCGGAGCGATAAGTTCGTACCTACCTACTTACAAGCTGGCTAGCCTGCTGCCTTCTTGTAAGTTCTACTGCCCGCTGTATTCTGATTGTATCAGTTTTGTACATTTCTTCTTTGGACTAAACTTTGTCTCATAAACGCAGTAACGATTGTGCATTATTTTGACCCTACCATCCTGACGTGTAACATTATTAATAAAGAAGAATGGAACGTTGGCTTAAAGGTGTTAAACGTGTTGCAACGACATCTTCTAATGACGCTGAATGTTCAAAAGCAGTACGCGCGGAGAATACAGCAATTACCGATCCAGACGATGATGCCACGACGTCAAGCTCCACGGTTTCAAAGACGAAAAAAAGGAAGTATGATGAATCATATATCAGTTTCGGATTTGTTGATTCCAACGGCTCACCTCTCTGCATGTTATGTAGTAAACTGCTTCCTAATAGTTCCATGGCACCTGCCAAATTACGCAGACATTTAGAAACTGTACACCCCGAGTCTAAAGACAAGAATAAAGAATTTTTTGTTCGTAAAAAAGAACAGTTATTGGAAAGTCAAAAAAATATGATGCATGTAACACAAACTATCAATGAAAAGGCCACGGAGGCATCATATTTAGTTAGCTATCGTATTGCACAAGCAGGTGAAGCGCACACTATCGCTGAGAATTTAATAAAGCCATGTGTGACATAACAAAATGTATGCTCGATGAAAAATCTGCAAAGCATCTTTCTACTGTACCGCTATCAAACGATACTGTTTCACGGCGAATCCATGATCTGGCAAGCTACGTCAAACAAGAACTAGTTGCACGTCTACAAAAAACACGATTCGCCTTGCAAATGGATGAGTCAACTGATGTCACTGGTCTGGCTATCTTGCTGGTTATCGTGAGATATCCATATGAACGTTCTTTTGAAGAAGACATGCTTATGTGTTCACCGCTGCCCACAAACACTACCGGGGAAGAAATTTTTAATAAAATAAACATATTTTTTAAAGAAAATAATCTTAGTTGGAACGATTGCATTGACATTTGTACAGATGGGGCCAAGACGATGACAGGTAAAACAGCAGGAGCAGTATCACGAATAAAAAGTAAAGCGCCTAATTGTAGTTCCAGCCATTGTATTCTGCATAGACAAGCACTTGCGATGAAGCAAATGCCGTCAAATCTAAAATTAGTTATGGATGAAGCGGTAAAAATAATTAATTTTATCAAATCACGACCACTACAATCCCGATTGTTCTCATTATTGTGTGAAGATTATGGCAGCAAACATAAAACACTGCTGCTCCATACAGAAGTGCGATGGCTGTCTCGGGGTAAAACTTTAACAAGGCTATTTGAACTTAGAGCCGAGTTACAAATGTTTCTTTCAGCAGATACAGTTTCTTTTAATTTGAAAGACCGTTTGTATGATAAAACTTGGTTGTTCCGATTGTCTTTTATGGCGGATATCTTTCAAAAACTGAACGAATTGAATTTATCATTGCAAGGTAAACAGACAACAGTGTTCCAGGCCTATAACAAAATAACTGCCTTCAAAAGAAAATTAGATTTTTGGATTATTTGCGTTGGTAAGAGAGAAATAGAAAGCTTTACGTCACTCAGTGAGTTTGTTAGCGATAACGACTCGGAACTGTTTCAAGATGATGTGTTTGAAGAATTGGTCCAATATCTCACTTCGATGCGCGCATCTTTTGTAAAGTATTTTCCCGAAGAACATAATACAAAAATGAAGCTGAATTCATGGATTCATAATCCTTTTTTACCCAACTTGCAAAAGCCCGAAAGTATGTCAAACGAGATATATGAATCTCTTTTAGAAATGTCATCAGACACAAGTATGGAGTCAAAACGAAAACAAAAAAAAAAATCAAAACGACGCCTCTCAACGATTTTTGGTGCAGAATCCGTGATGAATATCCAATGCTTGGCAGAATGGCTCTGAATATTCTTCTCCCGTTCCCAACAACATATTTGTGCGAAACAGGATTCTCAACCTATGCAGCCACGAAAACAAAATATCGCAATAGACTGGACGCCGAACCTGATATGAGACTTCAAATGTCTTCTATCAAACCTGATATCAACCAATTGATGAAAAATAAAAAACAGTTTCATACCTCCCATTAGTTAAGATTTTTTCATTTTTAATATCTTCTATTATTGTACTTGGCATGTGGTTAAAGTAAGTAATAATTAGTAACTGTTACATTGTACTTTTATTATGCTTATATAATAAAGAATACACTTTTAAAAACTATTGTTTTATTGTAGGGTTCCGTCAAGTATTTTGCTTGTCAAAAGGGTTCCGTGACCAAAAAAGTTTGAGAACCGCTGGTCTAGATGTAGCAAGTGAGGAAGGTGTATCAGTGCGTTTGGGTCCGACTCTTTGTACGTGGTCGATATCTGTTTCTTTTAGGTCAATACCTAGTTTATTTGATGTCACCAAAATCATGTGAGTCAAATTCTCACTTTGTTGTTCGGGTAGTCCAATTATTTCCAGCTCGTTACGCATGTAGTATTGTTCTTGTATGTGATAGAAAATAAGACCTTTAGTACTGGTTAATCAGTTTATTTACCATTTACAATCTTTATATGCAATAATGTTTTTCGAGACCACGTTCGACGTCTGTATCAGAGAAAGTAATGAACTAATGACCGCCAGAATCTAAAATGACCGTTAACAACTGAATGCATTCTTTTTTTTTTTTTGTTAATCCTACACGTCAAAATCCACTGCCTAACAATAATCGACTAAATATAGTCGATTATTGTCTATGCTAACATTCGGCTAATCCTGACGTCAAACGCGACCTCGCGTTTAACAAGATTAAATAATAAACACAAAAATATGTTTTTTTTTTTTAAATAACTAATTCTTAATTCTATACATCGACCACAGGCACTGTCACCTGTGGTGACTCACTCTTAAATTAAACATCGACCACGGGCACTCTCACCTGTGGCGACTCACTCTTAAACTAAACATCGACGACAGGCACTCACACCTGTGGCGACTCACTCTTAAACTAAACATCGACCACAGGCACTCACACCTATGGCGACTCACTCTTAAACTAAACATCGACCACAGGCACTCACACCTGTGGCGACTCACTCTTAAACTAAACATCGACCACAGGTACACTCACTTGTGGCGACTCACTAACTCTACATCACCCATAGGCAATTTCACCTGTGGTGACTCACTAGGGCTACTAATCATTGTTCACATGTACATGCTTTTACTTGACAACTTACTATCGCAATTAAGCATCGTTAAAAATTCTCTTACCAGCAACAATTCTCTTAATCATAATAAATATCGCTTACAAGGTCATCTCATTTGAGGCAATTCTCTAATAACGAGTCACTACTACCTTCATACATCTGTTACAGGATTATTTGATACAGTATTTTAAATATTTATATATTTACATTGCAACAATCTGATTTGTTTTAAATTTATTTATATATAAAGAAAACTTGGATGTACCTTCTACTGACACATTTTTCAGCAATACTTTCACTCTCTGATATAATAATTTAGCTTCACACTAAATTAAATTCCTTAGTCATTCCGATTACCTGATGATGTGATAAATTATAATAGAACATCATCACTAATAATATATATAAATCTTTACAATCGAACATCATATTTTATCTACTTTGAATCACTCGATATCGCGTCATGATTAAAAACAAGCCAAGGGTGTAATTTGTCAACAGCATAAACTGATTTATAAGGTTTGCAGCCTTCTTTCCTAGTAATGGGTGTATCTTCAACTTCATAACGGTCATTGCCTATAATTTTAGAAATTCTAAAGGGCCCTAGACATTTTGGTAATAATTTACGACTGTGTCCGGGGTCAGTGCGAATCTCCTTTTCGACACGAACTAAATCACCTACTTTATACTGAGTTGGTGCTTTATGTGACTTATCAAAACGCTCTTTCTGTTTTCCTTGATTAATTAGAATTTTCGATTTGGCATCGGTTCTAATTTCATCGCGATCCTGCGGGGAGTGGGACTCTGAGACAATGGAGTTCATAAAACTGTCTGAAACACCGGTTGTCTGAACGCCAAATAACATTTCAGACGGCGTGCGACCGGTCGCTTTATTAATAGTGTTATTTAGAGACCACTGTATCTGTGGTATACGCAAATCCCATTCATTTTCTGGTTTGTTATGATTGGCTGCCGTTAATGCATCAACAATAGTTCGGTTGTATCTTTCAACCTGCCCATTTGCCCTTGGAGAAGCAACAGCATTTAAAACATGCTTAATACCCTTTTCACTAACAAAGTCAGCAAATTCTTTGCTAGTAAAACTAGTTCCACGGTCGGATATTAATCGGCGAGGTACTCCAAACAACGAGAAATATTCCTTGAATATTTGAATAGTGGTGCTGCTTTTAACGTTTTTAACTGCTTTAATATATATAAATTTTGTGAAAGCATCAATAATTACTAATAAATGACAATTTTTCTTTTTACTAACAGGGAAAGGGCCACAATGATCTGTATGTAATGTATCAAATGGTTTATTAATTTTTGGTATAGGATGGAGCTCCCCTTCTTTAGCTCCTGCAGGAACCTTGTTGTGAGCGCAATTTAGGCATGAATTACAATATTTTTTAGTAAAACGTCTCATTTCCTTAAACCAATACACTTGACTTACTCTACTGTAAGTCTTGTCAAACCCGAAATGACCGACATCGTCGTGATTCATACGGACTACTTGCCATCTTACCGATTTTGGAACCACCCACTTTAAATTAATAGTGTCATTTTTGTCATGTATTAATCTATATAAACGGCCATTTTTAATAGTATAATTCTTATGAATCTCAACGATGTCTTTCGTATTTGAATCATTTAAGATACTCATAATTCTTTGTATTTCTGAATCTTGATCTTGCACTGTGCGTAACCATGCATCATCATCTATTGCTAAAATATCGACAACATCAATAACTTCATGAAGTTTAGAGCTACTTGGATTCCGTGACAATGCATCAACATGATTCATCTTAGTTCCATCTCGATGCTCTACAATAAAATCATATTCCTGCATCAATATATACCAACGTGCTACTCTCGGTATTAGATCTCTTTTTGTCATTGTGCTGCGTATGGCAGCGCAGTCAGTGATAATTTTAATGGTTTTACCTAACACATACACCCTAAATCTGTTCAATGCGCAGACTACCGCCAAAGTCTCTAACTCGTAAGAATGTAATTTGCTTTCATCTGAAGTTGTCTGACGACTGTAATATGCTATAGGGTGTAGCTTACCAGGGTTGACGCGTTGCATTAAAATTGCCCCTAAACCAATTTTAGTATGAATTTCTAATTCTGCACGGGGATCATATAGGGCTAAAACAGGCCTTGTTGTCAATTTAGTTTTTAATTCATTAAATGCTTTCTTTTGAGGTTCGTCAAAAGACAAGACAGCATTTTTCTTAGTCAAAATTGTTAAAGGCTTTACTATCATAGAAAAATTCTGAATGAATCTTCGGAAATAACTAGTGAGGCCAACAAACTGACGTACCTCATGAACATTTTTGGGTAAAGGGAATTCGGCTACAGCTTGAATTTTTACATGCCCTGGACGAATCCCATCCGCACCAATCTCATAGCCTAAGTAGTTTATACGGGTCTGAAAGAAGTCACACTTTTTTAGATTTAACGTAAGATGAGCTGATCTTATTAACTGAAATACCTTTTCTAACTTATCTAAGCCTTCTTCAATGGATCGTGACGTCACTAACAAATCATCCATATACGCTAACGCCAAATTTTGCTTTCCTTTAAGCATAGTATTTATTGTACGCTGAAAAACGCTAGGAGCATTAGCAAGTCTAAAAGGCATTCTTTCAAACTCATACAAACCATCAGGTGTAACAAATGCGGTGTATCGTTTACTAGCCTCACTCATTGGTACTTGATAATAGCCTGAAGTAAGGTCCAGACTTATGAAGAATTTATTCCCCCCCAACCTATCTAAATAAAATAAAATAAAATAAATAAATATCTTTGGGACATTTTTACACAGCACCATCTAGTCCCAAACTAAGCAGAGCTTGTGGTATGGGTACTAGACAATGGATATAATACGTATATACTTTTTTTTTTGTAAATACATACTTATAATACATAAGCAACACACCCAGACCAACACAAACACTTATGTTCATCACACAAATATTTGTGTCCTGTGGGAATCGAACCCACGACCTCGTTATCAGCAGTCCGACACTCGAACCACTAGACCACAGAGGTCGTCAAATAATTGGTCTTCAATACGTGGTAGCGGATATTTATCTTTTAGTGTTTTTCTATTAAGGGATCTGTAATCGATACATAACCGCTTATCACCGTTTTTCTTATTAACTAAAATAACGGGACTCGAATAGTCCGACGTGCTTTCGCGAATTATACCATAAGACAACAAATCGTCAATCATTTTATGGAGGTAGTCACGCTCACTCTGGGAAATTCTGTATGGATTGTATACAACGGGTCGATTATCAGTTAAAGTAATTTCCATTTCGGTGAGATTTGTTTTACCTAACTCTGTTAAATTCATGGCAAAACAATCTCTATAACTTTCTAATAATGTAAACAATTGATTCTTTTGTTCCAGTGTCATATCTGCACTAATTTTTACCTCTGTTAATGGTAAAGGATCATAATTTTTAGTTTCTGTTGTTATACCTATAAACTCTGTTGCTACTTCTTTATATTTCTGACCCCTTGCTAATAAGGACCCTTTATTAATCTTTAAATCGCTTGATGATAAGTTTGTAATCATTATAAATCCTTTACCTCTTTCAAACTTGAAAGTCCCGATAGCACAATATGTTCATTATTAGGTAAAATTCGCAAACTGTACTGCACATACAATTCACCAGTGTATTCGTCATCAGCAATGGCATCAATCGGCATTGTAGATTTAGGTAGAACATGTTTTTCCTTTTCGGCATAAACTTTAACCTTAAATGTATCATTATTCAAATCTGGTGCTTGTATAAATCTCAATTCGTCTGTTGTTTTTAAAAGTATTACATTTGGTTTTTCTGTGAACGACTGCCCCACTAGAATTGGTGTTCGTAAGTAATGATTTTCTACTATTAAAACTTCAGTCTCGGCTTTAACTGAACCTATTTCTAAAATAACTCTTAATTTTCCTATTGGTTTAACGGTTGAATTACCGAATCCCTGTAAAACAGGTAAATTATTGGTATCCCAATCACTACTTATGAGCTTTGCGTTACATTCTCGTATAAGTGAACATTTACTCCCTAAGTCAACGTATCCTCTCAAAACAATGTCGTTTACTCTAACATCTTTATAATATTTCTCGTTATCGGCTTCACTATTAGTAATACACAAAACCGTTTTATTTTGATCTGTTCCGTTATTAATTTTACTTGCTTCATCACTGTTATTATTATTTCTTTTGCGACAGTCTTTGGTATGATGACCCAGTTTAAAGCAAAAATTACACTTCTTAATTGGTTTGTTACATTTTAAACTTATGTGTCCTATTTCATTGCAATTAAAGCATCTTATTACCGTATCAGTATTATTGCTTTTCGTGGTTTCGTTTAAAGCCCTATGTGGTTGTCTAAGCTGTGTATTATTCCGGTTACGTAAATTAGTGGTTGATGAATGATTCTCATGTTGAGATACTGTTCGTAAATAATTAAGAACATGTTCCGGATCATTGAACATACAAGCTCCCGCACCCATGCGTACAAATTTGTCGTCAATACCATGTATAAGACAACCTACAGCCTTAGCACTGGTTATCTCACATTTATTTATGAGTGCCATTTTATCATAATAATAATGTTCTAAAGACTGTCCAAACCTACATCGAAGCTTTAGCATTGATGTCAATAAATCCCCATAATTTTCGTTAGAGGGAAAAGCTAATTTAAATTTAGAAGTCCATTCTTCCCAATTATACAAAACTGAGGGTAGTCCCTGGTACCACTTCTTAGCTAATCCACTCAATTTAGGAAGTGCGTAATGACATATTTGACGATCGTTCCAAGAGTAAATCTGCGCACATTCACCGACTTTATTTATCCACTGTTCTATTGTTTGACTATTGTCACTGGGGACAAATTCAGGTACTACGCTAAAGGCCACAGGAAAATTATTTTGAGCCCAGAAATTTGGATTCGTTAATGACGCAGGATTACTGATGGAATTCTTATCTATAGGAACATTAATTCTGGTACTACTACTACTATTCGGCAAACCAACATTTGATTGGTTATTAATATCATTGGGGATCTCATTAACGTGATGTTGTGATGAAGTCAACGGAGGGGTTTTAGTAGATTCACGATCAACATGCTTTCGGGGATGCCTTCGTACAGAATGTGTGCGATTTTTACTATGCTTTTTATAACTATACGTGGGACACTCAGAAAGTTTTGCGAAACTAAAAAAAATTGTTCTATACGTACATATATTTTTATCAAATCTTTTCAAAGTACTTTCCACCAGCCTCTATACAAAGATTCATGCGCCTAAACCAGTTTTCAAAACACTTTTTCCAGTCCGCCGCAGACACCTCGTTTACAGCCTGCTCGAACGCAGCCAGCGCATCTTCCGGCGACGAAAATTGTATCCCTTTGAGCTGATTTTTTATTTTTGGGAATAAAAAGAAGTCACACGGTGCTAGATCAGGGCTGTAAGGAGGGTGACCCAGGAGTTTGACTGGCGTGCTGTCCAGGAAGTCCCTCGTTTTGAGTGCGGTGTGCGCAGGTGCATTGTCGTGGTGGAGCAGTAGCCCGCGGAGCCCTGTGTTTGGTCGCTTGTTGCTTATAACAGAGAAAACTTCTGGCAAACATTTGGTAGTATACCATTCGGCATTAATGCTTCTTTGATCCCGTAAGGGAATTGATACCAAGTGGCCAGTCAAATTAAAAAAGCTAGCGATCAAAATCTTACCCCCGCTTCTAGATCGCTTCACTTTGGTAGGCGTTGGCTCATTTTGAAACACCCAAACAGTCGACTGGCGCTTGGTTTCTGGGTCGTATTGATAAATCCAGGACTCATCACCTATAACGATGTCGTAAACACGCCGAGACGAGCCTCCTTCAAATTTGTTAAGCATATCACGGCACCATTCCACCCGGGCCTGCTTCTGAGCATCGGTGAGGTTGTGCGGCACCCAGCGTGATACTATCCTCCTCACGCGAAGATGGCTGTGTAGAATCTCGTGAACGCTTCCCGATCCAATCTTCAATATGTGTTGAATCTCCTGATATGTAATTCGCCTATTGTCTTTGATTAAATTTTTCACTGCTAGCACGTTTTCTTCGGTAACAGCCGTCAAAGAGCGACCGCTTCTTTCGTCATCCCCCAAAGTTGGTCGACCGCGCTTGAATTCGTTATACCAACGATACACGGTTGCCTTGGAAGGGCCTTCATCCATGAATGCCATTTGAAGTCTATCGTACGATTCATCCGGTTTCAGGCGACACTTGAAATCGTATAAAATCATAGCTCTAAAATGTTCCCGGCGCAGATCCATATTTCAGTGAGACACAATACTTTGAATTAACTCGCAAAAAATGTGGAGGGAAATTTTGAAATTGGAACTTACTTATTTTTACTTATAAATAATCATATTTTCGAAAAACATTATAACTGGCCAGTCTCCCATATATAAAAACTTTTTTTCGCAATACTTTCTGAGGGGCCTGGTATTTACTACGTTTGTGGTTACGACGTCGTTTCTTATAACTTTGTGACCTACGCTGGTGCGCATCACTATCACTAGTTGTTGCATTCGATGTACTAGATTCACTCGATTCACATCGCCTACGCTTAGAATTGCCCATGATCGTGTAACAGAACTTTGAGTGATTCAAATTTACAAGTTACAATAAATTAATATAATCCAAAACGTATGTCCGTCAACACAGGAAAAGCGAATGTACACTAAATAATAAAACAAATACAATGTAGGTACGCCAACACAAAAAATAAAACAACAAAAAAAATACCAAGTGTATGCACGTACACCAAAACGAATAAAAATAAAATGTGGGTACACCAAACAAAACCAAAAAAAATAAAATAAAACGTGGTTACACCAAAGCAATAAAAAGGATAATAATATAAAACGTAACTGAAAACTTAGGTAGGTAATATAATAGAAATATCAAATACCTATTAACTATATTAATTAAATATTAATTACAGATTTGAAAACTAATTTAAACAACCATGGTTCACTTTGATTAATAAATAACACGTGCCGTTGTCGTTACCTTTAATTTTAATAGTTTTATTTCGAAAACGTCTTATTCAATTCAATACGCTAAAACACTATCTTCACAAAAAAACATTTTTGTTCAAAGTAATAGGTGTATAAAAAGCAACAATGAATTATTGTTTTATCCTTGTTGAATTAATACAATAAATTCTGACCTTCAATCTCCTTGATCCAGGAAACCGCAGCATCAGGCGCGTAGATAAGTTATCACACTTATGACTTGATAGAAAATAAGACCTTTAGTACTGGTTAATCAGTTTATTTACCATTTACAATCTTTATATGCAATAATGTTTTTCGAGACCACGTTCGACGTCTGTATCAGAGAAAGTAATGAACTAATGACCGCCAGAATCTAAAATGACCGTTAACAACTGAATGTATTCTTTTTTTTTTTTTGTTAATCCTACCGGCACACGTCAAAATCCACTGCCTAACAATAATCGACTAAATATAGTCGATTATTGTCTATGCTAACATATGCCAATGTGGTTTTGCAGTATCAGTAGATAGTGTTAAACGTTTAATATCACGATCCTTATCGTATCTTATATTTTCACTTAAATTTGATATTAAATGAGAATTATTGTTTATATTTAAAAGCGTGTAACTGACCATAAGATAATGTTATTTTTATCATTTTAAATTTGTTCAAAGTTCGTAATTTATTTCATTTACGTAATTAAGATTTTTGATTTGCCATGAAATATTTAATTTAATTAACAAGACATTAAATAGATCTAAACAGTATCTCGTGATTGTAAGTGACGTTAGTTGAGGGTATATAAAAAGACGATTATTGTAAGAAGGGAGGTCATTCGATTGCGATCCATCACTGAGTGAATATTGTATTTAGAATGTAATTATTCATTGTAATTGCGTCTGTATGTGCAGTGTGTCTTATTTGTAAGAATAAACAGTTATTGCGATTTAATGTATTGTTTCGCATCCATCTAATACCCAAAATGGACTCTGACTACACTTGCGGCGAGGAAACGCCGATAGCAGCGGTTGGATAGCATGCTGGTAATCCGGTACCATCACGGAATATTATATTCAGAGGGGGTACCACGATCTCCGGCGAACCCTATATTTACAGGTTATGAGTGTCGTTTATTCTGTTGGTCATTAAATTAACCAAGCTGCCCTTTCGTAGATGTTTGCCTGCCACTATTTTACAAATTTTTGTATTGTCCCGCCTTGGCATCTTTCAATTTAGGAAATTGTAAAATAATAGAAGGAAATTGTTTAACAATTTATAGTTGTGTGTTCATATCTATTAAAAAAGGGCTATGCTTGGTAGCAAATGAGAGAGAACAAAACTGATCCATACTTATTCCAGGGAACCCCGGTACTCGGACGATGTCCATTGATAGATGCATGGAAGTCATGCTTACCTTTAACTGGATGCTGATAAGCAATAGTATGTCAACCTACACGGAAGCCATTTCGAGTAAATCGTGTTTTAAAATTACTGCGCCAATTTAATTAGTTTGTTCAAAAATTTGCTGCAAATATTGATGATATGCAGTCATTATATCATAATATAAGTTTAGATCATATTTCTCCAATTAAACTTGTAAAATCTGTTATATTCATTCCAAAAACCGTTAAATTTGATATTACAAAATGCGCCAGCAAACATTTTATTTGAATATACATTTCAAGTCTTATAACACATTATTGCTAAACTGAAAACAATTAATTTAAATTCAATTTGATTAATGTCAAGTACCTTAACCCTATATTGATAAACGTATTATTGAGATAAAAATTGTATTGTTAAGGTGTTATCAATAAAAGCCATGATTTCTTACAATATTAAAATATTTATTTACCTTTTAAAAACGGAACAAATTAGGGATCATCGAGCGTTATTGGCTATTCAATCTTCAAGATTTACTTTGAATACTTACCTACCTACATCATAATCAACATTATCTAAATTAAAACAGTATTTAAAAATCAAAATCAAACTACCTACAACAAAATAATCTCGTTTCGTTCGACTGGTTAGGGTATCAACGTTAACGAGAACATCTCACATCTCCGTTTTGCCGATGACATCGTTGTATGGCTGAGTCGTTGGAACACCTGGGCGAAATGCTGCACAGCTTAAACTGAGCATCTCGGCGTGTCGGTCTCGGCATAAGACAAAAGAACAACAACAAGACAAGACGAAAGTCATGTTCAATATGCATGTCATGCCGAGGCCAATATTCGTTGAAGGGTCGGCACTCGAAGTCGTAACGGAATACGTCTACCTAGGGCAGATAATTCAGCTTGGTAGACAAACTTCAAGAAAGAAGCCGACAGAAGGTTCTAGTTAGGCTGGGTAGCATTTGGCAAACTTCGACGAGTCTTCTCGTCGCATATACCGCAAAGTTTGAAGACAAAGGTCTTAAACCAGTACGTCCAGCCTGTCATGACTTACGGTGCCGAGACGTGGACACTGACAGTTGGGCTGGTTCACAAATTCAAAGTCGCTCAGTGAGCTATGGAGCGAGCAATGCTTGGAGTATCTTTGAAGGATAAAATCCGCAACGAGATTATCCGGAGGAGAACCGGATTGACCGACATGTCTTGTAGGATCAGTAAGCTGAAGTGGCAGTGGGCTGGCCATGTCTGTCGAAGGGCTGATGGCCGCTGGAGCAGACTAGCCCTTGAGTGGAGACCGCGAATCGGCCAACGCAGCGTAGGGCGACCCCCACCAGGTGGACCAACGACCTGAAGAACGTGGCTGAACGTGACTGGATGCGAAAGGCAGAAAACCGAGTGTTGTGGCGCAACTTGGGAGAGGCCTATGTCCAGCAGTGGACTGCGATAGGCTGAGATTATGATGTATCATACAACTCATTGGGCTCGGACTGAATAGTTGCTGTATGATGAATAAGCTCAATGATCGACGAATGAGCTAGTGTTGTATTATCAGCCACAAACAGCAATCAACAGCAGCTAGAAACTCCAATAAATCCAGAGTATTCTCAAAGTCCAGATCTTGATCAGAAATATAAATATTCGGAAGGTATGTTTCTGTTGGCTGAACTTATGGAAACTCCTCATTGAGACTGCTATTTGACAGAACCATACGCCTCTTTTCTTCAACATCGTGGCTAATAACCTCACACTGAAACTCCTCGTCAGAAGTAGAACGCGACGCATGGCTTTCCTCGTGAGGTATTAGGTACATGATCCGCAAACATGGCTTCTTGATCTTGGCGGTAGCATTCTGAAAATAATTATAAAAATAAGACACAACTTGCAAAATGAGGGTATGTGCCAAAATGTAATAATTTCGAGAACCTGAAGATTTGAGACAATGTCTGTCTACCCTGTTTGCGGATACTTACAGTCGTGAACTTGTTTGTTTTATTAATTCCCTAATTCCACGTTTTTCAAAAACGTTTCAAGTCATTTAACATACTATTGCAATAAACGAACGAACAAGTGAACGAGATTTTTTTTGTAGCAATAACGTGTCAAGCTTTATAAAACTTTTACAAGCCTTAGTAAATAGTAGAATGTTTGTTAAGCAATAACCTGTTAATCAAAAATATTACATTTTGCTGAAATTAGGTAGTTAAGATAAGTAATATTACCACGGTTAGTATGTAAAACGTATTTGAATGTAATTTTAAACAGTATTCTGTCATAAAAAAGCGTTGTTTTAATAATTTTACCGGTAAAATGACCTCTAAACTTGTATAGCTAAAATCCTTATATTTATGTAATATTTTGACTTACCTTTGATGATCTTATATTCCCCAAGTCTTCTACTGCGTTTTCCATGTAGTATTCGTGGCTAGTAGTCTTGTGAGGCCCACTTTATACGTATAATTTTAATTAAATATGGGCCAATGTTGTTTACACAGCCGAAAAAGGATAATACTAATTACGCAATAACCGATCATGTCCCATAACTTCTTTTGACTTTAAACAGATGGCGCCTAGGGTCATCAAACAATGTTTCAAGTGCCTAAACATCTTATTGCAAAATGTCTTACCCTTCGAACTGATTTCGTGTCAACCTTTTTATACTCATTTTTGGTATAAAAACCATTAAATAAGGTTAAAACCCTATTGAAAAACGTTCTTTGTCAGCCAAAGAAGCGTACTGCATCATTAACTCAATTTTCGATTTTTTGTGGGTTGACACATTATTGCTTATCAGCATCCAACTATGCAGTTAGCTATGCTGAATATGTCACCACAGCCGGCAGCGTGGGTTCTATTCAAAGGAGTGAGGCATGAGGTGTGATGCTTCCTACAGAGCAAGAGGCTCTGATTACAGGTATTTATGCTATTTGTTTTTGGCTAATTTGTTAATGCGGTATAAATACGCTAAATACTTTCTCTAAGTAGAGTTAATAATGAATAATATCACCATATTTTTCGTGTGATTTTGAACTGGATCAGAATATTCAGAGAGCACCTTTGCACCATTCGGCCCTTCTAAACTAAGCAGAAGAGATTGGATTCTTTTGATTATTTGATGTTTCATTTTTGTTTTATAAAAAGAGATGACAAATAATTTGTTGAAAATAATTAATGTCATGCTGACAGTATCCCATTTATTCTTTTTGAACATATTTTCTTGAGAATAAGCAGATTTTTTTATACAGTGTACAGTACAGGTGATTTACGGTGAATGTTGAATAAGCTAACTTGGACTCTTTTATTATAACTATTAAAGATCAAAAGTGATCATTGCTTACACATTTGTTTGGAAAATAACAAGTGATTAGAACAGCAACCGTTTGAAGATTTCCATAATTTTGTGCCTGATAAGTTAAAAGCTGTTTCAGGGTACAGTCGTATTAATTTGTAACCTATTATCTAGTAGATATTGATATTATTTGAGTTTAGACTTGATTGGAGTGTGAGAAGTTACTTCAACATTTTTCATGTTAAGCCTACAAGTTATTCACCTCATTATAAGATCAGTTTTGAGACATAGCCTAAGCCAGGCTTAAACAAGTTTTTTGTCTATTGGCTTTATTTTGGACCTAGTTTAAACAAGTATCTAAACATGTGGTCTAAACTTTTGTAGTAAGAGAGCAAGTTTTTATGATACCTATTTTTTGGGTATCCAACTTTTACATTATGATTCAAATAACAGCTAAACACCCTAGGTGTAGAAGGGTGTCTCTGTTATGTTAATAATTGACTTGAAAAAAAGGTTTGTTTTTTCATTTTATTTTAAATAATCAATAATATTAAACTAAACTTGTATAACCGAATACTGAATAATTATTATTATAAATGGTTACGTAAACTCCATATCCATAAGCAGAGTTACTACTGCAAGTGAAACTACTTTTACTTTGATTGGTTGGATGCAATAATTATAATTGTTGTCATCATAAAGGTAATCTTGACTAAAGTTGTTATCATTGCCATAGTGTTGAACCTAATAATAATTATGGTAAATAATGAGTCTATCGATTAAATTGTTTTAGTTATCACGTTACATGTATTTTAACATTTTATTAAATGTTTATATCAGCCCCTGTACAATTTTATGCTTAGATAATGAATTTTAATAAATGTGAAGTAAGTAAATAATTTTAGACGATGATAAAATATAAGTGCTGACTTATGAGACATTTATAAGATCAAATTTCGACTTCACTAAATTAATAAAATAGAAACAGAGGAAAATAGAACATAAAGCCTATGGCTTCTTGATATTTTTGTGTGTGTTATTGTCTTATTTTCAGAAGTTCAAAGATAAAAAATAGAACTCACAGGTTGATAATTTTATCTCTACTTTATGCATGGAAATGATTGCTGCGTATGGTTCATATTCATTAATTGATGAAATTATTCAATTATTTTCTCAGTAATTTCAGAAGCAGTTAATTCAAAATGATCTAGTGACACATTTACCTACTACTGAAAATGAAGTATGAATGGCGCTGATGAAATAGAGCTGGGGCCTTATTATGAACTCTTATTTCCAGGCAGTTCTCGCTGTAAAGTGAACTGCCTGGCAAATTCGTATTAGTAACTCAATTGCCAGCGAGTCAGCGGTCACGTGACACTACAAGCCGACTTCTGCCCGTATTTTGGCTGACTGGCTGGCGATAACCGTATTATGAACGCTGATTTGACGTTTCATTTCTGTTTTTTTCAGTCAATAACTGACATTAGAAACCAGTCAGTAAAAGCTGTCTTGGAGTACCTTTTATTGAATTGCTTTGAGTTCGTTTGGTAAGATTTGGTAATAATAATCCACAATAAAATTCTAACACTAACATGTGCGATTATTACGAAGTAATTGCGTTTCTGGAAAGCGACGCTTTAAGTCAGACATTCACAACATATTAAAAAATATAGACTAAGTGCTGCGAACAATCATAATGAAGCCAACAAAACCGTGCTCCTCCGTGAACAAACCAGCGCTCACGCACACATATGCTCTTGAATGATATATTTTTTTGGCCATGCTTACTAGACGATGCCGCGACATTTGTACTGAGAGCGGTGAGCATGGTTTGATGTGCATGTGTGTGCGTGAGCGCTGGTTTGTACACGGAGGAGCACGGTTTTGGTGGCTTCAGTAGGATTGTTCGCAGCACTTGGTCTATATTTTTTACTATGTCTGTGTCTGAACTAAATAACATGAAATGGAAAATTATTTTCTTTGTATTTTATTACATATTTTAAGCCAAATAACATCACACATAGCACTTACGCCATTCTAATACGTATTGTTTAAAACATTAATTTAAAGTAATAAGAAAATAATAAGATGTATTGAAATCTCTTTGTTCCCACCTACTAAACGTAGTGATTATATACTCTTTGCGCACCTACGATTAACTTCCCGCTGACTTTTAAATGGGGTGTCGTTCGGAAGCGTAACACCGCGAACCATTCATATAAACATACATTTAGCAAAATGTGGTAAAATCAACACATTATTATTTTTGTTGTAGGCAAAATACGATGCTTGAAATATTTAATTATACTTTTGTGTTCATGCAACTAATATTTTGAATTTTTAATATCAATACATTACAAAATTAAAACCGTAACTTACCGAAAAAAAAAATTAAACTTGTTCCTAAACGTCACCGTCAAAAATTAAAAGACAGCCATAGACAACTTATCAATCCAGAAGTCAGCCAGGTTTACGCATGTCATAATACGACATTTTACAAGGCAGTTAAATGGATTGCCTGGAACTTGCATGGTTTTTTAAAAGCACATAATACGGCCCCAGATCTTCTTCTTCTTCTGTCGTGTAGACATGAGCTTCATAATGATAATAGCTCATGCCGTGGGGAAAAGATAAATAGAATAGAATAAAAAAAATAGATAATATGATGGATAGAGCTGATGAGATCGTGAAATTTTATTTCACAATCAATTAAGCGATGTTGCAATCCTGGTTTGAAAAGAAAGAAAGAAAAGAAAGAAAAAATATTTATTGCCACAACAAGACGACATGCGAGTGTTTGTTGTTTGTGTTTGTGCGATGCGCATGTTTGGAGTTTATTATTGTAATACTCTCGTTACGCGATTAAGTCCGAACAGTCTGTGGTTTCAATGACAGTAATCAATCTTAACACTGCTTGTTGGAATTCGCATTTAATATTATAATTTTTCATATGCCACTGAAATTATAACAAATCCAATTAGTAATATCAAACACCAAACAAAGTTAAGTTTGAGTCATTCTCGTTAAATTATGCAAATTATTTATGTTATAATAATATTTTACTTTGTCTGATTTAAGCCAGAAATCGCATGTTTATGACGCAGCGTGGCCGAGCATTGAAGATAGTTACTGTCAACATTTCAATGAGCGCCCGTGGAGTGGCGCATGCGTTTATAGTTTGGCGTGGCGTTACACAAGTGTGTTTGTTTTGTGGTGAGTTGATCAGTCTGTTTATTCTGCAATTCATACTGATTTGAGAGAATAGAAGGTAAAGCAGAGAATGCCATATTGTTATTTTGGTAATCTATTCTTTAAATATGACATGTTAGGATAGGATGGACGAGCAGTCTTTTCGAGACAATATATTTTTCTAGAAAAGTTAGAATACTGTGGTTGTTCAGAAAAGACAAGAAGTAACGATTTGTATTTTCCTGTAAGAATAATAGAAAACAGACTCGACCGTGTGGGCGAGTGATAAGCTCTCAAAGTTTTGGTGATTCAGTTCTTGTAATATCGAATCTTATGCCCTTGAAGGAATGTCTTTATTCCTTCAAGCTTATGCTAATACCGTTGACGGTTTGACAATACCGTGGTAATAAAGTTACTTATGTTGTTAATTATTTATTCAACTAAGACAAGCACAAAATCAATAACAAAAACCTTGCACAGATTTGTCCAGATGTTGAAACAATTTTAAGTTTCAAAAATAATGTAATAATGCGCACAAGGGCAATTCGATTTGAGATGAATGTTTTTGTGTGTTGTTGTTTTACTCACACTACCTATCCAAAACATCCTTCCTTAAACGCTGGCTGGCCACCATGCGTATCCTTTATCCTGGTCTTGAAGGCTAGATCCCAGGCGGGTGATGCCATGATATGGCTAGATCCAAGGCGGGTGATGCCATACTATAATCAATGCTAGATCCAAGGCGGGTGATGTCAAATCGTTTGACTAGATCCAAGGCGGGTGATGCTTATTCTGTAATCAAAGCTAGATCCAAGGCGGGTGATGTCAAATCGTTTGACTAGATCCAAGGCGGGTGATGCTTATTCTGTAATCAAAGCTAGATCCAAGGCGGGTGATGTCAAATCGTTTGACTAGATCCAAGGCGGGTGATGCTTATTCTGTAATCAAAGCTAGATCCAAGGCGAGTGATGCTTATTCTGTAATCAAAGCTAGATCCTAGGCGGGTGATGTCAAATCGTTTGACAACAAATAAGAAAATAAACATTAAAGAAGAAGAATATACTTATGTCACCATGAGTGACAGATCTGTCGACAGACTTGAAAATGAAAAATTGAAAAATCTTGAAACTGGAAAAAATTGTGTGATGATTAAATGTTGACAAGAGCTAGAGCCAAAGCCAAAAATGCACGCCCAACATCCCCGGATTCGCCGCCGAGCTCCGCCTCGCAGCAGCAGGAACCGGATCCTGTCTCACCCGCTGCTGCAGTAGCGTCGAGCTCCAGCGACGAGTATTACTCCCCGCCGTCGTCACCACCGTCGGGGAGGTTGCCGGCCGCCGGATTGCTTGGAACCCCGAGGCCCACCGGCCTCTGAAAGGGCCCCCGCTCCCGGCGGAAGTGTGTCGCGCATGCGATGGTCCCAACAGATCAATCTAAGTGTTATGCGCGCATACTATGGGGCTACAGAGGGAGGTACTTTTAGGGAGGAGTTTAGTGAATATTTCGAGCTCTTAAACAATGAATTTACGCAGTGGAAATAAGTGTCCTATATTTATCTCAGAAAGAGATATACCCAAGAATATGCTTCCTACTTATGAAGGTGTTAGGGTACTTCTTATTTCTTACCCAAAATGCACAAAAACGTTAAGATCTTGTGAAAAACACATTGGTTAATTTTGCTACCGAAATGGAAATAAATTGGAGGGAAGCTTCTATTCCTATTAAAGAACATCGTACTACATATAACAGCTCGGTTATAAGCATTTCACGATAAGTTTCGTTTGATTTAAAGCCTTACCAAGTGTTCAGGCCATTTCCGAACGTCAACATTAACGTCACCGGGACGCGAGGGGGCTGAGGGGCGCTCGGCAGATGTCAATTGCAACAAGCCATAAGACCGGTGACAAGCTTAATATAACTTAAAATCATCCAACGAAATATTTCTGTACTAATTATCAAAATTAAAGTATCATTGTCAAGAACCAGCATTTCTTATTTACCTGGCCAACTAGAAGCGCAATCATATGGTGACCCCGACGTGATCCGAAGAAAAGGAACTAGTGGTGTGAACCGGAGGCATTTTCAGCCTCCGGAGATTTTATTGAATCACCGGAGATTATCCGGATCTTCTCCGGTTATTCAAAATACTCTAAATCTATACATATGAGAAGAAAAAACAAGCTAAAAAAAAAAAAAAAAAAAAAAAAGGCACATTTCACAGCACATTTGAGTGCGTTCTGCAACAAATGAAATAACCGGTAGTTTAGTGCAATCACCGATTAGTCTCCGGTACTCACTCTAACCGGTGATTATCCGGTTTTTTGAGAACCGGTTCACACCACTAAAAGGAACAAAGAGTGCAAAGTTCAACTTTACCGTTGGCGCGTTCAAGTCGAAAAAGGAACGAACTGGACCTCTAGGAATCCGCCAGCCAGCAGCTGCAGCCATCATTTCCGAGGGAAGTGCGTCTATCCTATCGATTTCTATCCTTTCCGTGCTTTAATTTGTTAAGATATCGTTGATAACTCCGATAACTGGCAAAAGTACCTACCTACATATCCGTCATATTTTCTACCCACGTAGAACGACAAATATTTCTATATTGTAGAAAAATTCTACGTAAATTCTTTAAAATAATATTATTTTACTGTTTGTAATTGGATTATCCAATTAAAATTACCCCCTTTTGTATAAAACATTCTGTGTTTGTGAAAAAACTAGTACATTTCAAACACATTATTTTTACGTCGAGTTCATTGCTCCCATTTTAATAATTTCCCATCTTAGTTGTTTCCCTATCGCATAATAATATTAAATCATGTTCTTATATAAATTTGCTGACTATTCCAGGTGTACTCCGGGAGTAATCTTGCGAGATTTTGATTGAAATTCATTCATTCTAACGAGTACCGGGCTGCCGCTGCCGGTTTGTTATCTCCGCACAGGATTTACGTAACGTATTCATTGTTTGTTGTTACAACTTTCCGTAGTAATTATATTAGCTGTGTTTACGTGTTTTGCGCCGACAAAATGTCAGAATTAAAAAACTTGGTTAAACAAAGGAGCAATATTAGAGCTCGTTTAACATTGTTTGAAAAGTACTTGATGCCTCTGATGGATTTTGAAAAAATATGTAAGCAGGATGTAACAGAATTGCCAATAAGGTTAGCAAAGGTACGTGACCTGTCATGCACATTTGATGAATTTCAGTCACAAATTGAGATGTTGGATGAGGATTCTGCTAAGCAAATAAAGGAGCGTGAATTAACAGAGAATATATTTTTTTAATTAATAGCTAAAGCTCAGTCTATTTTAGACTATTTTGATAACGATAAGATCGATTCCTCATCCAACCCAACATCCAAAAAAACATACGGCTTAAAATTACCACACATAAAGATTTCTCCATTTAATGGTGACATAACTAAGTGGCTTTCCTTTAGGGATACGTATGAATCGTTAATTCATAATAATGAAAATATTGACGATATCGATAAGTTTCACTATCTTAACTCATACCTAGAGGGCGCCGCTTCTTTAGTTATCAGTTCAGTCTCAATATCAACTAGTAATTATACAATCGCTTGGAATTTGCTTTGCCAGCGATTTAATAACAAAAGGATTTTAGTAAATGAACACATCAAGTGTTTATTTGTAATTGAAAAGTTACAAATAGAATCGGATGTTGGCTTGTACAATTTAATTTACATATTGTCTAAAAATTTAACCGCACTTAATTTATCAGGGGAACCCACTGACAAGTGGGATACGCTTGTTATTTACTTGGCCTCGTCTAAATTAGACAGCGTAACTGTAAGGAAATGGGAAGAATTTAGGAGTGACATGGACTCGCCAACTGTAGATCAATTTTATTCATTTCTCCGTCGACGAGCTACAGTCATGGAAACTGTTAACACAGGAAGGCAGGCTATTAAGAATGAAAGACGTCATAGTATGCCAAAATCAAAATCGTTTATTGCTTCCGCTGTGGACTCATCTCCCGGTAAGCAGTGTGTTTTCTGTAAAAAAGATCACAAGTTATACGAGTGTACTAAACTTAAGTCTCTTCCTGTTGACGAACGAATATCACAGATAGCCTTGTTAAAGGTGTGCAGCAACTGTTTTCAGGGAGGTCATAAGTCATTCCAGTGTCGACTAAGTGGCTGTAGAATATGCCGTAGAAGACACAACACAATCTTGCACAAACAATATTCCTTACAGAATACCCAACAAAACGAACAGCCGTCATCTACTCTGCCATCAACTTCTACACCTATTACTACGTCTATTGTTGATAATAATACAAAGAAAATTGAAACTAACTTACCTGTAGTTGGCTCCGCCGCAGCATCCGGTCCCTCCTCTTCTATTTCTATGTCTGCTGTTTCCACCAATCAAGCTCTTTTATCCACAGCGTTGGTCAAGGTGACAGTCGATGACAAATCATTTATTTTGAGGGCTTTACTGGACTGCGGCAGTCAAACATCTTTCATAAGTGAAAGAGTTCAGAAAATGATTGGTACCTGTAAAAGAAAGAATTATTATCACTCCGTTTCTGGTTTAGGTAATACAGTATTAAATGTGACAGAGCACTGCAACATAGAAATAAACTCAATATACAACTCGTTCAGTATGCCTGTCAAATGTTTTATTTTACCTCAAATTACTGATAAATTGCCTCATGCTGCAGTGAATGTACAAGAATTAGAAATTCCCAGTAATATACAACTTGCTGACCCAAAGTTTTATTTACCAGCCGAAATTGATTTATTACTAGGCGCCGATATATTTTGGGAGCTGATTCAAACAGCTAGAATTAGTTTAGGTTCACGAAAACCAATACTACAAAAAACTTACCTAGGGTGGATAGTAGTTGGCCCCACGGGGGGAAGCTACTACAATAATTCTAATCAAATATTGCATTGTAATTTTTCACAACAAATTATAGATCAATTACCTATGTTCTGGGAACTAGAAGAAATACCTTCAAATATAAAATACGACAGTCATAATTATTGTGATAATTTGTTTAACGCCACTACACGTCGCCTCAGTGACGGTAGATTTTGTGCTAGAAGATTCTATAGACAATTTAGGTGATTCATACAACATCGCTGAGAAAAGATTGTTTCAACTTGAGAAGAAATTTAAAAACAAACCATCTTTGAAACAACAGTATTGTGATTTTATTCATGAATAGTAAGAACGTTTCTGAGTTGCCTGAAATCAAAACTAATAAAAAGGTAACTACAATTGCATTGCAGTCTACTACAAAGCCTAGGCTAATAGATTGTGATAGGTTTTCTAGTTTTATTAATATGCAAAGATCTATAGCTTACGTTTTACGGTACTTAAATTATAAAAGATATAAACAGGCTCAAGTTACTACTGGCCCTTTTACAACTAATGAATTAGATGCATCGTTAAATATATTAATAAAACAACATCAAAACGAATGTTTTTCTAATGAAATCAGAATTATTAAGAATAAGTGTAACTTACCGTCGAAATCCAATTTGTTGTCTCTCAGTCCATTCCTCAATGATGATGGTATACTCTGTGTAGGCGGCCGCATCCAGAATTCAAGTGAAACCTGCAATAAAAAACATCCAATATTATTAAATACAAATCACAATTTTACAAAATTATTATTTACTTATTACCATAAAAAACTTTTACATTGTGGACCTCAATTGTTGCTCAGCGATTTAAGGAATAAATATTGGCCCTTAAAGGGAAGAATATTAGCAAGAAGTACAGTAAATAATTGTAAATTGTGTAGAATCATAAAAGCTAAAAGCATTAATCCTATAATGGGAAACTTGCCTGCGTCGAGAGTCACTCCTAGTCTTCCGTTCCAGGTGAGCGGTGTCGATTTCTCCGGGCCATTTTACATTACCGATCGCAAAGGTCGTGGGTGTAAAATTACTAAATGTTACATGTGTCTTTTTGTCTGCTTCAGCACAAAAGCTGTGCATTTAGAAGTAGCGAGTGACCTCACTACTGATATTTTCATTTTATGTTTGCGGCGTTTTATATCCCGAAGGGGAAAGCCCTTAGAATTGTACTGCGATAATGGAACAAATTTTGTTGGCGCAAACAACGATATCACAATTTTTTTTAAGTCAAGCAATGAATTCGTGACCGGTTTTGCTGCCGACGAAGGCATTCAATTTAGATTCTCGCCAGCTTACTCCCCCCATTTTGGTGGGCTTTGGGAGGCGGGCGTTAAGTCCGCAAAATATCATACGACTAGGATATTAGGTGATAAACATCTGACGTTTGAGGAGTTGTCAACGTTGTTTGTACAAATTGAGGCTGTCCTAAATTCCCGTCCGTTGACCCCTCTTTCATCCGACCCTAATGACCTTAGTCCTTTGACTCCCGCGCACTTCCTGATCGGCAGGCCACTAACTGCACTACCTTCAGAAAGTCTAGTCAATGAGTCAACAAACAGACTCGATAGATACCGATGTCTCGACCAACTGCGGCAACATTTTTGGGAACGCTGGTGAAACGAGTATCTCCACGAACTGCAGCAGAGAAACAAATGGCGGTCTGCTTAAAAGGGACTTCAGGAAGGCGAATTAGTGATAATTAACCAACGTGCCACCATTGAAATGGCGTATGGCGCGTATTAGCAAGCTTTATCGTGGCACTGACGGAACAGCACGAGTAGCGGATGTCCATACTGCAAAGGGCACCGTCCGGCGAGCAGTCCATAATCTTTGCTCACTGCCTGAACCAACTTTAGTAGCAGTACCTCGAAACCCTGAAGCTTTCGAGGGGGGGGAAGATGTTCAGGCCATTTCCGAACGTCAACATTAACGTCACCGGGACGCGAGGGGGCTGAGGGGCGCTCGGCAGATGTCAATTGCAACAAGCCATAAGACCGGTGACAAGCTTAATATAACTTAAAATCATCCAACGAAATATTTCTGTACTAATTATCAAAATTAAAGTATCATTGTCAAGAACCGGCATTTCTTATTTACCTGGCCAACTAGAAGCGCAATCACCAAGGTAAAAAAATCATGAAAATTAGATTCGTAAGTTAGAACAATTCAAAAACAACGGAAAAAGTTATTTAATATTGATTTCTAAAAATGTTCGTCCTTCGCTACATGTTCGTGTAAAAAAGATAAAAAATACCGATTCAAGTAAAAGATTTTCTGACTGACAAAAAATGTGGCTATTGGTTGTCACGGAACCACCGTTACGAACCACCACACAGGTAACAAAGCTGGAATTATAAAACTGCTTAAAAGCAAGCTGCAACGTCCACTTCAATGGCTGGTGTGTCAACTACATGTTAAAGAATGTACTTTTAGACATCCCTTTGAACATGTAGACGGTACTACCACGGGCCCAAAGAGTTCAAGTGGTCCAATAGAAAAGTCACTAAATAACTGTGAGAGCCTTCCAGTCAAAACATTCAGGGTCATGTCATGTTGTTTACCAGATATAACGAGGACCGTGACGATCTGAGCACGGACCAATTATATATTTTAAAAATGTGTCCAGCAATCAGTAAAGGTCAGTGTAACGCAAGCCTGGTAAAATACGTCACTCAAGGTGGCTTATCACAGCAAACAGTATTCTTCTACTCTACGTTGCAACCGAAAACTTATCTGAAAATTTGAAAATACTGTCGGAGTTCGTCGGTCTGGTGGAATCTACGCTCCTATGTTTTTATGGAGTCAAACATCTATTTCATACCTGCTAGATAGACTGAAGCATCACTTGCCTATCACCAAACACATGGAACAAGTGGAGGGCCATAAAAAAATATGGATGATTCTGTCCTTGAACTGGTGGCAAAAATAACTGGTCGTGGGAGCTCGGGAATAGAGTTTGTTAATGACTGGGACTCTGAAATACTGTGTAAGTAAATCATCATTGTTGATCACCACAATAACATTAAATTTAAAAAAAAATACATTAAAGGCATTAAAAGAGCCTCCACGAGTGACGATATTTAATTGATCGTCCGGCGCACCCTGGGCAGTCAGCCCCGTTACCAACCTGCTGACTGGCTAATCTTTTCCCCACGGCATGAGCTATTATCATTATGAGCTTCATGTCGACACGGTAAAAGAAGAAGACCACAATAACCCCACTTATTTAGGAGTCACATTTGACAGAGCGTTGACGTTTAAAAAACATTGTTTGAAAACCAAACACAAAGTCAGTTCCCGCAACAACCTACTTAGGCGACTTACGTCAACTACCTGGAGCGCTTCACCAGGGGTACTCCGAACTACGGGCTTAGCATTCTGCTTCTCTGCGGGTGAATATGGATGTCCAGTGTGGCTGTTCCGCCCATGCCAAGGAGGTAGATGTTTCGCTTAATGAATCTTGCCGAACTATCACAGGATGCCTCAAATCGACACTACTCAGCGTACTCTATCCTACAGCTGGTATAGCGCCTCCACATGTCCGAAGAGAAATTGCGTGTTCAGTGGAGAAACACAAACAGGAGACTAACTCAAGACATCCACTATTCAAGGCTCAACAAACAACACAGAGGCTAAAAAGTCGGCGTAGTTTTATAAAATCGGCAGTGGCCCTACCGAGCCCGAGGCCGAGGTCGAGGTACGTCGTAAACTGTGGCTTAAGACACTCCCACTACCCGCTTACTACATCCAGCCTAGAGAGCATTTTCCTGCGGGGTATAACCTTCCCTGGTCCACTTGGAAGTCACTCAACCGACCAAGTGGGAAGATGTAATTATAATCTTGGAAAATGGGGTTACATCAACAAAACGGCGACAGGGTGTGGTTGTGGGTATGACCCTTACCTCTTATCCTGTCCTCTGTGCCTCAACTCCTGCACCTTAAGCGCCACTGATAATGCCGTTGCTAAGCATGGTTGTATAAAACATTGCTATGTCATATAATCATTATGTATTTATTGCTACAGATACAATCATACTTCACAAAAGTACAGCCGAACCAGAAGTTCAAATCACTGTCACCCCAAGTATGGGGTTAGACACGGAAAATCCCAAGACTCCTCCGCTCAAACCATCAATTATTGTTGTGCAACACATTGTCAGCCCTTCCAAAGATGTTGAATCCTATTTAGAGGTATGTTTTTAGTGGGATCATCAAACATACAGTCAAGGCTTAGCACTTATTTTACAGTTAATTCATTTATTTATTTATATGATTCAGGACCTCCAACAAAAGATATACACAAAAAATCACAAGTGACAGATACAGGATTCTATCTGGTGTACTCCTTCACTTACAGGAGGCCACAGCATGCACAAATTTAATGACTGAGCTAACTTAAAATTAAGGTAAAAGTATCTAACTCAACTAAAAACAAAACAATATGTAGGTAATACATATACAACGTTATTCTTTCTTTACCAACATCCCTATACACCCCAATTAGTTAAAATATTAAAAAAATTATGGGTGAAAAAAAAATTGGCTTACTATGAACAGTTTTTTCATAAACAGCTGATTTAATTATCCGCTTTTCGTACGTAAGATTTGGCCACTGCCGCGCCGCGCCGCTCGGATCAAAGTGCACCTACATACTTAATTACCGGCTAAAACGAAATTTGCTTGCCCCAAACAAAATGCACTGACAGTAAGGGTCTATGCCCTCTTAGATAGGTAGGTACCTAGTAAGGTAATTCGATCAATGAAACGTAGGTACTTATTTTACGTAAGATGTTCGACTTGTTATGGGACAGCTGGTGCTATGTTAATAACTTAAATATTGCTAATGTTCATTACACATAATTATTTAACAAAATAAGTACATAGGTACTTATGGCTCCGCATGCGTTAAAAAAATATAAATAATTACGTAGGTAGTCGACAGCATGACAGTGGTAACACATCAATTCGAAAACCACACTTACTGCTTACGAAATAAGGATGCTGTCAATGTCAAAGTGTTACCACCGACGTGCGGTTGACCGTACTTACCTAGACGTTAGGAAAAATAATTGAAATCACGACCTTATTATTGACATTTTGTAAAACCTACCTACCTGCTTGGTAGGTACGGTCGATCGCACGTCAGTGGTAACAACTTGACATTGACAGCGTTTTTACGTACGGTCGACCGCACGTAAGTGGTAACAACTTGACATTGACAGCGTTTTTATTTCGTAAGCAGTAAGGGCGGATTTCTAATTCAAGTGTTACCACTGTCATGCAGTCGACTGTTCATGTTAGTCGGTTTCAAAGTAGGTAGGTACATACCATCTCCGTCGGTTTCAAACCACCTTGCAGTAAAGAAAGAGTAGGTATCTAGTATCTACAACGATGTCCCCGGACTGTTTTGTAAGTAGATTATTGTACACTGATCACTATCACTAGGTGTCTCATCGTTACACATTACACAGTTTAAACGTATTGTAACATTCGCTCAAATCGCAGGCCACCTGTTTGAATGCAAAGTCGAGCACGTTTAGGTACCTATCTACGTAAATTTCTGTTTAGTTTTATTAATACGTAGGTATCACTTTTTAATACAGCAATGCTACTTCCTATGCGACCGGTAAGTGGTGTAAACTAGGTAGAAATCAAGTGGAGTGAGATCAGGGGACCTCGCGGGCCAGGGAACGGGGCCTCCGCGGCCGATCCACCTATCACCATATTCTTGATTTAGGAACTGCCCGACTGACTGAAAAATGGCCGCTGGCACCATCGTGTTGATAGTGCATTCCTGGGCGTCGAAAAACTGCGAGGGAGGTTCTCGGAGGACTGTTGGTTTGTGTACTGAAATGCCATTGTCGAAAAATATGATCACGAGATCGCAGCGCCCTTCCACACTCTCTTGTACACTAAACACCTGAGCGAACTTCGTAAGACTGGCGATTTGGCGAAATTCTCCCTCGCCGTCGGCGCAAGCGGCGGCGGCGAACGGGGGCAGGGGAGGGTCAGGCGGCGCTCACGGCGCGGCACCGGTGTGGCGTGCGGCGGCGTTCGACTGTCGACTGGTTGTCGGTCGGCTACATCAAAGCGGCGACGGCGGCTCGCGGTGCAGTACAAATAAAATAGGTATCCAAACTTTGAATAAAGTTGAAGATTTTTTTCCAAAAATATAACACTATCTTTTTTCACTATAAATCGATTGTCCTAGTGATTCTGAACAAAGTAATTTCAGGATGCAGGTATACAAAGAATAACGTTGTATAATAACTTCTTAGGTTTTCGCGATCACTACACATTATAATAAAACAAAGTTTAACCGGATTAAATCGCGTATATTATTAAATTGGTTTCCCTGACGTTTCGAAAGCTTTGCAGCATTTCGTGGTCGCAGGTAGACTAAGATGACAAGCGTCGTTACAAATATTTCTAAAAAATTATTTTAATCTACCGTACAATATTATTAATTAAAATCGTTTCGATGCACGCAGTAATCACTCACAATATCATTATCTTTTACAGTGTTGCGTGCTGTTTGGGACTTGATTATTTTTAGGACTGGGTTCCAAACAGGTGGTAGCTGCCAACCATCTTCTCTATTAAAATTAGGATGTTTTTTAATTTCAATAGCCTCACGGAGCATTCTAGGTACATACATACATAATGATATTGTGAGTGATTACTGCGTGCATCGAAACGATTTTAATTAATAATATTGTACGGTAGATTAAAATATTTTTTTAGAAATATTTGTAGCGACGCTTGTCATCTTAGTCTACCTGCGACCACGAAATGCTGCAAAGCTTTCGAAACGTCAGGGAAACCAATTTCAATAATATACGCGATTTAATCCGGTTAAACTTTGTTTTATTATAATACATATATCTTCCCACTTTCAATCGAGTCAGGCAACCAATTACGTATTAAATTTCAGGTATACAAGGAAAAAGAAGTTGTGGGAAATGTGACACCGAAATTAGAAAGTCATTTAAGAAGACGAAGGCCTTCTCTAGACCGCAGTAACGAGCGAACAAATTTAAAGTCCTCTCGAGTCGCACTAAATAATAACTTTGCCAGTGAAAGGCTCAAGGTTGAAAAAGATAAAAAGGGCTCTAATTGATTTACAAAAGCAGAACATGGCCGAAGAACATGATTTAAAAATAAAGCATGCTGAATTAGAAACAAAAATATTGAAGGCTGTTTTAAAAGAAATACAAGGGTATTGAATTTATAATATACTAGTTTTTACCCGTGGCTTCACTCGCGTTAAATTCCGTTAACCCACGTGATGGATCCTGTTAATAATTAGGTGTTTTCCTGTAACTATAACCACTCCACCTACACCTCCACCTCCACTCCACTTTCATTCATCCATCTATCCATCCATCGTACATTACTATCCGCTCGTGCAAATGCATAGAAGCTTCGTATCTGTCGGGTGAGGGAAAGAAAGAAAGAAAGAAAGAAAATATTTATTTCAGTCTCGGTACAGGCGAGAGAAAAAAAAAAACTAAAAATAGTATATTAACAATAAACTTAAAATTTACATGCCTGTATGAGACTAAAAAAGGCCCCCATCTCAGCATATGCTACAACACCGAAATGTTGCAGCGCTGGTTTTCGGATGGGTCCCGATAGTGAGGCCACGGGTAAAAACTAGCAAATAAATATAAATACAGTAAACCTAAATTATGTATTATTGTATTAGAGACAAATGTGACAATTAGTTAGGTAATGCTTTAGAAAAATTAAATAAACATCATTTAACGTGTGCCAGGTGTGCCTTCACCTTTAGATCCACATCATTTGTCCATAACATGACAAACGAAGGGACGCCACGCTAATGCGCAAAAGACAGGGTTCCAAGACAGGCATCTTACATTTTTAATATGTCAGAGCAAAGAGTAAACATAGGTGATTTAACCAAAGACATTTCTAATTTTCTATACACGGATTTAACTATATGAGTATACAAGTTTTAACAAAATAATAAAAAACAACAATAACATCATATAAAAAATACAGCACAATGTTCATACTAGCTAGCTACTAATATAGTAATCTGTGGTTCATACGTGCAGAGTGTTTTAGAGTGTATCATATAATAAATAAACAATAATAGATTTCTTCATACGTCTGACTGGAGAGATCAATGGCGTAGTAATATTGATGTTGATAAATAATAATTCGCTGCATCGCTGCGATACTCCACTTTGGCCACCGTTACAAATAGCGAGCAGACCACAGGTAACCTCAAATGTTTTCCTTTTGCCTATTTAACAGGAAGTACCTATATTTTACCCTGAACGTATTTACGGTTTTTAAAGCACGGAGAGGCGGTGGTAAATCATTCCAGCACCGAGTGGCAGCGAACTTGAAACTTCCACGAAATGCAGCAGTTCTATGCTTCTGGGTGATCAAGAGGTATGCGGATGCTCTGGTGTTAAACTTGTTGTAATCGCGCGACCATGAAAACTTTTCATACAAGTAAGTAGGCTTTTTTGTCAAAATTACATCAAAAAGGAGAGTAGCCAGATGTAGTCTTCTGCGAGCTTGCATCTTCATTAGATTTCCATCATTTAAAAAAGGGGTAACATGCGATCGAGGAGGGACATGAAAGCAGAAACGTGCACAAGCATTTTGCACCCGTTGTATCAATTTTTCTGTTCTTCCAAGAATGCAGGTCCCATACACAGTGTCAGCGTAGTTCAGCTTGGATAAAACAAGTGACTCACAGAGCATGACACGCATATCCACACTTATGTAGGGACGCATTCTATATAGAAGCTTTAAACGGTAAAAGCAGTTCCGCACAGCTTGCAAAACATGGCTTTCAAAATGTAACTGTGAATCAAAAATCACTCCGAGATTACGGGCCTCTTCAACACGCTCTATAAGACAACCATCTATCTTGATGTCTAAATTCTGAGAAAGAGTTTTGGCGATGCAGTCTCTAGACCCCATTACAATAAATTTGGACTTATTTGGATTCAACACCAAGGAGTTTCTTCTTGACCATACTGCAATCCTATCCAAATCTTCGTTAATTTTATTTACAGCCTCTTCAGCATTTTGGGGGTGGAAAGAGAGGTACAGCTGCAGATCATCAGCATAAAGGTGGAACTTGGTGTTGACCAGACAGTTGCTGATGTCCGCACTATATAGAATGAAGAGCAATGGACCAAGGATGGATCCTTGAGGGACACCTCTATTCACCTGCTTAGGACTAGATGCTAATACATCTCCATTCACGTCATTAGTCAGCTGGACAAACTGAGACCTATTACTCAGGTAACTATGAAACCAATTTATTGTTTCAATGTGACACCCATAATAAGACATCTTTGAAAGAAGTAGTGATACATTTATGGAGTCAAAAGCACGCGAAAAATCTAGGAGGACAAGCAAGGTACCCATACCCTGGTCTCTGGCTTCTAGGACATTGTCAACAACATCAATGAGGGCTGTAGAAGTGCTGTGTTTCTGTCGAAATCCTGACTGGAGCACAGGTAACATTTTATTTTGCTCCAAATGCTCCCTGAGCTGATTACATACAACCTTCTCCAATACTTTGGACAGGCAGGGCAATAAGCTGATTGGCCGGAGATCCTTTGCTACAGTTGGATTAGGAACTTTAGGTATTGGCCTGACTATAGCATTTTTCCACAGGTCAGGAAAGGAAGAAGTAACAATGGATTTGTTGACAATTGATGTGATAACTGAAAGTGTACGAGGGAGTGTCATCATCAGCATATCCAACGAAATACTGTCACAACCAAGGGCATTGGATTTGAGGCCACGGAGAAGATTCAGAATAACATCCCCTTGGACTGGCTCAAGATGAAAACTATTTGTACCAAATTTGTTAAATTCAAAATATGTTAAGTCTGAGATTGTCACTTTACCGCTACCGGGTACCTCTAAAAAGTGTTTGTTTATACTCTCAGGGTCATTAAAAAAAAAGGGTAGGCCACGTTCTTGTTTTCTTGAAACCTCAATGACAGACTTAAGATGGCTCCATAATTTTTTGGGTTGCTTTATATTACTATTAACACATGTACTGAAATAAACAGACTTCTCGCTATGAAATGCAGCTCTGACTAGGTATTTCAACTCTTTATATGTTTGATTATGACTTTCGGATCTAGAAGATTTAAATTTTGTGTGGTACTTGTCACGCAACTTGATCATGTCCTTCACAGTATCTGTAATCCACGGAGTAGACTTTTCTTTTATCAGAATTTTCTTTAAGGGTGCATGGAGATCAAACAAAGTTAACAAATATAAATTAAATGTAGCTACCATGGAGTTTACATCCTGCAGGCTCTCAACATACTCCCAGTCAATTCTATTTAGGTCGTCGTTAAATTTGTCAAGTAAGACGTCCTTCAGTGGTCTATAGGTAATCCAACGTGGTGTGGGTTTTTCCAATTTAAAATTAAGTTCAACAAATATAATTGCATGATGACCCAATTCTGGTATGTGTGATACTGAAACCCCACATACTCGGGCATCAGTACACACTATATCAATCAGTGTCTCACTATGATCAGTAAAGTGGGTTGGCTCGGTAATTACCTGTTTAAGATTAGAGTAATTTAAAAAATTGTTAAGCAGTACAGTTTTATTATCTATTTGATCAAAAATATCTATGTTGAAGTCACCAAGTAGAAGAATTTTATCTGCATTAGCGATAGACGTGAGGGAAGCAGTCACTGCATCCAGGAAAACGTTAACATTAAGCCATGGCGGTCTGTAGGCAGTACCTATAATGACTGAGCTGGAGTTGATGTTCAGTCTCAGCCACATCTGCTCTACAAGCGGCGAGGGCGGGTGCGGCACGGCGCGCACGCGCACGTAGAAGCCCACGCCGCCGCCGCGCCCGCCGCGCGCCGTGGTGCCGGCCGGGCGCGGCACGTGCCGCAGCCGGTAGCCCGGCACTGTCGGCGCCCGACCTTCCTCGCCATCCCTAAGCCATGTCTCATTTATCGCCATGATATCCACTGCAGAACTTTCCATAGCCACTATAAACTCCTCATGTTTTGTTCCTAATGACCCCGCATTAAACAAACCAACTTTTAAATTCTTTTTCTTATTCATTTTTAAAATTGCCGGTGTATATAGTTTTAACTCTATATTTGATGTATGATATAGTTTGTAATGTAAAGTGTAACATAATATGTAATTGTGTGAAAATTGTGTTGCAAATAATACTTAGTATAGAATGTAGCAGAAAATGTATTTTATATATAGCCAATGTATATACAGTTAACCAAAATAGTGTGAATAGGTAATGTACATATTTTATTATTGCTCTCGCAGCTAGAGCACACCGTGCAACCAAGAAATACTGATACAGGAAAAGAATTTGCCTCCCACTTAAAGACAACACTGTGCAGAAGACCTTAAAACTAATTAAAGTGAGATTCATTTGCCAACATTTCATTTGAGCAACTTTTGCAGTGTTTTCTCAGACGTTCAAGTTGGTTTTAGTGTTTTTTTTACTTTGTTTGAAATGCTCGGGCTTTATTTAGATGTCTTAGAAAGCGCTAATGCAGTGGATGTGGCTCAAGAAAGAGCATCGACCCGTAGGCAAAATGACTATTTAATACAGCGGTTCTCAAACTTTTTTGGTCACGGAACCCTTTTGACAAGCAAAATACTTGACGGAACCCTACAATAAAACAATAGTTTTTAAAAGTGTATTCTTTATTATATAAGCATAATAAAAGTACAATGTAACAGTTACTAATTATTACTTACTTTAACCACATGCCAAGTACAATAATAGAAGATATTAAAAATGAAAAAATCTTAACTAATGGGAGGTATGAAACTGTTTTTTATTTTTCATCAATTGGTTGATATCAGGTTTGATAGAAGACATTTGAAGTCTCATATCAGGTTCGGCGTCCAGTCTATTGCGATATTTTGTTTTCGTGGCTGCATAGGTTGAGAATCCTGTTTCGCACAAATATGTTGTTGGGAACGGGAGAAGAATATTCAGAGCCATTCTGCCAAGCATTGGATATTCATCACGGATTCTGCACCAAAAATCGTTGAGAGGCGTCGTTTTGAACAGTGACTCCATACTTGTGTCTGATGACATTTCTAAAAGAGATTCATATATCTCGTTTGACATACTTTCGGGCTTTTGCAAGTTGGGTAAAAAAGGATTATGAATCCATGAATTCAGCTTCATTTTTGTATTATGTTCTTCGGGAAAATACTTTACAAAAGATGCGGGCATCGAAGTGAGATATTGGACCAATTCTTCAAACACATCATCTTGAAACATTTCCGAGTCGTTATCGCTAACAAACTCACTGAGTGACGTAAAGCTTTCTATTTCTCTCTTACCAACGCAAATAATCGAAAATCTAATTTTCTTTTGAAGGCAGTTATTTTGTTATAGGCCTGGAACACTGTTGTCTGTTTACCTTGCAATGATAAATTCAATTCGTTCAGTTTTTGAAAGATATCCGCCATAAAAGACAATCGGAACAACCAAGTTGTATCATACAAACGGTCTATCAAATTAAAAGAAACTGTATCTGCTGAAAGAAACATTTGTAACTCGGCTCTAAGTTCAAATAGCCTTGTTAAAGTTTTACCCCGAGACAGTCATCGCACTTCTGTATGGAGCAGCAGTGTTTTATGTTTGCTGCCATAATCTTCACACAATAATGAGAACAATCGGGATTGTAGTGGTCGTGATTTGATAAAATTAATTATTTTTACCGCTTCATCCATAACTAATTTTAGATTTGACGGCATTTGCTTCATCGCAAGTGCTTGTCTATGCAGAATACAATGGCTGGAACTACAATTAGGCGCTTTACTTTTTATTCGTGATACTGCTCCTGCTGTTTTACCTGTCATCGCCTTGGCCCCATCTGTACAAATGTCAATGCAATCGTTCCAACTAAGATTATTTTCTTTAAAAAATATGTTTATTTTATTATAAATTTCTTCCCCGGTAGTGTTTGTGGGCAGCGGTGAACACATAAGCATGTCTTCTTCAAAAGAACGTTCATATGGATATCTCACGATAACCAGCAAGATAGCCAGACCAGTGACATCAGTTGACTCATCCATTTGCAAGGCGAATCGTGTTTTTTGTAGACGTGCAACTAGTTCTTGTTTGACGTAGCTTGCCAGATCATGGATTCGCCGTGAAACAGTATCGTTTGATAGCGGTACAGTAGAAAGATGCTTTGCAGATTTTTCATCGAGCATACATTTTGTTATGTCTAACACACATGGCTTTATTAAATTCTCAGCGATAGTGTGCGCTTCACCTGCTTGTGCAATGCGATAGCTAACTAAATATGATGCCTCCGTGGCCTTTTCATTGATAGTTTGTGTTACATGCATCATATTTTTTTGACTTTCCAATAACTGTTCTTTTTTACGAACAAAAAATTCTTTATTCTTGTCTTTAGACTCGGGGTGTACAGTTTCTAAATGTCTGCGTAATTTGGCAGGTGCCATGGAACTATTAGGAAGCAGTTTACTACATAACATGCAGAGAGGTGAGCCGTTGGAATCAACAAATCCGAAACTGATATATGATTCATCATACTTCCTTTTTTTCGTCTTTGAAACCGTGGAGCTTGACGTCGTGGCATCATCGTCTGGATCGGTAATTGCTGTATTCTCCGCACGTACTGCTTTTGAACATTCAGCGTCATTAGAAGATGTCGTTGCAACACGTTTAACACCTTTAAGCCAACGTTCCATTCTTCTTTATTAATAATGTTACACGTCAGGATGGTAGGGTCAAAATAATGCACAATCGTTACTGCGTTTATGAGACAAAGTTTAGTCCAAAGAAGAAATGTACAAAACTGATACAATCAGAATACAGCGGGCAGTAGAACTTACAAGAAGGCAGCAGGCTAGCCAGCTTGTAAGTAGGTAGGTACGAACTTATCGCTCCGAACGCTAATCGTCAACTGACTGACGAGGCGCGACTTTTTTTATATAATAGCGCTTTTATACTTAGTCCTAGACTCGAACTCGAACATTCTCAAAAATACTCGAGTCGGCGCCTTTGATAAACAAAAAGCGGAAATAAAAATATAAATACAAAAAAATGCGTTGTAAACAATCTCGACTTTATGCTTTTGAAGATAGAGCCGAAAGTCGCTTGTTCACAACTATAGCGTCTAATTCAGAGGCGGCTTTTATCAAAGGGACTGCGCGCTCACAAGTATACGCGCGGCGGGCGGATTCAAAACGTTCGACCAGTGACCAGAGAGAGGTGTTTTGTTTTTTTTTTCTAAATTCTTGCGGAACCCCTACAGGGGTATCGCGGAACCCTAGGGTTCCGCGGAACACACTTAGAGTACCGCTGATTTAATACTATAACTGATGCTCATATCGGATTTAAAATTTATTAAAAGATATCGCCTATCATAGGAACTATTTTCCGGGTTGGTGGAGGAATTAAGGCCTCACGTACCCGCCCCTCTTCGTTCCGATGCTCTAGATTTGGAGACGAAGGTAAGTGTTTGTTTAAAAAAAATGAATAGTTCTAAAATAATATATAATAATCCTTAAATTTGTGTCTGTCACACAGCTTCAGACAGTTAGCTGTGTTCTGTTAGTACCTATAAGATAGAAAAATTGTACCTCTATGAAAAAAAGAAATATTTGAATTTTGTGTTACAACCAAGGTTATTAGTTAGGTACCTACATCATTAGTATTTTTACCTTCATAGCATTGTTTAACATGTTTCAGATTTTGATAGCTTTGTCATTTTATGCTACTGGTTCATACCAGACGCTGGTTGGAGACAGTAAGTTTCACCCAGTGTCCCAAGCTAGTGTGAGCAAAGCAATAAAGCAAGTAACAGCGGCGCTTAATAAACCAGAGATTCTGAATGGGCATGTGGCATTCCCATTTAGACGTAGTCAAAGGGAAAATACAAAAAGACGGTGAGAAAATAAGTTTCAGTAGATCATGCCAGATTCAATGGACCTGTCTTTCTTCTCTCTCTCAAAAATCACAAAATATACAGTACCAACCTATATTTTTATTTTAGTTTTTACAGTGCTACGAGGATCCCAGGGGTTCTGGGTTGTGTTGATGGCACCCATGTTGCTATTGTGATGCCAGCAGAGCAGGAGGAGCGTTACATTAACAGAAAGGGCTATCATTCTCTGAATGTTTTAATTGTAAGTATTGTTCACAAATTGCGTACCTAATATTTAATGTAATTTGAATGCTAAATAAGTTAATGCAGGTTGGTAATATTGTTAAATCTACTATGTTTTTATTTTTAGATGTGCGATTCAGATTTAAATATTTTGGGTGTGGACTCAAGTTATCCTGGGTCCACACATGATAGCAAAGTGTGGGAGGGCAACCCGTTGAAAAGGGTAATTGAAAGGTTGTACGAGGAGGATCAAGAAGATGTTTACATTTTAGGTGTTTACTTTTTCATAATGTTGATGTTAGGTTAATATAACTGGATAAAATATATTTATCTACCTTACTTTATTTTTGCAGGGGATTCCGGATATCCCCTAAGAGCGACACTTTTGACGCCTATTATAAATGCCGAGCCAGGGTCCCCAGAGGCCTACTATACAGATCTGCATGTGTCTGCACGGTCTGTAGTAGAGCGTTGCATAGGCGTGCTAAAGGCTCGGTTCAGGTAGATATTACAATTGTTATTTAGCTAATACACAAAGCAAACGTGGGATTTTAATTGCTCATCTCCCTTGGAGTGTTAGCAAAAACATATTTTTAATTAATAATTCCCTTAATATACAAAATTTTGCTAAAGTAAATCGAGGGTCCTCTGGGTATTGTATTGGGTCCTACCGTCCACCATTCTACTTCTTAACATGACATCTATACATACAATATGTTGCTCTGCATTCGTGCCATATTTAAGGAGGTGACTATACCACTAATACTGAACAAGAATCAATAAAAAATCAATACCAAAAAATTAAATTTTTGTTTGAAATAATTGTAAATAAACAAAGTCACCCCGTGGTTTACGCTCAACACATAGTCAATACAAAGTCGACGAGTGTGTAGTAAGCAAGAAAAATTTTGGCAGAATTTGTGACGCTCTAGTCATGATGCCGACAAACACCGACAAAAGCCCGCGAGCCATGCGGCTCGTTTGATAAACGTAATCAATTGAATTCGTTAGTCATCGCAAAAATTCAGCGCGAGCCTGACGTGTTCCCGTGTCACTTCAGAATTATCAAAAAAGACGGAATAGGTATTACTCCAATGTTGTATTAGTGCGTTTATTCTTAATTAGTGGAAACAGCTTGCGGTAAGCTGTAGATAGAAATGTTCGTAAAAATGTTACAACACGTCGCGACGCGTCGCCGCGCCTGCCGGCGAAATGCTTGATAAATGACGTACCTTACCTCTACCCCTGTCGCTTCACAGGAACCTCATTTCTTGCACCAGCAAGATGTGCTCCACCTCATTAAGGACTTCAAGTGCGCGAGTATTTGAGTGGAGTCTTTGGTAGGCAGTGGATTAGACGCGGTGGGCCAGTGTAGTTGCTGGACTTAATCACCATTCCATTAGACTTTTATTAACCGACGAAAAAAAGGAGGAGGTTCTCAATTCGACGCGTATATATATATATATATATTTTTTTTTTTTTTTTTTTTTTTATGTATGACCACGCATAACTTTTTACAGAGTGGCCCGATTTTGATGATTCTTTTTTTAATGGATAGGGTATATCTCGAAGTTGGTCCCATTTAAATTTCAAAATCAAAATCCACCCCTAAGGGTGGGAAAACAGGGGATGAGTGCATGTTGACCCACTGAATTCTTACCTGTTAACCGATTCTGTTGAAACTTGGCACACAAATATAGTTCTAGACACTACGACATAATGGAGACCTGGAGTTAGATTTTGACCACAAAAAAAGTTAAAATAAAACTTTTTAACAAAAAATTGAACCGACGAAAACAGAAACTGAAAAGCGAAAAATAACAAATTATGAGTCGGCGCCAAACAAACAATCAACGAAGATCATTAAATTACTTTTAATAAATAATAAAAACAACGTAACATCAAATACAACGTGAAATTTTCAACGATAAACAATAACTTTCCAAAAATTCGTTCGTCGCTCGGCCACTTGCAACTTGCACGCACTTTGCTTGTTAAAAGTTTGTTTGGCGCCGACTCATAATTTGTTATTTTTCGCTTTTCAGTTTCTGTTTTCGTCGGTTCAATTTTTTGTTAAAAAGTTTTATTTATGGGGTGATATTAAACGTTTAGTGTACACGGACAAAATCACTAGTGTTATGCAGTTGCGTGAAAGAACTTCCAAAGTGTAAAAGCTTATGTAAAGTGTCTAAGATCTTAAAATCAACTAGAGACGCCGCCGTGCTCAACTGTGCATAGCCAGTAAAGGTGGACACTGAACAGTACCTACGGGTAACGTACCTAATTGTTTATTTTTATACATAATTTTGTTGATTTGATTCAACAATATCAACTCAGCCTATCGCAGTCCACTGCTGGACATAGGCCTCTCCCAAGTTGATTTGATTAATGAAGTTGATTTGATTAATGAACTCATTTTGTAAATAAGTTGATGTAAAAAAAATTACTACACCAAAAATACCTAACACATTTTCCAGTAGCGTCAAACAAATTTACTCGTGATGTAAAAACGAGCACCTACCTACTATCGCACTATTTTTTTTATTTGGTAGTTACATATAGTTCCCGGCACGAGACGTTAGCACAAATTGTACCTGCGTGGTAGTCTCTATCGTCACCGTATTCTAGTATTCCATTTTCTACGTATACTCAATAAAGCGTTATCATATAATTAAGCCAATGCAAGTGCCCGTTTCTGGTCTGTTGTACTGTGAACAGAGATTCGACCACTTACGCAGTGGAATCTGTGCTCACGACTCGTGCCGGCAACTATACCTTAGGTATTTTTGTCGGTCCTTAATCCGTTAAGTAGGAAGGGAAATTTGGAATCAACAAAAATGTTTAATTACATACACATAATAAATGCCTAATTTAACAATATAAAAACCGCATACCTAAACCTCAAACCAAAAGAATAAATAATAAAAATAAATATCTTTGGGATTTTTTTTTACACAGCACCATCTAGTCCCAAACTAAGCAGAGCTTGTGATATGGGTACTATACAATGACAATCTTAACAATCTTATTCTTTTGGTCTGGGACCTAAACTATGGTCAAGGTATTACCTCACACAACACAGGTCTTGTCAGGTCTTGTATCAGTCGTAAAACGAATATATTGTTATTTATAATAATTAAACTGTATTAAATAAATATTTTTTTGATTAAAGTTCCGATCGCCGTAACTTAACTAACGTTAGGTTTTTTTTTTTCATTTTCACTTTCAAAGTGTCTTCAATAGAAATATACAATAAAAATAAATAAATTGTTTAACATCAGTCATAACTCATAACCAGGATTATTTAGAAGCATTTGTTTTAGATTACCTTTATAAAATTTGGGTTCTTAATAAACTTAAAAAAGTTTGTGTATATTTCAATCATACAATTACAACTATAATTTCAAATACAGTTGCCACGGCCGAATTATATTCAATTGATTTATGAACATACAGCTTAAATATTGTTGTATGGTAACATTTTACTTATATTGGTTATTTTAAATTTAAGTAATGGCAACACAACCGATGTTCGCTTTCTTCCGTTTTGCTGTACTACGAATGTCGGGTGTGCTATCTGTGAATCCTAATTTATTAATTTCTAGCAGCCTGTCGCTAAGTCATTGGGAGTAAAATAAAGAATAAACCGTCGCTCGGGGCGCTCCCCCCACTCCACAGATTGTAATTGTTTTAGTCCCGGTGCAGTCATCGAAAAGACTACACGCGCCTGTAGGTCTACTCGCGTTTTACGAACGACAAACGAAGTACGAACTTTCGTTCCGACTGATACTACACATAAAAAAGGCACAATTAAGATAGACTACGGTTCATAGTCGTATACAATTTACCGGAGATGAGAAAAACAAACGTCAAAACACGATCATCGCATGCGATAAGGGAACGATGGTTGACCGGAGTAGCAAATTGTGCGATGAATCGTACGATTTATCGAATATTGTCGAACGGGAGTAGACCCCCTGTCGTCGAAAAGGTTACGCGCGTCGCTCAACGCGACGTACCCTCGTTCACGCTCGTAGTAGTTCTTCGGCCATCATTCAATATTATCGTCAAAATATGTCCAGCCAAAAAAGGAGGCAATCAAAAACGCAATGTAAGTTATGTATGATTTTTTTTTGCAGAAGTCATTTTATTTGCAATTTATGTTATATGGACGAAGAAACTGATTCTGATGAAAACTAAACCAAAGTTAATCAATTTTTATTCTTATTTTGTAATTTTTATTATTAGACTAGGTATATAAACTAGTCTGAGATATGTAAAAGGGTTTTGTGTTCCTAATTTTTGTTTTGATTCAAAGAATATTTGAGTTATGTTAATTGATTCAATAATTGTTTCTTTTTCATAATTTTAATTACTTTTTTTGACAAATCAGACTTTAAAGACAATGATAATATATCCGAGTACAAATAAATAAATAAATATTGAATAATTAGTGCTTTATTTTTCTTATTCATCCCATAGGTCTTTTCGGTTACGCGCGCCAGCTCCCGTTACAAATGACCGCGCGCCCGCTTGAAGGTTAATTAAATTGTTCCTGGAAAAACAACGTCCAAAAGCAATCGGAGTATAAAATTGGACTAAAATTGCACGTGAGTGAGGGTTACGTTTTCGCCCTATGTGTTACCAGCCTGGAGATGTTCGCGTCCAAGGAGCAGCGTTGAGTGAGGAGCCTCCGCTACCCAGAATGCTAGCTAGCAGATCCGAAGTCCGTAGAGAGGGGGAGGACACGATAACCCTAGAGTCAGGAAACTTACTCTACTTCCGCGAAGGTGATCAGCTCTCCCAAGGTGGTGTTGGTTTTCTTGTCAATAAGGCCCTCGTGAACAACGTTGTGGAAATCGGTAGTGTGTCGACACGGGTAGCGTACCTTGTACTAAAGCTAAATGATAGGTACAAGCTGAAAATAGTGCAGGTATATGCGCCAACCTCGACGCACTCTGACGATATAGCCGAAGCGATGTACGAAGACATAGCTAAGGCTATGAATAGTACCGCTAAGGCTCACTACAACGTTGTTATGGGGGACTTCAACGCTAAAGTGGGAGTACAAGAACGCGGCGAATCGAGAATCGGACCTTACGGTTTGGGGCGCAGAAACCACAGGGGCCAAATGTTGGTCAACTTCTTGGAGTCCCAGGGGCTCTTCTTAATGAACTCCTTCTTTAAGAAGAAGCCCCAAAGAAGATAGACCTGGAAAAGCCCCGATAAGGTGACAAGGAACGAGATAGACTTTATCATGACGGATAAGAAGCACATATTTAGAGATGTCTCTCTGATCAATAGGTTCAACACCGGAAGCGATCACCGACTTATCCGAGGCACTCTAAATATCAATTTTAGAGCTGAAAGAACGCGCTTGATTAAGTCTACTCTCCGACCTTCGCCGCTCCAAGCAAGTTTGGGCTCCGAAAGTTTCCAAGCGGAACTTCAAAATCGATTCGACTCGCTGGAAACTACTGGCAATATTGAGGAGAAAACCAACACCATGGTCAAAACATTGCAGGAACTGTCTCGAAAATTCTTTCCGCCGCAGCGTGGAAGCAAGATGCCCAAGCTTTCGACTGAGACTCTCGATCTGATGAGGAAAAGACAGGAAATGTCAGCCGCGCATTCGTTTTCATCAGATAATAGGTCCTTAAACCTACAGATTAGGAAGCTGATGCGACGTGACCTCCGCCGCTCCATTGAGGCTGCGATTGAGCAAAATAGGGGGTCTAAAGTTTTCACTCAGCAGCTAGGGAGGACCCATTGATGAAACTGAAAGCCGCGGATGGCAAAATTGTCACCTCTAAGATCGAGATGCTTGATGAGGTCGAAAACTTCTATGGGCTTTTGTATTCCACGAAAACGGCGAGACCAACGGTTCCTAGCAATGACGACAAAAGAGCCCAGCTCACGCGCCATTACACCGAGGACCTTCCGGACGTTGACCAGGGCGAGATTAGGGCGGCCCTTGAGCAGCTTAAGAACAACAAAGCTCCGGGCGATGACGGCATTACTACTGAACTCCTAAAAGCAAGTGGGGCTCCGGTCCTGAAGGAGTTACAGAGTCTGTTTAATTCCGTCATCCAACAAGGCTCTACACCGGAGGCATGGAGCGGGAGTGCGATGGTACTGTTCTTCAAAAAAGGGGATAAAACCCTACTGAAGAACTACAGACCCATCTCACTCCTGAGTCATGTGTACAAGCTGTTCTCGAGGGTCATCACGAATCGTCTCGCCGGAAGACTCGACGAATTCCAGCAATCCAGAGCAAGCTGGGTTTCGAAAAGGCTACAGCACCGTGGACCACATCCATACTGTTCGGCAGATCGTACAGAAGACTGAAGAGTACAATAAGCCGCTGTGTATGGCATTCGTGGACTACGAGAAGGCCTTCGACTCTATCGAGACTTGGGCAGTTCTGGATGCTCTTCTCTTCAGCGATGTCACATTGATGAGAGGTATATAGAGATGCTGAGATGCCTATACAACGCTGCTACCATGACTGTTCAGCTCCAGGGCCAAAAGACGAAGCCAATCCAACTGCGCAGAGGGGTGAGACAAAGGGATTGAAACGGTTAGAGTCTACGCAGGTAAGCTGCGCAGACCGCTACAAAAGAAAAGGTGTCACTACGGTGTTAGGCACCGCAGTGACATAAGGAAGTGTGTTGAGAGATAATTAGATAACACTTAGATATTTAATACATATATTGAAAGACACTCGGCTAGGTCGCGGGTAAGGCTATTGTTCACTGAGCGTTCGCACACTTCGGAAGGAAGGTGGATAGGGTACCGTCCCTCGTCTCCGCTACGTGGGTGGTAAGGCAGGCTGGCGGGCAGCAGGTAGACGCTGCCTCGTGGTTGCAGCGGGTACGCCTCTTGCCGGAACCTAGAAGTACAGCCGGAAAGTAAAAGTCCAGCCGGAAGGTAGAAGTCCAGCCGGAAGGTAGAAGTCCAGCCGGAAGGTAGAAGTCCAGCCGGAAGGTAGAAGTCCAGCCGGAAGGTAGAAGTCCAGCCGGAAGGTAGAAGTCCAGCCGGAAGGTAGAAGTCCAGCCGGAAGGTAGAAGTCCAGCCGGAAGGTAGAAGTCCAGCCGGAAGGTAGAACCCTGGAAGCGTGCAGAAGGGTGCGCATGTTAGTGGCGGCCAGGTTAATACAACCGCGTGCGATGTGGTAGCTTCTCCGCCCTCTAGTGACACAAGGAACGGTGATGAAGGAGGATAGTGGAAGCTCACACATCACAGCGGTTAACAGGCAGTAAAGGGTGCAGTCACAGCATAGTATATGACAGGTGCATAATTGTAGGTTAAGTGACACGAGGCGTGCAAAACATATAGAAGGACAGTGATCTTCGCTGATGGCACATGAAATAGGTTGCAGCACACTGTAAGGCATAGCATAGAGCTGATGCAGCAGTTAATTACACATATTTTAGCTTCTTGAGACAGGAAGTAAGCATAACCGCGTGGCCGGCCATGAAAATGTTAGAAATTAAACATTAACAAGATCGTATGATAGAATCAGTTCCCTAATACACTGTTTATAATATATTAGCTAGATTAATGAAGAACTCACCCGAGATTGGGGATAAAATATGTATTCCAGAAGGAATAGTTACTTCCTTGGAAGCTGCTGTGTTGAAAATGACAGAGGCCAACGCGATTACTAGTGTTGTGCACACATTTTAGGGATGCGCAACACCGGTTAAGTTTTATATCGTTCACTCGACTAAACTAATGAGATCCACAACGCTACAGGATGTAATATCCCCGAAATTGTTCACTAACGCGTTAGAGGACGTCTTCAAGACGCTGGACTGGACTGGACAGGGTATCAACGTTAACGGCGAGAACATCTCACATCTCCGTTTTGCCGATGACATCGTTGTAATGGCTGAGTCGCTGGAAAAACTGGGCGAAATGCTGCACAGCTTAAACGGAGCCTCTCGACATGTCGGTCTCGGCATGAATCTGGACAAGACTAAAGTCATGTTCAATATGCATGTCATGCCGAGGCCAATATTCGTCGAAGGGTCGGCACTCGAAGTTGTAACGGAATACGTCTACCTAGGGCAGGCAATTCAGCTTGGTAGACACAACTTCGAGAAAGAAGCCAACAGAAGGATCCGTTTGGGCTGGGCAGCATTTGGCAAACTTCGCCGAGTCTTCTCGTCGCCTATACCGCAAAGTTTGAAGACAAAGGTCTTCAACCAGTGCGTCCTACCTGTCATGACTTACGGTGCCGAGACGTGGACACTGACAGTTGGGCTAGTCCACAAGTTCAAAGTCGCTCAGCGAGCTATGGAGCGAGCTATGCTTGGAGTTTCTTTGAAGGATAAAATCGGTAACGAGATTATCCGGAGAAGAACCGGAGTGACCGACATAGCTTGTAGGATCAGTAAGCTGAAGTGGCAGTGGACTGGCCATGTCTGTCGAAGGACCGATGGCCGCTGGAGCAGACGAGTCCTTGAGTGGAGACCGCGAATCGGCAAACGCAGCGTAGGGCGCCCCCCTGCCAGGTGGACCGACGACCTAAAGAACGTGGCTGGGGGGGACTGGATGCGGAAGGCAGAGGACCGAGTGTTGTGGCGAAACTTGGGAGAGGCCTATGTCCAGCAGTGGACTGCGATAGGCTGAGTTGAAAAAATCTAGTTTGTAGTCGATAGACACCGAGTTTCGTTCAGAAAAAAATAAAAAGTTAAAAATACCATATTTATTATTTCTACCTGCTGGCAACCCCGGTATGTCACTTCTGTTTCGCGCGTCTTCATCTGCGTTCTTTAATTTTTCTCCTTGAATGTTTTCTTTAATTTTTGTCTAAATTATCGTGTCAAGTGAAAGAAAACCAATTAAAATGCTAGTAAGTGCTTTGTTCGAGAGCCAAAAGCGAAAACGCACTCCACTAGGAAGGAACGGCCATCAAACGACAGGCTGTGCAGAAAGTCGCAGCCGCGCTGTTGCAGTTATTCTATTCTCAGGAACAGTTTACTAACCCTGATTACTGGATGGATGCGAGTCTTGAAGAAGGTGAACCCTTTCTCGATTGTAAAATAAAAGAACTAGTGAGTTTTACCGTAATCTTATTCCACAGTTTAGGAACATTTGATTGATTATGATTGATTTACCTAAAACAAATAGGTACTTGAAAAGGATGAAGGAATGTGGGTCAGAGTGTTGCCTTCGTGGGACAACTTTACCTTACTCTGCTTATGGGGCACGTGTGTATCAAATTACATTTACAGTGAAACTAGTGAATACGAGATATTCGAGCGATATTAGATCTCTATGTCGCTAGCTGGTTTGCAAACTACATGTGTGGGCATGTCAGGCTTTAGTAGACCACCGGGCACGAGATGCTTTCAGTCGTATTTATAAACACTGGCTGTGGTGCATATGAATATCTGCCATCAAGTACGTGATGCACAAGTTAACATGTTTATGGCTGATAACAAATGCTTCAAATAAGGCTCTTCGCTATTTAACATCCCATTTAAAAATGAACCACCACTTAATTCAAAAGTGAAAGCGGGGCTCACGGAAGTCTCTAAACTCAGGGTCCAAGGGATTGAGAAGTCATACATATATTAGTCTGGCCTTCTGTTATAAGGAAACTATGACGGATTGTATGCAAAATGAAAGGAAAACCTTTACTTGATGATAAATATTAATCAAAATCAAGAGATATCACACATGGTGTGAACTTTTATTAGACTTAATAATCTATTCACAAGTGCATTAAGCCGCTACACATATCAAGAAACCAAAACAATGAAAATGAGTTCTCGTGATGGACAACCAGCTCCAAGAGAACAATCAATCCTTAAGCTCCGAGAGAGAAACCAACACACCAACTCTGGAAGAATAACCAACGTGTACCAGCTCTGACAAAGCAACCTATCCATCAGCTCCGAGAGAGCATAAGACCCACAAGGCTGATACTGAAATGCACCAACCATATATACATATACCAACCAGGTAACCACATGCTAATAATTTATCTAAGTACTGTAGCTGCTGGAAATACATAACTGACGATCCTGTCATTTTAAATAGGGTATAAGTGTACGAAATACCACATGAAACCACACCTTTATATATATATTCTAACTAGTGTAACGCGAACGCATCCTATTTGATTGTTTTACATTACGCGCCAGCTCCTCGAAGATTCGTGCTTGCATACCGTGTGAGAGCCACTTACAACGCTCGCTGCGTCGAGCGCCGTCGCGACATGCCCAGAGAAAACAGACTAGCTAAGGGAATGTAGGCGACACCGCGACTCGAATTGTTTTCGCGCGTCGTAAATATAAGAATCTGTTGTAACTATTGTAATGTTTGGTTCGTGTGTGATTTTCTCGTGTATCGTAACCTAATAAATGTGTGTATGACAAGATTTAACGGGTGGTCTCATTCCAATTCCGTTATACTAGTCATTTATCATAGTTAGAAATAATATCATTATAAACAAACAGACTTGTCACATCAATGCTATGTCATCTTGTCAACATATCTAATAATGAATCTATTACTTAAAACCTTCCATGATGCATAATATAATGACACATTCAGGTTTATCCTTAATTAATAACCTAACACCATAAATAAAAGAAAATTATTTTTATTTATTTATTATTTTCGAGACTTCTTACTAACTGATATTTCTAACTATTAGCCCAAATAAAGGTATCAGAAGAAACTGTAATATGTCACAAAAATCAACCTTTTTATATGCCTCCAAAATAATAGTACTTTGTGCAAAACCGAAGGTACTGCTGACTTACCTAATATATAAAATGTTACTTTTATTTTTATTGCGATTGTAAGTATTGTAATTATCAAAAACACTGATAATAAATATATTATCTAATCAATGAAGTGATCAAGATGCCCCCCTCAAAAACTTATCAATGGCATTATATCTTAATAGCACAATTAAATGTGGTCATCAAAAAATTTAAGGTTTCTTTGTTTACTACAGAACGCTAAAAATAGTGCAGGGTTAATAACGTAAACTACTGCTGTTTTAATTAATGATATGGTAAAAAATTATTTAGCTGGCGATGAAAGAGGTGGTTATATACCACCCCATTTGAATGTTTTGAGTGCAATAAGAATTTGGGCCCGTGGTGAGGTCAGTAAAATGCATATCAACATTAATGACCAATGAACCTACATCTTTCAATATTGTTGGCGTTTTTAAAGTTTTAAATAACTTGTTTGTGATTTCAACAGATTCAAGATGATGCAGGAGATCTAAGTGGAATGAGTCAGCCAACAATTTCACTTATATGCAAACAAGTTGCTCTAGCACTAGTAGCACAAAGAGCGCGATGGGTTAAAATGCAACAAAGTGATATAGAGCAAAACAATGTAATTGCCGGCTTCTATTAAATATTTGGATTTAGACAAGTGATTGGAGCCATTGACTGTACCCTTATTCGAATTCCGGAAGTGAGTGGAAATATTGGACAGTACTATATAAACAGGAAAGGATACAGTTCAATAAATGTACAAGTAAGTTTTATGGTAGTCCAACTGGTTACCTACAACGTGTTATTGAAATAACTGAAAACCACTTACGGAGTCAAGTATGATCAACTTTTACTATGGGAGCAACCCTAAAGACACGAAAAAAATCAGCTGATCCCTACATTTGCATTCACATAAATCGAATTTCAAATTCAAAATTCAAATTAACTTTATATGCTTAAAATGTGGTACAGAGGATGGTACCTTTTTAATAGGTTTTTTCAGGGTTGGTCCCATAGTAAAAGTTGCTCATACTGATGAGTACAATGGCCCCATAAGAGGTTTTCAGTTGTTTCAATAACATTTTGTACATAAGAAGCTTTTTATTTAAGTATTTAGTCTTTTGAGTAAAGCCATGCTAATTTGTGTTTCATATTAATCAATGTCATTATGTCCCTTGTTCCAGGTAGTGTCAAATGCAAATTTAGAAATTATGGATATAGTGGAACATTGGCGAGGCAGCACCCATGACTCAAGAATATTTAATGAATGCCGCTTAAAACGAAGATTTGAACCATCAGAATTTAAAGGTAGACGACTACTAGGAGATTCAGGTTATGCCTGCACTCCTTATTTATACAGTCCTGTCCTGAATCCAAATTCACAGAAAGAAGAAATGTATAACTGGGCACACATAAGGACTCGTAACACAGTAGAACGATGCTTTGGAGTATGGAAGCAGAGGTTTCAGTTCAGTGTTTACTGCATGGATTTACAATTTAGAGAAATTAGAGAATACCGAGCTACATATTGTTTCATTGGCAACATTGCACAATATAGCAATGCACAGGCAAGATCTATTTGAGGATGTAGAAGAAGATGATGAAAATGTACCAGTTACACATAAAATAAATGACTCCCTACGAGGGAATGCATCACGAGCAGCATTTATTAATCAAAATTTCTGGTTATAAAGTTCTAACAAATGAATTATGTATATTGTACCACAATAAATTATGTAAACCTACAAACATTTCTTATTTTATTGTTTAATCCTTATTGTAGCATGTCTTATTTTAAAAGCTAGAAAACAAGGAAAGGTAACAGTCATATTGATGGTAATAGGTATAATCATAATCTCATGTTATGATGAAATGAAATTCCAAAACTGATCTTAAGTAAACCATCTGATATTCAAAATAGATTAAGGAAATTGGGCCCAAGCAGAAGACTTCAATATAAAGTTAAAGTTGATGAGAAGATAAAGCTAAGGAATTGTATTATGAGTATAAAGATATTGTTTTTCTGAACACTAGAGTTTTTTTTGGAATTAGATGTATATACTAATGAAATTTTCATAAAAAAATATTGAATTAATTTACGGTAAAATTCTGACATATAGTGTTTCTCTTAAAGTGAAAAAGAATTTTCAAACATGGACAGTCCTATTACAAAAAACTCTTAAGTACTAGGTAGAAACACGTCTAGGTTTGTTACGGTATTAAAGTTAGTACCAGGACTAAAGTGTGTTCTTATTACAAAACAAGGACCATCCGATCAGCTAGTACAAAAGATGTTACCGTCTTAAATAATATCCACAGATAAGAAACGAAAAATGCCATTATTTCATTCGTTTATTACATACTTCATTCGAAGCAACGTTCTGTTTCTCTTAATATTGATATTATCTTCACACTTGAAATGCTTTAATAATTATTTATCAGTACAAAAATATATTATAAATTGTTCTTTGTTTAGGTCACAATCTATTGAAAAAGCACAATTAGTTTTTTTTTTCGAATGGACTCTCGCAGAATTGGTACCCAAAATAGATACCCTTTCTGCTTAAACGGGCGGGTGGCGGAGAATCCCGTTAGGGACTCCATCCGCCGAAAAGCACCACTATACTATTGAAGCTAGGAGTGAGCGTTCTAAAGACGAACCGTTTTTAACGACCGTTTTCTGATCTACGACGAAGGAACCGTTTTCATATTCTGATTAAAACAGTCGTCGTTCCAAAATCTAGTCTTCGAATGTTTGATGCGAATTTATACTTAATGCCTCTGAAAATACAGCCGAACATGTGCAATGTCTTACAAAACCAGTCTTCGTCCCGACGATCAGAGCAAAGAAAAATGATCTTTACTGGTATAGACATAAAGTATAACTTCAAGCAAAAGTGTATTATCTCGTCGTTTCGTTCATAAAACAGTCGTCGTTGCACAAACCAGTCTTCGAATGTGTCATGCGAATTTATACCTAATGGCTCTGAACATACAGCCGAACATGCAATGTCTCACAAAACCAGTCTTCGTCCGCGACGTTCAGAGCAAAGAAAAATGATCATTATTGCTATGATCATAAAGTATCATTTTCAGGCAGCCTTCAAACCAGTTGCGAACGAGGACCGTTTCGAAGACTTGTTTTCGTCATCGTGAAATCGGCTGCGTTCCGTTCACCGTAAAATCGACAACGACCCACTCCTAATTGAAGCTCTTTTTATAGTCGAGTTGTTATATTTATTAACAAATCTAGCGTAAAATTAGTGAATCACATACGCGCCGCGCGCGCGTTATTTGAGACGAACAAATGCTTATGTTGCGTCCTATATTAAATAACTGCCCTTGTTATTTTTATTCATTGTTCTTAGTATTGCAATGGTATGTGAGCTACCAACAACAAAAGAAAAAATGTGGTGAAAATTGGTGTCCTGAAAAAAGTTAGTGAAATATCGACATTTTATTAATAAGAAAAGCTTTTTATCATCCTTATTTAGACTAACGCGAATGTTCTTTTCTTATAAATATTACGCCATCTTATTGCTCAATCAACTTATTATTATAGACGTTAACGTCAACGAAAACTTTAGTAAATATGTCCAAATCTTCCAACAAATCCATCAAGTCAATCATGTTAATATCATATCAACGATAACAAGGTTGTTACCAAAGTTAGTACCATAGTTAAACTAGGGGTCTCGGCGGTTTAACTTTAGAACCTTAGTTAGTACTAGGATTAGTGATAATCTTCGTTTTATAATAACGTTTTATTTAGTTCCTGGTTTAATAAATAAATAAATAAATATTTTGGGGACATTTTTTACACAGCACCATCTAGTCCCAAACTAAGCAGAGCTTGTGCTATGGGTACTAGACAATGGATATAATACTTATATACTTTTTTTGTTGTAAATACATACTTATAATACATATGAAACACCCAGACCAACACAAACACTTATGCTCATCACACAAATATTTGTGTCCTGTGGGAATCGAACCCACGACCTCGTTATCAGCAGTCCGACACTCGTACCACTAGACCACAGAGGTCGTCAAATCCCAATACTATATTTAGTCCGCGTTTTGGAATAAGGCTGGGAGAGTTTTAATATTAAAACTGCCACGTCCTTAATCCCTGTGATGGATGGTACGGAAGAAAATAAACTACAGAAAAACATGTCTCAGCTGTAGTTACATAACGATTGCCTCAAGGATAGTGATCAGAAAAAGTCACTGATTGCTTTTGTTTTGAAAACTAGACTTACCAAGATTGCTAAGTTAAAGTTAAAGCGAGAATACGATAGCGTAACAAGTCTTGTACATTGACATAAAAGCCTATTTACTTGCGAAAAAGACAGCTAATTCTATTATTTGTCAATTAAATAATTTGTGCCAAAATAACATGTCTGTCAGTGACTATGGCGATAAATTATCGGAATTATTTATTGACTTCACTATTGCGCAAGCCGACGGAACCAAAAAGGCATGTGAAATACTTAAATTAATAAACGAAAAACTGGCTATTAAAAATCTCTGATGGACTTAGAAATAGGCGATTAAGCATTGTGTTATATCAGTTTCTATTTTAATCATACTTATTAATATATTGCCTAAGTTTCCACTAGGGACATTTTCATTGGTCTCTCCGACCACTACACTACAATATGTGGTTGCAAAATCTTACTGATGATGAAACAAGATTTTCCCATACAGTTTCATTTGTATTAATATCAACAAGTTTCAGGGGCACTATTGACGAAATAATTAAATTTGGATCAGAAATTAATTCACTTTCTTCAGGCAAGTCTTGCTTGTAGTCACTTTGTCCGCTAGAGCCATCACAACACAATTGAGAATACAAAATATATATTTTAAAAAAAACGAGAAGGAAAATGGTGATCACATCCTTGGAAAAAATGTTTACACAGTTGATTACAGACGTGAAAAGGGATAACTTCATGTCGGAACCAATCTTGTTGACAAAATTAAGGCGTCTAAAACCGCTGAGAGATCTGGGCTTCAGATAAAGCGTAGTGATTCCACAGTAGCATAACTAGTGTTAAATTAATACAGTACTTATTTATATTGAAATACAGATTAATTTTATTGTTAACAACAATTTAAACAACAACAGGTAATTTTACCAAGCGCAAGTCAATAGCGAAATGACCAAAGCACTTACATACAACATTAAATTACATACAACACAGTGCACTTACATGCACTTATATGTAAAACTGGTTCTTTCTATCAATGGAAGTTTTGCCGAAGCATCAAGCGAATGCATTGCTGGCAAGGGATGTAAAGCTGTGTGCAAACACGTGGCTGTTGTGTTGTGTGTGTTGCTTTATTAAAATTTAAAGAGCAAGGTAAATTGAGCATAAAAGATACATGCACTGACAAAAACAAGTTTGGCATATGCCTAAAAAAAGCAAGATAGATGTTTCACCAAAAAAGGCTGAACAAATAAATTTTACTGTTCCTTTGTACAATGTGTTCCCCCTATTACATGGGATTATAACATAACTGGCGAAATGAGGAAAATGTAATGATCCTAGACCACAACAATACAGGAATATGCCTGACTTTAACGTATATATCACCACTCTATATCTTCTCATGGGTGTCGTAAAAGGCGACTAAGGGATTTACCAGAGGATAGGCAGCAGCGTTCTCCGAGTATTTAACCAACCTACTGCAATCACCAACCCGCCTGCCAAGCGTGGCTATTATGGCATATTTCTCCCTTCTTGGGGGAGGCCTATGTCCTGCTGGACACCTTTCGCCTGAAATGAAAAAAAAATGATGTCATAAATAAACTATACTGCAAGCAGGATGAGAAGTTTGTGCATTAATGGAGCTTTTACTGCAGCGTCTGTTCCAAATATCGCCCATGATCATGATTACTTATTTACCTCAATCATGCATCAATTGACACACAATCTCATTCAGGTTAGCATAAAATTAAGCATTATATACTTTGTTTTTAGGTATTACATGTTACTAGCCTGTGACTGTGCCCGAAGCTTTACCCACACTATTTACATTTGAAAAACTCAGTCCCTTTTCTACTGTTCCCGAGTGATCTTTGGAAATTAGTAACAAATTGGTAAATAAATATATAAAAAACACCATGCAAAGTGTAATTTTTGCGAGAAGACCGGACGCCAAGAAGAACTCGCTTTGACACGTAATCGCATTTTGCGCTCATTGCGAGATGCGTCTAATCCATTTTCATGTACTGCTGGAGTATTCAGCGGAAAGTACAACGAAAGACCTTACACTGGCCCTAATACAAGAAATAAAAGGATTTTTTGTGTGGCGGCAACAAATGGTTTGCCATACCTGCAGAAATAAAGATGAGTTCCGAACTTATACCTATATAAAAATTTACAAATAGGTAACCCAAACACCATACCTACTGTTATGTATTGCTAGATAATCTGTATTTGATTAATTATTGTTTCAATATTCACATGTATTAACCGCTCTTCATTTTTTAACTCACGGCAGTGATCAAAAATCTTCTGCTGGTGGATATGATTTATCCATGAGCCAACCCAGTCTTAGTCGCTGCTTTAAAGAAGTGACTGAAGCCTTAAATCTGCAAAAAATACAGGGAACCGAACTGTACAGGGTAAAAAATACCGCCTCTATACTCATATTTCACTGGTAATCAACCGTTGGAGACAAGCGATATTAACTGTGAAAAATCGTATCGATGATTCGTAATCATCCCCGACTTGATCGTGACCACAACTGTTAGTTATATACCATATTTTTCTTCTTTACAGGCGTGCGACTCAGATTTAAAGATATTTAATATCTTAGCTAGATTCCCGGGAAGTTCGCACTATTCATTTATCTGGCATAATTCCGCATTACGTTAGAAACTGCAGGAGCTAAATGCAAATGGAGAAGAGTGTTGGCTCCTTGGTAAGAAAAGCTATGTTCATCATTCATTACACATAATATATAAAAATAAAGACCTTTGGTGTGTATATGCGTCGTTGCAAGGTGATTCACCTCATGAGAAGACAAAGAAGATGAAGACTACCACTAAACCAATCAGCTCATGCATGAAGCCCATATCTCATGATCTGTTTGGCACCGATAGTGGTACACAAGAAGAGGAACCTATTGGAACCGTACAGGGTAAAAAATACCGCCTTTATACTCATATCTCACTCGTAGAGTTGCCAACGGACTAAGCAGACAAAGCGATGAGAGTAAAAATGGAATGTATTATGTGGAGCTTGTATTATACGATGTCAGAAAGGTCAAACGTGTAGCTCCAATCAACCGTTGCAGACATGCGATATTAACTGTGAAAAATCGTACCGATGATTCGTAGTCATCCCCGACATGATCGTGACCACAACTGTTATATACCATATGTTTCTTCTTTACAGGCATGCCAATCAGATTTAAGGATATTTAATATCTTAGCTAGATTCCCGGGAAGTTCGCATTATTCATTTATCTGGCATAATTCCGCATTACGTCAGAAACTGCAGGAGCTATGCAAATGGAGAAGGGTGTTGGCTCCTTGGTAAGAAAAACTATGTTCATCATTACATTTATAAAAATAGAAACCTCTGATGCGTCGTTGCAAGGTGATTCACCTCATGAAAAGACACAGAAGAAGAAGACTACCATTAAACCAATCAGCTCATGCATGAAGCCCGCAATTAATGATCTGTTTGGCACCGATAGTAACAAACAAGAGGAAAAAAAACAAAAGCAAAAACAGAAACGTTGACTATTTTATTATTTTAACGCATGTTAAGCGAATTCTAAAGATTTAAATTGTGGAAAGAAAAAATCGCTCACGAGCAGGATTCGAACCTGCGACTCCTGGCTCTAAAAATCTTTAAATCTTTAGAAACGTTGACATTAAAATTGTACATTAGTTTGACATAAGTGTTTAATTTTATTGTGAGAAATGTTATCAATTTTAATCTGGATTTTATTTTATATTTAATAACTTTGTCATACTTATGAATGAACCCATTGGAATCGTACAAGGTAAAAAAATACCGCCTTCGTCAACTCCGTCAAAACCGGTAATATAGTTACCACCTCTTTAATCCTATTTAACTAGAAGGATATACGAGTACGAACATAATATATTATCCAACAACAAGTTTGAACTTGTATTATTGAGTTGGTATTTGCATCGCGTCGCCGTTATTTAAAATGGTAAGTGTAGCCTATTTCTTAACACAGCAAACCATAACAGTTTCAACATAGTGAAACAAGTACTTAGTTCATCTTACCACCATTTAAAGAAAGAAAGAAATAAATGAAAATTATGCCATAACAAACAACAACATTGCTCTAATAAGCAAGATTTTAACGGCTGAATTACAATTGAATTAAATTTAAAGGTAAGTATTTCTACAATTACGAATTTATGATAAATCAATACTTAATTATTTGAATTTATATGACTTTTTACATAATTTTGCCTATCTTAGCATCCTCTTCCATCATCTTGGCATCCTGTGGTGAGCGCTTTTTTTTGCGGTGCGTATTTAATTTATCTTTATTTGAAGCATCCAGCTTGATGACGCTTATGCTATTGGAAATCCATTTCTGTATGCACGAGTTAATGAAAATTATTATACCGAAGAAGCAGAACTAGGACATCAGGAGTATTTAAATGCAAAAGAGGAAGAAGAGAAATATGCGAAACCTAAAGACCTTAAACGAAAGAAATAATATTAATAAAGTCATAAAAAGTCTCCTGCATAATCTTCATCATATGGTATTCGGAAGGAGACAGGAAAACCTCATCATTTGATTAAAATACATATTTTTGATCTTAGTAGAAGTGATGTAAATAATATAATAATTTGAGAAATTGTTAATGTGTAACTGATAGTGCTAACGTAAGCAAAAAGTGTAAAAGGTGATTATGATGATATTTTGGATGAAACTGAACCTCTGGTAGACAAAATGGTGAAAAAAACACAGTAATAGACAATATTACATTTATGTATCATCTTAGATTATATACCTCACAAGATAAAACCACACGAACAAAAAGTTAATGTATTGAAAACCTTGCCGTCTACGTAGTACATGCGAATTACGCACACACTCACATCTAGTGTCTGGTGACTTAGCACGAGTGCTAGCACGATTGTAGCTACTCACTAGTTCGAAAATAGTCACTCACTCATTTTGTAACATTGTGCTACCACGATTTCGATGCCCGAGTCGCGTGCGTGACGGTGCGTGTAATGCATGCAAAGTTATCTGTGGCATGTAAGTGTGCGTTACTTGCATAGTGCACCTTAGCACATACAGTACATGATACAAACTCGCCTCAATCGTGCTAGCACAGTGTGGTGGCACAGATATCAAAAGAGCGCCTCGCACGATCCTCACTTTTTTTAGGTGTGCTACCCAAGACTACTCACATCCAAACCTTGCCGAATTATTTTACTACCGAACGTGTCACCGCGACGCTTTGAAAAAAATATCAAAACACCAGCACAGCATACGATGATAATAATAATTCTACAATTATTTTAAAGTCAGATAGAATTAATTTTCACAAGTAAAACTTGTAATTGGTAACGCTCAGAAAAACCTGCATAAATGAAAAAATTTAGAAACATGAGTGCTCGCGTTCTCTCTTCAAATCTTCGGTCGCTCATTGATTGCATAGGAATTTAAAATAGGTTTGTTTTTATGTACAATGCTCAAAAGATCCTACGAAGAAACGATTGACTGTTATATGCGGAAGATGGAGAAATTACGGGATAAACACCGTCACAAGTGACGGCGCGGCAGCGTCGAGAAGTTTCCCTTTCGTCTTCAGACCAAGATAACAAACAAAATTGGCATGTTTAATTACCTTTTACTATCGTAACAACTAACAACTGTAACAAGTAGGTACTGTTCAAAGTGAAAGTTTTGAGTTGATATTTTGCCATAGATTGAAATCTGAACGCGGGTAAAATATTACCCACCATAGATTCCTTAGCGAACGCGACGGCGAATTTTACTAATGGATTCGAATTTGAACCATTTATTTATTTTATCAACGTACCTAGGAAGTACGTTGTAGTATTAGGTTGTTGTGTGCGTCATATGGAGCGCAAGAATAAAATATTTTTCCTTCTTTACCTCGTTCATTATTTTTGTCCTCTAGGAGGCGAATCAATCATGTGGAATTTAACAGATCCAACCGAAAGTGACCCGCATCACGACCCGGTGCCCGATTAACCGGATTTTTCTACCCGATACTGACGAACTTCAGCCTGAAATTTTGCCTAAGTCCATTACGAACCCAACTAAATAACCTGCCAGTACCACCGGTGACGGCGCCGGAGCCGTCACTGGCGCCGCCGCCGGTGCCCTTCGAGCCACCATTGGATCCAGAGATTCTATCAGCCCGCGGCGAGGCGACCGATCAAGGACCAATTTGTGGTCAAATATCCATAGTAATTTAACTCAAATGTGGCAACCATTACACAAAAACGGAATGAATGACAAAATTTTGAAACAGTACCTCAAGTAACTAAACGTTACTTCAAGCGCCAAAGTTGAACATTAAAATTTCGGCCACAGTCGCCGAAATGGTAAGGTTGCGTGATAAAAAGTCGAGACATCCCAAAAACAGCTGGGTTCCGCATTACAGCCATTATAGCAGAGCGATGACGTCTTTACTAACCAGTGATAATAAGATCGAAGTGGTTAAAGCCCTGAGTGATGGCTGTCGCATTTTGTGTGACTTACATCATTCCGAAACCCAAGCTAGAACTAAAATTATAGCACCCGGATGGGAGAAACCTTTCCTCAATGTGATACAGGATAGCAAGCGAGAGAGACACTGTTCGGTACTAGTTAACGGAGAAAATAAAGGCGTCAAAAACGATTGAAAAACAGGGACTGCAGATCAAAAAGACTGTTCAACCAGAATGATCCAATCCGGTTGCCCAGCCCCGAAGTACAGTCACAACACGGGAAAGTTGAGCCACTTGCTTATCGTCATAACTTGGCTGTCTTATACAAATCGGGCAAAGTCTACTATACTCGTTCGTTTAAAAATAAAAAATGCAATTTAGTCTTTGTCGTTAAGTATTGTAATAAGTTGCCAGTCGACAAAAGTTACAGGTGTAACCTTTGTGCAAGTACAGTCTAGCAAAAATATGTTAAATCGGAACTTAATTTCTATCTTTGTCAGTATTGTGTCAATCTGGGTTTTATCGTGCAGTGTGAACACTTAAGTTCTACCAAAAACGCGATTTTAATAATAGGTAGTTAGTTGGTTAGTACTTTTTTATACGAAATGCTATTAATTCATCTACTCAGCATTGCATATACAAGGTACAATGTCTATACATTGCTAGGGCAGTCGCTCATACTTCTATTTAGCCATGTCCTTAGGATGGATAAAATATTACATTTAAATTTCACTTTTAAGTTATACACATGAGAGGGACCAGCTGAAAATCAGTGCTGTGCATACCTACATGCACAGCAAATACTGAGCTGGACCCCTTGCTACACATATTATTTTGTATACATGTTGTCTTCTCTTTAATTTGTCCTGTTACCTTTTCATGTAATATGTATATTTTATGTGTGTGTGGCAAAATAAATGGTTTAAATGGAAATGGTTTACATTACATTAACGAGCAATTCCTCATTTTAACCCTACGGAAAGAGCGTCTCATCCACACGTAGTCAAATTGAAACTAATCCTTGAAAGGAATCCAAGCCTAGCGAAAGGCTTTTCAAAAGTTCCGAGTACAAGAAATGCGGCAAGAAAGACTTGGGAGAAAATAGCATTGCAATTAAATAGCTTGGGAGGTTGTGTCAAATCATGGAAGCAATGGATAAAGGTATGTTATAAAGCTAAATCAAATCATTTCATTTCCATGAAATGTGGTACAAGTGTTATAATAACATCAACATCATAACATCCTTACATCATTACATCATTTTTCATGTTTCCATTACAACTAGATAGGTAGTTATATTCCAGTTATATAGTTAGTATAGTTATGTTAATCAGCCTAAGTCTAGTTTCCACACTGTGGTACACAGTACTTCTTTGTCTCGGCACTGTTCTTTGTACGAACGAGGATGTTAGTTTAATCATAGTTTAAATAGTTTCAGATTACTCTTAGGTTTATGTTTCATTTGTTTTAAATATAAAATAATGTATTATTGTTCTTAGATTAACAATAGTACCTTATTGTTGGAATAATTCAGACAGTCTAGCTTCGACTGCTTTAATGTAAGCTCGTGTCGTAAATAATAAAATCTTATTTCGATACAACATAGAAATAATTAACAATTTATTTCTTTTTTATTTAAAATACTATTAACGCTCCCGAAATCTAACAAGATACTAACTATTATTTATCATTGTTATAGTATTGCGCTGACAAAAAAGCGCAGTAAAGATAAAGGGAGCCCCTTAGGTTCCAAACTAGAAATAAGACTAGTGGTGGAGCAGAGGTGGTAGAGCTTAATAAAATAGAGGAGCGGATTTTTACTTTAATGGGTGGTGAAAGCTTTGCAGTTTGTGATAGGCATTTAAAAATAATAAACCCATTTGTGTAAGTTTTTAATTTTGTATACTTATGTAAGAATCTGTTTTTATGATTTCCCCATGGACCAAAAGTCACACAATTGTTTTTTTATAGACTGTAATAAGTTATTTAATGGATTAAAATAAAATTTTACATAGTTTTTTTTTTCTCTCATAATACTCAAATTTATAAAACATTACGATGGCTGCAGAGAAAAACTAAATGCCTATTTAGTTAATTGCAACAAAGCTTACGAAATAGCCTCAGGTCCTCAAGAGGTTAACTAATCTAGTACTGGTGAGGTGTAGTGGCACGCGGCGCAAAACCCGAGGTGACCGCCAGGCGGCGAGCGTGGTGTTGGTTTCACAGCTGGACAGACTTGTTTGAGTATCTTTTAATTTTAACGTAGCTACAGCTACAGCTAGCCCTCTGGACACGTCTGGAGGGAACGGCAGTTGTTAGGCCAGTGCATCCTGCGTACGGGCAATAGAATCCTTTCGAGGGATTAACCTTCGGGGGATCTTATTGCCTGTGGCAAATATTCTGGTACGGGAGGGGCCCTATGTGGGCCAATGGGGAGTTGCTCCACGTGTCCCTCTGATGCCAACAGAGGGCACAGTGGAGCAGGGGCGGGCCCGGTGTGCACTCACCCTGCCACTGGGTAGGCAGCGGGGGGACTGTCCTTCCCTGCCCCCGTCGATCTCGTAACCTCGGGAGTGCCTGCTGAGTAGTGTTCTCGCGCCTCTTGGGACCGAGGGTCTTGGCTTCACCGCCCGGACCGCGAGGAACCTCTATAAAAGATTACGGGAGGATGGGGCCTGCGAGCAGCACACTCGGGGTAGTCTATGGGTTCTTAGAAAAAAATTAATTAATTTTGTATTGTTTTCCTTTTGTTGTAAACGTCTACGTATGCACAATACTACCACAACTAAACTTGTTAGGAAGAGCGGGGCCTCCTAGCACAGGTATTATCCATACTTAAAAGGAGACCCCAACGTTAGATATAATTGTAAATTGTACATGCTACTGAAATAAATAATTTTGAATTTTTTGAATTCTTATGGGTTAAGGGTCGCACATGCACGTGATCCCGCACTACATATACATATGTAGTTAAGTGACGCCATCTCATGTACTTATACCTCAAACAGACATTTTGTTCATTACATTGTATTTCACAAAGCAACATTATATTTCTTGGTTCAGGGTTAATATTCACTCTATAGTTTTCCTTGTATGGAATTGGACACGTACCGCGATAATCTGCTCAACTTTATCACCTTCTTTGACATATTTATAAACCATTTATCGCACACTACGTGATGTTTAGACTTTATAGTAAATTAGAATGTTCAAGATCCTCGTTCCAAGGACACAATGGAAATCGATCCGTATGAAAACGGGAGCTGCGACTCCTGAAATTCATTCTTGCTTCGCCTTATTGTACATATTTCTATCCAGTGTAATATTAAAGAGTGTTTAAGTCATCACTGCATTTTATTCCGTAACTTGAAGATATTAAAAGAAGTCCGTGTTAAACCTCTGTGAAGACTCCAGTCTCAATCCACTCGAGACAAAACCAAAACTGGCGCAGTCGGTAGGATCTGCAGTAACATAGGTGATTAAGTGCAGAAAAGTAAATTACCATTTTATAACTACTTCCTGCCATCCCTGATGTCATGTTCTGCCAAAAGCGAAACGCTGATTGAAAGATTCCATTAAAAAAAAAAGTAATTTTTTGAAAACGGAATAAAAAGGATTGTTTGTTGAGACTAACTAACTAACACTGAAGATAGCACCAGCCGCCAAATAAAGAATCGGGAGGATCCATATGAGGAGTCCATCGACTTTTCTTCCTTAACAAACCCTTCTGTCTCCATAAATAGACATACGTGCTAACAGGGTTACTTGATATTTTTTTATTCTTTTTACCCTGGTAAGTAAACGTCTTTCTTTCTTCGAATAAAGCGTAATTTTATATTTAGATTTTTGTGTAATCCCGGTAAGTGGACGTAGGAGCCAATGTTTGTATTTTAAGTTTTTGTATATATTCAGATAAAAGGCCACTTATGCCAACGGATATATTTTTATAATTCTTGTGTCTTCAGGTAAAAGGACATAAGAGCCGTCGGATATACCTGTGAAATATTAACAACCCGGTAAATAGACATTAGTGCTGGCGGGAATATTCCAGGTGGCTTAGTTCGCCTGATGATTTAATTGTGTACACATAAAATATACTTATGTAATATTCCAGGACGCATACTTCGCCTGATGATTTATTAATAGTCCGCAAAAAAATAATTTTGTAAAATAAAAAATTCATTACAGGCACCTGTTAAATGAAATAATAGAATTGTATTATAAAACTGTTTCAGTTAGGGATATCCCAGTTAGAAATAAGAAAAGGCTAAGTTAGTTCTGATAACATTTAATTGATGAAAAAGGGAACAATAACGGTTTATAATTCTAATCGGGCCTAGTAGTTGTGATAATAATTCGCAACGACATACAACTTTCAAGTTGCGAATCAGCACTTGAATATCCTGAAAATGTTATAATAATACTAGTTAAATATGTAAGATGCTTTTATAGCCAAACATGGATGAACTTCACATATTATAACAACCCTTTTACCTGTGTTTACAAATAAATTAATTCTATTCTAAGAAAATGTACAGACAGACGCAGCAGACGCCATAACTTATTTATTATAGCTTATAATAATAAAAAGAAAGAAAGAAGAAAGAAAATGATTTATTGCCACAACAAGACGACATGCGGTAGGTGCACATAAAAAATACTAAATAATAATAAAAAAATATAATAGTATTCATTCAATGACTGGTTTTACTCCTTTTGAAATAATCTTTGGTCATATCAGTGCACGTAATATTTGATACGTAATTTAATCAAAATTATATGCATAAACTCGTAAGAGATCATGAAAAGAGAACAAAAGTTCTATGTAAATATATTTCTGATAAAATGCTCGATTTTGAAGAAAATAATGAAAAAATAGGCTAGAAGCCATAGGTTCTTCGACCCATGATTTCGAAGTAGGAAATTAAATTTATACTAAAACGGTCAATAAAAGACAAACCTCGCTATGAACAAGCAATTGTTGCTGGTAGTTCACAAAGAAACGTGGTACTGATTACAACAAGAGATCAAGAAGCAAGCGTACCGATTAGAAATGTAAAAAGACCGAAAAAAAATAAAGAATTTAGCTTCATATGAAAGACAAGGACTGTACCGTATCTAACCCTTTTTCAGTAAAGCTAAAAACTTTGGAATTAGGTATTAAAGATAGGATAAGATTTCATGTGATAAAACATGTATAAGACATAATTTTAATATTAAAGAGCCTCTGGAGTCTGGATGTGTGATTTAAATGTTCTAACTTTAGAATCAATGTCCTTTGCTAATTGAGCATTCATACATACATTTACTGTCTATGTTCTATTTCTGTGGTCTAAGTTATAGTAGATTTAGGAATTTGTGAGAAATGTATGGACGTCTATTTTCCTTTTCCCTTTGTTTCCCCACTGGAAGACAAATCAACATGCATCACTAAAATGGAAAGTGACGTTGAGCAATATTTTATTGATACTACGAGTAATAAAGTGGTAATATCTATTGCTGACGGTCAACGACCGTCCCATGTCTACAAATTCCGCTGCTACGAGACGATGATCAGGGGAATAAAAGAACATTGTTCATCTGAACATTATAATATTTAATAATTGTTAGGTTCATAACTAACCCATTCGCAGAAGGTGATGTTTCGGAAAAGATTAAAAACTATTATGGCATAGAAAATTACGATCAATTAGAGCTGTAAATAATAACCATGAAGAACGACTTGAGCCTGAAATCATACATGAGGGACAAAAACTTTTGGAATATTGTTTATGAAAACAAATATTCCATTTTAAGAGCATTATCTCTTAAAACACACGCGTATAGTGTATCAACGTACTGTTATGACCCTTATTATAAGGCAGTAAAGCCTAAATCAGCACTCCTATTGTTATTGTCATAAATGTTCATAGGTATTGTGCTGAGTATTAGTTTCATTAGTTGGTCATTTTAATATTGAATAAATTCAGTTAGAATCTGGGCATCACCGCGTGCAGTACCAAAGTTTGGGAAGTCATACGTAATTCGGTGTAACGTAGTTTGTGTTCCAAATAAATAGTGTTGTAGGTCATTGTAGTTTTTTTTTTAAAAGACAACCGTGGTCTGCCGTCTAACAAATTGGTGTCAGAAGTGGGATACCAGAGACGAAGTCTTACGACGTAGAGTCAAACAGACACTGGTATCCCGAACCTGTGCCACCCCAACCGTCTCTGACCGACAGTAAGACTTGTCCCAAGGTCAAGCCTGCGTCAGCTACAGGACGACAGTAAGCCTCCGCTCTTCAGCGTGAGCCCGCTCCAGCCACAACCTAGGACGACGGTAAGCCACCGTTGAACAGCTTGAGCCCGCTCCAGCAAGGAACTACATTTTGGACGACAGTAAACCACCGCTCTTCAGCGTGTGTCTGCTCCAGCTACATATGCTACAGGACGACGGTTAGTCTCAGCTGCAGCAAGCAGTCTCAGCCCGCTCCAGCCGGATCTCCAGGACGACGGTTAGTCTCAGCTGCAGAAGGCAGTCTGAGCCCGCTCCAACCCGATCTCCAGGTCTAACTCACAACCCATCATCAAGGTCAAGAAGTTCCACAGTCCCGTGTGAAAAATTCCATCGACGACGTCACGGCACAGCAACACGACACCGGTTCCCACTTCGGCGATGTACACGTTCCTCGTATTACTGTGAGTGCTTCTTGTGCCTATCTTGCAAAATTCAACGTTCAATCGTGTTTTCTAATCACAATTTTTGCAATTTCTAATTCTTTTAAATTTCTAAAGCTTTTAATTTTTTAAATTTTTGTTAATGACTCCGTAATCTTTTTTCACTGCATCATTTAATATCTTATCTACTTCGCTTCATCTAAAAAAGATAAAGCTTAGTCAAAAAGGGGGAGCTGTTATGACCCTTATTATAAGGCGGTAGAGCCTAAATCAGCACTCCTATTGTTATTGTCATGAATTTTCATAGGTATTGTGCTGAGTATCAGTTTCATTAGTTGGTCATTTTAATATTGAATAAATTCAGTTAGAATCTGGGCATCACCGCGTGCAGTACCAAAGTTTGGGAAGTCATACGTAATTCGGTGTAACGTAGTTTGTGTTCCAAATAAATAGTGTTGTAGGTCATTGTAGTTTTTTTATTAAAAGACAACCGGGGTCGGCCTTCTAACAGTACGCATGCGAATTCATATTTTTAACAATGAAGCACTTGAAATCAAAATATAGAAGCAGAATGACAAATGTAAAGGACATGACCGGTGACTGCCTACCACTTCAGAAAATTGTGTGTAGGATTACAGCTTTTGTGACTAAGATTTTACTTTCATAGAATTTCATATAATAAGTATTATCAGTTGTACAACTTGTACATAAAATTTTATTTGTATTTCTAGCTGCCATTGGATGCACACATTTGTCAACCCTGTTATAACTTATTAAATACCGAAGAGGCTGACAATGAGAGATTGCTAGGCCATATAATGGTATGTCGTGGGTGTGGTCTCAGTCAGTCAGAGGACTACGTTTCTATACTATTGCCTCAGACAGCCCATTACTACTCATTATTTCTCATGATAACTATCGGGTAAGTTTAATTTTTTCAAAATGGACTTGCGTTTGACTGCCACGTTACCTGATGTTAAGCGATGGTGCGGTTGACAACGGTACACGCTCGCCCAGTAAAAACCTATTCACTTCACTCAAGTCTTATTATGATTAGTTAAATAAAGTATTTATTTTTATATACTGGTATTCATGATATGAAGTGCCATTGCTGCAGTAGTTTTCTGTGATCGGTAACAGTCACAATATTGCTGCAACTACAATGCTGTATTTGTCATAGGTACTCAGTCTTTAGGTGGAAAATCAAGATTATAGTAGAACAAAAAATGTACATTAATAAGTCATTCTCTTTTTAGGATATGGCAACAATCTATGCGTGTCGGGCCTGTGACTCGAGCGAATCGTCAGTTAGTTCAGGATTCATCAAGGGACTTAGAAGAGAACGTGGCCCCAGCAGCCATTCCACATGGATCATTAACGTGTTTCTTTTGTATTTTATTTTTATTCATTTGGTATTTAACCTTGTATTTTGTATTTATTTCCCTATTTTGTAAGTTTTTTGTACTTTGTGTGTCATGTCTATGGGCCTTGAGGCCGCAATAAAGAATGTATTATTATTATTTATTATTAACACCACTGTCTCCAACACCACTGTCTCCACCACCACCACCGCCACTAGTACCACTACCACAACCAGCACATGCATCAGCATATGGTATAAGTCTACCAAAATACAAACGGGCCAGTAGCACTTCCAGCCATTGTGTATTTAATAGATGTGTCTATGCACGGCATTCCCATGACGGGCTGGAAGAGCGCGGTGGCTGAGGCGACGCGCGTCGGTTCTTCGCAGCGGCTGAGGGGGGCGCGGGCGGCGTGCCGGCATCGGTGCGGCGCCTGCGCCGACCCTCACTTAATTTCTTACCACGACGGTGATAATACGTTATTTTATTGTAATTTTATATTAATCTATTTTACCCTAGTAGTCATGTAGTGCCCGTACACTAGCCACCAATGGTATTCCAAATAATTGGGAAATAATCCGTAACACATTAAATAGTTTTTCGGATCACAGAGATGAGTTCTCTCTACCCAACGGCCAACTAATTTACTGCCAATGTATTTATGATTTGACGTTGTGGGTTACTGGATTCAAGAAGGAAGATAGGGTTACATTGGAAACATTTGCAGTGACTATAATATCATTAGTTCATTACTACCAAGGTTGGTTTCAGCTAAACGGAGAACCTGAAATTGGAACCTGGGAGTTTTATTCACGATTAGCATTAACTGAAGGTTAAATTATGCTTAATTTGTGGAAGTTATTTAGGATAATGGTTTGAAAAAACTAAGATTGTGACACTACCAGATTTTGTGCCTCGCGTGAACTTTTGTGAGTGGTAGATGGAAGTTTCACCAGATTTTAGCTCAAAAGTGCTATGGACCGATGCAGCATCATTCACGAGAACAGGCATTAGTATGTGGCGTTTGGAACCGCACTCTTAGTCTATAAATAGAAATGTTTCCTTAGGCTAAGCAACAAAAAATCCTGGAGTAGTTTTAAGTTTTACATACGATAGTCTCTCTCCCGCCACGGCTTGGACTAGTCGATATTTGTTATTGTAATTCCCAATGTACCAGTGTAGTGTTTCTATAATAATAACTATTATACTCAGTTTTCACTCTTACGGACTATTACTATTTAACACCACCTTCACCTCACCGCGTTACCAAAAGGGACAGGGGATCAGAACATCGTTTGCCTGGTTTCCCAAAGTGGTGACCCCGACGTGATAGATTCCGTCGACGCTGCGCGAGGTGATGACCATTGTCTTGCGGCGTACCTGTGTTGGTCACCGCGCCTAGGCTGACAGAATACGAGAGAGGCTGCCTTCAAACATACAACCCCACGAGCAGGCTACGGGCTGCTGATAACCCTCGCTGATTTACGAGACTTCGGCATAATATCCCGCCATCGTGGTGTTGTTAATAAAATCAGTGCTGTAAAAGTGTTACCTAGCTACATATTTAAGTTAATCGCGCGCCATCGCGTCGCCGAGTAGCGCGTCGTCATCGCAAAAAAAAGGGTACTTGCGACCCTGCGACCCGTGAACCCTTCGTGAACCACTTCAAATTCGTTTGAAAGTCCTGTTGTTGGGCGCGTTAAACTGCCCCTGTCGCCATTCGTCGAAAACAGCCGGCGTTCCAGTGACAGCTCAACACGGCTCCTACGGCTGTCAATGTCATCTACTGACGCGACGTAAGCGACGTTCCGGTTCACGCAAGTAGCTCTTTTTGAACATTTCTTGTGTTTACGTTTACGTGACATTAACTCAGTGTAGTTGGGACTCTAACTGCCGCACTCAGAGAGCTTCATTAAATTAGTCCTAATGAATACTTAACTAATTACCATTAAATCCGTTAAGTAACGATACATCCATGAGACATAATTTAAGGGTTCATTAGTTAATGACAGATTTAAGTAACCGTAGGGCGAAGCATCGTCAATTCACTCTATCGATTGCATGTCGATAAAGCGTTGGTGTAGCCACACTTAAAAAGTGTTGATGTTAAACAATAAAATAGTTCATATAAACACATTGAAAACTATTATTCATAGTTAGATAAATGACAATTAGTTCTTTTACTGTTAGTTTTATCATAAAGATAAAGCAAAATAGCTATTTACATTTTATTAGAATAAATCAATTGCGGCTTTTTTTCTACGGCATCACTTGATCACTTGCTGCTGTCAAATCACGTTCACAGTAACAAGGTTATGTTTGGTTTGTTTTTCGCCGGGCAAAAAAGAAACAATCGTTTTGTGAATTGTAATTTCATATTTATAATAACACGTATCATGGTAAGTATCGCTATACAATAAATGAATGTAATATGTTAACAATAAAACGACACATCGAAGGACTTCCGTTCATATTTCTGTTTGAACTTAGGATCTACAACCGAAAACACCACGAAAAAGAAAGGCCAATTTTACCGCCGATGAAAAGGCTCTATTGGCACAATTAATTAAAAAGAGATCAATCGTGGAATCAAAATTAACGGATGGCAAGTCGGTTAACAAGAAGCAAGCAGCGTGGGATTTAATAACACAAGAATTTAATTGTAACGCCAATGTACACAAGGTAGGATAGTCCACTGTTATTGATGAAATATATTCAGATTTCAGTGTTACGAATTATTTGTTAATATTATTTTTCATATTGTTTATTCCAGCTAGAGACTATCACTTTAAAGAGGGCATGGGATAACATGAAAGCGTTTACACGTAAAGCTCGTGCTACAGAAAGAGGAAATATATTTAGAACTGGAGGTGGGCCACATGCACCTCCTCCACCACCACAACATGGAGCCATAATAAGCATGGTTGAAGAGGTGGGTCAATTGTCTTAATTTAATTTTTTCTTGCCAATTACTAGAACAGAGAACAGAAATAGGTAGTTATGCAACTGTTTTTACTATTTAAATAAATTTTAGTCAGACCTGTCCGTGTGGTGCCGGACTTAAAGAATAGCACCACCCTTATATCTTCTCATGGGTGTCGTAAAAGGCGACTAAGGGATTCACCAGAGGATGGGCAGCAGCGTTCTCTGAGTATTTAACCAACCAACTGCGATCGCCAACCCGCCTGCCAAGCGTGGCGATTATGGCATATCCCCTCTTAATTGGGGGAGGCCTATGTCCAGTAGTGGACGTCTTTCGGCTGAAATGATGATGAAATGATGAGTCAGACCTTAGCATTATAATTTCTTTATTTATTATGTCAATAGCCTACTAATTTTTAATCTTTAATTACCAGGCTGCACCTGTGATGATATGTGAAATAAAAAATACATTTGATAGCGATGGCACCATTTTAGATGAAATTGATAAGAGACAAGAATTAGACTTGTCGATAGAAAATAATTACAAACAGACTATTACTTCTGTATCAATCGACACCTTAGGTAAGTTATTTAAGATTTTTAAAAACCAACTATGATAATGTTTTGTTCACCCGCTGATAAGATGTTTACAAAATTTGAATATTTAATATTCTTTTTTTCAGATATTTTGGACATAGATGAAAAAATAAATGCCCAGGAAAATTCTGGAATAAACAACTCTCAAATTGAAGAAACACAAAATAGCACAGGTATTATATAATTTATCCTATAATACAATTTTATTGTAATAGATTAAAAGAATAGGTTAATGGCAATATTACATGGGACTCCTATTACATGGGACTTATAACATAACTGGCGAATGTGGGTGTATTGTGTACAGCTCTGCCTACCCCTTCGGGGAAATACAGGCATGATGTTATGTTATGCTAGATTAAAGAGTGACTATATTTATTTTAATTGATCGTCCGGCGCACCCTGGGCAGTCGGTCCTGCTACCAACCTGCTGACTGGCTAATCTTTTCCCCACAATATGAGCTATTATCCTTATTAGTGGTGAACCGGTTCTCAAAAAACCGGATAATCACCGGTTAGAGTGAGTACCGGAGACTAATCGGTGATTGCATTAAACTACCGGTTATTTTATTTGTCACAAGAACGCACCCAAATTTGGCAATATATATATATATTTTTTTTTTTTGTTTTTTCGTCTCATATATATAGATTTGGAGTATTTTGAATAACCGGAGAACATCCGGATAATCTCCGGTGATTCAATAAAATCTCCGCATAATCTCCGGAGGCTGAAATTGCCTCCTGTTCACACCACTAATCCTTATGTAGCTCATGTCGACACAATAGAAGAGATTGTAATAGATTTATACTAAACAAATATGACTTACGGTGCCGAGACGTGGACACTGACAGTTGGGCTAGTCCACAAATTCAAAGTCGCTCAGCGAGCTATGGAGCGAGCTATGCTTGGAGTTTCTTTGAAGGATAAAATCCGTAACGAGATTATCCGGAGAAGAACCGGAGTGACCGACATAGCTTGTAGGATCAGTAAGCTGAAGTGGCAGTGGGCTGGCCATGTCTGTCGAAGGACCGATGGCCGTTGGAGCAGAAGAGTCCTTGAGTGGAGACCGCGAATCGGCAAACGCAGCGTAGGGCGCCCCCCTGCGAGGTGGACCGACGACCTAAAGAACGTGGCTGGGGGGGACTGGATGCGGAAGGCAGAGGACCGAGCGTTGTGGCGCAACTTGGGAGAGGCCTATGTCCAGCAGTGGACTGCGATAGGCTGAGTTGATTGAAACAAATATATTTATATTTTAGATTGCACTGGTAAAAATAAGTATTCAGCGGTGATCAAGACCACAGATCAAGTGCGTAGACCCACAGACTACATTCGTCGAGAGGCTGTGATGAGGATTAAACATTTAGAAAATAAGAAAAAGATGGAAATGCAAATACTGAAAACACAGGTACCTAATTATGAATTTTAAGTCAACCTCTTTTCTCTGAGTCTTTTTCCCAATCATGTTGGGGTCGGCTTCCAGTCGAACCAGATGCGGCTGAACAACAGTATTTTACACGGAGTGACTGCCATCAGACCCCCGCCATCCAGTTACTGGGTAATACCAACATCCTAAGGATAGACCAGCTGTCAGACTTTCGGACTTCCGACTACCCGTAACCACTGCCATAGATAATCAAATGGTAACCGGGAACAACAGCTTTTATGACAATGTGTTTTGTTTTATTACTTTAGTCTTAATTTATTGCCAGATTAACTTATATATGTTTTTTTTTACAGTTAGAAGTTGAACAAATAAGAAAAAAAGCAGCATTACTAGAGGAAGAGAGAAACAAAATATTATTAGAAAAATCTAAAATAGATTTAGAAAAGGTGAAAAAATCGATCGAAAATCAAAGTCATCTATCTTAACTGTTTTGACTGTTTTTGGTGGAATGGTAGATTAAAATAAAAGTATTATTATTTGATAAATTTACGGATTTTTTATTGGCTTTAGTTGCACGGTTCCAAATTGTGGATCCTTTGGAGAAGAACCGACAAGAAACTCAATGGATAACATACATACAATATAAACAGTTAACAATAACTGAAAACAATGTCAAGATAATATGAGTTGGTAGAAAAATTACCAACAGTTGATACTAAAAACACTAAAACTAAAAGATAAAAAATGTAAGAAAATTACACAATGTCAAAAATAATTATAATAAATATTTACAACATAAATATAAAATACAAGTATAAAAAGGCGCGATTAGGCGTGATTTTTATTTATTATACAATCATAATTAAGAAAAAAACCTTTCAACCAAAGATTGGCGCACTATAAAACCATTGCTACTGGGGTTTTCAGTACTCGGTTCAACATCAACTACATTATGAGTATTAATGTCATCCCAGTTCAATGGCTCCAAGTCGTCTACCAATAATGCTATATTATGCAGTGCAGTGTTGCCGGCAATTAAACAAGAAAAAGTCCGAAACCGCATAAGAAATTACCCGAAATTACCCGTTCTGTAAAAAAAAAAACATTATAAAAAAATGAAAATAAAAGTATTATGTTTTTTACCTTTTCGTTTATAGTTTTAAATCAGGTATTAAGGGGCGTCACGCCACACTTACGTGAAAGAAATATTAGGGGGTCTGAGGTGGCGAATATTTATTTGTATATTTTTCATGTTATTTTTTTTTGTTTGTTTTATGCAAATAAATATATTCTATTTTCTTCTATTCTATTCAAAAATGTCTTTCTGTGTGGATTCAGGACATTGCTTACCCAAAAGAAAAGGACGATTCTTCTCTTATAATCAAACACCAAAACGTTTTGCAATATGGCAATTAATCTTAAGAAAGATAGTAGTGTGCGAGCGCAGCGAGCTCGTTTTGTTTTTCTTACTTTTGCAAAAACATGAAGAAAGCATGAATGAAAATGTAACGCAATAGTTACTTGCATTATAGTTACGGCAAGGAAATCAGCAGAAGTACATCTAACAGTGCCAGCGAAGCGAGCGCGAATTTTTCATGTGGTATTTGGTGCTTTCGGCTTTATCTCTTTATTAATAATGTGTACAAACTAACAGGATATTTGATTTCAATATATGGCCGTAGGCCTAAACAACAAGCGCGAGCGAAGTGAGCTCGATTATTTTGGACTATGACTAAAGATTTATGCACTTAAAATATTATTATTTCTTCATTGAATTATATTAATATCCGAGCAGCACATTAAAGAAGCAGAATGATTTAGAATGATAAAGCAACCTAAAGACAGTAGGTAATCCATCAATAAAAAAACGACAACTATTTTTTACTAAAATTGCGTTTGCCAAACGAGCCATTAAGATGAAAAGTATGTGATTGTGATTTTGCTGGCACCCGTACCCTACGTTTGCCGGCAGAAACAGGTGCGGTTGTAGTTGTAGCACTTCCCCGGTTGAGCTCGTTCACAAGGAACTCTCCTACTCCACTAACTTTTGTTAAGTATCTTCTCTGTCCCGTCTACAATGACTGTAATGGGCTACATATTACAGTTAGTGACAATTGGCAAAGGACACATGATAAAATTATGGGGGGACTCAGAATTACCCGGATCATAATACTGAAGGGGACTCGACTTACTCTATTTTGTGAATGTTGCAAAAATACCCGAAATTACCCAGCAGTCATCGTTACCCGCCAAGAACCAGCTTAAGGCCTGAATTACCCGAAATCGGGTAAAAATACCCGTGCCGGCAACGCTGATGCAGTGTTGCACATGCACATGTGACAGCCACTACTGTTTCCACCTTGATACCCATTCCCACTTGAAGACAAGGAAATCTTCTTTTCCAAATTCCAAAACATCTTTCCACGGTATTCCTGGTTTTAATTTGGCTTCTGTTGTATGCTTCTTGAGGAGATGAATTTGGTGATAAAAATGGTGTTAGAAGCACATTGCTAACTGCATTCCCTAAAATTATCCCTCGTAATACCCCAGTATCAAGTCTTTGCTCACTACTATTGTAGATAAAACTATCATGTGTACTGCCAGGCCACCGGGCTACTAAATCATAAAATTCCATGTTTGGCCCTGTAACTGCCTGGACATTGATAGAAAACCAGCCCTTTCTATTTCGATATACTTCTGAAGTAGAGATGGGTAGGTCCGGATGGATACGAATCCCGGACCCGCATCACTCGCATTATTGGATGGATGTACATCCGACCGCAACTCGGATACCAGTCCGACCACTCCGACAGTGTCTACGCCAGAATGGCAATGAACGGACACGCACTGAGCGGCGGAACTGAATCGAGAATGCGGACCGGGGGGGACGGGAGGCGGGTCGTAGTGAGACACACGGGGGAATGCAAATACGCGATCGGACTGGGTTGATTAATTTTAACCGTCAATTAATTGTTTTTACCATATAAGGGTATATTTTTTTTAAATTATGCCTGTAGTAATTGTTATTCTTACCTAGTTACCTACTTCCTAATATAAGACTGATTCGTGCCATGATACTTATAATAAATGATTATAATCATTAACTCATAGTTAAATTATTTCCTTTCTTTATGTACCTATATAAATAACATTTCAGTGATCGAAGTGATTCTCTAATCGCAAAATCTACTTTTGTACAATATTTACTTCATCAAAATTAAGACTACCTAATCTTTATATAATTTGGGCTATTAAATCACAGCGTTATCTTTGCATATCACTCCCGCACTCCGAGATCCGATGATCATGGTTAGAATACCCGGACCCATATGGGTCCGACGGACAGGAACCTGGATGTACATCTTTACATCCAGATCCAACTCCGAATTATCCTCGGACCTACCCATCTCTATTCTGAAGTTATTCCTCCGGGGCTTCTTATTTTAATGTGGGTACAATCAATACACCCTATTACTCCAGGAAAATGAGCTACTTCATAAAAATTTTGCCTGCAACAAAACATAATAGTAAAATTATACCTTCATGAAAACCTATTAGGTAGTAGGTACCTATATATTTTATTCAAGGAAAAAATTGCCTAACTTCATTTTGTCAATTTCTTCTATAGTAGACGGCAATTTGACAAAATCCTTCATTTTGCTTGCTATCAATGTAGATACTTGTGCAATGATTCGAGAAACTGACTGCTGGCAGATGTTCATGACATCTCCATCCATTTTCTGTAAAACATATGGGCAGCCACATTATGAGGTAGTATTTACACTTATTAACACCTAACAAACTTTAATATAAATACCAGGCCCCTCAGAAAGTATTGCGAAAAAAAGTTTTTATATATGGGAGACTGGCCAGTTATAATGTTTTTCGAAAATATGATTATTTATAAGTAAAAATAAGTAAGTTCCAATTTCAAAATTTCCCTCCACATTTTTTGCGAGTTAATTCAAAGTATTGTGTCTCACTGAAATATGGATCTGCGCCGGGAACATTTTAGAGCTATGATTTTATACGATTTCAAGTGTCGCCTGAAACCGGATGAATCGTACGATAGACTTCAAATGGCATTCATGGATGAAGGCCCTTCCAAGGCAACCGTGTATCGTTGGTATAACGAATTCAAGCGCGGTCGACCAACTTTGGGGGATGACGAAAGAAGCGGTCGCCCTTTGACGGCTGTTACCGAAGAAAACGTGCTAGCAGTGAAAAATTTAATCCAAGACAATAGGCGAATTACATATCAGGAGATTCAACACATATTGAAGATTGGATCGGGAAGCGTTCACGAGATTCTACACAGCCATCTTCGCGTGAGGAGGATAGTATCACGCTGGGTGCCGCACAACCTCACCGATGCTCAGAAGCAGGCCCGGGTGGAATGGTGCCGTGATATGCTTAACAAATTTGAAGCAGGCTCGTCTCGGCGTGTTTACGACATCGTTACAGGTGATGAGTCCTAGATTTATCAATACGACCCAGAAACCAAGCGCCAGTCGACTGTTTGGGTGTTTCAAAATGAGCCAACGCCTACCAAAGTGAAGCGATCTAGAAGCGGGGGTAAGATTTTGATCGCTAGCTTTTTTAATTTGACTGGCCACTTGGTATCAATTCCCTTACGGGATCAAAGAAGCATTAATGCCGAATGGTATACTACCAAATGTTTGCCAGAAGTTTTCTCTGTTATAAGCAACAAGCGACCAAACACAGGGCTCCGCGGGCTACTGCTCCACCACGACAATGCACCTGCGCACACCGCACTCAAAACGAGGGACTTCCTGGACAGCACGCCAGTCAAACTCCTGGGTCACCCTCCTTACAGCCCTGATCTAGCACCGTGTGACTTCTTTTTATTCCCAAAAATAAAAAATCAGCTCAAAGGGATACAATTTTCGTCGCCGGAAGATGCGCTGGCTGCGTTCGAGCAGGCTGTAAACGAGGTGTCTGCGGCGGACTGGAAAAAGTGTTTTGAAAACTGGTTTAGGCGCATGAATCTTTGTATAGAGGCTGGTGGAAAGTACTTTGAAAAGATTTGATAAAAATATATGTACGTATAGAACAATTTTTTTTAGTTTCGCAAAACTTTCTGAGTGTCCCACGTACATGAAAAAAAATACAATGCAGTTTTATTTCATTAGGTAGGTACCAACTAACCTGAAAACTGCCTGTAGCGAAATAGCGTAATGTTAGCAGTAACATTATTTCCGGGGCAAATGGTAATCCTCTTTTCGTTGGTTTCCTTAGGCTGGATGCCAGCATAGGCAATATAATGCTTTTTACAGATGCAGGTGTAAATCTATATCGTGCATGGAATTCTTGAACTGAGTATTTAGTAAAAGGATCAGAATAATCACGTAAATACCGCCTCGGTCCCACTTCTCTATACCTTCTAGCATAATCTACAAACTCAATAAAGTCTACCAGTGGCCTGATTTACAAACGTTCGAAAAGTTTCCGTTTCCGAAGTAACGAATGATGCAAAGCATTCGAATCATCAGGAAAAGCAATGTTAATAATAATACGCCATGTAATCCGGTCAAACTTGTTTTATTACGAAAAAAAACGATTTGAGAATCGAACGCATTCGGAAACGCTATTCATAGTTCTTTAATTTTACATCGAGTGCTTTCCGACAACAAATGGCTCACGGGAGAGTTTCCATGAATTTCGCGTTGCGTTTCCGAATCCGTTCGGTTCTCAAATCGTTTTGTTTCTTAATAAAACAAGTTTAACCGAATTACATCGTGTATTATTATTAAAATTGGTTTTCCTGACGTTTCGAATGCTTTGCAGCGTTCATGGTCGCAGGAAGTGGTTGTTTTGTTTTATTTGCCGGTCAAATTTCACTTCGGAAACGGAAACTTATCGAACATTTGTGAATCAGGCCACAGATCAGACATTTTTACTTTCTACTAGACACTTATTTATAACTGCTAATCACGAATTGACTGGTAAAAATAAAAATATAACCCCAAACGTAAATGTAAAAATCAATCGTTAAGAAGTTAAGTAAAGGTTTTGCTGTCCTTAACTTTAATTGTCATTAAGGGACGCTAATGAACCGTTAACCGACTCTGAGAGTGAACATTTTCAAATCTTTACTAAGGGATTGCTTAAGTAACCATAAAACGTCTCTGAGTGCGGCAGCAAGTAACTTTAGAATAGACTGTCAGTTGAATGACAATGAGCGATCCACGTGTTTTTGACGTTTAGCTTTATTTACAGGATTTTCAGTGGCTTTTGTGTACTTCAGTGTGTTTTGTGTTGTTGTTTAGTTACTGTGTTTTCGTGTATGTTTTTTGTGGCGTTTTACAAGTGTTTAATATTTATATAAAGATAACCTCTTAAACAATACAGGAACATGGATACTTTATATATTCCACCTAAACCACCCAAACCTGACCTTTCTTTTGATCCTGAACGTTATAATATCCCATCCCCAGCATGTTTTCAAACAATTATCGGTGAGAGTATCAGTCATGATAACAGTTCTAATAAAAAACAATATCTAACTCACTAACTCAAGAAATTTTGTCAGAAACTTTAGAAAAACACAAGCAAAAACAAAAAAATAACAAATAAAAAGAGAAAGCAGAATGGACATAAACCGAGATCTAGATGTTAGTTCCTCTGCTTCTTCTATTAATGAGCCCTTCCCACCCCTTCCAAAACTACAAATTATTAGCAACTTCCCGTCCCCACTAACACAACAATCTATCCCTAACTTATGCCCGACTCAGTCCCAACTAACTCTTACCCAATTCTCTCCATCAGCAGAGTTAGGATTGCTCAGTAGTGGCCAGTCTGATACCCAAAATATTGTCTCCCAACCTTTTCAAGTGCATCCATATAACAAAAATGATCGTGGGCCTTTTTTAATTTGTAATTCATGTACAAAGTCCCTGATGATTCACCGTCATCAGGTACCACCCTGAAAGCGGTTTCCTTTGGCTGCTTTCTAAAAAATTATAATATAAAAAATATTACAGATGATGGTTGATACCAGGATAGGCCGTAACCGTGTCTCAGTACAATTTCGCACACCGGACGATGCAAATAATGTTATTACCAGCCCTAGTCTTTCTGACAATTATAAAGCATTCATCCCATTCTTCAATATCTCCCGCCGTGGGGTTGTTAAGGGTGTTCCAGTCGATTTATCCTCAGAAGAAATCATAGAAGAACTTTGCTCTCCACCAAATAAGACTGCAGCACTCAAAATAAGACTTCTACGTTCTAAAATATTTAAAGATGGTAATACAACTTTTGAGGATACCGAGTCCATTGTAGTGACTTTTGATGGACAAGTACTCCCAACACGAGTTTTTATCTGTTATAATGCAATCCCCGTTGACATATACCAGTACTCAACAATACAATGCTTCCGCTGTTGCAGATTTGGCCATACTTCCAAAATTTTCCAATTTTTCAAGATGTGCCAAGTGTAGTCATAATCACTCAGGACATGGCAGAGAAAGCTATCTCTTACTTAGAAGCAGCTAGAAACTTCCCCCCAATAAAAAAAATATTTTGCTGAGGTTATACAAACCCCTACTTTCACCTGCTAATTTCACTATATTTTCTCCACACCATTCTTCTCATAATAATACAGTTTCATATCGTAAAACTTATTTTATCTCTGCAAAAGCAGATAATGGTAATGACAAGATTGTCGTCAGCACAGTTTAACAATATAAAGTAAAACTGTGGTCGTCAGTATCTACAATTGTTCCTGGTAATGTACAGCAAGTATAACCACAGACAATTTACTGAAAATGTGTGTTAAAGTAGCTATAATATTGTTTTACCAGTGAATTATATTTTATTATATTATTGTTTGTGATGCGAACACCGTGCAGCGCGAGACCGTGACCGTTACCGTCCCAGCCTATCGCAATCACGACCAATAATAGAGTCTAAATTAACCAATGGGTAATCAATCGGTCGTCAAGAAAAAAGGTAATAAATAAGTGAGGAGTTTAATTGCCATCATGTACACAAGGTTGGCATATAATAATCCCTGAGTTATTAAAATAATTGCATATAATATATTTTACAGCGTAATACTCCTATCATGGGATAACATGAAAGCTACAACCACAGACATAGTAAAAAATATAGACTAAGTGATACGAACATTCATAGTGAAGTCAAAATAAACCGTGCTCCTTCGTGTATAACCAGCGTTCACGCACACACATGCACCTCAAACCGTGCTCGCCCCTCTCAGTTCATAAGTCGTGGCATCGTCCAGTAAGAATCGCGAAAGCAAATATCCTTCAGGTTTATGGTATGTGCATGAGAACTGGTTGTACACAAAGGAGCACGGTTTTTTTTGGCTTCACAATGATTGTTCGCAGCACTTCGTCTATATTTTTTACTATGTCTGTGGCTACAACCCGTAAAGTAAAAGCTAAGATAACCATTCTGAGGTCAAAAATAAACCTGCATATAATTTATTTTACATCGTAATACTTCAAGAAGATCATGGGATAACATGAAAGCTACAACCCGTAAAGTAAAAGCTAAGATAACCATTCTGAGGTCAAAAACAACCCTGCATATAATTTATTTTACATCGTAATACTTCAAGAAGATCATGGGATAACATGAAAGCTACAACCCGTAAAGTAAAAGCTAAGATAACCATTTGAGGTGAAAAATAAACCTACAAATAATTTATTTTACAGCATAATACTATACTTCAAGAAGATCATGGGATAACATGAAAGCTACAAACCGTAAAGTAAAAGCTAAGATAACCATTCTGAGGTGAAAAATAAACCTACAATTAATTTATTTTACAGCATAATACTATACTTCAAGAAGATCATGGGATAACATGAAAGCTACAACCCGAAAAGTAAAAGCTACATAACGTGGCAATTTTATAAGGACCGACGGTCCTCCTGCTGCTCCACAACAACCTCAACCGGGGCTCCCAGTCTGGAAGCCATAGTTACCATGGTAGAAGAGGCCAGAGCCACTCCACCAGCATAGCTTCCCATGCTCAGATCAACTCCAGTACGGCTACCGACTTTGCAAAGGGTGAAGATTACATCATTTGTTTCCAATCGGTCTTCCTGCAGGGTTTATCCGCCATAAGCTTGCTCTACTATATGATGCCTTCACTGCCCGAGCGGATGGTCATAGTTCTAAACAATGATTGCTGCATTTGGCCTATCCCTCTAGTCTTTCACTCTTCATATTGTAATATTAGTAAATTGCGTATGCTAACACCAATGACGCCGAAGAAACAACATGACGACAGCTTTCGAGTGATACCGCACGATATTTTTTAATATGGTGAAAAGTGTGTTGTGGTCGGATGTAGAAGTGAATCTTACAAGGATTGTGGAATTACCTCTTCAAGTAAACTCACAAGATGCATTCAAGGGCTTGTCTGCATTTCTGAAACCATTTTACAAAAAACTTGTCCTTTTCCCATAAGACCTGTGCGTGAAGTCCAGAAAGAACACCCACACGGCTAATGTTTCGCTGAAATTTTTATAATAGTCCATGGGAATCAAGTGTGGTCAACACACGTTTCTTTTCGGTCTATGAAGGCAGTTAATCATGGCGGAGTCAAATTACCTGGTTTGGCTTATAAAGACAAGCTGCCTATAATATCAATAGCAAAATATAACGACCAAGACTGAAAAAGTTCTGTAGGTCTGAAACAAGATGTTACTACGACGAACTTCCTCATGCTGCAAATATTAAAGAATCAGAAGTAAATTAAAACAGTTATTTGGACACCTATAATTATTGGCTGTCAACGCAGTGTGGACAGTGATCATTATAGTCCTGATTTTTAAAGACTTACTTAAGATTATATTATTTTTATAATACCCTAAGAAATAATACTATGATACATGTTATTTAACTTTAAAACCCAATTATCTTAAAACAAAATAAATAAATATCTTTGGGACATTTTTACGCAGCACCATCTAGTCCCAAACTAAGCAGAGCTTGTGCTATGGGTACTAGACAATGGATATAATACTTATATACTTTTTTTTTGTAAATACATACTTATAATACATAAGCAACACCCAGACCAACACAAACACTTATGTTCATCACACAAATATTTGTGTCCTGTGGGAATCGAACCCACGACCTCGTTATCAGCAGTCCGACACTCGAACCACTAGACCACAGAGGTCGTCAATGACAAAGAACATTCATCATTATTGCAGTGGACCCTTCATATGTGTACTAAATTTCAGCTCAAACGGATAACAGATAGTAGTTGAAAATTGATTTGTAAATTTTGAAACAGACAACTTACATAAACAGACAGATAGATAGAATATTCTTTATTGTACACCATTAACATTATTACATACAACATACGAACATTGCAAGTTAAATAAAACCTTGTAAAAATGGCCCTTATCACCATTGACGATTACATTGAAGACCGATTAAACCGGCTTTTAATTATTTGGTCATAGAAATCCCCAAAAAACACATGTGCCACCACTTTCCAGAACCTCAAGATGAACAGTCACTGAAGCAAGTTATAGCAAAATTAATTTGAAAATTCACTGAAGAACTTGACACTTTTGAACCACAACAAAACGATCCACAAAAAAAGCCAATGCGGCATGGAGCAAAATTTTCTTGTAGCAGAAGCCCAGAAATAGTCCAGCAATTATACTGAGCCAGTGAATTATGGGGTAGAATGTTTTAGAAAAGAATGCAAATAAAAAAATACTGCCTATCAATGTAATAACAATGATAACTTCTTAGGTTTTCGCGATTTAATCCGGTTAAACTTTGTTTTATTATTGTAATAACAATGATCGGACCCAAATACTAATGAGAAAGAACTTTTTATAAATATGTACAATTTGCAAAAAACGCCAAAAAAAATTTATTTCGCGGGCTACCCTGTAGCATTCACCTTAAGATGCCAAATAGATAGATAGATAGAGTATTTTTTTTTTTTTCATTTTGTTCATGACCAATAGATAGATAGAGTATATTTTTTTTTTTCATTTTGTTCATGACCATGGATACTTGTCCTTCAGTCGTAATCATTGCACATATTATACTTGTATCCTAGTAAAGTGATGGAAACTTTACTAGGTTTCTGAGGGGATGATGAGATAATACGAAAGTCATGTTTTTCAACTTTGTACAATTTATCCACACTTGTACACGTTAACGAGCACTTAACATTTAATAATCCACCATTATTACACATTAACACTCGAAGAAACACAAATTTTGGAAAATAATAAAAAATCCACAACACGATCTTTACGAATTTTCCCGCCAACCTCATAGATAGAGTATACTTTATTGTGTGCACACCATAAAAATAAAAATAAGGTTATAACAAACATGAGCACAGTACTAACAATTGGCGGTCTTACGCTTAAAGCAATTTCTTCCAGACAACCATTGGATGGACTAAGTTAAAATACTCATAAATAACTCATAAAATTTCACATTTAATGAATGAACACAATAAACATTTGGGTACCACAGATTGGGTACCTACAAAGTATATTATTTATTATAAGCATGAAATTTAGCTTTCCATAAATTTCTAACACAATTGCTTCAATAACGAAAAAGAGAGGCCGTGGACGACCACCAATGACCTGGTTACCAACAATAAAAAATTACATGAAACATACAAACAAGACTGAAGCGACAACCCACAACCGTAAGGTGTGGCGCAAGAATACTAGGAGGGCTGACCCCAAATAACAAACAATACATCAATAGCCAGGAGAAAGAAGAAGAATTGCTTCAATAACAAACTTTCTCAGACTCAATAAACGGTTCTCCAAATAAAATACCAGGCCCCTCAGAAAGTATTGCGAAAAAAAGTTTTTATATATGGGAGACTGGCCAGTTATAATGTTTTTCGAAAATATGATTATTTATAAGTAAAAATAAGTAAGTTCCAATTTCAAAATTTCCCTCCACATTTTTTGCGAGTTAATTCAAAGTATTGTGTCTCACTGAAATATGGATCTGCGCCGGGAACATTTTAGAGCTATGATTTTATACGATTTCAAGTGTCGCCTGAAACCGGATGAATCGTACGATAGACTTCAAATGGCATTCATGGATGAAGGCCCTTCCAAGGCAACCGTGTATCGTTGGTATAACGAATTCATGCGCGGTCGACCAACTTTGGGGGATGACGAAAGAAGCGGTCGCCCTTTGACGGCTGTTACCGAAGAAAACGTGCTAGCAGTGAAAAATTTAATCCAAGACAATAGGCGAATTACATATCAGGAGATTCAACACATATTGAAGATTGGATCGGGAAGCGTTCACGAGATTCTACACAGCCATCTTCGCGTGAGGAGGATAGTATCACGCTGGGTGCCGCACAACCTCACCGATGCTCAGAAGCAGGCCCGGGTGGAATGGTGCCGTGATATGCTTAACAAATTTGAAGCAGGCTCGTATCGGCGTGTTTACGACATCGTTACAGGTGATGAGTCCTGGATTTATCAATACGACCCAGAAACCAAGCGCCAGTCGACTGTTTGGGTGTTTCAAAATGAGCCAACGCCTACCAAAGTGAAGCGATCTAGAAGCGGGGGTAAGATTTTGATCGCTAGCTTTTTTAATTTGACTGGCCACTTGGTATCAATTCCCTTACGGGATCAAAGAAGCATTAATGCCGAATGGTATACTACCAAATGTTTGCCAGAAGTTTTCTCTGTTATAAGCAACAAGCGACCAAACACAGGGCTCCGCGGGCTACTGCTCCACCACGACAATGCACCTGCGCACACCGCACTCAAAACGAGGGACTTCCTGGACAGCACGCCAGTCAAACTCCTGGGTCACCCTCCTTACAGCCCTGATCTAGCACCGTGTGACTTCTTTTTATTCCCAAAAATAAAAAATCAGCTCAAAGGGATACAATTTTCGTCGCCGGAAGATGCGCTGGCTGCGTTCGAGCAGGCTGTAAACGAGGTGTCTGCGGCGGACTGGAAAAAGTGTTTTGAAAACTGGTTTAGGCGCATGAATCTTTGTATAGAGGCTGGTGGAAAGTACTTTGAAAAGATTTGATAAAAATATATGTACGTATAGAACAATTTTTTTTAGTTTCGCAAAACTTTCTGAGTGTCCCACGTACTATAAGAAAAATGATGTTCGTTTCATATTCATATTGCAGCGCTCCTACAATGCTCTAAGAGTGCAGTACAACAACGCCTTTAGGGTTCTAGTGCGGCTGCCTCGATTTTGCAGTGCCTCGGGCATGTTTGCCGACGCGAGGGTGGATGACTTTTACGCTATAATGCACAAAAAGTCAGCCTCACTTATACACCAAATTCGAGGCAGTGGCAACGGAATCCTAAGGATGATTGCTGAGAGACTGGAGACTGCAGTTGTGGGGAGATTTATCAGGCTGCATGTGACCTGATAATTGTAATGTGGATTTTTATTTTATTTTATACTTTCTGTGACTAACATAGTTGAAAGATAATAATTGTTACTAACAAAATTATCGACATCAATTAGTCTGAAATAAATGTTTTTTTTTTTTATATCAATGATTTGCTTAAATAAAACAACACCCAATGATTCTTTTTGCTGATGATAGCACTGCCATATTTACAGTTAAAAATAATATAAATAATCTCGAATTCAATTATACATTCATCATTTCAGCCGAAAGACGTCCACTACTGGACATAGGCCTCCCCCAATTAAGGGGGGGATATGCCATAATCGCCACGCTTGGCAGGCGGGTTGGCGAATTATACATTGCTGACCGATAACAACTTAGTCACAAACTACCCCAAACAGTGTTATTCTAGAAACATTAAAACCCAAAGCCCTAAGCCCACACTGACCAAAACATACACAGAAAACATACAAAATATTATGACAATGATCACAGAGGTTAATTCTGTAAACATTTTGGGACTTTGGATATATAATGATGTCATGGCACATTGATACAGTATGTAGGAAGTTAAGCCAATATTAATATGTACTGTAGTTAACGAAATTGGTTGATCAAGCAACAGTATTAACTGCATATCACACCTATATATCAGCAACAATAAGATATGGTACCTATAATGTTCTGGACAAAGTAAAGAATTTGTTTTCAAGGCTCACAAAAAATCCATAAGAGCGATAACAATTTTATTCTATCCAAAATTGTGCAAACCACATACCAAATCATTAAAGATTCTTACTCATTTGTAAAAACGAATAAATAACTTTTAGTTATTATAGAAATAAATTAAAAATGAGGATCACAACTTCCCACATTGAAGCAACATACTACATGATTCAAGATATTTTTAATTCATACTTTTTTTTTGTAATATTTTCATCATCATCATTTCAGCCAAGAGAATTTTCCATAATCGCCACGTTTATCATAATATACTTAATATTGATTCAATTTATGCTGTATAGGCAGGACATAGTGGAACAGTTTAACCTATGCTCACAACAAACTGATTTGATTCGAAAACAAATTCAACAAAGCAAAACAAAGCAAGACTGGCAAGAATTAAAAATACCATACATAACCAGTCCATTACTGTCCCACTGCTGGGCACAGGCCTAAAAAACCATGCTGAACATAAATATTGTACAAACAATTACATTTTTATACCTTTACCCTAAGAATAATTAAGGGTCAGAGTGTCGCCTTAAGCTTTTACCGTAGTGAAATAGACTGCTACGGGCGATTTAAACCATTAATTTTTATAAAACATCGAACTGAACTGATGAAATAGCCAACAATATGAACATTTCTAGCATAGCAAAGAGAATATAATCCACAGACGAACTAGAGTTATAATCACTGTGATGATGACAGACAAAAGTGTTGCCAACTCCAAAAGTTCAAATTATCGCATTTACGCGTCGAAATTATCGTTTTTTGACTTAATCTGTGTTTTTCGACAAAATTATCGTACAATCTGTAATACCTATACTGCCAGGAAAAAAATGATATTTTGACCACTTTTGAAATGTCGTTTGACTTTTTGGCGGGATTTCGACGACTGTTGTAATGTTTTGAATAGTAGAATTTAAAATTTTCAGTGTTTTTATTAGATACCTACGTATTGTACCTAGCTTTTGGCCTAGGGGAGGGGGAATAAAAATTCCCGAATGCGCGAATTTTTTTTGGGATTTTCTGAAAATGTCAGAGCTTTTTAAGGATGTTTTAAAAGGAGTTTTAAGCTTTGTCTTTTCATATGCTTGCCATTTGGGGGTCTTTGGACTACACCTAAATTAATTGCGCTACAAGAGAGCAGCGCGAGAGCAAATATTTCTTGATACAACACGATGTATTTTAAGTGTATACTAAAGCAATTTTAGGCTTTATCTACAGCATGGCTGAATATAGTTCTTACCACCCTTGGGCAGATTTAATTTACTGATGACACTCAAGTTAGCTCTGTTTCTCATAAAACTCTGTTATTTTCCTTTACTTGGCTTTTCTCACTCTATTTATGCAACATAACTGTTATGAGTTTTATTTGTTAATGAGAAATCTGATAAAAATAAAAGGCTGTTAACTGACTTCAATAGTTCCTAACTGCCGTTTTTGGGAGAACGTCTTTTTCTACTTGTTGATATTCTTTGGATGTTCTGCATTTGTTTACGTCAAATTTATTATCTACAATTTAATAAATATAACAGTTGTATGTTTAGGCTTTGCACATAATTATCCAGCTGAGTGTATGGATAGCAGGTAGGGTTCAAGGCTGGTAGGCCCGTTCCAGGGGGTATAGCTGTGGTACTGTATAAACAAATAAATGACGGTCTATCATCTGTATATAAACATAGTCAGTCACACAGGCAGTCCAGGACGCTATTAAACCCTTTTATTTATTTATTGTACGGTGTAAAGGCGCCACTAGTAGTCATACATTATAATATATTAACTTTAAAAATCACTTTTCTGGCAGAAAATTGGATAGTCATACGAGGCAACAATCAATCCCTCAGAAACATCTAGTTTACCATCATTTTAAGAAAGGGGTGTTTTACTAAAGACTTAAAGGTCCTAGTAATCAGGCCATAAAAAATAGCGTAGCAGTGAGATAAGATAGTAAGCTACTGTTGTTTTCTCGTTTTAACAAACACAAACGAATAATATGAGTGAGGGAGAGAGAAACTTGCCTCTTGGTGTTGTTTGCGTTTAATTTTTCCTAACGAAAAATGGGTTTTGCTGGCGTATTTTGCGCATTGATGTTTTCTTTATCCAATGCTCAAAATTATCGTATGGGTTGGCAACACTGACAGACAGTGTGACCGTTTTTAAAAAAGGTAATCCTAAAAAATAATAATGAAAATACCAAAAACGGTCACACTGAGCAAAATATAAAATTGTAATGATTTATAGCCAGCGACAACACAGCCTCTAGACGGATATTATTGAATTACTAGTACATATATCATTAATCTGTGGAATTAAATGCGTACAAAAATTCTGCCACTAGCTGAGGTATGAGGAAGCGGGGTACTGCGATCCGATTGGCCTTGACAATGTCATTAGGTTATAGAAACTTCAAACTTGATAGGTTTAGAGACTTGACAGGGTTAGATTCAACACGATAAAATATTATTTTATCGATAGTATTTTTATGTAATACGTAGTATTAATTATAATGATTTTAGCTACTTATTTTCTTTAATGTTTTAATTTTTGACGTTCTTTGTTAACGAAATTAAATTTAAATAAACATTTAATGAATGTGTATTTTACATTGTTGTAAAACACCTTTAAAACAAAAACCGCTACTCACCGATTCATAAAATGACAGCAGGTACGTTACTATGCATTCATGCACATTGACTTTTCATTCGTTCACGATGACTTGTCTATGCCTGCGAGTGATTCAATCGTTTACGATTATGAACCGTAGTAATCTCCGTTTTTAGGGTTCCGTAGTCCTTTTTTTTTTTTTTTTCGCCGTGGGGAAATCCTCATGGATACACTCGGCCCGGGGTAGGCGGAGCCAGTGTCGGACTCTTACCGACTAAAACCACCACGGTGTTCCTTCAACTACCTTAGCCGGGGGCGTGGGAACCCGTGAGTATTAACACAGCCACCCCCGACAGGTCCTGGCCCGCCACAAGCAGGTGAGCCCCTTCGCCCCGTGCGGCCTAACGACAGCCGCACCCTCCTAGGCGGCGCACACGGAACACTGCACGCCACCTCATCTCATGGGCCTTTACCAGCTGCGCCAACTACGCCGGCTGTGCCAGCTACGCCAGCTGTTGGTCGGGCAGCAGACTACCCCGAGTCTGCTGCTCGCAGGTCCTACCTCCCGTAATTTTTTTATAGAGGTTTTCTTCCTCGCCGTTCGGGCGGTGAAGCCAAGACCCTCGGTCCCAAGAGGCGCGAGAACACTACTCAGCGGGCACTCCTGGGGTTACGAGATCGATGGGGGCAGGGAAAGATAGTCCCTCCGCTGCCTGCCCAGTGGCAGGGTGAGTGCACACCGGGCCCGCCCCTGCTCCTCCACTGTGCCCTCTGCTGATATCAGAGGGACACGTGGAGGAACTCCCCACTGGCCCACAACGGGCCCCTCCCGCGCCAGAATATTCGCCACAGGCAATAAAATCCCCCGAAGGTTAATCCCTCGACAGGATTTCATTGCCTGTGCCCAGGATGCACCGGCCAAACAACTGCCGATCCCTCTAGACGTGTCCAGAAGGACAAGCAGCCGTCAGGCAAACGTGGAGGTTTTCTGGCCAGCACCCCAGGGTTCCGTAGTCCTACAAGGAACCCTCATAGTTTCGTCATGTCCGACCGTCTGTCCGTCTGTCCTAATCCTTTACAGCTTAATAACTTCTACAGTTATAAACATAAGTAAATGAAATTTTGTTAAAAAATGGTTTAGATATAGATCTAAATTTTAAAAGAATAAAAAAATCTTGATAACGTATTTTAGGGGTGGCGCCCATACATGTGCAATGGGGATGGAAGTTTTTTTTTCGCAGCACCCCCTCGTTTGAATAGGTCTACTAAAATGAAGGTAATGTTTCATACATAACTTTATTATCAGGTATACCATCTGCGAAATACAGTTCGCCAAAGTGGCTTGCAATGTGTCCCCCCCCTGCCATTTCTAAACTATACAACGTAGAAACTTATAGTCTTCCACATTGATAGACCTTTATAAAAACTCTCTTTTTAAATTATTTCGAGTATAATGTGATTATAAATGTTTGAGTTATAGTGAGAAAACTAAAAAATACTTAAGACGTGCTAGTTCATAGGTCATTGACCTTAGATAAAATTGATCTTAGGAAATAATGCTCCTTTAGTTACTTTGTATTTAAAAAAATCACATAAATAAACTTTGTGTTATATTGATCTGACACACTTCTGAAATATAGCGCTAGGTGGCGCTGTTTGCAAAAACTAAAATAGCAATGATTAATATTCGATTTGATTCGTTTGTAATTAGACCTACTTAAGGAACCCTATAATACTGAGCATGGCCCGCCATGCTCTTGGCCGGTTTTTTTTCATACTTGTCTTATTCAGTAAACAATCATGGCATGTCTTTTTAATGCAATTCGTCAATTATATTTATTAAAAGACAATGTTAACAATTTCACACACAAAATTTTTTTTTTTACCTTATTACATCTGCAGAACTAGTAATTATATTTTATCAGTAGTTATTTTAATAAAAAGACGTGCCAAGATTGTTTACTAAATAAGACAAGAGAGAAAATACAGAATATACCTAGATACATCTATCATTTATCGTGTACCTACGTATCGGTCGGAATGAAAGTTCGTTTATCGTTGAACGGGGGTAGACTCCCTGGCTGTTATAGGTATATAAAGATTGAATGTTTGAAATCGTAATTTGCAAAATATCCAACTATATTTTTTTATTTCGTTGAATGTATGGAGAACTTTTTTTCATCGATAACAGATTTAGTACAGTCGACCGCACGTCGGTGGTAACACTTTGACATTAGTAGCATCTTTATTTCGTACGCAGTAAGGGCTGTTTTCGAATTGACGTGTTACCACTGTCATGCAGGCGACTGTACATCACTTGTTACATTGACAGTTAAATTGAGGGAAAGAGACAGTGTATTAAGTGCTTGCGTAAGAAAGAGATGTTTTGTGAAAGACATCAACGTGCCGTCTGCACTCTGCACCTTTGGTGTCCGTTACGAACTAACCAGTATAAGATGAACTCTCATAAAATATTAAAAATCAGTTCAAAATCTAATTAGATACTGAGATTATTAACTTACCGATGAAATGTTATTTCTTACTGGACACTCGAAGTCTTGCTGTTTTTACCACACAATCATACTGTGCAAGAAGACATTATAACATTTATTCGTACAATTTTGTATTCACTAACGCGGAAGTGTCAACGGCTCACAGAAGTGGTCGTAACTAATGTTGGAAAAAACGGCTTAAAATCGTAAGCGTGCTTAAACGTTGTGCTTTTTTCTGCCAACGAATTTTTTTACACTTTTGACGCTTTTTGTTTTTCCCTTCTAAAAAAATTAACTTTTCTCCGTCTACATTACACTATTTTATTTACAATTAAACTATTTACAAAGTTCACTAAAAACTATACAAACAAACAACAATCGTCGCGTAATTACCGAGGAGAACATTCAAAAACGCATTCACTCGTTGACAACAAAAGATAAACTAAGCGCCAAAACGAAAGCAAATCAATCAAAACGTTTAATAATAATAAATAAATAATAAAATCATTTATCATCAGACAGCTTAGTCCATAGGCACAATTCACAATTTTATTATACTAGAATACACTCCGTCTGCACAGTAGGCTCACTTTACTCCGAACACATGGAGTTCAGTAAACCTACTGAGCAGTACGGTACACGATTAAACGATACAAAAAAAATCAACAAAACAAAAAAGTGCTTTCTCTAAGCAAATTTTACGTAAACGAATTAAATTTAATTCTGTCGGTTATTAAACCACCCGTCAACTTTGAAATTGGGTCTTATTATCATAAAAATAAGGTTCCATTTCAATCGTACTATTGAAAGCATAAGTTTGGTTTACGAAAAAGTCTAAACGAAATCTGCTTTAATCACAAAGCGTACTTATACGCTTTTTTTTTATTAGACTTTTTTAAGCGCTTTTCGGTTAAACGCCCACTTCTAGTCGTAACTGATTCGAATTGTTTGAGTGGTGGCTTACATACATGATTTTTCCTGTATGTGTGATATAAATCGGCGTCTATGGGCTGTGTTGTCGCTGCTTATAGCTAAAACAGTTAGCAACGTAACGTTGACTGCAAATCATAGCTCGGTTTACTCTCGCAGGCACTCGAATAACATTCACAACGATAATAGCTTTCATTTCGACATTACAGCAACATTCATTGGGTGGTGTATAGTTGTCGATAAGATGGAATATCAAATTATATGGAGCAATGAACATTGAAATCAACACGATTGCGATCATGAGTGAGTTACCCAACCGGGAAGCAGTTTGCACAAACTTGTTTACAATTTTTATTACAATTATTAAGTAATTTTTAAATAAACGAGTGATTTACCAATCACATAATGATAATCAATTCATCCTATTTTATTATATTTAAAATCATACTTTAAGTCAAGGAACTCATTTATGGTGTAGAAGCACTTATCTTTTAGCCAAGACTTTAGTCTAGATTTAAACTGACGCAGTGGCAACTCTCTTAGCAGTCTAGGTATGTGATTGTGCACTTTAATAGTCATAATTGAGCTATTTTGATGATGGAAAATACTTCTACAGTATTCAATTTTTATTTTAGTAGGATCCCTTTGCAGAAATCTGCTTCCGTCACTCACTTTGGAGAATAAACGAGGGTGACTTCTGACAAACATGCCAATTTCAGAGATGCCAAAGTCAATACTCGCAATTTTCTAAATAGGGGTCTACAAGTTTCTAAAGGTCCGACTCCGCTTATAGCTCGTATACACTTTTTATGTACCTACTATGAAGGCTCTGTTAACATGTGTGGAATTACCCCATAGCAATAATCCATATCTTAGTATGGACCCAACATAGCCATGATAAGAAGCTAGAACTGAGCTTTCATTTGATGTTTGTCTCAGTTTTCTCAAGGCATATATAAACCTGTTTAGTTTTTAACATAATATAGAGTCTATATGCAGTTTGCAGTTACAATTTTCATCCAGTGTAAGACCAAGAAATTTTACATGGTTATCTTTATTGAGAAACTCGTCTGCATATTTTAATTTCATGTATTGGGGTTTTAATTTATAATTAGAAAACGGAACATATTTGGTTTTAGATAGATTAACTTTTAGACTATTAAGTATGTTTTAACCAATTTATCATATTGTCAATTGTATTATACACGATGTCTTGGTGATTATTTTGTAAATTGTTTTCTGGCATTATAACTTATTTGAGAACGGTAATCATAAACTTTAATTCAACAACATGACACACGAATTTGTCTGAAATAGAATAGAAATCTCTACTCAAGCGTAATCTGGACCACACTAGAGTGATTACAGATAAAATCTCTGCTCAAATACCGAAACAGGTGACAGTATAATCAATCAACCAACTCAGCCTATCGCAGTCCACTGCTGGACATAGGCCTCTCCCAAGTTGCGCCACAACGCTCGGTCCTCTGCCTTCCGCATCCAGTCCCCCCCAGCCACGTTCTTTAGGTCGTCGGTCCACCTGGCAGGGCGGCGCCCTATGCTGCGTTTGCCGATTCGCGGTCTCCACTCAAGGACTCGTCTGCTCCAACGGCCATCGGTCCTTAGACAGACATGGCCAGCCCACTGCCACTTCAGCTTACTGATCCTACAAGCTATGTCGGTCACTCCGGTTCTTCTCCGGATAATCTAGTTACGGATTTTATCCTTCAAAGAAACTCCAAGCATAGCTCGCTCCATAGCTCGCTGAGCGACTTTGAATTTGTGGACTAGCCCAACTGTCATTGTCCACGTCTCGGCACCGTAAGTCATGACTGGCAGGATGCACTGATTGAAGACCTTTGTGTTCAATCTTTGCGGTATAGGCGACGAGAAGACTCGGCGAAGTTTGCCAAATGCTGCCCAGCCCAGACGGATCCTTCTGTTGGCTTCTTTCTCGAAGTTGTGTCTACCAAGCTTAATTGCCTGCCCTAGGTAGACGTATTCCGTTAAAACTTCGAGTGCCGACCCTTCGACGAATATTGGCCTCGGCATGACATGCATATTGAACATGACTTTAGTCTTGTCCAGATTCATGCCGAGACCGTCACGTCGAGAGGCTCCGTTTAAGCTGTGCAGCATTTCGCCCAGTTGTTCCAGCGACTCAGCCATTACAACGATGTGAGATGTTCTCGCCGTTAACGTTGATACCCTGTCCAGTCCAGTCCAGCGTCTTGAAGACGTCCTCCAACACGTTAGTGAACAATTTCGGGGATATTACATCCCCTTGTCTCACCCCTCTGCGCAGTTGGATTGGCTTCGTCTTTTGGTCCTGGAGCTGAACAGTCATGGTAGCAGCGTTGTATAGGCATCTCAGCATCTCTATAAAACAAACACACAGTATAAAATAAAGCTAAACTCGGCTGAACTGTGATCAATAAATCTCTGCTTGAGGAACGCTCTAAAATCAAAGCTCAACTCAAAACTAGTTTTAAACAGAGATCAACCCTAGAGTATCGTTCTGTAATACGGGCCTTATTCATGCGTAGCATCTCTAGCACGTCTGTGATGTAGTCTGTGATATGCATAGCATCCAGTGTTTCCAGACGTGCGATAATTATCGTAAATTTACGATAACTACAAGTCCTTTGCGATAAAAAGTAAAGGTATCGCACGATAGTTTTACTAATTCATGAACAAGATGCACAAAAACACCGAAAAACTATGTTTTCCTTTTAACTGCATAGCTGCGTCCTTTTCTACTCATTTATTTTATTCGGTCTTTGTTGATCGGTCGGTCTGTGTCAGTTCATTCCTAGTTAAGTCAGACAGTCAGTATCTGTTTTGTATGCCTGCTTTGCATTGTTTCGTTTTAATTGTTGCACGTTGCTAACTGGAACAATAACAAATTTTTCTTTTCTTCTAGAATATTATTGTTTAAATAAAAAATGCACTCATTAAAATGTACCTAACCTAATCAAATCATAATTTGCAGTAAACCTGTGAAAATAAACGAAATGTGTGCTGGGACACTTAGTAGAAGTGAAACTTTAATGGACAAGTGGAATGTTTCTTTGTTTGTCCCGTAATACTCGTGTTATTATAACATTCATCCAATGCAATGACAATCTTGGCGAGTTGTTGTGCGAGAGCCCGTGAAGGTTTTAGTAAAACAAAAATATCTTTGCAACGCATCGGCACAGCTAGTGACAAATTAATAGTTAGAACCTTTGGACATAAACCTTTAAATATCAATATAATTACAATTTTGTTTATGAAATCGGATGCGATAATAATACGATATTTTTTTCCTAGATCTGCGATAGTTTCAAACTTGCCGTCTATCTGGCAACACTGGTAGCATCTCCAGCTGTCTGTAGTCTGTGGGGACGAGGTTTGTAATCTGAGGTGGGGATAGCTACTATTATCTGATCTGTGGGTGGGCTGGGGACAACGAATAAAGGTGGGGACTGTGGGTAATATTAGTAACCTGTGGGTTATATTTATATTATCTTTGAAGAAAACTTAATTTTTGTGAAATGCAGCAAATATTGTAAATGTGTTTTGTTTGTGAAATTCTGAGATTCTGCAAGATTCGGTCAGAGTGTCGCCTTAACTGATTGTTGTCAACTAGTTTGTTGTTATGTCTGCACTGGTCTACAGCAAAAATGTGTTTCTTCTTTTCTTGAAATGTAAAAAAGCGTGTTTCTGATTAGATCGATTCTGATCTGATTAGAGTCAACTTTTGTAACATTGTACAGTCAGAAATCTCTGGTGAACTAATACGAAAATCGCTTGCATTCAATGGCAGTGGTAGGTACATGTTATATAAATAGTTATAGTTGCCACAGTTAATACCTATTTGATTTATGAATCCTTTGAACCATATTGCCTCAGTACAAATTAAACCTAAAGCCATATACTCGGCCTCAGCAGTCGACAATGACACTGTTTTTTGTTTTTGAGTGCACCATGATAGAATATTATTATAAAGCAATACACAATATCCTGATACAGATTTCCTGTCAATAACATCAGAAGCCCAGTCAGCGTCACAATATCCAATTACTACATTTTCATAATTGTTATCTTTATATACTAAACCATAATCAGCTGTTAACTTTAGGTATCTTAATACTCTCTTTAAATAGTTATAATGTTCATCAGAAGCATTATTTTGAAATCTACTGAAATAATTAACAGTATAAGACAGATCTGGTCGAGTACATACTACTAAGTAAATAATACAACCAATCAACTCACGATAAGGCATACTACACAGGTACTTTTCAGGTTTTTCCAGCTTCAAGTTCACTTCACAGGGTGTAGACACAGTCTTACAGTCTTGCATTTTAAATTTATGGAGGACCTTTTCAATATAACTTTCCTGATGTAGCTTTAAAACTTTAGTCTTATAGTCTCTTTCAACTTCTATGCCTAAAAACTTTTTCACTGACCCCAGACTAACCATATCAAACCGTTTACCTAATTCACACTTTAATTTACTTATTTTCTCTTCACACAGACATATTATAAGGATATCGTCCACATATAAAAACACATAAAGTTTAACACCTTGTTCTGAACTGATGTATAAACAGTTATCATAGTCTGAACACTTAAAACCTTCCTTACACATAAAATCGTGAAATACTTGATTCCAGCAGCGTGGACTCTGTTTAAGTCCATAAATCGAGCGATTTAGCTTGCACACCATATCACTGTTTTCTCCAGGTAGATGCATGTAAATCTCCTCCTGTAGCTGGCCATGAAGGAATGCAGTTTTCACATCCATTTGTTCTATTTTGAGGTCATCTCTATTGGCAATCACAAATAAGGATCGCAGGGTTATCAATCGTCCTACAGGTGAGTAAGTTTCTTCAAAATCATGAGATTGGTAGCCTTTAGCAACCAATCTTGCTTTGTAGGTATCTTCTTTCTTTCTGAATACCCATCTGCTGTCGATAACTTTCTTCTTTTCAGGTCTCTTCACCAAAGTCCAGGTCTGATGTTTTTCAATAGAATCTAGTTCCTTCTTAATTGCTTCCTTCCATAGGATTCTTTCTGGTGAATTCAATGCTTCGTCTAGAGTTCTTGGTTCTTCCATACATGACAATGCACAGTGAAAAGTTTCATAGTCATTTAGCCAAGTAGGTGGTTTTCTTTTCCTCTTTTCATTTAATGTTTCTATTTCAGGTGTCTCATCAGTCTACTGATATTTCTTCTGTGTTTTCCAGTTCTTTTTCTTTATTTTGTGGTAAAGTTTCTTGTGTTTGTTCTTTATGATTTTCCTCATAGGTGTCTTCTTGCATATTTTCTTCTATATCTTCATAGTACTGTGAGGATATTTGTTTTCCTTCATCTTTTCTTTGTTTTTTCTCTTGTATTTCTTTGTTATTGAATATAACATCCCTTGCTCGAATTACTTTATTTTCCTTACAATCCCATAGTCTATATCCATTGTCACAGTATCCAATCATATAGTATTTCTTTGATTTTTCTTCAAATTTTCCATTTTCTCTTTGAGGTTTCACTAGATGAACATGGGCTTCAGCACCAAACACTTGTAGTTTCCGATAGTTTTGGGGTTCACCATACCATACTTCGGCTGGTATTATGCCATTTCTTGTAGGTAGTCTGTTTATAATATAGGCTGAAGTATAAACAGCCTCTCCCCATAACTCTTTTCCAAATTTAGCATCTGCTATTAATGTCCTTGCTTTCTCTATGATTGTTCTATTATATCTTTCTGACACTCCATTCTGCTGTGGTGTGTAGCTTATGGTGAATTCTATTTGTATTCCTTTTCCTGAACAATAGGTTTTGAACTCTGTGTTGTCATATTCTTTACCATTATCACACTTCATTCTTGATATCTTCGTTCCAAATTGTGCTTCTGCCATACTGACATATGTCTTAAAACATTTAAGAACTTCTGTTTTAGCTTCGAGTAAGTATACAACTGCAAAGTGACTGTAGTCATCGATAAATGTTAACATGTACCTTTTGTTGTCATGTGTTAATGGTGTTATCGGTCCACATATGTCGGAATGAATAATTTCCAAAGGTCTCTTACTGTGTTGTTTTTCTTCTTTATTAAATGGCAATCTACTCTGTCTACCTTTCAGACATGATTCACATAAACTTTCCTTTTTATTTTCACCATCAAAAGATATCAGTTTTCTTTCCTTTAGTATTCTTATTTTTTCTTGTGATGCATGTCCTAGGCGTCTATGCCATTCATATTGTTCTTCTTTTACACTATACGCTTTCTGCGCTTCTACTTTTTCATCTTTATTTTTCTGTTTAGCTTGAATTGTGAACTTTATTTTATATAGATTATTTTCCCTTGTACCTTGTTTAATTTTTCTTTCCTTGTCATAAATTGATATATGACTGTCACAGAACTTTACGCTATATCCAGCTTTTTCAATTTTACTTATTGACAGTAAATTACACCTCAGTTTTGGAGCATATAGTACACTCTTTAATTCGATTCCATGTGAGCATTCTATTTTTCCCCTCTTTGTTGCAATGATTTTATCACCTTGTCGAGCAGTATTAATTGAGATTGCTGGGTCTAAAATTTCAATTTTCTCCAAGTATGTATCATCATTGATCATATGGTCTGTTGCTCCCGAGTCAACAATAAATTCTAAATGTTCTTCACTATTGTTTGTAATCATCGCTTTGCTTGATACTTCGCTTAAGAAGCTTAGGCTGTTGTATTTTTCTTCTTCGGCTGTATTTCCAAATTTCTGAGGTTTCTTTTTATAGTTTCCAGTTCTGAAGCGACAGTTGGCTTTCATATGACCCTTTTTGCCACAATTGTAACACTCAAATGGGAAGGAGGATCGTTCTTTTTCATTTGTTTTATGCTGTGTTCTTTCTTTTCTTCCTTTTGTAAAAAATGTTTCATTTTCTAAAATTTCTGTATTTTTGACTTTCTGTTCTTCATCTAGAAGTCTTCTTTTCACAAAGTCAAGTGTGATACCCTCCTGCATGGTTTCTATCGCAGTGATGACAGTGTTAAATGATGCAGGCATGGTCAGCAACAGTCCGCAGACTAGCTCACACTCATCTGGTTTAGCTCCTGTGGTTTTTAGCTGTCTTACCAGTGTATCGTATTTCCTAAAATGTTCTTCTAGGGCACCGCCTTCTTGTAATTTTAGGGTGAGAAGTTTTCTTCTTATCTACAGCTGAGAAGCTATTCCTTTCTTCTCAAAGGTATTTTTCAACCTTAAGATGATGTCTTTAGGTGTAGGACTGTCTTTAACATATTCCAGGTGTGAATCTGCAATGCACTGAACTATGATGCTTTTGCTTTTTTTTTCTTTGTTTTTGGAGTCTTCTTTTCCAAAGGTTACGTTCCAGAGATCGTGTTCTTCCAAAACTACTTCGATGCGAAATAGCCAATTCTCGAAATCTATTCCCGCAAACGGCGTTATGCCGTATTTGTTCCTTTTTGCAGAGTATTCCTCCATTTTGTTTGAATATAAATTTCTTATCTTGGACGTTTTATTCGTCCGAGCTTCTTGTTCGCTTTTTGGTTTTTCAATTCTTCTTTGTTGTTCCCTATTCTGGGCCCATAACCTGTTAAGGTTGATACTTTTCTGAAGGGAAACAACGTAGTTCTATTGGAATTCATTATTGGTGTACCAACAAGCGAACATTTCTTATTCACAAAAAGGCAGCCATCTTTTTACTCAAACAGGAAAGGTCGCGATGCTGTACAGTAGACTACTAGCCATAGATTATTAATATTAGAGTTGCTATATTCAACAATTACCAAGGCCAGTACTCTGAAAGCATGATGGGGGATTATATTTGGGGGCTGATCAGAGAAACAATGGATATTGATAGTGAGTTAACAGATCCCGGGGCGGGCCGAGCACTAGTGGCAAATTCCAACATTGTGACCTTATAGAAGGAGTCACAGTGTTACAGGACAGCACTGATAAGAGAATAAGAAAGAAATAAGTTTTTGCGTACTACTTCACCGACTACCTTTTTGAAGTAAAACTTCTTTACGCACGCTTGACTTGGGGAGTAAGCTGGTGAATGCGTTACGAAAATTGTGATAGGGCGAGGCGAACGGAGGGGGTAGTGCGGGACACGAGGAACTAGGCGCGCGCGACGGCCGGCCACGACTCAGCGCCGGCAGATGTACCACGCCGCGCCGCCGTTCCTTTGTTCTCATTGAAATAGTATTGAGGGAGATATAAGTTAGTGAAATTTTACTTCAGTCGTGTGGTCTAAATCACACTCGTTTTTTTGAATAAAGAAAATTTCATTGAACATTTATGTGAGTACTTTTACTATCATTATTTTTATTTAAACTTTAATATGCATTTTGACATTTTTCTCCATAACCAAATTATAACATGCTAACATGCACTAGTGAGTTTAGCGTTTAGTTATTATTCTCTCAATTGCGCTCAGTCAAATTATCAAATTGCCTTGACCTTGGGTGCGGCCACGCCCATTTCTGTTTACTTGCGTATACACTAAGATTTCTTCAGAGACTTAATATTATATCTAAATGACAAGCAATACTAAAACAAGAAGAAATATTAAAACAATATTGTTTGGCTACATTATAAAAATTATACCTAATTATAAAAAGTATTGCGTTTTCGACGCGACTGTACAATGCGCGTGTGGTGTCGGACATAAAGAATAGCACCACCCTTATCTCTTCTCATGGGTGTCGTAAAAGGCGACTAAGGGATTCACCAGAGGATGGGCAGCAGTGTTATCTGAGTATTTAACCAATCAACTGCGATCGCCAACCAGCCTGCCAAGCGTGGCGATTATGGCATTTCCTCCCCCTTTTGGGGGAGGCCTCTGTCCAGCAGTAGACGTCTTTCGGCTGAAATGATGATGATGATGTGTAATGCGCGTACCAAATATGCAGCTAACTTCCGAGACTTAAAGAACCGTGGCGAGTATTGTAAACAAAATTACGGAGACCATACCAATGATGGGACTTTATCATAGCTGAGACGTCAAGCAACCTATTTTAGGCACAGACTTTCTTAGTTATCATAAGTTACTAGTGGACATTACGGAGACCATACTGATGATGAGACTTTATCATAGCTGAGACGTCAAGCAACCTATTTTAGGCACAGACTTTCTTAGTTATCAGAAGTTACTATTGGACATTACGGAGACCATACTGATGATGGGACTTTATCATAGCTGAGACGTCAAGCAACCTATTTTAGGCACAGACTTTCTTAGTTATCATAAGTTACTAGTGGACATTACGGAGACCATACTGATGATGGGACTTTATCATAGCTGAGACGTCAAGCAACCTATTTTTAACCGACGAAAAAAAGGAGGAGGTTCTCAATTCGACGCGTATATACATATATATTTTATTTTTATTTTTTATGTATGACCACGCATAACTTTTTACAGAGTGGCCCGATTTTGATGATTCTTTTTTTAATGGATAGGGTATATCTCGAAGTTGGTCCCATTTAAATTTCAAAATCAAAATCCACCCCTAAGGGTGGGAAAACAGGGGATGAGTGCTTGTTCACCCACTGAATTCTTACCTGTTATCCGATTCTGTTGAAACTTGGCACACAAATATAGTTCTAGATACTACGACATAATGGAGACCTGGAGTTAGATTAAACCACAAAAAAAATTAAAATAAAACTTTTTAACAAAAAATTGAACCGACGAAAACAGAAACTGAAAAGCGAAAAATAACTAATTATGAGTCGGCGCCAAACAACCAATCAACGAAGATCATTAAATTACTTTAAATAAATAATTAAAACAACGTCACATCAAATACAACATGAAATTTTCAACGATAAACAATAACTTTCAAAAATTCGTTTTCCGCTCGGCCACTTGCAACTTGCATGCACGTTGCTTGTTAAAAGTTTGTTTGGCGCCGACTCATAATTAGTTATTTTTCGCTTTTCAGTTTCTGTTTTCGTCGGTTCAATTTTTTGTTAAAAAGTTTTATAGGCACATACTTTCTTAGTTATCATAAGTTACTAGTGGACGTAAATTCAAGAAAACTTGTGGATCAGGTAACCGATTTGATCGTTATTGTATTAGCGTAAGTGAACCTTGTTCTGTACAGTCTGTTAATTGTGACCCCATACCAGTTTGTTATCAAAATAGCGTCATTACTACTTTATTATAATAATATGGGCCAATACCAAGAAAAAGAAGAAATTGTCGTGGCTCAATCAGGAGACCAAATTGAACATAAGTTAGACCAATTCAACATTTGGCTACTGGTTATTCCTGGGTTCCTGGTATTAACGGGCTTGCGTTTGACCGCCACCTCACCTGATGTTAAGCGACGGTGCGGTCGACGATGGTTCACGCTTACCCAGCAAAGGTGAGAGGATGGCAGTGAAATATTTCGACCCATCCTCTCAAGTGGCTACACCGGGCATCGTACCGGAACACGACTAGGTCGCTTGGCGGCACGTCTTTGCCCGGTGGGTGGTCGCAAGCCGTCGGCCGGGGTCCACCATCAGTATGTCACCTGATTTTCACCACCCAGGGATCACGTGTAGAGATTCGGAAAAGGGGTACTCTCCTACGGACTTATACTCCTACGTGCTTTATATGGCATCGCTGCATTTCGGATGAAAGGCTGGGAACGTAAACAAGTTACTGTTGTGGTCTCGAATAGGCCCCCGTAGAGACCGAGCTTGTTAGTAACAAGTTGTTACATATCGGAATTGCTGATGACAGATCACCTAGATCGTTGAACTTCGCAACAGCGACATGCATGAGGCGCCGTGTCATCACAACGTGCTGCAATTTACGTCATCGAATGATTTTGCATACCATTTTTCCAATACTATATGTTCTAACATCGAACTTTAGGCGTTAGAAATTAATGTAATTTTTACTAGTGAATGATTATTTATTTTTTTAGAGGGAAAATATACATATTGAAGTTACATACTACTACATTTTTACTTAGATTGTAGTTAATTTTAAATCATTTTTGATTTTCTTTGACTCCTCCCGCCGTAGCCAGTGAAATTCTCTGCCTATGGTAGATTATGGTACATATCGTGTTTTGCCTGTAAAATCTGTGCGTTTTGTGTTTTTATGGGTGTTGTGTGTTTCTGTAGCATAGTGTTAATGTTATGTTACCTAAGTGACTACTATAAGTTGTTAGCGGAAACAGTACAACTTTAAGATCGTAAGGTTTTGTTAACCGTACATAGTTACGCTCGTCTTAACAACAATGTATCGCTGTAATCGTGGAATAACACATAACATTTAAATAACGTAAGTACCAGTTAAGTAATGCAAGTACTAGTTAAATAATTCAAGTACCAGTTAAGTAATGTAAGTACCAGTAGCATAGTACCATAATGTAAGCTAAGGCACGAGCCGTGACGTTCCGAGAAGTAACAAGTAATTGTGCAACGGCATAGGATGACAGGATTAAATTGTACGGTCGACCGCACGTCGGTGGTAAAACTTTGACATTAGCAGCATCTTTATTTCGTAAACAGTAAGGGCGGTTTTGGAATTGACGTGTTACCACTGTCATGCAGGCGACTGACTGTACTTGTAATAAATACCTTTGTGATTGTAAGACTAAGTAAATACTTCTGAATTTCTAACTGTGTGTTAAATTCAATACTTATTTTGTTTTAAAATAGGGGTGACATCATAGGGATATTATTTATCCACAAATATAGCTCTCACGAAGACTTACCGTTTCCCGCCAGTCGCTCCGGAACGCTCGCCGCGTAGACATTACCGGCCTTTACACGCTCGCTCTAACGCGAGTGAAACGACAATTCCTGTGCGAAAGAGCGCGTGTGTAAAGGCATCGTCCAGGAGAAAGGAAGTTTTCAAGTTGGAAAGTTTTCTCGCACGCAATCCTGCACGCTCCAATCCCTCGCGATTGTTGTGACCGGGAAAAAATACTAACAGTAAAAGTAGCGACGCTTCGACCAAGGTTCATTGCTACGGTTGTGGGAAACCGAGGGTCGTCAGATCAAAATGCGATGTTTGCTGTAGGGCAGGTACATCGACGTCTACGGCGAAAAATTTCGTTACAGGAGCTAGTTTCAATAGTACATCCATAAATAATCATTCCGACTCGCGAAGTGTACTCGCTTCGAGTTGAGATCGACACACAAACAAATACTGCGTATGCTTAGGTGACGTAACCTTATATGAACGCACGTCTTACCCTAGAGTAAATAATAGTGTTATGGGCCGTAACGGTGTTACAATAGTAGATACGGGCGCTACACATATCTATCGAGTTTTAGTGGACGCAGGAGTCAAGATACCCAACGTCTGGTTTGGCTTGTAGCGGCCCAGCCGCCACACGTCATCGCGTCTTCGTGACGAAGAAGATGAGCTCGGCACTCATCGGCTGTTTCCGCCGCGACCTCGCGTCGTTCGGTTTCTAGTAGAACTACCCTTTACCACAGAAATTTTACGTTTATGTGTATTAAAGTTTATAACAAAATACCCCAGACTAATACTAAGAAAAATTAATCATCATCATCATCATCATTTCAGCCGAAAGACGTCCACTGCTGGACATAGGCCTCCCCCAAGCATCGCCACAACGACCGGTCCTGTGCCTTCCGCATCCAGCGGATTCCCGCGACCTTCACCAGGTCGTCAAAAATTAATAAAAAAAAAAATAAAAAAAAAAAATTACCCTTAAGATTATTTCGTATAAAGTTAAAAAAATGGCTAACTGAAAAATGTTTCTATACAATTAAGGGGTTTTTTGAATGTAAAAATAATTTAATTTGATTTTTATTATAATTAATTCATAGATTTGACATAACATAAATAATATTACTTATCCTAAAAATTATTGTATGCCCAAAATGGGCTGATTGATGTATCTAACTAACACTATCAAGATGTATTATAACAACTTTAACCACTCAATAAGAAACAATAAAGTTTACTTACTTACGTACCACCTCTCACCAGTCCACCAGTTGTTTGCCACTGCGCAACGCACTCGCGCGCTCGTGTTGGAAAATTAGCTATCAGCACGCGTAGCATGAACACTGTAGACAAGAGATATGTCTACGGAAGAATAGACTAAACGACATTGTATAGTACTTTAACTGTCATTTTGTCTACTCTTTCGTAGACATAGCCCTTGTCTACAGTGGTCATGCTACGCGTGCAGCTGTTGTTACGTAAACGCAAATATTTTGTAAGTGCTTCCTATTCTGTCTGCTTAGCTTTCTTCTATCTAGTTTAGTGTTCCTTCAAGTTTCTAACTTGTGTTAACGTGTGTCTTCTGTAACCTTCGTGTGCTTAAATTCAAATATAAACTGTCATTCTGTGGACTTTGAACTTTTATTTATCGGACGATTCCTACAAGCTGATGTATCCCAAATGTGGAGGGATTTACTGACAGCCGAAGTACTTATCACGATTGAAGGTCGTCAGGTGACATGTGAGTTTTTGATAGTGCCCGGTGCCGACACTAGGACATTGTTAGGCATCTAGTTTTTGTTGCGAGCAGGCATGGTGCTTGATGTTGCTCAAGGTAAGTGGTCGTTTAGGAATGACTCCGACTGCTTGCACGACTTTGAAATATCACGTTTCGCACCTCACGCCCTTTGTCGGTCAAGTGGAGCCTCTACTAGAGCCACACGTTTTCAATTGTTTTGATATTTATTTCTATAACTAAATAAAAAAAATTGTGGTTTAACTATTTCTATTATTTTTAAAGCCTAATCCGAAGCACAGTCTAACATTCTAGCCCAACTGCGTGGACGCTTAGTTAGGCTAGAGGTGGTAGTGCATTTACACAGGTATAGGTGGTGCATTTACACAGGTATAAAGAATTTATTTGTTAGACTGGTGCCTAAACTAAGCCGGAGCCTGTATTATAGGACACCAGGATCCCCAACAATTTTAATCTGACAAAAATACAATACAATCGAAAAAGAGTTATCAATGTACCAGAGATTGCAATATGGAAAAATACACATACATACACTCTTAAGACTGTATGGACATTACTTCGGGCTATGAACACTTTAGTTAAGATGTCCGCTATCATCTTATAAGTTGACATGTACCTTAGTTCAACTTTGTTAGCCAGTACACATTCACGAATAAAATGATACTTGATATTGTAATACATACATACATTTATTACACTTTTTTTTTTTTTTAATACATTTATTGTATGGTTTACTAATTCCAAAAACATACAATTTAATTGTATGCATATATGTAAATACGCGCTACTTAAAAGGACTGCCGACTAAGCGTTTCAGTAGTCGCTTAAGCTTAGGTATAAGTTTTAATATTATGTACTTCACTCCTTTTGTAGCCCTCTGAGGGTAAAGGTCGTAATAAAGATACATTTGATCTTTAATTACGAGTTTCAATTAAAGAGTCGTAATAACCTTACATGGCGACCCTGCCATACAGAAGTCAGAAGAACATCAAGAAAGAAGTCAGAAGAATACAAGACAATCTGAAATAGGAGCCATCGCAATGGGAAAAACATACTCAAAAGAAGAAGTTGTTATAGCTCAAAACGCTAATGGAGCAGTATCAGCCAGTTTGGAGCAAGGCATGAACATCTACAACATTCTTTTGATAACTTTGTTTGTGATCACCGCAGCCGCTGTCATATATTACGTTTTTAAGAAGTGCAAGAAAAGTTCCATCAGTATACATAGGAGGGAACTGCGCTGAATGCATCACGCAACAACTTAGCAGCCTAATCAAGAGCTCGAGCGGTGTCCAGGGTAAACCCGGCCCAGGAGTCCAGGGTATAGCCCGGCCCACTTTTAGCAACGCACCCTACGCAGCAAAACAAAAGAAGACGTCGCATCGCCGTCTTCGTCGCCAAGAGGAGTTTTGTCGCTTCAACTATCCTTTTCTAAAACATCTCTCATAGTTATAATTATTAAGTTCTCAGGGAAAAGTTAATAGTATTTATACCAAAATTTTATCTCTAGTTAAATAAGCGAGGACACAATGACTACTCAACGATTTGACTTAAAAACAGCTATAGCCCTGTTGCCAATAATGACTGACAAGGAGCAGGTCACTAAGGCTTTGATAGACGGTATTGAAATGTATGCTGATATGATAGAGGAAAGTTCTCATCATCAATTAATTAATTTTGTCTTAAAAACACGGTTATCATCAAGCGCTAAGTTACGTTTAAAATCCACTTACGCCGATATTAAGAATTTATTAAATGATATGAAAAAGTGCTTAATTCAAAAAAAAATCGGCTGTTAGTTTACAAACTCAGTTACAAAACTGTATTCAAGCTAGTAAATCTATAGAAACGTTCGGGTCGGAACTAGAAGAGCTCTTTGTAAATTTAACATTGGCTCAATCAGATGATGACAATGAAATGAATGAATGAAGAGAGTTACTGCGCCCTATTAACGAAAAACTTGCGATAAAACGCTTCGCGGATGGCTTATCCGACACACGATTAAGCACCATTATAGCGTCTAGGCAATTCAGCAATGGATGAGCAGATCATGTCATCAAACTCAACCAATGTTATGACTGTTAATCATGAATTTAAGCAATATTATCCCCAAAATAATTATCCCCGAAGAGGTAGAAATAATTATTATTTTAATCCAAATAATCGTCGCTATATGCTTTGTCCTATTATGCATCAATTTTGTTAGCTGCTATTTTATGCGCCGATTGATTATCATTATAAATTACTACCTCTTCATTATCCACAGATGTTAAACTGTTCAATAAACTAAGTAAATAAAGAGCTTCCTTCGAAGCCTGGCTCAATCCTACGTACTCTGCCTCTGTGGAGGACAAGGATACTGTCGGTTGCTTCCTACTCTCCCATGACATTATATTTTTACCTATCTTGAAAATTAATCCTGTGAAAGATTTTCTATCAAGTGCCCCTCCCCAATCTGCATCAATGTAACTCTTAAGTCTAAATCTCCCGACTTCCTAAAAGTAAGACATATTGGACGTACCCTTCAAATACCTTAAGACCCGTTTCGCACATTTAAAGTGTGTATCCTCTAGTCGTACGAACGTAGGCTTGCGAGCACCCCTACGCCGCGTCGCCTTACTAGTCAGTATAATAAGATCTTCCAAAATATTGATTTCTTTGCAGTTTCCGCTGGAAAAATGTTTGTTCGGAACCATACCAATCTTTTTCCAAAAGTCAGTGATGACAGCAGATTTACTCAAAGGAATCCAACTAAACTAGTAATGAAAAGATGTAGAAGCACCCTTCATAACAAAAATTGCCAAATAATGACTATTAGAGTGTTTAACAACATACCAAAAACAATATAAGAGCTTCCCTTGCGTCAATTTAAAAGTAAACTAAAGTCCTGGCTACTAAAAAGTTGCTTATACACGATAATCGAATTTTAAGAACTAACTAGAATGTATTATGACTATTATTTTAACAATGGAATTGATTTACTTATTAATTACTTGTAGGCTACCTACTTACCACACATTATATACATTACTTTATTTATGTAATTTTTATTTACATATTTTACATACAAATAAACCTACACTTCATATAACACAGTACGTCTACACTAACTTAAACAATAAAATATAATATTTAATTATCCATAATATTGGGGTCAGGAAATTAAACAAGTAACGATTTCACAGTTACTAACTTTTATTATTTTAATTCTGTACACTTGTCACTTCATACAGTGCTCCAGCGCGACTGCCCCGCTCGAGGCATCCCCGCCATTAAATGTGTATGTCATCACGTGTCAAACCATCCCACCATTTAAGTGGGGAGGCCTCAACCAAATCAGTAGCTAATAAAAAGTCAATTGATCTACTGAAATACATTGACAAACTAATTAATTACTAATAAATTCGGCTAACAAGAGATAATTCAAATAATTAATTAATCAAACCATAAAAAATATAACATACAAATTAATTAGTCAGTGCTTAACTTTCTAATGTAGATAGATTGATAGACTATTATAATACTTCACAAAACCAAAGTAGACAATACAACATCTTTAATGTACTAGGACCTTACAATAATAACATGTCAACAACATACATAATCAGCCGTCCGAGTGCATTGGACCCGCGCATCGACCATGCCTCGATCGCGTGGCTGCACTACGTAGGCGATGACGCGGTGAATGACGAATAATGACGATACACAATTAAAGTTGGGAAAAACGACTTAAAATCGTAAGCGTGTTTAAACGTTGTGCTTTTTTCTGCCAACGAATTTTTTTACGCTTTTGCCGCTTTTCGTTTTTCACTTCTAAAAAAAATTACTTTTATTTGTCTACATTACACTATTCTATTTACATTTAAACTATTTACAAAGTTCACTAAAAACTATACAAACAAACTACAATCGTCGCGTAATTACCAAGGAGAACATTCAAAAACGCATTCACTCGTTGACGACGAAAAATAAACTAAGCGCCAAAGCAACGGCAAATCAATCAAGGTCAAAAACGTTTAAAATGTTTAAACGATACAAAAATAATCAACAAAATAAAAAAGTGCTTTCTCTAAACAAATTTTACGTAAACGAATAAAATTTAATTCTGCCGGTTTCAAACCACCACCAGTCAACTTTGAAATTGAGTCTTATGTTCATAGAAATAAGGTTACATTTCAATCGTTTACGAAAAAGTCTAAACGAAATCTGCTTTAATCACAAAGCGTGCTTATACGCTTTTTTTTTAATTAGACTTTTTTAAGCGCTTTTTGTTTAAACGCCCACTTCTATACACAATACACCTTGTCGTGACCTTAGTCATTACGTAGCTACCGCGGCGCGTGTGTGCTAACTAATATATGTATATTTGCGATAATCACGTAAACATAAAATTACTCGTTCGATGTTAAATGTATGTGTCGTATTGTGTATTGTGTGTGTATACTGTTCTCCTTCAAACTATAATAACGTGTGTGTAGATCTTGTGAAAAGAATTATAACTGTGAGTACAATACGAACCTTATTATAAACTCTTAACTATTAACAAATAAAATTAGTAATATAATAAGAATAATAATAATTGTATAATTCATTAATAAAGTAATAATAATAATTAATTTAATTAATTCCAATTTTCTAATTGTAATAATGTGATATGGGTGTATTGGGTGTATGTGTATGTCGTCGCCTTGCCTGAAATAAAGAAATTTTATTTTATTTATTTATTTTATTTATTTATTTATTACTGCTCACCCGAGCTATTCATTTTTACCTACCCCATATAAACTATACTGGTGACCCCGTTGAGACCACTAAACAACAATGAGTGATAGCGACTCCACGCATACCGCATCGTCGCAGACAAAGTCCAACATGACAAAAAGAGCGCCTCGAGCAAAGCTCGTGTCCATTGAAATGAAATTTACCGGATGCCGATTAAGCTTCCACCATTTTGGCCGGAGGAGCCAGAGATCTGGTTTGCTCAAATTGAGGCCCAGTTCGCGAAAGCAGGAGTGACGAATGACGTCACCAAATTCAATCATGTCATCGGACACCTTGACCCTCAAGTCTTTAAAGAGGTCAAGGATGTGATCATGTCGCCTCGAGCTAACAACCGGTATGATAAGCTGAAGTCGGAGTTGGTGAAGCGCCTCTCAGCCTCCCAAGAAAAGAAGGTGAAGCAACTCCTGATGCACGAAGAGCTTGGAGACCGGAAGCCGTTTCAGTTTCTTCGCCACCTTCGGGGATTAGTAGGACCTAACGTCCCTGAAGAATTCCTACGAACCATCTGGACCAGCCGACTTCCCAGAAATATTCAACCACTTCTTGCATCGCAGCCGCATAGCACGATAGAGGCATTAGCTGAACTGGCAGATCGTGTCCAAGACATCGCCTCACCATCTAGTCAGGTGGCTTCCACCTCAGCATCCGGTTATAGCATCAGCGAGATGCAATCCGAAATTGCTGAACTCAAGCGTGGCATGAAGGACCTGACCATGCAGCTGCGAGATAGCCGCTCAAGAGGCCGTTCGCATAGCAGGGATCCGAGACACAACTCACACAACTCCCGCAATCGATCATCGTCCCGTTCGCACTCGAGCTACCGCAACCACCCGCTGTGCTGGTACCACTCAAAATTTGGTGCCAAAACCAGCCGTTGCGTGAAGCCTTGCGATTACAAGCCGGAAAACTTGGGCAGTCGATAATGGCGACTGAAGATTGCACCATCACCACTGGTCGTCTGTTCGTCGTAGATCGGAGGACAAAGTTTCAGTTTCTGGTTGACACTGGAAGCGACCTCTGTGTCTACCCCCGATGTTTACTTCGTGAACGTCTTGCTCAAACTAACTACCAGCTTATGGCAGCGAATGGATCGCCCATATTAACGTACGGTTTCATTGAATTGAGTCTGGACCTCGGCCTACGTAGAGACTTTAAGTAGCGTTTTGTTGTAGCTGAGGTAACCAAACCCATAATCGGTGTAGATTTACTCACAGCATCTCAGGTTGCCGAGTTTTCAGCACAATCGACCTCGTGAAAGCTTATAACCAGATACCTGTCAGCATAGAGGACATTCCGAAGACCGCAATCACCACACCGTTCGGCTTGTATGAGTTATAAAATAAAATAGTCGTATCGGTTTCTCAATTCCTATCGGTTGCTATTCCCGATCCTTGTAATTAGCTATGTGTCGTTCGCGATTGAACGAATCAATTGACCCAGGTCTCCAACAGTTCGCGAACGATCGGATCCCTACGAAAATAATAATTCGTTCATTCGATTTCTGCGTAGGCGAACGGTGAACGGGTGAACGCGAGCGGCAGGTGGCGCGGCGGTGCGCGGCTGCGGGATTTAAATTGTCACCGAACGCGTGCTAATTTTATAAAAAATCAACCTTATAGTAAAAGTGTAAAGGTCTATTTAAATTTGCAAAGCGCAGCAGTGTTTAACAATCATGGGCGCGGGCAGATTTTAGTTTTCTTACAATCTTTGCCGTAAATGATTGTTAATAGCTGCAGTTGCTTTTTAAATGAGAATTGTGTAATTACTGCCTACTAATTATTGTGAATAAAAAAATGATTTCCAACAGACGACTTTTTATTTTAATAATTCCTGTTGATCCCGAGATTCCCAAGGGGTGCAAGTGCACCCCCTGGCACCCCCCTGCCGGCGCCCATGCTCACAATCTGTTATCTCTAATTATTATACCTATTAGTTTACTTATAAAATCTTGTATTTTTTTGGGTAGGTACCCAATTGATTTGAGAATGTTATACACACGAAGAACTTTCTTCTCTCCATGGTTATACATGACCTACTGATTGATGTAGCTATGAGTTGAATTGTCTAGTTACATTCATTTTCACGTAATTTTTTTCAAAAACCTGTGTGTCTGCGTTATTACTTGCGTTCGACTTTTCATTAATTCAAAACATAAAATCATGTATTTAAGTGTTAAAGTAATAAAAAACCTATCTTATAGTAAAATAATTAAGGTCTATATTTGAAAAGCGAGCTGTAAAGTGTTTACTTTACTCATTCATAATCCGATCTGAGAACCGTACACACGAACTACTAGCTAGTGATTGATTAAAATATACGGATTGATTGAGCTATGAGCGATTGAATCATAATGTTTGGATCGTGAGTGAACCAAGTAGGTAGGGATCTACCTACTTTCCGCGCGCCAAATTATCAATCGATTGAACGGGTCATAAGACCCGGGTCATTTTCTCAACGGGTCAGTATTGATCTGGATCTCCAAAATTGAACGAACGACACATAAGCTACTTGTAATAGATCATCCCTTATCCTATTAGTTTAGTTATTAGTTACTGAGATTTTGTCCTTAAAAAAAAGTTAATGTATTAGGCCGATTCAACGGCATATACAGTAGATCAGCGGTACTCTAAGTGTGTTCCGCGGAACCCTAGGGTTCCACGATACCCCTGTAGGGGATCCGCAAGAATTTAGAAAAAAAAAACAAAACACCTCTCTCTGGTCACTGGTCGAACGTTTTGAATCCGCCCGCCGCGCGTATACTTGTGAGCGCGCAGTCCCTTTGATAAAAGCCGCCTCTGAATTAGACGCTATAGTTGTGAACAAGCGACTTTCGGCTCTATCTTCAAAAGCATAAAGTCGAGATTGTTTACAACGCATTTTTTTGTATTTATATTTTTATTTCCGCTTTTTGTTTATCAAAGGCGCCGACTCGAGTATTTTTGAGAATGTTCGAGTTCGAGTCTAGGACTAAGTATAAAAGCGCTATTATATAAAAAAAGTCGCGCCTCGTCAGTCAGTTGACGATTAGCGTTCGGAGCGATAAGTTCGTACCTACCTACTTACAAGCTGGCTAGCCTGCTGCCTTCTTGTAAGTTCTACTGCCCGCTGTATTCTGATTGTATCAGTTTTGTACATTTCTTCTTTGGACTAAACTTTGTCTCATAAACGCAGTAACGATTGTGCATTATTTTGACCCTACCATCCTGACGTGTAACATTATTAATAAAGAAGAATGGAACGTTGGCTTAAAGGTGTTAAACGTGTTGCAACGACATCTTCTAATGACGCTGAATGTTCAAAAGCAGTACGTGCGGAGAATACAGCAATTACCGATCCAGACGATGATGCCACGACGTCAAGCTCCACGGTTTCAAAGACGAAAAAAAGGAAGTATGATGAATCATATATCAGTTTCGGATTTGTTGATTCCAACGGCTCACCTCTCTGCATGTTATGTAGTAAACTGCTTCCTAATAGTTCCATGGCACCTGCCAAATTACGCAGACATTTAGAAACTGTACACCCCGAGTCTAAAGACAAGAATAAAGAATTTTTTGTTCGTAAAAAAGAACAGTTATTGGAAAGTCAAAAAAATATGATGCATGTAACACAAACTATCAATGAAAAGGCCACGGAGGCATCATATTTAGTTAGCTATCGCATTGCACAAGCAGGTGAAGCGCACACTATCGCTGAGAATTTAATAAAGCCATGTGTGTTAGACATAACAAAATGTATGCTCGATGAAAAATCTGCAAAGCATCTTTCTACTGTACCGCTATCAAACGATACTGTTTCACGGCGAATCCATGATCTGGCAAGCTACGTCAAACAAGAACTAGTTGCACGTCTACAAAAAACACGATTCGCCTTGCAAATGGATGAGTCAACTGATGTAAGTAGCTAGCTTGTAAGTAATGTTACACGTCAGGATGGTAGGGTCAAAATAATGCACAATCGTTACTGCGTTTATGAGACAAAGTTTAGTCCAAAGAAGAAATGTACAAAACTGATACAATCAGAATACAGCGGGCAGTAGAACTTACAAGAAGGCAGCAGGCTAGCCAGCTTGTAAGTAGGTAGGTACGAACTTATCGCTCCGAACGCTAATCGTCAACTGACTGACGAGGCGCGACTTTTTTTATATAATAGCGCTTTTATACTTAGTCCTAGACTCGAACTCGAACATTCTCAAAAATACTCGAGTCGGCGCCTTTGATAAACAAAAAGCGGAAATAAAAATATAAATACAAAAAAATGCGTTGTAAACAATCTCGACTTTATGCTTTTGAAGATAGAGCCGAAAGTCGCTTGTTCACAACTATAGCGTCTAATTCAGAGGCGGCTTTTATCAAAGGGACTGCGCGCTCACAAGTATACGCGCGGCGGGCGGATTCAAAACGTTCGACCAGTGACCAGAGAGAGGTGTTTTGTTTTTTTTTTTCTAAATTCTTGCGGAACCCCTACAGGGGTATCGCGGAACCCTAGGGTTCCGCGGAACACACTTAGAGTACCGCTGACCTAGTATTAGAATATGTACAGACAGATAATCAGCTTGTAAACTCAGCCCCACTTAACGGCATTATTAATAAAATCACTGGGTCAGCTGCCAGTACACTAGCCACTAATGGTGTTCCAAATAATTGGGAAGGAATCCGTAACACATTAATAAATGTTTTTCGGATCACAGAGATGAGTGTTCTCTCTTTACTGATTTATCACAACTTACCCAAGGCAAGTTCACTGCCTCGTTGGTCTAGTGGTTGCAAGCGCGACTGCTGAGCGTGAGGTCCTGGGTTCGATTCCCGGGTCGGGCAAAGTGTTATTGGGTTTTTTCATTAGGAAATTCTCAGTAGCAGCCCGGAGTCTGGATTTGTGCCCGGTTGATGGCAATAGGCTCGCCCCCTATTACATGGGACTTACAACATAACTGGCGAAATGTGGGTGTACTATACACCTCTGCCTACCCCTTCGGGGAAATACAGGCGTGAAGTTATGTTATGTTATGTTACCCAAGGCACCGATTCTGTTAACGCATTCTACGAGCGAGTACAAAACATTTTTAGTAAAATTATGGCCTATATCCAACTTCATGATCCCGTTTCAACTAGTTACTGTAGAAGCTAAGAGGCAATTATACAACAAATTAGCATTAAAAACTTTCATGCGAGGGATGCAGTAAAATACGTCCAGAAACATTAGAAAAGGCACTTTAATTCGCGAAAGAAGAAATAAACGTTTCATACCTTCAGAAAAAAAACTGTCGGCTAGGTAATTCTATAAAAACGCCTCAAGTACCTACTAGTCATCAAAAGTTTAACAACTTACCGCAATGTAATTTCCTTCAGACTTGGAATCCAATTAGGCCTTATTACAACCCAAATTTAAATCCAAATTTTAACAGTCGTAATCCTCATCATGCTAACTATGTACCACAAGTTTCATCTATGTTTAGGTCCGAATTTCATGGACCTTCAAGGACTCAACAGGCTATGAGAGCATTGCCTCGCTCAAATATGTCAACTGGATTCAGAATTCCGCCTCGCAGTAATTTTAAGCAAGGCCCACAAAACATTTCCGTACCTATACATACATATTATCACGCCTGTTTCCCATTGGGGTAGGCAGAGACTGGATTTCCACCTGCTACGATCCTGACACACCTCTTTCGCTTCATCTACGTCCATTCCGTACCTTTGAGTAGCATAAGTCACCCCGTAGCTCATAACTTACCTTTAACAGGACAGATTGACCGTAGACAAGTAAATATAAATGAGACAGCTGAGTATTGTAACTATGGGGTGCTGGCCAGAAAACCTCCACGTGTGCCTAACGGCTGCTTGTCCTTCTGGACACGTCTAGAGGGATCGGCAGTATTTGGCCGGTGCATCCTGTCGAGGGATTAACCTTCGGGGGATTTTATTGCCTGTGGCGAATATTCTGGCGCGGGAGGGGCCCGTTGTGGGCCAGTGGGGAGTTGCTCCACGTGTCTCTCTGATATCAGCAGAGGGCACAGTGGAGGAGCAGGGGCGGGCCCGGTGTGTACTCACCCTGCCACTGGGCAGGCAGCGGAGGGACTGTCTTTCCCTGCCCCCGTCGATCTCGTAACCCCAGGAGTGCCCGCTGAGTAGTGTTCTCGCGCCTCTTGGGACCGAGGGTCTTGGCTTCACCGCCCGGACCACGAGGAAGAAAACCTCTATAAAAAATTACGGGAGGTAGGACCTGCGAGCAGCAGACTCGGGGTAGTCTGCTGCCCGACCAGCAGCTGGCGTAGCTGGCACAGCCGGCGTAGTTGGCGCAGCTGGTAAAGGCCCATGAGATGAGGTGGCGTGCAGTGTTCCGTGTGCGCCGCCTAGGAGGGTGCGGCTGACGTTAGGCCGCACGGGGAGAAGGGGCTCGCCTGCTTGTGGCGGGCCAGGACCTGTCGGGGGTGGTTGTGTGAATACTCACGGGTTCCCACGCCCCCGGCTAAGGTAGTTGAAGGAACACCGTGGTGGTTTTAGTCGGTAAGAGTCCGACACTGGCTCCCCGGGCGGAGTGCGTCGATGTGGATTTCCCCACGGCGAAAAAAAAGTATTGTAACTATGACCAATTTTATGACATTGACTACTCTCAATACTTACCGGATAACTATTCACTTTACGACGAAACTGATAATGTGCAACAAAATGACAATCAGAATTTTCAGGAGGATCAGAATTCCAATTCCCCAGGATAGAATTGAATTTACAAGGCAAAAGACAACTCCCGTATATTCACATTAAAATTACTCATTGATACTGGCGCTAATCAGTCGTTTATTAGCCTTCAAATAGTAGATAAGCATAAGATAAGTATTTCGCGCATTTACCAGTATACGAAGATCCATTCATAGTGTCAAATATTCACGCATGTGCTTTGCGTGCGTTAAGATAATTGTAGGGGAACAAACAGAGACGTTTTCAATCTCGCTCGTGTGGTATCTGTGGAATAATTATATGTCGCGGGTAGACCGCTAATAAACAGTTGGTTCGTTGAATTGGCCTTTCATTGTTCTACTCCCGAAAATAATCAATAAACACAACTGGCGACGAGGTAAATTACGTAAAATCACCACTAATAGCTTGTGTATAGTGTTGTTTATAAGTGGAGATAAAATGCCGATCGGAAAAATATAACAATTTTATTCCACAGCTCGAATCGCCGTAGTTATAGGTTGTGCTTGAGTTAAGTAATATTAGTAATCTTATGTAATAATTATTATAATGAAAATTGTAAAAATAACACAAATTGCCTTATTGAAACTCCTACACAACGGCCAACTACGTAATTTGTATTATATTGTTACTTGTTACAGACTAATATCCACCTAATCACATCGGTCCTGTCATCAACAGGCATCGATGTATAATATTTTTTATGAAATATGCGGTAAGTAAATACCATGCAGTCGGAATTCATGACGGTTCGCTTTTGTTTTGTAGTTTTCGAAACTAATTGGAGCTATTTTTGTTACAGCCCATGGTTGGCGTTTATTTCGTGGGTCTTATTTCGTGGTTTTTATTTCGATATGTTAATTTTGGAGTATAATGCGGTTCTCTCAATACCATGAAGTATCGTACCTAATAATAAATTTAAATTAACCTTAAAGGATGCAATAATAATGATAATGATAGTAATTAGATTAATACAATTCCACAATGGGATTTATTTGCTCATATTAAAAGCCTACAGAAAATAAAACTAGTGTCTTGAAATCTGGTCTTTATTGAAGTTCTCCCGCTGAAAGATTAAAAGTTTCAACTCTACTCGTTCAGCAAATCCAGGTATTTATTTTTTTAAGTGTGGCTCCTGGCGCCCGAAATCCATTTTTTTATATATTTTGGAGCTCACACACCTTTAATGTATGCTATTAAGCAACACTATAAATAAATTATTTAAATATATTTTTTATTATTACAATGTACAGTTATTAAAGTATAGCTTGTACTATGTTCTCAATTTCGTCGTAATTTTTACTCTTAAGCCATTGAGTCACTTTCTTTTTGCAGTCAGAGAATGTCAGGGGATACATAACTAACTCCTTATTGAGATGATTGTACAAGTGATAAGATTGCCATTGGTACTGCCTTTTAGCAAAAGTAGATTTCACAATGACAGTGGGAGCTACGTTGTGCTGTCTTCTTTTCTTAGCGTATGATGGAATATAAGGATATATACACACACACATATAATATACACATAGATACTAGATACCTACAAAAATTACTGTCACTACCTAGTGAGAAAACCTTACACAGAATAATTAAAAGCATTCCCGTGGAAACAGGTATTAATTAACACGATTATAGAAAATCTAAAGAAAAAAATTGCTTAGTCACCTGCTCGTGAAAAAGTATTCGCCTTATTATTCGAGGAGATGGCCTTAAAAAATCGCTTAATTTACAACGAAAGCACAGATTATGTGGAAGGATATGTCGATCTAGGCGATGACATGGGACGTTATCCAAATATTGCGGATCATGTACTAGTTTTTATGGTCCAAGGAATCTGTAAATCAGTCAAGCAGCCTTTGGACTACTATTTTGTAGAAGGTACTATTTCATCAGAAAAATTGGCTGTAATTATAAAAAAACATTATTATAGCCCTTAAAAATGCTGGGATATACATACTAACCACTGTATGTGATCAAGGCCCAACGAATGTTGGTGCTTTAAATTTATTACAAAAGTTCTCGTAGTTAACTACAGACAGCAATTTTCTCGTTGTTGAAGAAGACAATTTTTTTATAATTTATGACATACCCCATCTATTTAAATCCATAAGAAACAATTTTTACCAAGCAGGAGAAATAAAATATGGTAGTAAAACGGCGTCACCTTGTAGAAGCAGAACGAAGAAATAAGAATTTCCTAAACTAATATGATTCGAGTATTTCGAGTCACTACATAGTCAAATGTGTCTACCCGCAAAATTATTAATTTTATGAGTATGTAATTGTTTCGTTTTTAAGTTGAAATGTTTATTGACTTTATTGAGTTTACTATTAGATGTATACTGTATTGCAACACAGGAAGAAACTAACGTCCAAGATACAGGCTCGGCCTAGTTTGGACGTTAGTGTTCATCGACAAATGTAATTAAAACTTTGTTCAAGATTGGTTTACTTTTATGTAATATTTTCTTGGTGCCAAATAATAAATAAAATCAAGATTCATTCTATTCCCACACTTTACTTTCACTAAACGTTTTTTTTACTACCTAGGACCATTTCTATATAATAGAATTAACATTACCACTCCAGTGAATCGAAGTTTGTAAAAAAACAGGTAACACTATTTCTGTCCAATGAAAATTATGATGACTCTGAAGATCTGCTCACAACATTATCATAGAGACTTTCCTAAATAACGCTGCGGGTTTGCATCGGGGGTATAACCCCCTCTCGGACGGCCACGTGAGCCAGCCGTCGCGCACTTTCATTGATGTTATTACGAACAGATTTGTCCATATTTTGCTGATTTTAAGTCGGATAGAAAAAAAAAAGTATTGAACAATTAATGGAAATGTGTTCTATTACTCATACCAAATAACCAAAAAAAATTGACGCACTAGTTTTTCCTGTATAAGAATCCATGTGAAATGTGTAAAGCATTTTTAAGAAACGAGAATCCTGTAAACGAAGACGGACTGTATAATTATATATCACTCAGAGAATGGTGGCATGACAATCCCTTACATACCCAACAAAAAATCTTTGTGACACGATTGCAATGGCAAAATCAATCTACGAAAATAATATTGCCAAAGATCTACATAAAGAAAATATTAGCTGCATAACAAGTTTGGAATTTATGGTTCAATGTAATGTAATTTGGATTGTTTTTTCTGACCACCATGAAAAAAATAACGAAATGTTTATTTAATATCATAAGTAAAATGTTTATTCGAAAATCGAAAACACTGTTATAATCTAAATAACACTGCAAAAAATGGGGAAAATTATTTTGCAGACTTATCTAAAAGAGCTCGGCAACAAAGTAAAGAAAAATAATACTTTATTAAATTACATCACCACTTAAAAGCATTAATTTTCCTTACTTTTATCAGCACACATTAATACTGTAAAATGAAAATTTTCAATCTAAATTTTTTGTTAGTATTAAAAAAAATGTTTTTGTTGTATTCATCATATTTTAGTTCATCAGATTTTCATACAAAGATAAAAATATTTAAATTGAACGCTCTAAATGTTACAAAGTCAAAGCGCGATGGTTAAATAGCGAGAGGAGCGGGGTGAGGGCGGCGGGGGCGCTTGCACTTGACCTATTTACGGGCGGCCGGCGGCCCTCAGTCGGTCGGTCGCTTTGATGCGCTTGCGTCGCATCATTACGTGTCCTTGTAGTGAAATTCAGCAGTGCGGACGTAATTATCTTTACATGATGGCGTATCAATATTCTAATGTCGAGTATACGGATATGGTGCGAATGCTAGCTAGGTGTGATGACAATGTTTCGGAAGCCTGTCGCCAATACGCCATACGATTCCCGAACGTACGTATACCTAACCGAGAAACAATGCTAGCCGCCACACAGCGGTTACGAGATCACGGGCAATTCCGGAATCCCATCAGGGATAGTGGTCGTCCACCAAGGTTAGTACCTAATGCCTATGTTTAAAATAATAAGTTCAATTGCACTGATGTGTTTTCGTTGTTTTGTTTTCGTAGTTTGTTCATGTTTGATTTGTTTTCGTTTGTTCGCAAAATGTACCGAAAAATAGCTTATTTACGTCAGATTTGTAAACGCGTCCTTAATAAACAATATCGCCGCGCCGGAACCTGATAACGTAGCTTTCGTCACATTACGTGGGTAGGTAATTTAAGTACCTACATGTGATTTAATTTAATTTTATTCTTTAATGTAGCCAGTCCTAAGCCTGGTTAAGTATGAAGGGAGAGTGGATTTAGTCTATCTACGAATAAATACTTTTATCAAGTGCTACCGTTGTAACTTTACAGAAAATGTGAGAAGTCATTGGTAGCTTGTTTTTATTACGGTGTTTAGAACGTAGGTACCGTTAAATATCAAGGTTATTTCCATGTCAAATGTTCGATTGTAGGTATCATTTGGTTTTCGCGTAAAAAGGCGGGAATCGTAGCGTAGAGTTACTAACCCAAAAATATTACTACGAGGACAGTGCGCGGCAGACGTAGGTAGGTACAGCAAAATACAGAGTTGAAATGTGTAGGACAAAAAAATCTTGAAGGTTTGTTTTTGGTAAATGTATTATGTTTTGTAAAAAGTCATAGAACAAAAGTTGTTGATTATGATGTTACTAACATAGTCCTGAGAGGTTACCGGTGTTTTACAAATAACCCTGTATAATTAGCTTGAAAAAAATATTTTGTGTGTGAAATCGTTAACATAATGTCTATTAATAATTATTATTGACGAATTGCATTAAAAAGACATGCCAAGATTGTTTACAGACCACATTCTAAATGTGTTTTTTTAAAGTTTAGCAGCTACATATCCCACAAGCAGACTGTGAACATTGCCCACGAATCTGTCCATACATACTGGTTATAATATAAGCCTCTTGTTTTATGATATTGAACTCTGTCCTGCGCCAATCTCATCCAGGTTCGATCCGCAACTTTGCCAATGTGGTCTACCCATGTCGCCACCGCATCGGACGCTTCTGTTAGGCCTAGGCCACACTGCAGGAGTAGGCGGCAGCGATCTCTAGCTTCCGACAGTAGTTCTGTCTATGGTCGGGAGCGAGAGCACTTGGGAAGGCGTCGTCTATTTCTGCGAGGATGTAATGCTCGCTAAGGAGGCGGCGGAGAGGGTTCGAGAGGCGATGACCTCTATTCCCATCCGCAGGAGACGACCTGGGCGTCGTAGGAGGGCGTATACCGACCTCCAGCCACCCTAGATGTAGGCCTGCGGGCGGCGGACTCGGGGTGGCCCGCCGCCTAGCTTTAAGTTTTGTCATTGTATTCGTGGTTATTGTGTTACTTTTAGTTTGACCGGTCATGAGGACATAGCCTGGTCAAAAGGGGGTGAGTGTAACGCGATGTTGTTTAAGAATGTTCACGTGGGGAATTCCACTGCCCCAAGCCGACATGCAGGTACTTGTACGGCGCGGTGGCCATCAGCCGCCGCCCGCTTTAACCCATTGCTTGGATTCTGGGCATTGTTGGTCTGGTAGTAACTTGTCCAGCCCACGTCAGCGCTACACTCCCACCCTTTGCAAGCAACCCGGCGCAGACGCGCCAGTATCGTTCGGGTTCCCGTAGCGCGCGTTCACGTTTTTGTTTAACCTCTTCCGGTGCCATCCTAAATTATTGTTTTTCTCCGTATGATTAGTTGTTTTAGTAATATAGTTATACGCTAGCCGGTATTCTTTTTTCTATTACTAAATAAATACATACGTAACGGTATAAGTGGCGCCCAACGTGGGGCTATAATGTACTTTAAATTTTATAGAAAGATTTGTATCGGACATAATATCCATAGCACAAGAATTATGCGAAATAGGCTCTAAATGCATAAAAATATAGCAGAAATTCATTCATTTAAACGGTTCATTGACATCAGAGATGGGAAAGTAAAGACTCATGAGTGGGTCATACTTGGGTTTTTGCTGGTATAATCTGGTGATTAAACTTCGTTTATTATGTTAATAAACATTTAGCCCGAATGCTTTTTAAGGAGTATTTTCGAAATCTCCTTAGCCATTTCTCTAACCTCAAAAATAACAGAGCAGCATTGGCGTTGGGCCAGAATGTCTCTCCTGTGGACAGTTTTCTGTGATCAAGAACGTCCACGGGAAAGACGTATAACTACAGAAGAGAGCATAATTTCAGTTTTCATAATAAAAACGTGCTCCATTAACTTATTATAAACTAATTTCCTTTACTCTGGTCTGCATAATAACAGTTGATGTGTATTTAATTTATTTTATAACAAAAATTATGTATATATATAATAATAATAAAAATTAGCATGTTTTTTTTTCTATTTTGTGGCATAAGGGGCAACTTTGCATAAGGCTTGCTTTGTTTCAGATACAAAGCCACGTTCAAGTAGGCCTAGAGCACAACTGAGTGAAGATGAAAAGAAAAACCTTCGACGTGAGCAGAAGAAACTAAACATGCGAAGATCTAAATTAGATGCTGTTGCTATAGAAGAAAGACGGAGAAAAGACAGAGAAAGGTATCACCGAAAGAAACAAGATGGTTTAATAAAGACCAGTGCATGGAATCTTAGTACAAAATGCTTGAAATAACATCAATCGTTATCCAACCAAATTGACGAGTACTGAAAATGCTCAAACGTCGTTTGACCACTACATATTTTTAATTTAACAGTATTATATCTTCGACTATATGCCATCGGGTAAAAACAGATGTCGCTAGGCTAATGATCTGTGTAACAAGGTACAACTTCATGTACTGTTGCCTAAAAAAGGGTAATAGATGGCGTAAATTTAAAATTCGAACTTACAGTCAATTATTTACCAAATTACGTTTTCCAGTTTATTTACTTTTGTTTAATTTGCCTATTTAATAAGAAAACTTTACAAATCTTTTTCCACAATATTATGAAAGTATAATTATGTTTGAAAACGTAATTTGGTTTATAACATCAACATTTAAACTTATCAATCGTTTTTTAATTAAGTATATTATTATTTTTAACACATTTACGCATTTGAAGCGACATCTAAAGACAAATAATTTTATTATAAAAAGAAAAGTTCTGACGTCACAGAAAGACGTAACTGAAAGCTAAATTCACCAAATATTGTAGAGGTTACAGTAGCCCAATGGCTTCAATGTTAGATTTGAGAGGTAGAAGTTGTAGGTTCGAATCCTGCTAACTGTTAAACTTTTTGCATTATTTTTTTATTTTAAAAAAGGATGAATAGAGAGCCATCTAGTGATTCCGAAGTGAAATGAAGTTGTAGGTCCATACTGTAAAACCAGAGGCGCCACTTGGTCTATACCTCTATTGGGGTCGAGTTTCCTCTCTATTTCAGTATATTAAAAAGTACTCTGTGATAAAGACGATTAAACATTTTACGTCTAGACAACAGCGACAAATACGAAAAATGTGGCCTGAAAAGTCCAAGCTAAGGCGCGAAAAAGAAAAAATAAGGAAGCGTATCGATGACATATTATATGAGAAAACCTTCATCCCCTTGTTCCTCTCGTTCTTCGTTTTCGCAAATCGCGGTGGGTAAAGCAGTAAGCGTGCGAAATAAACGTATATTGAAGGCTCAAAATCAAAAGCATTTAATTAAAAGATTAAATATGTTAGAACGAAAGCTATAACCTCACATCTATCTGATACCTCCACAGCGACATGCGATATCTGCAAAGCGACACCGAAAGAGATTAATAATATCCACATGGTAACACAGAGATGCCATTCTGTCGACATGTTTAAGTTTGGTATGTCTTCCCTTCATGAAAATACGTGCAGTATTTTCATTCATTCATTACAGTCGGAAGACGTCCACTGCTGGACATAGACCTCCCCCAAAGGGGGGGATATGCCATAATCGCCACGCTTGGCAGGCGGGTTGGCGATCGCAGTTGGTTGGTTAAATACTCAGAGGACGCTGCTGCCCATCCTCTGGTGAATCCCTTAGTCGCCTTTTACGACACCCATGAGAAGATATAGGGTGGTGAAATTCTTTGCGTCCGGCACCACACGGACGTATTAGATGCATGGAATGCATCTTGCACATTGCTTACCGCCTCGACTTGATGATTTAAAATTACAATTGGCCAACAAAAAAAAAATATTCAAGAACGATTTCGGGATGAAATGGGACTGCTTGTGGATGTAATTAAACAAGGTGCAGGAACTACCAACGATGGAAATACTGCCAGAAGATTTTTTGCTAATCCCGAAGTGACTGCGCAGATCACGGGTGTTGATAAAGAACTCATTAGAAGATTTGGAGTGATTCTTCAGGTAATCTCATGTGGAGAGTTTGTAGACATGGAAAAGTTCCGGCAATATTGTGCTACAACAATTCATACATATGTTAGGCTCTATGCATGGTATTATATGCCCTCAAGTGTGCATAAACTATTGTTCTTAGATTAACAATAGTACCTTATTGTTAGAAATGTTGGAATAATTCAGCAGTCTAGCATCGACTGCTTTAATGAAAGCTCGTGTCGTTAATAATAAAATCTTGTTTCGATATAATAATTAATAAGTTTTATTTCTATTTTATTTAAAACATTAATCAACGCCCCCGAAATCGAACTAGATACTACATTCACAAAGCATAATAATATTTATTTCCACACGAACTCCTAACACCACATATTTACAACATTAATACCGTGCAGTGGAGTCGCACATTACCTACGTAGCCGCATGACGTAGGTACCGTTAGATACAGAGTGGGGTGTCGATCAACTTCATCGACCTTAGTTCGATTCTTGCCCTCGCGCCGCGAAGCCTATGCAGCTTCGTTCTATTTATGGTTTAAATAACAAGTTGTATACGTCAATAATTGTTTATGTTGCTGTGCTGTACTTTCTGTTTGTGTGTGCCTATACCAGGCCCCTCAGAAAGTATTGCGAAAAAAAGTTTTTATATATGGGAGACTGGCCAGTTATAATGTTTTTCGAAAATATGATTATTTATAAGTAAAAATAAGTAAGTTCCAATTTCAAAATTTCCCTCCACATTTTTTGCGAGTTAATTCAAAGTATTGTGTCTCACTGAAATATGGATCTGCGCCGGGAACATTTTAGAGCTATGATTTTATACGATTTCAAGTGTCGCCTGAAACCGGATGAATCGAACGATAGACTTCAAATGGCATTCATGGATGAAGGCCCTTCCAAGGCAACCGTGTATCGTTGGTATAACGAATTCAAGCGCGGTCGACCAACTTTGGGGGATGACGAAAGAAGCGGTCGCCCTTTGACGGCTGTTACCGAAGAAAACGTGCTAGCAGTGATAAATTTAATCCAAGACAATAGGCGAATTACATATCAGGAGATTCAACACATATTGAAGATTGGATCGGGAAGCGTTCACGAGATTCTACACAGCCATCTTCGCGTGAGGAGGATAGTATCACGCTGGGTGCCGCACAACCTCACCGATGCTCAGAAGCAGGCCCGGGTGGAATGGTGCCGTGATATGCTTAACAAATTTGAAGCAGGCTCGTCTCGGCGTGTTTACGACATCGTTACAGGTGATGAGTCCTGGATTTATCAATACGACCCAGAAACCAAGCGCCAGTCGACTGTTTGGGTGTTTCAAAATGAGCCAACGCCTACCAAAGTGAAGCGATCTAGAAGCGGGGGTAAGATTTTGATCGCTAGCTTTTTTAATTTGACTGGCCACTTGGGATCAATTCCCTTACGGGATCAAAGAAGCATTAATGCCGAATGGTATACTACCAAATGTTTGCCAGAAGTTTTCTCTGTTATAAGCAACAAGCGACCAAACACAGGGCTCCGCGGGCTACTGCTCCACCACGACAATGCACCTGCGCACACCGCACTCAAAACGAGGGACTTCCTGGACAGCACGCCAGTCAAACTCCTGGGTCACCCTCCTTACAGCCCTGATCTAGCACCGTGTGACTTCTTTTTATTCCCAAAAATAAAAAATCAGCTCAAAGGGATACAATTTTCGTCGCCGGAAGATGCGCTGGCTGCGTTCGAGCAGGCTGTAAACGAGGTGTCTGCGGCGGACTGGAAAAAGTGTTTTGAAAACTGGTTTAGGCGCATGAATCTTTGTATAGAGGCTGGTGGAAAGTACTTTGAAAAGATTTGATAAAAATATATGTACGTATAGAACAATTTTTTTTAGTTTCGCAAAACTTTCTGAGTGTCCCACGTATGTGTGATCTGTGTTTGTGGTCCAATATAAACCGTGAGTAAAACTATCCGTTTATTATTACTCACCGGTTCACCCGAATACATTTATAGTGGCTACCCACTAAATATACATTCGACTTAGACACATTGACATCGTAAAGTTCGACGAACTATGTGAAAAGTTTACTAAGAATTTTACGCCTAAAATTTACGTCACGATTGAGAGGCACAAGTTTTTTAGTCGCAAACAAGGCAAGGAAGAGACGATAGACTCATACCTGACAGAAATCAAAAATATAAGCTACACTTTCGAATTTGGGGCACTAAGAGAAGACATACTTAAGGAAATAATTCTCATCGAACGTCCAAAATCGCTCGATGATGCGATAAATATAGCAAAACGGTGTGAGGCTACAAAAGTTCAAACGAAAGCTTTAGAGGATGCATCTTACCACTTTGTGGGCAGAGTTGCAAGGTCTCCAACCCGTCATGAAGCGTCCAGGCCCAACCGTAACTCAAGATATCAGTCAAACTCTGGATATCAACGGGCATCGTCTTACTCAAGGGATCATCGTGCAACGTCAAACTCAAGAAACAGGAATAACAATAATACCAGGCCCCTCAGAAAGTATTGCGAAAAAAAGTTTTTATATATGGGAGACTGGCCAGTTATAATGTTTTTCGAAAATATGATTATTTATAAGTAAAAATAAGTAAGTTCCAATTTCAAAATTTCCCTCCACATTTTTTGCGAGTTAATTCAAAGTATTGTGTCTCACTGAAATATGGATCTGCGCCGGGAACATTTTAGAGCTATGATTTTATACGATTTCAAGTGTCGCCTGAAACCGGATGAATCGTACGATAGACTTCAAATGGCATTCATGGATGAAGGCCCTTCCAAGGCAACCGTGTATCGTTGGTATAACGAATTCAAGCGCGGTCGACCAACTTTGGGGGATGACGAAAGAAGCGGTCGCCCTTTGACGGCTGTTACCGAAGAAAACGTGCTAGCAGTGAAAAATTTAATCCAAGACAATAGGCGAATTACATATCAGGAGATTCAACACATATTGAAGATTGGATCGGGAAGCGTTCACGAGATTCTACACAGCCATCTTCGCGTGAGGAGGATAGTATCACGCTGGGTGCCGCACAACCTCACCGATGCTCAGAAGCAGGCCCGGGTGGAATGGTGCCGTGATATGCTTAACAAATTTGAAGCAGGCTCGTCTCGGCGTGTTTACGACATCGTTACAGGTGATGAGTCCTGGATTTATCAATACGACCCAGAAACCAAGCGCCAGTCGACTGTTTGGGTGTTTCAAAATGAGCCAACGCCTACCAAAGTGAAGCGATCTAGAAGCGGGGGTAAGATTTTGATCGCTAGCTTTTTTAATTTGACTGGCCACTTGGTATCAATTCCCTTACGGGATCAAAGAAGCATTAATGCCGAATGGTATACTACCAAATGTTTGCCAGAAGTTTTCTCTGTTATAAGCAACAAGCGACCAAACACAGGGCTCCGCGGGCTACTGCTCCACCACGACAATGCACCTGCGCACACCGCACTCAAAACGAGGGACTTCCTGGACAGCACGCCAGTCAAACTCCTGGGTCACCCTCCTTACAGCCCTGATCTAGCACCGTGTGACTTCTTTTTATTCCCAAAAATAAAAAATCAGCTCAAAGGGATACAATTTTCGTCGCCGGAAGATGCGCTGGCTGCGTTCGAGCAGGCTGTAAACGAGGTGTCTGCGGCGGACTGGAAAAAGTGTTTTGAAAACTGGTTTAGGCGCATGAATCTTTGTATAGAGGCTGGTGGAAAGTACTTTGAAAAGATTTGATAAAAATATATGTACGTATAGAACAATTTTTTTTAGTTTCGCAAAACTTTCTGAGTGTCCCACGTATATGTAGTCGATGTGGTCAAGTTCACAGGTTTAAATGTCCCGCTAAAGGTATTAAATGTCGAAAATGACAAAAATTCAACCATTTCGCTCAAATGTGTAATTCAAAACAAGTCAACAACACATAACATAACATCACGCCTGTATTTCCCGAAGGGGTAGGCAGATGTGTACACCCACATTTCGCCAGTTAAAACAAGTCAAATGTATTCAAAATGCAGAAATGTGTGGTCTAGAGAATAATATTGATTCTTCTTTGTATATTGGGACTATTTATTGTATTCATAACATTAAATAATAATAAATAAATAAATAAATATCTTCGGGACATTTGACACATTGAATCGAAGTCATTGAATGTTGATGTATTAATTAACCAAATTAGTGTGAATTTCCTTTTAGGTACTGGTGCTGACACAAACATACTATCCATATACACATTCAATACATTAAATATACCACATAAAAACATTCAGAAAAGTCAAAATACTTTATCTACATACAGTGGAGAGGTTATACCTATTGTAGATCAGTGTCAGTTGGCAGTGACATTCAAAAATAAGACATATACCATTAACTTTCATATTGTTGACCTGAAAAGTCAAAACATTATAGGCAGAGATACATGTAAAACTCTAAATTTAGTTAAAAAAATTAATAGCGTATCTTTCCAGAGTCAAAACAGTCAAGACATAGTGAATTCTAATACTGATTTGTTTGAAGGTCTAGGCTGTCTTTCAAATTTCAAACGTGAACTAACCCTCAAACCTAATGCAATTCCATCGATAGAGGCCTGCAGAAGGGTACCGTTTCGTCTTCAGCAACCTTTAAAGCAGGAACTGGAAATTATGGAAAAAAGCAGTGTCATACAACGAGTTGAAGAACCTACTGAATGGGTAAGTGCACTTGTCATAACGTCAAAGAAAAATGGTAAATTACGGTTGTGCATTGACCCAAGAAAACTAAATCGGTCTATCTTGCGTCCCCATTTTCAATTCCAAACATTAGACGAGATAAAATCTAGCCTTGCAGGAGCTCAGTATTTCTCAACCTTAGATGCAAATAAAGGTTATTGGATGCTAGAATTAACAGAAGCTTCTTCAAAGCTATGCACATTTATTACTCCTTTTGGTCGTTTTAGATTCACAAGGTTACCTTTTGGAATCAACGCGGCCCCTGAAACATTTCATAGGGAAATGATAAAAAGATTTGGTGATATAGTCGGTGTTAAAATTATAGTAGATGGATGAATTTCTTATACACGCTGAAATTTGAATCGCTTATTTCCCGAAAAGGGGTCATTTTTTTTTTCGCGATTTCAGGGTTGGTCTCATAGTAAAAGTTGTTCAAAATGATGAGTACAATGACCCCTTTTCGGGAAATAAGCGATTCAAATTTCAGCATGTATATGGTAGAACTATAGAAGAACATAATGAGCGTTCACAAAAAGTTCTAGAAAAGGCACGTGAAATTAACATAAAATTTTACAAAGAAAAATCCGTGTTTTGTCTGTGGCGTTTGGAATCGCACCCTTAGTCTATAAATAGAATTATTTCCTTAGGCTAAGCAGTAAAAAATTCTGTAGTCGTTTTAAGTTTTAACATACGATAGTCTCTCTCCCGCCACGGCTTGGACAGGTTGATATAGTTTATTTATTGTAATTCCCAGTATTCTGATATAAAGTGTTTTTATAGTATTATTATAACCATTTTACACCCTTACGGACTTTTACTGTTTAAGTGAACCTTCACCTCACCGCGTTAACAAAAGGGACAGGGGAACAGTACGTCGTCCGCCTGGTTTCCCAAAGTGGTGACCCCGACGTGATCGTCACAGACAGTGTTTCCCCACTGGTGACGCCAGCATGAACATCATTGCAGCCTTCCAAGCTGCATCGAAGTCATCATCATCGCTGACATTCCTTCATCGCTCCTTCGGCATCCAGCCAGCCAGTAACCTCGGCTTCAAAGGGACCTGCCCACACGCCTGTAGCGAACGCGCAGACCTGGTCAACCCTCAGCCACTTCAGCAACGGCACAGCACACTGCACTTCGGCCGGTCAACTAGCAGGACCACTTCCTCCTGGTCGATGCAGCAGCCAGCCACTACGCAGCACTGCACCACCTCGACTCACTGAGGCATTCGCAGCATCACCGCACACAGTACCGACTCACCGAGTACTACGCGGCAACCACCTCGACTCACTGAGGCGCACGCAGCATCACCGCACACAGTACCGACTCACCGAGTACTACGCGGCATCCGGTTCCGACTCACTGGAACCTTCACTGGCACTGGCAAGCACTCAAGACGCAACGACAGCAAGACGATCATCGACCACCGGTTTCGAAGGGGAATGGTGTAGCGACATCTATCCGGTGACATGAGAACTATCCTACATCGCGCAAGCAGAGTTTACACGCAGGTTAGCATATACCTATACAAGAGCCCAACATCAACCTTTGGGCAGTAGCCCGCCAGGCGCAGACACAGCCTGGTCGGAGGATCCTACCTTTGTGTTGGAGGAACATGATATCTCGTTCCTCCACAGTGGGTTAGAACCCACAATAGAAAATACCGACGTGATAGTGATTCCGTCGACGCTACGTGAGGTGATGACCATAGTCTTGCGGCGTACCTATGTTGGTGACCGCGCCTAGGCTGACAGATTACGAGAGGCTGCCTTCAAACTTGAAACCCCACGAGCAGGCTACGGGCTGCTGATAACCCTCGCTCTTCTACTAGACTTCGGCATAATATCCAGCCATCTTGGTGTTCTTATTAAAATCAGTGCTTTAAAAGTTACCTAGCTACATAATATTCAAGTGATTATTCGCGCGCCGTCATCGCAAAAAAAAGGTACCTGCGACCCGTGAACCACTACTGATCCGTTTCAAAGTCCTGTTGTTGGGCGCGTTTCCAGTGACAGCTCAACACGGCTATTACGGCTGTCACCTGTCAGTGTTATCTACTGACTCAACGTTCCGGTTCACGCAAGTAGCTCTTTTCAAACATTTCTTGTGTTTACGTGACAATAATTTACTCAGTGTAGTTTTTAGTAGTTGGGACTCTAAGTAACTTTAGAATTAGTAACTTTTAGAATAAAATACAAATTAATTGCTTAACACCCGATGAAATAACGTGAGTGAAACCGTTTATATTAATAATTAATTAATTGCATGTGTCTAATCAAGGTTAATTCTGTTAGTTTTTTATTTTCTATTATTGTTTCTATCTATTTAATTGTAGTTTATACTTCATCACTTAGGCAGTTACATTTAAAGTTTATACGACTTATTATAGCATTTGATTTTAATTGTTTGTTTTAACAAAAAATTTAATTTCACAGAGTTGTTTACGATTAACTTTTCACACATTTTACAATTTTTGACGTAATATCTTTTATTGATTTATTTTATTTTATTGCATATTGTGTCTTGTTTACTGTGTTTTGTGTATTGTACTATTGTGTTCTTTATTTTAGTGTCTATTATTGTGTTATTTTTAGTATCTTGTTATCTGTTTTATGTTTGCACCGCTACTCACCCACGGTTAAGGCAACATAACGTTTTGCAGTTTTTGATTTAGTGTCTGTATCAGTTAGTTTTTTTTACTTCAATACTACACACTCTTTTTACTCAATATGAGCGAAGAACAGGAAGCACGCTTTTGCCTTGGAGGCTGAAAATATTGCCTTGCGTGCTCTACAAAATCAAACCGATGCCCAGCAAAAAGTTTCTGCAGTATGTCGGGTTGCAGTTAAGTTGCCACCATTGTGGCCCGACAGAATAACAGTGTGGTTCGCTCAAGCTGAGGCACAATTTCTTCTAGCTGGCATAAATACGGATGCTACCAGATACAGCTATGTCCTCAGTCAAATAGACCATAAGGTAGCTGAGGAAATTAAGGACATAGTAACCAACCCTCTGGAAGAAGGGAAATATGAATAGTTAAAAAAGAGGTTAGTACTTATGTCATATATTTAATCAACAAGGTGTTCCTGTTGATAAGTCAAAAGTAGAAGCTATTTGCAAAATGCAAAGTCCAAAAAATATCACTGAGTTGCAAAGATTTCTTGCACAGTTTTGACACTTGTCGCTTCCTGTCTGTCTGTGCCTGTGCTACATGTCTGTAAGTCGAGGATTAAAGCCAGCATATATAATCCAAGATCATCCGTCTTTTATTCCAACACTACTGAATATTATAAATACTATAAAGTTGCGTTTCAATAATCATTCTCATTGGCAGGTGTAGTCCGTAAGACAGGTAGTGTGCTCTCAAACCCTCGCCCCGGTCGTATTAGCTTTCGCGCGTATTGTGTGTGACTTGTAAGTTATTATTACTATTATTAGTTAAAAGATAACTAACTTAACTAACTTTGTTAAGTAAATAGACAGTGAATATAGTGATTAGTGGAACTTGAATAATTTTATACAACGTTATTCTTTGTATACCTGCATCCTGAAATTACTTTGTTCAGAATCACTAGGACAATCGATTTATAGTGAAAAAACATAGTGTTATATTTTTGGAAAAAAATCTTCAACTTTATTCAAAGTTTGGATACCTATTTTATTTGTACTGCACCGCGAGCCGCCGTCGCCGCTTTGATGTAGCCGACCGACAACCAGTCGACAGTCGAACGCCGCCGCACGCCACACCGGTGCCGCGCCGTGAGCGCCGCCTGACCCTCCCCTGCCCCCGTTCGCCGCCGCCGCTTGCGCCGAGGGCGAGGGAGAATTTCGCCAAATCGCCAGTCTTACGAAGTTCGCTCAGGTGTTTAGTGTACAAGAGAGTGTGGAAGGGCGCTGCGATCTCGTGATCATATTTTTCGACAATGGCATTTCAGTACACAAACCAACAGTCCTCCGAGAACCTCCCTCGCAGTTTTTCGACGCCCAGGAATGCACTATCAACACGATGGTGCCAGCGGCCATTTTTCAGTCAGTCGGGCAGTTCCTAAATCAAGAATATGGTGATAGGTGGATCGGCCGCGGAGGCCCCGTTCCCTGGCCCGCGAGGTCCCCTGATCTCACTCCACTTGATTTCTACCTAGTTTACACCACTTACCGGTCGCATCGGAAGTAGCATTGCTGTATTAAAAAGTGATACCTACGTATTAATAAAACTAAACAGAAATTTACGTAGATAGGTACCTAAACGTGCTCGACTTTGCATTCAAACAGGTGGCCTGCGATTTGAGCGAATGTTACAATACGTTTAAACTGTGTAATGTGTAACGATGAGACACCTAGTGATAGTGATCAGTGTACAATAATCTACTTACAAAACAGTCCGGGGACATCGTTGTAGATACTAGATACCTACTCTTTCTTTACTGCAAGGTGGTTTGAAACCGACGGAGATGGTATGTACCTACCTACTTTGAAACCGACTAACATGAACAGTCGACTGCATGACAGTGGTAACACTTGAATTAGAAATCCGCCCTTACTGCTTACGAAATAAAAACGCTGTCAATGTCAAGTTGTTACCACTTACGTGCGGTCGACCGTACGTAAAAACGCTGTCAATGTCAAGTTGTTACCACTGACGTGCGATCGACCGTACCTACCAAGCAGGTAGGTAGGTTTTACAAAATGTCAATAATAAGGTCGTGATTTCAATTATTTTTCCTAACGTCTAGGTAAGTACGGTCAACCGCACGTCGGTGGTAACACTTTGACATTGACAGCATCCTTATTTCGTAAGCAGTAAGTGTGGTTTTCGAATTGATGTGTTACCACTGTCATGCTGTCGACTACCTACGTAATTATTTATATTTTTTTAACGCATGCGGAGCCATAAGTACCTATGTACTTATTTTGTTAAATAATTATGTGTAATGAACATTAGCAATATTTAAGTTATTAACATAGCACCAGCTGTCCCATAACAAGTCGAACATCTTACGTAAAATAAGTACCTACGTTTCATTGATCGAATTACCTTACTAGGTAGGTACCTATCTAAGAGGGCATAGACCCTTACTGTCAGTGCATTTTGTTTGGGGCAAGCAAATTTCGTTTTAGCCGGTAATTAAGTATGTAGGTGCACTTTGATCCGAGCGGCGCGGCGCGGCAGTGGCCAAATCTTACGTACGAAAAACGGATAATAAAATCAGCTGTTTATGAAAAAACTGTTCATAGTAAGCCAATTTTTTTTTCACCCATAATTTTTTTAATATTTTAACTAATTGGGGTGTATAGGGATGTTGGTAAAGAAAGAATAACGTTGTATAGAACTCGTTTTTAGTGACTTATTGTGAATGTGCGTGAATTTTTTGAAAAGTTAATTATATAGTGTGTGTTTTTACGACATGAATGTATTTTTTTGGAATTAGGAATTAAACGTAGTGTTCTGTAACTAAAACTGGCTAGAGGTGTGTAACTCAGCTCAGAACCGGTTCAAATATGCAGATCAATAAGCTTGAGCTGTTGAGCTGCAGCTCAATGACAAAATACGCAGCTCACGGCTCAAAGAATATTATCTATCTGTGCAACAACATTCGTTGCACGAAAGATAAAAGATGTCCATATCAATAAAAACCTGTTTGAACCGGTGAGCGGGAGCGGCAACAGATCGGCGGTGAGTCGCAGAGTGAGCGAGCGAGCGCAGCTCAAACAACTCGAACGACCTGTAAGCTCAGCGACTCGCATCACAGATCATAACTCGAAGTAGATCTCGAGGCAGATACACAAATTGAGCTGATCTGTGAGCCGGTTCACAGCTCCGGCTCACTGACGTGAACCGTGAGCTGACCTGCAGCTCACGCATTTTTGTTGAGTTACCCATGTCTAAAACTGGCTTTACAGTAGAATCGTTTACAACATTAATATTTAAACTGCAAACAAGCACAACACCTCGCCTTTGTACATGTAATTTCTATTTGTATGTTAATACTGTATTTGTCTGGTGTACAATAAAGAATAAGAACACCTATACATATTTTAATAATAGACGAAATGGCGAATAGTCGTATTAAATGCAGGTTTAACATAGATTCAGATTCATTAGATGAAGCAAATGCAACTTTTTTTATGCTTTTAACGGCTATAAATGGAAGTCGGAAATTAACCGTTGGTTATTTTTTTATAAATTCAGGGTCTGGAAAACAGAAAAGCAGTCTTGTAATAAAAGCAGTCTTGTAATAAAAGGCTTAGAAATGGCAAATGAAGTAAAAGTACAAATTGTTAAATTAATTTGTGAATAATACTATTCACGTATTTTTGGATCCTTGTCATGCGGTGAAACTAATACGAGATACATTTGGTAAACTTGAAAGTTTCACAGAGAAATTAGGGAGAGAAGTAAATTTCAAGTTTGTGGAATTATTGTTATAATACAACTATAAGAAAAAGAATGGTTACATTTGGCTTTATTAAACAGAAAATGAAAAAACGCAATTTTTCATTAATTCAGTGGCAGATGCACTTGTCTTCTGTCTTGTGTATTTTAAGTTGTCAGAATTAGCTGGACGTAGTGCTACGGCACATTTTAAAAGATTAATAAATTACGTTTTAGACGTTATGAATTGCCATTCTACAGGCCCTCCGTGGAAAGGTTTATGTCCCCAAAACATTCAACAACATATCAGAAATTTAAAATTAGTCAAATTAGACTTCGCCTCGAAGACAAAATGGATTATAGTTTAGTTACTTTAACTGGTTATTCTGGCCAAAGTATTGTCACAAATAAACCTGTTTCGAGTATGAACGTTGATCATGTTTACCCAAGTATATAAAGTCAATCTGTAAACATAAAAAGTAGGAAATTACTCATACCGACTTAAAGTAATATTATAAATTAAAGTTTTGTCGTAACTTGTTTGTAAAGTTCCCCACGATATATAGATTGTTCTCTAGCGCGGGAGTCTTCTTTGAAAAAAAAAAAATTTTTATTCGTCCCTGATTTTCAGAACGAGTCGAAGAACACCAAAGGGAAGAGATAATAGGAAAATAGGTTTCCATTCTGACGATGACATAAGAACAGCCATTCAATTGCAATTAAATGGATACTAATGAGCCTGATCTCCAAGATTTACGTAGCGAACATACCCCTATGCCGTCACCCAATGGCAGTATTAACCTTTTTGGGGATGAAGAACATGAGATATGATATAACAGACCATAAGAGGTGTTAAAGCCATGGAGGACATAATAGATGATGAAGACTACTTGTCTGCGGCTCACGAGGCTCTAAAAAACAAGACCAAGGGTGAAGTGATACAGCAAGATGTCACACTACCCCGGGAGGCCCCTGGTACAGCAACCACAGGTAGAACTCGAAAAGCATCGGATGCTAAACCACCCACAAAGAGAACACCCAGGACAACTAGAGGTAGAGCGGTGACTCCGCCCAGGGAAGAAAATAGCGAATCTGAACTGGTACCGATGCAAGCGGAGTCAGGAAAGAGAGCGGAGGTAGATCATGGCCACACACACCATGTTGGCGAGTATTCACAAGAACACCCAAGACATTTTGAAAATAGCGAACACTATGGCAAGCCAAGCAGCCGCAGACACTACTCTGTGAAATAAAGATTCACTTATGCTGAGCGGTGGCCGTTTTGCGCGGATGTGACGCACATCTTACCACACTTCTTGGCTCTGTACCTGTATTTGTTGTGTTCTTGTTTTTTTTTTGGTAATTTTGTGCGTCACTTTTGAAGCAAATATTTTTTTCTTTCTTTACTTCAAACAACTAGTTGCGTACTATTTAAGAGAAACGTAAATAAAATGAAATATATGCTTGGGGGAGGCCTGTGTCCAGCAGTGGACGTCTTACGGCTGAAATGATGATGATGATGATAAATAAAATCGAATTAAAAGAAATAATTGTAAATGTAATCAAGCAATTACAAAATACAGGTTTGGTGGTGGTTGCTACGGTTTGTGACCAATGCACAATAAACGTAAGCACGTTAAATAGTTTTATACAAGATACAAAAGCGAAATACTTACGATTATACAAAGTGGTGACAAGACCATTTCGAAATTAACTCGTAAAGAAATTATTCCACTATTTGATGTACCACATTTAATTAAAGGACTAAGAAACAATTTGATAAATAAGGATTTGCTTTGTAAAAATAAATGTGGGCACGAAAAAACCGTGAAATTGGAATATTTTCAAAAACATACGGCTGATCAAAGTCTCGATGAATTGAGGCTCCCCCATAAAATCACAAACGATCACACACAATTGCATGAAAAATATGAAGGTTAAAACTGCTCTCAAATATTGAGTCACAGTATGGCTGTAGCAACTGATCTCATAGTAACCTTAGGTCAAGTACCAGAAGAATGTGCTGATTTAATTACATTTGTAATTGCCATTGATAAATTATTTGATTCGTTAAATTCAAAAACATTTAAAACACCGCAAGGAAAAATTTAAAAAGGTTCTGTTCGAAAAAAATCCCCACATGCATTCTGCGAAAAAAGTCTTAGTTTACTTAAATCTGCAAATTAAAAAAAAAACTGTTTAACCCTCTGTAGCGCGGTGTAACATTTCTGTCACAGACTGATTCTCTGCCTGCCAAAATTCAAATATTTTTTCAAACCAATTTTGTGTCAATGTAACTTATCTGTAACAAATCAATGTATCGACTTAGCTAAACATAAAAAATGTAGATGGCGTTTATACCGCGTAACGGCCGTTGTTCGTCGACTGATCAGGTTAAACTACCTACGGGCTTTTGAAAAATCAGTAAAAAATCGAAAAACGTAATAAATACTGTGTGTTTTTGGAAAATATTCAAGGTAAGTACATGTTCTTTGTGATATAGTATGGGTTTTTATGCAATTGAATACTTTCAATGAGTTTGACTTTCTGTCGTATTTGTATCAGAAATGTCACATTGCCTAACGTGGGTAAGTTTTTCTTTGTGAAGAGGCTGATAATCTGATTCATATTTTTTCTTTTTAGAATGACTTTTCGACCTCTTCGGGATGGTGATATAGCCGAGATGTTGAATATTTACGAAGACAGTGAAGATGGCATGGAAGATGACGATGACAGTGTTGCAGATCCAGATTACCAAGGTGAGAATGAGATGGCGCAAGTGCAGTTTTCTAGCGATGAAAATGAAGATGCTGATGTGAACATTGATGAGATCATTCATAGTTTAGACACCAGTGAACCTGATCCGTCTCCATCTACTGCTGTACCAACTGGATCGCAACCAACCCAATCAGTGGGACGTCCTGGAAAGCCACAAAAACTCAACCTGCGATGGAAGAAGAAAAGTCTGCTTTTGAATGAGCAACAGTTGCGTTTTCTAGGAAACGAAAACTTACCAACAGATATTTTAGAGCTTGACACGCCGATCCAGATTTTCTTGTTTTTGTTTTCCAAAGATTTGATTGATTTTGTTGCAACACAGACTAATTTATATGTTGTGCAAAAAGATCCCAATAATAGTTTTCGGGTTTCCACAACAGACATTCAGCAATTTATTGGTATAGTGTATATCATGTCTTTGATTCATCTTCCTCGAGTTACTAGTCATTGGAATGGCACCATTGGAACTCCTATAATTCACGAGATAATGGCCGTAAAGATGTTTGAAAAGATTCGTCAATTTATACATTTCAATGATAATTCCCAAAACTTGCCCCGCGAACATTCGCAATTTGACAGACTGTTCAAACTTCGACCACTTGTTCAAAAATTGAACCAAACCTTTGCCAATGTTCCTTTAGAGCAATATCTTTGCGTTGATGAACAAATATGCTCTACGAAAGCAAGAAATAACTTGAAAAGGTATAATCCGAAAAAACCCCACAAATGGGGCTATAAGATTTACGTTCTTAGTGGAGTCTCTGGATTTGCGTACAAAATCGAACCTGAAACTGGCTCAGAAAATGTGGTACTGCCTAATGAACCTGATCTAGGCGCATCCTCAAATGTTGTCATGCGTTTATCACGAGAAATACCCCACAACCAAAATTATAGATTGTATTTTGACAATTACTTTACGTCTTTGCCACTGCTGGAATATTTGTCAAAAAATGGTATACTAAGTCTTGGTACTGTACGTCGAAACAGGATTCCAGATTGTAAATTACCCACAGACAAAGACATGTCCAAGAAAGACAGAGGCTATTCTGTTGAGTATGTGGCTGATGTCAATGGTGTGGATGTAGCAACCGTAGCCTGGAAAGACAACAAGGTGGTTAATTTGGCATCAAGTTTTGTAGGAGAAATGCCAAAAGCCCAGGTGAGGAGATATGACAAGAAGACCAAGCGGTACATATCAATTGACCGTCCAAATATTGTTGGAGAATACAATCGCCACATGGGTGGCGTGGATCTAATCGATAGTATCATGGGACGCTACAAAATACAGCTTCGCAGCAAAAGGTGGCAGGTTCGCATGTTTTACCATTTATTGGATTTGAGCATGGCAAACGCATGGCTTCTTTACAAAAGAATTCATAAAGTAAAGGGGTTGCAGGATAAACATTTGAACTCGGCAGATTTTCGGCTTGAAGTTGCAACCACTTTATGTAAGCTTGGTGTACCATCGAATATGAAGAACCGTCGATCTATCGAACACGAAATTCAAGCAAAACGACACAAAGGTCCAGCACAACATGTTCCTCCAGTGGCAATCAGGCAAGATCAGACAGGACACTGGCCTGTTTGGACAGACAAGAGAATACGCTGCAAATATCCTAAATGCTCTGGTGTCTCACAGACAATGTGCGAGAAATGTGGCGTTGCTCTTTGTTACAATAAACACAACAATTGTTTTAGACTATTTCACCTAAGTTAAGTTACCCTTTTGATGCAGTGTGACATTTCTGTCATACTCCCTTTAATTATGTTTTTTCACATAAATAAAAAAAAAACTGATTTTTCTAGAAACACGTGTATTTTTATTACTTCTGATTAACAATTTTCACTACTTATTTTTAAAATTTTGTATCTTGCGCTACAGAGGGTTAAAAGTCTGTACCAACATTAAAAACTTTGTGAAATCTATTAAGGGATTCCAAGCACTTTGAAAAGTAACATAAACATTACATCACGCCTGTATTTCCCCGAAGGGGTAGGCAGAGGTGTATAGTACACCCACATTTCGCCAGTTATGTTGTAAGTCCCATGTAAATGTAGAGGGCGAGCCAAAAAAAAAAATAAGGAAAAAAAAAAAAGGAAAAAAGAAGTTAAAAAAAGTAAGAAAAAAAAAAATACTGCTTGCTCAAACGCAACTTAAATCTGGATACTCTTGAAAACTTTTTCGGTAATATTAGAAGAATGGGTGCCAGAAATGTATCTCCAAACTGTGTAGGATTCAAAGGAGCATTTAAAACTCTATTATTATTGGATAATTTTAGTTTAAATCATTCAATAAATTCAAATTGTGAGAAGGAAATTGTTACGACGGATGATTAAAAAGAGTGGATATAAGTGGTAACCTAGTGTGTTAATTAGCGGTTTAGTGTTATTGTTCAGCAGTATAGTGTTCTCTACGCTGTTAATTGGCTTTCTATCCATCTACGAACCCCCAGCTAGTAAGATTTGGTGTCAGAAGCGGAATCGAAAATGCCGGTTACGCCAAGAGAGGAGGAACCGACTGGTAACGAAACGCCGAGTTGGATGCTTACAAGACAGTCAACGGGGAGACACAGCTCAGGACGTATCAAGAGCTATGAATCAAGAGGGGGGCGTCCAACAGGGATCTCAGCTTCAAGGTGGCCAACGATAACGATATTGCCTGCTTATTCGATTTCATCCAGCAAGTACGCCAGCTAATACGTGAACTAGCCGGAAGGCAGGATGAGCAAATACGCGCACTAGCCGTAAGGCAGGAAGAGCAAATACGTGAACTAGCCGGAAGGCAGGAAGAGCAAGTATGCGAAACACGTGTACAAATACGCGAACTAGCTACAAGGCAGGAAGAGCTGTTTCGTGGAATGGAGGAGAAGGTACTAGAGCAAGGAGCATCATTAAAGGACCTTCATCTCTCCGTTAAAACAAACTAGATGAGGTGGAGATGAGCATGAAAAAAAGGTAATGGCTCATGACCAACGGACTACTCAGAAAAGAAGGTCAACAGTGCACACCTTCGTCCAATTCTCATCGTTTCCGTCGGTAATACAGGGGTGTCTTCAGGAAGGTTTAAGGTTCCACCTTTTGACGGAACCTCCTCTTGGACTGCATATAAACTGCAATTCCAATCGGTGGCATCACCAAATGGATGGACAAACGACCAGGCGAAGACTGCTCTTATTTTAGAATATTACAATGTTAAAGGAATCATGGTGTGATATAGCGCAAAAAAAAAAACTGTTCTTATAACTGTACTTATAAGAGTGGCTCCTGACGCCCGAATTCCTTTTTTTTTTAAATATATTTTGGAGTTCACACACCTTATGTATTCTATTAACCAATAGTCTCACACACAACCAAATATACTTTTTTTAAATTATTATTACAGTATCCACTTATTTTTGGATCCTTGTCATGCGGTGAAACTAATACGAAATACATTTGGTAAACTTGAAAGTTTCACAGATAAATTAGGGAGAGAAGTTAATTTCAAGTATGTGGAATTATTTTTGTAATACAACTCCAAGAGAAAGAAGGGTTACATTTGGGTTTATTAAACAGAAAATTAAATAAATAAATAAAATAAATAAATAAATATCTTTGGGACATTTTTACACAGCACCATCTAGTCCCAAACTAAGCAGAGCTTGTGCTATGGGTACTAGACAATGGATATAATACTTATATACTTTTTTTTTCGTAAATACATACAAACACTTATGTTCATCACACAAATATTTGTGTCCTGTGGGAATCGAACCCACGACCTCGTGATCAGCAGTCTGACTCTCGAACCACTAGACCACAGAGGTCGTCAATTAAAGAGCGTTTTGCTACGCAATTGTTCAGCAATTCAGTGGCAGATGCACTTTTCTTCTGTAAAGATATTTTTAAGTTGTCAGAATTCGCTGGACGTAGTGCTACAGCACATTTAAAAATATTAATAAATTACGTTTCAGAGGTTTTGAATAGCCATTCGATACACCCTCCATGGTGGAAAAACAACTGAAACTTCTGGAAGAACAGGTAATGATTTAGCCAGTGCGCTGCTGATGATACTGAAACAACTGGTTTTTGATAATCCTTAAATAAATTCTCTTACCCTATGGAGTGACTCGTGTATTCCACAAAATAGGAATTAATTTATTACGTTTGCTATAGCAGATTTCATAAAGGAGAATTGGAATTTAGAAGAAATAATTATGAAGTACTGTACACCTGGACATTAAGCTATCCAAGAGGTAGACAATGTCCATTCATAGGAAATGTACAGCTTGATGTGTAGCCGTGTGTACTAATACACAAACTTGAACCACCCACAAAGAAGAGGCCACCTAGTACAACTAGGCTGGAGCGGTGACTCCGCCCTGGGAAGAAAATAGCGAATCTGAACTGGTACCAATGCAAACGGAGTCAGGAGAGAGAGCGGAGATAGATCATGGCCACACACACCATGTTGGCGAGTATTCACGAGAACACCCAAGACATCTTGACAATAGTGAACACTATGGCCAGCCAAGCAGCCGCAGAAACTTAACTGTACTCTGTGAAATAAAGGTTCACTTCAAAAATGGTAAATTATTATTTAACTATAAACGGCAAGATCGACAATCCAACAAGCCTCGCTCGCTGTTCCCTATCCGCGCCCGACAAGTACACACGGCTGCGCGCGCGCCATCTTCTGGCGGCGCCACTGTCACGCACATACATGCACTTCCCAGTATGCTCCAAATAAGAATGCTGTTTCATTGCTCAACGCTCTAATTGCTGAACAACCAGAAGTCGATATTTTTTATACCAAAATAAACCAATTTCTCAGCTTTTGTCATAATAAACTGATTATAATTAGACTTATAAGAATTTTATATGTACCTAAATTATAACTTAGCCTACTGTACGTGTTGGGCAACTGTAAGTACAGTAGGCAGCTGTTAAATAAATAAAAAACTAGTTGCGAGAAACATAAATAAAATGGAATTAAAAGAAATAATTGTAAATGTAATCAAACAATTACAAAATACAGGTTTGGTAGTAGTTGCTACGGTTTGTGACCCATGCACAATAAACGTAAGCACGTTAAATAGTCTTATACAAGATACAAAAGCGATATACTTACGATCATACAAAGAGTAGCGACAAGACCATTTCGAAATTGACTCCAATAAAATAATTCCAATATTTGATGTACCACATTTAATTAAAGGATTAAGAAACAATTTGATAAATAAGGATTTGCTTTATTAAACTAAATGTGGGCACGAAAAAACCGTGAAATTGGTATATTTTCAAAAAATTTACTCTTCTGATCAAAGTCGTGATGATTGAGGCTCTCCCCCATAAAATCACAAACAATTGCATGAAAAATATGAAGGTTAAAACTGCTGCTCAAATATTGAGTCACAGTAGGGCTTAGGGCATGCAGTTTCATACATTTTCAGTTTCGAAATTAGCTTATGAAATTGGTCTCATCAGTTTCGAAATTTCGAAATTGAAGGAAATATTTAGAACTCCTAATACTAAGAATAATGCAGTCCACTACTGGATATAGGCTACTCCCAAGTTGAGCTACAACACACAATCCTTTAACTTCCGCATCCAGTCCACCCCTTTAGGTCGTCGGTTCACCTGGCTGGAGGGCGCCCTCCGCTGCGTTTTTTGCGGTCTTTACTCAAGGATTCGTCTACTCCAAAGGTCATTGGTTCTATGGCAGACATGGCCTGCCCATTGCCACTTTGGCTTGCTAATTCTACAAGCTATGTTGGACACTGGTACTTCTCCGGATAATTTCATCCTTCAAAGAAACTCCAAGCATAGCTCACTCCATAGTTTGCTGAACGACTTTGAATTTGTGGACTAGCCAAACTCTCAGTGTCTACACTGTCCACGTCTTGGCATTGTTAATTCTTTCTTGAAGTTATACTAACAACTAGACACATTTCCTATTTAGACACATTCCTGCATAACTTCTAGCATCATTACTTTGACGAGGATCGGCCTCAGCACACTGCGTGAAATGGGTATTGAACATGATCTTGGATGCCAAGGTCTTGTCCAGATTCATACCGAGACCGATACGCTAAGGAACATCATTTAGGCACGAAGCATCTCGCTCAACTGTTTCAGTGACTGTTATTAACTACAACGATGTCATCGACAAAGCGAAGAGATGTTCTCCTCGTCTTTTCCGTCAATACCCTTCCCCGTCTAATCTAGTGTTTTGAAGACGTCCTCTAAAACATCAGTGAACAGTTTGGGGGATATACCATCTCAACCGTTTAAGAGTATCCAGCCAAACCGGCCCGAAGGCCTTCTCGTAGTCCACAAACACGCAGCAGCTAAGTGCTCTCTTCGGTCTTTCTTTCAATCTGCCGACTGGACATAGTCTACGATGCTATTCAACTCAACCTATCTCAGTCCACTGCTGGACATATGTAGGTAGGTCTCTTCCAAGATTCGCCACGACAATCGGTCCTCCGTCTTCCGCATTTAGTCCACCCCAGATACTTTTTCCACCAGGTCTATGGTTCACCTAGCTGGGAACATCCTATGCTACAGTTGAAGATTCCACTCAAGCACTTTATCCACTTCAGCTTGTCGATTGTATAAGCTATGTCTGTCACTTTGGTGCGTTACTGGTCTTGTTACGGATCCTATTTTATCCTTCAAAGAAGTATAGCTTGCTGGGAGTTTCAATTTGTGGACTAGCCCAACTGTCAGTGTCCACGTCTCGACACAACTTTTCTTTCGGCTCGTGGCTAGATATCGTTGAGTCTTCTGGCGCGTTCAGTTAGCTTGTATACATGACTCAGGATTGATATGGATGGTCTGTAACCCTCAACAAGGATTTAATTTAAATTTAAATTTGAAAAACAGAACTAACGCACTCCTCTTCATTCCTCCATCATAGTGTCTTGTTAAATGAGAGAAACAGTTGTCCCTTTGGTCACTGTTGCTAGACACGGATTAGAAGAGACAATTTTCCCATCCGCGAATTTAAGTTTAAACAGATGGGTCCTTTTTCACTCACTTGTGCAAATCCTCAAAGTTACAAATAAATATAAAAGGGTTATAATCATAACGAAATAAAAAATCAAACGAATCGAATAAGGTAAACGAATTTCAAAATGAAAAATCGGTTCTTCGGAATGCTAGATTGTAGATTGTCATAAATTCAACTGCTGGCAAAGATTCTAAAGTCGGTTTCAAATGTAGACTGCCGCTGAAAAAGCTCTTATATAGACTAATCTAGAGTAGATGTGGAGTTCTGTTGACGATTTAACATTACAAAGCCGTCGGTCTCTAAGTAAATAAGTTTCGAAATTTCGAAACTAGGGGTGTCAATTTCGAAATTGAAAAACATACAAATATGGTCCGAAATTTCGAAACTATGAAGCTTCGAAATTTCGAAATGCATGCCCTAGTAGGGCTGTAGCAACTGATCTCATAGTAACCTTAGGTCAAGTACCAGAAGAATGTGCCGATTTAATTACATTTGTAATTGCAATTGATAAATTATTTGATACGTTAAATTCAATAACATTTAAAACACCGCAAGGAAAAATGTAAAAAGGTTCCGTTCGAAAAGAATCCCCCATGCATTCTGGGAAAAAAGTCTTCGTTTACTTAAATCTGCAAATTAAAAAAAAAAACTGTTTAAAAGTCTGTACCAACATTAAAAACTTTGTGAAATCTATTAAGGGATTCCAAGCACTTTGAAAAGTATTAAATAAAAAATATAATTTTGCAGTATAAATTTGCTCAAACGCAACTTTAATCAGGATACTCTTGAAAACTTTTTCGGTAATATTAGAAGAATGGGTGCCAGAAATGTTTCTCCAAACTGTGTGGGATTCAAAGGAGCATTTAAAACTATTATTGAATAATTTTAGTTTAAGTCATTCAATAAATTCAAATTGTGAGAAGGATATTGTTACGACGGAGGATTAAAAAGAGTGGATATAAGTGGTAACCTAGTGTGTTAATTAGCGGTTTAGTGTTATTGTTCAGCAGTAAAGTGTTCTCTACGCTGTTAATTGGCTTTCTATCCATCTACGAACCCCCAGCTAGTAAGATTTGGTGTCAGAAGCGGGATCGAAAATGCCGGTTGCGCCAAGAGAGGAGGAACCGACTGGTAACGAAACGCAGAGTTGGATGCTGACGAGACAGTCAACGGGGAGGCAGGCAGCTCAGGACGTATCAAGAGCTATAAATCAAGAGGGGGGCGTCCAACAGAGATCTCAGCCTCGAGGAGGAGAAAAAAAAACGTTAGGACAATTTGGTAACAGCTGCTCTATATGATATAGTCTCGATGCGGTCGGTCATGTTCGGAAATACGAAGTTAGTCGATGTCCAATATTTATCCTGTAGTACAGTATAGTAAGCTTTTTCGTTTTTTCTTGAATTTACAATTTTACACGTTACATACACAGATATAGTAAAAAATATAGACGAAGTGCTGCGAACAATCATAGTGAAGCCAACAAAACCTTGCTCCTCCGTGTACAAACCAGCACTCACGCACACACATGCACCTCAAACCGTGTCGCGGCATCATCCAGTAAGTATCGCGAAAACAAATGTCTTTCAGATGCATGATTTGTGAAATGTCAATTTTGTTTCGAAAAAAAAAAAACTAATGTTTGTAATAACATTTTTGCAAATTAATGAAACATTTTTCAGACTTCCAACACTACTCCATTTTTTGTGTTCAACATTGTACTAGACGAATCAAAAACATGTTTCATTTAAACCAGAACGTATAATTTACTCACACAAACAAAAAAGGTATGAAACTTTCCAACATTACTGTAAATGAGAACCCAAAAAAAAAAAAACAAACTAACAACGACAAACAACGCAAAACTGACATTTGAGCGATACATACACAATAACATAACATCACGCCTGTATTTCCCCGAAGGGGTAGGCAGTGTTGTATAGTAACACCCACATTTCGCCAGTTATGGTCCCATGTAATAGGGGGCGAGTCTATTGCTATTAACCGGGCACAAATCCATACTCCGGGCTGCTACTGAGAATTTCTTAATGAAAAAACCCAATAACACTTTGCCCGACCCGGGAATCGAACCCAGGACCCCACGCTCAGCAGTCGCGCTTGCGACCACTAGACCAACGAGGCAGTCACAACACAATCATAGTTGCATACACAATAATATTAAGGAAATTCCTACATTTAAGGCCAAGAATATTAATGAAATCATTTATTTTCAGACCGTGGTCCATAATTGTTAGTACAACTTAAGAACTATGTTAGTAAAAGAGAGACATATACACATGACACATATATATAACGACTTATAAAAAATAAATAAATCGTGGAGATGGATGTAATCAGCGATACATATGATATTAAAATAATATCGCTGATCACACTCATTTCTCCGTATGCAGCCGAATAGCCCGCAACAAAATTGGGCAATCTATTCGGTCTGCCACAACGCTAAGGATACTGTTGGTGCTGCCTCGGACCCTGCCTAGCATCGAGGCCGCTCGTTTTCTAAGGATGGCATGAAAGCCATCAGTCCGAGCCTTAGCAAACATGCCTGACGCGCTGCAGTACCTTGGCAGCCCCAACAACATCCTAAAAGCGTTGTTATACTGCACGCGCAGGGCATTGATTGTCTTCTGCGTATATCTCACCCACAGACTGCACGTGTAAAAAGACTGGCAAAACGCCTTGAAAAGATGAATTTTAACATCCTATGAGGAATTCATTTCTGCATTTGTAAAGGTCTCTTGTAATTAAGATTTATGTCAAAGTCAAAGTATTTTATTGTGAGACAGTGGTTAAAGGGTGTTATTACTAACTGTGCGATCTCACTGCTCGACCATGTTAGGCGTACAATAATGTATAGTAAAACTTATCATCACATCATCATCATCATTTCAGCCGAAAGACGTCCACTGTTGGACATAGGCCTCCCCCAAGCATCGCCACAAAGACCGGTCCTGCGCCTTCCGCATCCAGCGGATTCCCGCGACCTTCACCAGATCGTCGGATTGCTCGCAGAACGGATGGCCGATGGGGCAGTAAAGTTCTGGAGTGGCGACCGCGTACTGGAAGGCGCAGCGTGGGTAGGCCCCCCACAAGGTGGACCGATAAAATTTATAAAACCTTTCAATAAACAATTAAATAAATAATAATACTTTAACAGATAAAATATACGAACTAAAATTGCAATAAATAAGATTAAAATTTACTATTAAATTTATTTGATAGGCAAGCGGCTGGCGCGAGCGCCAAATCTCAAGAAGTACCCCTCAGTCTCATTCCAACATCTAATAGAGCCACATGTATTCCATTGTTTTAATATTTAATATTATTTCTAAAATGTTTGTAACATAACATAACATCACGCCTGTATTTCTGGAAAGGGTAGACAGAGGTGTAATATTTATTTATTATATTCTCTATTGTACATATACACCAAACGAAAACAAAGACAGTAGTTTACAGACACGTTATGTAAGTATAATGGGCGGTCTTATCGCACAAGGCAATCTCTTCCAGACAACCTTTGGATGGACTAGAAGAATGGGAACTGGTCGTGGGTAGTACGGTGTAAAAGTAGGTAGATAATAGTACACCCATATTTCGCCAGTTATGTTATAGTCGCATGTAATAGGGGGCGAGCCTATTGCCATCAGTTGCGGATCCAGGGGGGGGGGGCACTGGGGGCAATTGCCCCCCCTGAGCGGAATCCTGGATCCGCGCGTGATTGCCATTGACCGGTCACAAATCCAGACACCGGGCTGCTACAAAAATGTTTGTGGTTTAATAAATTCTATTTTTTTAAAGCTTAATACGAAGCACAGTCTAAGGCCCGTATTCCAGAAGGATACTCAAGCGTTGATCTCCGTTTAAAACTAGTTTTAAGTTGAGCTTTGATTTTAGAACGTCCCTCAAGCAGAGATTTGTTGATCACAGTTCAGCTGAGTTTAGTTTCGTTTTATATTGTCACCTGTTTCGGTATTTGGGCAGATATTTGATCTGTAATCACTCAAGCGTGGTCCAGACTACGCTTGAGTAGAGATTTCTATTATATTTCAGGTCAAATTCGTGTGTTTTGTTGTTGAATTAAAGTTTATAATTACCGTTCTGGAATAAGACCGATACTCAAGTAACGATTCTATCCTTAAGTAGTGATCAGGTGATTGGAGTTTAAACTGTACTTGAGGAAGCTTCTGTAATACGAGCCTAACAGTACATCTAGGACCTCAATGCCTTATCCTTCAATTTCCTGAGAGTTGTTGTTTCTGATTGCCGTTTATTGGTGACATTAATGACCAAAGTGACGCAAATAAACGCCAAACAGAACCATCTACTGTCTGAAGATTGTGATTTGAAGCATTGAGATTAGTTTGAATTAGTTTGAAAATCAATCAATCAATCAAACAAATAAACATTTTGATTGATTGATTGATTTGAAACTATATTTAGACAGTTATTTATTACGGGCATTTAAGGACAATGAGGTAATATGTACTAGGTATTAGAGAAGACACCTCGAACAAAATGTTTGTAGCACGTGTTAGAGCTCCTGCACTCTCACTCGCTTAGCCACGCTGGCGATGCGCGTGCTCCGCGGCCAGCAAGTTGCGCGATATATTTTGTTCGTAATGTCTTCTCTAGTACGTAGTACATATTATCTCAGTGTTTGAGGACAAGACAAAGACGAATATGTTCTCGATATATCAACAACCTGAAGTTGTAACAAAACCACAGAAGGCAAACCATAATAAACCTTTACGACAGAACAAACAACCTATGACAAATTTCAGCTCAGACCAAGTTCAGTTTCAAAGGCCTTTACGTCTATGAAAGACGATTTATGGCAGTGCCCGAACAACAACATTTTTGATGTATATTTCTTCAACTTTTTATGTCGGTTCTTCTGGCTGCCACTCATTTAACAACTCCATAATATCACAACCGAACAAACAACCTGTGATACATTTCAGCTCAGGCAAAGCTCAGTTTTAAAGGCCTTTCCGTCTATGAAAGACGATTTATGGCAGTGCCTATACAACAACATTTTTGACAATTATTTCTACAACTTTTCATCTAATTTTTTCTGGCTACCTACCACACATTTAACAACTCCATAATATCACAACCGAACAAACAATCTGTGACACATTTCAGCTCAGACAAAGTTCATTTCAAAGGCCTTTATGTCTATGAAAGACGATTTATGGCATAGTGCCTAAACAACAACATTTTTGAAGATTATTTCTACAATTTTTTGTTGGTTATTCTGACTGCCACTCATTTAACAACTCCATAATATCACAACCGAACAAACAACCTGTGACAGATTTCAGATCAGTTCATTTCAAATGCCTTTACGTCTATGAAAGACGATTTATGGCAGTGCCCGAACAACAACATTTTTGATGATTATTTCTTAATTTTTTATGTTGGTTCTTCTGACTGCCACTCATTTAACAACTCCATAATATCACAACCGAACAAACAATCTGTGACACATTTCAGCTCAGACAAATTTCATTTCAAAGGCGTTTATGTCTATGAAAGACGATTTATGGAATAGTGCCTAAACAACAACATTTTTGAAGATTAATTTTACAATTTTTTGTTGGTTATTCTGACTGCCACTCATGTAACAACTCCATAATATCACAACCGAACAAACAACCTGTGACACATTTCAGATCAGTTAATTTCAAATGCCTTTATGTCTATGAAAGACGATTTATGGCAGTGCCCGAACAACATTTTTGATGATTATTTCTTAATTTTTTATGTTGGTTCTTCTGACTGCCACTCATTTAACAACTCCATAATATCACAACCGAACAAACAATCTGACACATTTCAGCTCGGGCAAAGCTCAGTTTTAAAGGCCTTTCCGTCTATGAAAGACGATTTATGGCAGTGCCTATACAACAACATTTTTGACAATTATTTCTACAACTTTTCATCTCATTTTTTCTGGCTACCACTCATTTAACAACTCCATAATACCACGACCAAACTGACAACCTGTGACAATTTTCAGCTCAGACAAAGTTCAGTTTCAAAGGCCTTTATGTTTATGAAAGACGATCTATAGCAGTGCCCGTACAACAACATTTTTGATGATTATTTCTTCATTTTTTTATGTTGATTCTTTTAACTGCCACTCATTGAACAACTCCATAATATCACAACCAAACAAACAATCTGTGACAAATTTCAGTTTCAAAGGCCTTTACGTCTATGAAAGACGATTTATGACACAATGCCCATACAACAACATTATTGACAATTATTTCTACAACTTTTCATCTCGTTTTTTCTGGCTACCACTCATTTAACAACTTCATAATACCACGACCAAACTGACAACCTGTGACAATTTTCAGCTCAGATCAAGTTCAGTTTCAAAGGCCTTTATGTCTATGAAAGACGATTTATGGCATAGTGCCCGAACAACAACATTTTTGATGATTATTTCTTTAACTTTTCATGTTGATTCTTTTAACTGCCACTCATTTAACAACTCCATAATATCACAACTAAACAAATAACCTGTGACACATTTCAGCTCAGACAAAGTACAGTTATAATGGCATTTATATCTATGAAAGACGATATATGGCATAGTGCTTGAATTACAACATTTTTGATGATTACTTCTTCAACTTTTTGTTGGTTCTTCTGGCTAACACTCATTTAACAACTCCATAATATCATAACTGAACAAGTAACCTGTGACAAATTTCAGCTCAGCCAAAGTTTTTTTCAAAGGCTGTTACGTCTATGAAAGACGGTTTACAGCAGTGCCTGAATGACAACATTTTTATGATAACTTCTTATGTTGGTTCTTCTGGCTTCCACTCATTCAACAACTCCATAATATCACGACAGGCCCCATCAGCATCTATTCTTCTCATGGAATTTAATCTTTCTGTTACATGCTTTCCGAAGAACCAATAGCTCTGATCAGGCAACGATTCAGTAACTAAAGGTTTCATAGCTTGCAGAAGATCATCTATGACCTGGTAGCACTTCTTTTTTTTATTGGATTTTTGCAGTATCTTTGTTTTGCGGCGAGGTCTATCCGTACGCTGACTTCGTTGACGGATATTTAATACTAAATCATTTTCAAATTCTGAATATTGCTCTTCTTTGACGTTTAAACCAGTTGACAGTTCCTTATATTCATCTGGGACAGGATCATAGTTCTGAAATTGAATGATAAGTTTGATTAATTCTAGAATAATTTTTGTTTTACGTTGATAAAAAAATTAGCAGAGAATGTGTTAAACTGTCAGTCCCGTTTGTCATACGAATATCGATGGCAGTCGTTACGGGTAGTCAAAAGCCCGAAAGTCTGACAACTGTTATGGTATTACCCAGTAACTGGGTTGCAGGGGTCTGATGGCAGTCGCTTCGATGTAAAAAAAATACTGATGTTCAGCTGCATCTGGTAAGACTGAAAGCCGACTCGTTCCGTGCGGTGCCGGACGAAATATCTTCTCTTTTTTACTATATAAAAAAAAAAAAAAAATTGAAACAACACTATCACTACACAGGGTTATTTATAACATAACCTCACGCTTGTATTTTTTGATGCACAGGTGGACCGCACACCCACATTTCGCCAGTTATGTAATTTTTATTAATTAATAATAATTCTTTACAGTGTAGATATTATGGTAGACCGCACGTCAGTGGTAACAGTTTCACAATGACAGCGCCTTTATTTCGTAAGCAGTAAGGGCGGTTTTCTAATTCAGGTGTTACCACTGTCATGCAGTCGACTGTACTCATCAATTTGAAGAACTTTTAGTATGGGAACAAAACAGCTAATCCAAAATTTATGGAACAGCTTATTGATGAGTACAGTCATCCCTCGAAGGGTTAACTATGAAATCGTGAAAGAAAGAACTGTTTTCTTCCATACATTTCGGTCAAAAACACACTTTTTTTTTTATCTAATGGATATATTTTTATGCATCAAAAAATATGTAAAATGTAAGGGAACATTGATGTTATGATAGGGCTGTGGCCACCGACACCTGTATCAATTCAATTTGTAAACAATATTTTCGACAATTTTGTTAATTAAAAATGACAATCTAAGTTAAGAATGTCATATCGCAATCAAATATGTTAAACACAGAACAAATTAATCATGTTTTATGACTCTAAAATTATCCATAAATATGCCAAGTTCATCCTTTGTAAAATAAAAAGGCTTCCGTTTTTGTCGTTTCTTGCTGAAGAAAAGCAACCAAACAGCACAAGTAACTACTAATAAGTATTTTTGCTGACATACATACACAAAACAAATTAAAATACAATGCGCATATGTTAGAGCAAATGAAGTGAGGGCTGAAATCCGGGCTGGGTAAGGTGAGTTGGATCGGTGGGAGGTGAGTGGCCATTCCGTACCTGCTACTGTTGTGTTCTGTGGTTCAGTTTTTACTGTAGTCACTTTGTTTTTAGAACATGAATTTAGTTCTGAACGCAAAAGAAAAAAAGAAAATTGAAAGTCAAACGAAACAACCTAAAACTGTGCTAAAACTGATTTAGATGTTCGTGATCTCCAAGCAAAATGTTAAAGATGTCATTAGGTTTTTGGTTTTGCTGTACTTATAGTCTTATAATTTTCCTACCTTGTTAACTATATCTTTTGTTTACCTGTTTGCATATTCAATGCTACTGATGTACGGTAAAACTAACGAGTTTATAAAGTATTAAATTGTGGAAAGAAAAAATCGCTCACGAGCAGGATTCGAACCTGCGACTCCTGGCTCAGTACGCCAGTGCTTTAGCCACTAAGCTACCGTGAACACTGCTCGTGGTAAATGCGTGCTGCGTAATGTGCTTCGCATGCGTAAATGCGTTAAAATAATAAAATAATTAATGAGTTTATGTTTACATCTTTAAAATCTTTTTGTTATGTATCAATCAACTCAGCCTATCGCAGTCCACTGCTGGACATAGGCCTCCCCAAAGCATCGCCACAACGACCGGTACTGTGCCTTCCGCATCCAGCGGATTCCCGCGACCTTCACCAGGTCGTCGGTCCACCTTGTGGGGGGCCTACCCACGTTGCGCCTTCCAGTACGCGGTCGCCACTCCAGAACTTTACTGCCCCATCGGCCATCCGTTCTGCGAGCAATGTGCCCCGCCCACTGCCACTTGAGTTTGGCAATTCTTCGGGCTATGTCGGTTACTTTCGTTCTCCTGCGAATCTCCTCATTTCTGATTCGATCACGCAGGGACACTCCGAGCATAGCCCTCTCCATTGCCCTTTGAGTGACTTTGAGCCTTCTTATCAGGCCCATTGTTATGTATACCACTGAACAAAAAATAAATAAAATTGTTTTGTTCGCCATGAACGCGTTGAAATGTGGAGTTATTTATCAATATTAAGTAAGAAACCAACCTCAAAATTTAGATCCTCCTTTTTGCAGACATCTTTTAAAAACTGCAAAGGCTTCCATAATGGCCAGCAAGGTACATAGACATCGGCTTGAGTCTTAGCTTTAAGCTTGGACCTTTCAACTCTACGATGGTTGTGGTTGAAAGTACTCCTGATGTTGACCCAACGATCCCTGACTGAGCGAGCTGGAATCAGACAAAAATATTGCTAAAATTTCTGTAGCAGAGACTGTGACAGTGCTGGATTAACCACATAGCAAGAATAGCAATTGCTATGGGCCCAGCGCGACAGGGGGCCCCGATCTCTCCCTGAGCGTAAGAAAGAAAGAAAAGAACAAAGTCTTTAAGTATTGCATGTCCTATATGGGTAAACTGTTAATTTACTAAATACTATTATTTGCAATGTCAACCGCACACTATAACAGTTAAGCAATAAATGATTCTGATTATAAAAAATAATAATAATTAAGCATAATAATATTTTGACTGCCTCGTTGGTCTAGTGGTTGCAAGCTCGACTGCTGAGCTTGGGGTCCTGGGTTCAATTCCCAGGTTGGGCAGAGTGTTATTGGGTTTTTTCATTAGGAAATTCTCAGTAGCAGCCCGGAGTCTGGATTTGTGCCCGGTCAATGGCAATAGGCTCGCCCCCTATTACATGGCACTATAACATGACTGGCGAAATGTGGGTGTACTATTACACCTCTGCCTACCCCTTCGGGGAAAACCAGGCGAGATACGGCTCGAAGGACCACATGTTGGGGTTTTCTAAAGTGGACTGTAAGTTTTTGCTTTGGAATGAAAAAGAGATCCCGTGATATAAATCGTGTAATATTAACTTGAGTCACAATGGTGACACTTTTTTTACAACGCAACATCCGACAATGGTGGACAGACACAAAAACAGTGTTGCAAGACTATAAAAATTAAAATTATATAAAATTAAATCTTGGGGATGCCAACATACTGCCCAGAAGGGACAAAAAGATTAAATTACCTTATGAAATCAATTTCAAATTTAAACAATTACTTCTACATAAGCAAGTTCTTTCAAGTTAGTTTTAAATTATAACAATAAGAATAATCTACCTTCTTTGTGACTTACTAAACTTTAACAAACTTTTCAACTTCCAACAACTTTGAAACTTATTTACTGAACAACATTAAACATAGAAACAAATTTCTTTATTAGTTTATTTTTTATCTAAATACAATTTAAACACATTTGTAAATTTATGTTACTTGGTGAATAGAAACATTTATACAATATAGCTTTACACAAAACTATACCTAGTACATAATAAACTATTTGCTATTCTTGTAAAGTTTATATGTAACAGCATTATAGGAACAATAATTACCTAAATGCAGCAAGACAATGGTGTCGATTCTCTTGTTCACGAACTAAACTTATTTTAAACTATCGCTCTCTTTTACTAAAAGTAGATACAAGAAAGGGATAGCAACCATTTTAGAACTGTCAAATTAGTTTACGTGTTACATTTCTTTGTATTTTAGTGGGCACGTTCCGAGATCACGACTAAACTTGTATGGAAATTTTAATTCCGTCTAATTTGACAGCTCTAAAATGATTGCCATCCCTTTCTTGTATCTACTATTTGTAAAAGAGAGCGATAGTTTAAAATAAGTTTAGTTCGTGAACAAGAGAATCGACACCAATATAACTAATATTGAGATAGGTATTAAGTATCTTCTTAAAAACTAAAATGGTTACCTACCTACTTAAAATGGGTAACATAAGTAGTGCTATGGGTAACTTAAATAGTACTACTCTACAGGCAAAATACAGATTTTAAGAATAGAACGTTTATGGGTTTTACCATTTGCTGTTTTTACTTCCACAACTCTGACCTTATTGTCAGCCCCTGGGAAAAATTGAATTACTCTGGCCATCGGCCAATACAATGGTGCAGTATTTTCTTCTTTTAATATTACTAAAGAACCTATTTTTACATTAGGTTGACAATCCCTCCATTTGGGTCGAGATTGCAATATATTTAAATAATTTTTACTCCATACATACATGTTTATACATATATTCCAAAATTTCAAGTTATTTGTAAGTGCTACGTCTGGTTCTGGATAAGTGTTTAATGCAGACCCTATTAGAAAATGACCAGGTGTAAGACAAGAAAAGTCATTAATGTCGTTTGACAGTGGCATTAGTGGTCTACTATTTAAAACAGATTCAATTTGACAGAGTACAGTGTTCAATTCTTCATAGGTGAGCAAAGCTTTTTGGACCACCCTTTTTAAATGGAATTTGAAGCTTTTCACACCTGCCTCTGCCAAGCCAGCAAATATAGGAGAGTAGCAAGGAATAAAATGAAAATTAATACCTTTTTGTGAAGAAAAATCATGAATTTCTTTTTTATGTTCCTTAGGACTTTGCAATTTGTACAATTCTTTCAACTGGCTGTTTGCACACTTTAAAGTTGATGCATTATCACTATAGATATCAGTGGGCAGACCCCTACGTGATATAAATCGTTTCAAACAGACAAGAAACGTTTCTGTTTTAAGATTTGAAGCTAGCTCTAAGTGTATTGCCTTTGTCGCAAAGCAGACAAAAACACATACGTATGCCTTACTTTCTAATGATTTTCTAATTCTAGATTGTTTTATTAAAATTGGTCCAGCAAAATCTAACCCAATTTTTTGGAAAGGTCGACATGCGTTTACCCTATCCTGTGGCAGTGACCACATTAATTGTTTGGCGGTGTCAGCCTTTAATTTAAGACAAATTATGCATTTATGAATAACCTTTTTTACTTGTTGAATACCATTTACAATCCAAAACTTTTGATTTATTGTTGACAGGACCAGTCTTTGTCCTGCATGGAGATTCTTTACATGCTCGCTCTGAATTATTAATTGTGTGACGCGAGAATCTCGAGGCAGAACCACTGGATGTTTCTGGGAATATGGAATTGAAGCATTTTCTAGGCGACCACCTACTCTGACCAGACCCCTGTCATCAATAAAAGGACATAATGGCTTTAAATTACCTTTTACAATTTTATTTTTAAATTTTAAATCATTAATATCATTTTTCAAATATTTTTGTTGTTCAGCTTTCACAATCATCAACAATGAGTCATTTAATTCTTCACTTGTTAAATAGCCATTATTTTAGGTATTTTTATACTTTGTATACTGAACAAAACGTAGTATGTAAGCTAATATACGTTGCATTTTATTGATATCTGAAAACTTATTGAGAAAATCTAAACATATTTGTTCTTTCGGATGAGTACAAACCAGTGCACTTGAGAATGCAGTGCCACTCTTGACCTCTGGCAAGTCACCATCAAACGGTAAGTCAGACAGGTTTTTGGTATTGTACTCACCACAATGCAAGCAGCTTGGACCACTCCACCACAAAGGATGACAAAGCAATTCATGCGGCAAGATACTTCTGCTTAGGCAATCTGCAGGGTTCTCCTCAGAACTTATGTATGCCCAATGAAATTTATGTGTGAGCTGTGAAATTACTTTAACCCTATTTGACACATATGCATTAAGCGTAGTTATATTTGTTTTTATCCATGCTAGAACTATTTGAGAATCGGAATATAAGACAACATTATCAATTTTTAATTTAAGCTGCAATGTGTTATAGACTCTGGCAACGAGTTTGCTTAGCAATACTGCAGCGTTAAGTTCAAGTCTGGGCACAGTCAGGTTTTGATTCATCGGATTCACACGAGACTTTGAACCAAGTATAGAGACCTTGAATGCACCTGTGACATCGACAGCACGTAAGTAAACACAGCATCCGTATGCGGCAGTGCTTGAGGCATCGGAAAATCCTATGATTTGGATAGATTGTGCATTGCATAAAATATAACGTGGTATAGCTATAGGCGTCATGACTAGTGATGCAACGAATACGAATACGAATATTCGTATTCGCCGAATATCATCAAATTAACGAATATTCGTATTCGCCGAATACCTTCATGACATTCGTAAAAAAATAAATACAGAAATCCCATGCAGATATTGCGTTGTGAATTCCGAGTGTTGACAAAGAATTCAAAGATGCATACATAAAAACATTAAACTTTCTTATCTTTTGTTTACATCCACAGATGGACAGTACCTAATTGTGGCGACCTTTTAGTTTTTGTTTGTGAAACTAGCTTGGTAGGTAGGAGTAAGCATGTATATACACACATCAAAAGTGTCTAGGGATCAAGTACATTTTTAACTATAAAAAATTATCCAAATAATATTTACGAAATTTAGTCTTCCAGACTGGCTTCTTACTTTAATTTCCTATGTAAGTAAAATATCCCTATATTTTGTAAAAATTTTGAAAAAAAATATTTTTTGCAAATTGTGGGAAATTAACCTAAGTTAATGTCGTCAATTAAACGGCAAAAAAAGCAAAAATGATGAATCATTTTTAAAAATTTTATTGTAAATCTAAAAAAAAACTGTGTTTCCACCATTTATACGAATCACACAATCACAGCGATTTGGCATGCTTAAAATAAGTGCATTAAAATAACTGAGGAATGGCGGCCCACGTTCTTTCCAACTAGTAAAAAAATTGTTGTGGGGTATGCACGGCATCCATACTCGGCAGAGCTCATCTTTGGAGCATACCCCATACGTGCTCAATTGGGTTGAGGTCTGGCGATTGAGCAGGCCACGGCAGAACGTTGAGGCGAGAATCGGAAAGAGTCCGTGTTACGACTCTAGCCGTGTGTGGACGTGCTTCGCAAAGGGATGATCACGTCTGAAACATTCCTCGGAGGTTGCCCCTGATCCAAATGAGATTGGTTCTTCCACCGACCCAAATACTGGCCCAAACCATTATTGTTCCCCCTCCATATGAATGAACTTCCTAACAAAATTTCAAACGTTCTTGACGTCCAGAGGTCCTAACTCGAGTACGTCTTGTATCCGGCCTCATACCGAAACAAGATTAATCGGAAAAGCAAACACAACGCCAGTCTTCTTCCTCCCAATTTCTATGTTCACGAGCCCATTCCTTTTTTCTTTCTTTCTTTCATTGTAACCGGGCCCTACAATTGCGGGGTGCTATAGGTGGAACTCTCAGCGGCCTTCGGGAACACAGACGCATTTCACGTAAGCGATTTCGGATAGTTTGGTCGCTTATCAGCAAGCCTGAAGAGCTGTGGAGCCTCGTAGCCAACATCATGGCGGTCATGGTACGATTCCATCGAACAGTATTTTGGATGTACCGGTCCTGTCTACGAGTGGTGATGTCCATGTCGCTCGGCCACGCTGCCCGTGATACGATAGCGTGTTCAGAGGCAGCTTATGACGCTCGGTGTAGTTCCAAGAGCGACAGCCACAGTACGTTGCCTGGAACCAGCTTGCAACATTCCGACAGCTCTCATCATCTCTTCTCGTGTCAAATGATGTCGTCGCTCCATATCGATGCAATTTTTTTTTCAGTTCCGAATCAGAATTTGTAACGGTTTTGTAAAAACGCTATTATACACTTTTATAGAAATATTTTCTATTTTTAATCAAAATTTAAAAAAAATGATTTATTCAAATAGTGAAATTCACTAAAAAGAATCAATAACGTTCCAAAAAAGTTAAAATAATAATCCTAAATTGCGGCGATACTCTAAAATGTACTTGATCCCTAGACACTTTTCTGTAAGTTAACTGTGCTTCATCAAATTGTGTAGGTACTAAAATTGAGCAGAGTCGTTTTAAACTGATTGATCTTTGTCTAATGCGTCTTTACGTGCAGCTATAGTAGAATCAGGTATTCGTATTCGTATTCGCCGAATAGTAGAATTGGTATTCGTATCCGTAAAAGTAGTATTCGTTGCATCACTAGTCATGACATTAATGCTTTTATAAAATTCACACCATGCTTGTAGCAACTCATCAGCTGGTTGTGCGTCCCAAGCTATATGGGCTTGCCATATCAGTTGCATAAGTACTTTGGCCCTTACCACCACAGGCCCAGCAAACCCTAGTGGGTCATAAAATTTTCCAATAAAGCTTAATATTTGACGCTTGGTGGTAGGCATGCAAGTGTTAGAGTTTGGACTTGAAAGCATGAATGAGTCAGTTTTAATATTATAGTGAATACCTAACGTTTTTAGCGAAGCATTGTTTTTCCCTTATTCTATGTCATCAAAATGTTGTAATGATTTAGGTATATCAATCAACAAATCAGAACAGTTCGAAAACCATTTATGCAACTTAAATCCACCAATTTCCAAAAGCTTACAAAGTTGTCTCTTCAACTCAATTAGGAGACTTGGAGTTTTTTGTGAAACCAGTGCATCGTCAACATATTTGTAATTTTCAACTATTTCTGCAGCCAAAGGATATTCCTCTCTATAGATTTGTGCTAATTCTTTTAAACAACGTGTAGCCAAATAAGAGGAACACTTTAGACCATATGTTACAGTGTTTAATTGTATACATTGAATGTTCTCCTTGGGGTTGTCCCTCCAAAGGATATTTTGTAATGACCTATATTTTGGATCTAATAAAATTTGTCTGAACATACTTTTTATATCTGTTATGAAAATATATTCATCAACTCGGAATAATAGTAAAATATCTACTAATTCTTTTTGAACTACAGGACCATTCAATAGCACATCATTCAGAGAAACCTTTGTACTGGTTTTCATGGAACCATCAAATACCATCCGGCATTGTGTTGTCTTTTTATCAAGCCTTAAAATAGGATGGTATGGAAAGAAATATACTGGGTCAGTACAAAGTTCATATTGACTGATATCGATGACTGTGCCATGGCCTTGTTCTAAATAGTCATGTATAAATTCTTTATATAAATTGTAAAGAACATGATCCTTTTGCAATCTAATTTCTAAATTAAGAAACCTTTTCAAAGCTAAATTAAAAGAATCCTCAAGAGTTTCATTGATTGATTCTAAAGGCAACTTGAGAGGTAACGCAACTTGAAACTTGTTGTTTATAGTATTCAAAACTACACTGTCACAGAATAACTTTTCACATGCCTCATGTTCTGGTAATTTTTCAGAATAGATTTCAGGTATACTTTCTGTCTCCCAAAATTTGCAAAGAGTATTATTTAAAGAATTATCACAAGTTTGACAAAATAAAGATGTTACTTGTTTTGAGTGTGGCGCTGATGGTACAGAGCCAGCAATGACACAGCCAAATTGAGTGTGTAGTACTGGAACGGCAGGTGTAGTGTCACTGGACCCCGGCTGAACGAGCTCATGATAACTCACTTGGGGCTCAGGCGGTAGCAGCACCTGGAAAAATACGTCAGCTCCTAATAATATGTGTATAACACTTGGTTCATTGAAATTCTTGTCTGCAAGATTAATATTCTGTGGAAGAACCATATTTTTGAGATCTATTTTGATCTGTGGCAATTTAGTAGTGATTTTTTCTAGTATGTAACATGTGACAGGCATTTTGAATTTATTTACAATTCAATGTAACTGTATGTTGACCCTTTCTCCAATATTAATAGTGTTACCAATACCCAATACGGGAGTGTTAGTTTTCTTAGGCTCTAATTTTAATAATTGCACAAGTTCACTTGTAATAAATTATATTTGAGACCCACTGTCTAGGAGGGCCTTAACATGTACCTCAGTCCCATTAGATGCTATTAGCTTAACTCGGGCTGTAGGCAATAAAACATGTTTATTGTGTGACTCCGTAAACAAAGTCACAGGTGACTGGGCTTTATCTAGGTGAAGTAAAGTATTGTGCTTTTCTTTGCATACTTCACACTTGAAGAAAAACCTGCACTTCTTGTTGTGATTGTTTAGACAGATATTACATAAGTTATTATCTGTTATAAACTTTATGCGATCTGAAACCGACATTATTTTAAACTTTGGACAAAGAAACAATTTATGGGACAACTTACATAGTATGCAGACTGGTGGTGGTGGTGCGGCCTTCATGGGAGGAGCTCCTGCATCACCCTTTTTAACAGTTACCATGTGAGCAGCCTTTGTTGTCGACACTTGTACCCGAGTCTTCTCTGCATTCTCAAGTGAAAGTGCTCGCTTCTCTAAAAATCCAATGAAATCGCTAACTTTAGGTTGTTTTTCCCTCACAAGTTGGTACTCCTTGCTACAATACATATCTAGCTTTCGTGTCAGTATACAAAGTATAATTGGATCCCATGAGCTAATATCATGATTTAATTTTTTTAATGCGGCTAACTGTTGCTTTGCAATACACACAAATTGCCTAATATTACATGCTGTTGACTTTGCTATAGGAGCTATATCTAGCAAATTGTTTATATGTTCACAGATAATTTTATACTCATTGTCGCAGCGTTCCTGCAATATGATTTTAGCCTCACTATAGCTTTCAGCAACCAATGGCAGATTTTTAACTAGGTCGAGTGGCTCATTTTGCAGAAAACTACGTAGATAGAATAACTTTTGAATACTTTCTAAACTGTTATTACGATCAATTAATGCATCAAATAATCCTAAGAAGGATTTGTACTCAGAGTACTTACCGGTGAATATTGGTACACTGATTTGAGGCAATTTTGTTAACTGTTTGAAATGCGGATGCTGCTGCGGTGATGGCGAAATACTGTTATTAATAAGAGATTTAATAGTTGTTAATGTGTCCAAAAATTTGGAATCAAAACCGTCAGCCGAAGGGTCAATTGCGCAAATTTCCAAATTGAAGTTTTCAAATTTATCGAAAGCAGATCGCAGGCGCTCCTCTTTTATCATAAGGGCGTGCTGATCTGTTTCTTTGTTATCTTTGAAAAAATTGAAATATTTTGTTAGGACTAAAGTTGGGAAAAACGACTTAAAATCGTAAGCGTGTTTAAACGTTGTGCTTTTTTCTGCCAACGAATTTTTTTACGCTTTTGCCGCTTTTCGTTTTTCACTTCTAAAAAAATTGACTTTTATTTGTCTACATTACACTATTCTATTTACATTTAAACTATTTACAAAGTTCACTAAAAACTATACAAACAAACTACAATCGTCGCGTAATTACCAAGGAGAACATTCAAAAACGCATTACTCGTTGACGACGAAAAATAAACTAAGCGCCAAAGCAAAAGCAAATCAATCAAGGTCAAAAACGTTTAAAATGTTTAAACGATACGAAAATAATCAACAAAATAAAAAAGTGCTTTCTCTAAACAAATTTTACGTAAACGAATAAAATTTAATTCTGCCGGTTTCAAACCACCACCAGTCAACTTTGAAATTGAGTCTTATAGTCATAGAAATAAGGTTACATTTCAATCGTACTATTGAAAGCATAAGTTTGGTTTACGAAAAAGTCTAAACGAAATCTGCTTTAATCACAAAGCGTGCTTATACGCTTTTTTTTTTATTAGACTTTTTTAAGCGCTTTTTGTTTAAACGCCCACTTCTAGTTAGGACACCCTTCACGGCAGCACGCTTCCTCATCAGCGCTAACTTCTCATCACGATCACGATTTTCACCAGAATCAGACATTGCGTATTCTCAACTGACACAGTAACTATTTTATTTAAAATAAAATAAACTTTAGAGTCCGCTAATGCAAATTTAATTAAACGTGCACAACTGTTCATTCGACGCGTGATTCGATGAGTTGCGAAACCACAAAATGGCGGCGAACGAAATGCGAACTGCGAAACAAACTCCGAATCATAGACAATATATGCTCCGAATACTCCGACGTGTAATGAATGCATCAAGAAGAAACAGGATCAAAGGCCAATTCACGTACCTAACTAAATAATTGCAGTTGCAGAGCAGTTGTTTCGATCAAAACAATGCTTTTCGTATTCTCTTTTCTGCGACGATCTCTGTATAAGAAACGAACTGCAGCGTCACACGTAGTGATTATATTCTCTTTGTCTTCACTGCAACTTAATCGTCACGTCATGAAATTACGTGAATTAGGTTCCAGGTGGCGTAACAACGCCCAATAAATTCTTGATTGTCGTTCTTGTTGTAAAGTAAACTTGTTAATTTTTGACCGATCGGCGGCTGCGCTGGCGTTGTCCCGTTGCGAACATGTGTTCTATACCGCGACTACTGCACAACACTCCTGCACGTTTCGACTTACTACACGATACGATCACTCTTGATTGAGTCTTGATAGGCTCGTAGGACCATGTTGGGGTTTTCTTAAGTGGACTGTAGGTTTTTGCTTTGGAATGAAAAAGAGATCCCGTGATATAAATCGTGTAATATTAACTTGAGTCACCATTAGTGATGCGACTCGAGTCCAATTTTACTCGAGTGACTCGAGTGACATCGTAAAAAAACGTACTCGAGTGAAAAAAATATCGACTCGAGTTCACTCGGACTCGAGTCACTCGCCAACCATTCTCCGAGACAAACAAGTTTAAACCTGCTTTTTAAAAGATGAACCACTCGAGTGACTCGACCACTCGAGTGATTGAGTGATTCGTGAAACACTCGAGTGACTAAACCACTCGAGTGGTACTCGAGTAAAATTGTAAAATGACTCGAATGACTCGAGTGGCAAAATCGGACTCGAGTCGCATCACTAGTCACCATTAGTTACAACGCAACGTCCGACAATGGTGGACAGATTTTTTTTTTTTTTTAATTTATTCATGACCATGGATACATGTCCTTCAGTCGTAATCATTGAACATATTATACTTGTAATTGTATCCTAGTAAAGTGATGGAATCTTTACTAGGTTTTTGAGGGGATGATGAGATAATACGAAAGTCATGTTTTTCAACTTTGTATCATTTATCCACACTTGTACACGTTAACGAGCACTTAACATTTAATAATCCACCATTATTACACATTAACACTCGAAGAAACACAAATTTTGGAAAATAATAAAAAATCTACAACATGATCTTTACGAATTTTCCCGCCAACCTCTGGTGGACAGAAACAAAAACAGTGTTGCAAGACTTAAGACTATAAAAATTAAAATTATATAAAATTAAATATTGGGGATGCCAACAGTTATGTTAATAATATTTTTGCGTAATGTATTGAGTGAAACCTACTAAAATGTGGTATATTGAATTTACTTGATGTGACAAAAATGTGAAACATTACTACTTTTCCTACTAAGACAATCCACATCAGACAATCGGTAACCGACTAATTCCTTGGCGAAACACCGAAAACACTGACTTTCATACAGTAAATGCACAAGTTCTACAAAAAGATGCTTGTATAAACATGTAGAATTTCAGTCAGCCCGATAATCAGCTCTACTAAAAGTCTGACGTATGCAAGCACACTCCGACACGTGGTGTGGATGTCTAGAAGAATTGAAATGGCTTGATTTAAAGTGTTAAAATTCTACATGTTTGTAAGATTAACAGAGTACATTATTACGCTAGGTAAGGGCTATTTGAAAGAATTTGCTACGGGCCCCACGCTTGCTTAATCCAGCACTGGACTGTGACTATGTAACAAACACAGACATATTAAAAAATATAAACAAAGTGTTGCAAACAATCATAGTGAAGCCAAATACCATGCTCCTTTGTGTACAATCAGCACTCACACACACACCATGCATCTGAAGGATATTTGCTTTTGCAATGCTTACTGGATGATGCCGCAACATATGTACTGAGAGGGATGAGCATGGTTCAAGGTGCATTGTGTGCATGAGGGCTGGTTATACACGAAGGAAATGTTTTTTTTTGCGTCACTATGTATGTTCGCAGCACTTTGGCTGTATTTTTTACTGTCTGTGGTAACAAATAGATATTACTACAAGCAATCTGACTGAGAAAAGACCAAATCTTGCTGCCTGCACTGTACAATGTAGGGTAAAATAGGTAGGTAACTTAATAATATAAATGCAAATCTTGAATTGTCTTAATAAGGCACAAGGTGAGCTATTTGGCTAATTAAGGGGAATGTAGTAGCCAAGTACCAGTAGTGGCAAGAGCAAATTAATACTCGCTGAATACATAATTTATCGAAAATTCTTTTTTTACAATTAAAGTACAGGTACTAGTTTAATTAGAAACTACACTTCAATTGTTAAAAAAAGATTTTCAATAAATTATGTATTCAGCGAGTATTAATTTTTTTTACTGATGGGGTGCCACTTGGCAACTACATTCCCCTTAAGCAGCAAACACACAATTTGTTAATAGTAATTTCTTTATATAATTTATAAGAAGGTAGCTTAGAGTACACAGAGTAGACAGAGGACCAAGTGTTGTGGCGCAATTTGGGAGAGGCCTATATCCAGCAGTGGACTGCGATAGGTTGAGTTGATAGGTTAGAGTAATAAGACATAGTGATCGTTTTATCCAAAGCTCTGCTCAAATTTGAAACACAAAAACAATCACTGTGTCTGGAAGGGCCACGTAAAATTTTCGCCAACACCTTCGACGACGACACTTTCGACGGCTAACTTCAATTTGCTTCAGTCCACATGCACTTCTAAGCCTAATTATTCTAAGATAGGTAGGTAGTCTTATAGAATACTTAAAATTATGTTACTATCCCATTCTGTGGTACAAGCCTATTATATTATGTATTTTGTTACTGTTTGTCCTGCCTACAGAACATTTCTGTCATGTAAGTAAGCATAAAAATGTGAACTTCTCATGATTACATATTATAATCTTTCACCAAACGCCAACATCGTAAATCCCACCCTAAGCTTTCTTACACTTACACATTTAATGACAGCGGGCAATTATGCTGCTTTCTTTGTGACCGAACATTTAAAACCAAGTTTGGCTTTAAAAGTTCTACACAAGCGCATGCCAGGCGCTAACTGGATGTCGCCGTCGACGGACACGTCGTGGAGGACATCATCATCATAATCTTTCAGAAGAAATAACTGCTGATCATGAGGTTGTGGGTTCAATTCCCACAGGACACAAATATTTCTGTGATGAACATAAGTGTTTGTGATGGTCTGGGTGTTTCTTTGTGTATTATAAGTATGTATTTACAGAAAAAAAAGTACATAAGTATTATATCCATTGTCTAGTACCCATAGTACAAGCTCTGCTTAGTTTGGGACTAGATGGTGCTGTATTAAAGGCAACGCTCCGACCCAAACCTGTAATTTTATCCAATTCTAAACATTGCCCGCATTCTGCGATTGTATGCGGCCAATCCGTGCCATCTATTCGTGTTAATTTAGCTAGATTTATGTCGGATGGTCAACTTTAAGGTTATTGCTTAGATTAATAACACACTAAGGGTTATTGTTATCGTAAATATGGACTTACCAGTAAATCCTCGGCCTAATCTCACCGCAAACTCAGCATAAGCTTTGTATTTCTGTTGAATATGATGATTCGTATTACCAGCGGGTCGCCATATGTAGTCCCGTTGACGAACAAAAGAAACTAAATCTAATTCTAACTTTCGCGTCCAGTAACACGGCTTGCGAGGCATTGTTAATACTGAGAAAAGAAATTCTGCAGAAAACAATGAAATGACTATAATTACTTTAGTAATTTACTTTACTTGCAAAAGAAAACTCAAATTACTCAACAAAACTCGATTTAGAAAACGCAAACTGCCAAGCAACTATTTGCCAGTATTGCCAGCGCGCTTTTGTCAAAACTTACCTGAGAGTGATCAAAAAGTAACCTTTTATGTGCTTTTATTAAGAAAAGTTACCTTTTACATTATTTTCAGTATTTTAAGTTGGCCATTTGTGTTGAGTATTATTAAGTAAATTATGAAGAATAGAACATTTAGCTACCTAAAATATGGGACAAAGCCACAAATTACCTCGTACAGTAGCGCTAGCGAAGACGCCGAAAAGTATTTTGGCATTTGCAAAAACATCACACCTACAATTTTAAGCATATTTGAAAAGTAGTTTTAAACTGGTTTTCAACTTTCTTTTCATATATGCAAATATATGAAATTACCATTATTGAGCTTCCTTGAACTGTGCTAGATAATCCAAAAATCTAAATATATTTTATGTAAGTCGGTTGCTGTCAACGTTTTTCCAAGTAAAACAAAGTTTAACCGGATTAAATCGCGTATATTATTTTTATTTTTTTATTATTATAATGTGTAGTGATTGCGAAAACCTAAAAAGTTTTTCCAAGTCATAATATTTTAAGGCTTTGGCGTTTCCTAGTAACTTTGCGTTTAATTTTGTGTCCTAGTATTAATTAGTGAGCAAAAGAAAGAGGCCGTTAAGGTATAATCTTTGTTTATGATTTTGCTATAATTCCAACATTGCAATACATTGGTGCCGATTCTCTTGTCACAAAATTCTCTAAACTAGACTAAAAATCACCTAAATTTAGTTTAGTCCTGTCAAACGACGTTTTCTATTCTGAAATTCACTTTAAAACTAATTTTTGGTTTGACAGGACCAAAATTAGTTTAGTTATTCAACTTAGTAAAAATTGACATTTTGCTATTCTGTAATTGACGTTTTTCACCTAATATTAGAAATGTCAACCTAAATCCGACTATTTTTAGAAGGCATCAAAATACATGTCGACTATAATTAGTTATCAACAACTAAAATTGCAAAGCTTATTTTATTCATTTTTATAGTTTTTAGGTAGTTTAAAATAAATAATGGATGCCTACTATGTGGTTGCAGCTGTTGTAGATTCAGCAGAAAGGTAAATTGTTCATAGAAACATACAATGAAATTTATAATTTCGATAAGAAGAGGTACCTATATAATAAAGGATAAGAAGTACATAAATCCATACAATGGGAAAAAAAATCTATGTTTGACATTCAATTCTATCATTTTATGCTAATATGTGTCCCTAAAAAGCCTGAATTCACAAATTTTCCCTCTTTTGGGGAGAAAGTCTCCAAGTTTGTATTTGTAATCCTGCGTAGTACTTTTTAGCTTATATTCTAATTTATTCAACTATTTTGAAAAATTTCGTGGCCTGGCCTGCTAGAACTTTTTAACCACGTCTTTAAAAATGGAAATTCCAGCTTTTTAAATTAAAGAAATAGTTTATTATTGTGATTGCCCATGAAATTCAAAGGTCCTTGCATTTTTTGCAAATAGCTCTGTTTCTCGTTGTTTAAGATATAGATATGATACGCTGCAATAATAACAATATATCTCCTTTGATAGGTACTCTTAGGCCCGTATTACAGAAGGTTCCTCGAGTACAGTTTTAACTCCAATCACCTGATCACTACTTAAGGATAGAATCGTTACATGAGTATCGGTCTTATTCCAGAACGGTAATTATTATAAACTTTAATTCAACAACATAACACACGAATTTAACCTGAATTAAAATAGAAATCTCTACTCAAGCGTAGTCTGGACCACACTAGAGTGATTGATTACAGATCAAATCTGTGATCAATAAATCTCTGCTTGAGGAACGTTCTAAAATCAAAGCTCAACTCAAAACTAGTTTTAAACAGTGATCAACGCTTGAGTATCGTTCTGTAATACGGGCGGTAGAAAATAATAACCTAGCTCTTTAATCTGATCACATTATTCCAATTTATATATTTTATTGAAAATATAAAACAAAAATGTACTTTATTTCGTGACATGATTTTTTTTTCTTAATTTTAATGATAAACTATTCTATTATTATTCCAAATATAATTATTATTTAATTTCCTTCTGTTTTTGTGAACTTTCGGTCATTCCATTCACTCTTTAATAATTTTTTCAAGATGTACTGGTAACACTGCCAATTCAACTTAGATGCGTCAAACTCAATTATTAGAGCTGTCAACATGTTTTCTAAAATAAGAAAAAGATAAACACAGAATAAGTTTTATGATTTTCTAAACTAAAATTTGTAAATTTTAGTTATAGTTAGGTTTAGGTGGGTGTACAAGAGAATCGGCACCAATAGTTAGTTAATTTGATTTAGAAAAGTTACCTAAAAGTTACCTTTTGTTTAGTGATACCTGGAAGTAAACTGACGGAGCTGAAAGTTACCTAAAAGGTTACAAAAGTAACCTTCTGGCAACGTTGCTATTTGCTAGCCCAATAGTAGGGCAGCGATACGGAAAAGGATAGATTCCTTATTGGTATCGATACTTTTGGTTCCATTCTATACCGAGTATTTAGTACCAGGCAGGAATCGATACTTTTTTTATGTTTTTTACAATTTTAACACTTGATTTAGGTAGGTAGCTACTTCAAATCGAAATCGCTTGTGAGCTCAAGGCAAAAACCTAAATCCACCCTGTTGTTGATAAAGTAGGTGGGTATATGCACTTAAAATTACATCATGTATTTCGGAAAATCATTAAATGCATATAATAAATAACTATTTTAAAACCAGATATTTTTAGCGTTATATTAGTTTTTCTCAATGAAGCAAAAAAAAACCGCTAAATATTAATTTTGAAAGCATAAGTACTATACTTTATACACTTTACTGTTATGTATGTAAATTAAATAGTTTTTTTTTGATGAATAAACTATTTAATTTAACTTAATTTAATGTAAAATATTTTAAAACAATATTAGATGGCTTATAAAATCAACTAAAGAACTTAATGATTTGGATGTATGGCATTGATTCCTTTGCCTCGTAAAGAATTTTTATATTATTTTAAAACATTACCTGTTTGCTTTGAGTATATACCTACTCAAAGCCTGTTTGTCAGTAACGCCTGCGCACACGAGGGCAGGACAGCGAGGCAGGGTAGTACTACACTAGTACTGCTACCATGTGAACACCCGTACAGTAATTGTGCTCTCGCAGCACAGTAATTACTGTTCTAGTGTTCACATGATAGCTGTTGCGAATAGTATTTAGATTGGATTCATTACCAAGTATTCAGCATAGTTTGTTTTATCTATGGTAACATTGCTAGTGTTTATGTCACTGTATGACAGTTCTTTATAGACGTCAGATCAGATCGAGATCCAATAAAACGCTAACACAAAAGCGTGGTGTATGATTCTCGCCACAGGGTGTCTTTGGTTAGCACGTGTGTCTAGAACCATTCTCTGTTTTTTGAGTAATTTTGAGTGATATTGTGACTTTTGTGACTTGTTTTTGTGTTTGTCTTGTGTCTTGTCCAACTACCTGTTAGCAGGTTTGTATCGTTTGTTTTATAAATCCTGTTTTAAGCAAGAATCATGGATAAAAACAAACCTCCCGACCCTCCGGATATTCCTTCTACACCCACTTCCATGTTCACCCCTATAGATGTAAGCCCCAGCTCCCCAAACCCTTTAAGCCAATTTGCTGATGTGGTATGCTCTTATAGCGAGCCCATGAGTCCCTTATCCCAAACCAATTCCCGTAAACGCCCTGGTAATGAAGATTCCACTTCAAATCGTCCTCCCAAGCTAGCCAGAAGCCAAATAGGTAGGTCAAAATACTCTGTTTTGGATAAAGCGCCATATATGGTCCATGTTTCTCGCAAAGAAACCCAAATTAATTCCGGCACTGCTCTCCACCCTGTTACATTTGGCCTGTTTCTCCTTAAAAATAACATCAGTAACATAATCCGTGATGGCGTAAAGAGAGTTGGAAGAAACCGAATATCTGTCGAGTTTGCATCCCCTCAGGATGCCAACTCATTTCTAGCAAACAGCCTTCTTGACAAATGTAATTACGAGGCGAGTATCCCAACTTTTAATATAACCCGTATGGGTGTCGTTAATGGGGTTCCCACAGACTTGTCAGAAGAGGAGGCTAAAGCTTACTTAGCAGTGCCTTCCGGCTGTGGGCACATTTTGAAAGTTCGTCGCATAAACAAAAGAGTTGTAAAAGATGATATGACTGAATGGAAGCCAACAGAAACTTGCGTCATCACATTTGATGGCCAAGTTTTGCCTAAGAGGATATTCTGCTGCTACACTGCCTTACCTGTGGAACAATATATATTCCCGACAATTCAATGCCGCAAGTGTTGCAGATTTGGACACGTTGAGTCACTGTGCAGGTCAAAACCACGCTGCAGTAAATGCGGCCATGATCACCCCGGTGATGGTTGCAGCATTGCTGAAGGCGAAGCTTTTTGTGTGCTGTGCTCTGGGAGCCACTTTGCCAATAGCAAGGCGTGCCCGGAGTATGGTAGACAGAGAGCCATAAAAACAACTATGGCTGAGAAGTCAATCTCATACGCTGAAGCCAGCAAAACTGTCCCTATATCTTCTCGCAGCTATGCTGACATTGCTAAATCTGGATCTTCTCAGTCTTATCGAAAAACTATTTTCATGAAGCCTAAGACCCATGCCCCTCTTTCCCCCTCTTATGACAAAGTTGCTCATCAGCTATTAACTAGCACTCCCCGATCTTCACAGTCAAATGGCTGCGCTATAAATAACAATAATATCGATGCAGTACAGACTTCAGACAATTTGTCTACTATCATTCAACTACTAGTGAAACTTCTGACAACTTTGTCTACTTCAAATATATCCAACTCACCGTCCAACGTTGCCAACGACTTACTTTCTCTTCTCTCAAACTTTACCAATGGCGGCCCGCCTGGTTTTCCTACAATGGAACGTGAGGAGCGTGTGGCATAAGAAACACGACCTCATATTCCTTTTAAATAAATACAAGCCGTTAGCTTGTTCTATTGCTGAGACTTGGCTTAATCCTAGTCTTAGCTTTCGTATACCACACTACAACATTCTCAGATGCGATCGATCTGATGGCTATGGAGGGTCTGCTCTCTGCATAAACAACCGCGTTCCACTTCTCTCCTTGTCTATGCCTCCCCTTGGAGGAGATATGACTATTGTGGCAGGTAGGGTAGAGGGCATAACCCTTTTATCCATTTATGTAGCGCACCCTAACCAAACTTTTCTTCCAATTTTAAGGAGAACGTTTGAAAGTATTGATGGGCCCTTGCTTGTCATGGGAGATTTCAATGGTCATCACTTCAGATGGGGATCTGAAAGGTGTGACCCCTTTGGGGAAGGTTTGGTGGAAATCCTAGATGACCTTAACCTTTGCGTTTTGAATGACGGCTGTTCAACTCGGAGAACCCCACCTGGGCAACAAAAAAGCTGTGTAGACCTAACATTCTGTTCACTGGACATAGCAGCATCAGCTCACTGGCAATGCACAAGTCTTACTCATGGTAGTGACCATTACCCTATTGTAATTTCTTTCGCTGATAGAACATTTTTAGAAAAAACATCTCCTCCCCTTTTGAGGTATAATTTGTCCAATCCTGATTGGTCAGAGTATAGTTCATCATTGGAGGACAAAATTGACATACTTCCAAATTTAGATTCCCATTTTTTAGGTTCTTCTGGTCCCTACCATGTGGAAAACTGCTGTGCGAACTTTGTTTCGGCCATAACTTCCAGTGCTGATTCCTGTTTCCCAATTAAAAACTCTGCCCTCAATAAGATCCCATCACCTCCGTGGTGGGATCAAGAATGCACAATGGCAATAAGAGAACGGAATGACGCGGAACGTACTTATAACTCCGAGATGATCGTCGACAATCTAATCGCTTATAATAGGTCTCTAGCCAAATCAAAAAGACTGCTCCGGAAAAAGAAACGTGCAGGATGGGTTAGCTTTTGCAGTTCCTTATCTCCTTCTACTCCAGTGTCAGCAGTGTGGAAAAGGATCAACAGATTCAGACGTGGCTGCTCTCCTTCAATTTCTTCCCCTATCACTCGTCAGACTGCAGAGCTCTTTTTTGACAAAATAGCCCCATCATATGTGCCATTGGAGGAAGAGAGTAATTTTTCGTCTATGAACTCTTCGGAAGATCCCTTTGATGCGCCATTTTCGCTGCAGGAGCTAGATACAGTGTTAAAGCATGTTCATGACTCCGCTCCTGGTATTGATGGACTCGTCTATTCATTTATCAAACATGCAGGTCTCAAGGCCAAAAACTATTTTTTAAAAATTTTAAACTTTTGTTTAACAAACGGCTTGGTTCCAGATCAGTGGAAAACTCAAATAATAATTCCCATTTTAAAACCTGGTAAACATGCAGATGATCCGAATGGTCTTAGACCGATTGCTTTATCTTCAGTTTTGGTAAAGTTACTGGAACACCTGATCAAGAATCGTTTGGAGTGGATCGTCGAATCGAGAGACTTACTGCCGAAGTCACAATTCGGTTTCAGGAAGGGGTTCAGTACCATGGATAGCGTGGGAATTTTGGTATCAGATATTCACATATCACTCTCTAAGAACCAATCTGTTGTCGCCGCTTTCCTCGACATAGCCTCTGCGTACGACAATGTTCTTCTTCCCCTCCTCAGGCAAAAATTGCAACAGCTGAGGCTTCCGGTGAAGTTGGTGCAGTGTATATGTAGACTGCTTGTTTCGCGGTCTTTGGTTTTGAGAGTCCAGGGTGAGGAGTTTGAGCTTAGGCAGACATGGAAGGGCTTACCACAAGGCTCAGTTCTTAGTCCCTTGCTATACAATTTATACACAGCCGATATTAGCTCATGTCTGAATAGCAATTGTCACATTCTGCAATACGCTGATGACCTGGCTCTCTATGTCTCAGATTCCTCTATTAGTGATGCAGCTTCTTCCCTCTCTGTCTCTCTGGACTCTTTAAACCAATGGCTTAAGGACCATGGTCTGAGCTTGTCTGCTCCCAAGAGCTCGATAGTAGTCTTTTCCCGTAAAAGGCTGATTCCACAAATTTCATTATGTATCCAAGGGCATTGTATTCCAGTTGTCAAAATAGTAAAATTTTTAGGCGTCTTTTTGGATCAAAAATTGACTGGCTTACATCATTTAAATTATCTGGTGCAAAGATGCGAAAGAATTATTCCTATTCTTAAAGTTCTTGCCGGTGTCTGGTGGGGTGCTCACCCTTACACCATGAAATTGGTATACAATGCCTTAATCCGCAGTGTTCTTGATTATGGTTCATTCCTTTTAATTCCGTGCAACAAGGGTGCTTTATCAAGACTGGATAGGGTTCAGGCTAAGTGCCTTCGGATCATCTTAGGTTGTATGAAATCCTCTCCGATTAATGCGTTGCAGGTTGAATGCTCAGAACCACCCTTAGCTCTAAGGAGACAATATTTGGCAACTCGATTTTGGGCCAGAATTGTTACCAATTCCTTACATCCGCTTCTACAAAAAGTTAGTGAACTAGATGAGCAATGCAGATCATCAAGCTATTGGAGAAATAAAGAAATTCCCCTACTTGTACAATCATTTCGGCAAATTCAAAATTTAAAAGGCTGCATCATTCAATTCCCTAAACTTCCCATTTATAATTTTAGTTATGAAATCTTATGCTATAGTCCAGAAATATTCTTCGACATTGGTATTTCCAAACGGTCTCTTTCAGCGGATTCAACTTTCAACGCGGCGGTTGGAGAGCGTTGGAACGAATTTGATAGATTTTTTACTGATGCTTCAAAATTGGCAAATACTAGTTGTACTGGGGCTGCGGTTTATTACCAAAACTCCAAGATTATTTTTAAATTCAAGTGTCCTCAGGAAGCTTCTGTGTTCACCGGCGAGTGTGTGGCTATATTGGAAGCATGCCTTTTTATAGAGTCTCACAACATAAATTTTGGAGTAATATTTACAGACTCTTTAAGTTGTTTACAAGCTTTAAAACAAAACCCTTTCAAGAGCAAATTACATAGCCCACTTCTTTTGGAAATTAAAAAAACACTATATTCTTGTAGCAAAAAACTAAAAGTTGTTCACCTGGTTTGGATTCCAAGTCACTGTGGCATCAGGGGAAATGAATGTGTAGACTTACTTGCCAAAGATGCAGTTACGTCTCAATCTGCAGATCTTAAGCATTTTAGTTATCAGGGGTACGATTTGCTGGGCCTTCCAAAAAGGGACTTACAATCCTCATGGCAAGTACAGTGGAATAACACTAGTAAAAAGAAAGGTGGTTATTATTACGCGATACAACCCAGCGTAGATCCTAAGCCTTGGTTTGCCCAGTATAAAAAGACATCAAAGAAGGTTATATCAGTTTTTTGCAGGCTTCGTATTGGCCACTGTTGTTCCCCCGTTTTCCTACATAAAATTCGTGTACGGGATTCGTCTCTCTGTGAGTGTGGGATGGACGAAGGTACTTTGGATCACATCTTCTTTAACTGTTCCAATAATAATCCTTTACTGGATTTATATAGTTTTCTTCCAAAACTTAAAATTCCTATGCCAATAAACTTCCCTTCTCTTCTAACTTATTCCTCTCCAAGGCTCTTTAGAGCTTTGATGTTTTTTATCCGTAGCAATGACATCAGATTGTGACACTTTTTGTTTATGGGGTTGTGGTATATGTGTATTTTAAATGTTTTTAATACTATTTATTTTATTGTATGTATGTATATTTATGTTTTGTGTTTGTTTCAGTGTTCTAACAATGGTAGCAAGTTCTACATCGAGTTCAATTGTCAATCAAAAGATACATAAATTTTCCAATTTTTTTTTATTTTTTATTCTTGTAACACACGCTTCTCCAAAACTCTTGACATTGGCAGAATTGTCGACAACGGCATTGCTTGCCATACGAAAAAATAGAATAGAATAGCGTGGTGTATATTATTTACCTGCAAAAGAAACCTAAAACAGACAATAAACGTTGTACATACAACAACTGGCGACCGTAAAGTAAGAATATACAGAATTACAGATGGATCTCAAGAAACTTTCGCGGGAACGTGAACAACTTCGTCGTGTGTTCAACCGGCATGAGTCGACGGCGAACTCTGTAACCGATTTTGAATTCCTTACGGAAAAGATTACGAAAATGGCGTTACTGGACACAGCAATTAGTGAAAAGATGCTGGAGTCAGACGAGTTTGACGAAGAAGCCTACGAAGTGGAGTGTGAAGCATGCGACTCCTACAGAAAAAAATGGCTAGAACTCAAAACAAAATGGCCGAAACCCGAACACGAAAGTAAACATGACGAAAAACCGGTAATTGACGAACGCGGTAAAACAAACGAAACGAAACCGTATCTGAAATTACCAAAGTTGGAAATTAGGAAGTTCGACGATAATCCGAAAAACTGGCTGGCGTTCTGGAGCCAATTCGAGAAAATTCACAAGAATGAGAACATTCCAGTACAAGATAAGCTCCAATACCTAGTACAAGCGATGGCTGAAGGATCACAGGCGCAAGCATTAGTATCCAGTTACCCTGCATCTAAAGAAAACTACCATATTGTTATCAAGACTCTAGAGAGGCGGTATGGAAGAGAAGAAATTCTAATAGAAATTTATGTAAGAGAACTATTAAACTTAGTGTTGACAAAGAACAATGTTAAAATACAGGTTTTGTATGATAAAATCAGTGTAAATTTACAAATACTTGGTCAGAGTGTCGCCTTAGGCTTGAGTCATTAGGTATAGTTAAAGGTAAATATGAGTGTATGCTAGTACCATTAATTGAGTCTGCACTTCCTGATAAATTGTTAATAGAGTGGTCAAAAGTATCCCTTACAAAAGAGTCAAAACTCAATCAGTTAATAGAATTTATTCGTAAAGAGGTAGAAGCAGAGGAAATATGTAGGCTGGCACGTGTTGTGAGCACCACAGACACAGTACCAACTGCATCATGCTTAGTGTCAAAAGAGGTAAGAACTGGAAAGTTCAACAACCAGACCATCCATAAAGAAGGTAAGGAACTTTGTTATTTTTGTGATAGATCTCATAATACTTTAGAATGTGGTAAAATAAGTAGCATTAGTCTAGAAGAGAAAAAGGAGGCTATCAAAAAGAAGGGTGGGTGCTACATATGTCTTAAAAGAGGACACATGGCAAAAAATTGTAAAGCCTATGTGAAATGTATATCCTGTAGTAAACGGCATCGTGTTATTCTTTGTCCTAATATAGAAATTCAGCGGAAAACCTGTGAACAAAATACGGAATTAAAAGTTGAAGTACTCGAAGACAAACCTGGAAAAACAGAAGTAGTTAGTAACTATACAAGTAATAATAAAACAACTTTATTGCAGACCTTGGTTGTCAAAGTTTCTGGTAACAATCGAGAGAAGAAAGTGAGGGCGCTTCTGGACTCCGGTTCACAGAGAACATACGTAAAGGCTGAGCTGACAAATGAACTAGGATTAAAGGTAACTGGCAGTGAAAGTCTTGGACACTCACTGTTTGGAGGTGTAAAGAAGATAGCACAACCACACCGACTCATTGAACTCCAAGTAAGTAACCTAGAAAACACATACCAGACCACAATGACAGCGTTGGAACAAGATGTACTCTGTGGTACTCTACCCAAAGTACAAGACACCAACCTGATAAACCATTTACAGAAACTGAAAATCAGTTTGACTGATTCCAAGGAGCAGATATCAGAAATAGGTTTATTAATAGGCTCTGATTATTTAGGTACAATTTTGAAGAATAATTTTGTTCATGTGACAGACAGTCTTGTTGCTATTCCTACAAAACTTGGCTGGACATTACAAGGTCCCATTCAAGGTGTTTATAACACAACAGTCAATTCTAATTTTGTATCCACCATTCAAGAAGATAGTCTAGAATTTATGTGGAATGTAGAAACGTTAGGCATAAAAGATCCATATAAAAAAGAACTATCTCAGATTGAGATATTAAAAGATTTCAATGATCATATTTCAGTGAACAAGGATGGACGTTATGAAGTGGGATTGCTGTGGAAAGAAGAACCCGAGTTAGAGTCTAACTACGATCAGGCATACAGAAGAATGTTGTCTACAACGAAGAAGTTAGAAAATATAGGTAAACTAGAAGAATACAGCAAAGTTTTGGAACAATGGAATAATGAAGGAATTATAGAAATAGTGCAAGAAAACAATAGAGATGAAGGTCATCATTTACCACACCATGCAGTATTCAAACTAGAAAGTTCCACAACAAAGATCAGACCAGTTTTTGACGCATCCTGTAAGGACAAGAACAAGAATTCCTTAAATGCATGTATAGAGAAAGGAACTAACCTTATAGAAGTCATACCGAAGTTGCTGATCATGTTTAGAGTAGGTACCTATGGAGTAATATCTGACATAAAAAAGGCATTCTTACAAATAGCTGTTATAGAACCCGATAGAAAGTATTTAAAATTACTGTGGTGGAAAGATGCAAAGACCAAAGAGGAAATAGTTACTTACCAACATACGAGGGTCCCTTTCGGCGTCGCGTGTAGTCCCTTCATATTGGCAGCTACAATCAACCACCATCTGGAAAAACATGTTGATACTTACCCCGAAACAGCAATACGACTGAAAGAATCCTTCTATGTAGACAACTGTGTTACAAGTTTTGATTCTAAAAAAGAAGTTAATAGATTTAGAAGAGAAGCCACAGAGCTAATGGAAACAGGAAAATTTGAATTAAGATGCTGGATGACAAACACTCAAGAACAGACTGAAGATGAGGAAACAGTTTCAGTATTAGGAGTACAGTGGAACAGATGGAAAGATGAATTATGTTGTTCGGTGAATGTAAAAACTGTACCAAATGATATCACAAAGAGAGATCTACTCTCTATTACACAACAGATATTTGATCCAGTAGGATTCTTATCACCCACCACATTAGTTCCGAAATTGATAATTCAAAAGGCATGGATGTCAAAAACTGGTTGGGATGAGAAGATACCCGCAGAGCTAAAGAATGAATACAATGACTGGATAAGTACAATTGACTGCATCAATAGATGTAGAGTTCCTAGACGCCTTGCAGAAGCCCCACTACAAGACTGTAAGGTACAAGTACACATATTCTGTGATGCAAGCAAGGATGCATACGCTGGATGTATTTTTCTACGCACTGAATATAGAGGAAAGGTAACAGTAAGACTTGTTATAGCTAAAAGTAGAGTAGCACCTATTAAGAAACAAATGACGTTGCCAAGGTTGGAACTGATGGGTGCACTAATAGCCTCTAGGCAATACCAGGAAGTCGTGAAATCAGGCCTTCTCCAAAACTGTAAAGATCACAAGGTGTACTGCTGGACAGACTCTGCTGTTGTACTGGCGTGGCTGAAAAGACAAGAAAAATGGAAAGCTTTTGTCACAAATAGAGTAAAAGAAATATGTATGAACACAGATAAAGACTTTTGGAATCACATACCTGGTGTATACAATCCTGCAGACTTACCGTCCCGTGGCTGCAACACGAAGAAACTGCTAGAAGCCCAATGGTGGACAGGCCCACAATGGTTATACCTGGAAGAAAAAGAATGGCCAAAGTCCTGTAGTTCAATAACAGAAAATGACAATGAGGTTTTAGCGAGCGAACAAGGAAGAACCACATCAGTACATGTAGAGATAAGTACAGAAGATTTCAGCAATAAACTATTATGTTTCAGCAAATATACAAAGATAGTGAGACTAGTAGCAAGACTACTAAGAATGAACCCCAGAATTAGAAAAGAATACAACAGTACTTCTACTCACATAGGATATGAAGAGTACAAGAATGCCGAAGAAACACTAATAAAGTTAATACAAAGAAAAACATACACGGACAAGAAGATGATGAATAAAAAGCTGAAAACTACAGAAGAAGGAGGTATCATAAAAATAAAAACAAGGTTAGAATACAGTAACGAAAACAGAGACTTCATATATCCAATATTATTACCTGGAAAAAACGAAATTATCAAACGAATGGTTCAACAAAAACATGAACAGATGAATCATGCAGGAGCATCAACTTTGATGACTAGTTTGAGAAATACATATTGGATTACAGGAATTAGAAGATTGACTAACAAAGTAGTATCACAATGCATGACCTGCAAGAGGTTTAAAGCAAAACACTACGAAGTTCCGGAACCACCACTTCCAAAAGATCGTATTTGCAATACTACAGCATTTGAAGTAACAGGAATAGATTTAGCAGGACCGCTTATTCTGAAGAATAATACCAAGTGTTGGATTGTTTTATTTACATGTGCTGTTTACAGGGCAATACATCTAGAACTCACAGACTCGGTGTCAACTGCTAGTTTCATGATGTCATTAAGAAGATTTATAAGTAGGAGAGGAAGACCAAGAATTATTTACACAGATAATGGAACGAATTTTGTAGGTACAGCCAACCTACTGCAAGAGTTGGACTGGCAAGAAGTAGAAAATGTTACTAATTGCTACAATATTCAATGGAAATTCTCCGTACCAGCAGCTCCGTGGTGGGGAGGATGGTGGGAAAGACTGGTTAGAGTGGTGAAGGAAATGCTACGTAGAATACTGGGAAAAGCGTCGGTTGACTGGGTAGAGCTCTCAACTATATTATGTGACTGTGAAACAACAATCAACAGCAGACCTTTAACATATGTGGAAATGGGAGACATGAGACCCTTGACACCCATGATGTTTCTCCAAGGTTTATCTACTAATGAGACACCAGACATAGATCAAATAGATCACAAGAATCTGAATATTCGATTCAGATACCTTCAACAATTAAGAGAAGATTTTAGAAAAAGATTTAGAAGTGAATATTTAGGACTATTAATAAGTAAAGGGAAGGAAAACAGAAAAGAACCCAAGGTTGGAGAAGTAGTTTTAATAGAGACAGATTCTAAAAGATTGCATTGGCCTATTGGTATAATCAAAGAGGTTTTTACAGGAAAAGATGGTTGGCAAACAGCTTCAGGTGAAAAGGTAAGACCTTATCAAAAATTGTATCCCTTAGAAGTCTCGGCAGCATCTCAAGAATGGCTGAACTACCTACCTGAGTGCAGTGGCACCAATCTTGATCGAGAGCAACAGCATACTGAGTCATCAGGTGTTGACAAGGATAGTACTAAAGGTCCTCCTTTGTCTATCCCCCCTACATCAACTAGGTCAGGTCGTACAATAAAACTACCTTTCAGATTTTTGGACTGATTTATTTTGGTCATCATTATTGAGTTTTGGTTCTTTTAGAGTTTAAATTTGTTTGTTATTAGAATCTAAATATAATATTTGTGATTGTATAACATAAACACCATTTCATTGTGCCCCGGGAGTGATGTTGCGAATAGTATTTAGATTGGATTAATTACCAAGTATTCAGCATAGTTTGTTTTATCTATGGTAACATTGCTAGTGTTTATGTCACTGTATGACAGTTCTTTATAGACGTCAGATCAGATCGAGATCCAATAAAACGCTAACACAAAAGCGTGGTGTATATTATTTACCTGCAAAAGAAACCTAAAACAGACAATAAACGTTGTACATACAACAACAGCAGTACTGTTCTGCTCACTGCTCGTCCTCGCTGCCCTGCCCTCGTGTGAAATAGGCATTAGTCTTTGACATATTGAATTTGACACTAAACTTGACTGACGGTAAAATTGATAAAATATTATGTTCCTTGGTGGTTCCTTTCCTTGGTTAAAATCATGAAGTTAGATAACTTCCATGAATCTATATAGTTGTAATACATACATATATAATGTTCTTGATAACTTCATGGTTAAAATTATAATAATGACATCCAATAGGACAGTGTTGCAAGAATCAATCATTACTGTGGCTTGCAATTTCATTTTATAATTAATATTAATTTAAAAGAAGCTTTAAAAAAAATACAAAGCCTCCTTAAATTTATGTACATTCATAAAAATTAAAACTCTTCTCGGTTCACAGCAGATAAAAATTAAAACTCTTCTCGGTTCACAGCAGTTTTGAATTTTAGCCCAGCCGCCATACAAATATATAACATGTCCTTTCTGCCAAAAACACGTTATTGAAAATTTTATTTTTCAACGTATGACTAGTAGTGCCCTGTAGTGCCCCCATTTTGTGTACTCTTATGCTAAACCACAGATTTGACATCTACCGCCAGTCTCTGTGCCAAACTGTAAAAAAAATGAACTGCCTCCGCTGGGGGCGCTAATAGTCATACTTTATTTTATCGCTTGTCTGATAGGTAAAACTTTGGTTAGTCTTATTATAAAACACAGATTGATATACCTAATATTGACAAAGTCAAAAAAATCATACGTTTTTCAAAATACGAGTTTGCTAGGCGTAACTAAATTGGGACAAAGTCGTACTTTGAAGTCGCTTCTTGCACCTTCATGCGTTTTCACTATCCGCTGTGGTGCCGTGCAGTGACAAGGTTAAACATTCTATTGTATAGGTATATCTGAGTATTGGAAGAGTTGGAGGGAGACAATCTCGGCGAACGTATCGCAATCGAATCGCGAATGATTTCAAAAGATGCAGGTAAAGAGTATTCTTAACCGACGAGGCATGCACAGCGGTTAATTAAAACTTAGATGAAGCGAAAGAAGTGTGTCAGGATCATAGCATGTGGAAATCCAGTCTCTACCTACCCCAATGGGAAACAGGCGTGATAATATCATACCTAATAAGTTTTATTTATATAGTATAGGATGGCGAAACGAACTAAAGGCCCACCTGTTTGCGATTACCTTTGCCCATAACGAATTCAATACCACCTAGGCTGTTGCCTAAATGGTACCGCAAGTCGGTTCGCCAAACTGAGACATGAAGATGGAAAGTCTCATGTAGGGTTGCCATCTCCAAAATCTGCGAACCAGGACAAGAAGTATGAAAACCGTGTGAAAACCCCGGATTTTGTCCCTTTAAACCCGGACATATCAACAGTGTTTTTTTAGTTACTCACTAATAAAAAATAGGTAGTTTTGTTTAAATCAATTTTTATTTATTTGCATACAATATTAAACTAAATTCATAGTATTCTAAAAAAACAAAACAAGAAGTTTTAACAAACAATTATTAGCAGTCAGTACATGTACAATTCGACGACAAAACATACTATCAGTAAAAATAAATATTGTAACGCGTTAGACGTAATTTCGGCCGCGTATTTTCGGCAGATGTGTCAGCAGCCTAAAACTCAGACTACAAATGAAACCCCACTCGGACGCACCCCGGACGCCCTCTAAACTAGGACAAATCCGGGGAACGGGAAACCCGGACGGATGGCAGCCCTAGTCTCATGTGATTGTAATTTCACCGGCACCCGTACCCTTCAGACCGAAACACAGCAATGCAAGCATCACTATTTGGCGGAGAAGTATAGTTATATGTAGGTATGAGTATTGTTATTATTAAATCGCTCTGTTGTTGTCATTTGTCATGGTTTTATATGGTTGTTGTTTTTTGTTTGCCATCTGCAGGCCAACTTGAACGCACAAGTAGTAATAATAGTGCCATCTAGCGGTAACTAGAGCAACTTCAAACAACGGTCATACAACTCAAAACCAACAGTTTTTGTTAAGAACCGTCAGATGGTGCCAAAAGCTATATTTGCAATTTGCATACATATCAATTATATTATCTGTGCTATTATCAAATGAATTCAATTAATGTTTTCTTAAAGTGCTTTACTTGTACTGTACCCCATAAGTGGAAGTTCGCTGATGCCTGTGATACAGTGTTTTACATTAAGTAGTACAGGCACCAACGGTTCAAAATTATTGATAATGCCCTTTTGGTATGTAGGTACCTACCTACTAACTTAAACTCATTTTTGTAATACCATTTTTAGTGCCAATAAAGAATTTATTGTTATTATTATTTGTATATCTTTAATATTTCTCGGCATATCTTCCGTGAGGAAGAAATCCGGACCTTTTGAAGGCTTGCCGGAGGACACAGGTCCAGCTCGCAGTCGCCCCTTTGAGAAATTCAATCTAAGATGGTATGGGGCACCACCTGGGGACAGTCCAAAGCTGGACTATAGGAGTAGGTACAGTCATGTCCCGTCCCGGGAAGGTGCAGAACTATGGCGAAATATGGGAACTGAAATTGTTTGAGCTATGGGAAGAGGTTTTCGATGGTCTGGGTTTAACTTCTTTGGCCGGAAGAAAACGGCGTCAGCCTCTCAACTTAAAAAAATTGATATGTGTTGGCAGACGGTGACTCGCCAACTCACTAGGGGGCCTAAACAGCCGCTAGTACAGGCAGAAGGGGGCAACACCATTGCGAGTGGCTAAGGGTGTAGAGAGGTGTGGCCCCGGTTTCACGATCCCGGGTCTAATATGGTCTAAACCCGGGTGTTTCCCCGCTATTACGGCATTAGACACTTCCACCCCCGAGCATATAGCTCTGGCGGCCCCCATCTGGCCGGCCGATCAAGGCAAGCCAGAGTTGAAAGTCCTGCGGGCACTCTTGGGGTTCCACTCCAGCTACCCAACAAAGCCAAACTGGAGACGAGGCCCTGACCGACTCTATGAGGCGATAAGGTACGCAGTGTCGCTACTCACCAACAGCTCAACACAAGCTGCCCTGCAGTTTGTATGCTGTGTGTGTGTGTGTGTGTGTGTGTGTGTGGGTGTGTGTGTGTGCGGGGTGTGTATGTGTGTGTGTGTGCGGGGTGTGTGTGTGCGTGTGTGGGGTGGGGGTGTGTGTGTTTGTGTGTATTTTTATCTTTTCCCGATTGTATGTGAGATTTTACATAAATTTTGTGAATTATTATAAAATCATATCATCACATATCATCATTCATTCGTTCATTGTAACTCTGCTTAACCCGGTGTAACCATACGCGCGATGTTGAGCATTGCTATAAAATTATCCATGCATGATAACGCGAGTGTTGCCAGTACTAAAATTTGCATAGTTGTAAAGTGGCATTAACGCTGCCATGACATTAGAGCTTATCGAACGCGGCCGGATGGTTTATAACTTCCGTTTCCGAGTAAAATGGCTGCCACATGTCTCTACTCTCTTTAGTCTATGGTTGACACTGGGTTGTGAATTTTTGGCACATTACCTTTACTAACTGCTTTGTAAGCTGAAGTGGCAGTGGGCTGGCCATGTCTTTCGAAGGACCGGTGGCCGTTGGAGCAGACGAGTTCTTTAGTGACTGAGAACCCCTCGATTGTTTGGCTCAAAAAAATGTATTTTTTATAGAATGGATGGGCCCCATCGCTTATCGCTCACGGTGGTTCCAACTTGCATATTGTACGAAAATGTTGCAGACCAGGGTGGTTCCAAGCAACAGTTGGGGGGAGGTGGACCGACGACCTTGAAGGTAGCTGGGGCGGACTGGATGCGGAAGGAAAACGACCAAGTGTTGTTGCGCAACTAGGGAAACTAGAAGTTTTTAAACATTCGCGAATTTCACTCATATTGAACTATGTTTACGGGACTTGTCGCGCACAATTAAATCAAAATACAGTCTGCTCGTGACCACGGCCAATGCAATTTGACTGAAACGTCGAGGTTAGTCAAAATGTTCGTTATATTTTGATTTAATTGTGCGCGACAAGTCCCGTAAACATAGTTCAATAGGGAGACTTTATTCTAGGCTGTCTATTAAAATACTGCCTCGTTGGTCTAGTGGTCGCAAGCGCGACTGCTGAGCATGGGGTCCTGGGTTCGATTCCCGGGTGGGGTAAAGTGTTATTGGGTTTTTTCATTAGGAAATTCTCAGTAGCAGCCCGGAGTCTGGATTTGTGCCCGGTCAATGGCAATAGGCTCGCCCCCTATTACATGGGACTATAACATAACTGGCGAAATGTGGGTGTACTATTACACCTCTGCCTACCCCTTCGGGGAAATACAGGCGTGATGTTATGTTATGTTGTCTATTAAAATTAGGATGTTTTTTAATTTTAGTAGCCGGACGGATATGTTCCTAGAATGCTCCGTGAAGCTATTGAAATAAAAAAATACATCCTAGTTTGAATATAGAAGATGGTTGGCAGCTGTTTGTATCCCAGTTCTAAAAATAATCAAGTCCCAAACAGCACGCAGCACGCTACACTGTAAAACATAATAATACTAGTAAAACTGTGATAATACCGTAAGTGACTAATACTGCGTGCATCGAAACTATTTTAAATTTTTTGTTAGTTAAAAATTGTACGGTAGTTTTTATTAAATATTTGTAAAGGCACCTTACAGCCAAAATTAACAACCAATCCATCCACGATTTGTCTAACCAGCTATAGAAATTTGACGTAAAATGTGCTTATGTCAAACTTCTGTCTCTAGCAGGCTCAGATAGAGCAAATAATAATAATAATAATAATTTATTCATTTATTCCAAAATCAAAATCGTGGATAGATAAGGTAGGTATTAATTTTAGCCCTTAGTCTTAGCTTAGCTTAGCCTTAGTCCTACTATCACGAACGCTGCAAAGCATTCTAAACGTCAGGAAAACCAATTTAAAACTTATTGATTTACGCGATATAATCCGGTTAAACTTGTTTTATTATAAGAGTTCCTTACCTACATTGTTGCAAATAATACATGAAAAAATTGAATATATTTTATTATTCGTAACGTCGTATTAGGAAAGAGAACAGTATCCTTTTGTGAAGGAAATTGTATAATCGTTTGTATGCCAGCACCTTGTTGAATTAACTGCGCGCAGTGAGGAAGAATACAGAATTGCTGTTACACTTTTGTCAGGCGTTCGGCTTCTTTGTCATTTGGATTGTAACAAGATTTGTAGGGACATATAAACTATATATCCTCTGAAAGGCTGTCTGTAATAATGTAAATGAGATTGATATCCTATGGAGAAATCGTACCTCATCATCATCATCATTTCAGCCTAAAGACGTCCACTGCTGGATATATGTAGGCCTCCACCAAGAAGGAAAGGATATGCCATAATCGCCACGCTTGGCAGGCGGGTTGGCGATCGCAGTTGGTTGGTTAAATACTCAGAGAACGCTGCTGCGAATCCCTATGAATATGAATTCATACCTAAATACTAAATAACATTAATTCTTTTGAGTTTATTTTTCTGTATCAGCGGTGGACTAACCCGATCAGAGGTTCGGGGTAGGCTACCAATTTTATTTTTTCAGCTGAATCTATTTAAATACACACTGTAAGGAAAACCTGAGCATAGCTAGCTAGACTCGAAATTGATATCAATTTTTACGTAACATGGATGATGCTTTTTCTAAAATCAAAATACGCAGACCTTGGGGCCTAGTACGCGTTAGACAATTTCGAATACTTTCATAGTTTTCGTCGATTTTCATTCATAAATCAGTAGTTCCTCCTAGTTTCCGCCAGGAGCGCTACTGATTTATGAATGAAAGTCGACGAAAACTATGAAAGTATTCGTAAGTGTCAAACTCGTACTAGGTCCCCAGGTCTTTCCTAAAACCGATCTCACGACTCTTTTGAAAATGCTAAAATTGTTTCCGGGTAATTATACTTGTTTTTAGGCATAGGTCAGGTACTTGTTCTTAAAATAAGTTATCGTGCTATTATATTGATTGTAGCTACATGACGTTTCATCTAAAGTTAAATTTATTTTACAATGACAAAATAATTGGCGATTGTAGTTTTAGGTTTATCATACAGCGTCATCTAGTTTGAAACCTGTTGCAGAAGTTCGAAACTTATCCGTGAGATGGCATCAACAGTTCAAATTTTAACATACTAAGCCCGGTTTTTCTATTCCGTGTAATTATTTTCTTCGAACTCCTGTTTCGTAAAACTTTAGCTTGGCTGTGGATTAACGAATAATAAAATTTATAAATCAATCTAATCCAGACCAATTTTGCGGATTGAGATTGCATAGAAATATTACAACAGATGGGTTATTGCTTCAATCGAAAATATAAGAGATTTTCGAGCCAAAATCTAATGATAAAGATGATGATTGATTTATTTATTTATTTAATTCTTTATGTACAACAGGGTACAAAGGCGGTCTTAACGCCATAGGCGTTCTCTACCAGACAACCTTAGGGTAATGCAGAGACAAAGAATAAGGTAGATGCACCAGTAAAGTAGTAAAATAGGTTTCGTACTACGGACTATAATTACATATAATAAAAATAGATAAAGACCTATGTACATTATACATATAATAAAATATACATATTATACATACATACCTACATATACATATAACTATAAATATATAACATCAAGATAAATCAAAGTCGAGCTGAATCTGCTAAATTGTTTTCACGGAAATATTTCCTTAACTTGATTTTAAAGGCGAGCCGACTGTACTGACTGTACTGATTGATTCTGGATTAGATTTAAATTCAAATTCATTTATGTGGACCATAGGTTCATATAAGATGTCAAAATATACAATAGCATCAGCTATGTTCCGCTATTGAGGCATACAGTCATCATCATAAATCAAATCAAGGGATCTATGAGAATTTTTTTTTTTTGTACAGCATGACTTCAGGGAAGCTACGCAATATCTTCTCGTCCAAAATACCGCAGTGTCTCAAGAGGAAAGTCTTTGACCAGTGTGTGTTGCCAGTAATTACTTACGACACTGAAACGTGGTCGCTCACAATGGGCCTGATAAGAAAGCTCAAAGTCACTCAAAGGGAAATGGAGAAGGCTATGTTTAGAGTGTCCCTGCGTGATCGAATCAGAAATAAGGAGATTCACAGGAGAACGAAAGTAACCGACATAGCCCGAAGAATTGCCAGACTTACGTGGCAGTCTTCTTCTTCGTGTCAATGGTTCTCATGTAGTTCACACTGTATTCATGTGGTATTTGTCCACCTCTACGGCGTTGTTTGTGGCTTTGTTCAAATCCTCTCTTGTGCAGGTAGTAGGGCACAAGGGACAAGTGAGCAAATGGGCCATGGACTGAATGGGGGGCCCGCAATCGCATTCAGTACTAGACAAGTCTCGCATTCCCCATTTGCACATATTCTCTCTGCAGCGACCGACTTGAGTCCGTACGTGGCAGTGGGCGGGGCACATTGCTCGCAGAACGGTTGGCCGATGGGGCAGTAAAGTTCTGGAGTGGCGACCGCGTACTGGAAGGTGCAGCGTGGGTAGGCCCCCCATAAAGTGGACCGACGACCTGGTGAAGGTCGCGGGAATCCGCTGGATGCGGAAAGCACAGGAACGGTCGTTGTGGCGATGCTTCGGGGAGGTCCATGTCCAGCAGTGGACGTCTTTCGGTTGAATGATGATGATGTTGACTGGTTGAATGAGGGACTTATTGAAGGAGGATGTTCAAATCAGTACTTGATTCTCGTTCCAAATATGTAAAAAAATGGCAACTTAATTTTTGAAATATTTTCCAATCGATTTTATCAGTACAAATACCGGCACGAGTCGTGAGCACAAACTTCACCTGCGCAGAAGTTCATTTATAGATCTGTTTGGTGGAATGACAGGAGCGCGGGGTGCCAACGCCGAACATTGCATTTACGCGATTGTTCGACAGTCGATGCTCGTCGTCTATTGGACAATTAGGTGTCATTCGGCTACCGTACACTTTCGGTAGTCAAAACATTGCAGGAACTGTCTCGAAAATTCTTTCCGCCGCAGCGTGGAAGCAAGATGCCCAAGCTTTCGACTGAGACTCTCGATCTGATGAGGAAAAGACGGGAAATGTCAGCCGCGCATTCGTTTTCATCAGATAATAGGTCCTTAAACCTACAGATTAGGAAGCTGATGCGACGTGACCTCCGCCGCTCCAACACCCGCGCCATTGAGGCTGCGATTGAGCAAAATAGGGGGTCGAAAGTTTTCGCTCAGCAGCTAGGGAGGACCCATCTGATGAAACTGAAAGCCGCGGATGGCAAAATTGTCACCTCTAAGATCGAGATGCTTGATGAGGTCGAAAACTTCTATGGGCATTTGTATTCCACGAAAACGGCGAGACCAGCGGTTCCTAGCAATGACGACAAAAGAGCCCAGCTCACGCGCCATTACACCGAGGATCTTCCGGACGTTGACCAGGGCGAGATTAGGGCGGCCCTCGAGCAGCTTAAGAACAACAAAGCTCCGGGCGATGACGGCATTACTACTGAACTCCTAAAAGCAGGCGGGGCTCCGGTCCTGAAGGAGCTACAGAGTCTGTTTAATTCCGTCATCCAACAAGGCTCTACACCGGAGGCATGGAGCGGGAGTGCGGTGGTACTGTTCTTCAAAAAAGGGGATAAAACCCTTCTGAAGAACTACAGACCCATATCACTCCTGAGTCATGTGTACAAGCTGTTCTCGAGGGTCATCACGAATCGTCTCGCCGGAAGACTCGACGAATTCCAGCCACCAGAGCAAGCTGGGTTTCGAAAAGGCTACAGCACCGTAGACCACATCCATACTGTTCGGCAGATCATACAGAAGACTGAAGAGTACAATCAGCCGCTGTGTATGGCATTCGTGGACTACGAGAAGGCCTTCGACTCTATCGAAACTTGGACAGTTCTGGATGCTGAGATGCCTGTACAACGTTGCTACCATGACTGTTCAGCTCCAGGACCAGAAGACGAAGCCAATCCAACTGCGCAGAGGGGTGAGACAAGGGGATGTAATATCCCCGAAATTGTTCACTAACGCGTTGGAGGACGTCTTCAAGACGCTGGACTGGACTGGACAGGGTATCAACGTTAACGGCGAGAACATCTCACATCTCCGTTTTGCCGATGACATCGTTGTAATGGCTGAGTCGCTGGAACAACTGGGCGAAATGCTGCACAGCTTAAACGGAGCCTCTCGACGTGTCGGTCTCGGCATGAATCTGGACAAGACTAAAGTGATGTTCAATATGCGTGTCATGCCGAGGCCAATATTCGTCGAAGGGTCGGCACTCGAAGTTGTAACGGAATACGTCTACCTAGGGCAGGCAATTCAGCTTGGTAGACACAACTTCGAGAAAGAAGCCAACAGAAGGATCCGTCTGGGCTGGGCAGCATTTGGCAAACTTCGCCGAGTCTTCTCGTCGCCTATACCGCAAAGTTTGAAGACAAAAGTCTTCAACCAGTGCCTCCTGCCAGTCATGACTTACGGTGCCGAGACGTGGACACTGACAGTTGGGCTTGTCCACAAATTTAAAGTCGCTCAGCGAGCTATGGAGCGAGCTATGCTTGGAGTTTCTTTGAAGGATAAAATCCGCAACGAGATTATCCGGAGAAGAACCGGAGTGACCGACATAGCTTGTAGGATCAGTAAGCTGAAGTGGCAGTGGGCTGGCCATGTCTGTCGAAGGACCGATGGCCGTTGGAGCAGACGAGTCCTTGAGTGGAGACCGCGTATCGGCAAACGCAGCGTAGGGCGCCCCCCTGCCAGGTGGACCGACGACCTAAAGAACGTGGCTGGGGGGGACTGGATGCGGAAGGCAGAGGACCGAGCGTTGTGGCGCAACTTGGGAGAGGCCTATGTCCAGCAGTGGACTGCGATAGGCTGAGTTGATTGACACTTTCGGTTCAACTTTATTGACTCACATTTTCGAATTCAAAACAGTTTATTTTTCTTTTGTTGTAATAAATTTATATTTTGATTTTTGAGTGTTTAATGTTTTTTTTTTCTTCTTCATCTTCCTTTATTTATTACAAGATTGTATTTAACTTGCAATGTATGTACGTATGTAAATATATTTGTTAGAGTGGAATCTTGCAACTCAATTTTGAAGCAGATATCTTCAACCTATTGAGCTGAAATTTTGTACAATATGGGTATTAAATTAAAGGACTTGCTGAGAATACGAATGCGAGTTAAAAACTGTCCATCGATAACTAAATAGTAAAAACATACATTAAAAGTCAAAATGTTTTCTGTTTATTTATCTGTGCGTAAAAAAAAGTCCTAAAATCATAATATGGGTGAAATTCGAGAAAGTTCTTATTTTCTATAACTACCCATAATCCTTATAATACGCTAACGGTGAAATTTAGTAAACAAAGATACCAAATAATTTTAGTCGAAAGTGTACATGCGCGAACTTGCCCCCACTACTGTCCATCTGTGCTCACGACTCATGCCGGCTACTATAACTGTGGACACTATTCCGCCAATATTCCGGTCGCTATTTAGGGTTTGTATCCACGGATCCCGGGATCGGACTGAATTAGCCACGGATCCCGGAGCGTTGTATCCACTGATACCGTGATCCGTTTCCCACAAAGAAACAAATTAATATTTTACCCGCTGATCACGGTATCCGTGGCTACAAGAAAGCAAATACAATAATTTTCGAAACTGATCACGGTGTACAAAGTACTTTTTTGTTTTGTGTTATTTCTCAAAAGGAAAGAAGTTTAAATTAAATATAGATTAAAATAAGTATTGGTATACCTACCATAGATATACCTATACTACTAAATGATTTACACTCTCTCCGCCTTATGTACTAGCCAGCAGACCCCTAAACAGTCAGAGCCTGCGCTAGCATTTTTTCTCCTGTACGCGAAAATCGTGTTTTTTTTTTCAATTTGATTTTTCATTATGTGTACGCACATTTTACGATATTCTTGAATGCTGTATCGTAAATAGTGTTACGAGCTGGGGGTTCGTATATAGATAGAAAGCCGATTAAATGCGTAGAGAACACTTTATTACAGCACAATTACACTGAACTACTAATTAACGCACAAAGTTACTAGTTAAATCGCTCCGAGTATCGCTTCGATGTTATCGCTTGTATCGCTTGTTCCCAACTGAACTCCACTGGCGCTCAGCTGCGCCGTTTATATAGGCCGCGAGTCGTGGTACTGGAAAGTCCTCGAACGTCATCTATCCTTGTCATAAGGTAACTCTTTCTCACTTGCACATCCTCGAAATAGAAAGTTCTCGAACCTCGTCGAACCTCATCTATCCTCTATCTCACTCACTCACTTCTAGAATGGAATGTTCTCGAAGCTTGTCGAATCTCGTCTATCCTTGTCTTATATTAGCTCTATCCTGCTCACTCTCTTCCAGAAGGTTCTTCGTCTATCCTTGTCTGATATTTAGCTCTATCTCGCTCACTCATCAACAATTTTACATGTGGGTGTCAAATGGCCATAAGGGGTCCTGAAAACGCCTGAAAATGGGTTTTCAGGAAATGTCGGCATCGGATTTGTTGGCTCCTGAAACGGCCTGAAAACATGTTTCAGGCGCCTGAAAACAACGGCAACTTACTCAAAATTTCGATTCTTTGGTATGTGATAGAGCCTCCTCTGATACGTACTGAAAATGCATTTCAGCCTGCTGAAAACGTCTCTAAGTCCAGGAAAATCGAGGTTGAAGTATTTCAGTCCACTCTGCTTAACCCTCCGTCGTAACACTACCCCCTCCTAAGACATGCTCGTCCCGAGCATCATTATCTCCGTAGTACCGGGCCAGTCGATCAATGTGTACAATCTTCGGTTGATTGCGTCCGTCCTTTCGGATTCGGTAGGTGACATCGTTGATCTTCGTGATGATTATATACGGCCCATCCCAATCAGGTTGTAATTTTGGAGATTTTCCCTTCCGGCGTACCGGATTGTGCAACCAAACTTTGGAACCTTCCTGGAATACTTCATGGTTCAGCTTTCTGTCGTACCGCGTTTTCATTCTTGCACTTGCCTGGAACTCCGATTTTCTCATGTGCTCTTGTATGTCATTCATCCGGTTTCGCAATTCATTTGCATACTCCGTTATGTTACTAGGTGTATTCGGTGGACATCCGGTAAGAAGGTCTGCCGGTAAACGGAGTTCTCTCCCATAATTTGCGTAGGCTGGAGTTACCGATGAACTTTCATGTACTGCAGTTCTGTAAGCTAAAAGAAACAGTGGAATATACTCGTCCCAGTCCTTTTGATGCTTGTCCACTACTTTTGCCAAATGCCTCTCTAAGGTCTGGTTGAATCGTTCCACCATTCCATCAGATTGTGGATGGTAAGATGTTGTACGCGTTTTGTGAATGCCCATTCTTCTACAAGTTTCTTGGAAAACTTGGGACTCAAAGTTTCTTCCCTGATCACTATGAATTTCCAATGGTACCCCGAAACGACAGAACACTTCGCTGACCAATTTTTTTGCTACCGTTGTGGCTTCCTGATTAGGTATAGCGAAGACTTCTGGCCATTTGGTGAAATAATCCATCACGACGAGGAAATAGCGATTTCCGCTTTCTGATATCGGGAATGGTCCAGCCACGTCCAATGCTATCCTTTCCCATGGAGCTCCAACATTATACAGTTTCAACGATCCTCTGGTACGAGTGTGTGGCCCTTTTACACCTGCGCAACTGGTACATTTGCGACACCAATCCTCCACATCGTCTCTGCAGTGAACCCAGTAGAACCGTTCTCGTATCTTTAACAGAGTTCTTTTGACGCCTAGGTGACCACCCGAAGATCCATTATGGTACTCCCGTAAGACATCAGAAATTTTTGATTTGGGCACGACTAGCTGTAGGTGCGCTTCGTTTCCTCGTGCATTCTCCCATTTTCGACATAGAACACCATTGTGAAGAAGGAAGCTGTCCCATTGAGCCCAATAGCTTTTTGTTGTAGTGCTCATTCTGGCGACATCACTCCATTTGGGTTTGGGACTTCCAGCTTGCATCCATTCTACGAGAGGTCGTAAATCATTGTCCTCTAGTTGCGCTCTTTGCATGGATGCATCACTCCATTCCGCACTCACTGTGTCCGTCCTTAACATCTTAACTGACGCTATTTCTTTGGCCTCTTGCCTTGTACAGTGTTTACATTCGTCTGGACATGGTCTCCTTGATAGAGCATCTGCATTCCCATGTAATTTCCCACTACGATGCTCAATGGTGAAATTAAACTCCTGCAGTTGTTCTATCCAACGCGCCACTTGCCCTTCAGGATCCTTAAATTGAAGTAGCCACTTTAGTGCAGCGTGATCAGTTCTAAGTCGAAACTGGCGCCCTAACAAATATTTACTGAAGTGCTTCAAAGTCTTGACCACAGCGAGTAACTCTCTTCGAGTAACGCAGTAGTTCCTTTCTGGTTTGCACAGAGATTTGCTGAAGTAGGCTATAACTACTTCTTGATCTCCTCTGCGTTGTGACAACACTCCGCCTATACCGGTGTTGCTGGCATCAGTGTCTATGACAAATTCGCCTTCGATGTCCGGGTATCCAAGAATGGGTGTATTGCACAGATGGTTTTTCAGTTCCCTGAATGCAGCCTCACAGGCATCATCCCAAACAAATGCCCTCTTTTCTTCAGTGAGCTTATGTAAAGGTTTTGCTATATCTGAGAAATTTTTCACAAAGCGTCGGTAGTATGAGCAAAGTCCCAAAAACGCTCGAACTCCTGTCTTGTCCTTTGGTACTGGCCAATTCTTAACAGCCGCCACCTTTTCTGGATCCGTGCGAACCCCTTCAGTGGAAACCACATGTCCCAGGTACTTGACTTCTCGCTTGAAAAAAGAACACTTTTTGGGACTTAGTTTCAAGTTTGCTGCACGAATCTTTTCCAAAACACACCTCAAGTTTCGAAGATGGCTGTTAAAGTCCTGCCCAACAATCACAATGTCATCCAGGTACACCAAACAGGCTTCGCCAATTAATCCAGCGAGCACTATTTCCATTAGTCTTTCGAAAGTTGCAGGGGCATTACATAGGCCAAAAGGCATGACTTTGAATTGCCAAAGGCCCTGACAAAGCCCTCCTGTCGAAAAGGCTGTCTTTTCCTTATCCTTAGGATCTATCTCCACTTGCCAATAGCCACTTTTTAGGTCTAGTGTTGAAAACCACTTCATCCCAGCCAGCGTGTCCAAAGTGTCATCTATCCTCGGCAAAGGGTAGCTGTCCTTCTTCGTAATGTCATTAAGTTGACGATAATCAACACAAAACCGCATGCTTCCGTCCTTTTTCTTGACCAAAACCACAGGAGAGCACCACGGACTTGATGATGGTTCAATGACGTCACTCTTCTTCATTTCCTCAATCATGTTCTGAACCTCCTTTTCACGTGCGACTGGCACCCTTCGTGCTCGCTGACGAATTGGAATTTTATCACCAGTGTCAATTTTGTGTTGAACAAGTCCAGTCCTTCCAAGATCAGCATCATTTGAAGAAAACAAGTCACTGAACTGCTGCAGCAATGTCTTAGCTTGGGAAAGCTCTTCCATTGACAGATCCCGTTGACAGCCCTGCAGCAGTGACATTATGTCAATGTTGGATTGCGCAATGTTTTCTCCTCCGCACGGTTGTTGACATTTGCGCAACCACGAGACTTGGCCGCAGGTTCCAACAACTGTGTTCCTTTTTATGGTTTGCTCGGTATCGCTAAAGTTCAGGATTGATACAACATCCATGCCTGTTCCTTTTATAAGCGTTCGTGCCGTTATCCAAGGACTATTGTTATCCACTTTTTCCACAATTACGCAGCGATGATTGTTTCCAATATTACCTCGAGCTAAACGAACTGGAACCGTTGTTTGTGACCATGGAGGCAAAATGGTCTCTTTCGCGCAGTAAACATTCCCAACAGATCCTCCTTTCAGGAATATTTCTTCTGATCCGCAATTTAAAACACCATGCTTTATGTCAATCTGGCAGTGGTGTGCTCTTAAGAAATCGAGTCCAATAATGCAGTCGTCGACGATATCAGCAATGATGGCCTTATGCGTAAACATCATCTCACCAAGCTTTACGTCCAACTCCCTCTCCCCCTGGACGGCTATGTGCTGGCCGGTGGCTGTCACAAGTTGAACGTTTCTGTTCCGACAAGGTTGGTTCCCGCCGAGACGTTTCACAAGCCCAAAGCTGATAATTGTATGTGACGCTCCTGTGTCTACTGTCATTTCACAGGGAATTCCATCAATCTCACCGTCGATTATCAGGCTATTTCCGTCTTGGGCTTGCCTAATCTTGATTTTCGGGGCTTTTTGAACACCAGCCAGCACCCGCCCCTCGGTCCTGGCGTTTACTCGTTTCCCTGTAGCGGCTCGGTGGTGGCTGTTCCCACCGCTCTGCTTGTGAACCGACGAGGTTCCTCGCGCCTGGCTTGCTTCGGACAGCTGTTTCTGATGTGACCCCGTTCTCCACACAGGTAACAAATTGGTCCCCAACTTGCTTTGTTGCGTTCGGCCACTTCGCGGATCCGACTTGTCTTAGGGTCCGTCCGAACAGCTTCTACTTCCAGTGCATGTGCCAGTGCGTCCTTCAATGTCTGGTGATGTCCGAGTCGCACAGTCGCTCTAACTTCCGAATCTCGTATTCCATCGATAAAGGCCTGTACTAGTAGGTTATCGATGAGCACAGGCGTGGACCTATAGGCCTTCCGTACAAGCTTTTCCACCTCCAGCGCCCATTGCTGTAAGCTTTCGTTATAGCGCTGAACACGCTCTTTCAGTTGGGCCCGGAAGACGTGTTCTAAATGGGCGTCACCAAATCGTGCTTCTAGGGCCTCCAAAAGCTGCTCGTAGGCGACGTTCTCACCGAGTGCTTCCAGCACCGTCAAAGCCTGATCCCGAAGCCCTAAAATAAGAGCAGTCTTCGTCTGGTCATTGGTCCATCCATTTGCTGTTGCCACCGATTGGAATTGCAGCTTATATGCGGTCCAAGAGGAGGTTCCGTCAAAGGGTGGAACCTTAAACCTTCCTAAAGACACCCCTGTATTACCAGCGGAAACGATGGGAACTGGTCCAAGGTGTGCACTGTTGACCTTCTTTTCTAACTGCGTAATCCGGTGGTCATGAGCCATAACCTTTTTCTCATGCTCATCTACTTTAATCTCCACCTCATCTACCTTGATCTCCACCTCATCTAGTTTGTTTTTAGCAGAGAGATAGAGTTCCTCCAATATTGCTCCTCGCTCAAATATCTTCTCCATTCTACAGAACCGCTCTTCTTGCCTTGCGGCTTGCTCTTCCTGTCTGCGTACTTGCTCTTCCTGCCTTGTGGCTAGTTCGCGTGTTTCGCGTACTTGCTCTTCCTGCCTTGTGGCTAGTTCGCGTACTTGCTCTTCCTGCCTTGTGGCTAGTTCGCGTGTTTCGCGTACTTGCTCTTCCTGCCTTGTGGCTAGTTCGCGTGTTTCGCGTACTTGCTCTTCCTGCCTTCTTGCCATTTGCTGCATCAAGTTGAATAAGCTGGCAATATCGTTGTTTCCACCTTGAGGCTGAGGTCCCTGTTGGACGACCTCCTCCTGATTCATAGTTCTTGATGCGTCCTGAGCTGTCTGTCTTGCCGTTAACTGTCTCGTCTGCATCCGACTCGGCGTTTCATTACCAGTCGGTTCCTCCTCTCTTGGCGTAATCGGCATTTTCTATCCCGCTTTCTGACACCAAATGTTACGAGCTGGGGGTTCGTATATAGATAGAAAGCCGATTAAATGCGTAGAGAACACTTTATTACAGCACAATTACACTGAACTACTAATTAACGCACAAAGTTACTAGTTAAATCGCTCCGAGTATCGCTTCGATGTTATCGCTTGTATCGCTTGTTCCCAACTGAACTCCACTGGCGCTCAGCTGCGCCGTTTATATAGGCCGCGAGTCGTGGTACTGGAAAGTCCTCGAACGTCATCTATCCTTGTCATAAGGTAACTCTTTCTCACTTGCACATCCTCGAAATAGAAAGTTCTCGAACCTCGTCGAACCTCATCTATCCTCTATCTCACTCACTCACTTCTAGAATGGAATGTTCTCGAAGCTTGTCGAATCTCGTCTATCCTTGTCTTATATTAGCTCTATCCTGCTCACTCTCTTCCAGAAGGTTCTTCGTCTATCCTTGTCTGATATTTAGCTCTATCTCGCTCACTCATCAACAATTTTACATGTGGGTGTCAAATGGCCATAAGGGGTCCTGAAAACGCCTGAAAATGGGTTTTCAGGAAATGTCGGCATCGGATTTGTTGGCTCCTGAAACGGCCTGAAAACATGTTTCAGGCGCCTGAAAACAACGGCAACTTACTCAAAATTTCGATTCTTTGGTATGTGATAGAGCCTCCTCTGATACGTACTGAAAATGCATTTCAGCCTGCTGAAAACGTCTCTAAGTCCAGGAAAATCGAGGTTGAAGTATTTCAGTCCACTCTGCTTAACCCTCCGTCGTAACAATAGGATATCTACTGACATTCTGACGTACGAGGGTTTACTGCGAAAACTTGCTAAATACTTCATCAACTCATCAACTCAGCCTATCGCAGTCCACTGCTAGACATAACATAACAACATAACATCACGCCTGGACATAGGCCTCAAAAAAACATAAATACTAAAAACACAACACAAAAAATAAATACTTAACAATTTAAATTAAAATTAACTGAAGATGAACCATGCAAACCATATCCTTCTTTTAATTTTAAAAGTCGTTTTTTTTAATACTTTTTTACTTTATTTCGTAATGTTTAGTTTTTGTTGTAAATATTTAAAGATTTTTCTTACATGCATTTGACCAAGGTTTTGAGATTTTTTCCCTTTGACCCCACACCCGTAGCTCCTATGAATAAGCCAGGCCGTCACACTTACACATACAGTCCATATCTTAAAAACTACTGAACCGATTTTGATGAAACTTGCCCTGTACCCTAAGTAAAAGTAAATGTAAGCCAATAATCATAAAATCACAATTCGATTAATAGTTTCGGAGAAATTTGTGGACAAACAAGCATACATACAAACATACATACGCCCATGAAGAATCGTATATTTGGTTGGAAGCCCTAATAGATTATCATATTATGTGAATATATTGCATTTCCAATGTGTGTGTGTGTGTGTCGTATTACATAGGTACGTACATAGACATATAACACATAGACTGATAGTTCCCTTTAACAGATCAGCTTATAGTGACGCACCAAAAAGATCTATGTGTATGTAAGCGAGCTCACCAACAGGCACACAAGCGCACAAATAATGTTGCAAGTAAATTACATTTTCCCGAAAAAGTAGGGAAAAATAGGTTGTGTTCAGAATTTTGCAGACAGTGAATAGTAAGATGATCATTTAGCTGTCAGATACTCTTAATGAGATATCTACCTATTCAATTATTTATTTATTAAGGCTAAGTTCAGAAAACGTCAACTGAATGATTAAACAATTAAGAACGGGTTTTTGCATTACGACGAAATGGGTGGTTTGGCAGCAGCCGCGGTCCCACCTTGGGAACCAACCGCTTAAAGTGCGGCCCAAAGTCCCACCGGCTGTCGAGGACGAGTCCCAGGTACTTCATCGTAGACTTGATGCCGATGCGGCAGGCTCGAATCCTGCCCGTTAGCGATTTTTTCTTTCCACAATTCATGTCTTTAGATTTCGCTTCGCATATTTACGCATGTGAATCGTTAAAAATAATAAAATAAAACTAGATTTAGCTACTGGCAACCCTTATATAATTATTATTTGGCAAATGCAAAATACGTGATTTAAAATTATTTAGCATAAAAAAGAAAAGGGTACCCATTTTATTTATCCTAAAACACTACTAATAAAACTATAGCTTGGTATAAGAGTGCATAAAATGGGGGCGCCATTAGTCATACAGTAAAAAATATAGACGAAGTGCTGCGAACAATCATAGTGAAGCCAATAAAACCGTGCTCCTCTGTGTACAAACCAGCGCTCACACACACAGATGCACCTTAAACCGTGCTCACCCCTCTCAGTTCATATGTCGCGGCATCGTCCAGTAAGCATCGCGAAAACAAATATCCTTCAGGTGCATGGTGTGTACGTGAGCACAGGTTGTATATGAAGGAGCACGGTTTTTGTTGGCTTCACTATGGTTGTTCGCAGCACTTAGTCTATATTTTTTACTATGTCTGTGGTCATACATTGATAAATTTATAACATTTAAAATCGCGTTTTTGGCTGAATTTTGTAAAGCCATAATCATATAAATTCAATTTAAGTGTTTACAGACACATCTCTTGCAAGATAAAACACAGATTGACAAAATACTCTTAGAAAATATACAAAAATTATATTATTACATTACACAAAAATTAAATTATATTATTTTTGTCTAACTGTGTTTACGAAAAAACAAATATGGGGTAAAATATTTTTCCCATACCTAGCAACATTTTCATTGTTATGGCGTCTGTCAAGTTTATGAATTATTTTTGTGTTTTGACTCAAGATTATAACATGCCAGGTTGTACTTACCCGTGAAATGAGATCTATAAATGTTTTTTGTTATTATGTGACGAGTTGTGACACCCTTTCACTGCACAGTGAGTCATTTTTTAATAAATTGCGGGAGCGGTTCGCACTAAGACTTGACCTTGAGCACTAACGTACTGATAGGCTTGGTTAGCCTTTTAAGGCTAACCTGGATTTGCGTCGCTTTGCGTGCGTCTACTGGGTTTCTATGTGTTATATTTCTATGGGTACGTACGTGTCCAATAATAACTTCCGTCTTTTTGAAGTAGTTTTTTTTTATAGTAGGTATCGGATGACAAAATGAGCTAAAGTCCCATCTGATGTTAAGCGGTTACCTTTGCCCATAACAACTGCAACGTAACATAAAGATGGAAAGTCTCATCGTCGCCTCAGTGCTTGAATGTCCAATCGACCATTGAACAAATTTTACCGGAGACGTTTTTTTTAGTCTATTATTGATTTTAGAGAAACATTTTAAAAACTTTGATGATTTAGGAATAATGTATAGCATATATTACATTATTCTTAAATCTTGAACGTTTAAAAAATATTTCTCTTAAATCAATAATAAACTAAAAAAACCGGCCAAGAGCATGTCGGGCCATGCTCAGTATTATAGGGTTCCTTAAGTAGGTGTAATTACAAACGAATCAAATCGAATATTAATCATGGCTATTTTAGTTTTTGCAATAATCGGCAGCATTCGCGACTCAGAGCGTGTTGTTAGTAGCGCCATCTAGCGATAAATTCAAGAAGCCAAATTTAAGACGTTTGTCATTTCAAAGTTACTTTTTGTGATTTTTTCAAATAGAAAGTAGCTAAAGGAGCATTATTTGCTATGATAATTTTTCTCTAAGGTCAATGACCTTTGAACTAGGACGTTTTAAGTATTTTTCAGTTTTCTCTCTATAACTCAAAAAATTATAATCACATTATACTCGAAATAATTTTAAAAGAGAGTTTTCACAAAGGTCTATCAATGTGGAAGATTATAAGTTTCTACATTGCATAGTTTAGAAATGGCAGGGGGGGGGGACACATTGCAAGCCACTTTGGCGGGCTATATTTCGCAGATGGTACACCTGATAAAAAAGTGGTGTATGAAATATTACCTTCATTTTAGTAGACCTATTCAATGATATCCCACACGAAGGGGTGCAGCGAAAAAATTTTTTTTTTCTCCATTTCACATGTATGGACGCCACCCCTAAAATACGGAAAAACGATTCTTTTATTCTTTTAAAATTGAGATCTATATGTAGACTATTTTTTAACAAAATTTCATTTACTTATGTTTATAACTGTAGAAGTTATTAAGCTGTAAAGGATTAGGACAGACGGACAGACGGACAGACGGACAGACGGACAGACGGACAGACGGACAGACGGACAGACGGACAGACGGACAGACGGACAGACGGACAGACGGACAGACGGACAGACGGACAGACGGACAGACATGACGAAACTATAAGGGTTCCTTGTAGGACTTCGGAACCCTAAAAACGTCTCCGGTAAAATTTGTTCAATGGTCGATTGGACATTCAAGCACTGAGGCGACGTCATGTGATTGTAATTTCACCGGCACCCGTTTAAAAAAATAGGTCAAACTCGTTCCCAAAACTGTTATCATTGCCGTGGAAAATATATTAGTGTTGATATTCGCATCTAGCCATCATTGTCGCATTACCGCCGGTATCTCTCGCGCAACATACTTTATGTCTTCCGCTTCCGTCGCCAGAGCCACACATACATGGCTTTAATACCTTTTTAAAATCATAGTGGCCTAAATCAACCGTTATCCTCAATTTTTTTTGGAGAAAGATTCTGCTTGATATTAAAATTAAATGGTTTTAATGACCATGTGTGTTTAACGCGTAGTGTTTTTGTGACGCCTTTTTTCCGTAACACCCGTATTAATAAACCACTCTCCTGTTGGAGATCGATCTAATTTGTAGTTTTGGTGACTATTAGGTTGTAGATTTTATTTATTTACTAAACTTTGCCCGCAGCTTCGCCCACATATAATTCGGTGTATCACAGAAAGACTCGTATCCCTCGGGAACTGTTTATTTTCCCGGGATAAATAGTAGCCTGTATATTAATCCGGGCTATGTTCTATCTGTATGCCAAATTTCATTCAAATCCGTTCAGCCCTTACAGCGTGATTGAGTAACAAACATCCAAACATCTTCATAAACTTTCACATTTATAATATTAGTAGGATAAGTAGGATTAAGTACCCGAGAGATTTCCAGGAGCCTAAACAATAGATTCATGCAAAAACACCTAGACCAAACTGTCTGTAGATCAAATATTTGTTCCGTGCGGGAATGGAACCCGCGACTCTAAGCGCAGAAGCCGATCGCTCAACCACTGACACCACTGTACCAATCGTATCGTTAGTAGAATAATCGATTACTCTGCTAACGTAGTAACATAGTTGCTTGTGCTGATAGTCATCATCACAAAAGAAGAAAAACACTAAAAAAACAACTAACAACCAGCGCTGTGTCTTTGCTCCGTGCATGAGGCACAGCAATATGCTGAGCGGTGGCCGTTTTGCGCAGATGTGACGCATGTCTTACCACACTTCTTGGATCTGTACCTGTATTTGTTCTGTGTTCTTGAATTTTTTTGGTAATTTTGTGCGTCACTTTTGTAGCAATTTTTTTTTTTCTTTTTTTCTTTACCTATCAAAAGCAACGGAAACTGCACCAGTCGAATTTTCAAATATTCTTACAATAGTTTGTTTACGTACTCGTAGCTCACCTTTATTCATTGGTCCTACTTAGTAGCAGCTGTTTTTCTTGTAAAATACACTTGCAATTACAGGTGGTAGCTACACATTAAATTCGTTTCCATTTCACCACGGAATCCAAATCTGGAGTAAGAACGCAAATATTCCCCGACTCCCCAACACCCACCCTTCCCTCTCGCAGGAGTGATTCTCCTGACTCTCCAAGCGATTAATTGTACTGAAATCAAGCGAACACGTCGAATGTGTGAACTAGCTTCACTCAGGGCCTCTCACTAATTCCGAATAGCGATGCCCAAATGAGTTTGTGTAACTTGTTCACGTCGATTACGTGTTGTGATGGCCATAGAAATTGGTAATGTCATATTGTGTTGGCGATAGAAATTGCTACTGTCACGATGTCGTTTGATAGAGTTGTTAAGTATTGTTTGTCAAAAGACAGGTAAGTTTTTTAATAGTATAGGATGGCGAAACAAGCTAAGGGCCCATCTGATGTTAAACGGTTATCTTTGCCCATAACAACTTCAATACCACCTAGACTGTTATCTAAATGGTACCGCAAGTCGGTTCGCCAAACTGAGACATGAAGTTGGAAAGTCTCATGTGACTGTAATTTCACCGGCACCCGTACCCTTCAGACCGAAACACAGCAATGCCAGCATCACTATTTGGCGGAGAAGTAGGTACGGTGGTAGTACTTCCCCGGACGAGCTCTTTCACAAATGAGCTCTACTACTACTACTACCGACCAACCAACCAACCAACCGGACGTAGACCGATGGGTCGCCCCAGATATCGCTGGGGAGATACTGTGGAGGCTGATCTGCATGAGCATCAAGCTACCAACTGGCGATATATCGCACTAGATCGTGCAAAGTGGAGAGTTCTCGTTTCAGAGGCCATGACTCACTTTGGATCGCTGAACCAGAGGAGTAAGTAAATAAGTAAGGAGACGTTTAATTACCCTACAAATGTGGCGAGGATCCATCGCAACAGCTTGCATAGCAATTGATCTGAGTTTTGACAACGACAATGTCTTAGTCACGTAATATGACCTCTTAACTTGAATCACAGCCAAAGTACAAGATTCCTGAAGTTTGTTCATTAAACGGGCCAGGCTGACCTGTAGTCAAATGTGAAAAGTTTAATTATTCAAAGTGTTCCTGATTGTGTTCAGTGTGACCGTTTTTAAAAAAGGTAATCAACTAAAAAATAATATTTTCAGTACTAAAAATACTAAAATACGTATGCAGAATTATACTAAAATTGTACTAAAAAAAATTCAAATGGAACGCTTTTTTTTTATCAAATATCAAATTTCGATTCAAATTGTGTTCTAAATAATTTTTTTATATATTCTTATAAGACATTCATAAATTAAACAAAAAAACAATGTTTCAATTTTATATGTTTAGTACTGAAAGAATTAGGTAGGTTAATGAACTAAGGGACGCCGGTCCCTTACCTTGGATATCCAATACAATGTAAATTAACGGCCAAAATTAATATCAAATTTGCCTTACTAGAGATAGGAATTTGACGTAAAGTCCATACAAAATACGTCAAATTTCTATCTCTAGTAGGGCAAATCGTGGTTAGATTGGATATTAATTTTGGCCGTAAAACGATGTTATTTAAAAACGTCCGATACTTTGTCTTCATTCAAACATCGATTATTTTCCCATTTCATTATATAAACTAGTACAATATCTTTGTATTTTCCTTTCCTCAAACATTTCCTTAAAATTTTCCCAAAAACGATATTTTCTCCAAAATTACGAAACCAAACCCCGATCTTGCTATAGCACAATTTGTGGGAGTAACCGTAAACTATTTGTACATACTACTTTAAAAAAGAGACAAATTATACAGCTGTGATAAGCATCAGACAAAGACAAAACTAGGCCAATGAATGAAAGTTAGTACTGCCAGAAAATAATACCAAAAATAAGCTATAAAAAGGTTGTCAACTTAAAATTAATAAAATATAATTATAAATAAATAAAGTTAAAATTGTACCAAAAAATACCAAAATCTGAAATAATACCAAAAAAATACTAAATCAATTTTGCGGAGGCCAAATTATACCAATTTGGTATTGAAAATACCAAAAACGGTCACACTGATTGTGTTATTACGTATATCAAGATGGCCGATCGAGTATTGGTAAATGTATTTTTCTCGTTAAAATACTAGTCACTTTTTACTTATTTTATGTTACAGTTACTGTTAGCTTTGTCACGTCGTGGCCGGTGTGGGTGGCTCGGGCAGGAGACTCGCAGGGTCGAAGGTTCGGTGGCTTGACACACGGTGACACACGGAAGTAGGAGGAGAACAGGAACTACAGGAACAGAACTCAGGAACGACAGGAACTAGTGGTACAGGAACTGCAGGAACTAGTGGTATGGAGTTATGGAACTCCTCTGAGGTATGGAGGGCAGAGAGGGTCAGTAGTACGGAGGGCCGGAGGAGTGGTAGGTCAACTCCGACTATAAAACAATTGAGCTGCTGCTATGCCCATGCAGCTAGCTCGGGCTGGATTCAGGATTCAGGTAGGTATGTAGGTTGGTAGGTCGGCACAAACAATTAAAACACAACAGGAACGTTTTTGGTATACTGTATCTCACTAACTGGTAACTTGATACATTGACTATTTGTTAATAAAATAATATAATGATTATAAGACACAGTCACAGACACATGAGTGTCTTTCAGCGTACAATATAGAACTTGGATAAGTAAAATAATATAAAAAAAACTGTAATGGTCGGACACGTCCATGCCCGGCCAAGGCTGCGATATAAGTCTGTTGTTTTGATAAAAATAGAAAATTATAGAAGAATTTAAAATTTTGAATTTGGATAGGTAAAGTTTTAATAAAGTGGCCAGGAAATCCAAATAAGGTGGTGAGCAGCGTAACGAGTTTAGCCTCGTTACAGCTTGTAATACCCCACTGCTGGACAAAGGCCTCCCCCTTTGATATCCATGTGTCACGGTTTTCCGTTAATTTTGACCAGCCATAACAGTACTTGTTTTTCTCGTCCCGCCATCGCTTTCGCGGTCTGCCTAGACGCTTCCCAGTTTCAGAGTTCAAGCTGTGTGGTAAATTTGGCCCACAGCTCAGAAGGTATCCGGCAGACGTGGGCAGCCCAACAATCCCACTATAGTTTTGCGGCTTTGTGAACAACTTCAATGATTTGTGTTTTGGAGCGCAGTGTTGTGTTCCGATCCTTATCCGTTAATTTAACACCTAAAATGCTGCGCTCATAGCAGTAGCACGGTTTATAGCAGATGACATTACCGGTGAAATTTTTCGTAGAGATTTAAAATTAGAGATTATGTCGAATTAGACATTTATCTCTATAACGCGAGAATTGGAGCCCAGAGGAATAACACTGAATGAATACTGAACATTGAACATTGAAACGGATTGCCGGAAAATCATCATCATCATCATTTCAGCTGAAAGACGTCCACTGCTGGACATAGGCCTCCCCAAGCATCGCCACAACGACCGGTCCTGCGCTTCCCGCATCCAGCGGATTCCCGCGACCTTCACCAGGTCATCGGTCCACCTTGTGGGGGCCTACCACGCTGCGCCTTCCAGTACGCGGTCGCCACTCCAAAACTTTTTCGGCCCCCATCGGCCATCCGCCATCCGCATTGCCGGTAAATACAGCAGTTTATTTGTCATCGCCTTTATTTATTTCGGAATATCGGAACAATGTTTCGGTAAACACTTACGTATGCCGAGTTAAATTAGTTTCGATTGTTACTCTGGAGTTTCATGCGGCGAACAATGATGGGGACGGGAAACAAATTAAAAAATATCGTTCAGTTCCTAAAGTTGAAGGCTTTGTTATTATTATTGTTTTCGCTTCACAGTTTAGTTTAAATAGTAGGTAATAATAATGAATTGAACCTGCGACTCCTGGCTCAGTACGCCAGTGCTTTAGCCACTAAGCTACCGTGAACACTGCTCGTGGTAACGAAATTCTCATCCACTTGGTACATCTTTGGGTGACGTCAGCGATATCTTATTAAGAAACAGTGTTTCTTAACCGACTCGACTAACTTTGCAGTTAATTCAAAGTCGTATAGATATGCCTACCCTTACTAATTATATATTTGATTTTTTCTTTCCACAATTTAAAATCGTTAGATTTCGTTTCGCAAGCGTAAAATGCGTTAAAAATAATAAATAATAATGAATTGATTTATTTGAACACCAAAAAGTACCTAGCCTTTATTTTATTATTTTTATTTTTTAACGCATTTACGCATGCGATGCGAAATCTAACGCTCACGAGCGATTTTTTCTTTCCACAATTCAAATAGTTAGTATCTAACCTTGTTCAAAAGTATACATAAAGAACAGCACCACCCTATCTCTTCTCATGGGTATCGTAAAAGAAGGGATTCACCAGAGGATGAGCATGGGCAGCAGTGTTTTCCAAGGTCTGTATTACAGAACGTTCCTAAAGCTTTGATCACTGTTTAAAACTAGTTTTGAGTTGGGATTTAATTTTAGAACGTTCCTCAAGCAGAGATTTATTGATCACAGTTCAGCTGAGTTTAGCTTTATTTTATACTGTCACCTGTTTCTGTATTTGAGCAGAGACTGATCTGTAATAGTAATCACTCAAGTTTGGTCGAGACTATGCTTGAATAGAGATTTATTTCCTATTTCAGATTAAATTCGTGTGCTATGTTGTTGAATTGAAGTTTATAATTACGATGATACAGAGATTACAGAGTCTTGTAAACTATTTATGTATGAACATTAGGAATCCTAATTTAGGATCATATTTGAACTACAAATACCTTATCCCTAATAACTTCTTAGGTTTTCGCGAACACTACACATTATAATAAAACAAAGTTTAACCGGATTAAATCGCGTATACACGATACACAAATATATACGCGATTTAATCCGGTTAAACTTTGTTTTATTATAATACCTTATCCCTGTTTAATCTTGCCTTCCATCAATGTTTCCGCCACTTCGGGTCATGCGTTTTATTGCCACAAAATTTTCTAACTGAACCACATCATCATTCATCATCCTCCTGCCCCTATCCCAATTTTTTTGGTGTCGGCGCAGCATGTCTTTTTCTTCCATACATCTCTATCAGCCGTCATCTCCGTGTTCACTTTCTTTTTATCCATATCATCTTTCACACAATCCATCCATCTTTTATTTGGTCTACCTCGTTTCTTATAGCCATCCACATTCATACACAAAACTTTTTTTGTAACGGAACCACGTAAAGGGATGACAATTCGGAATAAGTTTTAGGTATATTTTTCCAAAAGATTATTTTCGGTATCCTTTTAAAATTTATTGTTTTTTTATTCGCGCAAACACATTAAGGAGTTGTATAACCGCGTCAAAAGTTTGGTTTCGGTCGCCTCCGCCGGAAGATGAGGAATTTTTAATTTTTCTTGTCGTGCTTCGAAATATGAAAGGGCGGGAGCTTTTGGGTTTATTGCGTTTAAGAATTTTCATTTAATATTTTTATTAGCATTTTATTATGCGGTGTTTGATGAACATGAAATTAATTTTGTAGGGTTAATTATTAGGCGCTGTTAGGCCCCCTGGGGCCGCAAATAATAAAATTTCTGTTGTGTCTACTTTACTTGAAAGTTTAAAAGACATACATGTATACTGAATAGTATTACGGTTGTTTCCTTCGAAAAGTTACGCAAAACTGTACTCTATAATTCTATAGTGTATTAAAAAGAACCTAGTGATAACGCAGCGTGTAGCGAGTAAGTAGTTCCGTGTGGTGCCGGCACAGACATAGTAAAAAGTATAGACGAAGTGCTGCGAACAATCATAGTGAAGCCAAAAAAAACTAAGCTCCTTCGTGTACAACCAGCGCTATGCGATTTATACTAAACCTCAAAAGGGGTTATTGTACTCATCAGTATGAACATCTTTTACTATGGGACCAACCCGCCAATCCTGAAATAGCGATAAAAATATAAGCTGATCCCTACATTTTGTCGAATTATGTGAACACAAATGTAGGGAACAGCTGATATTTTTCTCGCTATTTCAGGGTTGGTCCCATACAAAGAGATTTAAATATTTAATGTCTTTGGTCCCATAATAAAAGTTGTTCATAATGATGAGCAGAGACTAACCTTAAATTTTTTCTGATGATTTTAAAGTAGGGTTGTATAAAACCGTATTCTTAGTTTATACTATACCTGAAAAGGGCCTTATTTTATACAACTTTTACTAAGGGACTAACGGAACACCAACAAGGAACAGCTGTTTTTTTTTCGCAGTTTCAGGGTTACTTCTATAGTAAAAGTTGAGTGTAAAGACCCATTTTCAGGTTTAATATAAACTTAGAATGAGTTTGTATAAAATACTACTTATTAATTAGTATTCATGATTCCATGTTCATATTCCTAACAGTACAGTATTTATTTATGCAGAGGCATATTTCGCGACGCGATACGCTACTACAAATGTATAGTTAGTAGTCTACATACTTCACTCAGTCGCTTACTTTCCGAGGGTGAGGGAGGACGCGTGTAGCCGCCCTACGTTTTACGCGAAAATTAAACTCGGAAAATTAATGTAATTTTTTTTTAACTTAAACGAATACTGATGTGTCGTACGTGAATCGATTTTCGAACGGAATGTGCGGTTGACAAAGTTTTTTTTTTCTAATTGAGCAAAGTCGTAAACTTTTTTTTATAGAGTGAGTTTTTTTCAGTGAGTGTGTGTGTATAATATAGTACATAAGTACATACTTAGTGCTTTTGGAGTTAGCAGTTTGAGTGTTAGTGAATTGTTTATGAAAAAAATTGTTTTGGAATTAAGGTGAGTGAATTTATTTTATTAAGTTTAGACCGCAGGCAAGCGTATAAAAGTAAACAAAAATATTATTGGTATGGTACAATTATTAAAAACGGTACTTCAATTTTTTTACTACAAATTAGGCCAGTATATATTCTCTATAGTGTGAAACTCTATATTTAAATTCGGTTCGCAATTAATAAAATTGGTGCTATAATATTTTAATTGACTGTTATGTTACACGTCACAAAGTAACAACTAGCAACTAGGTCAAACTATTGTGTGTTTTGCATGAAAAATTTCTTAACACACTTTTTTCTGGTCTTCTTTAAAAAACACTGAAAGAAAAAAAACCCTTAATTAAGATTGTTCCGTGTGGTGCCGGATATAAAGACTAGCACCCTTATCTCTTCTTATGGGTGTCTAAAATGGCGACTAAGGGATTCACCAGAGGATGAGCAGTAGCGTTCTCTGAGTATTTAGCGAACCAACTGCGATCGCCAACCCGCCTGCCAAGCGTGGCTATTATGGCATATAATCCTCCCACTTGGGGGAAGCCTATGTCCAGCAGTGGATGTATTTCGGCTGAAGTAATGATGATGATGAACTGGGCACAGGCCTCTTCTCGCGATAAGAAGGGTTCGGGCCTTAGTCCAGCACGCTGGCCTAGTGCGGGGTGTCGGACTACAGACGCCATCGAGAATTGTATGGAGCACTCTCAGGTGTGCACTTGTGCAGGTTTCCTCACGATGTTTTCCTACACCGTTAAAACAAGTTATAAAAACAAAATTAAAATTGAATATCGGTTATTATCTTCTGTCCTATTGTGAGCCTAAAATTAAAGCAAAAATATCATAGGTATATTACAAGAATATTTTAAAATTTACTATGACCTTTGATCTATCGATTTATAAGCCCAGAGTATCGCAGCCCAGTGACGAACGTATAGGCATCTAATATGCGGCATAACATTCGGTATTAATTTAATTAAAACTTATATCACATTAAAAAAATATCATCATCATCATCATCATCATCATCATTTCAGCCGAAAGACGTCCACTGCTGGACATAGGCCTCCCCCAAGCATGGCCACAACGACCAGTCCTGTGCCTTCCGCATCCAGCGGATTCCCGCGACCTTCACCAGGTCGTCGGTCCACCTTGACCGACGACCTCCTCCTATAATCCTATGTAATCATTATTATTACATCAGATCTTTACCGTCTTTTTTTAAGCAATTTAATATTTTTTTGATTATTGATAACATTGAATAGCTTTAGCCGTATAGCCTAAAAGATGGAAAGTAGGTTGTTAAGTCGATTTCAGCAATTTTTAATTAAAAAAGGCTTTCAATCAAGACAGAATGAATTTTCATGTAACATGTAACTTATTAATTTGATTTATGATTTATGATTTATAAGAATATTATTGTATGCCGAAAAGGCAGGACATAGTGGAACTAAAATTTTAATATTATCATCTGTACTTTGACCTATGCTCACAATAAACTGATTTTGATTTTTCATATAGTTTACTTTAGCAAGGCAAAGTGTAATTTAATTATTTTATTATTTTAACGCATTTTACGCATGCGAAGCGAATGCTAAAGATTTAAATTGTGGAAAGAAAAAATCGCTCACGAGCAGGATTCGAACCTGCGACTCCTGGCTCAGTACGCCAGTGCTTTAGCCACTAAGCTACCGTGAACACTGCTCGTGGTATCGAAATTATCCTCCACTATACGTCTTTGGGTGACGTCAGCGATATCTTATTAAGAAACATTGTTCCTTAACCGACTCGACTAACTTTGCAGTTAAATCAAAGTCGTATAGATATGCCTACCCTTACTAATTATTTTATTATTTTAACGCATTTTACGCAAATTGTGGAAAGAAAAAATCGCTCACGAGCAGGATTCGAACCTGCGACTCCAATGTTAAGGAACAATGTTTCTTAATAAGATATCGCTGACGTCACCCAAAGACGTATAGTGGAGGATAATTTCGATACCACGAGCAGTGTTCACGGTAGCTTAGTGGCTAAAGCACTGGCGTACTGAGCCAGGAGTCGCAGGTTCGAATCCTGCTCGTGAGCGATTTTTTCTTTCCACAATTTAAATCTTTGTAATTTAATTGCTTGTAAAGTTAAGGTAAGGTTAGTTAATATTATACCTCTTTTAGCAATTTATTTATTTTTTACCAATTTATTCTCATATCTAATTGATTGATGTTTCTAGTTGTTCCTGTAAGAAATTGAACATTTCTTTTTCTGAATATTTATATTTTTTGCACAAAATATGTACATAGGTGGCCTTATAAAAAAGTTAATTTAAAAAACCAAATACCTAACCGGACTACGTGCACAGACATAGTATAGTAATAAATATAGTAGTAATATATAGTGCTGCGAACATTCATCGTGAAGTAAAAAAACCGTGCTCCTTCGTGGTGTGTAAAAAGAACTGAAAAGATTAAACAAGTCGTTTATATAATCAAATATTTCAGTAGCAAATCATAACACGCAGTCGGAGGCTACCTACGAAGTACCAACTATGTAATAATAACATCTCTCTATCGCTCTAAGGTTTGCTGTTAGAAAACTCAGTTCCGAGTTAAGCTCGCCGATATACGTAAACTTTCCTACTGTAATATAAATGTATAATTGTGTGTACAATAAAGAATAAGAATAAATCAAAAAATGACCAAAAACATACTACGTAGCAGGCGACTGCGTGTTATGATTCGCTGCTGAAAGATTTGATTATAAATACGTCTTATTTACATCTTTTCAGTTATTTTAATACTTGTTTATTTATGATATGAATAGAAAGTAAGTGAACACGGAGATGACGGCTGATAGATAGATAGAGATGTATGGAAGAAAAAAACATGCTGTCCCGACCCCAAATAAATTGGGATAAGGGCAGGAGGATGATGAGTTATTTTTATACTTATTTTTATACGTAGTTGGATTTTTTGGTTTTAAACAAATCTATAATGAGCAAAAAATTAAAGGTATGGCTACTAAATAACTGCTTTTATGATCTAAATGATTTCCTTAATTTTGCATGTTAATGTATGTTAGCAAAATAAAGAGCATTTTTTGTTTTTATAATTGAATAAGATCTTGTAACCAACATATTTTACGCAAAATAAATACTTTGAATACTACTTTGAAAAGAGACCTCATACAATTTACTAGAGATAGGAATTTGACACAAGCTCCATACAAAATATGTCAAATTTCTATCTCTAGTAGGGAAAATCGTGGATCGATTGGATATTAATTTTGGCTGTTAGTAAACAATATTGGCACGTCTCTTTATTCAAATAACTATTGATAAAATATAATTACTATTTCTGCACATGTAATTAAGTTAAAAAAAAAAAATTAGTGTGTTAAATTGTTAACATAATGACATTTAATGATTATTTTGACAAGAAAAAAAAAAAAAAAACAAGTAAAGTAGTTTTTATTAAACCATACCATTAAAACCATTTATTTTGCTACACATACATAAAATATACATATTACAAGAAAAGGTAACAGGACAAATTAAAGAAAACACAACATGTATACAACATAATTTATGTGTAGCAAGGGATCCAGCTCAGTATTTGCTGTGCATGTAGGTATGCACAGCACTGATTTTCAGCTGGTACCTCCCATGTGTATATCTTAAAAGTGAAATTTACGCGTACAAAAAAAAAGTAAATGAAAGAAGACATCTGACATCAAATACCTAGTACAAAAGTTTGGAATTTTACTTCTTTTTTTTCTTCTTCTTTTATTACATACATAGATAGATACTCATGAAAAACATAACCCTATCGTTGCTGTCGCAGAGTCGAGTAATAAAAACAATATCTGTAGCAATAAGAAAACTGTTAGTAACGAACGATAAAAGAATGAGGGCCACAAATAAATTATTTATCAACTTAAAACGATTGCCAGTAAAAAAAAAGTTTGCGAGCATAACGTTATTTTTGTAACCCTTGCGTGACCTCACGATACTATGGTAATTAGCATGCAATGCTACAGTATGCAGATATACCTAACAATAATTATTTTACATTGAAATTCTTTGGGCGCCATTTTGTAAATATTGTAGCTGCTTTTATTTGTTATAAGGCCCGTATTACGGAACGAAACCCATTCTTTGAGTTGTGCTTTAATTTAAGAATGTTCCTCAAGCATAGATTCATTGATCACAGTTCAGCTGAGTTGTCATCAACTCAGCCTATCGCAGTCCACAGCTGGACGTAGGCCTCTCCCAAGAGTTGCACCACAACACTCGGTCCGCCTTCCGCATCCAGTCACAACACTCGGTCCGCCTTCCGCATCCAGTCCCACCCAACCACGTTCTTCAAGTCGTCTGTCAACCTAGCGGGGGGGGGGGGGGGCTGCGAATGAGTGGAGACCGCGAATCGGCAAACGCAGCGTAGGGCGTCCCCCAGCCAGGTGGACCGACGACCTGGTTAAAGTCGCTGGGGAGGACTAGATGCGGAAGGCAGAGAACCGAGTGTTGTGTCGCAACTTGGGAGAGGCCTATGTCCAACAGTGTACTGCGATAGGCTGAGATTATGATAATTTTGTACTTGAAATTAATCTAGGTTTTATTAGGTATCAACTCGAGATTTTTCTGGGCCCAAAGCTCCATATACATAGTTGATCAATGTCCTTTTTGCTAAATAAACTTGTACAGTCGACTGCACGACAGTAGTAACACTTGAATTAGAAAACCGCCCTTATGTCTTACGAAATAAAAACGCTATCAATGTCAAAGTGTTACCACTGACCTGCGGTCGTCCGTACATGTCATGTTGAAAGCATAGCCAAATATTAGTGGGACTTCATTATTGGAGTGTATTCTAGCATTATAATAAAATTGTGAATTGTGCCTATGGACTTGTCTGATAATAAATGATTTTTTTAATTTTGTTTATAAATAATAAATAAATACCTTTGGGACATTTTTACACAACGCCATCTAGTCCCAAACTAAGCAGAGCTTGTACTACGGGTACTAGACAATGGATATAATACTTATATACATTTTTTTTTTGTAAATACATACTTACAATACATAAGAAACACCCAGACCAACACAAACACTTATGTTCATCACACAAATAGTTGTGTCCTGTGGGAATCGAACCCACGTATTTATATTTTTTTAGTGAATAAGTAAATGTTGTAAGAAACTCACAATTCGATGTTTTTCCAAGAAATCCTCTATAGCGTTCAGCTTTTGTGAATGTCTCTTTGTTGCTGTGTGTGTGTGGCTTCATGTAGGTGTGCAACAATAATAGAGTAATCGATCAGAGAATCGGAGTAGTTGTAATATAAGACTTGTGGTTTGAAAACTGATACTGTGTTATGTACAATTTATAAAACGGCCATGAAAAAATATCGAACTCACAATCGGCGCTCATGAATGCACGGTACATAAAATGTTTTTTTTTTTATAAAAGCTGAATTTTTTAAACACAGATTCTACAATATCATACTTGCGGTACCATAAAGGCAACAGCCTAGGTGATATTGAAGTTTTTATGGGCAAAGGTAACCGCTTAACATCAGGTAGCCTTTGGCTCGTTTCGCCATTCTATACTATAAAAAAAACTGGACAGAAAAAAAGAATAAAATAATAAAATTTGTGTGAAACAGTTTACAGTTTAGTTTAGTTCAGTGTTTTTAAAGTCGGTTTTACCTTTTTTAAAGTTCATTTTATTTTTCTATTTTGAGTGGCATTAGCAATAGAAAGACAAGCGATTGCTGCAATCCCGGATGATTTGCTGGCATCCATTGAAGAGTTCCCTTCTTTATCTCCAGACTTTCATCAGATCTTCACCAAATGACGACCTCTGTGGTCTAGTGGTTCGAGTGTCGGACTGCTGATAACGAGCTCGTGGGTTCGATTCCCACAGGACACAAATATTTGTGTGATGAACATAAGTGTTTGTGTTGGTCTGGGTGTGTTGCTTATGTATTATAAGTATGTATTTACAAAAAAAAAAAAAATAAGTATATACGTATTATATCCATTGTCTAGTACCCATACCACAAGCTCTGCTTAGTTTGGGACTAGATGGTGCTGTGTAAAAATGTACCAAAGATATTTATTATTAAATGATATTTTCTGAATGCAAATGCTTGACTTGTTGATGAATATACCGAAATCGCTATATGTATGTCTGTAATATTTGAGGAGTTCCCTCAATTCCACATGGATCCCATCATCAAAACTGGATTTTGATAAAAATGGGAGCAATGTTGAAGTATATCCTTTCAAATAAAAATAGAATTTCCGAAATCGGTTAATAAATGAGGGAGTTCTGAGGTAACAAACATACAAAAAAACATACAATCGTTTTGAGACCCTCCTCCTTTTTTTGAAGTCGGTTAAAAAGGGGTTTCTAGAGGTGAAAATTAGATACATAGGTAGTTATTGGATTACGGGTTTGATTGAATGAAATATTGAGAATTCTTGTATTAGTTTTAATAACAACCGAAAATTCTACAGCAAGATAACTACAGATTACAGATCGTCCACAGAGTAATTCATAGAAGGCAGTGTTGCCACTTGAAGGAAACAATTAAATTTTTATTTTCAACAGTAGTAATAAAATTATAGTAGTTTATGAAACTGTTGCATAACAGGGGTTATTAAAACACGAGTGTGAGTTTAAAAACCGAGCCGTAGGCGAGGTTTTTAATAGTATCACACGAGTGTTTTAATACCTAGTTATGTCAGTTTCATACACTACTTTATCTAAACTCATACAATTTTAAATAAAATACCAAAGTCAAAATCTTAGTAACATTGTCGTTGTTTTTCTTGATTTCTCTGGTAAAAGATTGTTCGTCATTTACGTTGCTGCATCCAGAAATTCAGGCGGGGTCATATTCTCCTCAGTTCAGTATCACTGCTGTAGTCAGGTATTTTTGCCCAGAATAAAACTTTCGACATACAAAACCATAATAATAACGTAAACAATAACAATAAATTTACAAGTAACGATGTCCAAATCCAGTAGGCCAGGCGCGCGGCCGCGCACGCGCGCTGGTGCGCGCCTACACAGATAATAAAATATAGTCTGGCGACAACATTATAATCGGAACTAATTTTCTATCCTTGTCAGGATTCCGTCAATCTCTGTTTTATCATACAAAAAATATGCCTGTAAACACTTAAATATAATTAAAAGCAATATGACAATCAAAAGTTCTGCCAAAAACGCGATTTTAAACGATAAAAATTTTCAATGTATGACAAGTGGCGCCACCCTGAATTTTGTGTACTCATTGGTGCCAAACTGTACGACTGCTAAAAAAAAGGTTTGAAAACTCCTTGGTTAGGTCGAAGTGGCATTAAAAACTCCTTAGTTAGGCTGAAGTGTGCGGTTATGGAAAAAAAATTAAATTACCGCATTGTTTTGTTCAGCGAACTGTATCGTAATGAAACTTTTTAAATTCATAACAGGTGCATGTGCGTAAAGTATGTCATTATGACATTACTTTCGAGTTCATAATTCGAATTTTACGATACGAGTGTAGATAAAATACTATAACAGTACAGTATGAGCAGAACTGGCTTATTATGTAAATTGTATACAAGACAAGCTCACCTAATATTAGTTTTGTTACCATTGACATGCGTTTGACTGTACATGTAGACCGTCTAACTAACTTTCTCGCAGACGTAGTACAAACTAATAAGTAATCGTAGTTATTAGTATTCCAGCAATAACTGTGTGTTTCGCACATTTACACGACTTAATCATATAAGTTATTTACAAGTTTTGCTACCTAAATGTATAGTACTTATCTTGTTCTAAGTACTTTTGTTAGGTCACCGGAGTACGTTAAGCCGTCTATACAACGTGATATTGAAATAACTGATAACCTCTTAAGGGGTCACTGTACTCATCAGTATGAACATCTTTTACTATGAGACGAACCCCGAATTCGCGAAAAAATTCACATAAATCAACAGAATGTATTTTTCCGCGATTTGAGGGTTGGTCCAATAGTAAAAGTTGTTCATACTGATGAGTACAATGATCCCTTAAGAGGTTTACAGTTATTTCAATAACACGTATATTATGGACGATGAAGTGTAACCTTAATACTGACTTGTGTGTGTGACCTTATTACTGTAATTTTTTATGAAATAATCAACTTTCTACTTATATGTATCAATAAAAACTGAGGAGTAACGACCGCCTACGGCCATCTGACCTTCAATAAACTACGTGTTACAAGTATTGCATAAGCTAAGGATATAAATTGTGGAAAGAAAAATTCGTTCATGGGCAGGATACTAACCTGTGACTCCTGGCTCAGTACGCCAGTGCCACTAAGCTACCGCGAACACTGCTCGTGGTATCGAATTTAACTTCCAATTGCATGCTTGCTTCAACTGTACAATGCTTACAGATGTAGTCAGCCATGGTATAATTAGATGTTTTACCAGGTATTTTCTTCCCGCGATGACAGTGCGATGCCTCCAAGCTACGTCACGAGCAATGTTTCCATTTATTGATATCTTCAATATAGCTAAGGAGATTTTTGTTCATAATGAATATAAAATAAATTCCTAACTAGCCTAACTATTTGTTATCTCATGTTGTTAATCTAATTAGTAATTAAAGGAAACTGTATAAAATTACTAGTTCAAAAGTAATTCTTTATAGAAGCAAGTAAATGAAAAAATGCATTTTGCTCGGGTAATTTATTTACACAAAGTGGCAGCACATCAAACTGACAAGTGTCACTGCTATTGGCTCCACAGTATGTAATACATACATATATAATGTTCTTGGCAACTTGGCTCCACAGCCGATGACGTAGCACGGAGGCAATCACGTGACCTAGCTGTCACGGGAAGAGAGTACCTGGTGAAACATCTTATTATACCATGTAAACAGCTAATCTTCTGTCTGTATCATGTAACATTAAAAATTCAAAAAAATTGTGAATAAGTTCTTCCTTAACTTAATAAAATAGTTTTAGGTAATCAAGCTCAGGGTGATAAAGAACAGATAGTAAAATAAACGGTTCCTCAAACCCTGAATACACAAGGTGAAAAGTTTCAAAGTTGGAGTAACTTTGTGTATAAATCCGCGGCCATATTGTCACGCGATACAAACATTATAGGCCGATGTTATTGGCAACACACGAAAATGTTTTGTATCTAATGTTTTGCGGAACTTCCGAAATTTAGCACCTTGTGTGAAACGACTCGATATGTTCCTAATGATCACGTTATGGAAGTTGTAATCGATTTTTTTATTCGAATAATGAGCTAAGTTGCTCATGCTTTGTCTTTCTGTTTTATTTCCTGGTGATTTTGTCCTTGAAGATTGTCCTAGATATTTGGATGACCGAAATGTTGTCTGATTCCCTTTATCTCAGATCGATATTGGCAAAAAATACGACTCTGCAATTGTTACAAATAATGACACAATCTGCATGGCACTTATGCGTTGGTATGCATGAGTGTATATATGTAGGTATATGTACAAACTTATTCTTAGTTTATACTAAACCACTTAAGGGGTCATTGTACTAATTATTGTGAACAACTTATACTATGGGACCAATCCTGAAATCGCGAAAAAAAAAAAAAAACAGCTTATCCTTACATTTGTGTTCACACAAATCTACAAAATATAGGGAACATTTGTTTTTTTTTGCATTATCGGTGTTGGTCCAGTAGTAAAAGTTATTCATAATGATGAGTACAATGACCCCTTAAGACGTTTAGTATAAACTAAGAATAACCTTGCATAAACATGTTCATTTGCAGACCAAATATCAATTTCTTGTAGCAAAAGTAAAAACGACTGACCCTTGACATCACCAACGACATTATTTGATCTATTGACATAGATTTGACAAGAACCGTTCCCTCCGGTAATGTCTTAATTCACGGAACAAAAACTGCGAAAGTATTCTACACACGATCGCGCTGTCATGTCGTAGTTCAATGGACGCGACCTTACGAGCCGCTTTGGGACTACTTTGTACTGTTAAGGTAGAGAACTTTACCGAGAAAGGACATGATGCTTTCTACTTATTTTGCTGTTAGGCAAGCGATGGAATTGTCGTCTGTGTCCGGCCTAAGAAAACTGACTGATGTGTTATCGGCATTTACTAGATTGTTAAAAAATAACTTTAAAAAAGTAAAAACCTGCTACTAAAAGAATAAAATAATCTGTGCGAAACAGTTTAGGAAGTAGATGCCTTTGATTCGATTTGAATTAAGAAAAAAATGGCACCGACTTCCTAAACGGTTTCGCACAAATTATTTTATTCTATTTGAATTCGGTTTATAAATGACGGAGTTAAATACAACCGAATTGAGAACCGATTTTTTTTGAGGTTAGTTAAAAATATATAGGTTAGTAGAGTAGCCTTTTATCAATTTAAAAGCTTGTATTAATATACAGGTCATTTTGAATTAATTAGCAATATTTCATTTGAACACAAGTGTAGGGAACCTCTGATTCTGTTGTTTTTTCACGATTACAGAGTTGGTTCCATAGTAAAAGTTGTTCAAATTGATAACTACAATCATCTTTTAAAGGGTTGCTAATGAATTCAGAATCATTGTGTGTATTATTTATTCATCATCATCATCATCATCATTACAGCCGAAAGACGTCCACTGCTGGACATAGGCTTCCCCCAAGCATCCCCCACAACGATCGGTCCTGTGCCTTCCGCATCCAGCGGATTCCCGCGACCTTTACCAGGTCGTCGGTCCACCTTGTGGGGGGCCTACCCACGCTGCGCCTTCCAGTACGCGGTTGCCACTCCACAACTTTACTGCCCCATCGGCCATCCGTTCTGCGAGCAATGTGCCCCGCCCACTGCCACTTAAGTTTGGCAATTCTTCGGGCTATGTTTATTGTATGCTATGTGTATTATTTATTGTATTGTGTTAAATCGTCAATACCCTGCCTGCAGTACGTAGTACGTACAATGAACTGCATAGGAATCAATGGTGACTAAACCATTATCAAGTGTAGCGACATCTATCCCCCTACATGGGAACTAAACTAACACTGAACGTAGTCAATGACGACACCAACCCGGAATCACGCACGAGAGTACTGTAGCGACATCTATTCCGCTACATGAGAACTATCCTGTATCACGCACGCAGAGTTTGACATGAACTTAGCATATATACAAGCGCCCAACTTCAACCGTTGGGCAGTAGTCCGCCAGGCGCAGACCCAGACTGGTCGGAAGGTCTTCCCTTTGCTTGGAGGAACACGATACCTCCACACAAGTATTTTAAGTTCCATACAAGGCATGCTCTGCTTACTGATTTTGTAACAATGTTGAAACAAGAGTTTAAGGTATAGTTAAGTGCGTATGGGGCTGCACTTGACTATAGCTTAAACTCTTTATTCAACATTGTTGCTAATGTCATAGAAAACTCAATATTCCAGCAACCACGAGAATAAATCTGTCAGATAATATTTTTTGTCCATCTCGGATCGTGATATAAAAATGGGTTACAAGTCTGATTTAGGCGTCCGTCTTCACCCTATTTGTTTTTGTTCTAGAATTGAGATAAATCAAACCTGATTGTTTCAAGTGTAACGACTCAGCCTATCGCAGTCCACTGCTGGACATAGGCCTCTCCCAATTTGCGCCACAACACTCGGTCCTCAGCCTTCCACATCCATTCCCCCAGCTACCTTCTTCATGTCATCGATCCACCTGGCGGGGGGACGCCCTTCGCTGCGTTTGCCGATTCGCGATCTCCACTCAAGGACTCGTCTGCTCCAACGGCCATCGGTCCTTTAAAAAGAGTCACCCATTAGAAAAATAGAAAAAACGTGCCAACCATGATAAGTTGTCAACAAAGAACTAGAACATTAGTTTACTTACAACTACCCCGCGAAAATATTGTGTTTAACAACACCCTAGAGGCGCGAAGCCCGAAAAAAAGTAGTGAAAACAAACTTTTCCGATTCGATATAAAAACCGGTAAACCGTGCCGATCTCTATCGGAACTATACCGGATTTTTATTTATCGTTTCCCGTTTTTACCCCGCGAACTGTTTGAGTACTGTTTGATGTGAATAAAAAAAATACAAACGGTTCTTTCTTTCTTTTATTTGTTTCGTTTTTTTTTCTCGCTGCTCTTAGTATTAAAACTAGGGATGTTTTATCAATAGAAGTGAGTTTTCTCTTTCTTTTTTAAAGGATTTATAATATTTAAAAGAGAAATGTTTTATGATCACAAGAGGATTTATTTCATATTTTTGCTTGGTTTTCAACGAGAGAATGACGTATCTATATTGAAAATAATGTTTTTTGCTATTGTGACAGTTTGTGACAGCTTGCCAAAATATTATTGTGCTTTTTTGCGATCCAATTGGTCGGGGACTGAGTGACTGAGGTTTATGAATATAAAACCGGTCAAGTGTGAGTCGGACTCACGCAGTAAGGGTTCCGTACCATCCATCGACCTGATACCCCATAGAAATTGACATGAACGAAAGGATCCCGAAATGTGAATTTTTGCATCTCTTTCTTAAGTAGGTACCACCACATATGTCTATGTTTGCCCTATTTTTAGTATTTTTTGCTAAACTACATAGTATGCACTATAATCAAACCAAGTTTGACGTTGGTATGTATTACCGTTTTGGAGATAGAGCGGGAGCAAAAACGATGAAAAATGCATGTTTTTCGAGGTTTCTTGTATGGGGACCCCCTTTTGTTTTAGACTTTTTTTCATTTTTAGTATTTGTCGTTAGACACACCATAGACTAAGGCCTTAGCCTTCTCGTACTGAGAAGAGGCCCGTTACCCAGCAGTGGGACAGTAATGGGCTGGTTATGTTTATGTTATGTACACCATAGCAACACATATTCTGTCAAAATTTCAACTGGTCATCTATTACCGTTGCAAAGATACCTCTGTGACAGACAGACGGACGGACGAACGGACAGCGTAGCGTGAGTAATAGGGTCCCGTGCAAGGGTACGAAACCCTAAAAAACGACTACAAAATATATGAATAGATAAATATAGTATACTTTATTTTTTGTTAAAATATTACTTTATTTGACACTAAACTTTGCCCACGACTTCGCCCGCGTGCGCGTACTGAAATAAAATATTGCCTATGTGACAGTGGCGAAGGGTCCATATAACAAGATTCCCACCGGATTCCCTTTAGGAATTGCTTAAATAAATAAATACAGATCAATGACATTTAAATACTAATTAATTATTCTAAACTACAAAAAAATGTAACATTAAGGGGCCGAAATCCGTAATTCAACAAACTAATGTGAATCCCGCTCAAAAACTACTCACTCTATGGTACTGAAATTAAAATACGTGTTACTCAAGGATAGGCGTGACAATATTATTAAGTCCAAAACATGAATGCACTTATTTGGCTCGATCATAAAAAATTCCAAACAAACATCGGAAACTGTTTATTTTCAAACAGTTTCCTAAATATATCCTACATTTATTGGTATTTTGGTATGATATTTTATTTAAATATTGTTTTATTATTTTTAAATAATTTTACTAAGCCATTTTATCGATAATAAACATATTTTCTGAGTAATATATTATTTTATGCTTGTACGATGCAACCGTACATTTTCTCAGGTCAGCGTTTTTACGCGACTCATGAATTTCTTTTAATATTTAGACCAGTTCGCGACGAGCGATCAAGTAAGCCGCGCGTTCTCACATTTTACGTGACTAACAAGTGTCGCGTATTAGCAATATCATTTCCACTCACATACCTACAGTTCATTCAGTTCATTAACTTTCATAAATATTCGGACAATATAACATTTCTTTTCCTGAGCTATCGTATTTTATTTCTACCAGCATCATCATCAAAAGAAGTGCAGTCTAACAAGAGACTGTACATCTTTTTGGTCATTCTCCACCAGTCCAGAGGCAGTCGCGAGGTTCATCCAGCAAGCTCGACGAAATGTTAAAGAAGCAAGCAAGCAACTTCAGGGCGCTTCAGCGCACAGTATCAGGAATTAATGTAGAAAATGTTTCTGAAAAGTGGGTGTTGGAAGATGCCTTAGGTACTCTGCAGTCCCGTTGGTCTACAATAGATTCCTTACATTGGGAATTGGACAGCGAATTGGAGGGTTCTAATGTAGAATACGAGTTATCCTATACACAGCAAGAAAACATCTATAATGAATTAAAAAAGGCCATCAACAGCAAGTTGTGGTCTGTAACTCACAAAGATAAGTGGACTCCGAAAATGGATATCCCTTTCTTCAATGGCAACTATCAAACTTGGGTATCATTTAAAGACTTATTTGTCGGAGCCATTCACAGTAATGTCTCCATATCAAACGCTCAGAAGAGCGCCGCATTTGCGAGCTCTCAGCCCCCCGAACACGCAGAGTCGGCCGGGCCCTCTGGTTCGCCGTCCGCAGTGCAAGTTTTTAGTATTAGTGCGCGTAATCAGTGCAAAGTGCGACCCGGACTTTAGTGAGGTCTCTAAAGTTGATAAGTGTACGACACCTATTCGTCGTAAAACCGAGTTCAATTAGAGACTATAAGCATAATCTAAGGAACAAGTGGCATCATCTTGTCAAAATTCATAATTTCATCTCTCATTCATCATTCCGCTTGGGAGCATGTACGATGCAACCGTACATTTTCTCAGGTCAGCGTTTTTACGCGACTCATGAATTTCTTTTAATATTTAGACCAGTTCGCGACGAGCGATCAAGTAAGCCGCGCGTTCTCACATTTTACGTGACTAACAAGTGTCGCGTATTAGCAATATCATTTCCACTCACATACCTACAGTTCATTCAGTTCATTAACTTTCATAAATATTCGGACAATATAACATTTCTTTTCCTGAGCTATCGTATTTTATTTCTACCAGCATCATCATCAAAAGAAGTGCAGTCTAACAAGAGACTGTACATCTTCGCAAAGCAGCCAAAAATGCTGACGATGTAAGATCGGAGACCAACTCTAAATGACACAGCTGATGGGGGATTTACCTACACAGAGGTGCAACGTAGCAAAACCGTTTCATCATACAGGCGTAGATTTCACCGGGCACGTGTTCATAAAGGCCAACAAGGGTCGTGGTATCAAGACCACAAAGGGATACATCGCAGTATTTATATGTATGGCGACCAAGCTTGTTCATTTAGAGTTGGTCTCCGATCTTACATCGTCAGCATTTTTGGCTGCTTTGCGGAGAATGGCAGCAAGGAAAGGTTCTCCGCGACATATGTACAGCGACAACGGTACCAACTTTGTCGGTGCCAACAAAATTCTACAACAAGAATTCGAACAGATACAGCAATCATTTGATCAAGATTTCCTCAGTGAAATATCAAGCATGGAGATTGAATGGCACTTTAACGCGCCCTCGTGGCCTTCAGCAGGTGGCCTATGGGAAGCGGCGGTTAAAAGTTTAAAATATCATTTACGAAGAGTTGTTGGAGATCAAAAACTCACGTTCGAAGAGTTCTCCACAATACTGGCGCAGTTGGAAGCAGTTCTCAACTCAAGACCGCTGTGCCCTCTGACGGAAGATCCTAACGACTTGAATTTTTTAACTCCGTCGAGCTTCATCAACCTCAATCAGAGCATGACTATCTTAGAAACTGAAAGAGACATGCGAACAAGATGGCATTTAACTCAAAAAATTGTACAAGACGTTTGGAAACGATGGCATTTGGAATATCTCAGTCAGTTATCATCAAGAAGCAAATGGAGACATTCTCAAAACGACATCAAGGTCAATGACATCGTAACAATCAATGATGCGAACTTACCTCCTGGAAAATGGGCATTAGGCCGCGTCGTTCAGCTGCATCCCGGTAATGACGGCCACGTCAGGGTGGTCACATTAAAAACAAAGAATGGACTAATCAAGCGTCCTATCATCAAGTTGTCAGTACTTCCTGTAAACGATAGAGTCAACCAACAAGAATCGAACTCCGACCAAGCGGAGATCTTAACCGCCACAGACGAACAAGAAAGAGATCAAATTTCAATTTTCTATCACTAGCAATGTTACTTATATCGTTTATGAGCTTTTTTACCGCAACGCATTGTGTTTACAATGTTACACAGTTAAAAGAAAATCAAGGTCTCTATTTTGACAAAATTTCTAACATGGAATTAATTAGAGACGAGTGGAAGATCGTAACATACTACGACATGGATCCTTATTGGCAAGGGACCACAGCATGCAGTAAATACATAAGCTATTTAGATCAATTATGCAACAGGCTTAAAGATAGTTCGCACTGTGACGTAATACAAGTACAACTACAGCATGAGTTATCAGAACTGGAGTACTACAGCCACCTGTTGCTAAGTCAGCATACCAGCACGCGCCACGCACCGTCCTTGCGCCGGCGCAGGCGAGGCCTTATCGACGGTGTCGGGTATCTTGCGAACAGTTTGTTTGGTGTTCTCGACGAAAGATTTGCCGAGCAATATAAACAAGATAGAACCAATTAATCACATAATTAACGTAGGCATTCCAACCCCACTGATACAAAATTATTCACTTCTTTCCAATAACAAAGAATTGGAGGACATCAAGAAACAAATAATCAACATGAAAGCAAGTGAACATTTATCACAGCAAGTGTCGTACCACGACATCCATCACTACACAGCATTTTATGTGGTGATTAGCATCGTAATCGTAGTTGGAGCAGTTATTGTGGTACGTCGGGTCCGCAGCAGGCGGGCAACATTCCATGCGGTGGCAAGCGCCGCATTTGCGAGCTCTCAGCCCCCCGAACACGCAGAGTCGGCCGGGCCCTCTGGTTCGCCGTCCGCAGTGCAAGTTTTTAGTATTAGTGCGCGTAATCAGTGCAAAGTGCGACCCGGACTTTAGTGAGGTCTCTAAAGTTGATAAGTGTACGACACCTATTCGTCGTAAAACCGAGTTCAATTAGAGACTATAAGCATAATCTAAGGAACAAGTGGCATCATCTTGTCAAAATTCATAATTTCATCTCTCATTCATCATTCCGCTTGGGAGCATGTACGATGCAACCGTACATTTTCTCAGGTCAGCGTTTTTACGCGACTCATGAATTTCTTTTAATATTTAGACCAGTTCGCGACGAGCGATCAAGTAAGCCGCGCGTTCTCACATTTTACGTGACTAACAAGTGTCGCGTATTAGCAATATCATTTCCACTCACATACCTACAGTTCATTCAGTTCATTAACTTTCATAAATATTCGGACAATATAACATTTCTTTTCCTGAGCTATCGTATTTTATTTCTACCAGCATCATCATCAAAAGAAGTGCAGTCTAACAAGAGACTGTACAATGCTTAAATGCACTTTCATTCGGAATGGCATCAACTTCATGCCGCACTAATCCTTCCCGGCAAGCTTCGTATTTTGTTTCTCGCTTACTCTCATTCCGCGGCGTTCTGGGCCTTAAATTAAAAGTTTTTAAATTGTATTTTAGGATATTTCGATATCGGCTTTCCTTCTGAAAATATTCACCCTTCACTGCTATGTGATGATTGGAGTCATGAGCCAAAATTTTGAGAAAACAAACACTGTATTTTTAGATTTGTTCCAAGAAAATATCACGCTAATTGATAAAGTTGGCGTATGACTCATGGACTCACCAATTAGACCCACCAGTGGTACAAAAATTAATTTAAATGCCTCGTGGTCCCAGTGGTCGGTGGGTCTCTGATGAGTAACAAATACTGCAAAGAAATGTTATGTGGCAAATCAAGAGAAACGATGTAAATAAAAACGATACGATTAAATTTCTTGTATTTTGTATGGAACCCTAAAAATTTGATTAGTTTATACATGATGAAAATCTTTAACCAGGTTTTATAAAAATTCTCAATTTTCTTGAAACAAAGAACCCGAAAGACATTTTGGGGAAAAATTTGATGATCCCCAAACATAATTTTTCTCATCTCCTGAAGCAGTATCTTCATCTTCTCCAGCATCACATGTAATCTCAAAATTACGTCACGAGCCAGAATAAGGAAGCGGATCTCCTAATCTTAATGCAAACAATATGGCCGCTGAGATAAGGGCTTGAATTTTACAAGCCACAATATTATAAGTAATCAGTCACTGCTTCGTCTCCTTATCTGACGAACCATGCTCGTATTAAATTAACTTTCTATACAAAAGGGATGGGCCGATTGCTAACCGAGTCCACCAATTCACCCGAGTCGATTCAATTTTAGATGAATCTGTAATCGATTTTCAAGTTTTTAAAGAACAAGGTTATGCCCGCGACTTCGCTCCCGTGGAACCGAAAAGAAAAAAAAGTAGGTAAGTATTCTATATTTTAACCCAGGACACGTCTATCTACGTATCACGTCTATCTGTGTGTCAAATATCATCCAAATCGGTTCAGTAGTTTTTGCGTGATGCTCGAACAAGCAAACAAACCAACATTCAAGCAGAAAATTACAGTTTTAAAATAGTTAGGATGTTTAGCAATTAAAACGTCTTTTGGTTTTCAGAACTTATTAATCTGGAAGCTTGCTAATTACATATCTAGAAAAAAAAACATTTATCAAAAAAATTATTCACTCTGATGGTAAAAAATACGAATCCAAAAATAAAAAAATCTATTAAAATTCACTTCAAATCAATTAACGCGTCGAACTTTCGAGTGAAGTTAAAAACTAAGTCCCTCTTTTCAAATCGATTCTTTATTCTTAAATCCGATTAGTCGATTTTATTCGTCTAATAGCCGCGTCACAAACACGATCCAATAAACTCCTTAGAAAATCAATCTTCGTTTAATTAACTACTTCGGGACGGATACTCGTAAATCGATTGCTAGTAAACTGTCTCCCGGTTTAATTTGATGAATCTCAAGGTAGGTAAGTGGGCAATTGTTTTTTATTATGAGAAAACTTTGTGAAGGACGAATTTGTAGGTAAGCAATAAACCTCTTTATTTATAGGACCGTTTCCAATAACCTATCAGATGTTCGCAGATTAGAGATAGCAATTATTTATTTTATTTATATTTTCTTTTTTTTCTTTTACGCAGTATCTTCTCGTCCAAAACACCGCAGTGTCTTAAGACAAAAGTCTTTGACCATTGTGTGATGCCTGTAATTACTTACGGCACTGAAACGTGGTCGCTCACAATGGGTCTGATAAGAAGGCTCGAAGGGCAATGGAGAGGGCTATGTTCGGAGTGTCCCTGCGTGATCGAATCAGAAATGAGGAGATTTGCAGGAGAACGAAGGTAACCGACATAGCCCGAAGAATTGCCAAACTTAACTGGCAGTGGGCGAGGCATTATTACTCGTAGAACGGATGGCCGGTGGGGCCGTAAAGTTCTGGAGTGGCGACCGCGTACTGGAAGGCGAAGCGTGGGTAGGCCGTCCACAAGGTGGACCGACGAACTGGTGAAGGTCACGGGAATCCGCTTGATGCGGGAAGCGCAGGACCGGTCGTTGTGGCGATGCTTAAGAGAGACCTATATCCAGCAGTGGACGTCTTTAACCAGCGTCAGGCACTTGTTGCCTGGCATTTATGCTGAACTGGACCTTTTTGGCACAGTCGCTAGACACACAGCATCGATGATCCTTTTTTTGTATATTTGTGTTCCTGTTGAATTGTGTCTGTGTATCTATGTGCTTTGTGTCAAATAAATGTTTCTTTCTTTCTTTCTTTTCTTTCTTTCGGCTGAAATGATGATGATGATATTTTGCCCCATACTAGGGATACTTCCTTATCGTGACCGACGGAACAATGATGATGATGATAATGAATGATCGTGATATGATGATGCTGATGATAGGCATCGCGACATTTTCATTGCCTCACATTGGTTGCCCAGTTAATGTACTTATCATTGCAAACAACTTTGAATATGAGACTAACCCTGAAATAGTGAAAAAACCGGCCAAGTGCGAGTCAGACTCACGCAGTAAGGGTTCTATACCACCCATTGGTCTGATACCCCATAGAAACTGATTTAATTTACGCACATTTTTTCCTTAGATTCCAATCATCCGGTCCTTTGCAACCGTCCAAGGATTTTCGCAAAGATCCGATTTTTCCGATTTTATCTGTATTACTGCCAATACGTAAAAAATAACAAGTTTGCGAAACATAAAAGATTTTCTTAAACTCACTTCTTAATTTCGATAAGTACTTTCTTTTTAGGGTTCCGAAGTCCTACAAGGAACCTTTATAGTTTCGTCATGTCCGTCCGTCTGTCCGTCGGTCCGTCTGTCCGTCTGTCCGTCTGTCCGTCTGTCCTAATCCTTTACAGCTTAATAACTTCTACAGTTATAAACATAAGTAAATGAAATTTTGTTAGAAAATAGTCTACATATAGATTTCAATTTTAAAAGGATAAAAAAATCGTTTTTACGTATTTTAGGGGTGGCGTCCATACATGTGAAATGGAGATGAAAAAATTTTTTTCGCTGCACCCCCTCGTGTGGGGTATCATTGAATAGGTCTACAAAAATGAAGGTAATGTTTCATACACCACTTTTTTATCAGATGTACCATCTGCGAAATATAGCCCGCCAAAGTGGCTTGCAATGTGTCCCCCCCCCTGCCATTTCTAAACTATGCAACGTAGAAAGTTATAATCTTCCACATTGATAGACCTTTGTGAAAACTCTCTTTTAAAATTATTTCGAGTATAATGTAATTATAATTTTTTGAGTTATAGAGAGAAAACTGAAAAATACTTAAAACGTCCTAGTTTAAAGGTCATTGACCTTAGAGAAAAATGATCATAGCAAATAATGCTCCTTTAGCTACTTTATATTTTTTTAAATCACAAAAAGTAACTTTGACATGCCAAACTTCTTAAATTTGGCTTCTTGAATTTATCGCTAGATGGCGCTACTAACAACACGCTCTGAGTCGCGAATGCTGCCGATTATTGCAAAAACTAAAATAGCCATGATTATTATTCGATTTGATTCGTTTGTAATTACACCTGCTTAAGGAACCCTATAATACTGAGCATGGCCCGACATGCTCTTGGCCGGTTTTTAATTAATGCTTTCCTATAAATTAAATAACTTACTCCAAGCAGATATATTCACAACATTGACATATATTATAATAAATACCGACAGATACGATCGATTACCCTCAAATAGCCCCAATCTTCCAATCGTAATAGCAAACACAATATGTGTATCCTTCGCTGGGAACAAATAAATGGGAATTCCCCCTCCCCTTTTCCCTTCGCCTAGATACTAGGACAGGGGGACGAAATCTTGCGCGATACTGGACAAAATATATTAATATGTACATAATAAAAACCAGCCAAGTGCGAGTCAGACTCGGGCAGTAAGGGTTCCGTACCACCCATCGACCTGATACCCCATAGAAACTGATTTAATTTACGAGAGTTCATCAAAAGACATCAACGCACCGTGCGCGAATTATTCTATAAGATATACAACGTTCAAAGATTTTAATCACAAGATTTTTTTCGTTTTCACATTCTATTTCCGCTTTTCCAATATACTATTTTAAAAATGGCTTGAGTTGAGTAATATTGATTGTAACATTCGATATAACTTTATCCACTTTGACAAGTGACTCTTCTCGTCTTAAATTTCAAAGTTTTTGGATGAAAGTACTAATACTTACTTCACAGAGTTTCACTGTTTGAAGTTACCTCTTTGCCAAATTTAATTAAAATAAATTAATTTGACAGTGTGCCCATTAGGAGTTGAGTTGAAACAAATAGACAAACGCATTTATATTTAATAAATATTAATTGCTTGATTAAAATTAAATGATCCAACAATATGACAATTAATTTGATATAAATACATTATTAATATTTTAGGAAAATTCTGTTAAAGTTTGCTGTGTTTTTTATATATTAAAAACACATTATTCCAAATACCGTACGAATAATTCACAATGTTAATTTAATTTGAGCTTTTAGCACATTTTAATAAGATCTGTCAACTAATCAGAGATGTAACTCTATCTTAATAAATCTTAGCAATAATGTTGGAAGTTCTATTAACACTTAATAAATAAATAAGGAAACAGTTTAGTAGTAGTAGAGCTTTTTCTTAAAGAGCTCGTCCGGGGAAGTACTACCACCGTGTCTATATCTGCCTCCGAATAGTGTTGCTTGCATCGCTTCGCTTTGTTCCGGAGCTAATGGCATAGAATATATACTAACGACCCAACGGTACGGGTGCCGGTGAAATAACAATCACATGAGACTTTTCATCTTCATGTCTCAGTTTGCTGGACCCGATTTGCTACAGCAATTTAGGCAACAGCCTCGGTGGTATTCAGTTGTTATGGGCAAAAGTAACCGCTTAACATCAGTGGCCTGATTCACAAACGTTCGGTTCTCAAATCGTTTTGTTTCTTAATAAAAACAAGTTTGACCGCACAGATTACTACAGATGGAACGTACGGAACAAACAATGTGCGGCCGGAATTTAGTTATGTGTGCGTGACAGCACTGTAGATACACGTGCGTCAATGTGCGTTTAAGGTTGCCAGGGTAGTGAAAAACACACCACTGTTTTAGATGGAATAATAGGATTATTCTTATTAAATATCATTTATCATCGATCGGTGTGAGTAAAGAGTTAATTTAAAACGTTTTAGTTGACACCGACCAATGATAAAATGATAATTAATTATGTCAAATTTAAATTAAATCAAGCTTATTATTTTAACAAAATTTCTTAGCTCCAACTAGCTCCACCCAGTTTTACTCGTGGTAAATACCTATCAACCCTCTTACTGGTGGCGGGAATCGAACCTGCCACCCGATAATCTTAAGGAGCTGATATCTCGGGAACGGGCAGAGATAACCGAATTCTGACCACATTTTTGCCCCCCTCTGCTACCCATAAGCCTTGTCCCTCTAGGTCACCCATACATAAAAAATCCCCCATTCCATTCCTCCCCTCCCCAAACCCAAAGCACTATCTAGTTCCACCCACGGGAAACACGTCGGCCCCCTTCTACTTCAAATTCGTCCATCCGTCAACCCCTCCCAAACCCACCCGAACTCCAGCCCTTGTCCCTCCCTAACACCCCTCTTACTATTGTCAAGAATCGAACCTGCCACCCGAGAACCTTAAGGAGCTGATATCTCGGGAACGGGCAGAGATAACTAAATTCTGACCAAATTTTTGCCCCCCTCTGCCACCCATAAGCCTTGTCCCTCTAGGTCACCCATACATAAAAAATCCCCCACTCTATTCCTCCCCTCCCCAAACCCAAAACACTATCTAGTTCAACCGCGGGAAACACGCCCCCCCCCCCCTTCTACTTCAAATTCGTCCATCCGTCAACCCCTCCCAAACCCACCCGAACTCCAGCCCTTGTCCCTCCCTATCACCCCTCTTACTATTGGCAAGAATCGAACCTGCCACCCGAGAACCTTAAGGAGCTGATATCTCGGGAACGGGCAGAGATAACTAAATTCTGACCAAATTTTTGCCCCCCTCTGCCACCGATAAACCTTGTCCCTCTAGGTCACCCATACATAAAAAATCCCCCACTCTATTCCTCCCCTCCCCAAACCCAAAACACTATCTAGTTCAACCGCGGGAAACACGCCCCCCCCCCTTCTACTTCAAATTCGTCCATCCGTCAACCCCTCCCAAACCCACCCGAACTCCAGCCCTTGTCCCTCCCTATCACCCCTCTTACTATTAGCAAGAATCGAACCTGCCACCCGAGAACCTTAAGGAGCTGATATCTCGGGAACGGGCAGAGATAACTAAATTCTGACCAAATTTTTGCCCCCCTCTGCGACCCATAAGCCTTGTCCCTCTAGGTCACCCATACATAAAAAATCCCCCACTCTATTCCTCCCCTCCCCAAACCCAAAACACTATCTAGTTCAACCGCGGGAAACACGCCCCCCCCCCCCTTCTACTTCAAATTCGTCCATCCGTCAACCCCTCCCAAACCCACCCGAACTCCAGCCCTTGTCCCTCCCTATCACCCCTCTTACTATTGGCAAGAATCGAACCTGCCACCCGAGAACCTTAAGGAGCTGATATCTCGGGAACGGGCAGAGATAACTAAATTCTGACCAATTTTTGCCCCCCTCTGCCACCCGTAAGCCTTGTCCCTCTAGGTCACCCATACATAAAAAATCCCCCACTCTATTCCTCCCCTCCCCAAACCCAAAACACTATCTAGTTCAACCGCGGGAAACACGCCCCCCCCCCCCCCCCCTTCTACTTCAAATTCGTCCATCCGTCAACCCCTCCCAAACCCACCCGAACTCCAGCCCTTGTCCCTCCCTATCACCCCTCTTACTATTGGCAAGAATCGAACCTGCCACCCGAGAACCTTAAGGAGCTGATATCTCGGGAACGGGCAGAGATAACTAAATTCTGACCAAATTTTTGCCCCCCTCTGGCACCCATAAGCCTTGTCCCTCTAGGTCACCCATACATAAAAAATCCCCCACTCTATTCCTCCCCTCCCCAAACCCAAAACACTATCTAGTTCAACCGCGGGAAACACGCCCCCCCCCCCTTCTACTTCAAATTCGTCCATCCGTCAACCCCTCCCAAACCCACCCGAACTCCAGCCCTTGTCCCTCCCTATCACCCCTCTTACTATTGGCAAGAATCGAACCTGCCACCCGAGAACCTTAAGGAGCTGATATCTCGGGAACGGGCAGAGATAACTAAATTCTGACCAAATTTTTGCCCCCCTCTGCCACCCGTAAGCCTTGTCCCTCTAGGTCACCCATACATAAAAAATCCCCCATTCCATTCCTCCCCTCCCCAAACCCAAAGCACTATCTAGTTCCACCCACGGGAAACACGTCGGCCCCGCTTCCCCGTCGAATTCGTCCATCCTTCAACCCCTCCCAAACCTACCCGACCTCCAACCGTGTCACTCCTCCTCCTGTCCCCCCACCCCCGCTCCCCTCTCTTCTACATCAACTCCCTCACCACACCTCCATGCCATCCCCTATTAATCCCTCCTCATCCACCAACTCCATCCCCACTCCCCCAAAAGTTTCAAAGTTAAAGTTTTGAAATATCTTTTAAAATTAAACATACAACTCGTTTCCACCCTGTTTACCCTTACTGTATAGAAAATATTTCAATCTAACTTGGTAATACCAACGGATTTTTGTAAACGTTTTGTGTTCCTAGTCATGAGTAACAAATAAAATGGAAAAATAATATTAAAACGATCTAAATATCCAAACTTACCTATGAAACGATACACCGTCTACCTTCTTTTGTTTTTGGGAACAATTATTACAATGTTTAAACACACAAGACGGCATAATTAGCAAGAAAACTCGCAACATATTTGATGTACCAACAGTACGACGCTTTATTTCGTACTGACGCCAGTTTGTATTTGCTTTCGAATTTGTATTTTCTTTGTTGGCTGAACACCCGTGTTCCGTGCGTTCCATCTGTAGTAATCTGAGTTTGACCGGATCATATCGTGTATTATTATTATTAAAATTGGTTTTCCTGACGTTTCGAATGATTTGTAGCGTTCATGGTCGCAGAATGTGGTCGTTCTGTTTCCTTCGGAACGGAAATTTTTCGAACGTTTGTGAATCAGGCCATAGGTGGGCCTTTAGCTCGTTTCGCCATTCTATACTAAAACAAAAGTCTTTAAAGTACAGCGAAAAATCATAGTGAAGCTAAAAACTATGCTCCTTCGTGTACAACCAGTGCTCACGCACACACCATGCACCTGAAGGATATTTGCTTTTGCGATGCTCACTGGACGATGCCGGGACATGTGTACTGAGGGATGAGTACGGTTTGAGCGCTGGTTGTACACGAAGGAGCAGGGTTTTTTTTGGCTTTATTATGATCGGTCGCAGCACTTCGTCTATATTTTTTACTGTCTGTGACTAAAGTGTGGACATCAAGAAGAAATTAAGTTAAATCCTGACCTATTTAAAACAATTAAAGATAATTATGTTTCCTAGAAACACAAGAAACCCGAACAGAATTTTTTTGTCACATGTATCAAGAACAACAATGTATTTAAAAAAATGTAATGTAATAATTAGCTCATAACTGTCCCACTGCTGGGCACGGGCCTCTTCTCAGTATGAGAAAGTTAAGGCCTTAGTCCACTACGCTGGCCTAGTGGGGGTTGGTGGACTACACACACCATCGAGAACTGTATGGAGCACTCTCAGGTGTGCAGGTTTCCTCACGATGTTTTCCTTCACCGTTAAAGTAAGTGATAATCAAATGTAATGTGTGGACGTATTTATAATGCCATTCCTGATAACATTAAAGAATAGCCTTTAAATAGATTTAGAAAAAAAAAAAACTAAAAATATGGCTTATTGAGAAATGTTTTTATTCTGTATCTGAATTATTCAAATAAGTAAAAATAATTAATTTATAATAAAACAAAGTTTAACCGGATTAAATCGCGTATATTATTTAAATTGGTTTCCCTGACGTTTCGAAAGCTTTGCAGCATTTCGTGGTCGCAGGTAGACTAAGATGACAAGCGTCTTTACAAATATTTCATAATAATTAATTTGCTTGCTGTATCTTAATCATAATTATGTTGCTGATGTCAGGGATAAACTAAATTATTTCATTTTAATATTTGTATGTCGTGAAGCTACAAAATGCATTTGGCACTGATTGTTCAATTTTCCATCATCATGTAACCTATATTTTGAGCAAATAAATGTATTCTATCCTATTCAAGACAATTAGTCAACGGAAAAAGTAATGATAGCCTGGTGGTTGAACGAGCGCCTTCAGTGCAAGAGGGCTTGAATTTGAACCCGGCCCGTACCTCTGACTTTTCAGATTCGTGTGTGGATCAGAATTCACAGATCAGATTATCACTTGGAAACATCGTGAGGAAACCTGCACACCTGAGAGTGCTCCATACAGTTTTCGATAGTGTGTGTAGTCCGCCAACCCGCACTAGGCCAGCGTGGTGGACTAAGAACTATCCTTCTCATACTCAGAAGAGGCCCGTGCCCAGCAGTGGCACAGTAATAGGCTGATTATGTTATGTATGTTGTACCTACTTATCGAAATATGAGCTCGACGTGATTTTCATGTATAATTCTGGATCGATTTCCTCTCGAATATTCGGCTTTCTTCGTCATCGGGGAAATGAGTTATGAATTTACTTCCTAACTGTATTACACTATTAGATATTCTGTGGTATTACAAAGAGATGTAATAGACTGAGTGGGAATTTTATTGTGTAAAAGCTGGTTTTTGTTTGGCTTTGTTCGAGTTTTGTGATACAAAATCTACTTTTTCTCAAACATGCTTGGAAATTCGAACATTATTTTAACAACCAAAGTTGTAAGAACTAATCCTAATTACATGTAAGACCAACAGTGTTATGTACCAACTTTTATGCGAATAAATGAATTGAATTGAATTGAACCTTCTTCGAGATAAATCGAAAATGCTGTACTGGTCAAATACATGCGAGGAGCGGCCAGCAATATTAGTAATGAAATCCATATCTGTCCTGTTTAGCGGCCAAGTAAATTACTATGAAAACTCATATCTGTCGTATTATTTAAAAAAAGAACGAACTTTTTACTTTTTGTCAGTATTAACAATGTCAGTATTAACAACATTAGCTATGCAGATGATATGGTGCTGCTGGGTCCAACGGCCGGCTCAGTTAGGGATATGCTAATAACATGCGAAGAATATGCAGCCAGACACGGCCTAACATATAATGTAAAAAAGAGTGAATACCTGTTTTATTAAGGTTCCTGGTAAGCAGATTTCTTACGACCCTGTACTGACACTCAACGGGGAGCCGATGAGAAGAGTTACTCAGTTTAAATACCTTGGTCATTATGTCACTGAGGACCTTAGGGATCAGGTAGACATGGAACGTGAGCGCAGGACGCTAGCAGCAAAGTGTAATATGTTGGCGCACAGGTTCGCCCGCTGTAGTAGGGAAACAAAAATAACGTTGTTTACTGCATACTGCCAGAACTTCTACACGGGCAGCCTGTGGGTCAACTATACTCGTAAAGCTCTAGACGTCCTGCGTGTTCAATATAATAATGGTTTCAGGATGCTGTTGGGGCTGCCACGATACTGTAGTGCGTCCGGCATGTTCGCAGAAGCAAATGATTTTTATGCTGTAATAAGGAAAAAGACCGTATCCTTACTAACCAGAATGCGTGGCAGTTCCAATAGCGTTCTGAAAGCTTTATCTGAGCAACATGATGCTCCTATATTGAAGCATTTTGTTAATGTGTTGGTGCGACAAGGGCAACCTTGTCGTTCATAAAATTAAATGTTTGTGTATTGTTCAATTTATTTTAAATACTAACCCGTAGTTTGTTAAGTTGTTACTAACATGTGGGCCTCTGTAGTCACAATTAATAAATGAATTTAATTTAATTTAATTTAATTTACTCGGAAAAAAAGCAACCAAGGAGGCTACTTATCAAAGATTTTATTTAAATTAGGAACTGGCTTGTAAATACACCTGTTTAAAATAAAAAAGAAACAAATTAACATATTTGGAAACGCAAAGCGAAATTTAAGGAAACTCTTCCGAGAGCCATTTGCTGTCGGAAAGCACTCGATGTAAAATTAAAGAACTATGAATAGCGTTTCCGAATCCGTTCGGTTCTCAAATCGTTTTGATTCTTAATAAAACAGTTTTAATCGGATTAAATCGTGTATCAAAATTGGTTTTCCTGACGTTTCGAATGCTTTAAAGCGTTCGTGGTCGCAGGAAGTGGTCGTTTTATTTCGTTTGCCGTTCAAATTTCACTCAGGAAACGGAAACTTTTCGAAAGTTTGTGAATAGCACCGCTGGTCCTGTTGCCGGCCGCGGCAGTAATGTACTATCAACGAATATGAATGTAAGTAAATTCGAAAATAATAACGAGTGCGGTCAGAAACGATGATTTCCTTAAAATTCTTTGACCGGTTCAGCAACTATAATCCAAGCATAGATGTCAGGAAACATCATGCGTCGGACTAAGATACACAGAGCCCAAGTTCGATCCCCAGAAAAACATATCTTTTTGTGTGTTTTATTTAATAGTTGGCTGTAACTTTGACGTTACCCAACAGATGGCGCTTAAAGGTGAGGTCAGCTGACAACTCTATGTCCATATATTCACTACAACTCGAAAGCCGTGCAATGCGGACGACTGTCTCCCCACTCTATCGACTGCTGGCCTTTGTTAAGGCGGCATCAGTACCGTGTAAAATCACCTGCGTCGACCCGTCCTCTTGCGGCGGATTGGATCAGCGAGGGAGTCTTCTTACCTGACCCGCTCCGCTGCTTCCTTCTGCGAGATAACCTCCTCACAGAAGGATGCAACCGCCCCTACGCCTCCACACTGTCAGCCATAGCCCTAACCACGGCTGACGGCGAGACGTCTCCCCCAATCATTGCAGTGAGAGTACGGCGCTGCACCACCCAAGCAGGATAATGTCCTCCCGGCCGAATTTCGGTCACGGCGGCCAGTCTCAATGGAGACTAGCCATCTGCGCGGGACATATTATAGTGCACAAGTGTGTGCGCAAACACAGGTGCACTCTCTATTCCCTCACTCTCATAATCCGATGGGACGGCAATTCGACACGACCGGAGTGAGATCAGGCGCAGGACCGACGGCTTTTACATGCTCTCCGAGGTACGAAGGGGTCTCGATGTGTAACGAAACGGTCACCCATCCACAGACTGACTGCGGCTAGTGCAGCTTAACCTTGCAGATTGTAAAATCCACACGCTTGCTACTTAGCCACGAGCCCTCTTAAGTATAGTATGTAAGGGTATGAAGAGCTGTGTCGTCACTTCAGCCACACTGGCGACACACAGGAGTAGCCCCTCGTCTCGCTGCTTTATGCAGCTATTTGCCGAAGCAACTATACCTCGACAACACCTGCACCAGACGGAAGGATGACGTCCCATGTCGCCTCCGTACCCATTCCTCAAGGATCGGTTGAACTGAACTTCGTTCCAAAAATTCGACTGTCAACTCGACACTTATTCTGGATACCTAACTCAACTTTGCGTGAAACGCAGTGTTGCCAGGTCCGATTTTCAAAATCCGGGCGACTTATTATGAAAAAAGCGGGAGATGTATTGAAGAAAAATTTTAAAAATCGGGAGATGATATTTTTCTACGAAGATATTTTTTTAAATCTTTATTACTTTGTGATTGAGTCTATTTTACTCTAAGTGTTTAGTGAACATACGATATACTGGGAGTGACGGAAATATTCAGAACAGCGACTTATCCGTCTGTTTCATTTTATGCAGTTTTTTTGCCAGGTTTTGATCTTATTCTGATTAATAGGCTTTATACAGGCATTGTAAATGAGATCAGGAGATTTTTAGGAAAATCTGTGAATCTCCCGAAAAACGGGAGACCTGGCAACAGTGGTGAAACGTGCAATCGCCCTTTTATTATTCGTACGTTTTCCATGTCGAATCCATGGTCGAGATTGGTAAGTTTCAAAGAATCTCACTACAGCAGGTAAACTCCGCTAAACATTCAAAAGGCTTGCGGGCAATTTTTCGCTGAACGAAATCGGGTACATCAGAATGTGATGGCTATACGTGAGCCGGTTTGAAATTGTGCGGCCTCTCGTAAAATATTACGATGCTAGGGTTTGGGCGACAGGAATCAAATGCTGCGAAGTATTTGAACTCGGCTGATACAAAACTGGCATGTCTGCTTGATCATTGCTTGTCCCTATTATATACTGTTACGAGCTGGGGGTTCGTATATAGATAGAAAGCCGATTAAATGCGTAGAGAACACTTTATTACTGAACAATTACACTGAATCGCTTATTAACACACAAAGTTACTAGTTAAATCGCTCCGAATATCGCTTCGATGTTATCGCTTGTATCGCTTGATCCAAACTGAACTCCAACTGAACTCCACTGGCGCTGAGCTGCGCCGTTTATATAGGCCGCGAGTCGTGGTACTAGAAAGTCCTCGAACGTCATCTATCCTTGTCATAAGATAACTCTTTCTCACTTGCACATTCTCGAAATAGACAGTTCTCGAACCTCGTCGAACCTCATCTATCCTCTATCTCACTCACTCACTTCTACAATGGAATGTTCTCGAAGCTTGTCGAATCTCGTCTATCCTTGTCTTATATTAGCTCTATCCTGCTCACTCTATTCCAGAAGGTTCTTCGTCTATCCTTGTCTGATATTTAGCTCTATCTCGCTCACTCTTTAACAATTTTACATGTGGGTGTCAAATGGCCATAAGGGGTCCTGAAAACGCCTGAAAATGGGTTTTCAGGAAATGTCGGCATCGGATTTGTTGGCTCCTGAAACGGCCTGAAAACATGTTTCAGGCGCCTGAAAACAACGGCAACTTACTCAAAATTTCGATTCTTTGGTATGTGATAGAGCCTCCTCTGATACGGACTGAAAATGCATTTCAGCCTGCTGAAAACGTCTCTAAGTCCAGGAAAATCGAGGTTGAAGTATTTCAAGTCCACTCTGCTTAACCCTCCGTCGTAACACTACCCCCTCCTAAGACATGCTCGTCCCGAGCATCATTATCTCCGTAGTACCGGGCCAGTCAATCAATGTGTACAATCTTCGGTCGATTGCGTCCGTCCTTTCGGATTCGGTAGGTGACATCGTTGATCTTCGTGACGGCCCATCCCAATTAGGTTTGCACCCTCCAGGGTCATACGTCTTGATCTCTTCGTCAGTGGACGGCCACTTGGTCTTCTCGTCGACGGGCGTGTTGGACTCCTCGGCGCTACCTTCTTCCTTGAGTTTCACGCTGCCCTCGCCGTACTTCTTGTCTGAGGAAGCCTTCTTGTTCTTCTTCGCTGGTGGCCCCGCGTCTTTGGCAGCGGGTGCCTTCTTCTGTGCAGGTGGTGTGAGTGCTTTCCGCTTGACGGGCGTGGCCTTAGCGTTGACATTCTTAGCCAGCGCACCCTTGCGGCCTCTTGCCACGAGTGCCGGTGCTGCTGCCGCTGTCCGCCCACGCTTCGACTTGAGCTCCTGCTCGGACACCTTTGTATCGCTTCCGGACTCGTTCTCGCTCTCATTCTCCGACTTTTTACTTTCTTCTTCGCTGTTTGACTCTGCTTTTCGACCGTGACTCAGGTTACTTGGCCATCCCTTCTTGCCCTTGACCTTGCGGTCGCGCTTGGCGGGCTCGCCATCGGAGCGGCAGCGGCTCAGCGACTTGCGGCGCTGTGTGGCGCCCACCACTCCCTTGCCCACCTCCGGGTAGAAGTTGCTATCGTCCTCCTCCGACCCGCTCGGGTTGAACGTGCCATCTGTATCTTCTGAGTCATCTTCAGTTTCTTGACACATGTTAACTTCATCTTCACCATCATTTGCTTCATATTCGTCATCGTCCGATTCCTGGCTCTTATTGGCATCATCTTGTTCGGATATGTCTGCTTCACTAACGACAGCTTGATCAACCTTAATCTCTACCTCATCTTGTTTATTTTTAAAAGAAAGATAGAGTTCCTCCAATATTGCTCCTCGCTCAAATATCTTCTCCATTCTACAGAACCGCTCTTCTTGCCTTGCGGCTTGCTCTTCCTGTCTGCGTACTTGCTCTTCCTGCCTTGTGGCTTGTTCGCGTGTTTCGCGTACTTTCTCTTTCTGCCTTGTAACTAGTTCGCGTGTTTCGCGTACTTGCTCTTTCTGCCTTGTAACTAGTTCGCGTGTTTCTCGTAATTGCTCTTCCTGCATTCTTGCCATTTGCTGCATCAAATTGAATAAGCTGGTAATATCGTTATTCCCACCTTGAGGCTGAGGTCCCTGTTGGACGACCTCCTCCTGACTCATAGTTCTTGATGCGTCCTGAGCTGTCTGTCTTGCCGTTAACTGTCTCGTCTGCATCCGACTCGGCGTTTCATTACCAGTCGGTTCCTCGTCTCTTGGCGTAATCGGCATTTTCTATCCCACTTCTGACACCAAATGTTACGAGCTGGGGGTTCGTATATAGATAGAAAGCCGATTAAATGCGTAGAGAACACTTTATTACTGAACAATTACACTGAATCGCTTATTAACACACAAAGTTACTAGTTAAATCGCTCCGAATATCGCTTCGATGTTATCGCTTGTATCGCTTGATCCAAACTGAACTCCAACTGAACTCCACTGGCGCTGAGCTGCGCCGTTTATATAGGCCGCGAGTCGTGGTACTAGAAAGTCCTCGAACGTCATCTATCCTTGTCATAAGATAACTCTTTCTCACTTGCACATTCTCGAAATAGACAGTTCTCGAACCTCGTCGAACCTCATCTATCCTCTATCTCACTCACTCACTTCTACAATGGAATGTTCTCGAAGCTTGTCGAATCTCGTCTATCCTTGTCTTATATTAGCTCTATCCTGCTCACTCTATTCCAGAAGGTTCTTCGTCTATCCTTGTCTGATATTTAGCTCTATCTCGCTCACTCTTTAACAATTTTACATGTGGGTGTCAAATGGCCATAAGGGGTCCTGAAAACGCCTGAAAATGGGTTTTCAGGAAATGTCGGCATCGGATTTGTTGGCTCCTGAAACGGCCTGAAAACATGTTTCAGGCGCCTGAAAACAACGGCAACTTACTCAAAATTTCGATTCTTTGGTATGTGATAGAGCCTCCTCTGATACGGACTGAAAATGCATTTCAGCCTGCTGAAAACGTCTCTAAGTCCAGGAAAATCGAGGTTGAAGTATTTCAAGTCCACTCTGCTTAACCCTCCGTCGTAACAATACAAAAAAAGCGTCGAATACATAACCTCCTCCAACTTTGAAGTCAGTTAAAAAACCCGGCCAAGTGCGAGTCAGACTCACGCAGTAAGGGTTCCGTACCACACATCGACCTGATACCCCATAGAAACTGATTTAATTTACGAGAATTCATCAAAATACATCAACGATAGTAAGCGAAATATTATTTTTTGCATCTCTTTCTTACGTAGGTACCACCACATATGTCTATATTTGCCCTATTTTTAGTATTTGTTGCTCAACTACATAGTATGCACTATAATCAGACCAAGTTTGACGCTATGTATTACCGTTTTAAAGATAGGGCAGGAACAAACATGTCGAAAAAATGTATGTTTTCGAGGTTTCTTGTATGGTATTAAACCATTTGGTATTAAACTATTTTTATTTTCAGTATTTGTCGTGTTAGGCACCATAGTAACACATATTCTGTGAAAATTTCAACATGTTATCTATTAGTTCGTAGTAGTAGTAGTTCGTAGTTATTTATTGATTATTGATTGATTGATTGATAAGTCACAAAAATAAATAAATAATAAATAATAATAATTTAATAATTAATTATTACCGTTACAAAGATACAGCCCTGTGACAGACAGACGGACGGACAGCGTAGCGAGAGTAATAGGGTCCCATTAGCACCCTTTGGATACGGAACTGTAAAAAAAATGACCGACGATTTAAATTGTGGAAAGAAAAAATCGCTCACGAGCAGGATATTTTTTTTTGTTAGATAAACACGTAATTGCGTTAAAAATAATGAAATAAACAATGACTGATTAAATTACCCGCCCTTAACATTAATAACCTCCTTTATATTTAGCGAAAAACTCTAGATTAAAAGTTTTTAAACAATTTTTTATACAGACCGACCCGTAGTTTGGGTTCAAACTATTTAAACTAAAGACATATACCTCTGCTTTTGACCGTCCGTATAATGAATTAGGGGCAGCTTTGTAAAAGTTCAGGCAAACAGCCAAAGTTTCATGACTACCTACACCTTCTGGGCGTTAGACTGTTCAAATTGGGATAACCTCAAAAACTACTGTGCCCCTTTACGTGAAGCTTGTTTTGAGCGTTTTGGTTTTAATTACACCACTTTCTTGAAGTAGAATTCGAATTCTCGTATATTTCTGGACTCTGGAATGATTGGAAAAATAATGTGTAAAAAGCTCGGACGAACAAAAAATGGCGGACGGAATCTCGCTAAGAAAAGATTGAAGCACTTCGTTTTTTCCTAAACCCACTATAATTTCGACAGATTTTTAGCACACCAGATATATGTTGTTATTTTATTTGTGACACAACAACAATGATTATCGTCACACGAGATTTGTTGCGTAATCGCGGCTTTTTGTCTTACTATGGGTTTGTACTTTTTGTTTAGCGAGATTCCGTCCGCCTTTTTTATTCGTCCAAGGTAAAATTAAATAGAATAGAATAGAATCATCTTTATTTGAAATAAAAATGTGGTTGGTAGGTTGTTACATGATAGAAGTTAGCGTTCAGCACATCTTTGTCAGATTACTGACATGTGACAGTGTTGTCACAAAATTATTGTATTATGTTATCATTTATATTGTATTGTATAATTATGTAATTATGAATTTATTCATTATCAATTCTGTTCTTTTAGTCATAGAAGGAAGAATATGTATATTATTTAATTTGCTCCTTTAACTCCTTAAAATCGAAAAAGATATACACCCCTATTTATTTATTTATTTATTTAACATATAAAAAAAATAAGGGTGTTCTCTGCTCATACCGTAACCATAATCATAACCAGCCCATTACTGTCCCACTGCTGGGCACGGGCCTCGTCTCAGTACGAGAAGGCTAAGGCCTTAATCCAGCACGCTGGCCTAGTGCGGGTTGGCGGACTACACACACCATCGAGAACTGTATGGAGCACTCTCAGGTGTGCAGGTTTCCTCACGATGTTTTCCTTCACCGTTAAAACAAGTGATAATCGAATATAAATCCGCACATGAATTCGAAAAGTCAGAGATCTCTGCTCATAATTCTGTACTTATACTATCGCGAAAAAAATTGCTATTCCCTACATTTTGTCGATTTATGTGAACACCGAAAGAGTGTAAATAGTATCACTAGCTTCTTAAGAACCAATACTGCAAAGCACAAAGCAAGGTGTGAGCCGAGAGTCTAAATCTAGCATTACAATTTCCCCACAAGTACAGAGATATTCGTCTATCTTTTGCCGAAATATACACGGTGCCCAAATAATACACGAACTCGAAATATCAAAAGAAGTAACCTATTACTAAACATGAAAAAATATTCTGTAGCAATACTTTAAAAACAGTGACACACACTGCTCATTAAAAGTTTCCCAAAACCATGTCTACCTTCAATATGGCTAGTACACATTCAACAGTACTTTAGTTTTTTTTACTCTACAATCATTTAGAGGTTGCAGAGTAAAAAAGTTGGAAAAAGCAGTCCCGTCGTCGCTCGGTCCATTTCTTTCTCATTACATGTGTTGCTTTTGCAGTACTGGTGTTTATTATACTGTGACTTTGCGAGAAACAGTGAGGGTAAAATGTTTTAAAGTGGAACTTAGTTCGGGAACTAAAGGTGAGTATTAGATGGATTGGCTTGTATTATCAATGTGTATCAAAGTCACCCAAACGGCAATGGAGAGGGCTATGCTCGGAGTATCCCTGCGTTATCGAATCAGAAATGAGGAGATTCGCAGGAGAACGAAGGTCACCGACATAACCCGAAGAATTTCCAAACTTAAGTGGCAGTGGGCGAGGCTCACATAACGGATGGCCGACGGGCAGTAAAGTTGTGGAGTGGCGACCGCGTACTGGAAGGCGCAGCGTGGGTAGGCCTCCCAAAAGGTGGAGCGACGACCTGGTGCAGGTCGCGGGATTTAGCTGGATGCGGAAAGCACTGGAGCTATCGTTGTGGCCTATTTCCAGCAGTGGACGTCTTTCGGCTGAAATGATGATGATTATCTACTTCTCTCTTCTCGTTAATTCTCATACAATACGGAAAGGAAAAAAGAAGATGAGATACTGCCAATCGAGCTATTAAAAAGAGTGGATCGTGTGAAGAATCATCATCACCATCATCATCATTACAGCCGAAAGACGTCCTCTGCTGGACATAGGCGTCCCCCAAGCATCGCCACAAAGACCGGTCCTGCGCCTCCCGCATCCAGCGGATTCCCGCGACCTTGACCAGGTCGTCGGTCCACCTTGTGGGGGGCCTACCCACGCTGCGCCTTCCAGTACGCGGTCGCCACTCCAGAACTTTACTGCCCCATCGGCCATCCGTTCTACGAGCAAAGTGCCCCACCCACTGCCACTTAAGTTTGGAAATTCTTCGGGCTATGTCGGTTCTTTTGTGTGAAGAATAACACGATATTTTTTCTGTATGTATATAAAAAAGTATATACAATATAAAATCAGACGAACTTGAGTTGGAGTGATTAACATATCTTGTAGGATCAGTAAGCTGAAGTGGCAGAGGGCTGGCCATGCCTGTCGAAGGACCGATGGTCCTTGGAGTAGACGAGTCCTTGAGCGGAGACCGAGAATGCGCAAACGCAACGTAGTGCGCCCCCAAGGTGGACCGATGACCAGAAAAAGGTAGCTGGGGGAGACTGGATGTGGAAGGCAGAGGACTGAGTATTGTGGTGTAACTTGGGAGATCCTATGTCCAGCAGTGGACTGCGATAGGCTGAGATGAAACGAACTTCCTTGTAAGTGAAGTTCGATGATTAAACGGAAGTAATTGGCTCAAGAGATTACACTTTCGTTTTACTTGTAAACTTTGCAGACAACTTGAATAACAATTTGCAAGTATTCAGTCAGATGTAAGTACTGAATTGCCAGGGAACTGACGCTAACAAGCCGATCAAGTGGGCAAGATTACGAAGTTTACAAGTAAAATGAAGGTGTTATCTCGAAGGGCGAATCAGAGGGTAATACTGTATTAATGTTGATTTTTGATGTAGAATCTATTAGATTTTCTTTCCGGGAATGTAGCGGTCAAGTGGCGCCCCCATCAATAAAAAAAATATTACTCGCTGAGTATATCATTTATCGATACTTAGTTTTTAGGGTTCCGTACCCGAAGGGTGCCAAACGGGATCCTATTACTCTCGCTACGCTGTCCGTCCGTCCGTCCGTCCGTCCGTCCGTCCATCCGTCTGTCTGTCACAGGGCTGTATCTTTTGAACGGTAATAGGTAACCGGTTGAAATTTTCTCAGAATGTGTGTTGCTATGAGGTGTATCACGACAAATACTAAAAACAAAAAAAGTCTAAAACAAAGGGGGTCCCCATACAAGATACCTCAAAAAACATGCATTTCATTCAACGTTTGGGTTCCTGCTCTATCTTCAAAACGGTAATATATACCAGCGTCAAACTTGGTCAGATTAGCAACAAATTCTAAAAATAAGACAAACATAGACATATGTGGTGGTACCTGCGTAAGAAAGATATGCAAAAATTCATATTTCGCGCACTGTACGTTGATGTCTTTTGATAAACTCTCGTAAATTAAATCAGTTTTTATGAGGTATCAGGTCGTTGAGAGGTACGGAACCCTTACTGTGCGAGTCTGACTCGCACTTGGCCGGTTTTTTATTAACAATAGTACAGGTACTGTAGTTTAATCAGAAACTATTAACCCTGTAGAATATAGTTCGCTGTAATTGTAGATAGAAAAAGTAAGACGAACTGTTTACAGGGTTAATAGTTTCTGATTAAACTACAGTGCCTGTACTTCAATTACTGAAAACCAATTTTCGGTAAATGATGTATTCAGCGAGTAATATTACTTATTGTTTGCCTGTGTACCTAACTCTTATCTTAACTGAATGTAAAAGTGTATGCTACACAGTAGCCGATGAAATGGTAAATTTCTTGCGTTTTTAGAAAATTGTAGCTCTATTTAACATTATATATTGATTGGAATACGATTTGCGATGAAATTTAGATTAATAGAATAAGATTTAAAAATCGTGAGCGATTTATTCTTTCCACAATTTAAATCGTTAGATTTCGCTTCGCATGCGTATATGCGTTAAAAATAATAAAATAATTAGCTAACAAATTTACTCATTTTAATTTATGGACAAACGTAAACTATTATTATTATTACTTTTTATGCTTGAATTTTATTTTGTTCATTAATTATTGAAATACTATTGACTTATTATTATTAAATTATTTCATAAATTATAGAAATTTTGTCAATTACTAATTTAATGTTTTTTATATTTGTACACCAGTCATGGTCAAACATGTTGATCCAAACCATCATTTATATCTTTAATAAGCATCTCAACCATGTATTATTATCTACACATGTTTTTGCAAATAAATGTATCTTTATCTTTATCTTTATCTAAGATAATGTTTTCTAAAAAAAATATTCAGTAGATAGATTGTGGTTAATAACGCGAATCATTAACAAATCGATAAACAACGTGACCTAGAGTTACAATTTGCAAAAAGCGCAAGAAATTTTGAATTTCCCGTGCATTTTTGAATCGCCTTAATGTTTCGTATTCTCGTATACATACATAACCAGCCCATTACTGTCGCACTGCTGGGCACGGGCCTCTTCTGAGTATGAGAAGGCTAAAGCCTTAGTCCACCACGCTGGCCTAGTGCGGGTTGGCGGACTGCACACACCATTGAGAACTGTATGGAGCACTCTCTGGTTTGCAGGTTTCCTCACGATGTTTTCCTTCACCGTTAAAGCAAGTGATAATCGAATATAAATCCGCACATGAATTCGAAAAGTCAGAGGTGCGGGCCGGGATCGAACTCACACCCTCCTGCATGGAAGGCATGCGTTCAACCACTAGGCTATCACTGCTCTTGTTGTTTCGTATTCTCGCCAGTTTCAAAATGCGCATTATTGTCTGCATTCAGTACAATGAATAAAATGGACATTACGTGACATTTCAGGCGACTAGGAAAATCATAAAGAATGGTTTCCTTGGAAACTGGCTTCCAGCCAGGAGCGAACTGTTTTGCTTGGCATAACATTTTTTCCTAGTTGTTTGTTGACTTCTATTCAGGCAAGTGTGTCCGATAAAGTAGGCAAACATCTTTACTGAAGGCTTCAGGCAAAACACTTAGATTCAAAACAGAGGCCCTTAGAAATAATGTTTGTTTTTATTGTTATTCGTTATGTAGGTAGGGATGGGTATGTATTAAATATCGGTTTTTGTTTTGAGAAGAGTAAATTTCAAACATCTTTATCGTAAATTAATTTGAATGAACAATTTTGCTTTGTATAAAACTATAAAAAATGTTTAAGTGATTTTGTTTTTAATGTTTTTTTAAGTACTTACTAAATTGTTAGTTTATGTTTTCTCTTGTACGTAATTTTTTTTTAAACTTTTGATTAATATGGGTGCAAACTGCCTGAATAAAGATGATTTTATTATTATTTTATTTATTAGAGTAATCTTTTACTTAAGGTGGTTTCACACAGGCGAGGCGTGGCGTGGATGGGCCGAGCGAGAATTGAAATTTGTATAGCAACATTTCAGTTCACGTCACGCTCATTCTTGGTGTGAAAGGTCTGGATAGGCGAGGATGTGCGTGGCGAGAATTGAAATATTTGTTGGTATAACATTAAACTTTATTGCTGCATGAATAGAGTATTTATTACATTGCAAAACGGTACATCGCGAGCAGATGCGTGCCGACGCCTGGTCGGCGCGTGTTCGCAATGTACATATTTCGGTGTGAAAGGGTCAGCGAGATTTCAATTCACGCCCATCCCATCCAATCCTCGCCTCGCCGGTTTGAAATCACTTTTAGGCTATTCAGTTGGAACTGCAGTTGTCCTTATAGCACTAATTTAAGGGGGGGGGGGGGGATTTTTTTGGGTTCTCTAGATTGTTCGCAGCACTTCGACTATCAGGTCCTTCCCACAGTAAAAGTTGTTCTCAATGATCAGTACATCAACTGGGCCACCGATGTAAGACAACCAAAATGTCACGGTGTATTGAACTTCACCACAAGTATTGAGGAAATAAGCCGTCGTTAGGAAATTAAGTAATGAGAAAATGTTATTACCGTCCTACTTTCCTATTTGATTGATAATACCATATTTTTGATTAGTATTAATAGTACAGTCAAGCACAGATCGATGGTGAAAAATCCAGTATAAGAAGACCCTGTCTTGTATGAAACTTACATACTAAGATAGTTCCGCTTATAAGGGTTATACGTGCTTAGTTACCATTGATATGTTAGCCGTACACGAGTTGTGTGGGAGAATCATTATCAATAATACATTGGAGAACCATTGTGGTGAGTCGTAAAAGTTTTATGCGCTCCACACAGGCCTCACAACTCCATCCAGCCGTAATGAGGACAGCGCTGTGGAAGGAAAGGCTCCCACCACCACCTGATTTTGTAGCACCGCAAGAACACCTGCCCCCAGGTCACGATCTCCCATGGCCAGTCTGGAAGTCCCTCAACCGACTGCGGCCTCAAGTCAGTCGCTGCAGAGAGAATATGTGCAAATGGGGAATGCGAGACTTGTCTAATACTGAATGCGATTGCGGGGCCCCCATTCAGTCAATGGCCCATTTGCTCACTTGTCCCTTGTGCCCTACTACCTGCACAAGAGACGATTTAAACAAAGCCACAAACAACGCCATAGAGGTGGCCAAATACCACATGAATACAGTTTGAAGTAAATAAGAACCATTGACACGAAGAAGAAGAATAATACATTTCATAACTAGGTACCAGTACTTTTCTAACGACGAGCGATCGAGTACGAGATTATCTGGAGAAGAACCGAAGTTACCGACATAGCTTGTAGGATCAGTAAGCAGAAGAGGCCATGAGGCCATGAGGCTGGCCATGTCTGACGAAGGAACGATGGCCGCTGGAGCAGACGAGTCCTTGAGTGGAGACCGCGAATCGGCAAACGCAGCGTAGGGCGCCCCCAGCTAGGTGGACCGATGACCTGATCAAGACGAAATTTTCTGTCGTCACCAGAAACAACCATGACCAGGAAATCGAACCCATGACCACACCTCGGCCACTCGATACAATATTAATGCTAGCACCACCTACACTCGCAAGATAACGTCTGTATACAAACGCACACACACGTATAGGTTAGGGATGCTCGCCGCTCGTAGTGCCGACTGGGTTCCAAGCGCTTCTCAGTAGTTCTCTGAGATGGCGTGCTTGTATAGTGACTGGCGATTGACATCTATTACACGATTGCAGTCCAATTGCGGTCGTACAATGGCGCGTGCGGGGTGCGGGCGAGGAATCTTGAATTGGCGGGGGGCGGTGAGTGGCCGTTTTGTACTTTGAGGTTATTCGATATTTTGTGCCATGACAATGCTTGGCAGTTACGTTTCTGACTATAAAACGAAAACAGCTGTTTATTTTATAGCCACAGCTATTAACTGTTCGCGGTTTTTGTGTAGAATTTATATCAAAAGCGGAACGGTTTACATTAAGCGCTTGCAGCTTAAGCGCTTAAACGATTAAGCCGCTTAAGTTGTAAGCGATCAAAAAGCGTTGTGGATACATCGAGGATATGAAAGAGTTTAATGTGTTTTAAATAGGTAGGTACTTGGAGCATAATGAACGTAGATAAAGCGAAAAGTGTGTCAGGATCGTAGCAGGTGGAAATCCATAGTCTCTGCCTACTCCAATGGGAAACAAACAAACAAAGAAATGCCAATGCATTCCACATTTTTTTTTGACAAATCCTTTACGGTTCAGGCTGCTCGCTTGTGGAATACATTACCAGTGCCTATTAGAAGTGCGCAATCGCTGCCAGTGTTTAAGAGGCTTGTAAAGGAGCATTATTTGTCGCTATGATCATGTTTCTTCTCCTGTATGTGGTAGTTTTTAGGGTTCCGTACCCGAAGGGTTCCAAACGGGACCCTATTACTCTCGCTACGCTGTCCGTCCGTCCGTCCGTCCGTCCGTCTCTCTGTCACAGGGCTGTATCTTTTGAACGGTAATAGGTAACCGGTTGAAATTTTCTCAGAATATGTGTTACTATGAGGTGTATCACGACAAATACTAAAAACAAAAAAAAGTCTAAAACCAAAGGGGTCCCCATACAAGAAACCTCAAAAAACATGCATTTTTTTCAACGTTTTTGTTCCTGCTCTATCTTCAAAACGGTAATACATACCAGCGTCAAACTTGGTCAGATTATAGTGCATATTACGTAGTTTCGCAACAAAAACTAAAAATAAGACAAACATAAACATATTGAGAGGTACGGAACCCTTACTGCGCAAGTCCTACTCGCACTTGGCCGGTTTTTATTAATTACTTTAACGTTGCTTATTATGTATATGTATATATGCAAATGGTATTTATGTATTAGAATTTATAGTTTTTTTTTTTTTTCTTTTATATAATTAGTATAGTATTTTATTCTAATTTGCATCTCTGTCAACCCCAATTTTTGTCCAGTTCATTCTTCTCCATCCTAAGGTTGCCTGGAAGAAATCGCTGATCGTGATAAGGCCGCCATTTTAACAATAGTTTAAATGCATATTCAATGTGATGTTTCTTATGGTGTACAATGAAAAATATGACGACTTGACGACGTCTGTGGTCTAGTGGTTCGAGTGTCGGACTGCTGATCAAGAGGTCGTGGGTTCGATTCCCACAGAACACAAATATTTATGTGATGAACATAAGTGTTTGTGTGTGTTGGTCTGGGTGTTTCTTATGTATTATAAGTATGTATTTACGAAAAAAAAGTATATATTTATTATATCCATTGTCTAGTACCCACTAATTTGTCATGGAATTGTAAAGTATTATGTATAAGTATTGTAGTGTGTGCGTCAAATGGAGCGCAAGAATAAAATCTTTTTCTTTCTACCCATAGCACAAGCTCTGCTTAGTTTGGGACTAGATGGTACCGTGTAAACATGTCCCAAAATATTATATTATATTTATAATTAAATAAATAATATATAATCAGGCGTGATAATATGTATGTATTTGGTAAGGGTGCGAACATAAAGATACAGGTTGCCGGTATAGGTGAAACTTATTAGTGTTTTAGTAGTAGTAGCCCTTGTGGATGAGCTCGTCCGGGGAAGTACTACCACCGTACCTACTTCTGTCGCCAAACAGTGATGCGTGCATTGCTGTGTTCCAGTGTGTAAGGTACGGGTGCCGGTGTTCAGGCTTCACGCCTTCAAGATATAGCATAGCAAACAGCCATCATGCGCAACTATTATAATTTGTGTAGGCGCTTTGTCTTGGTCATACAAAATGTTAGTAGTAACTTCACTTGCCTCGGAACATCTGTCCTTGTAGCATTTCATTTTTTATTAAATGTTATTTCGCTTTATTTGGGACTTTAATTTGGCACCATTATATCCTCTAAAGATATACCAGCCGGTGATATTACAATCACGTGATACTCTCCATCTTGATGTCTCAGTTTGGCGAACCGACTTGCAGTACCGTTCAGGTAACAGCCTAGGTAGTATTGCAGTTGTTAGGGGCAAAGGTAACCGCTTAAAATCAGGTGGGCCTTTAGCTTGTTTTGCCATACTATAACATAAAAGAAACAAAAAACCCTGTGTCGACCGGGCATACAGGCGTACAGATCGTCGAAATAGGTTGTCTCGCCTAAATATTACGAAATGGATTGCTATTGGAGTTTAGTTAGTGACATATTTAGCCATTATGGTATAAAAGACATAAGAGTCATAGCAAGATTGCTAGAGAACTTTAAAATCGTGTTTATCTTTACACATGTCTAAATTTCTCATATAGTTGAAACAGACCTTTAGATGTGAACCCAGTACGTGCAGCAAGGTTATAGTTGCGAGTATTTCTCCAGTCCAGTTTCCAATAATATTTTTCTAAAATGAATATTTGCTCAGATAACGTTGGACGGCAATACTAGTATATAATACAGAGGTTATTTGCCCGCTGCCGGACATATGCTGCTGCAAAGATTTACCGGCTACGTGCACGCTACGCCGTAGCACTCTCGTGGCTACGCCGTAGCTTTGGAGTTGGGCTCGTAATGTAGTGTATTTTATTTAGTTTTCTATATTTTTGAACGTTTGTAAGATTCTCGAGGATTTTGTAGTTTGTTTTAGACTACATTTACAATTTTTAGTACATAAAATGTACAACGTGAGGCGAAAAGTGCACGATCGACAGTACACAGATTCCTTCAGGGAATACAGTCAAAGATACATATACACGCTGAAATTTGAGTCGCTTAAATCCCGAAAAGGGGTCATTGTACTCATCATTATGAACAACTTTTACTATGGGATCAACCCTGAAATCGCGAAAAAAAAATCAGGTGGTCCCTACATTTGTGTTCACTTAAATCAATAAAATGTAGGGACCACCTGATTTTTTTTCGCGATTTCAGGGTTAGTCCCATACTAAAAGTTGTTCTTAATGATGAGTACAATGACCCCTTATTCGGGATTTAAGCGACTCAAATTTCAGCATGTATATGTATAGTTGTGTATACATTCTTTATTTGCTACTCAACAGCAACATTTTCAAACAAACATTACAAGGAAAAGTTCCATGTTTTATTTCCAAATGTTTGCAAGGGGGTGATACTATAAATTTTGCCCACCCCATCTGCTATCGTCGCGCACATTATGATAACGAGTGGGGGAGGGAGGTGACATGCAGCTTCCTTAAAAGTCAACTTCACCTGTTTGCAATGCTTTTCGCTGCTGACTGACGAGATTTTGATGAGGCCCTGATGGTGGAAGAGCCATCCAACTTTCCGGTTCAAAAACTTTAGGCCAGTAGGTTGTTAATGTTTTCAGAGGCGACGCTTGCACACTAGCGTGGTGGGTGATCCAGTGAGAGATGGGTAACTCGTCTATTTTGTTCAAGGATGAGCGAGGGCCTCGTTTTACTTCTGGTAGAAAGATTGATAAATCGTTTATTTAGTACAAAAACAAGACATTCAATCAATCAATCAATCAATCAATCAATCAATCAATCAAAATGTTTATTTGTGTACACAGGTAATGTTGGTGTTAGGTACATTATAGGTAGTCTCTCTGTGTGCTGCCACAGGTGGCATACAAATATTAGTGCTTAATTAATTAAACACATTATACAATATTATTAAACATTATTATTAGAATGAATAACATTAATTTACTTTATTCACATAATTATTATTTAAGATTTAAATTTGTACATGATTTTTTTAATAATAAATTTACAGGAATTAGACAGCACATACAAGTAAAAAGACAATAAAAATTGTGATATGTATCTCAGTATTGTACCAAATGGGTCCAATACTGAGCTCCGCTCCAGCTCAGCATGTGCCAGGTATTATACCTGACGCTGGTATTCTGCTGGATCCCTGCAGTGACATACGGACGTCGAGCAGACCAGATACATGAGAAAAATTAAGAATGATTGCTTTGTGTTTGTGTTAGAGGTGGGTAGCTACTCTAATAACTAGCTAAATAGCGGCTATTCAACAAATAGTCATGGCTACGATATCTGTCAACACGATAGCTAGCTATTGGCTACCGCTACAAATAACTGACAAGTTTACGGAGTAGCGGGCAGCCGCGTAGGCATGTAATAAATGTAATAATACGTACGAAGGAAAGTAATTTATTTTCAAGAAGTTCGAAATAAAATAAGTAGGTAAACCAAAAACTAAATCATAATATCTTAACATCTAAACTTATCACGGCGAGGATCGAACTAATAAATGCAACGGGGCAGCTTGAGCGTCACTCAAGACAACCACCTAGCTAGTAGCTACTGGTAGCTGCGACGGCTAGTAGCTACGACGACGCTAGGCGCTATCAGTTTTATCCAATAGCCAAATAGCTGAAATAGCTGGTTATCTAGCTGGCTACTCAACCACAAATAGCCAGCTAGCTAGGTTATTGAAATTTTGGCAAGTTACCCATCGCTAGTTTGTGTGTTGTTTTTGGTTTGAGTATAATATCCAATAAAATATATGTACAGTAGTTGTTCCTGTGAGCTACGTTATCAGAATTGAATACATACGTAAGTACACAACTCATTTGGAAAAACTCTTCATTCTTCAATAAACATAATCAAATTTAATATTAAATCATTATTAAAAGTGATAATATCACTCTCAATTTACAATTAATAATGATTTAATATTTAATTTGATTGAAAAATGACTCATATACACAAAGCATGTTGGTTTAGTGCCAAAAAATAAAATCTCAAAATCTGTACCCGATAGATGGCGCTGTGAGCGAAGCCGCAGGCATCGTGTAGTGTAGTATAATTATGTTCGTCATCGCTAAACAATAGATTCGCACAACACAAGAGGATTAGCGCTCCGGATCCCTGAATGGCGTACAACCAAAACTCTCATTCAAGTAATCCCCAAAAAGGGATGAGGGGGGAGTGAAAATTCGTGCTGTATATGGACGGGGATTATGCAGACTTACTGACGTGTGACAACCACTGTTAATGTAATCTGCCTCTTTATAGGAAAGAGTTCTTTTTCGGTACCTACGGTGTTGCTTACCTTGTGGGATTAAGACAGGTATAAATATAAAATCTCTTGCATACAGTATGTAACAAAAACCCTGTTGTTCCTGTGAGCTACGTCATCGGAATCGATATTTATACGTAAAGACACAACTCATTTGGAAAAACTCTTCAGTAAAAATAATCATAATGTACTGCTTCGTTGGTCTAGTGGTTGCAAGCGCGACTGCTGAGCGTGGGGTCCTGGGTTCAATTCCCGGGTCGGGCAAAGTCATCATCATCATCATCATTTCAGCCGAAAGACGTCCACTGCTGGACATAGGCCTCCCCCAAGTATCGCCACAACGACCGGTCCTGCGCCTTCCGCATCCAGCGGATTCCCGCTACCTTCACCAAGTCGTCGGTCCACCTTGTGGGGGGCCTACCCACGCTGCGACTTCCAGTACGCTGTCGCCACTCCAGAACTTTACTGCCCCATCGGCCATCATTTCTGCGAGCAATGTGCCCCGCCCACTGCCACTTAAGCTTGGCAATTCTTCGGGCTATTTCGGTCACTTTCGTTCTCCTGCGAATCTCCTCATTTCTGATTCGATCACGCAGGGACACTCCGAGCATGGTCGGGCAAACTGTTATTGGGTTTTTTCACTAGGAAATTCTCAGTAGCAGCCCGGAGTCTGGATTTGTGCCCGGTTGATGGCAATAGGCTCGCCCCCCTATTACATGGGAGTTACAACATAACTGGTGAAATGTGGGTGTACTATACACCTCTGCCTACCTCTTTAGGGAAATACAGGCGAGCCTATTGCCATTGACCGGGCACAAATCCAGATTCCGGGCTGCTACTCAGAATTCCCTAATGAAAAACCCAATAACACTTTGCCCGATCCGGGAATCGAACCCAGGACCCCACGCTCAGCAGTCGCGCTTGCGATCACTAGACCAACGAGGCAGTCACTAGACCAAATTGAAAGTTATATAGGTAATCACTTTTAATAATGATTTAATGTTTTATTTGATTATTTTCATTGAAGAGTTTTTCAAAATGAGTTGTGTCTATACGCATGAATATCAATTCTGATAATGTAGCTCACAGGAACAACAGAGCTTTTGTTACATATTGTATATCGTAGGATAATTGAAAAATTCGGATCTTTGCGAAAATCCTAGGAAGATTACAAAGGACCGAATAATTGGAGTCTATGAAAGTTTTTCGTTATCATCCGAGCAATTTTTAGGATCATTACAAAAATCTGACTCATCAAAAGACATCAACGCACCGTGAGCGAAATATAAATTTTTGCATCTCTTTCTTACGCAGGTACCGCCACATATGTCTATATCGGAGCGAGCGAATGATTTGCGTAGAAAATATTAAAGTACCCGCAAGATGTGAGATCATCGTATCACTCAATGAATCAGGAGAGTGTGGAAGGGGTCGGCGACTACATAAGGCGTTGCACGGAGCAATAGCTGCAATAGCAAACACTTCGATTGAGGCGACCGCGCTGTCCACAACTCTAATTGTGACACAGATCCCGCCTGAATCATATTGTCAGATTATTATCGTGTTTTGATATTTTATTATTATTAAATTAAATTACTGTTTTCAAGATCAAATGAATTGTATTTATTTTTGAAGTTATTTCTAATATTTTAATTTTGAATGGATTGTTTTAATGTTTGTTTTTATCGCAGTTTTATGTAAATAACATAATTAATGCCTTAGATCCTGTGTAACATGGACTATCTTCAGTCAACCTTCAGTCAGGTGACTCTTGATCCGACATCAGAAGTGAGATAAGCCGAAGCACATCTTTGGATCCATCCGCCCCCAGTAATGGAGGAACAGAGAGTTCTAGTGCCAATCAGGTGCTGCCATATTTTTTGGTATTTGTTGCTAAACTACATAGTATGCACTATAATCAGACTAAGTTTGACGCTGGTATATAATACCGTTTTAAAGATAGAGCAGGAAAAAGAACGTTGAAAACAATGCACGTTCTTCGAAGTTTCTTGTATGGTTTTAGACTTTTTACTTTTGTACCTATAGGTACAAAAATAATAATAATAATAGGTGCTATATATAGCAGCACATATTCTGATAAAATTTCAACTGGCTACCTATTACCATTCAAAAGATACAGCCCTGTGACAGACAGACGGACGGACGGGCAGCGTAGCGAGAGTAATATGGTCCTGTTTGGCACCCTTTGGGTACGAAACCCTAAAAACTGCCTCTTGGTTTTCGTTCACTTATAATAATATGTTATGCCTTAATGACTGTTAACACAACTCCCTGTCAATCACAAAATTACACTTTAAAGGTTACAGATCCATATCTCAGCTAACATGTACCAAATAGGGCCACAGTGAGACCTTGAGTTCCTTCAATTTCCAGTACAGCACGCGCCTTTCTTCTAGAGATTATTATAATTAGCATTTCAAACATGGTGCGACCTTGGCCTGATGATGAATAGGTTTCGATAAGGTGTGGTTTTAAATGTTGTATTGGTGTAGTGGTAACGATTATCTGGGTTTGGTTTACGGGTTGAGAAAAGTGTAAGGGTCTTGCAAGCGATCGATCGATGGATAGAATAAGATTATTCGACGTCGATCGACAGTTCAGATAATCAGATAAAACAGATAAACATTTTATTGATAATTAGTTAAAATTATACGTCACAGTTTATATATAAGTACATATTTCATTATTCAAAATGAACATAATAAAACTCACAATTTCAAAATAAAAATAAATTCAATATAAATTATCGTATCTAACATTAAAACCTTTGATAATTAATTCATCTACAATCTACAAGTTCTTACATCAAATCGATCTGCTCGACTGTTCAATTTGATTGACAATAGAATAGCTCTCGCGTGGCATTTCTTACACCTCCGTCTTACGTTTCCCCTGTAGGGGGTCGGTTTTCCCAGTAGGAATTAGACAGACAGCCGATAAATCATCGATCGATCGATCCATCGATCAGTCAAGGCTTCCATAGCAATCGATCGATCCATCGATCAGTCAATGCTGCCACAACAATCAATCGAACTATCGACCAGTCAATGCTGCCACAACAATCAATCGACCTATCGATCAGTCAAAGCTTCCACAATAATTGATCGCATGACGATCAATGTCATCGATCTACGATCAATCGATTGGTGTAGTAATAATAATAAGAAGGCGGTTCTCCTCGACACGGCACGTATTGTGAGGAGGTTCCTGTCTCTGGGGCCCTAACCGCCGGTAGCTTGGACCCTGCTTCCGATACCGGTGGAACACTATTTTTTATATTTTATAAAAAAAAAATCTTTTTATAAAAAATATTTAAAAATGTAATTTATAAGGTAATCAATAAATAAAGGAGATAATAATAAAGGGAATAATAATGTCCTCCCGGCCGAATTTCGGTCATGGTGGCCAATCTCAAATCTCAATGGAGACTAGCCATCTGCGCGGGACATATTATAGTGCACAAGTGTGTGCGCAAACAGGTGCACTCTCTATTCCCTCACTCTCATAATCCGATGGGACGGCAATTCGACACGACCGGAGAGAGATCAGGCGCAGGACCGACGGCTTTACGTGCTCTCTGAGGCACGAAGGGGTCTCGATATGTAACGAAACGGTCACCCATCCACAGACTGACCGCGGCTAGTGCAGCTTAACCTTGCAGATCGTACAATCCACACGCTTGCAACTTAGCCACGAGTCCCTTGGTGTAGTACCACCCTAACTGCGTATTTAAGTAAGGAAATTTTCGTTTGTTCAGTTAAGACTCTGTGCCCTATAAAGGGAAATTAGCACAGTCTGTTAAATGGGACTTAATTATGCAAAATATGGATGTACATTCCAGCGCATATCAATGGTATACTAACCATTATGGATTTCCACCTGCACTATCCTGATACACCTCTTTCGCTTCATCTACGTTCATTTATCTCGTCATGCATGCTCCTCAGTTTAGTGTTTTTAACCTGGCCTTTTTTTGTGAGAACAACCACGATTTGGTTGCGGTATGTTCACCGAGCAATACCCCCTCCAACTCTTCTATCGACTCTCTTTTCGTATACTGGTTTTGTCAATCTCCTATCGTCCATCTTCTCTACATGCCTAATTTATCTTTTCATCATTCGTCATCATTTCAGCCGAAAAACGTCCACTGCTGGACAAAAGCCTCCCACATAGGGGGGGGGGGAATATGCTATAATCGCCACGCTTGGCAGGTGGATTGGCGATCGCAGTTGGTTGTTTAAATACTCAGAGAACGCTGCTGCCCATCCTCTGGTGAATCCCTTAGTCGCCTTTTACGGCAGCCATGAGAAGAGAGAGGGTAGTGCAATTCTTTACGTCCGGCACCATACGGAACATATCTTATCATACCTTTCTCAATCATTATCAACATTACATCTCTACTCACTTACACACCACACTTTTTGAATTCATGTGTGGATCAGCATTTGATTATCACTTGCTTTAACGGTGAAGGAAAACATCGTGAGGAAACCTGCACACCTGAGAGTGCTCCATACAGTTCTCGATTGTGTGTGTAGTCCGCCAACCCGCACTAGGCCAGCGTGGTGGACTAAGGACTTAATCGTCATTCTGAGAAGAGGCCTGTGCCCAGCAGTGGGACAGTAATGGGCTGATGATGATAATGATAATGATCTCAGCTACTAATACATTTTACGTACCTAATCATGTACAAAAAACGAACGACGAAGCCCTTAATATGCGTATTCAAGGTCCAAAATACCTAAACTTGACCTTTGATGGACCTTTGCGAGTAGGGTTGCCACGTGTACTCTTTTATAGTGTATTGTACGCTTACTCGCTTCTTCATCATCATCATCATTTCAGCCGAAAAACGTCCACTGCTGGACATAGGCCTCCCTAAAGCAGTTTGGTTATATGCCATATTCGCCACGCTTGGCAGGCGGGTTGGCGATCGCAGTTGGTTGGTTAAATACTCAGAGAACGCTGCTGCCCATTCTCTGGTGAATCCCTTAATCGCCTTTTACGACACCCATGAGAAGATATAGGGTGGTGCAATTCTTTACATCCGGCACCACACGGAACTATTCGCTTAGGCGTACTTTATAACCTACGGAAGTAACAAAGTACCTACGTTAAAATAATATTTTTACATGACACACATTTTCATAGAAAGAAAAGAAGAAAGAAAGAAAGAAAAAATATTTGTTTGCATATACATTTCACGCGTACTTTTACGCCAGTAAGCCTCCGCATAAACAAAGTTTTGTATTAGAATACAGTCGTAAAATGTTTGGCAGGGACAAGGAGTGGACGGCGCGTTATGATTGGTCGCCTCAAAAGTTCGGTATAGTATGATTAGTGCTGCTCGCTGACGGAGTGACGTCCCGATTGGCGGCGGGGCGAAAAATATGCAGTAATATGTAGTGCTACTGTATATACCTATAAGCTTGGTGACCGGGGGTATCCGGCTAAGTGGCGACTTGAGGCTTATTGGTCTGTGACAATAAACCAGTATTTGCTAAAATTATCACGAAGTGGTGAAAAATATGTGTTCAGACAAAATGAGTAAAAGTACTCTATTTTATATAATTTCTTAAGTTTTCGCGATCACTACACATTAAATTAAAACAAGTTTAACCGGATTACATCGCGTATATTATTTAAATTGTTTTACCTGACGTTTCGAAAACTATGCAGCGTTCGAGGTCGCAGGACAACTAAGATGATAGGCGTCCTTACAGATATAAAAAAAAATCTTCCTCACAATTTTTAATTAATTAAAATCGTTCCGATGCACGCAGTAATCACTCAAAATTTCATTATCTTTTACAGTGTAGCGTGCTGTTTAGTACCTACCCTTTTTATCGAGTATACTTTATTTTTCTAACGCAAAACACTAATGTACTTTTATTGTTCCAAAAAATGTGGCAACCCTATAACGAGGTCCCTCTTTTTTGGGACCCCAACTGACCCATGTTAAACGTCACACACAATACATAACAACTAGCCCCCCGGGTTTGCCTGCCATTCATCATATTTTTCAAATGTATGTCAAAAGGGATTTTCGAATCGATTTTGTAAAGGATGTGATTGTGTCAAAGGTCAAGTATTGGTTGCTTACTCACGCCTTGCATACAAAGGGGTAGGTAGAGGTTATAGAATATTGCCCAAAGCAGACATGGTAAGAATTATAATTATTATTAATATTTAAAACCGGCCAAGTGCGTGTGCTATGCTTGGAATTTATTTGAAGGATAAAATCCGTAACGAGATTATCCGGAGAAGAACCGGAGTGACCGACATAGCTTGTAGGATCAGTAAGCTGAAGTGGTAGTGGGCTGGCCATGTCTGTCGAAGGATCGATGGCTGCTGGAGCAGACGAGTCCTTGAGTGGAGACCGCGAATCGGCAAACGCAGCGTAGGGCGCCCCCCCGCCAGTTGGACCGACGACCTGAAGAACGTGGCTGGAGGGGACTGGATGCGTAAGGCAGAGGACCGAGTGTTGTGGCGCAAATTGGGAAAGGCCTATGTCCAGGAGTGGACTGCGATAGGCTGAGTTAATGAAGTGCGAGTCGGACTCCTTCGGTTCCTTACCACTACCACTACAAATCTCCGTATTTGGCTTGTTTTTATTAGGGTACCATACACAAAGGGTGCCAAATGGGCAAATATTACTCTCGCTAGGTTTTCTGTCCGTCCGTCCATCCGTATGTCTGTCACAGGGCTGTATCTTTTGAACAGTAATAGGTAGCCAGTTGAAATTTCTCCTCTATCTTCAAAATGGTAATATATACCAGCGTCAAACTTTGTCTGATTATAGTGCATATTATTTAGTTTAGCAGCACGCAGCGTGGGTAGGCCCCCCACAAGGTGGACCAACGACCTGGTGAAGGTCGCGGGAATCCGCTGGATGCGGAAGGCTCAGGACCGGTCGTTGTGGCGATGCTTGGAGGAGGCCTATGTCCAGCAGTGGACGTCTTTCGGTTGAAATGATGATTTAGTTTAGCAAAAATACAAAAAATAGGGCAAACATACATATGTGGTACCACCACATATGTATGTTTGCCCTATAGCCTGCGCGTCTGCGTAAGAAAGAGATGCAAAAAATCATATTTCGCGCACGGTGTGTTGATGTCTTTTGATGAACTCTCGTAAATTAAATTAGTTTCTATGGGGTATCAGATCGATGGGTGGTACGGAACCCTTACTGCGTGAGTCCGACTTGCACTTGGCGGGTTTTTTTATTTTATAAATATGACTAATTAACACCCGCGGATTCGTCCACGTGGTTTGAGGATAAAATAAGTCTTTTGTTCTTCTTCAGGATAATCTATCTCCAATTCCATTTAAATCCTTTAGCCGTGATTAAAATAAAAGAATCTAAACGTAAAGTTAGTTTTTTATAATTTTCATATTTAGTAAACAATCTTGAGGTCTATTTAATGTTTATTTTTCAAATAACTACTGAGAAAATATAATTAATATTTCCACACACGTAATTAGTTATAGAAATCATTAAAATTGTTAATATGTTGTCTATTAATACTTATTAATTACGATTTGCATTAAAAATACATGCCAAGATTGTTTACCAAATAAATAAATAAATATTTTTGGGATATTTTACAAAGCACCAAATATGAAACTTCCACATGCACTTATACTATTTAACAAATTGTAATCCTATCATCCCACAGTATAATTAAATTTTGTTTTATTTTAAAACTTGCTTTTAAAAAAATCGCATTTTAGCCGATGACCAGTTCATATGATTATTAAAGGCGAATTTATTAAAGTCAGACCAATATTGGTATTTTTTACCCAACATGACATTAATAGGCTGGCGCAAAAAATCCGCCATTCGCTGGCAAAAAAAGAAAGATTGACACCAATGGCGATCCCACTAGTGATGGGGTAATTTCTCTAAAATCCTATCCTACTATCCTATCCTACTTTCTACTAATATTATAAACGTGAAAGTTGTACGGATATATATGGATGTTAGTTACTCTTTCACGCAAAAACTACTGTATCGATTTTAATGAAATTTGGCACACAGATAGAACATAACCCGGATTGGCATATAAACTACTTTTTATACCGGGAAGATGAATAGTTCCCGAGGGATACGCGATAAACATCACGCGGGCGAAGTCGCGGGCATAGGCTAGTAGGCTAGTATCTTATAAAATTATAATCGTATATCCCCCCCCCCTATCCCCCTACACATGGACCCTATGTCCCTGTTACATGGGACTATAACATAACTGGCGAAATGTGGGTGTACTATTACACCTCTGCCTACCCCTTCGGGGAAATACAGGCGTGATGTTATGTTATAATCGTATATTATTCAAGTTGGTTTTCCAAAGCTTAGCAGCGTTCGTGGTCGCAGGTTAAACTTGTTTTATTAAAATGTGTAGTGATTGCGAAAACCTAAGAAATTATTATGTATCATATAGAAATTCAGCAATATAGGTCAGCAAAATTATCGAGTAAGTTATCTTTATTTTATTAACTTCATGGTTAAAAAAACATAGGTACACTAAAAAAGTAAATGGACTTTTAAAGTCACTGAATCAACCAAACCAATTGCACTGCCCATCACTACAGCAAAAGTCGAATGAGCCCGAACTAATCTCGCGAAAAAAACCATCACAACCGAACGCTCCCGAGGGTTCCGCACAAATATACTTGGTTATAAAATAAAGCTCCGCTCGGATGCTTTGCCGCAAATAGTGGACTGTTTTGATGCCTGCTGGCTTTATTATCTGTCGGTTTTTTTTACAAAAGTATAGAAAGAAAGTGAAGTAATAAGGGATAGTGCATGAACGCTTGCCTCCCGTGTAGAGGAAATGGTTCACATTCATTACTGCTTTTTACAAGATTTTTACCTTAAGGCAATACTAAGAGATAAGTGGCGCCCCCATTAGTAAGAAAAATTATCACTGAGTACAAAATTTATCGAAATATCGTTTATAACAATTGAAGTACAGGTACTGGTCAGGTTTCATAATAACAGGTTCGAGAGGAGATGAAAGAAAAAAAAAAGAAAGAAAGAAAAATAGTTTACTGTCACAGTTAACGACGCGCATCATTTAAACAACAGTGATAAACACAAGCACGTAACTTATAGGTGGGGTTACCTAGAAAGTAAAACAAAAAAACACATAGGTAAAAAATTAAGAAAGGACAGTCGATACAAAATATAAGAAAAGTATAGTCGATCGCATGACGGCGGCAACACCCGAGTCTGAAAACCGCCCTTACTGCTTACGAAATAAAGGCGCCGCCAGAGCCAAACTGTTACCATTGACGTACGGTCGACCGCACCTAAAATTACATAATAAAAATAAAATATCTTCGGTAGTTCTCAAGACATCTGGCCAATTGGCCATCTGGCACACCGTAGCCGCGACAATGAGGTCCACACTCAGCATGTTGCTGTGTAACAGAGCAAGCCATCCGCAAGAGACGACCTGGGCGTTGCAGGAGGGCGTATGCCGACCTCCAGTCACTCTAGGTATGGGCCTGCGGGTGGCAGACTCGGGTGGCCCACCGCCCGACCAGTCAAGACCCATGACGGTGGCGCGTAGTTTTCCACGCGCGGAAGTCAAGAGGAGGGTGCGGCCGATGTGGTTGCCGCACGGGAGAAGGGGCTCGCCTGCTAGTGGCGACCCGGGACCTACTGGGGATGGTCGGGATGACAGTTTTTCGCACGCCCCCGGCCAAGGGTTGCTAGAGAAACACCGTGGTGGTTATTAGTCGGTAAGAGTCCGACACTAGCTTCGCCTTCCCGGAGTGCTACCATGAGGATTTTCGCTACCACGAGCCGAATTCACGGTAGATTAGCGGATAAAGCACTGGTGTACCGAACCAGGAGTCGCAGGTTCGAATCCCTCTCCTGAGCAAATTTTTCATTCCATCATTTATATCTACGTATTTATACTTGTATTATTACAACTCTGATCCTCATTTAAAAGAGTGAAAATAGATAAAGTTCAAAGATACACCAGGAAGTTATTTAGAAACTATCATTTTGTCCATTTTGCCGTGGGCTCCGCGCTGAAATCATTGATTGTATCCCTGGGGTGCGAGATTCAATTCCGGGGCAAAAGTATCTTGTATGTCGGTCGTACATTTTTTGCCTTTCGCTCATTCAACCGATCTTTTAATGAGGTATCTTCATGGTCTTCTTTTAGTTAATAAAAAAATTGTACATTATGATACAAGTGAGCTAAGATGTTCATTGTATTCGAGGCCAGATTGCAGCCCAGTAGAAAGAAAAAATGCCAAAAGTCGCCGTTTTTCGGATGAATAAATTTGGCACAAGATACAGATACTTACACACAAGAAACACACAATTTAGTAAAAAAAAAGTTACTAACAGATAAAGAAAGAAAGAAAGAAAATATTTATTTCAGTCTCGGTACAGGCGAACGAAAGTAACCAACATAGCCCGAAGAATTGCCAAACTTAAGTGGCAGTGGGCGGGGCACATTGCTCGCAGAACGGATGGCCGATGGGGCAGTGAAGTTCTGGAGTGGCGACCGCGTACTGGAAGGCAAAGCGTGGGTGGGCCCCCAACAAGGTGGACCGACGACCTGGTGAAGGTCGCGGGAATCCGCTGGATGCGGAAGGCACAGGACCGGTCGTTGTGGCGATGTTTGGGGGAGGCCTATGTCCAGCAGTGGACGCCTTTCGGCTGAAATGATGATGATGATGATGACAGGCGAGAGAAAAAACTAAAAATAACATATTAACAAAAAAACTTAAAATTGACATGCCTGTATGAGACTAAAAAAGGCCCCCATCTCAGCATATGCTACAACACCGAAATGTTGCAGCGCTGGTTTTCGGATGGGTCCCGATAGTGAGGCCACGGGTTAATACGAGTAAATAAATATAATTACAGTAAACCTAAATTGTGTATTATTGTATATGAGACAAATGTGACAAGATGCAGTGTGCCCAGTTCAGCATAAATGCCAGGCAACTAGTGCCTAACGCTGGTTTTTAACTGAGCCTATTATGAGTATCGGTATCGGTAGGTATCGGTATCAGTAGTTTTTTTGGTACCCGGGTAGACCCATTACCCGGGTACCTTTTCATGTAAAACCAAGATAGAAACAATTAATTGCGACTTATCAAATCATTCAGCTAGTTATCTATCACTTAACTACAAGATTTTAGTCCACACAACTGATAAATTTACAAAAATAACTAGAATTTCAGTTTGGCTGCAGATACAAACTATGAATCCTCAATTCACTAGGCGGCTCTGATAACTTTTTCTTACATTTGACGGTCTAGCTACAGAGCTTTTAGCCACCACCTTTTTTAAAACTTTTACTTGTAGTCTTTTACGTTTCGAAAGAGACTGGATCCTGCGATATAGGTTATCTAGTGTGGGATTCAGTGTCACATTAAAAAATTGTAACCATTTTTTCTTGAAAATAAATAAAGTAAACTAAGTAAAACTAACTTGCGCTATTATATTTCCTAAAGGCGTTTTTATTTGTAATGATACCCGGGTATTCTGGGAAATTTTACCCGGGTACTAAATTGTCTGTAAACCCGAGTGTACCCGGGTAGAAAACCCTAGTGAGAATGTAATGAGCTAAATATGTACGACCATGGAAAGGTTTTCACAGGTATTCAACCCTAAACAAAAGAACATGTCGGCACAATCGCGTATACAACAATAGATCGCCAGAAATCGAATAGGACAACCAATTCTGAATCGCATTTAAGTTTTCGTCCAAGGAAGGTATTTTATTTATCTCCGTACAGTATATTTGATGCTCTTCAGTTGAGTCTTAAACTTTAAGATATAAGGTCGACACTGCTTTGCCCACGGTGCTGCCTTGGCGAGATGCCAAACTTGCATTGGAGAAGAGAAAATTCTGTTTTGTCTGTACACAAGACGATGTTGTGCCGACTGTAGAAATGAAAAGTTATGTGTTTGCTATATTTTAGTGTTATTGGAAGCTAGTATAAAGTCATTTGTTTAGATCATGGGTGGGCAAACTTTTTTCATCGGGGGCCATTAAAAGCCCTATGAAATGTAATGGGGCCGTTTTCTTAGAGCCTACACCACGTTACTTTACGCCGTTTGCATTTTAAAGGGAGTTGCGGGCTTTGTTTTGCCTCGTCTTATATGGCCATTTTAACCACCTTGGACTATGCTTGAACAAACGTGAGTAATATGTATATAAAAAGCTGTAAAAAAAAAACATTTTAACCGCACACTAAGCGCAGGAACGGTCATTGTGCCGATGCTTGGGGGAGGCCTATGTCCAGCAGTGGACGTCTTTCCGTCATCAAAAATCATTTGTAAGTTGTTCCATTTGGTGAAATAAAGATTTTTACATTGAATTTATCGTTTTAGAAAGTTTATTTTCCTAGCTTCTGTATACACCACACTGTTAAGGTGTATTTAACTATTTCTTTAATTTATCTTATACATCAATACTACCTAAACGATAGCACTAGTGGTGTGAACCGGAGGCAATTTCTGCCTCCGGAGATTATGCGGAGATTTTATTGAATCACCGGAGACTATCCGGATAATCTCCGGTTGTTCAAAGTACTCTAACGGCCAAAATTAATATCCAATCTATCCACGATTTGCCCTACTGGAGATAGAAATTTGACATATTTTGTATGGAGCTTACGTCAAATTTCTATCTCCAGTAGGGCAAATCGTGGATAGATTGGATATTAATTTTGGCCGTAAATCTATATATATGAGTAGAAAAAACAAAGGCAAAAAAAAAAGCAAATATGAAAAAAAAAATTGTCATTGGCAATTGGCACCTTTGGGTGCGTTCTGCAACAAATCAAATAACCGGTAGTTTAGTGAAATCACCGATTAGTCTCCGGTACTCACTCTAACCGGTGATTATCCGGTTTTTTGAGAACCGGTTCACACCACTAGATAGCACGATAATATCAATACTATTGCATGATTTCGAATAATCTTTACTATCGATAGTATCGTAACAATAGTTTGATACTATCGATAGTATGACTGATTTGAGTGGGGACTATCGATGGTCGATTTTTATGTAACACTAGTACTAGGCGACACCCAATCCGCGTGGTGTCGATAAAAATATTGTTTCTTCATACAAACTTTACAATCCCTTTTCACCCTTTTAGAGATGGAATTTCAAAAAATCCCTTCTTAGGCCTATATTACAGAACGATACTCAAGTGTTGATCTCTGTTTAAAACTAGTTTTGAGTTGAGCTTTGATTTTAGAACGTTCCTCAAGCAGAGATTTATTGATCATAGTTCAGCTGAGTTTAGTTTTATTTTATACTGTCACCTGTTTCGGAATTTCAGCTGAGATTTGATCGTAATCACTCTAGTGTGGTCCAAATTACGCTTGAGTAGAGATTTATATTCTATTTCAGGTCAAATTCGTGTGTTATGTTGTTAAATTAAAGTTTATAATTACCGTTCTGGAATAAGACAGATACTCAAGTAACGATTCTATCCTTAAGTAGTGATCAGGTGATTGGAGTTTAAACTGTACTTGAGGAAGCTTCTGTAATACGGGCCTTAGTGCACCTTAAGGGTACTCAAAGATTTCTATTTATGACAGTGAAAATATCTAAGGTCCATCGGTTTAGGCGGTACGTTGTCCGTCAGTCAGTTGTTAGAATTTTATTAAGTATTATATGAGGTATGAGTACTGAGATATGATGTGTGTGTAATTCAGGCACTAAAAGGTTGACCTGTTGTGACAGAGTTTAAAGGAAAATTCTCACTTGATTTTCCTTCGTAAGAATTCAAAAAATTCACCTTACAAAAAAAATTCAACCATCCAAGCTGCATCTCTGCTGATCCCTTAACCCCGTATGTATAGTGTGCTAGTATTTCCCCGTGACCCCGTTCGGTTTGCACCACGTGTACATTGTCCAACTGCTTGGCCTTGGCTTGGCCCCGCAATGCGGCAAGCTACTTTAATATTTTAGTTATTCGTGACACATGGCCTCAAGGACCCACTAGCTTATATCCTTGCTGGCCTATAAAGAATATTGATGTATAGATAAAGAAAATAATAAAAACAGCGTATTTGTTGTGGGATTGAAGTTATGAGTTGATCTTGGCATTTCTTTTATTGTTTAGCTTCTACTTGTAGGATCACAACCAATTACACCAATTTGTCAAAGAATAATGCCTCGATATTCTAGTTTGTGCCACAACAACCAAATGTGGTACATAGAATTTTACGTTTTTGAAAGCATTTTTGTATTTTGTAATAAAATACACATACATATAATTATTTAAACATCAAGAAAGCCATTTATAGTGGACAGTTCTTCTTCTTCGTATCAACACGAGTGGACAGTAATACAATACAATATAAATACTCTTTGTTGTACACGAAAAAAATAAGCAACATACATACATGTACGTACATGTATTTGTGTTTACATAAATCGACAAAATGTACAGATTATTATATTATTAGATTATTTATTTATTATTATTATTATAAGCCTGAAGTGTCCCACTGCAGGGCCTCCCTACTCTCCTTCCACTTCTCCCTGTCTATTGCTACAAGCGTCCAGTCCTTTTGGAAGGAGTCCAGCTCATCCCGCCATCTCCGTCTGGGCCTGCCGCGTTGACATCTGCCATGTAAAGGGACCCATTGAGTTGTTAGTTTGGCCCAGTGGTCGTCTGACATGCGGCAGATATGTCCAGCCCAGTTCCACTTTAGAGTGGCAGCCTGACGGGTGACGTCAGCTATTTTTGTTCTGGAACGGATCGTTGTGTTTCTTATCCGGTCTACAAGTTTTATGCCCTAGATTATTTATGGCACAAATTTTTTTTTCGCGATCAGTGTTTGTCCCACTGTAAAAGTTGTTCATACATCAGTACATTACACACATACATTAATCCCTTATGAGGTTTTCAGTTATTTCAATAACACGTTGCATGAAGCTTAAGGCGTTGTCTTAATACAACGCAATAACGCGATCATCGCAAGTTCACGCGAATTTTGTTCGTGCGAGCCTGCGATCAAACGTGGTGTCGAAAAGTGTCCTACTTGGCAATCGCGCGACTATGCAATATCATGAAAAAAAATCACGTGAACTTGCGCTGGTCACGTAGTCATGTTGTATCAGGACAACGCCTAAGAGGAACTTATAGTAATAACAATTTAGTAATAGTAATAATTTTATTCATTTCACAAATAAGATTTACAACTGTGTTACGAAATAATAAAGATACAATTTTATTACTTATCGTACGTCGTCAGCTTGAGCTGTATAAAGTCTTAGTTTAAAAATGGCAAATATTTTTAAGTGGTGAATCTACTCATCATAACTAACAACATTTACTATAGGAGCTACACTGAAATCGCTAAAAAAAAGTCAGCTGATCCCTACATTTTGTCCATTCATGTGAACACAAATGTCAGAAACAGTGATTTTTTTTCGCGATTTTTGGGATGCTCCCCTATGGCAAAAAATCTGAAAATAATAATAATAATGCTGTTCTTTATGATGAGTAAGTTCACCAGTTTAAATATTTGCCATTATTAAAGTAAGGCCTTATATAAGAATAACTTTATAAACATTCCGTATCCAAAACAGTCAGCAAGGTCGATAGCGGGGTTGACTGTCCAGGATACGCCGGATGTACCGTCACTCGTGTGAAGAATCAAATTTCAACGGCATTTCAATATATTGATCATCGATACTTTACATAACACTAAATATCAACCACGCTATCTATCTTAAACAGCTGTGTGTCCCAAGACGCATCCGTTAAAAGTGCGAATTGGATTGAATCGTAAGAACCGTACCGCGGTAATTTTGTTAACTAGTTACTAACTTAGTTACTAATGCGTGCTCATTAGCGAATTTCCTTCTTTAACTTGGGGTTCCCATTTAATTACAAAAGGTTTGTAACTACATAAGCGAGACGAATAAACTTCAACGGCATTGTATGTAAGTGTGTGTAGTAAGACGAAAGGAGAATAAGGAATTTATTTGTATGAGAAAATAACAATGAGGATAGAGACGAATTATATTTCTAACTTAATGCCGCGATACCTAACGGCATAATCTTACTTAGTAAGTAAGATTATACCGCATGATAAATGAATAAATAACTTACTTTATACTTTTTATTCTTTTATTCTTTATTGCCGCGAGGAATTAGTTCTCGATATCAACTAAAATGTACAGGAATCGTTCAAAGAAACCAATTGAGCCCAAACTCGAGAGGTGTACCTCACGGATCCATCAGCAAATCAGCTCAATGGTACCAAATTATTGTATTGTCATCCGGATTGCATATAATGCAATGTTGTCAAATCGATATGACAATTAGAAGTAGGATAGAATCGACTTCCAAGATTTGTTTAGATAGTTAGTTACAAGTGAAGCTAATATAAGCGTGTTAAAAAAAGTTCAATTTATAGAAATGTTATAATTAGGTACTGTAATTATTTAATCATAATACGATGTTAAAACAATGAAACTACAACTAACTACTACTATAACTATGAACTATGTTAGTACATAAAATAATAATATTAACATTTTTAAAATATTGGTGGCACCCAGGGAAATGACACCATTATTTCGGATAGTCATTGAAAAATTAATACAATACCCTATAATATTGATGATAAACTTTCGAATTGTGTTAAGCTTTTGTGAATAGTCGCACTGGTAAGGCGTCGGGACGCGACATCGTTCCGTTAAAATAAACTCTTAGGCGATGTCCTAATACAAAGCGACTACGTAACAATCGCAAGTTCGCGTGAATTTTGTATGTGCAAGCCCGCGATCAAACGTACAGGTGTCGAATATTGTCGAATATATGGCATTGTCACGAATGTCACTATGCAATGTGGCGAACAAAATGCACGAAAAAAATTCGCGTGAGCTTGCAATGGTCACGTAGTCGCGTTTTATTAAACAACGCTTAAAATGAACTTATCGTACGTCGTCAGCATGAGCTATTTTTGTGACAATGCTAGGCGTTGTCCTAATACAAAGCGACTACGTGACTACCGCAAACTCGCGCGAATTGTGTTCGCGCATTTTGTTTGTTACATGACATTATGGCGCAATTATTACGTGCAACTAGAGCCTGACGTTTCAAAAGTGCCTGTAATTAGGTTTATTTGAAATAAAAAACATTGAATTGAATTGAATGATAATCCAGTAGTTGACTACTGTTAAAAACACCAAAAATCTTATATTATTTAAAAGAAGGTACAGAATCGACAACATTATTGAAAAATATAATAAAATCCATGAATAAATGGAAGAGATATACGCTTAATTATTTTATTATTTTTAACGCATTTACGCATGCGAAGCGAAATCTAAAGATTTAAATAGTGGAAAGAAAAAATCGCTCACGAGCAGGATTCGAACCTACGACTCCTGGCTCAGTACGCCAGTGCTTTAGCCACTAAGCTACCGTGAACACTGCTCGTGGTATCGAAATTATCCTCCACTATACGTCTTTGGGTGACGTCAGCGATAAAACGAAACGATGTTTCTTAATAAGATATCGCTGACGTCACCCAAAGGCGTATAGTGGAGGATAATTTCGATACCACGATCAGTGTTTACGGTAGCTTAGTGGCTAAAGCACGTACAGAGAATTGTCACGTTTCTATGAAGGTTTTGAACAATGACGTCATACTTTGATAGTTCTGTCTCTTGTCTTGTGAACAAATTGAAATCGCTTATAACTTGGACATTTTATTAAATATTTTATTGGTTCACTGTTGCTTATTTTTCTTGAAAAAGTTTCAAGATTTGTAATAAAAACTAAAAAAAAATCCTGATTAAAAACACTTTAGGACACTTATTTGACAAAACGACATTCAAAACAACGTCGTCGTCGTCGTCGTTTACGTCTAATAAATTGTGACGTATAATTTAAACTAATTATCAATAAAATGTTTATCTGTTTGATCGCGGGCTAGCACGAACAAAATACGCGCGAGCTTGCGATCGTCACGTAGTAGCTTTGTATTAGGACGACGCCTTATAAAGGTTACCTAGACAAACCCATAATTCACTAAGCATATTCTACTCAGCCTAAAAGGTATACTTGTCAATAGGATCTAAAAAACATTCTACCGCAAGTAATAGAACCAGGCGTTTCGTTGGCGGTATTTTCCCAGCCATGGACCATTTAGCACCAGGTAGGGTAGGCTTAAATGGAGCAGACGTAGGGCTGCCAAATCGAAAACGGGTAATGGAGAAAATATTGTAATTGTGAAGGACAGAGTTATTGGAGCAGGTTGTAACTTAGTTATAAAGGATTGGCGAAAAATGGTAAATTGAAGGAGGTTTCTCGTTAAATTGTTGGATGTAAGTTTTCTTTGAAGGTCGTTTTTAAGGTTTGAATATTACCGGTCAAGTATTGTATATACAGAAATAAATCATGTGTATTGGATCTCGTCGAGTATATTAGGGATTTCACAAAATTAAGGCATATTTATCATGGCATTGAAGACCTTTTGTTTTCCATTTATGTAAAATAATGAATTAAAGACAAAACCATGGGGAAATGTACTGCGTAAAGCAAAATATTTGTTAATCGTAAACCTTCATCCACTAAAATCAGCTATTTACTGGCTTGCAAATTTTGAGAGAAAAGAAAGAAAGAAAAAATATTTATTGACATAGTATAGGTACCAAGTGATAAGAATAAACATTAAGACATGTAAAATATAAAGGATTATTTAATAGTAGTTTATGAAACTGTTGCATAACAGGGGTTATTAAAACACGAGTGTGAGTTTAAAAACCGAGCCGTAGACGAGGTTTTTAATAGTATCACACGAGTGTTTTAAAAATATGGATAAATGGTTGTGAACATTTGAATATGTTTGGATTGGTGGAGCTAATCCAGTGGATTGGTGGAGCTTATCCAACGGATTGGTAAAACTTAAAATGGATTGGTTCACTTAACTAGTTATTTATCACAAGAGGATGCTGCTGTTTCCTTATCATTGTATTTGCGCTTACGTGCCCTTCGGAAAATGTTAGGACAATCAAAGGGCGCATTATTACTATCTTATTTCTAGGCACTGGCCTCTTCTTAGAATGAGAAGAGAATGGATCTTGATTGACGAACCAGATGAAAAAGAAGAACAATTTATGTAAAAATACTATTATAACATGGCATTTAAAAGTACACATTAGGTTGGTAACCCTACAAACGTACCCCATTAAGTGGAATGAACGAATTTTATATATGCAGGCGTCTTGAGGTAGTAATCAATATTAAAGGAACCTTTTTGAGCAGTGTGTCGACACCCGATTGTGTTTGAGAGCTTGTGAGAAATCGTCTTTCTTCAGCTTGGAGCAATCTTATTGAGTGTACTTATTGGAGTTATTGGTTGTGTGTGATTTATTCATTTTTAGGGTTTTGTACCTAAAAAACGGAACCCTTATAAGATCACTTTTTTGTCCGTCCCTCTGTCTGTCCGTCCCACTATTAATTCCCATTTTTATCGAGAACGGCTAAAATAATGCAGCTTATAAAGCACGCGTGTTTTTTAATTTACATTATCGCACTAGTGTTTTTTATTACTTTACAGTTTATTTTTAAATCTCAGCAACGGGTTTTTATGCCTAAACAATATTAAACATTTTTGTAAATAAATTAACTGTGATAATTAAAATATGACAAAATTAATAAACCTTTTAATTCATCAAATTGTTTATTTTTGTCAACAAATTAACGTTAATTTGTGTTATAATACATAATATAAAATATAAAAAAAAACAATTTATATTTATAATATTAGGCTGTTTGGCGGTTTAACCATAGGCACGGCGCGTGAAAAAATCAATCCGCGCGCCATTTTCACAAATTTAGTATTTTTTTTTTTTTTTTTTTTTATTTTTTTTTATTAATGATCCACTAAACTGGATAAAACACTTTTTTGTTAACAATATAGTAGTGGTTTCAAGGACATGACCAAGTGCTTATCCTTCTAGAAGTGGATACAACATGCAAGAAAGTGGATACAACATGCAAGAAGTATTATTCAAAATATTTCCACGCAAGTGTGTTGAAAAATGTCATATGAAATGCGTAAGCATTGTTATGTTCATTATCTCCATCACGCCCACGCCATAAGCTCGGGCTGCAATCCAGCCCCGAGTATAATGAGCATCTTAGCTCACTTGTATCAATTCAATGTTTGCAGTGCCCTAACAGGGTTCATGTACTCCAATATAATATCATTGTAATGATTACTTATTATAATATGTTCAATTGTTGATGTACATGTTGGCAAATAAATAAATAATGTACTTAACGCGTGTTACTTCTAACTGATGGCAGGGTCTACTATGCCTAGCCTACATTATACAAGTTGTTGATCTGTAACCGTGCCATATTTCTAGAGCAAATTATAAATAATGTGCTTAGTCATCTAAAAATACTTGACCAATTCTTTGATTATATTGTTACGAGCTGGGGGTTCGTATATGGATAGAAAGCCGATTATATGAGTAGAGAACACTTTATTACAGAACAATTACACTGAATCGCTAATTAACACACAAAGTTACTAGTTAAATCGCTCCGAGTATCGCTTCGATGTTATCGCTTGTATCGCTTGATCCAAACTGAACTCCAACTGAACTCCACTAGCGCTGAGCTGCGCCGTTTATATAGGCCGCGAGTCGTGGTACTAGAAAGTCCTCGAACGTCATCTATCCTTGTTATAAGATAACTCTTTCTCATTCGCACATTCTCTAAATAGAAAGCTCTCGAACCTCGTCGAACCTCATCTATCCTCTATCCCGTTCACTCACTTCTAGAATGAAATGTTCTCGAAGCTTGTCGAATCTCGTCTATCCTTGTCTTACAGTAGCGCTATCTTGCTCACTCTCTTCCAGAAGGTTCTTCGGCTATCCTTGTCTAAGATTTAGCTCTATCTCGCTCACTCTTCAACAATTTTACATGTGGGTGTCAAATGGGCATAAGGGGTCCTGAAAACGCCTGAAAACTGGTTTTCAGGAAATGTCGGCATCGGATTTGTTGGCTCCTGAAACGGCCTGAAAACATGTTTCAGGCGCCTGAAAACGACGGCAACTTAGTAAAAATTTCGATTCTTTGGTATGTGATAGAGCCTTCTCTGATACGGACTGAAAATGCATTTCAGCCTGCTGAAAACGTCTCTAAGTCCAGGAAAATCGAGGTTGAAGTATTTCAGTCCACTCTGCTTAACCCTCCGTCGTAACAATATAATACCCAAATTTTCACTTAGAAACATAGCGAGGGTTTGAGAATAAATCCCGAACGACAGTGAAAATAAGCCATCGGTGGCATCGTCAAAGGGTGAAAATACCTGCAAATTTATTTGGCGGTTTCGCACGCATCATTTTTGTGTAGCACGCGGCACACGGGGGGAATTTGTTTGTTTAAAACCGGCCAAGAGCATGTCGGGCCATGCTCAGTATTATAGGGTTCCTTAAGTAGGTGTTACAAACAAATCAAATCGAATATTAATCACGGCTATTTTAGTTTTTGCAATAGACGGCAGCATTGGCGACTCAGAGAGTGATGTCAGTAGCCGCTAGATGGCGCTATACAGTGCCAAATGTAATACACGGCACTTGACGCCAGCATTGGCGACCCAGAGAGTGTTGTACGACGCCGCTAGATGGCGCCAAATTTAAGAAGTGTGTCGTCAACATAACACAAAGTTACTTTTTGTGATTTTTTCAAATAGAAAGTAGCTAAAGGAGCATTATTTGCTATGATCATTTTTCTCTAAGGTCAATGACCTTTGAACTAGGACGTTTTAAGTATTTTTCAGTTTTCTGTCTATAACTCAAAAAATTATAATCACATTATACTCGAAATAATTTTAAAAGAGAGTTTTCACAAAGGTCTATCAATGTGGAAGATTATAAGTTTCTACGTTGCATAGTTTAGAAATGGCAGGGGGGGGGACACATTGCAAGCCACTTTGGCGGGCTATATTTCGCAGTTGGTACACCTGATAAAAAAGTGGTGTATGAAACATTACCATCATTTTAGTAGACCTATTCAATGATACCCCACACGAGGGGGTGCAGCGAAAAAAATATTTTTTTCCCCATTTCACATGTATGGGTGCCACCCCTAAAGAACGTAAAAACTATTTTTTTATTCTTTTAAAATTGAGATCTATATGCAGAGTATTTTTTAACAAAATTTCATTTACTTATGTTTATAACTGTAGAAGTTATTAAGCTGTAAAGGATTAGGACAGACGGACAGACGGACAGACGGACAGACGGATAGACGGACAGACGGACAGACGGACAGACGGACAGACGGACAGACGGACAGACGGACAGACGGACAGACGGACAGACGGACAGACGGACAGACGGACGGACATGACGAAACTATAAGGGTTCCTTGTAGGACTTCGGAACCCTAAAAATGGGTATTTAAAAAAAAAAAATGATTCGTGTTCAGCATCAGTGGTATTGTCACCTCCTTAAATATGGCTCGAAAACAGTGCAACACGTTGCAGAAGAAACCTCTGTAAATTTTTTTATTACAAGTTGTATGGCCCAGATGATTGTGCGTTGGCTATCAGTAGTCACGGAAATGGTTCATACATACAAATAGCACAACATATGCCAATTTAAACCTACAATATTGTGTCAAGGCAATACAGAGTGATTAAACATACCATTCCCTTCCCTTTCCATTTAGATAACACAACAAAAATGTACCTTTAGCATAAATTCAAAAGGCTCATTAACGCGTTGTTTGGCAAACTGTGTGGTATGAGGCTCGTTTGACCTCTAATAGCCGCCAGTCACGATAGCCGCACAGGGTCGAAACTAGCAAATTTGGGGCCCAATCATTGGGCCCCTTTTTATAAAACGTTTGTGTGTATTACATGTCACTTACACTGAACACCTATATCATCATCATTTCAGCCAAAAGACGTCCACTGCTGGACATAGGCCTCCCCCAAGCATCGCCACAACGACCGGTCCTGCGCTTCCCGCATCCAGCGGATTCCCGCGACCTTCACCAGGTCGTTGGTCCACCTTGTGTGCCTACCCACGCTGCGCCTTCCAGTGCGCGGTCTCCACTCCAGCACTTTACTGCCCCATCGACCACCCGTTTTGCGAGCAATGTGCCCCGCCCACTGCCACTTAAGTTTGGCAATTCTTCGGGCTATGTCGGTTACTTTCGTTCTCCTGCGAATCTCTTCATTTCTCATTTGATCACGCAGGACACTCCGAGCATAGCGTTCTCCATTGCCCTTTGAGTGACTTTGAGCCTCTTTTGAACACCTATATGGCGGCCATTAAATATTTGTTCCGCACGGGCCATCTGCTCGGAAGTCATGTTCAGATAATGCGTCAATCAAATCAAGCCTTTGACCAGTCTCGTTTATTTATATAGTGTCAATGCTGGCGATAACCGATACCATGCATTTAGTAAATTATTCTTAGTCCCCCAGTGATGGGTTTTTTCATCCGCTTTTTCATGACTGGTATGTTATTTTGCTTTAGTATTTTAAAGTAATTACAGCATGAAATTATTGATGGAACTCGATAAAAAAAACAATATTTAACACTAGCTGTGCCCGCGGCTTCGCAGGCGTAATGAAATTAAATATAGCCTATCTTACTTCTGCATAAAGTAGCTTAATGATGAAATTATTATTAAAATCGGTTCAGTAGTTCAGAGTTTATCTGTCCTCTTTATAATATTAGTATAGATAAAATAGCAAGGTAAATCGAAACTTTACTATGCATGCGATTAGCTGTTTCTCAAAAGCTCAAACAGAAATTCATCGTTTTATAAATAAATGGTATTTATGATTTCGTTATAAACATGAAGTGTAGTGTTTGAGGATCGAGTCACCCATGTCCGTAGGAGAGTACCTCTTTTCCGAAACCCTACACGTGATCCCTAGGTAGTGCAAATCAGGTGACATACTGGTGGTAGGCCATGGCCGACGGCTTGCGACCACCCACCGGGCAAAGACCAAGCGACCTAGTCGTGTTCCGGTACGATGCCTGGTGTAGTCACTTTAGAAGATGGGTCGAAATATTTCACTGCCATCCTCTCACCTTTGCTGGGCAAGCGTGATCCTCGTCGACCGCACCATCGCTTAACATCAGGTGGGGTGGCGTCAAACGCAAGCCCGTTAAGCATAAAAAAAGTGTAACATTTTCACAAAGTTTTCGTTAAAATGTGCCTTACATGCTATATAGGTACGTCTCACAGTTATTGGGGCCCCTATTATTAAGGGCCCTTAAGGGCCCTATCATCAGGGGCTCCAAGGCACTGCTCGGGTTGTAGCTACGAGCCTGAGGGTGCCTCGTCTTCCTACATCATTACCCCTTGTTTGTATGTAAATCTGCCATCATTACTGCTTTCTATAATTGTAATAAAATTCAATTACAGTAGTGTAATCTCATTAAGTTATGGCTTATTTCACTTTAAGGTTGAATTGTATTCTACTGAATCGGGATTTGTAGTTTGTTGGAGTATATCCTTTTATTTTTTAAGTATTTTAAGTTACTTTAAGGCAGGGTATGCATACATTACAATAGTAGGTACATTTTGATACAGTACAAGTGAGCTAAGTTGGCTATTATACTCGAGGCTGGATTGCAGCCCGAGCCAAAGGCGAGGACGTAATGGAGCCGAGAGTATAATGGTCCATGCTCACTTGTGGAATACGACGTTTTTCAACACACTTGCGAGGAAAAAAAAAAAATTTTAGACAAATATTGAATTTGTGAAAAATGGCGCGCGGATTACTGTAATCGCACGGTGGTCGGTGACGTATAGCTAAGAGCGCCGCCAACAGCCTAATATTAAAAATATAATAAATTGTTTTTTTATTTATAACACAAATTAATGTTAATTAGTAGTCAAAAAAAAAAAAAAATTAGATGAAATTAAATGTTTATTTACCATATTTTAATTAGCACAGTTGATTTATTCACAAATGATTGATATGCATTATGAAACTAAAAGCGGTGCAATAAGAGCCACTGTACGAGCAGGTGTGTTGAAAATTTATTTTTGAGAAAAAAAAAATTACGTACCAAGTAAAACCTCTTAATTGCTTTTTACAAGCTAAGTTTGTGAGCTTAGCTAAGCTATGGAAATTCAGCAACCCTACTTTTGAGTTTTGCTCTCAAACGCTCGCTAACGAATGCTCGTTAAGAGATGCTCTCTAGTAAATAGTCGCTAACGAATGTTTGCTAACGAATGCTTGCTATGGAATCATTCATCATTTCAGTCGAAAGACGTCCACAATCGAATGAATGTTTGCTATCGAATGCTAGCTAGCAAATGCTCGCTAACAGATGCTCGCTACCGAATTTTGGGGACAGGAATAATGGGGACACAACTTTAACTATATATTTCATGTTACATGTAAACTTTTCATAGGAACTTTGTATAGTCTATAGTTTGTGTATAATGTTAGGATTTGATTGTTAGGTGTAAGTAATTGTTTGTATATATTTTTGTTTCATATTTTTGGACTTTGTGTTAACCTTCTCAATCGCATTGGGCTAGCCTGTAATGATAGATGTAAGTTGTGATAAATAAATAAATAAACTTTTAAGAATCGGTGACCTTTTCCTTGGCGGTAACCCCACAGTCTATTATGGTAGGTACATAAGTGCTAAATGTGAAAAAACAATATACATATTCACATTTTATCCTTCGCGGAAGTTATAAAAGGCGGTTAATTGCGTAACGGTGTTGATATAGTGTTTGTGAGCGTGCGAACGAGTAATAATAATATTATGTTACTGCACAGTGCGATATCCAGGATATTTAATACGTTCAAACATATGAGTTTAAAACAGTTAGTTTATTTTTTTAACAACTATGTTTGGGTCTAGAAAGACTAGAAATGAAAATCATTATTTTAGACGAAGCTACTGCCATCTTACCTGCACAATTTATTTACTGGGGAATGATGATATCTCAGAGTTTAGATTTGTTATCAGGCCTTCAGGTTTCTAACTGCGTCACACAACTTTTTGAAGTAAAACTTCTTTACGAACGCTTGACTTGGGGAGTAAGCTGGTGAATCCGTTACGAAAAGTTTGATCGTGTTACGAAAAGGCTGATCGGGCGAAGCGAACGGAAGTTGAGAGGGAGATATAAGTTAGTTAAGGTAGAAAGAGAGAGAGTTACGTTTCGTATATTACTGTAGGGGCAAGAGAGAGAGGTGCGAGCACCGTTTTTTTTTGTGAAATTTTACTTCATTTGTGTGGTCTAAAGCACATTCGTTTTTTTTTGTTAATCTTCTCCCCACACCGGATTTCTCTTTTGACGTGGGTGCGCTTACTAACACAAATATCACATGCACTATTTATTTATTTATTTATTACATACGGAAAACAAACAGTAGCATATTAAGCGTATAAAATGGTTTCTTAATAGTAATCTTAGCAAATATACTAACTACTACATTTTCCACAGAAAAGATAAAATTTTGAACTGTTAGCAGTCGTTAAATGTTGTCAGGGTTAACTAACTGTAATAGAAAACAAAATTAATAGAATAAAAAATCAATCAAAGCAAAAAAAAATACGGGTCGGGCAAAGTGTTATTCGGTTTTTTCATTAGGAAATTCTCAGTAGCAGCCCGGAGTCTGGATTTGTGCCCGGTTAATGGCAATAGGCTTGCCCCCTATTACATGGGACTTACAACATAACTGGCGAAATGTGGGTGTACTATACACCTTTGCCTACCCCTGATGCATGGCTGATACAGGCGTGATGTTATGTTATGTTATGTTAAAAAATCAATGTAGCAACTAAAAATAATAAAACACAGACCAGGAACAACTAACCAACAAACAAACCAGGATCACACAAATATTTGTTCCGTTCCGGGAATCGAAACCGCGACTCTTGGCCCAGTAGCCAATTACTCAACCACTGCGCCAATCATGTCGTCAAAACTACTGTAGTGACTGATGCTATTCCGATAAAAATTAGCACCGACAGATGAATGAGATGTTGGGTTTATATCCAAATATTTTTTTTTTTACAGAAATACCCCACACTGTCCCTTCATCATTTCAGCCGAAAGACGTCCACTGATAGACATAGGCCTCCCCTAAGCATCGCCTGAAACGTGGTCGCTCACAATGGGCCTGATAAGAAGGCTCAAAGTCACTAAAAGGGCAATGGAGAGGGCTATGCTCGGAGTGTCCCTGCGTGATCGAATCAGAAATGAGGAGATTCGCAGGAGAACGAAAGTAACCGACATAGCCCGAAGAATTGCCAAACTTAAGTAGCAGTGGGCGGGGCACATTGCTCGCAGAACGGATGGCCGATGGGGCAGTAAAGTTCTGGAGTGGCGACCGCGTACTGGAAGGCGCAGCGTGGGTAGGCCCCCCACAAGGTGGACCGATGACCTGGTGAAGGCCGCGGGAATCCGCTGGATGCGGAAGGCACAGGACCGGTCGTTGTGGCGATGCTTGGGGGAGGCCTATGTCCAGCAGTGGACGTCTTTCGGCTGAAATGATGATGAATGATGAAGCATCGCCACAACGACCGGTCCTGGTCATGTTGGGGGTTGGGGGGATATGCCATAATCCCCACGCTTGGCAGGCGGGTTGTCGATCGTAGTTTAGTGGTTAAATACTCACGGCCAAAATTAATATCCAATCTATCCCCGATTTACCCTACTGAAGATAGAAATTTGACATATTTTGTATGGAGCTTATGTCAAATTCCTATCTCTAGTAGGGCAAATCGTGGATAGATTGGATATTAATTTTGGCCGTCAGAGAACGCTGCTGCCTATCCTCTAGTGAATCCCTTAGTCGCCTTTTACGACACCCATGAGAAGATATAAGCTGGTGCAATTTTTGCGTCCGGCACCACACGGAACAATGTCCCTTGGGTGGTGCTAATTTAATAACAACGGCAGGTCCTAACTGGTGACCTGACTGCTGAGGGCTAACTGCTCATAGTTTTACAAAACGATTAATTAATTAATCAACTCATATGATCCCTTTGTCCCTAACTTCGGTTAGCTTGTATCTTGGGGACTACTTTCCCTACTTAAGTGATACATATCTTGATTTTTAGGGTGCCGTACCCGAAGGGTGTCGAACGGGACCCGTAATACTCTCATTACGCTGTCCGTCCGTCCATCCGTCCTGTGTCACAGGGCTGCATCTTTTGAACGGTAATAGGTAGCCGGGTGAAATTTTATCAAAATATGTGTTGCTATGACTTCTATCACGACAAATACTAAAAATAAAAAAAGTCTAAAACCAAAGGGGGTCTACTCCATACAAAAAAACCCCTTTGGTTTCCACACAAAAAACCTCAATAGACATGCATTTTTTTCAATGTTAACGTTTTTGTTCCTGCTCTATTTTCAAAACAGTAATACATACCAGCGTCAAACTTAGTCTGATTATAGTAAATACTATGTAGTTTAGTAACAAATAATAAAAATAGGGTAAACATTGACATATGTGGTGGTACCTGCGTAAGAAAGATATGCAAAAATTTATATTTCGCTCACGGTGCGTTGATGTCTTTTGATGAACTCTCGTAAATTAAATCAGTTTCTATGGGGTATCAGGTCGATGCGTGGTACGGAACCCTTACTTCACGAGTCTGACTCACACTTGGCCCGTTTTTATATTTACGGCAACATAGAGAATAATATAATTTATCGGCAGTATTTAGCCCTTCAAAAAAGTTTTCCAATTATCCTAAATATTATAATACAATATTACTGCCGCTTCAAACAATAATCGTTTTAGTTCTGCCGTTTACTCAAGCAAGAAGACAAAGGAGTTTCAACAAAGCGTTGCGTGTGAAGAAAAAACAACAATAAATTAACATTTAATCAGTTTTTCCATAGAGCACACAAACAAAACTATTTGCCTCACAAATAGCAGTTATTTTAAGTTGCTCTACGAATATGATTACCAACTTTGAATACTAATGGCTGGTTCACATTATTGCAGTAGTAATCCAGTCCAGCGATCCAATTCAGCGCTTGGTTGCAACTAGAATAATCTAGATAGCGTTTGATTCCAGTACAGTTCTGAATCCAGTGAGACATCCATTCTAGTAACTGGTTTTTTGGTCAGCTTCTCAATCCAGCGTGACTGGAATTGCTTGGACAGACAATCCACTATAACTCCAATGCTTTTCTTTTTGAAATCATTGTTACTTTAGTGTTTACAATGCAACTGCTTTTAAACGAATACTAAATATATACTGTAACAATAATAAATGTCATCATCATCATCATTTGCATCAGCTGGACAAAGGCCTACCCCAAGCATCGCCACAACGACCGGTCCTGCGCATGTTGGGGGGATATGCCATAATCGCCACGCAGTCGAATACTCAGAGAACGCTGCTGCCCATCCTCTGGTGAATCCCTTAGTCGCTTTTTACGACACCCATGAGAAGATATAGGATGGTGCAATTCTGTACGTCCGGCACCACACGCAAGTAAATGTAAATAATATTATTTTTTGTCTTGGACCGTATTAAATTTCGTCCGTGACATTCAAAATAAGGTCCAGTTGAAAACCAGCGCCAGACACTAGTTGTCTGGCATTTTCGCTGAACTGAGCCCATTTGCGCAGCCGTGGGGCACACAATGATACTTTAGGAGTAAGTTGAGATATAGTGGTATGATAAAATTGTATTATTTTGTTATTGTATGCCTCTGACTGAAGACACTAAATCATTTTTCTTTCTTTCTAATATAATGTAATATTACCCATACTTCGCATTCGATCCAGTCCAGCACGGATTCTCTCGCTTCCGGCCGTGGTTCTGTCTATGGTCGGAAGCGAGAGCGCTTGGGAAGGCGTCGTCTCCTTCTGCGAGGAGGTGATGCTCGCTAAGGAGGCGGCGGAGAGGGTTCGAGAGGCGATAACCTCTCTTCCCATCCGCAGGAGGGGACCTGGGCATCGTAGGAGGGCGTATGCTGACCTCCAGCCACCCTAGGTGTGGACCTGCGGGCGGCCGGCTCGGGGTGGCCCGCCGCCTGACCAGTCAAGACCCGTGACGGTGGTGCGTTGTGTTCCGCGCGCGCCAGTCCAGAGGAGGGTGCGGCCGATGTACATGCCGCACGGGGGGAAGGGGCTCGCCTATTAGTGGCGAGCCGGGACCTGCTGGGGATGGTTGGGCGTTTACAGGAATTTTTCCCACGCCCCCGGCCAAGGGTCATTAAAGGAACACCGTGGTGGTTTTTAGTCGGAATGAGTCCGACACTGGCTCCGCCTTCCCCGGGCGGAGTGCTTCCATGAGGATTTTCCCCACGGCAAAAAAAAAAGTCCTGCGCGGATTAAAGTTACTGGATCCAGTGACTGGAATAATGTGAACAAGCCATTAGTATTCATAGTTAGTGTAAGTTAGTATAATCATATTCGTAGGGCCACGCCATGTTAACGCACATTAAATAGATTAGTTTTTTCAATACGTAATTATGGGGGTAATTTCTTTATTGAGGTAGCGTTTGGCTTATCGTTAGTTTGCGGCTTGTAATTCTAGTAGTTACGGTTGTATTGAATTTGATGCTTTTGATATGAAATGGATCCCAAGGAAAGTTTACTGCAGTGGTAATTGGAAGACAAGTTTAACGTTGTGGATGTTTGGAGGCACTTGTTATGGTATTGGGGCCAAACTGAGACATAAAGATGGAAGTTTCATGTGATAGTAACATATCTTAGCACCAGTACACGGCATTTTTTATATTATTGGATGGTGAAACGAGCTAAAGGCCCACCTGATGTTAAGCGGTTACCTTTTCCTATAACAACTGCAATACCACCTAGGCTGTTGCTTTTGTCAGACGTTTTACACTGGTGACCTGTGGGCGAACTTTACGCAAAGAGTCTACAGCGCCTTGCGCGTCCAGTATAATAATGTGTTCAGGGCACTGTTCTGGCTCCCTCGATATTGCAGTGCATCCGGCATGTTTGCGGACGCCAGCATAGATGCCTTCTACGCCATTATGCGTAAAAAGGTGGCGTCGGTGTTGCGGCGTGTGCGAGGGAGCCCGAACAGTGTGCTGAGAATGATAGGAGATAGAAACGATACCGTACTGCTCAGTAGATTTACTGAACTCCATGTGTTCGGAGTAAAGCGAGCCTACTGTGCAGACGGAGTGTGTTCTAGCATAATAATAAAATTGTGAATTGTGCCTATGGACTAAGTTGTCTGATAATAAATGATTTTTATTTATTTTTATTTTTAAATGTTATGCAAGTCGGTTCGCCAAACAGACATGAACATGAAAAGTCTCACGTGATTGTAATTTCAACGGCATCTATATATGCAAGCATTACTTTTTACTAAACGAGATTCGAAAGATTCGATCCAAGAGTTAATGTTGCCACTAGAAAAATAGGTTTTTTTTAATCTATTCTACTGGGGCCGTATTATGAGCTTTTAAAAAATCATGCAAGTTCCAGGCAATCCATTTAACTGCCTTGTAAAATGTCGTATTATGACATGCGTAAACCTGGCTGACTTCTGGATGGATAAGTTGTCTATGGCTGTCTTTTAACTTTTGACGGTGACGTTTAGGAACAAGATTAATTTTTTTGTCGGTAAGTTACGGTTTTAATTTTGTAATGTATTGATATTAAAAATTCAAAATATAAGTTGCATGAACACAAAAGTATAATTAAATATTTAAAGCATCGTATTTTGCCTACAATAAAAATAATAATGTGTTGATTTTACCACATTTTACTAAATGTATATTTATATGAATGGTTCACGGTGTTACGCTTCCGAACGACACCCCATTTAAAACTATTTAAAAGTCAGCGGGAAGTTAATCGTAGGTGGACAAAGAGTATTTAATCACTACGTTTAACGTTTAGTAGGTGGGAACAAAGAGATTTCAATACATCTTATTATTTTCTTATTACTTTAAATTAATGTTTTAAACAATACGTATTAGAATGGCGTAAGTGCTATGTGTGATGTTATTTGGCTTAAAATATGTAATAAAATACAAAGAAAATAATTTTCCATTTCATGTTATTTAGTTCAGACACAGACATAGTAAAAAATATAGACCAAGTGCTGCGAACAATCCTACTGAAGCCACCAAAACCGTGCTCCTCCGTGTACAAACCAGCGCTCACGCACACACATGCACATCAAACCATGCTCACCGCTCTCAGTACACATGTCGCGGCATCGTCTAGTAAGCATGGCCAAAAATATATCTTTCAAGAGCATATGTGTGCGTGAGCACTGGTTTGTTCACGGAGGAGCACGGTTTTGTTGGCTTCATTATGATTGTTCGCAGCACTTAGTCTATATTTTTTAATATGTTGTGAATGTCTGCCTTGAAGCGTCGCTTTCCAGAAACGCAATTACTTCGTAATAATCGCAAATGTTAGTGTTAGAATTATTATTGTGGATTATTATTACCAAATCTTACCAAACGAACTCAAAGCAATTCAATAAAAGGTACTCTAAGACAGCTTTTACTGACTGGTTTCTAATGTCACTTATTGACTGAAAAAAACAGAAATGAAACGTCAAATCAGCGTTCATAATACGGTTATCGCCAGCCAGTCAGCCAAAATACGGGCAGAAGTCGGCTTGTAGTGTCACGTGACCGCTGACTCGCTGGCAATTGAGTTACTAATACGAATTTGCCAGGCAGTTCACTTTACAGCGAGAACTGCCTGGCAATAAGAGTTCATAATAAGGCCCCTGGTCTTATTAATAAACGTTGTATAGCGGTTGAATAGTTACACAACGATTTCTCACTTTCTGTCATCAGTAAAATGACATTCGAAAGAAGAAGACAACGCATTGTGTAACTATACAACCGCTATACAACGTTTATTAGTAAGGGGGTAAATAGTTTGATACATAATGGCATCGCAAGTCGGTTCGCCAAACTGAGACATGAAGATGGAAAGTCTCATGTGATTGTAATTTCACCGGCACCCGTACCCTTCAGACCGAAACACAGCAATGCAAGCATCACTATTTGGCGGAGGAGTAGGTACGGTGGTAGTACTTAACCGTTTAAAAGATACAGCCCTGTGACAGACAGACGGACGGACGGACAGACAGCGTAGCGAGAGTAATAGGGTACCGTTTGGCACCCTATGGGTACGGAACTCTAAACAAAAGTGTCACAACGATCAACATGATCTACAGACAAACTACGTATCCCAATAAAGCAATTCGAATTTCAATCTCCTTTATATATTATTTATAACACGAAATATTCCTTTCATGAAACCCGCGGCTTAAATGAGACGAATAACACCCCATTTGTCAAAAACGAGCTTTACGAGAAAATAATAACATGTATCAAAATGTATTGAATGGGCTTTTACAAGGGGCAGCCATTTTTTTTTTTTTTTTTTTTTCAGTAATGTCATTTGCTGTTCCACCGAACTGGTTGCGAATTTTGTGACGAAGTTTAAACTTCGTTAAAGTTTAACTGGGTTAGAAAATAAAAACCGGCCAAGTCCGAGTCGAACTCACGCGGTAAGGGTTCCGTATCACCTATCGACCTGATACCCCATAGAAACTGATTAATTTACGAGAGTTAATTTTTAGGGTTCCGTACCCGAAGGGTGCCAAACGGGACCCTATTACTCTCGCTAAACTGTCCGTCCGTCTGTCTGTCACAGGGCTGTATCTTTTGAACGGTAATAGGTAACCGGTTGAAATTTTCTCAGAATATATATTGCTATGAGGTGTATCACGTCAAATACTAAAAACAAACTTGGTCAGATTATAGTGAATATTATGTAGATTAGCAGCAAATACTAAAAATAAGACAAACAGACGTATGTGGTGGTACCTGCGTAAGAAAGAAATGCAACAATGCATATTTGCACACTGTGCGTTGATGTCTTTTGGTAAAAACTCGTAAATTAAATCAGTTTTTATGGGGTATCAGGTCGTTGAGAGGTACGGAACCCTTACTGCGCGAGTCCAACTCGCACTTGGCCGGTATCACCACATACGTCAATGTTTGCCATATTTTCAGTATTTGTTGCTAAGCTACATAGTATGCACTATAATCAGACCAAGTTTGATGCTACCAGCATCACATTTTGTATTACATTTTGAAGATAGAGCAGGAACAAAAACGTTGAAAAAAATCCATGGCAATCGGCTACCTATTACCGTTCAAAAGATACAGCCCTGTGACAGACAGAGCGTAGCGAGAGTTATAGGGTCCCGTCTGGCACCCTATGGGTACGGAACCCTAAAAATGCTTATGGCTTAAGGTTAAGATAAGATTATCGTAACCCTTTCTAAAAAATAAATTAAGAAACTTCGAGAGTCCAGCAGATTCTTAAGTAATTAAAAAAAAAAAAAAAGGTTTACTTACTATTTTTTAAGAAATATCAGATATCATAACACGACAATTGTGTTTAAATTGGTGAAAACAAGTACTCGCCCATTGTACGGCCCTTGACCTCATGGTCAGATGGCTCTAGTTGAAATTATGATTCTTATTCTTTATTGTACACACAGATATACACTTATATTACAGTAGGAAAGTTTATGTACATCGGCGAGCTTAACTCAGAACTGAGTTTTCTAACAGCAAACCTTAGAGCGATGGAGAGATGTTGAATGTAGAGGACAGAAACAAGTGCACAACATAAATTAAACCTACTTTATTTACTTACAGTACTAGCTAATAATAATATAAATAATATATAGATACTTAAGTATATATAATATATGCATTCATATATAACATAACATAACATCACGCCTGTATTTCCCCGAAGGGGTAGGCAGAGGTGTAATAGTACAGCCACATTTCGCCAGTTATGTTATAGTCCCATGCGAGCCTATTGCCATTGACCGGGCACAAATCCAGACTCCGGGCTGCTACTGAGAATTTCCTAATGAAAAAACCCAATAACACTTTGCCCGACCCGGGAATCGAACCCAGGACCCCACGCTCAGCAGTCGAGCTTGCAACCACTAGACCAACGAGGCAGTCAATATATATATATATATAGATATATAATAATATGAGTTCTGAAAATCATTTTTTTTTCTTATTGCTTATGTCCAGCATTTGACTGCGATGGGCTGAATGGATTGATGTATTTATTAATAAGCGAAGGACAAACAACTCCTTTGAACAAAATGAACCTTCGGTATAAACTAGGAAACTGAAAGGGTATAATAAACATGCAATTTACCTTTTCTCCTGAACCTCGGTTTAACTCCATCGAAGGTCAAAGGCCCGACAATCGATAGGGACCCTTAGAGACCCGTGTCTTGTCACAACACTGTTCTTACAGCCAGAGGAACCCTTTTAAGGGATGTTTGCTTTCGACATGAAACTTTACATATGTACGCTGTATTGAAAGAGTTCTTTCATATATTATTCAGTCGAAGATTTTTATGAAACAGTCAAAGCTGGATTGGTATGATGTGTTGCGATCCCACGAGTGTTTTAATGTTTTTCTTATAGGAAAATCAGTGACAAGCTCTGCAAAAGAAGAAGTTTATTTTTACAAGCTTATTTTTCGTTTGTATGAAAGTCTTTTTGGTTCAAAATAATAATAATAATAAATATTTTACGGACATTTTTACACAGCACCATTTAGTCTCAAACTAAGCAGAACTTGCACTATGGGTACTAGACAATGGATGTAATACTTTTTTTTTTGTATATACATACTTATAATACATAAGAAACACCCAGACCAACACAAACACTTATGTTCATCACACAAATATTTGTGTCCTGTAGGAATGGAACCCACGATCTCGTGATCAGCAGTCCGACACTCGAACCACTAGAACACAGACGTCGTCAAAATCCTACTAATATCCTACTTCCTACTAATATTATAAACGTGAAAGTTTGGTAAGACGTTTGTATGTTTCTTACTCTATCACGCTGTAATGGCTGAACAGATTTAGTTGAAATTTGGTACACAGATATAAAATAACCCACTTTAACATACAAGCTACTCTTTATTCTGGAAAGATAAACAATTTCCGAAGCATACGTGATAAGTCCTTTTGTAATAAACCAAATTATACGCGGGCGAAACCGCGGGCGTTCAGTTATTTTGTAAAAAAAATCGCCCACTTGCCGGCCCCCGATCGAGCGAATTTTTGGCTTAATGTTAGTTCGGTGGAAATGCAATATAATGGTACCAAAGCTGGTCAGATGATGGACCTGAAAGGAAAAGCTTGCTATCAAGAAGTTGTTTTAATTTCACACCTCTTTTTGTATTCCGTGTTCAAACAAACAGCATTTTTATATCCATCATCGAAGAAACTGAATCATGACGGGTAGTTATTCCCAAAGAATTCTATTCAGTAACAGTTATGGTAAAAGCAGACAAAACACGAAGGCGAAGAGATGGTAAAGGTCACGGGAGTCCGCTGGATGCGGGAAGCGCAGAACCGGTCGTTGTGGCAATGCTTGGGGGAGACCTATGTCCTGCAGTGGACGTTTTTTGGCTGAGTCATGAGTCATATGTCATAAATAATTTATTTCAGAACAAAAATACATTTGTGTCGAAATTAAATAGAATTTGTAAATAACCTACACAATAAAATAATACTAAAATTGAATAATGTTGTTTCCAAATACATAAACCAATCATCATCATCCTACTGCCCTAATCCCAATTTATTTGGGGTCAGCGCAGCATGTTTTTATCATACACCAATGATCATATGTTGTCATAAACCATAATCTACATAAAAAAAATATACAAATCGATTAGGTACATGTCACATCCAATTAATTCAAATACTTACAGATTAAAAAAAACTAATGACATGCATAAAAATTTATATGTCAATATTACAACATAAATCATCTAATCAAATATCTAAGGTAGTAGCTGAAATGATGATGATGATGAAAAGCAGATGAGTTGAGAAATAATTTAGATAGAACACTCGAAACCATAAACATAATCTCCCTCTCAATCAAATCTTTCCCAGGAAGTAGTAGAAATATAATATCAGAAAATCTTTGCTTCGAAATTTTCCACCTCTTACGGCTAATACAATACCCTATTGAGCTCTAGTCTTCCAGAATATGAGCTTGATCCAATAATAGCTCTATTGTCCTTAAGTGTCTGTTCAATTAAGAGAATCACTTTCTAAAGAACTTCACCATTAATTGGTGATATAATAAAATTAATAGCTTAACCTTATTGTGTTTGTCAATGGATTGTGAGAATGGTGCTTTTAAATATTAGTGAATTTCCGATTTCGAGGTAAGGGAAATACATAAAGGTATTATCAGTATAGAAATGTCTTTGGGGAAATAATGTTTTGAAATTATTTCCTGAATGATATTTATTTGGTTATTTTATGGCTGCCTAGTCACTGGAGAGAGAAATTTTCAAGTCCGTATTACGGAGGTTTCTCAAGTACAATTTAATCTTACGGAATTTTAACTAAAGGGGAATGTAGCAGCCAAGTGGCGCCCCCATCAGTAAAAAAAATATTACTCGCTGAATACATCATTTATCGAAAATTCGTTTTTACAAATTGAAGTACAGGTATTGTAGTTTAATCAAAAACTATTAACTCTGTAAAATATAGTTCGCTGTAGTCATAGAATATACTGGGTGTAAGGGGAACGCTTCCGAAAACGATGATAGGTGCTGGTGATTACTGATACGAAACCACGAAAAAAAAATGCGATTCTTTTTTTAGATTTTTTCATAAAAAAAAATTTGCATTTTTCGTACATAACCAGCTTTGGTCAGTTAAATAAAACTCATACATAATGAAAAATGCAAAAAAAAATAAGAAAAAATCGAAAAAAAGAATCGCATTTTTTTTTCTGGTTTCGTATCAGTAATCACCAGCACTATCACCTGTCTTCGTTTTCGGAAGCGTTTCCCTGACACCCTGTATAGTAACGACCTGTAGTTGTAGATGGAAAAAAAGCCAAAAATGGCCGTTTTTCACACTTTTTCTATCTAAAACTACAGCGAACTATATTTTACAGAGTTAATAGTTTCTGATTAAACTTCAGTACCTTACTTCAATCGTTAAAAAGGAATTTTCGATGATGAGTGACTGATGGCGCGCCACTTGCCTGCTACATTCCCCTTAAGGATAGAATCGTTACTTAAGCATCGGTCTTGTTCCAATACGGTAATTATAAACTTTTCTCCCACTTGCTTGGAAATTGGTTCATTATTCAAAAAAAAGAATACAACAATCGGCTCTTTTCCGTACGCAACGAAATAACAGGCCAGTAATAAGCAACACGACAATAATAGAAATTGCTGGACACTTTTTATTTTTAAATTTGCTACCGAGGTTTTTAAGCACACACTTATATAAATTAGGTGTTTTTAGGTACAAAATATTTATCGTTATAAAGGCTAAAAGCACTTTTTTTTTTCATAGCTTTGAAAATAGAACCGCGCGCGGTCCTATTGAAGCGAATGAAAATTAGATACCGTTGAATTAATTTGTGTATTTTTTCCTCGCAAATGAGAGAAAAGTACTATACAAGTCTCGGCCGAAATAGCAATTAACGTCCTCGTTTAGTTAAAAAGGACTCGGCTGGCGCCTCGTCCTTTTAAAAATCACTTGGGAAGTACTCGGCTTCGCCTCGTACTTCCAATATTACTCGGCGTCAATTGCTTCATTTCCGGCCTCGACAGTAATGTACTATTTCAACAACATAGCATACGAATATAACCTGAAATGACCAGGAACTATCAACGTATGAACAAAAAGGCCGGCTCGAAGGACCAAAATGTACGAGCAGTTTATTCGTACACTGAAATGTTGTATGTTATCGATGAGGACGGGATTTTTTCAGGAATAAAATCACTGATCCGTGTCCGTCTTCAAAGAGAGCGTTTATTGCACTAAATAGGTATAAAAAGTAGGTATTAAAAAATATTGACGACGTCTGTGGTCTGGTGGTTCGAGTGTCGGACTGCTGATCACGAGGTCGTGGGATCGATTCCCACAGGACTTGTGTGATGAACATTAGTGTTTGTGTTGGTCTGGGTGTTTCTTATGTATTATAAGTATGTATTTACACAAAAAAAAGTATATAAGTATTATATCCATTGTCTAGTACCCATAGCACAAGCTCTGCTTAGTTTGGGACTAGATGGTGATGTGTAAAATGTCCCAAAGATATTTATTTTAATTTTTATTTATTTATATTACAAACATTGCGCGTGGAAGCCACGGTTAGGCGCAAATTCAGCGAATGTTAAATAACGCTTGTTAAGGTAAAAGGTTACAAGACACAAGACAAGACACAAGACAATTCATGTGGCGATGCCCGTACAACGTATTTAATCAATATTCGGCCTCATTATTGAACAATCGTATTAAATATTGTCATTACTTGAAAAAAAAAACGACTGTCCTATGAATTGCTTGGATATTGCTTTTTACACTTCAAAATATCCTATTAATTGCTTGGATATTGCTTTTGAAGTGTAACTTTGCAATTTTATTGAACTTTAAAAGTAAAACGATTCATTGAACTGCCATTCTGTTGTGTATGTTACTTTCAGAAATTGCAGGGCCGTATTCAGGCTGTCCGATTAGTATATTTTGCCTTTTCTACCTGTCAAAAAATCTTACGCAAAGGATTTTATTTGGTCTTGTACAGGCTTTCTATTTTTAAGCTATTGCATAGCTTCTATCGCGGGCCTTGAGCGTGGAGACCGAATCCAGAAATTCCGTAACGAAAATAACCTAACACCCCCCATTCCGACCGGCACAGCGGTGATACTTTTTAGTTTTGCCATCTATCGATGAATAGCAGAACTTTTAATGACTTTTTGAAATATCACGCTTGTCTCTTTAGTTCTGCAAATCGTCTCTAGGTGGCATTGATTGTATCGGCGTTACTGCGCTTAAGCTATTGCATAGCTTATATCGCGGGCCTTGAGCGTGGAGACCGAATCCAGAAATTCCGTAACGAAAATAAGCTAACACCCCCCGCTACGACCGGCACAGCGGTGATACTTTTTAGTTTTGCCATCTATCGATGAATAACAGAACTTTTAATGACTTTTTGAAATATCACGCTTGTCTCTTTAGTTCTGCAAATTGCCTCTAGGTGGCATTGGTTGTATCGGCGTTACTGCGTATGCGTAATCTCCCTCTTCGCCCCGCAATCTGGTGACTCATGCCTGCTTAGAGTTTCAGCGTTAGGGCACCTCCTCTTTGTATTTATTTACATAAAAAATGCTATGCAATAGCTTAACCGCGGCAGTCTCCGAGTGCCACACGTCTTTTTTTATTTAATTGTTTTTCATTTTGTTCTTGCCTGTAATAAACCCCTACTACAAATTTCTTTCTTTATATTATTTTAGCTGCCTTTAATGACCACCACGATTGAGCAAGTAGTCACCCAAATATTATTATTAAAATTTCATTTTATACTGACTGGTAGACAATGAAAAATAACTGGTATTGTTTCCAATGGTTCATCATCATCATCATCATTTCAGCCGAAAGACGTCCACTGCTGGACATAGGCCTCCCCCAAACATCGCCACAACGACCGGTCCTGTGCCTTCCGCATCCAGCGGAAGGCACAGGACCGGTTGTTGTTTCCGACAATGGTTATCGGAAACAATATGGGAACACGTATATTTGTTGTGTTTTTAGTAAAATTTAATAATAAAACGCAGACGAAAAAGATTTTCTTCCCTATTAAAATATTTAGGATATATAATAGTGCTTAATGTACCGCGGGTCCTTTGATTACAAGCTGAATGGGGAGCTTAATTACCTCCTAACTCATTACGTTATCCATGCCCAAATTTAGTGACTACCTATTAATGTAATAAGCGACAGTAATCGACCACGTTATTACGACTGGCAACGATTTTTGATTTTAATTCGATGTCGATTGAAGGAAATTAGTTAACTCCGTTAGGTGCCTGTCGATATGCGAAAAACTGCCACATTTGTCACTTTTTGTATATACAACTACAGTGAACTATAATTTACAGAGTTAATAGTTTCTAATTAAACTACAGTACCTGTACTTCAATTGTTAAAAAAGGATTTTCGATAAATGACGTATTCAGCGAGTAATAATCTTTTTACTGATGGGGGCGCCACTTGGCTACTACATTAAGAATTATTTTGTATAGTCGAGGAAAGAAAGGGTTCGTCAATTTTCAAATTCATTGACCACATGTTACCTATCCAAATTGCGAGCGAGAGATTATAAGGTAGGTGTACACACGGCTACACATCAAGCTGTATATGTCCAGTATAAGCTGACCTCGCATTGTATAGGTTTTCCTTCCAACGCGAGGTCAGCCTTTACTGGTTTTGTACAGCTTGATGTGTAGCCGTGTGTACGTGCAACTGTTAAATAAACAACTGTCTTTATACTGGGTGTCAGGGAAACGCTTCCGTAAACGAAGATAGGTGATAGTGCTGGTGATAACTGATACGAAACCACAAAAAAGATGCGTTTCTTTTTTAAGATTTTTTCATATATTTTGCCTTTTTCATACATAATCAGCTTTGGGCAGTTAAATAAAACTGATTTGCAAAAAAACCCCATTTATTTACTTAATTTTTTAAAGTTCGCATGTCATCATCATCATCATTTCAGCCGAAAGACGTCCACTGCTGGACATAGGCCTCCCCCAAGCACCGCCACAACGACTGGTCCTGCGCCTTCCGCATCCAGCGGATTCCCGCGACCTTCACCAGGTCGTCGGTCCACCTTGTGGAGGGCCTACCCACGCTGCGCCTTCCTTCTTCGCATGTAATTCAAATAAAATATCAGCTGGCGATAGGGGTGAACGACATCCGCTCGCATACGCAGTCCATGCCGTAGCGAGCGTAGGTATGTTAGGTACGCGCGGCATTGATCCCGACTTTTGTACGCTTTACATTGCGGGTTTGCAAAATACCAAATCACTAAAACAATGAGTGTAAGGCTAACGGTATTCGATTGTGTTTAGGTAGTATAATAATGGCCTTTCAGTTTTGGGAGCGTTTCCCTGACACCAAGTATTATCTGCCAGTACAAGCAAATATAGAACGAAAGGAGACAACTTTTCAACCCTCGACTGTATGTACTTACATATGTAAAAAATATTTTACTTACTTTTTATTCTATTTCGTTATTTACGTAATAGGGTATTCGGCCTCAGACGTTACATCCCTACAAAACATGGTCTATATACAATATTCCTTTGTGCTACTTCCAACTTTTTAATGTAAAATAATGTTAATTCTGGAATCACGGGCGCTTAGTCCGCCTACCTACCCTAGATTCGACCCAGATGAATTAATTCTCGGTGAGTTTACCTTAGTCCACATTAAAAAACGGGCTAAGTGCGAGCCTGACTCACGCAGTAAAGGTTCCGTACTATGCATTGACCTGATACCCCATAGAAACTGATTTGATTTATGAGAGTTCATCAAAAGACATCAACACACGATACGCGAAATATAAATTTATGCAGAAACAGTTATGCTATGTCGGTCCGAATTTATAACCATCTCGCACAAGGTGTCAGGGATTTGCCTGTTATCAAATTTAAAAAGCGAGTATTTAATTGGCTTAATAACTAATGTTTTTACTCTGGAAAAGAATACTTAGAATGTAAAATTTGATTAATTATTATTTTAAATCTATTGTGTTTATGATTTTATTTGACATTCGAAATTTTATAAACTAATACTTTAATAATTGCATATTCTGACATTTTCTAACCGAAAATTTGTAGCTAATGACATTTCATACCTGGATTATAATACGAGCAATGTGGGATGTGAGAAAGTTTTCAAGTTTTATAATAATAATAATTGTTTATTAAAGACCACATTCGGTCCAGTGATAGCTATTACTACTTACTTTAGTTAAATTGATTAACGTATTTTGAGCAAATAAAGTTAATTTGAATTTGAATTTGCATCTCTTTCTTACGTAGGTACCACCACATATGTCTATGTTTGCCCTGTTTTTAGTATTTGCTGCTAGATAAAATAGTATACACTCGAGGTTTGCCAGAGAGCAATGGAACGGAGTATTCTGGGAATTAACCTTGTTGACCGGATTAGGAATACAATCATCCGTTCCAGGACAAAAATAACTGATGTCACTCGGAAAGCTGCCATGCTGAAGTGGAACTGGGCTGGACACATCTGCCGAATGCCAGACGACCAATGGGCCAAACGTACGACCCAATGTGCCCCCACAAATGGCAAACGCCAACGCGGCAGGCCCAGACGGAGATGGCGGGATGAACTGGACAACTTTCAAAAAGACTGGTCCTTATTAGCCACAGACAGAGAGAGGTGGAAGGAGAGTAGGGAGGCCTTTGCCCTGCAGTGGGACTGTACAGGCTCTTAATAATAATAATAATAATATAATCAGACCAAGTTTGACGCTGGTATGTATTACCGTTTTGAAGATAGAGCAGGACCAAAAGCGTTGAAAAAAAAGGGAGTGCGAGCGTTTTTCGAGGTTTCTTGTATGGGAGGTTTCTTCCCCTTTGGTTTTAGATTTTTTTATTTTTAGTATTTGTCGTGATAATAGCAAGACATATTCTGAGAAAATTTCAACCGGTTACCTGTTACCGTTCAAAAGATACAGCTCTGTGACAGACGGACGTACGAACGGACAGCGTACCGAGACTAATAGGGTCCCGTTTGGCACCTTTTGGGTAGAGAACCCTAAAAAGTAAATCGAGTCAACGGTACAATTTTAGGTTTACTCAGCGGTACATTATTAGGTTACAAAGTCTCCACGTGTGAAAAAAGTAAAGTATAGTGAAGTCACTATAAGCAGCCCATTACTGTCCCACTGCTGGGCACGGGCTTCTTCTCCAAATGAGAAGGCTAAGACTTAGACCACCACATTGCTCTAGTGCGTGTTGATGGACTACACACACCGTCGAAAACTATACATAACATAGTGTTGCCTGAATTCGGCCCTGGAAAAAAAATCTCGGTCGTTTAAATAATTGGTTTTCAAGAACTTTTATTTTATTGTTATTGATCAAGAATGATCGCAACATATTTGATTTTGTTTTCAAATAATTGCAATAATTTTTCTGCCTTTTTAGGGTTCCGTACCCGAAGGGTGCCAAACGGGACTATTACTCTCGTTACGCTGTCCGTCCGTCCGTCTGTCTGTCTGTCACAGGGCTGTATCTTTTGAACGGTAATAGGTAACCGGTTGAAATTTTCTCAGAATATGTGTTGCTATGAGGTGCATCACGACAAATACTAAAATCAAAAAAAGTCTAAAACCAAAGGGGGTCCCCAATGGGGACTCCCCATACAAGAAACCTCAAAAAACATGCAATTTTTTCAACGTTTTTGTTCCTGCTCTGTCTTAAAAACGGTAACATATACCTGCGTCAAACTTGGTCTGATTATAGTGCATATTATGTAGTTTAGCAACAAATACTAAAAATAAGACAAACATAGACATATGTGGCGGTACCTGCGTAAGAAAGACATGCAAAAATTCATGTTTCGCGTACTGTGCGTTGATGTCTTTTGATAAACTCTCGTAAATTAAATCAGTTTTTATTGGGTATCAGGTCGTTGAGAGGTACGAAACCCTTACTGCGCGAGTCCGACTCGCATTGGGCTGGTTTTTCTTTCATTAATTCGACGTAAACGAGAAACATGAGAAACGCAATCCCATCAACTGCTTAAGTAATTCAGTGCAGTGTTTCTATCCTAATTAAACGTATATTCGTGTTTGTGCTGGCGACGAACGTAAACCCCATTTAGTATTAATGCGGCTGTTTCGTCGTGCCATAATTACAGGCAAACTTGCTGGAAATTATTCAGTTTTTAATTATAATACTGGATTAAGGAAGTGACCGAGTCTGTTTTTGTATGACAGTTTAGTTTGGAATATTTTTTTCGTACTGTTTGTTGTGTTTGAAAAGAAAAGAAAGAAAAAATATTTACTGTCCCAGTGTTATTAGTTCTTGTGTGTTGTGTTGGTCGGTATTTTGTGTGTTTGTTGTGGGTATGTGTGTGTGTTGGATTGTTGTTTGGTGGATTGGTTTTATTAATTTTGACTGCGAGTTTGTTTTTGGTTCATTTCATTTCGTTTATTTTGTAAAAATGTGGTAAATACAGGTACAGATACAGGTAGGGTACTAAGATTAGTTCGACACATTAACCATTTCACATTATGCCATACAATTTTTTATATAATTATAAAACAACGATGTACAGAGCTAAAATCACATTCAGAGACTTCAAAAGGAGGAGGAGGTTTAAATTTAAACTCGATTAACTTTTGATTCAATCCGGTGGTTGACTAGTGTGTGAAAAATACCAAAAATCTTTAAAATTTTTAAAGAAGGTACAGAAACGACAACATTGTTGAAAAAAATGATAAAATCCATGAAAAAATGGAAGAGATACACGCTTTTTAAGTTTTTTGAGGGGGACATTTACTGTCCTTGTCATGCGAAACGGACATGTACAGACACATGTCAAGTTTCTATGAAGGTTTTGAACAATGACATCATACTTTGATAGTGCTGTCTCTGTCCAGTGAAAAAAATTTAATCGCTTATAACGTAGACATTTTATTAAATATTTTATTGGTTTTTAGGGTTCCGTAGTCCTACAAGGAACTCTTATAGTTTCGTCATGTCCGTCCGACTGTCCGTCTGTCCGTCTGTCCGTCTATCCGTCTGTCCGTCTGTCCTAATCATTTACCGCTTAATAACTTCTACAGTTATAAACATAAGTAAATGAAATTTTGACAAAAAATGGAATAGATATAGATCTCAATTATAAAAGAATAAAAAATCTTGATTACGTATTTTAAGGGTGGCGCCTATACATGTGAAATGGGGATGAAAAAATTTTTTTTCGCTGCAGCCCCTCGTGTGGGGTATCGTTGAATAGGTCTACTAAAATGAAGGTAATGTTTCATACACAACGTTTTTTATCAGGTATACCATCTGCGAAACACAGTTCGCCAAAGTGGATTGCAATGTCCCCCCCCCCCTGCCATTTCTAAACTATGCAACGTAGAAACTTATAGTCTTCAACATTGATAGACCTTTATAAAAACTCTCTTTTAAAATTATTTTGAGTATAATGTGATTATAATTTTTTATAGTGAGAAAACTGAAAAATACTTCGAGACGTCCTAGTTCATAGGTCATTGACCTTAGAGAAAAATTATCGTAGCAAATAATGCTCCTTTAGTTACTTTCTATTTAAAAAAATCATAAAAAGAAACTAAAATAGCAATAATTAATATTCGATTTGATTCGTTTGTAATTAGAACTACTTAAGGAACCCTATAATACTGAGCATGGCCCGACTTGCTCTTGGCCGGTTTTTCACTGTTGCTTCATTTTGTTGAAAAAGTTTCGAGTTTCTGATAATAACTAATAAAAAAAAGTAAGTCACCTTCCCTTTTATAATTTATACTGTCACGCTTGTCTTCCAAAATGGATTAGACAAAGCTATGGTTCTTCTGTAGGACTTGAATTTTATGTTAGGTGGCCCATACACCTACAAAATCGTGTATCGTCCCTAACTTCAATACTATTTCAATGTAACCCCTAACCGGTCAATATCATTGCGCAATTTAAAAAAATTACAATTTGTTTTTTTTTCATTCTATTTCACCAACTCAGCCTATCGCAGTCCATTGCAGGTCATAGGCCTCTCCCAAGTTGCGCAACAACACTCAGTCTTCTGCCTTCCGCATCCAGTCTCCCCCAGCCACCTTCTTCAGGTCATCGGTCCATCTGGCGGGTGAGCGCCCTATGCTGCGTTTGCCGATTCGCGGTCTCGACTCAAGGAGTCGTCTGCTCCAGCAGCCATCTGTCCTTCGACAGACATGGCCAATTAGCCAGCTCACTGCCACTTCATCTGATCCTTCAAGCTATATCCACAGACATAGTAAAAAATATAGACGAAGTGCTGCGAACAATCATAGTGAAACCAACAAAACCGTGCTCCTTCGTGTACAAACCAGCGCTCACACACACACATGGCACCTGAATGATATTTGTCTTTGCGATGCTTACTGGACGATGCCACGAAATGTGTACTAGTGATGCGACTCGAGTCCGATTTTGCCACTCGAGTCATTCGAGTCATTTTACAATTTTACTCACGAATCACTCAATTACTCGAGTGGTCGAGTCACTCGAATGGTTCACGAGTCACTCGGTCACTCACCTCACTCACTCATAAACGTCGATAACTCATTCAACACAACAGTTCACTTGAGTTCACTACACGCAACAAGTTCAAACAAGTGTGACAACAACGCACTTTAACTTATCTCTTTTAAAAAGCAGGTTTAAACTTGTTTGTCTCGGAGAATGGTTGGCGAGTGACTCGAGTGGTGGGCGAGTGACTCGAGTCCGAGTGAACTCGAGTCGATATTTTTTTCACTCGAGTACGTTTTTTTACGATGTCACTCGAGTCACTCGAGTAAAATTGGACTCGAGTCGCATCACTAATGTGTACCGAGAGCGATGAGCACGGTTTGAGGTGCATGTGTGTGCGTAAGCGCTGGTTTGTACACACGGCTACACATCAAGCTGTACAAAACCAGTAAAGGCTGACCTCGCGTTGTAAGTAAAACCTATACAATGCGAGGTCAGCTTATACTGGAAATGTACAGCTTGATGTGTAGCCGTGTGTACATGGAGGAGCTCGGTTTTGTTGGCTTCTCTATGATTGTTCGCAGCACTTCGTCTATATTTTTTACTATGTCGGTGGACTATGTCTGTGGCTATATCGGTCACTTCGGTTTATCTCCGGATAATCTCGTTACGGATTTCATCCTTCCTTTTTTCTTTCTATTTAAGTTAAGGAACGATCAGGAGTTCATTGTTCGTACAAAAACGTTATTAAAGGATTACATTTTTATCAGTAGGTACTTGGTGGAGTATCATAGAGGGTGAAAATCCATCTTTTTCTACCACAATGGGAAACAGGCGTGATAATATGTCTATCTTTGTCGGCATTTGTTGATGAAAATATGATAAATAATAAATAAATATTAATTTACAAGTTTGCAAAGCAAACCCTAAACAGAGAGCAAAGTCTTAACCCTATTTTTCGTGTTTTTGATTGCATGTTCCTTTGTCGAGAATTGTACTGTTATATTTTTTGGAAAATAAATTGAAATTGCATTTAATTTAACTATTTTAAGCCTATGACCACAAAAATGTGTTAAGACCTTCGACTTAAATATCATGACTTTTTATTGTGTTGACTGTACAATGGTACAACCCCTTAAAGGAACTGGATGTGATGTGTGTGGTGCCATGGGGTATTTCCGAGGATTGGGCAATTTCGTTTAAATGGATTTTCATCTGATATTGTAACAATATAATATAATTATATAATACTATTAAGGCTAAACTAACACTAGCTCTTAAGATCATCGACTAACCTACTTTTTGTATTTTAAATTTTTAAGTTTCTCATGTTAAGTGAACTCTGTATGTTCTTTGTGAGAATAAATATCTTAAACCTCATATTACGATGCGCATTAAAACAAAAACCGGCCAAGTGCGAGTCGGACTCGCGCAGTAAGGGTTCCGTACCTCTAAATTACCTGATACCCTATAAAAACTATATAATTTATGAGAGTTTATCAAAAGACATCAACACACAGTGCGCGAAATATGAATTTTTGCATGTCTTTCTTAAGCAGGTACCACCACTTATGTCTATGTTTTTCTTATTTTTAGTATTTGTTGCTAAACTACATAATATGCACTATAATCTGTCCGAGTTTGACGCTGGTATATATTACCGTTTTGAAGATAGAGCAGGAACAAAAACGTTGAAAAAATTGCATGTTTTTTGAGGTTCCTTGTATGGGGACCCCCTTTGGTTTTGGACTTTTTTTTGTTTTTAGTATTTGTCGTGATACACCTCATAGCAACACATATTCTGAGAAAATTTCAACCGGTTACCTATTACCATTCAAAAGATACAGCCCTGTGACAGACAGACGGACGGACGGACGGACGGACGGAGAGCGTAGCGAGAGTAATAGGGTCCCGTTTGACACCCTTCGGGTACGGAACCCTGAAAAGTGACAAAAGTGACAGGTAGAATAAAATGACGTCTCACACTATAGCTGCTAGCAATAGAAAATGTCGCCACACTCTGTGCCAAATCCATACATATACATAATCAGCCCATTACTGTCCCACTGCTGGGCACGGGCCTCTTCTCAGTATGAGAAGGTTAAGGCCTTAGTCCACCACGCTGGCTTAGTGCGGGTTGGTGGACTACACACACCATCGAGAACTGTATGGAGCACTCTCAGGTGT